>OU911058.1:13516113-14863725 GCA_918358695.1 Melinaea menophilus ssp. n. AW-2005 | reverse complement strand
TTCCGCCGCTTAATTTGAAAGATATCTTTACGAGTATTTAAAATTTAAACTAATCCATACCCCTTTACTATATATTAATGAAATTAATGAAATGAATATTAATGAACCATCCGGAGTCAAATATTTTATCAGTTGAGTTATTTAATGACTACTAACATTGCATGCCATAATTTTAACATGAACCACCACAGAGTGGTTTTGTTCTATTGTAAATCTGGTACATGTATTATAATAGGTGGTAGGTACTTGAACAATGTCTAGCTGTGGTCCTGGTGTTAATCATGATGGTAATCGTTGAAATCTCGGACTTACATTTCTGATCGTAGTTTAGATCTACACGGGCCTTGTAATATATTTATAAACAATTTTTTACATCATTGGGTTGCGATACACTAACATGTGAGGCACAGGGAAAAAACATATAATTTCACTAATACAATAAATTAAGAAATTATGAATTTGATCAATGAAAAAAGATACGTTACAGATTGTAATAAATATTTTAATTTAGAAAGAAAAAAAATTGCTTTGGGTGTGCATTACAAAATAAAACCTTCTAGCTTCTATTTATGGCTTCAACAGAAAAAGTGAATAAAATCAGCAAATACGGAAAAAAATATGCAATGTCCATGAAAATTGTTACTTTTTTTGCATCATGACTGTTTATATTTTAACGGTGATAAGTATCGCTTGGCTCTTGGTCCACAAAACTTTGACAGGGCTTGGATTACCATAAATGTTGTCTTTGAAACGAAAAAACTCTTATATACTGGTATACACTGTTCTGCCAATGAAAAATTACCTAGAAAATCGCCAGTTGATCAACGACCAGCAATATGGCTTTTGTCATGGTCGATTTTCTGTTATATCATAAGCACCGTTGGGCAGTTGCTGTTGAAAGCAAGGGTTTGTAGTTAGTCTGGATATGACGAAAGCCTTCGATTGTGTAGGGCACAAGGGGCTTCTTTCGAAGTTTTCTTGATATGGGCTTCTCGAGAGATCAATTCCCAAAAGACACAAGTTTGCGCGTTTACCAAAAAAAAAAAAAATTTGTCATATAACCGTACAACGGAGAGCCGTACGGATTGTCGAAGTACTGTGTAAACGGCGGGACTCTCTGGCATTACTTGGAGACGTGGCCTCCTCGTGCGTCTCCTATCGCATTTACATCCCGGAAAACGGAGTATTCCGAAGACCTATTTCATCAGATGCCTCTCGTCGAATTTCATTACCGCACAGCAGTCATCACCTACAATACCATTCGTACGACCTGGCTTCGTGGCGATCTTTTACTGTGTGAAAACCTCAAACTATCTTTATTTATGATGATAAGTCACTGATGAATGACTGACGAACTTGGTTCCTTAAAAATAAAGAAAATTCTGAGATACCAACAAATATAACAGCAACTATCAGATGTTAACTTTGTTCAGGTTCAACAAGAAAAAATTACGACCTTAACTTAATTGTAATGTTCTAATGTAGTGTTTTAATATTGTAATATTGTAATTGTAATATTCTGTAAAAAAGGACATTTGTTTCTATACATGGGTGACTAAAAAGTTGTTCATTTTAAGATCAGTGGTTGGTCAACTTTAATTACATGAAATGGGTATGGCTACTTTCTGGCATCACATATCACTTTTACCCAATCCTTGAGCGTTTAACAAGGTCATTTTACTCACCGCAGCGATCACACTATATTACCAGCTCCCATAACATATTGATGATATTCAGATGATTATAAGGTTATTTGATAGTTTAAATATAAATAATAAACAAGAGTGTAGATAACACAAAAATAGTTTTGTTTTGTTGTTAGATCATAGGATCTACATATCTTTGTTTTGTGCACATTTGTGAGTATTTACATCTTACAGCGGCCATTGCTAATAAAAAATATTATTCTTATCTTAATCGATATTTTAATTTAAAATTATTTTTCATAATATGTTATCAACTTATATAAGCACTACTTGGTTTTATGTTTTACGTGCTCCGTTAACGTCACATAAACAGATATAGATATTCACATTATCATAAATACATAATGGAAACGATGTCTGATAAGTATTACAATAAACAGAAAGTATTACATGTTTATTTTTATTTGAGAATATTAGAGAAAAGGGTTGTTTGATATAAAAATATTTGTTTTTACCTAAATAAACATTTAGTTATCGATATGATGTAATATTATAATCAAATGTGTACAAAACAATGATTCAATGTAAAGGTCTGAACTACTTCAGGGCCTAAGGTTACATTATATATACAGGTATACTAGCTGTACCCTGCCACGCTCGCAGTGGCACATTCTGGTTGCATGGATGAGAAATAACGGACGAAAAGTAGATCGTTGCACACGCAACTTTAAAATTAGCGAAAGCTTAAAGCGAATGAAACTAAACTTCTCATGAAGAGATGCTTAAGTCAACATTGCAATTCTTAGCAGAAATGAATCCACTGATAAAAAGATCCATAAAGTACAATAAATCCATAACTTCAAATGCTAATTTGGATGTTTAACTCATAAAAGTTCAGGAGTTATGGAGCGTACAGACGGACAAGCAGACGGACAGACATCACTGACGACTCTATAAAGCAGTTTTTGCTATTTCATAAAAAAATATATATTTTTTAAGTTTTATTTTGCAATACTTGTGGTTATACAATATTTCTTGTTTTTCCATTGTTTGCGTATATATAAACCTATCTGATTTGATCTGAACAAACAACATACAATTATTCACGTCAGAAACAATCAGAAAATCGAAACCCCATATTCTAAAGATTGACCTTCAGCCTTATTATATATACCTATGCAATCTTTTAACTTTAGTTGGTGTATCACTTGGAACCATTGGAATTCGAGAGAAGAACAATTTTACCTTTAAAGGCCCTGTTAAAATTGTTGCTTCCACTACATTGGTCATTAATTTTTTAACTGCGAGTCGCGTGTCATTGCATGTATGAAGTGGCATCGCTGCCAGATCAAGTGAGTTAAAAAAATCCCTAAGATAGTTAACTACTTCATTTGCTTATACAAAGGTGTCTTTGAACTTGTGTTAATTTCTCACTTTGACATTATTAAACTGATAGACATATTTATTTTTCGCAAGAATAGCTCGTTCACTATATCATTTATGATTCCGATGTTTAATAATAATTGCAATATATGGCAATGCAAAGATGAATAAATTATTGATTATGAACTAAAATATATTTTCGGAAAAATAATTATTATATTTTGACCTAAATGTGTACCTAAACCTGGACGCCGAAATATTAAATATCCGTTACAAAGGATCTCCAACACTACCACCCTTCGCGACACTATATCACTCTAATAAGTGTCATCCGCACTAAATTTTATTAAAACTTTCCAGTTTTTCAATAAATAGCGAACAATCAAAAGCCAAAACAGGTAAAAAAAATTGAGGACTTTCTAATATGAAGCAATTATTTCAAAAAAATAATTTTATAGCCTTACTATTCTATTATAACTATAGATGGTTGTAAGTGGACGAAGTCGGGGTTAAATATAGGAATATATACATAAATTATTATCTCTAAAATGTTGTCAAAATATCCTGAGTTAGGACCCCTCTGGTCGTCCCAAAACTTTGAAGTTCTAATAATTAATTTCGACCACTAACTACACAGCGGATATCAGACTACGCGACGGGAACCAGAAAATTATACAATTTTATATTTTTTCAAAGATTTTCAAACATTAGAAATTTAGTTTATATAAAACTAAGTAATGTAACTAAATAGAACATAAATGTTCAAAATTTGATACTTCAAAATAAAGTCAACTTTATTATTTATATAATAATATTAGAATTTTAATATATTAATATTAATATAGTATTACAACATTGAGTAATCGAAAGTATTTTTCGAAGCCTTAAATGATTGTTAAAGTGCTAAAGCTCGCGAAACTTTATTATACTAAATGAATAACATTTCAAACTTGCACCTACGAGTGTGCTGTGTTGTATTTGTAAGTTGTGAAATTAATTATCGTTTTTGACTTCATTAAAGTGTTAAGTTGATTTTACTTATTGCATAGTTTCCGATCAAAGTGACGTTGTAATTAATGAAGTAAATAGTTTGATTCCTTGTTTCGTGTCAAAGGGCAAAGTTTGACTTTTAATGAGAATTCAGTTTATAACACGTGGTAATTATTAAGATAATTATAATTTTGATTATCTGATTAAGTGGTTTCTCTTAGAAGTCACGTTGAAAATTGAAAATTAACATTACATAAAATGATTGGATTTGATTAATTAAATAGTAATCAAATTGTACTAAAATAATTATCGTATTAAGAATTATTTTTTAATGGAAGTTATTTATTACTTTTTTTATTTTTGTTATTGAATATGTTAAAAAAATTATCTAATCTTCGTAAATTACATTCAACGATAGATCGTATACAAACAGTATCAAATTGAATTCAATTTATTTCGGAGCTTGATAAATACTCATTGAAATTGAAACAAGGTTTGAAAATATATTTTTCTTTTAGAGTTTTTTTCCGCTCGAAACCTGGAATAACATAATAAGAGTTAGGCTTTTACTGCCGCATATCAATCTCTGTTCAAAGGAGTGGAGAGCCCCTGACGATGAGTTTATTAATAATTTATATATCATTTTTAATGGATCCCTCATATTTACAAAATAAATTAATATGTTGTTAATATGGTTACTTGATTGTGACTTGGGAGACCAGTGAACGTTAAAAATATCGATTTATTGACTATAAAAACGATGGTCTACTGTCGATTGTCTTGTACACATATCCTATTACGAAGCCCGTGTGATCTTGGCACGTAAGCAGTCGTGATAGTATTACCAATGAGGTAACTTGTAAGGAGGAGATGTGTAGCAAAAAAGATTCTACTCTTATCTATACAAGTTAGGTATTATTTGAATATCGATTACAATAATTAAAACAGGACTGTGAATGAAATTAGAATTAATAAAATTTTTGCTATCTAAAAATCTTCGTTAATTATTAAACCTTGCGATAATCGCCCTAACGACGTCCCCGTAACCCGTGGGTCGGAACCCTTTGATATGCGAATATTAGTAGGTCACCCGCTGACCCATCTAATACATCTAATACGGGTTGGATTTGACAGGTTATATATGTATATATATTAGTAAGACTGGTCTGAAGTGACGAGATTTCATAAATCAAAGTTTAGAACCGATTAATGATTTAACAAACTTATATTATAAAGAGATCTTCATATAATATATGATGGAAATTATATTTACCGAATAATTAAGAAAATAAGATATACAGGCAGACTAAAGTGAAATTAAGCTCACTACAAACCCGATTCGTAGTTGGTTATTAGCAGTGATAACTCTAGCACCGGATGGTAGTTTCAGTCATTAGTCAGTCATTAGTCATTATACAATATTTCTTGTTTTTTCATTGTTTGCGTATATATAAACCTATCTGGTTTGATCTGAACAAGCAACATACAATTATTCACGTCAGAAACAATCAGCAAATCGAAACCCCATATTCTAAAGATTGACCTTCAGCCTTATTATATATACCTATGCAATCTTTTAACTTTAGTTGGTATATCACTTGGAACCATTGGAATTCGAGAGAAGAACAATTTTACCTTTAAAGGCCCCGTTAAAATTGTTGCTTCCACTACATTGCTCATTCATATTTTAACTGCGAGTCGCGTGTCATTGCTTGTATGTAGTGGCACCACTCGCAGATGAAGTGAGTTAAAAAAATCCCTAAGATAGTTAACTACTTCATTTGCTTATACAAAGGTGTCTTTGAACTTGTGTTATTATATATATACAGTGAAATCCGGTTAAGACGACTCCCGCGTACAACGATTTCCCGCTTATTACGGTCGAATTCGATGGTCCCTACGACATTCCTATAATGCCCTATACAAAACTTTCTCTTTATAACGCTCCTCTTTATTACGGTTTTCCGCTTATAACGATTGTTTTCCATGAGTCCCATCCCTTACTACCTGGGAAAATCTTCACGTTTATAACGATTTGGCAACATTCGAAGTTCGCACTTTGGAATCCATTATGCAACTGCTGAAATAGATAACGCAATGAGTGATGAAATCGAGAATGAGACTGAATTAGAAGCGACAAAAGTTCCGAATTTGACTGAAGCATTGAGTGCGCTTGATGTATTTCGTCGTTATGTTTTGACGAGTAATCTTAGTTCGAAAGACAATGCAGTTTGTAGAATCAATTCACTTGAAAATGATGTTCTAAACAATAAGGTTTCGACATTAATGCAATCGACATTGGATTCATTTTTTCTGCGAGAATAAATTGTAGTCTCACTCATTTGTATAAACAATTCTGTATATAAATAAAAATTTAATGATTATTTTCGAATTTGTTTCGAATTGTTTTCAATTTTTATTAAACAAATTCTTTGTTTATGAGTTTGTATCAATTTTTGCTTGCAGACCTATAATGCCATATTGAATTTAACGCTCATACGTTTATAACGTTTTCCCGCTTACAACGCTGTTTTGCTTTGGTCTCTAGAAAATCGTCTTAACCGGGTTTCACTGTATATATATATATATATATATATATATAAAGTATTATCATTGCAATGTATGGCAATTCAAAGATGAATAAATTATTGATTATGAACTAAAATATATTTTCGGAAAAATAATTATTATATATTGACCTAAATGTGTACCTAAACCTGGACGCCGAAATATTAAATATCCGTTACAAAGGATCTCCAACACTACCACCCTTTGCGACACTATATCACTCTAATAAGTGTCATCCGCACTACATTTTATTAAAAATTTTCAGTTTTTCAATAAATAGCGAACAATCAAAAGCCAAAACAGGTAAAAAAAAATTGGAATTTCTAATATGAAGCAATTATTTCAAAAAAATAATTTCATAGCCTTACTATTCTACTATAACTATAGATGGTTGTAAGTGGACGAAGTCGGGGTTAAATATAGTAATATATACATAAAATTAATCTCTAAAATGTTGTCAAAATATCCTGAGTTAGGACCCCTGTGGTCGTCCCAAAACTTTGAAGTTCTAATAATTAATTTCGACCACTAACTACACAGTGGATATCAGACTACGTGACGGGAACAAGAAAATTATACAACTTCGTCTTTTTTCAAATATTTTCAAACATTAGAAATTTAATTTATATAAAAAATAAGTTAATGTAACTAAATAGAACATAAATATTCAAAATCAGAGAATTTCCTCTTAAAAATTATATCAGACTACGAGACGGAAACAAGAAAATTATTCAATTTTATCTTTTTTCAAAGATTTTCAAACATTAGAAATTTAGTTTATATAAAACTAAGTAATGTAACTAAATAGAACATAAATGTTCAAAATTTGATACTTCAAAATGAACTCAACTTTATTATTTATATAATAATATTATAATTTTAATATTAATATAGTATTACAATATTGAGTAGTCTAAAGTATTTGTCGAGTTCTTAAATAATTTTTAAAGCGCTAAAGCTCGCGAAACTTTATTATACTAAATGAATAACATTTCAAACTTGCACCTACGAGTGTGCTGTATTTTATTTGTAAGTTGTGAAATTAATTATCGTTTTTGACTTCATTATAGTGTGGTAAAGTTGAATTTACTTATTGCATAGTTTCCGATCAAAGTGACGTTGTAATTAATGAAGTACATAGTTTGATTCCTTGTTTCGTGTCAAACGACAAAGTTTGACTTTTAATGGGAATTCAGTTTATAACACGTGGTAATTATTAAGATAATTATAATTTTGAATATCTGATTAAGTGCGAGGCTTCTCTTAGAAGTCACGTTGAAAATTGAAAATTAACATTACATAAAATGATTGGATTTAATTAATTAAATACTAATCAAATTGTACTAAAATAATTATAGTACCAAGACTTATTTTTTAAAGTAAGTTATTTATTACTTTTTTTAATTTTTTTTATATAAAATGTTAAAAAAAATATCTAATCTTTGTAAATTTCATTCAACGATAGATCGTATACAAACAGTATCAAATTGAATTCAATTTATTTCGGAGCTTGATAAAATTTCACTAAATTGAAACAAGGTTTAAAAATATATTTTTCTTTTAGAGTTTTTTTCCGTTCGTAACCTGGAATAACATAATAAGAGTTAGGCTTTTATTATCCAATGTATTACCATTGAGGTAATTTGTAAAGAGGAGATGTGTAGCAAAAAAGAGTCTACTCTTATCTATACAAGTTAGGTAATATTTGAATACCGCTTACAATAATTAAAACAGGACAGTGAATGAAATTAGAATTAATGAAATTTTTGCTATCTAAAAATCTTCATTAATTATTAAACCTTGCGATAATCGCCCTAACGACGTCCCCGTAACCCGTGGGTCGGAACCCTTTGATATGCGAGTATTAGTAGGTCACCCGCTGACCCATCTAATACATCTAATACGGGTTGGATTTGACAGGTTATATATGTATAAATATTAGTAAGACTGGTCAGAACTTGCGTAATGGCGTAATATGATGAGTGACGAGATTTCATAAATCAAATTTAGAACCGATAAATGAGTTAACATATTTATATAATAGAGAGATCGTCAAATATTATATGATGTAAATTATATTTACCGAATAATTAAATAAATTGATATACAGGCAGACTAAAGTGAAATTAAAAGCTCTCTACAAATCCACTCCGTATTTGATTATTTGCAGTGATAACTCTAGCAAGGGATTGTAGTTTCAGTCATTAGGTAACAAAAAATTCGATCGTTTATCAATTTAGGTCGTTGATCAATTTGGCTCAGCGGTATCCTGTCTTTAAATAAATTGTTTTTACATGATATAGTCAGGACAGTTTTTAGAAAGATTTTTAAATCTATTTTATTTTAAACTTGAAATAACGATTATCGTTTACTACACATAAAGAGCAAACTTTGTCTTACGTTTCAAGAAGAAGTACTATTCCAAAGAGATGAAAAGATAAAATCTGCAATTTATATGTAAACTAACGAGACAATAACTGTATATTAAATATTGCTACGTACTCAGTATAGGTAACGGAAGAGTAAACAATAGTTTTAAAATAATGGCTTTTTCAATGTTTACCATTTTACTCTCGCGATAAACTAAACTAAAATTCGGCAAGGTTTGTTTGAGTTTCGATCACACTATTAATATTATTTAATCCAAAAAAGGGAAATTCCAGACACTAAAATAAGTGAAAAGGAATTCTTCGTCCAGTGAATGAAGCATTTATAGACTGATTAGTCTCCTATTCCACCTCTTTGAGAATGTTTCTCAAGTCGTTAAAAGTGGCACTTTTCTACTTATAAAAACTTATAGTTATCGCTTAGTGTCATAAAAAATAACAAGTTTATTTTACAAAGAGACTATCTAGAATAAGTCATTAAGCATCATCAATCTCGTCTTCCAGCGTTTATAACAATTAATCATAGAACTCCCGGATCAAAAGCCAGTCATATGCCTACGACTTGAGAGCTGTACTCAGTTATTGGTAGGTATCAGATAATTGATGGTTATATACTAATTTATATCCCAATAATAACTTATCGAGGTACACTTCAGACTCAATGCTGATAACATCACGATGTGTCATTTTTTATCATTTTGGTCGATGGTTTCTATTTTTTATTCAATTTGAATGTTCTCTTACAATATCTTATTATTACACACAGTTTTGAGATAAAACTGTGTGTCAGACATCACAAGCTTACGGAAGGGATCAGTTGTGGTTTTCTTTTATAACCTATATTTGGTTATAATATGTGATAGTGTATTTTATGTTATATTTATTTAGTAACACCCAATGTTTTAGAGGCAACGCCGTTTTAGGTGATAAAGCAAAATTAATACTATTAAAAATACTTATAGTAAATAAACACCTAAGTTGACTGAACAGTGTAGTTTACACAACAAAGCGTCATCTAGTTATATAATTTCTTATCCAAAAAATACACTTAAATATGTCAATTCGCATGTACACCATATGCTATGAACTGGAACTTCTATCAGTTTCTTTGACAACAGTAGGTATAGTTTAATTATTGTAATGTTCTTACTAAAATATTGTGATACCTGATTTCTTAGAATTAATTCTCAAATACTATTTTATATTATCTCGATGATCAAATAGTACGGGTGGCAATATCCGTAGTTCACGCCACAAATGTAGGTATGATTTCAGGATTGGTTTTCTCATGGAGACGGACGATATCATCAGTGTTACGTAATATTATATTTAGTACCAAGACACGTATTATTGAAAGATGTTTGATTTATCCATAATATGAGATACTTGCATTTTATAAATGTATCGCAATCTACATTTTACTGTACATCTATTGTGTTATTTAATGTTGAAATTTCAAATGTAGTCGGACTTGATATAACGAATTTCGCAAATTCATTGCTATAAAACGTATCTAAAATAAGTATGGGATTTGGGTAACGCGATTTATATTTTAAATTGGCCCGGCACATTTCATCACAGATCTTCACGTAATCACATCCGTATTGCCAAAGCAATATACACGCTAATGCCAAACAAATAACAGCCATTTCCGTTCTCGCCACAATATTGTAATATAAAATGGAATTGCAAAACTCAATGATAAAATCCTAACTGTGTTGCAATTTGTATTTAATGCTTGAATTATTAAATGATCATTAAGATGCATTTAAACTCCTCCATTTTTGTTACGGCTTAGTAAATAATATAAACCAAATATTGACACAATATTTGTTGTATTTTAAGTATTTATGATTATCTGTTAGCTTTGTGTTAAAGTTTAATATTCTGCCGAATATACAAGTGTTATATATTATACTATTTAAACTCATAATAATTTTAATTTAAAGCAATGTTAAAATATCTTTATTCAAATAGGCATTAGGCAGTAGGCATATTATACGCACTTTTGAATAATAATTTTTCACATTCACATTTCACAAAGTTAGTGTAGTTAATCTGTAAGTAAGCTATCACCGGAATGCTGCTAGAAAAGAGTCAGACGGAAACTCAGCAGTTTCTCTTTACAAACGAAATTTAACAATGTTTGATGTATACATTATAATATCAACTCTGCAAAATGAGTCAACTAGTTAAGTTACACAAAAACTTAAATGTTATAACAAGATTCATTTAATAATATATTTTTATTTCAGATTTAAAACTAAGAAATGGAAGTTGTAAGATACCTTGTGAAATTTTATTATATACTAGCTTTTGCCCGCGACTTCGTCCGCGTTTCCGTCGTTTTTCGAAAAAAAATTAGCAGATGTCCTCCCTCATAGTTTTGACGTAACAGGCAGATTCACTTTCGTATTTTAGAAGGGCAATAGTAATATAATATGCCAATCCACAAAACTGTTGAAAAATATAAGTAACCGCAGAATATTATAATATACCCACGCTATACCCACGACTCGGTCAGCGTGTAACTCCTTGTTTTTTATTAAGATAATATATTGCTAATATTTTTAGATCAAATTAAAATGTTTCAGCGCAAAGCTTCTGGGTAGACTATGTTAAGAGTCGACCCGTCCGGCACGTGAACGTAAAGATTCCTAGAATTGCTAACCCGGGAAAGAGCGACGTATAATTGACCATGCGAGAAACAGCTAACACCGAGATCTACTCCAGCAACACGAAAAGTCTGCCCTTGAGCTTTATTGATAGTCATGGCATAGCACACCGATACTGGGAATTGCGTTCTTTTAAATTGGAATGGAAAATTATTTGGTATTATGGGAATTCTGGGAATAAAGACAGTTTCTCCTGCACCGCAACCTGTTAAAATTTGAGCCTCGATTACATTTTGTTGCAACTGGGTTACTTTTAGCCGAGTTCCATTGCAAAGTTGAGGTGGTCTTAAATTTCGGAGCAGAATTATCGGTATGCCAATTTTTAAACAAATTATATGAGAAGGTAGTCCAGGCATACTTAAAGAATTTAAAAATTCTATCGGGTAATTAGTGGCTTCTTGTTCATCAACCATTCTATTTATTGAACTATAAACTTTGCTTTCTCCCTGTATATTAGACAGTATTTTATTATTAATTTCAGATGCCTGGTCATTGCGAGGAGTCAAAATGGACCTTTCGCAAAGCCAAGAATTGTCCCTATTTAATATAATTGTTATGTCACCGTAAACCGAAGATATAAGATGTTGTTGGGATTGCACTATACAACATAACTCAGGTGTCAGAATAAGTTTTCCTTGGTGTAGTTGTGGATAGGTACCTTCACCAATCTTCAATAATGTATCAGAAAATTCACGATTATCTGCGTTGTCTCCAGTTCTCACTCGCATATTTATAGTCAAATGCACCGATTGTATATCACGCCACAAATAAGAGCTTTTCAGGCAAGCCCTAATCTCATCAGCTCGGGTTCCCCGTGGTATTACCGGTAAGGTTTGTCGGAAATCACCACAAAATAAAACCGTAATACCGCCCATTGGTCGATCATTTTGTCTTATGTCCCTTAGAGTTCTGTCTACTGCTTCTACTCCTTTTCGATGGGCCATCGTACATTCATCCCATACGATTAAATTACACTCACGCAATACCTTAGCTTTGTCGCTATTTCTTGAAATACTACAGGTTGGACTTTCCGTGCGATCTAAATTAATTGGTATTTTAAACATAGTGTGAGCAGTCTTACCTCCTGGTAGCAATGTTGCAGCTATACCTGATGAAGCCACGGCAAGAGCGATTTTACGCTGATTTCGAACATAAGCTAATATTAATTTAGTCAAAAAAGTTTTCCCAGTTCCTCCAGGTGCATCTAAAAACCATATTGTTCCTAAATTATTCTGCACACTCTCGCACACGCGATCATAGACTAAGCGTTGTTCTGCAGTCATCATTGGGACACCGTTTTCTAATGTTACCAGCAGTTCCATTGGGTTGTAACCAATCTCTGCGGAATATTCCCTATTGGTAACCTCTCCGACTGAGGTTGGCGTTGGCAAACCATATTCACAAAGTGATTTACCGCCTACTGCTGTTAAGTCTTCCTGAAGAGCTAATAAGCACTGATTTATAGCCAGATCTCGAAAATTATCATTAGTTGCGCCTTCATTATTGTGAGATAAATTCCGAAGAAAGTCTTCTGCAAATTTTTCTTTATATTTTTCCCATAATTGGACAGGATCAGATAAATTACAAAATGTGAGTAATGTTACAAATAAATGGCGTAACCGTCGTGGATTATCACTAACACAGGATTCTGCTAAAGCGTCATCCCAATGTTGATCATTTTCAAGCAAATGACGCGCTTGGCAAGCTGCATGATAAGTTGGATAAACAACATCGTCTACTTTTCTCAAATCTATAAATGATGTTGGTCCTCGCACTGTATGTAATAATAATCTCAAATAAAAACACTCTGCGTTGTTAGGATGAACAGTATACACTCTACCAAGAACATGTTCTTTGAAAATACCTGTCTCGCCATCTACAGGCCTGCCTCGGCGTCTACGGTTAAAGACACCTCGTTGTTTATCGTAGGTATAATACGATGGAACTTCTTCATACAAAAGAGACTTTGCGAAATTATCAGTTTGGCAAAGTCGAAAGAATGCCAATAAAGTTGTTTGTCTAGGGTTCTCTAATCGTTCTGTAACATTTTCGGCGTTAAAATATATACGTTGACCGCCTTCCAGATGAACATCCAGATGGGTCACAGGTGGATATCTTTCGTGAATATTAAAACTTAAGATCCGCCACACAGCTTCTGAAGAGCTGATATATCTGCCTGACTGAAATCTAGTAACTTCATCATGTTCATTTCTTAACGCAAACGTAGCTTGGTCACTGCCCTTGTTAATGTACTTACAAATATATTTAATTGACTCTACACTATTACACATTTCTACATTTATGTGAGCTTGAAATACTCTGGACAATACAGGCGAATACGGAACGACCCACCTATTATCTAAAGTAACCTGTTGTCCAGACATTCGCTTTTCAACAGTAAAACCACCATTGTCTCTTGAACGGCGACGATATAATGGGTATCCATCATGTCCTGTTACAGTTTCATCCACTAATGCTTTTGGATACCTTTTAGTGCAACGACCGTCTTGCATGCAAGGAGCATTTGCGTTAAATGCACCACATGGACCATGTATCATATGAGTTTTAACAATGTCGTATAACAGGGGATCTGCAGTCGGATCTGGAATTTCAGCACTGATTAATCTGTCTACATCATTAGGTCGAACCTTATCTTTTAACCAAAGCAAGATATGTGCGTGAGGTAAGCAGCGTTTTTGCCACTCAACACTATACATATAACACAATACTTCTCCAAAAATGTTATCTTTGGTAAGAAGATCTATCATTGATTTTAATTTTAAATGAAACACTCTTGCAATAATATCATGGCGGTCATGCGGTGCCTGACCCTCAAGAAGCTCCCGAGTGATTTCATCCCACTTGGGATTGTTAGTTACAGTAACAAATAAGTCGGGACGTCCATATTTTCTTACGTAACAAAAAGCGTCTTGAGTACGTTCATGCATGTAGCGTGGACCACCAGTAAAAGAAGAGGGTAAAATAACTAAACGACCCATATTCACAGTATCGTTATCTTGCTGCATGGCATCGCGAAGGTGCACGTATTCTTCAGCGCGCAGCTGCCTTTGATTAGATCGTATATAAACTAATCTTTCGGTTTCAATTTTTGCGTACATGTCAACAATAAACTGATTAAATAAGCCACGAAAACGTTGAAAGTATACCAATCTATTCCGTCTCACTTGCAGGTGGTAACAATAAAATTGAAGGCATGACACCTTTTTATTATAATTAGGTGCGCCTGTGCGCGGATCGGTTTGGTATACAGCGAAATTATAACCATCTTCCCCTCGACAGTATATCATAGGATATTGCAAACTGTCGTAAGCCCTGTGGGTTTCGAAAATACGTTGCAAACGATTGTCTCTGGAACGTATAACGATATCACACCTATCACATTCCTGGTCGACCAGTACTACAGCAACTTCATTCGTGGATGGAACGTTATGACGCCCAGGGTGTTCCTGAGTTGGACGCTTATCGGCATTTATAACAATTTTATAATTGTTATTACCATCTTGAGAAAGGGCTTCTAATGCCGATTTAAAACTGCATACGTACGAATTAACCTGATGTAACATGTTCTGAAGTTGTGAAATGAGTTCAGTATTTAAATTCGGAAAATATTGATTTCTTATATTCGACTGTTCGTTGTAATCGGATACAAAATATATTTGAAGAAATTTAGGTTGTTCTTCAGGCAAAAGGGACCCTATCAAATGGTAAACCTGACCTTGTACCTTAAAAGTAGGCATGAAAGGGCCTTCTGAGATTTGTTTAGCACCAAAGGATGTCATTTGGAATGCACTATTATAAGTGCGAATATTATCTAAAAACTGTTTGGATTGCAAATGTTCCCCTAAAAGTAGTGATTTTAAAGGTTCCGATGGGTCTTCGAACGAAGGCAAATTTATTTTACCTCCAGAACAACAGAAACCAGCAGACTCCTTCCTCCACTTCGAAGCATTACAAAAGGAACATACTACGTTCATATCGCCTATTTCAGAAGATGATCTGTAATCAATTGTGAGGTTATAAGCAAACCCACTTTTATATTTATCGGACCACGCCACCGAATTTGTAGATTGATCTACCACGTGTATATCTAAGTCATTAAGACCATGTCGAAATCTATCTGCAGTAAGACAGGCCTCTCGCTGTTCTTCTGTTTCAAGCGACCGAATATTTTCAATTCTTAATCTTTCATTAGATAAAGTAATCAATTGTTCTTGTCTCAAAGAATTGTAATAATCGCGTCCCGACTCTAGTCGTTGTTCATGCTCATGTTCATCTTCAAGAGATCGAATCATGTTATGGTGCGCCCTATCATTTGTCAAACGGTCTTGATATTGAGTAAAAGTTTCAGATTCTCGAGACAAAATATGACGTTCGCGATCAGCTGTAAGCCGTAATTCCCTCTCAGTGAAGGTTTCGGACTCGCGAGATAAAATATGACGTTCGTGGTCAGCTGTAAGCCGTAATTCCCTCTCAGTGAAGGTTTCGGACTCGCGAGATAAAATATGACGTTCGCGGTCAGCTGTAAGCCGTAATTCCCTCTCAGTGAAGGTTTCAGACTCGCGAGATAATGTATGCCGTTCGCGGTCAGCTGTGAGTCGCAATTCTCGTTGTAAAGCAGTTTCAGCTTCTCGGGATAACGCATGTTGTTCCCGGTCAATGGAACGCCTTAGCTCTTGTTGAGAAGAGCTTTGAGAAGCCCGTGTTGTAGCTCGTCTCGCTCTTTCAGCTGCTAATCGCATCTCTCTTTCTGGAGAACTTTCATTAGCTCGAGATGTTGAGGCACTAACTCTCATAGAGTTTAACCGATGTGCTCTTTCCTCTTCCGATTCTTGAGAACGCGTCATTCTCATTCTCCTAGCTTGACTCGAAGTTCGAGATAAAGATGGTCGTTTTTTAGGTGGCATCGTTTATTTTATTTTTAATCGACGGTAACTTAAATTCTGTTTAGTTACCCAACAAAAAACTTACGTCAGAGGTCCTAACTATAGCTAAGTATATAATAAATAGAATATAAATCTAAGTGCCTATTAAAACTAAAATAATATTCTAATCGAATTATAAATATGTACGTAGGTACCTACAAATTACAAAAGAATAAAAAATGAAAATAAAGCTATACTTAATGCGTGTGCAATACTATCTACACTTACCTACTTCACTTAAAAATGAATAATAAGAAATACCTACAACTACTGTAATTAATCAAAGTACCTATGCTAATACAAAAAAAACCTTAGATGTTCTAAGTACAGCTGCTATATAATAAAAAAATATAAATCTAAGTGCCTATTTAAACTTAAATACCTAATATTCTAATAGAATTAAACTAAGAAATATGTACCTACCTACCTACAACTTAGGTACAAAAAAAAAAGAAATGAAAATAAAGCTAAAACACGTGTGCAGTATAGGTAGATAGTAGGCAATATCTACCTATACCTACTTCACTTAAAAATAAATAAAAAATACCTATGAATACTATAATTAATAAAAGTACCTACCTACGCTTTTATCTACTCAATACAAAAAAAACTAAACATAAAATGCCCAAAACTAACCTATCAGTAACTAAAAATCTAACAATAATCTAATCTATCTATCTATTATCTAATCTAAAAATCGAATCTAAATCTACTTAAAAAGAAATAAAATAGGAACTATTAATAGTTAAGAATTTAAACAAAACTAAAACTAATTTAGAAAATAACAACAAAAGAAATTAAAATAAACTATTTAAAGACAAAAAGTCGCGCTGATAAGCACGGTTTATAAAATAACAATTATTGTCTGTCAATAAAGTTCAACACTCTGAACGCATCAACAGCCAAATATTGAATGACGCTTGCGCTCGCCTCCCGCCCCTTTTATACTCTGCCGCCGCGAGCCCCGTCGAGCGCGGCAACCGTTACGCAAAAATAATCCTTATAGCTTGATTCACTATTCACGCGCGATGTCTTGTTGGCGTATTTCATGTAAGTAAGTATAAGTTTGGTGTTTCTATACCGATTTCAATGATTCTTTTTTTATTGAATTGGTGCTAATGTTTATTTTTTTTTTAATTAGGAATGATGGTGAGCATTATTGGTTTTATAAACGTAAAAGTAAACAAATATAATAAGAAATCTCCGAACTGCTAAGCTATCGAGAGTTATGCGTGTTATTGTGAGTTAACTATAAAAGGTAGATATATGCTGTCTTGGAATATTTTTCGTGTATTTTTATGTAGAATATTTCCGTTATACATAGTTTCTATGTAGCTCTAACCATTAAGGCTGCACACGCGACGGAAGCTTAAAAAATCAAGCAACTTCTCCCATTTTCTCAACATTTCCTTTCACTGCTCTGCTCCTATTCATTGTAGTGTGATGAAAAGTATACTATTACCTGCCCAGGAGTATAAAGAATAATTGTACTAAGTTTCGTTAAAATCCGTCGAGTAGTTTTTTTTTTCTATAAATAACATACAAACAGACAGACAGACAGACAGACAGACAAAAATTTTTTTAACTGCATTTTTGGCATCAGTATCGAACACTAATCACCCCCTGCTACTTATTTTGTAAATATATTTCATGTACAGAATTGACCTCTCTACAGATTTATTATAAGTATAGATGGGTTACAGTCGTGCATCATGGATTTGTTAACTTTTGAAGACGAAATTTATTCGCTACGAGTTTGTTTTTATTTCTTGTACTTATCGTGTTTCTGTCACAGTTTTCAAAGTTTGAAAAATTTGCTTTCAACTGAAGCTTTTTATCTAAATATATTTAAGAAAAGTTTGTTAAGTCAGTCGTTTCTTACATTTCATTGTTAAGGAGTAAGTTACAATTTTGACTTTTTTTCTGCAGGAACCCTATGCATTCAGTTTTATTAGCATTTAAGACCAAATTATTAATTTCGAACAAATAAAGAGCACTGGACCGAGGACTGTTTACTTCATCATAATTAATTCTGTTACGGTCAACTTTAAAAATAAGCGAATTATCATTAGCAATTTTACAATGTCACAGACCTTTTACGAAAAAAGGAAAGTCATTAATATAATGTCAAAATAAAAAGGGCTTAAGAATATATCCTTGTTGAACACCCTCTTTAGGTGAGAACCAGCCGATTTAGAATTGTTAACATCAACCATCTGGACTCTCTGATTTAATTTAATATATAATAAAAGTACCTTATAAATAATATATTTAAAAAATATGGTTTTATAGGTCGTAATTATTTAAGATGTTTAAAATAAAAGATATGATACGAAAAAGATAATAAGTTCAACAATACTTGAGAATATACTGAAAAAAAAAAGAACAAAAGAGAAAAATCCCACTAATCTTTCACTCCTTCCATCCATTTTACCAATGCTACATTTGATCAAAAAAATTACATATACAAAATATTAATAATTAGAAGTATAAGAGTTAATAATTTTGTTGTCTGCTGTAATATTGACTAAGGAATTATATTTCCACATTTATCGGTTATCCCGTGGATCTAAAGGTATATAGCGCTTTACGATTATAAATTAAATATAAAATTACTTACAAGAATTCAAATACATTAGTACATTACCTCCAGGTCTAGAAAACCAATAAAACCCAATTAAAAGTGTGTAAACGACAGATAACAAACAAAGTTAATCCTGCAACAACATTTCCCCGTTTTATTAGAGAGCAATCTCAGTTATACAATGAAAATGTAAAATACTCCTCCTCCTACTCCCTGTACATTGATGAGATAAACAAAAATCGACAAGTGTAGATTTTAAAACGAGATTGTATTTTAAATACATCTCATTACATGTTTACCAGTGTTAAGTTCAGTCAAAACAAAATATATGTCTACATTTTCTGAAATGTTTGTCTGTTTGGAAACATCACGAGAGAACTAATAGACAGATTTTGATAAAATTTGCACCAGTTGAAATATAGGGCCCTTTTTAGTTCGTCAAATTAACTTTTTTTGGATTGCAAATTAAAAAATGGTATAGAGCTATAATAAAAATGATAAAGTTAAAAATTTTTGAATTGCGGAATTTAAAACTGTCAATTATCAAACCAAAATATAATAGGTCCATGCATTGTGAAAGCTTAATCTTGAAAGCTCGGTAAGGCTAAACCGAGGGTCGAACTGTCCGTGTACCAGCGCCCTAAAACAATATTTAAACATCGTTCTGCGCTTACGAAACACACATGTCGGTAACACAAGCTCAAAACTTTTACGGATTTTTTAAGTGGTTTTCACAAAGAGATAGTGATTTTATTGATCCGATTAACTTATTAGTTTTCCTCTAGCAGCTATTTAAGTTACTAAAAATACATAGGTGCAAACTCATTTACTTTAAATTTCTTTGAAATCTTAGTTCTGATTGGTTTTTTTATTATACATTGATGTTTTAGTTTGTAGTGTAAGAAAACAAAAATAAGTATGTTAACACATGTAACTTACAAACTAAGAATTAACGTTAAATATCATCATGGTATGAGCAAAAACAATTAATTTCTTAATTATTAATTAACGTGTTATTCAGTTTAGTCTTGGACCAGTGATTATTGGAATGTTAGATAATCAATACACTGGACCCTCGTTCCTATTTTTTTAATTAATACTTTCCCTTATAATATTGATAACCCTCAATATTTAATAAAAGAACTCAAGACAGTAAATGGCCACTTGGACATCAAATTCCCCATAAATATAGGAATGCGACCAGACAATAATGTGGTGATTGTCTTATGATATAAAACTAAGCGAATAAAGTGTACGTATATGGTGGTATTAACTTAAATTACTCAATTTAAACTAGTGTTTACTCATGACTTTGTTCAAGCAGGATACCATTACAGAAATAGTTAAAAAAAAGTAGAAATATATTTAAGGTTTTTGGACGTTATTTTGAACAATAAAAAACAACATTTTTGAAGGATCGCGTTGGTTTATACGAAGGTTCAAAAATGAAATATCTCTTTGATAATATTTTTTTATTAAAATCGCTGCTTCCTTATGCTTAAACTCAACTCAATTTATATGACTTTGGGACAACTTTAAACATTATTAGGTCAATTTTATGACGTCTGTATATATTTAGCTGATCTATTCAATAACACACTCGATGTTTGAAATGAATGTTTTGTTTTTATAAATTAATGATATTAGTTATAACACTAAACAAATAGATAGAAATATCCATAAACTTACTTCACGAGAAAGCGCAAATATTCTTAAAAGTACCGCTGTGTCGAGTAATCCGATTTAAATATTCAATTTTCAATTCAATAACCAAATGAAAAGGTGTTGAGGAGGACTGCTAGTAAATGTAATTTATTAAAATTGTTCCCGAATACCTTCCAAATTGGCTTTTCTGGCAAATGCAAATTTAAGGTACTTTTGGTCGTAAAGTAAGGAGAATACTTCTATTATATCTATATAATAGTTATAAAATGTTATTAGGTCTTATTACTATAATTTTATTTGTTATTATTGTATAGTTTGATTAGTTGATAAGAACTGGCGCTATCAAATTGTAATAATATGATATGGTTTGGGAAATTAACTAATAGTTAGGAATTGAATAGTATTAGTATAAGTCATCAATAGTGATTTGGTATGACGATTCATACTAATTTATAATTACCGAGTTAATAAAGTACAAAATATAATATTGCATAGTCTCTACTAGAAAGTGGTAAATATTTTTTTTTTGTAAATCCATCCATATTCCATCCCTAAATTGGTAAAACGTTAGAACGAGTGTATTAAGTCAGTGATTTAGTACACTTTTCTGTTCGGTCACTCTTCTGTGTACCTAACATACGTACATACAATAGAATACATACATTTTGAATCGACAAACTACACTGGCTGCTGTTTGGTGGTTTGCATTTGCATTATTATTCCACGCAATATATTAATTTCTTAAGATCACATCTCAATTCATTACGTGACGCTGAAAATGTATTCATTTACATATTAATTACACATTTGAGGGAATTCACTATGAAATTGCATTATAAAGGGTCAATTATATTCCTGTGTACCATACACAGGAATATAATTTTAACCTATATCTTCATAAATTACTATATTTTCTTGCCTAAATTGTCTTGATTAATTCGTTAAATTCCTTTGAACGTTACCATACGTATTACTTGTATAAGATAAAATGTTGTTTGAGTAAATTAGTCTTTGATCAATTGCATGATGGGGTTTGAAAATGTTTTAGGAACAGTAAAATGAAGTTATACATTTGCTAAACTCTTAAATTTTATCCGTAATGTATTTGACTTTCCAAAAGCAAAGATGCTAAGTTCTTTTAAGATCGAAGAGAAGTTAGAACGCTTTCAGTTCTGCTACTTTGTTTAAACAAATAACTCCATGATTTTATATATTATATGTATATTTAATGTTATTCTTTCTAAAAATATTTAAAAGTATAATCTAGTCTGTTTTAAGGGTAATTGATTAAAATCAGAGAGTATAAGAACTTTATTATTTCTATAATGAATGAATCGGGAATATTCTTTAATATTTACAACTTATTCAAATTAAGCTATTTTAATGTTTATATTAATTAAAAAGATTTTATTACTTTTAAAACTAAAGTTTAATTGATAAGATTGGATTGGATTGGAATTAGCATCTAAAATGATTTGAGGCTTCAACACCCAATACTTGTATGTTATAGTAAACATCTGCTATGATTGTTAGTATTGCCTCGATTGAACCTCGAACTCTAGTCAATATATTTGTAATAATCATATAGTGAAATCTTAAAACTAATTGTATACAGTTTATATAGAAGCATAGTACAGAGAAATTAATAATAATATAAAATATGAAATTATTCATGAATTGTTAATTTCGTGACTTTATAATATTGTTATATTTTAATATATCTAGAAAATGTGAGAAAAGATTGTTATTTTTGACTAAGTGTATTTGATGTTCATTAATGTAGCGACCACTGATGAACAATAAACGAAGATGACCAAAGATATAGTATAAAAATACTTTAATAAAAATAATAATTCTCTATCAATGATAAATCTTGTGCCCAATTTACGTGGATTTATAATATCTAATGTAGGAAAGTATTTTTAACAAGCCATTACTGTATCCCTTGTACAGCATTTGAAATTCTAAATGGAGACTTGATTTGAATTAATTTAGACTTGGATATCAAAATAATTTAATTTTTATATTCGAGTCCAAATTGCTGAACATCGTCCCGCCTCTCCCCCGGGACGTTGAAAGCTTGATAGCTCTTGAATAATAAATAGAAATCACAAATCTAAACCTTTCCGTGACTTATGTGTAACTTAGTCCTCGGCCATTGGATTCAATCAATACGTAACGGATCAATCTGTTGACGCAACTAAAATGTATAAAATATATAATATTAAAGTCACATTATATTTAATATAAGGTTAGCCTTTCTTAACATCTGTGTCTAGGGATATCAGCTATAACATTAGGAACTATATGTACTCGGATAAAGTATTATTATAAATAAATAAACTTCACAAATAACATTTTTATCTAAACATATATAAGATTAACTACAAGTATAAGTCTACATAATATTCTATTTATATTATATTGTTATACATAGGTATTATTCAATACAACCCATACGAGTACAAGTATGTGATATTTTACGAAATATATAACATAAATTGCTAACAGTTCATCGAATCACACGTATATAAGTTACTAAATAATTATAGTTATTTAAAAACTGAACTTAAATAAAAATATTTCTTGGAAAATATAAAAAAAAAATGTGGCTAACACGTTTATTGATATACAGATCCAAATAGTGTCGGTTGGTTTAATTAAAAAGATTTCTTTACTAATTTATTAAGGGGAGTATGAACGGGATAACTCAAATGGTAATGCTACGGGGGTGGGTTTCTAGATGTAGCAAGTTCGTGTCTCGTATGTGACAGCTCACATAATGAATATGTATACAGGCTGTTTTATTTTGACTATATAATACATATAAATAACTTACGGTTAACTATAGTACTAGTAGTATATAATTTATTACTTTATCTTTTGTAGTACTTAATATTAAAGTAATCTTATTTTACTGGTTATTTGAAGATAAATAAATTTATTAATATAAATCATGTATTCTATAAAAAATATTTGATATTTTTAATATTACTTACTAGTAATTGTATTGTATTTGTATTATACTTAATACAAACATTTTCTAAGTATAATTTTCTTATAATAAATAAAAATATATCGAATAATACTATATAATTAAATTTAGGCCAATTTTATCGATAGAAAACGAGACTGCTACAAACAATGAAAAAGATTATTTTATTATTAAAATAACATTATATCACATGTATTTATATAAACCAAGAAAAAAATTATAGAGTACATTAAATTATGATACCATCAGCGCTCGAGGATATTTCTTCAGCATTTATTCAGCATATGATGGACGTCTTCATTGATGTTACTGCACAATTCCTCAGGTCATGGAGGCGAGAGAGTACACGGTGTCTGCACATATTCCTTCGCCTATATGACCTGAGGAACTGAGCACTTGAGCCAAGTTGAGCACCAACTCCAACGCCAACTATAACACCAACTTTAACGCCAAGTTCCTAAAAGTTTTATTAACATATTTTGACAATAAGTTTTTATTTCTGAATTTAGATTTCTTATGAACACAAAATGTATCTAGTTCTAAAGAATTTCAATTTGAATTACTACGAATATTTGCAATAGCAGACAACATCAATTATGACCAAAAGCAAATATTTACTATAACAATAAAAATAATACTTTAGTGACAAAGGCGGTTTGCCAGCTTGTCGTATATTTTAAGTTATGATATGTATTCCACTATCAGTGTATTCATTATAGAATAAATAAATAATACATTCATTAATATTAAGCTCTCGAGTATTGGAAATAGAATAACATATTGAAAGTTATATCACATCACCATTCACTCTAATATATACAGTGAGGATAATATAACATAAATATAGAGCGTTAACAATATTACAATAATATGATATGCAGTGTAATATACACATGTGAGGAGATAACATAACATAACTGATATAACATAGTATTGTATGTCGATTAGGCTGGCGCGGCGCCACGTCGTATTTTACATCGATACCAGATAAAACTTTATGTATAATATTAAATTTGATTTACATACATTTTTTGTTACGATGAAATTTTTCCAACTGAAGTTAACCTAAAATATATAAAAAGTTATTTATTAAAATATATTATAAGTTTTCAACTCAAAAAATGTTAAAAGTTTCCGAATAGATATTATTACATTTCTTACAAATTAAAGGTATTTTCACAATGACCTAATTAGACAGAATAGCAGAAACATTTCTCAGCTCTGGTCACGTATAAATTCCCGACGACTTAATGAAAATAACTCACTAAGTCATGCTCCAGATGTTGTGATATATACTTATAAGGCTTCAGGCGTTCGTCGAAATAAGGGACACTCGTATGGAGCGAGGTTGAACGCAATGAACATGTTGATGGGATATTTTATTACGTCCTTAAATATACTATATATTTTTTGTGACTTTATCTGAAATAAAAAAGGCGTTATACGTTAGTAATATGTTCAGACCTACTGGTCTAAGATATGTATTGTATATATTTTAAATGCGTTATATGATATGGATTATTGTATTATGTGGATAAACGGGATAAGGGCCGAAGTATTATAGCCTTTCTCAAAATATTCACTATCAAATGCAGAGATTAGCGCTTTTAAAAATTCATTTTCACCTTTTAATGTCAGTAAGAGTGCTTTTAATTTAGGTAATCTTAGATATTTTATTACTTATAAAACCCAAATTAATTAATTAAATTTATCAAAATACAACGACAATAGCCCCCGGTGTATATTTAACATCTGTAAACGAAATGGCCGTTAATGTTATTCACAGTAGCTAATTGTCGTATCTTAAACGTAAATTCCCTGGCTGTACTGACAACAGGTCTTTGGCATATTTTAATAGTATTACGTTCTTAAAGGCTTTAATATATTCAGGTATTAACATCAAATACAATATAAATATGTAATGTGCACTTCGGTAAATAAAAGGTTCATTGAACGGGAAGTTATAGAGTAAATTTAAAGAAAATATTTATTTAGTATCGGTGGAAAGATATCGAGTTTCTTATCTCATTAAAAGTAATTTACATTTGATTAAAAAAAATGGAAGCAAAGTCTGCGATGTTTCCACAAACTGACGGAGGTATAAATTATATATATGTTGCTCTTTAGATGATAATTTTATTTACTTTTTTACTTTAGTTTTTCTATGAAAATCATAATAACAATCATTACAACTTTTTGATAATAACAGAGCTCAGTTCAGAAACTAAAGTAATGCTATAAATTGTGAATATTCGTTAAAATTGTAACACAGATGTACAAAGTTACTTCGACGGGACATGAGCCAATATAGGATTTACAGCGGAGTCCGGCTTTTTCCATCTAAAATCTCATTTAGTTCAACAAAGGCGTTTCATGCAATTTGTTACGTACTTTCCATTCTCTGGCTTTTAGCGGTTTTTATCGGCTTTATAATGGTAGTGGTTTTAAATTTAATTTGAACAATATTAATTGACTTTGTGAAGCTTTCCTTTTCGTATATAATTAAATAATATCTGTATGTGAAGTTGTTTATTGGGTCTTCGACATACATATTGGCAATTATTATTTTCGTTAACATATTTGTTATCCCAATTGCTCGATTCAGTTGTTCAAGCATTGGAAGATGGTAAGCCTACCCGCAGTATGATAAGAGCATATACGGATTATCTGAACGGATTACATCATTATCCAATCAAAATTACGGAAAAAATTAATGTGAGGTAGTAGTATAGTTACACTAAGTGAAGGTGTTACCCAAACCGCCATTCTTTTTGTCCGTACATTCTTCTATATTCCTTAAGAACGACAATGAATGTGGTCACAATAGCATTAAAAGAATTAGAATAACAAGTTTTTATACACTCATAAAGCTTTATCTTTAATTTAAAAGAGTCTCCACTTATTCAATGTTATTTTGGTAAAATAACAGCTTCTAAAACACTTTAATTGTAAATGATTGCTACAAGTACTCGTAACTCGTAATAGGTGTGTTTTGAAGCTGGCCTATTTTCCGTGTTTCCACTTGAAGAACATTGTATGAACCTTTGAAATTACTATCACATGAGGCAGCAACTATTGTCTCTGTTGGCCAAAAGCGCCCCAATTCTCCGGAATACTGGAATTGCTACGAGCATGAGTCACCCATGTTCAAAATTATACAAGTAAAGGAAATTAAAAACACACGAGTCAAGTTAACTTTTATATACATTTTGTTTAGATTTCTCATAATCAAAGAAGTATTCTTGATATCTTCTTAAACTAACGTCATAAAATAAAATTTGTATTTGATTAAAAATATATAAATTTTGCATTAGTAATGTCCGTTCGTGTAGCTCTATTGTGATTGCGTTACATAATTAAAAGTCGAATATTGCCTTTGTAAATCTTATAGAGTTATGTATTATCCTTAAAATCCATTAAATATATTAAAGGGCTTCGGATCCTACCGGTTTGTTGATAGCATGGGGTGGATACATCAATTATTTATGTACTCATTTTCATAGCTCTTTGTTTTGTTATAAATTATTGATAGATTATGATTAAAGCAAAGCATAGCATGGCATAAATTAATAAATTTATTGAGTTGATTAAGAGTTGAAATACAGGAACAATTCCTGCGATATATATCAAATAATTAAAGACAATGCAGCTATTTGTATGTATGTGAATTTATGTCATCTTTAAAAAATTATAGCACTTAAATTTAATTTTATCGCGGTAATGAAAAAATATAACACCTGGCATACTTACAAAATACACAACATAATATAAAATAAATTATATTTTATGGTAAGCACGACGAGGGTAAGAAGGAGGATACTTAAAGTTTTTCTTATAGATATCATTTCAAAATAAAAATAGGAAATGTTGTCTATATGACATTATAAACTTGATCGTACAAAAAGTGAGATATGAAGTGTTCTAACAGGAGCATTATCCGTACTTGGCAGATTTCTAAGTTGGCACATCGCCAAGGCGTGGTGTAGGTTTATGTAGCTTTGTTTGTGATTCTCAATAATAAACATTTTCTCCCCAACCGCAATCTACGACTTCCTTTGCATAAATATAGACATGGAAGTTCTGGGGATGAGTGATGATACATTAAAACAAAGAGGTTTATATCTATATAATCATGACGTAATCATATCTCTAAGAGTCATATACTAATAATAATAATAATCTCTAAGAGAAGAATCGTAATTTTTTTAAAATTATATATGATTTTGCCTGTACATATTTACGAGATTGGATGGTGCAACGAAATAATGACATTTTATTATATTTACACTGAAAATGTAAATTGTTATCATCTACCACTACACTTTCCTTATTCATTTAATAGTAAGACACTTTTCACCTAGTGAGATTATATAGTTATGATATCTCCTAAAACCATTAAAGAAAGTGGTTTCGTCTGATAATTTATTACGATGAATTATTTATTAATCTTATTTCTAATGAAAATTAACAAAATACTATAAGCAAATGCGGTTCTTATTTTTTTATCCCAGTATTTTGTAAACATCTTTATCATACATAATAAAATCACAATTTTCCCTCAACCTGAATAAGGGTTTCCTTAGTACCTCATTTCGTAGTAATACTGTGGTTGGTTGGTGTTCACAAAGTTGGTAATTTCCGGTGAAGGCAGGCATGTGGGTGATCTAATCTTTGGATTATATATGCTGGGTGAATTACAGAAATTATCCTATAACTCACATATGAAGTTGGTATGTTATATAACTAAATTGTTGTTATTTAAAGAGAAGTGTTCGTTTTATTCCTAAGCCGCTGACCGTGGACGGTATCTGTACAATTAGAGAATTGTCTAAGAATAAGATAATTTAAACCTTTCTTTGTATAATTCTTATAAATACATCTTCCTATTTTTAAGATCAATTCCAACTTCGAATAAGGGGCACGTAGTTTGTAAATAGTAATAATTAATGATTGATAAAGTTTAATAATTAATCAATACTACATTGTTTAAAAATATGTTTTAAGACAGACGATGTGTTTGAGTTTATCTTATTTCGACACATTTTTCTGGTAAATCTTTTATGGATACCTCCAGGTTAAGTTCTCAGCACAGAACACGTCAGGATTTTTCTGAAATCATCGCCCAGTCTTGCTTTTTTTCCTTAAATGTGTGATTGCAACACACACGTGTGATAAAAAAAAAAGAAATTAAAATTCAACCTAAAATATTAAACTCACGTTGTACTTTTGCAGCAGTATCTATATCAGTCATTGTTTAATAGTACTATTAAGTAAACTCTTACTTCCAAGGTTTGTATATTTTAATAGTTTTTGTTGTTGTTATTATTGTGTTATTAATATCTATATAAAAGAGATTTGATGTCTATAAAAGCTTTAGAATATATTTATTATTCTATACAAGAAAATTGTAGGTCTTCCTAAAGTTTTCAAAGTTGAAATATCGTGTTTCACTATCGTATACTTGTTCGTATTGTGTGGAAAGTAGATGTAAATACTCTCTTAAAGTATATAAAAGATTAAGAACCGTTAGTCTAGTTACCTGCATAATAAGAAAACTTTCAAAACCTTGACAAATTTTCATTCCATATTATTTATATAGGCCACATTTTATTCCGATATTCCCGATCCCGGGATCGATATCTAGACGAGTGAAACCGGAGTCGTTCGAGAAAAAGCACACCCAAAAAATAATATGAACATTCAATAATAATATGTATGATGCGAATGAGAGTTTGTTGTGAACTACTCGTGAAATTTCGCACACGAGTTGTCAGGGGAATAGAAAAACATATCTTTAATACTAAACAGTATTGTACAAGGGGTATAGAAAATAACTTTTACACGGCCTTCCGAGACTAGACTGCTCTTTTATCAATATAATTCCGACGAAACGCTGGGAAAAAAACATCAAATACGATTTTCGATATACGTGTAATAATAATATTATACAAACGGAAAGAAACTGTATGTGAACTAACACTTAGAAGAAATATAAGGCCAACTACAGAATTATATATTTTTTAATATACACCTTGGAGAGTCTTTGGTTGGTAAAATACAGAATACTAAAATTAGTTATTAGCAAAATATTTGCTACTATCAAGTGTAAACTATACTAAAACTACTACTACTAAGGTTTTATTGATAGACGAGAATCCAAAATTTGAAAGCGTTATGAGTTTGTCTCATCATAAAGCACTAAGGGTGAAGTCACCGATTACTTGGATACATCAAGCGAATATGGAAGGAATTATTTCCAAATTCAGATGGAGCAGTCATTTCAAGACATTTCAAGTTTACAAAATTTGCTAAATTTGCTAAAAACGACGAAGTTGCATTTTTCTGTAAGGTTGATAAGAAGACTGTTTTTTTTTACAGATAAATTGTAAATTGTATAGATTCGATTCTAATTACGATATAAAAAGATTTATAGCACAATGCATTACTTTATGTAGTAAAAAATAAGTTTAAAAAAAATTACAAATCTATTTTAACTAATTTGGGAACTTGATTTTCTATAGTTCAGTTTGTCAACTCTGATAGAAATGTTTTATTGTATTCTTAAGGATTACATAGGTGATGAAAGTTTGTATTGCAATATTCAAAGGAACATAACATTCCCAGTAACGACGAAGGTGTAGGCTCCACTGAAACATATTAATATATAGAATTGATAACGTAACATAGTCAGCAATATAGACTTTACGAGATATTGATGATATTCAAAGTAACATGAATATGAATTATTCAGATCCCATTCTTATTTTACTGGGAAGAAATTTTTCTTTTGTTCATAAATCTATCGCAATATATCTTTTACGAAAGAAATTTATTTGCGAAATAAAACAGTTTGTTCGTAACTTAATAACATTAATTTTCATATTACTTGTCTTTGGATTTCAAGAATACCACATACAAAAAATTTACTCCATTTATAACTATTACAGATCATAACTTATTTGTAAATGGCAAATTTAATAATAGAAGAAATGTTTAATCAAACATATCAGATTGACCTACTTCCAGACACGTTCCAGAAACTAAGATGATCTTAGGAGATGAAAATTCCATGTTAAGTTGCGGCCATCACTCGGTATAATAAAAGGTGGGCGGTCAATAGCCACTAACTCGTAACACTCTCGTGATGGTCCGTAAATTTGTTGGTGCGTGTGGCGGAGTCGTAAATTCTGTGCCATTGTGGGAACTTGGAATGATCCTACGGAATGGATATTGTGTGATTGAAGAATATAATTATATTTGTTACCAGTGTCTATAAATTAAATAAACCGTAATGATATTGTTTCATTCAGGTTATACGTCAAAATATTTTTGGAAGATTTAAATTAAATTAGTATAAACTGTATTCGCAGTTTCTAAAATCAACCTACAAGTTTTAAAATAGTTTTTAAAAGTTGTAGGTTGATTTTAGAACTGTTTCGAAGAAACACAATTTCGTACAGGATAAACTGAATAAGGCTAAGATAGTTAACAATCTTAGAGAAAACGATAAAAATTGACTTAAACCCATAGATTATATTATTATCTTAGGTTCGGACCCTTTTTTCCCTAAAGACACACACAGCACCTTTTTATCTGAAACTACATGAGTTTATGAGAAGATAAGTAATTGTTATCTTTGATTTTATTTTAACACGAGTTTTTTTATTTTAAATGGCTAAAATCTCTTCAACCTTGATTATATTTACTGAATTAAATGCAATTGTTATAAATATGTCTTTTTGTTTAATATATCACTAATATAAAATAACTAATCCGATTCTCAAATCGGAGATGATATTGCATTGATTTCTGACGATTTGATCGAAATGTGAAAAATTCAATAAAGCCGACTTTCAAAACTATTGCGAACTTTAAATGACGTAAGAGTGGAATTGACCGGTAATATGAAACTTTGAAGATGATCCACTATTTGATCTGCTTTTCACGTTCGATAGAACTTTGTTACGAATACACTGGTTTGTGGGTTGAGATTGAAAGAGATAAAGTTCGCTAAAACCTATTTATATATTTGTTTCAAAATAAAAGGTAATAAAAAACTATTGAGTTATAACAGTTTTCAAACAATACTTACTTAATTTTTAATATGACAAACTTACTTTATTAAAGTTTAATGGGCAATAACTTCTGGTCTGGATTAGAAAAGATAATATTATTATCTGACGACAAATAGTCTCAAAGACTCCAAACAAGTGAAAAGTAAACATAAAGAAAGAAGTTTTTTAAACATTTTTAATTCAATGGATCGGTTACTAATAAATATAACCACAACTATATATAATACTACATACTATTGTACAGGTCATCATCTTCCTGCCCTTATCCCATTTTGGGGTCGGCACAGTATGTTTTCTCCTTCCATACTCTCCTGTTACTCGTCATCTTTGTGCACACTCCCTTCTTCTCCATATCGTCTTTCACGCAATCCATCCATCTTTTCTTCGGCCGTCCTCTACCTGTCCATCCCTCCACTACCATACCTAGCACTCTTTTGGTTACGTGCCTTTCATCCCTCCTCATAACATGCCCATACCATGACAGACGGCTACCTCAATTTTTTTATGTCACTGGCGCTACTCCTAAGCTTGCCCTAATATACTCATTTCTTATTCTATCCCTTCTTGTCACCCCACACATCCATCTTAACATTCGCATCTCCGTTACATGCAAACGCTTTTCATCCATCACCTTCATCGCCCAGCACTCAGATCCATACATAACGACAGGTCTAATAATGTTTTTATAAATTGTCCCCTTTAGTTTAAGGGGAATTCGGGCATCACATGTCGTCCCAGTGACTTGTCGCCATTTCATCCATCCCGTGTTGATTCTGTGCTTTACGTCCCGGTCAATATTGCCATCGCTTTGAATCAGAGAACCAAGATAGCGAAACTCTGAGCAGACTGGTAACGGTACTCCGTCGAACAAAATAGGAACCAAACCGGAGACACCGCCGAAATCGCAGAACATGTGCTCTGTTTTTGTTCTGCTCACTTTCAGGCCGACACTCTCCAGCTTTTGTTGCCATTTTACCAGTCTACTCTGCATCTCAATTCCATCCTCGCCGAAGAGAACAATATCATCAGCAAATAGCATGCACCAGGGTGCCTCTTCCTGTATGTCCAATGTCAGAGCATCCATTATCAACAAGAAGAGGTAGGGACTCAGAACCGACCCTTGATGCAGACCTACTGCCACATTGAACTTGTCGGTGTTTCCAGCGGCCGACCGGACTTGTGTACTAGATCGACTGTACCTTGCACGAACCAACTCCACATACTTCCCAGGTATACCCTTCTCTTTCAAAGCCCGCCATATCAGATTACGGGGACCCCGGTCGTATGCCTTCTCGAGATCAACGAACACTATGTGCAGGTTCTTATGGGCTCGTCTGTATTTCTCACTCAACTGACGAAGAGCGAATACAGCATCCGTCGTACCCCGACCAGGCATAAAACCGAACTGGTTCTCCGAAACATCACTCTCGTCTCGCATTCTTTTCTCTATCACTTTCTCCCACACTTTCATAGTATGTGACATGAGCTTTATACCCCGATAACTGTTGCAGTCTTGTATGTCACCTTTATTTTTATAAATGGGCACTAGGTCACTATTGCACCATTCATCAGGGATCATTTCTTCATGCAACAACTTATTGAAAAATAAAGCCAGCCACTTATACCCATATTCATTTAAAACCTTTCATACTTCCACTGGTATCGCATCCGGCCCTACAGCTTTTCCATTCTTCATACTTTGCACAGCCGCTTTCACTTCATCATCGGTCACTTCTTTCACTAATCCTTTATTTACCGGCTGGTATTTCAAAGCTCCACTCCAATCATTTTCTACATTCATTAATGTTTCAAAATATACCTTCCATCTCTTTTTTATATCCTCATCTCTCATCAACACCCTTCTAGTATCATCTTTTATGCATTTTACATGTATGACATCTCTAGCTTTCTTCTCCCTACGCTTTGTTATCCGGTAGAGTTCCTTTTGACCTGCAGGAAACTCTAGCGACCTATATAACTCCTCTTGCACTTCAGCTCTACCAATGGCTACAGCTACTTTCGCTCTCTTCTTACATCTTTTATATAACATTTTCATCTCCTCTTTCATACTTTCATTATCATCCGGTACTTCCTGCCATTGCTTAAACGTATCTTTCTTCTCTTTCAGAATCTTTTGCACATCTTCATTCCACCACCACGTTTCCTTATTTATCACACCTTTTCCTTTCGTTTCACCTAATACATCCTTTGCCACAGTTTTTATGCATCCCGCTATTTCGTTCCAACTATCGTTCAAGGATTTTCCTTCTATACTACTCATATTTATAATTTTATCTGTCACTCTTTTTTTAAATTTACTCGCACATTCTTCCTTCTCTAACAAATACCATTTTATTTTAGGTGGGGGTCGTTTCTTGAACATATTTGTACGCACTACATGTTTAATTTCCATGATGAGGAGAGCCTATGCTGTGAGACTACACTTTCACCCGGCAGTACCTTGCAGTTTTTGACGCAAGTTTTTAAAGAAATAATCAATCTGCGTCTTATGGTGGCCACTTTTGTATGTAATTAGGTGTTTTTCCCTCTTTTTGAACCAAGTGTTGGATATAGCCAAATCGAAGGCTAGCGCGGCCTCCAGCAAGGCCTCACCCTCGTCATTACGGTGACCGAAACCCCAACCACCATGTACTCTTTCATAACCATCATTCATACATCCCACATGCCCATTAAAATCACCCCCTACATATATTTGCTCATTGTCCGGAACATCCATCATCACAGAATCAAAATCGTCCCAAAACTTCTCTTTCATCCTATCATCACATCCGGTTTGAGGAGTATACACACTTTATACATTAATGATTAAACCTTCGAAAATAATTTTTACAGCAACGATTCTATCACTCACCCTGTTCACCCTCGTCACACACTCTTTTAATTTCTCATCAAGCATAATTCCAACACCATTCCTTTTTCCATCATTCCCGCAATAATAAAACTTAAATCCCTCACCGATCTCTCTCGCTTTTGATCCCTTCCATTACGTTTCCTGTAAACATGCTACATTTATTCGTCTTTTTTTCAACACATCCGCAATTTCTCTTCCTCTTCCAGTCATCGTACCAACATTCCAACTTCCAAATCTCAGTTTTACATCCCTTTGTTCCCGGGCTAGCTTCTCGCGTGGCACCGGTATTACCATACTGCTTTAAAGATTTGGCTTTGTTTTACGGCCGGCCGCCTGCCTGACGCCAACCCTCCTTGGGAAAAATAATTAAATTAAATTACAAAAAATATATACAACATAAATAACATAACAATTACAAAAAATTTAATAACAGTAACAACAATAATAAATTAAATATTTTCAATACATTCATTAATAACAATTAAACAATTACAAAAGATGGAAATAACAATTACCAATATAAATATTACAATTAATTCAATTCAATAATAATAATTAAAATTAATATTGAGGCTTTAATAATGTCAAAAATGATTCATAAATATTGAATTACTATTTCAACTGAATTCGATATACAGAGTAAATATTATTTTAATATATTTTGTTATAAACGAAATTGAGACCTTCATATTGTCTTTTATGAAGAACTTTCTTCTTTCCCATTTCTCTTACGGTCTTTAAGTTATTTCCAATTAATCTCTTATTCTCTTGCTTATTAATATGGTTTGACAAAATTGATAAAATATCGTCAATAGATAAAGCGATACTATTGTACAGGTATTTAACGATAAATAAGTAATGATAAAAAAGCGAGATTTAAAAATATATTAATGATAAAAAATTAAGTAAACTTTCAATTTACTAATATTTTATCTAAAACAAACAAATATTATTTAATTAATTAAACCACTACCGCATAATAATTTTTCGATGACATTTGCTTTACTATTTGTTAATTTATACTTAGAGCTTAAGTAAAGTATAATAATAGCTATAAAAAAGCGTACCGCGGTGTCTTCACCTCGCGTCCACTTAATTATAAATGCGATCGTTTAATATTATTAAAATATTATGCAAACATTCACTTTATTTATTTAAATGAATACATAAAAAGGGAATGTGTTTATGTTTATTAGTTATAATACAATTGAATTCACAAAAAATAGTATTGTTTACGTAAACGTAACTGTTTTGAATAGGTAAAATGTTTATTTCTGTTAACGTATGTTAGTTTTTGTTCGAGTAGTTTAATTAGTTTAACCTAATAGTGAGTTATATTTATATTTATTTATATTAGCATACCTAGTTGACAGATTTTTTAACGTATCCAAGCTTTAGTTGAGAACTGAAATATTATAATCGTCCCATTATATATAACATGGAATCCCATGCTTATTAGCTAGGGATTGTATTAGTTTATAGTTTGATTACTTACCTGTGGGGTGAAGCTGGTTGGTTGTAAAGGGTTGCAGGAGGGCGCCGCGGTCCCATAGTGCTGCTGGTATGATGATGTCAATATCTTCTTATGCGCCGCCGCGTGGGCGCGGTACGCACTGACACTGAGTTTCATTTTTAAATATTAACATTTGTATTGTATTAAATGTTTACACTAAAACACTCGTGAATATCTTATTATTCAGTTCTTGTAATCATTTAGATCACACGACGGCATCTTATTTCTGGAACAATAGAAAAAAAATTAATACAATTTTATACCGTTCCAACTGAGTTATCGTGTCAGAGGTCGCTTTTATGAATTTGGCATTATAAATATTATAATCATCTTTTATGACATTTATCATTCTGTTTATTAAAAAAATATACATATTTCATACAAAATAACTTGATATATTTGGTACGTTTTAAGTTCTGTTACAAAAAAGATACGACAATAGATAACAAACGTCAAAGAATTGTATAAAAACTTCACGTTGAGATCGAAAACAGAAAATTGCTCTCAAATCTAAGGCTGGAGTGAGTCATTGGATCCTCCAAAGTATATTGTTTGTAATACAATTAACTTTTTAACGATGCTTTATATACGTTTATTTACTCAAAAAATTATTATTTATTACATAATTACATAAATATATAAAATGTAGATAATAAATTTTAATTAACTATTCAAAAAACACTACTTTCGATAACATCTGAATCTTAAATAACTATAGTAATGGCTTCGATTCGAGAAAACTCACAAACATTCAACAATTTAACTTTCACATTAATGACATCAGTAAAATATCGATAATCGATAAAAAACACGCACGTCCCTACCAACAAGAGGCGTCTCAAAGTCGAGTGTTAACTCAGTAGGTACAGACAATCTAAAGACTTTTTATTTGTTCTCTTATCGACATTCAAATACTTTCCTTTTTTGTGGTAAGGAAAATATATTTTATCTGTTCTTATTTATTTTATACCAGCTTTAGAACGTGACTTAGTCACAATTGTGTAGATGAAACTGCTTTTAAAGTACCCGCACATTAAATATTTCTCAGTTCGTCCCTTGAAATTGATTTAGGTTTACAAAAACCACATTTTATATTAATTGTATTTGCACAACTGTACCAAGATATAAATGTTTTCACTATTTGCTCAATTTCTAGCCACTGAATTCAATCTATCTAATAAGTTTTAATTCCTTTAATTATTATACGTATTTACATATTTTACGATGAACAAAGACATTTATACTATTCGTAGTCTTTAGCTCTTCTATCGCCATTATTTTAAAATAATATGTATAATACCCACCATTTATTTTGACTTAGATTTCGATTTAAACACATACTATCTTCCAACAAGTTAATACTAGTAGTCAAGTTATGTAGTTAAGTTATTTTAATTTGAAAATAATCTAAATATGAATTTAATAACATAAATATTAGGATTTAAAAAAGATAAAAGTAATGTAGGAATGAACTTTCAGCAACATCACATAAAATTCAACCATAAAAATAAAGTTTTACTCAGTTTTTTAAAGACAACAAACAAAGAAATAAGTTAAATTCAATGTGTATTGCAAAAGCAACTTTGTTACTCGAAATAATAACTTTTATTCTGTTTATAATTTCGATTTTATGTTAAATATGCTGTTTATGTATAATATATGTACGTATATGTATAATACATATATGTATAATAAATGTACGCTATGTATACTATCTATGTAGAGTACCTATTTCTTAGAACTGACCCTAAGAAGAGCTTAATACTCTCTTAAAACTTATAAATTCTTGTTTGAATTTAAAACTGCCGATTTACTTGTAACTTAAGAATACGCTGTAACTTTCTTCGACATCTTATACTATGATAATTTCACAAGATCTAGAAATTAAAATAAACTGTTACTTTTAATTTACATTTTCAGACTTTCAGTTGAAATAACAGTTGATATAGTACTGGTACAAAAGTAATTGCTTAACCTGGTTTAAAAGTAATTGTGTAAACTGAAATGGTGGAATGTTATACGAGTATGTACCTATCTATATTTAAATAGTATTTGATGTCTCTCTGAACTAAAATTATTATTATCAAAATATTAGAAATAACAAAGAGGACATGATTTCGTGATGCCAATAACAAGGTTTATAAACGGATAAAAAAGTTGTTATAAAATTGATAGAAATATTTTGGAATAAATTGGATGTTATCGTACATTTCTGAGAACTCGGATTCGTGGGCACCTTTATTATGGCGTCATGATTAAATACGCAAAACAATAATCTGTAGCGTCATGGTTAAATACGCAAAACAATAAACTGTCATCATCGCTTTTCAGTATTTCAGTTTGTTGGTGTTTACAGTAAATAGATGTCTTAACGGGATAACCATCTTAAGGAAGTAAATAAACTTCGTCGATATCGATACAGACCCTACGGAAATTGTTTTATTAATAAAATTCTACAAGGTGTATTGTAGCTAACAGTTCAAGTAGTAACTTTAACTTTTATTAAAAAACCTTAATAAGAAGTTGATATGCCAAATATTATTTGAAATCGAAACACCTGAAAACGGTAATTAACAATCTGTTTCAATAATAACGACATCTTTTTGATTGTACAAATGAGGTTGTCACAAAATCAATACATAGAATAAAATATCAACGATCAATTTAAAATACGCAAACTTTATATTAAATATTTAAAGTAAAAATCATTGACACAGGTCATTAACCTCCTCAAGTTTAACTTTTAATATTTTTGTCGGTTTATCTGATAGTGCTTAATATATGTATCGGTAAACGTTTTATAAAAATTTGGCGATGGTAATAGCTTGCAGTCTGAGTAAGATCTTCTCTTAATGTAAGATTAGAGTCAATTATGCTATGGCCAGAAGATAACATTAAAAATAATTTGAAATACAAATAAACTGTAGTGTAGGAAAGAATTTTACCGTCACCGTCCAGATGAGATGCTGGTAATTGAGTCAATTTGTATAGTGGCGTAACTGTCGCTATAACGTCAATAATAAGCGACGCGAACACACACACGAAGACACATATAATATATTATCCTGTATATAGTTAGTAAATGAAAAACCAAAATAGGCTTCACTAATAGAATGTTATATTAGATCCATTCAACGTACAAAACTTTAACCTTGTCTTTAGTGTACACACTATTTGAATTTTCACAAATTTGTTTGCTTTCTCTAATCGAAAGATCTAACATATTTGATATTCTAAGCTAGTAAGTCTAAAGTATTATAGATACTTGCCATTAAAAGTTACCAAACATGAAGGTCGTGTTAACAAAACGACAGATAAATCATTCCGATAAATTCGCAATGCCACAAAATTAATTAAAATGAAACGTAGTCAATATTTGGTCGTACTCGAGGGAGCTTATCAAGCAATGTCGGAAGGGTTGGAATGTCGAAAATCAAGCTGAAATTATTAACCTCAGACTACGATGGAGATTATCTTTTAATATTGTCTTTTTGATGTTTAGAGTTTAGACAATTTTTTTCATTTATAAAAGAACATTAAATTAAAAGTATTTTAATGAATTTAACGAGAATTTTGACGTTTTTTATTTGATTTAAATGTATACTGTATATAAAAGTCTTGGGAGTACATAAAACTATGTAACTTTAGATATTCAGAACTGTAAAACATAAGCAACAGTGAAATGACCGTATCTACCATCAGTATTCGTAAACTATAGGTATTTCTTTTATAAATGTCAATGTTAAAAAATAAACTCAAAAACACGTTTCAGAGTTGGATTTTTAACAACCTACAATGTAACATTTTTAAAAGGTTTCATAAAAAATTCTGACAAACAGGAATTGCACTTAGTTTCATACATTATTCATTCAAATGCGAGAGAAAAAATACAAAGGAATAATTTTATTATTTATTATTTTTTATAAAAAGAAATGCAAAGCGTTTTCACTGAAATGTACTACTGTGTTAATACAGAATATATTTATTTAACTTTCTCTTATATGTTAATTTTGCAATTACATCGTGATGTAATGCAATATTCTTACACTGAAAGTTATAATTGAATCAATAAAATATTTGAATTTGTTGTCATACAATAAATTATCGCTTAGATTTAAATAAATATAAGAAGTTTTCGAGCTACGAATAACGAGGGCTTATGAAAAACTTTGTTAGTACGAGACAACTTTGTATTAATTTGAGAAATGTTTCTTGTTTGTGTGTAAGGTTTTAAAATAATTTAAATAATTTCATGAATATTAAAACTAAGTAATAATAATGTTTAGAATGGCAATTAATCCTTCATTTCAAATGTTAATGACCCTGATTGAGGTAATGTCACCGATTCCCACGTATGATGTCATGATCATGATCGACTAACTGTTGTTCCAAATCTGTATTTACTTTGTGTTCTTTATCTGTTTATTAAAAAAAGGCTTAGGAATTATTCTCTAGTCTATTAGTCTGTTTCTTAAAACATAATTTATTATTTTTTTTATTTCTATAAAAAATATTATATATTTACATAAAAAAAAATTTATCAGGCAATGAGTATTTTTCTTCCAAACTCAGCGGCAGGTGTTGGAATCTGATATTAATCATGAAGTAAAAATTGGTTTCTCCTAAACAATAAATTGTACCCGACGTCTGCTTGGACGTGGAAGTTATTCCATCAGTAACAATATAAGAGTGTAATTGTTCATTGGAGATATTTAATTTCAAAGACTTTGTAAATAGCCTGAGAAAATAACCTAATGATTTTATTGGTAGTAAATATGTATCAACAATATTTATGGATTACATTTTAATAAATATATTGTATGTATTATTAACATCTGCAAGTAAATACGTGGTATATTAATAGTTATAAACGTGTATAAGACGTACACCTACACAAACAGATGTATATTCTAATGTGCGTCATTTACTTGTCCCACTTTCCAGGAGCGCAATTGTTCGTGTTTTTAATAACACAAATGTTTTGTACTTCCTGTTGTAACTTTCCGCGGAATTCATTTTTAGACTATTTAAACAATAAAACTAACACTAATATTATCATGGTGCCTGATTCAGAAATGAAATGAGCCATAAATAATTAATTTTATACATAACAATAACAAATAATTACCTGCATATCGTCATTATAATAATTTTTGTGCTGGTTTTATTTTCATATGATCGATCAACATCACCTATCAATTGAAAGTGTTCAATTAATAATGATATAATATCCTCAAAATATTTATGAGACAATAAAATAGTTTAGATATGTATGTAACCTTACTATTTATTGTCCATGACATTATAAACTTTTGCATGTAAGATTTTCAATAATAAATATTTTATTCTAAATCATACTTCTAGTAGTCAGGACTCAGACCTTGAAATAAGTCCATTCAAGACAGATTAATCTTAAAATTAGTGAAAGTGGTTAAAATAAAAATACTAAAGTATATATTTATATAAAATCGGATACTTACAAAGAATATAGATAAATTATTACGAACTACCTGCTTTCCCAAAGTAAAAAATATCTACATCGCTTCCAGTGATACAGAAAATAGTCAACAATTATTATTATTAACACAATGACACATTGCAACCTGGGTTAATATTGACGTTTTTAATCAGTGTGGCCTGATCTATTACCTATTTGTATATTATCTAAGAGTAAACTTCTGACATCAGGTCTGAAACATGAAGCGATATCCTGGAAGTAACGACATCGCACGGCGCTGCCAACATAAACTGTCAACAAACAGTGTTACCAACATTAATATTGGTTTATATTAACCCTATATTGTAAACTTCAAAATCAAAAAATTCCAATCACATTCACCATATCTTAGTTTCAGATTATAACGAAAAGGCACGATAGAATAATGATGTAATATAAAGTTCCACTCAAAATATAATCACAATTTAATTTTATAGAAGGCTCTTAAACCTTAAGTGGACAATATCATGTTGAAACGTGTACTATAAGAAAAAAATATATATAAAAAGTATTACAAACACATAACACTGATGAAAATATAGTCAGTTTTATTAAACAGAATAGTTAATTCTTCAATTGTGTCTAAATTCAATTTTGTCCATAATTATTGAAAAAAACGCTACGGATTTTTAATTAAATGTTGTGTGTTCTTGATAATTCATTACCGTTTAAAAATTTATTTTATACTATTAATAAGTTAATTACTATTTTATTCACAAAAAAACACTTTTTTAAAGTTATGGACCAAATAATTAATAGCTTTATTGTAAATAATAAATCTGAGCATAATGTTTGTAACAGAAAATGCGAGTATACTTATTTCCGTCCAGGATAGTAAAACCTTGTCATAAAAAATCGTAGTGAGGTAGTTATTAAACTCGTCTAACTTTTCATAAGATGAGTGATAAAGTCGGATGTCCCACATTCTTCTTTCCTCTCCTTGTCCTATTACCCTGGACTCCTCAAGGGATTCAATTATCAAATGCCTTGGAATGGAAGTATGTAAAATAATCAAACATTCAAATTTAGACGAGATATCAAAAGTCGAAGTCATAAAATACATTTAATACCTTATCAATACTTTAACAACTTAAGTATTATCAAGAACTATTAGAAGAGTTCGTAAAATCTAATTGAAGCTGAAATTATAATATATTTTAATGAAAAATCTTGTTTTTTGATTTCTTTTTATACAACCTTAATGAGATTTAAAAAAACGTATAACCATTTATGGTTTTATGATTTGAATGTTCTCAAATAAAATTTAAAATAATATTTTCCACTAAATAAATATAGAAGACGCACTAAAGTGAGAATACATAGTATTAAAATAGCTGAAAAAATAAAAAAACAAGGAATTTTATACCTAATATAAGCAAAAACATTAACAGCAATAATACTTATCAAATTGATAAACTTAGTGTTACTTTTAGTTTCTTGTGTATCAGTTTTTACAATACTCAGGTTTTTTGAAACGTTAAATCCCAAATAAAATTGGAAATTCATTATAAAATATCTGAAGTTGAAAATGTAAAATTTTTAAATTTGTTAACTTTATATCATACTAGCTGATTCCAGCCCACTTCTCTGGCACACTATTAATTTAGATGTGTACTTAGACTTCTTGTATTGACAGAATATTCAATTTCTATTTTATGTTTAGTGTAAATTTATTAAATATTAAATAGAGAAATATAATAACAGTCAGTGAATACACAGATTTCCATATCACCTACAAGGTACTGTGTATTGAGATGCGTTCCCGATAAGGCCGATTGACTTGAAATTTGTTCAAATTCGTTGGGATAGGAATTCCGTAAAATAAAATAAAGTAACTATGTTAAATTTTTAATTAATTGGACAGATAGTTTCGGATATTTCGTTAAGAGTCAGTGAGTGGTATATATATATATATATAAATATTTACACTAAACTATACTTTTATTTTATAAATTTGTTATATTTTCTTGCCCAATGAACAAAAATTGTTTCAACCTTAAACTTTTACCAGCATTTTGAATATTGAAATCTAGTATACTATTTTATTGCCAAAGGGTAGAATAATCAATATCATTGAGTATGCAGTACTATACAGAAACAATGTCAAATCAATCAAGAACTAATCTAGGAACAGAAGATATACGTTCTGTTCCCAAATCCAGCGGCAGGTGTTGTTATCACTCATACGAATCAGCAGCGACATGTTTGGAGACATCTTTGAGACGTTAAATTGTACTCGAAGATTTCTTGGATGTGGAAATAATTGCATCAGAGAATAAATGGGATCCTTTTCTTGAAAATGTTGCGTAAACAAATTTAAACCTCCGTTCCCGTTAAGACTTTTTGGATATATTATATGTGAAAAATGTAATCTTAAAAAGCTGGTAAATACATAACCTTTTTATATTTTGAAATAAATTAAGTAATCTTTGAAGTTGTTTAACAAACAGACGCGACAAACGCCATATTCTAATGTGCGTCATTTACTTGTCCCACTTTCTAGGAGCGGAATTGTTCTTATTTTTAATAAAACACAAATGTTTTGTACTTCCTGGTCGGGACTTTCGGAGGAATTTATTTTTAGAAAATTGTTAAAACAATAGAAACAATAGCAAATTTGACCTTAGTTCTATTTTTTTTTTGGTGTGGGTTAAAAAAATATTGCATCTTAATTTTATCTTCAAAAGTACGGGCTAAATCCAGGAACCCATTAAATGTCTAATCACCTAAGTTGTAAAAGTAAGGCCTACTCATTCTCAAAAAATTAATAGATCTTAACTAGAAGCTTACAATACAATATATATATATATATATATATATATATATATATATATTTCAATTCATATTTTGTTATTGTTCTTTACCATGAACTTTATTTTATAAGCGGGTAGCGATTATTTTTCTTTTTGATACAGTACTATATAATGCGTACTACTCAACATGCACTGTGAGACACTTGGCGGCGTGGAGACACTCTTTCTCATCATCATCATCAGTACTGCAGGAAATAAATGATCACAATTACTGTTTTCTAGCAAGGGTTTGTGAGGTCAACATTGACAGCTCCTCTGTTTCATCTATTACACGATATGTCGACGTTTTGAACGTATAAAGCCCTTAGAAATAATGCTATACCTACTACTATGTTATACAAACCTAGTACTATATAGATTTCTAATTAATTTTCATATACAATTATTGATATTGTGTCCATTTCTTAAGTAATATATACAATTGTACAATAGTTAGTTATAATGTTAAATAAAAATTAGTTTTATACTGTTCCCGCTTCGTCTCAATCTGATATATCTCAGATAAAACAGCTAACAATAGCTGGTTACAATAATATCAAAAAAATCAGTACAAACATAAAAATAGATAATTATTATAAAATATTGAAAAGTCTCAATATATCTTAAGTGACATTATATAATATATATGTATAAGAGTTTATGTGTATTCAACAAAGTACCGAAATGCAAATCCTAACATTTCCCTACAATATGCAGATCTCTCGATCAACGCACATTCCATTGGGTATTGGTATTGGTAGGTATTGTCGGAATACAATATAGGGTCGTGATACAGACTTTTGTGTTCGTTTATAAAAAATTGCAGTGTCAGATATTTATTTAACTGACATCCAAGTCAATATAAATTTTCCAATTGTATAAATCTGCTATCCAGTTATTTTTTTCTGAAATGACTTTTATTCCAATTTCACGTGTCAAAAGTCATGATTTTATAAAACTCGGAATCTCCTAAAAAAAATAAAGCTCGAAAAAAAAAATTGACACAAACTGTTCTGCAGTACAGATGGGCTAGTTGCCAAATATTAATTCCAGTCATTGTATGGGTGGGGCGGCAATACGATTGAAGAACGGCTCTTATAGCGACAGTATAGACATAAGACACGACACTGAATTTCTTCCAAAGATTATTTTAATTGAATATTGTTTGTATATATAACAAATACTCTGTGTATTCATTGAACAATAATATTATAATTACAATAATGTCACGGGATGAATGATGTAGGAATAGCTAACACTATTTGCCCACCTCTCGCATACAATTTTATTATTCTTAATTAATTCTAATTAATCTGTTTAAATGACGATTATACGATAGGGAAACAATAGAGCACTACACTAATACAAGCTTATTTTTTATTAAAAATAAGCTGCTGTTACAATTTAATTTTCATACGATCTGTTATCGTAAGTCTGCGCTGCCCCACTGTTTTAAAAGGTATATAAATTGTCATATCCCTCCGCCCTCGTAACAGCCTAGAGTTTAGAGCAATTTGCAAATGTTCTATTCTTATTCAAATATAGATATATAAAAATGATTTCTTGTTATTAATTAATTATTATTATTTTAGGAAAACCTTTAACCATTAATTGATAACAATATGATGAACACGGACATTTATATTATTCGTGGTCGACAGTTTTGCTATCGGTGTTATTTTAAAATAATTTATATATTAGTTTAGCTTCACACCATATCCCTTGCGGGGTAGCCAGAGACGAGGGAGCGCCAAACGCTACGGTTCTTGCATACCTCTTTCGCCTCGGCCACAGACATCAACCTCTTCACACATGACCTCCGGGGGGTCCTCATGCTTTTTACGTACCTTCCTCCAGTATCTTAGATACCGTGTTTTCGAAGGTCACTCTTACCGCTTTTTTTTCCTGTATAAATCTTTTTAACCATTCTTTCATCACTCATTCGTTCGACGTGCCCAAACCACCTAAGCACGTTCTTCTTCATTCTCACTGTAACATCTTCACTAGTACCTGCCATTCTGTGGATCTCTTCATTGCGGATTCGGTCAGCTAGGATGAATCCGCATATTCTGCGAAGAGATCGCATCTCCACAGAATTCATCTTTCTTACATTCTTCTTCTGTGTTACCCACGTTTGCTGTTTATATATTACCCAACTTAGATTTCGATTTGAACACATACTATTATCCAATAAGCCAATACTAGTTAATAAGTAATTTGGATTATAAAATAATCTAAATATAAATTTAATAACATAAATATTAGGAATTAAAAAAGATAAAAGTATTGTAGAAACGAACTTTTGGCAACATCACATAAAAGTCAACCATAAAAATAAAGTTTTACTCAGTTTTTTAAAAAGATAACAAACAAAGAAATAAATTAAATTCAATGTGTATTGTTGCAGAAGCAACTTTGTTACTTGGAACTTTGATTTTATTTTTAATATCAATTTTATGTTAAATATGCAATAACTAGAATACCTATTTCTTAGAACTGCCCCTCAGAAAAGCTTAATATTTCTATGTATTTGTTCAGAAATGTTGTTTGACTTGAAAACTGCAGATTTACTTATTACTTAAGAACTTAACTTTTTTCGACTTCTTATACTATGATAATTTCACAATGCTGTGGAAGTTAAAATAAACTGTTACTTTTAATTTACATTGTCAGACTTTCAATTGAAATAACAGTTGCTTTATAAAGTTGCTCTAGTCCTGGTACAAAAGTAATTGCTTAACTTGTGTGAATTGTGTGGAATCTTATATAACCTATATATATTTAAATAGTATTTGATGTGTCACAAGACGCAAATATTGTTCTATAAAATCATGATGTAAACTAAAAGTATTATTATCAAAACATGAGAAATAACCAAGAGGACATGACTTCGTGATGCCAATAACAAGTTTTATAAACGGATAAAAAAGTTGTTATAAATTTGATAGAAATATTTTGGAATAAATTTGATGTTGTCGTATATTTCTGAGAACTCGGATCCGAGGGCGCCTTCACTGTGGCGTTGATAATCTGGGGCGTTATGATTAAATACGCAAAACAATAAACTGTCAGCATTGCTTTTCAGTAATTCAGTTTGTTGGTGCTTACAGCAAGATGATAGATAGTCTCTTAATGAGATAACCATCTTAAAGAATTAAAAAAACTTCGTAGATATCGTTACCGACCATACGGAAATTATTTTATTAATAAAATTCTACAAGGTGTATTGTGGCTTACAGAACTCTTTAGTATTTGGTCAGAGAGCAAACGCCTGGTGATGTGTGATACCGAGGTATTTTTGTATTTATTTTATTTTAATATAATAGAACAGTTCTAGTAGCTACTTTTACTTTTAGTTAAAAAGCTTAATAAGAAGTTGATACGCCAAATATTATTTCGAAACACCTGAAAACGGTAATGAACTTACTTGAACTTGAATGCTGCAATAATTACGACATCTCTTTGATTGCTCAAATTATGTTGTCACAAAATCATGACAGATAAATCATTCCGATAAATTCGCAATGCCACAAAATTAATTAAAATGAAACGTAGTCAATATTTGGTCGTACTCGAGGGAGCTTATCAAGCAATGTCGGAAGGGTTGGAATGTCGAAAATCAAGCTGAAATTATTAACCTCAAGCTACGATGGAGATTATCTTTTAATATTGTGTTTTTAATGTTTACAGTTTAGACATTTTTTTTGTTATTGAAAGAACATTAAATTAAGAGTATTTTATTTGATTTAACGAGAATTTAGACGTTTTTATTTGTTTTAAATGTGTGTAATATATAAAAGTCAGTGGAGTACATAAAACTATGTAACTTTAGATATTCAGAGCTGTAAAACATAAGCAACAGTGAAATGACTATCTGCCATGAGTATTCGTAAACTATAAGTATTTTTTATAAACGTAAATGTTAAAGAATCAATTCAAAAACACGTTTTAGTTGGATTTTAACAACTCACGATGTAACATTTTTAAAAGGTTTCATAAAAAATTCTGACAAACAGGAATTGCACTTAGTTTCATACATTATTCATTCAAATGCGAGAGAAAAAATACAAAGGAATAAATTTAGTATTTATTATTTTTTATAAAAAGAAATGCAAAGCGTTTAAACTGAAATGTACCACTGTGTTAATACAGAATATATTTATTTAACTTTCTCTTTTATGTTGATTTTGCAATCACATCATTATGTAATGGAATATTCTTACACTAAAAGTTATAATTGAATCAAAAAAACATTTGAATTTGTTGTCATACAATAAATTATGGCTTAGATTTAAATAAATATAAGAAGTTTTCGAGCTACGAATAACGAGGGCTTATGAAAAACTTTGCTAGTACGACACAACTTTGAATTAATTTGAGAAATGTTTCTTGTATGTGTGTGTAAGGTTTTAAATAATTTTAATTAGTTTGATGAATATTAAAAGCAAGTTACAATAATGTTTAGAATGGCAATTAATTAATCCTTCATTTCAAATGATCTTAATAATCCTGATTGAGGTAATGTCATTGATTCCTACATATGATGTCACAATAATGAACGACTCACTAACTGTGGTTCCAAATCTGTATTTACTTTGTGTTCTTTCTCTGTATGTTAAAAAATGGTAATTCCTGGAGAATTATTTTCTAGTCTATTAGTCTATTTCTTAAAAAAAATTATTAATTTCTTTATTTCTATAAAAAAGATTATTATTATAATTATTTTAAATCAATCAATGAGTGTTTTTCTTCCAAACTCAGCGGCAGGTGTTGGAATCCGATATTAATCATGAAGTTCAAAATTGAGGTGTCTTCTAAACAATAAATTGTACCCGACGTGTGCTTGGATGTGGAAGTAATTGCATCAGTCACAATATAAGAGTCTACGATTGTTCATTAGAGATATTTAATTTCAAAGATAAAATAACCTAATGATTTTATTGATAGTTTTAATATTTGATAAAAATATTGTATACATTATTTACATCTGCAAGTAAATACGTGGTATGTTTATTGTTTTAAAACGAGTCATGTCTTAAACGTGTATAAGACACATACACACAAAAACAGATGTATATTCTAATGTGCGTCATTTACTTGTTCCACTTTCCAGGAGCGCGATTGTTCGTGTTTTTAATAACACACAAATGTTTTGTATTTCCTGTTATAACTTTCGGCGGAATTCATTTTTAGACTATTTAAACAATAGAAACAACACTAATATTATAATGGTGCCTGCTCCAGAAATGAACCATAAAATAATTATATTTTATACAAAGAATAACAAAGAATTGCCTGCATACGTCATTATAATAATTATGCTAGTTTTATTTTCATATGATCGATCAACATCACCTATCAATTCTATCAATTCTATCAATTCTATCAATTGAAAGTGTTCTATTAATAACGATATAATATCCTCAAAATATTTATGAGACAATAATATAGTTTAAATATGTATGTAAATTGTAAACTTACTATTTATTGTCGATTATTCGAATGTAAAATTTTCAATAATACATATTTTATTCTAAGTCTTACACTGACTTATAGTAGTCCGGAACTTGAAATAAGTCCATTCAAGACGGATAAATGGTAATAAGTTAGTGAAAATGGTTAAAATAGAAATACTAAAATATATATTTATATAAAATTGGATATTTAAATAGAATATAGATAAATTGTTACGAACTACCAAACGTAAATCTATCTTTTATGACCAAGCTATTGTATAGGATAAAATAATGGCTGCTTTCCTAAAGTAAGAAATACCAAACGCGCTTCCAGTTATACAGAAAATAGTCGACAATTATTATTATTAACACAATGACACATTGCAACCTGGTTTAATATTGACGTTTTTAATCAGTGTGGCTTGATCTGTTACCTATTTGTATATTATCTAAGAGTAAACTTCTGACATCAGGTCTGAAACACGCTGCGATATTCTGGAACTAACGACATCGCACAGCTCTGCCAACATAAACTGACAACTAACAGTGTTACCAACATTATTAACCCTATAATGTAAACTTCAAACTCAAATCATTCCAATCACATTCACCATATCTTAGTTTCAGATTATAACGATAGAAATGGAGTCTTAAGTGGACTAAATCATATTGAAACGTGTACTATAATAAAAAATATATATAAAACGTATTACAAACGCATTACACTGATGAATATATAGTCAGTTTTATTAAACAGAAAATTTAATTCTTCAATTATTTGTAAATTTATTTCTGTCTATAATTATTGAAAACAAAAATATATTTTAATTGAAAACAAAACACTACAGATTTTTAATTAAATGTTGTGTGTTTTTGATAATTCATTAAAGTTTTAAAATAGAATACAAATAGAATTTATAATGCATGTATCGTATAAATTGTTTTTAGTTTGAATCATCTATTATAAACACTCAGATTCAACTGTAATAGATATGGTGACAAGTGGAATAAAGCGTGCTTTTTTATTTTATGCTATTAATAAATTAATTAGTATCTTATTCACAAACTTTAGAATCACATATTCGATCGAGGTAAACCTTCCACTGTATAAAGTTATGGACACCAAATATTAAATGCTTTCGTTAATATAAATAAACTAAACTGTAGATAATAAATATAAGCCAAGGGGTTATAACAGAACATATACTAACTTGCGAATAGTATAGTAGAATATTGTGACAAAAAAATGCAGTGAGGTAGTTATTAAACTTGTTTAACTTTTCGTAATATGAGTGATAAAGTCGGATGTCCAACATTTTTTTTCCTCTCCTTATCCTTTTAACCTGGACTTCTTAAGGGATTTAATTATCAACTGCATTGGAATGGAAGTATGTACAATAATCAAACATTCAAATTTAGACGAGATATTAAAAGTCGAAATCATAACAACATTTAATACCTTATCAACAACAACTTCAACAACTTAAGTATTATCAAGAACTGTTAGAAGAGTTCGGTAGATATAATTGAAGCTGAAATTATAATATTTTAATGAAAAATCTAATCTTTGTGTGTTGATATCTTTTTATACAACTTTAATAAGATTTAGAAAAACGTATAACAATTTACGGTTTTATGATTTGAATGTTCACAAATAAAATTTAAAATAATATTCCCTACTAAATAAATATAAAAGACGCACTAAAGTGAGAATACATATTATTATTTAAATAGCTGAAAAAATTAAAAGACAAGGAATTTTATACCTAATATAAGCAAAAACCAAACAGCAATAATACTTATCAAATTGCTAAACTTAGTAAATTACTTTTCGTTTCTTGCGTGACATTTTTACAATATTCAGGTTTTTTAAAACGTTAAATCCCAAATAAAATTGGAAATTCATTATAAAGTGTCTGAAGTTGAATATGTAAAATTTTTAAATATGTTAACTTTATATCATACTAGCTGATTCCCTTCCGTTTCGCTGGCACACTATTAATTTAGATGTGAACTTAGACTTCTTGTATTGACAGAATATTCGATTTCTATTTCATGTTTAGTGTAATTTTTTTAAATTTTAAATAGAGAAATATAATGCCAGTTAGTGAATACACAGATATCAACATCACCACACCATCATGTAAACCACCACCACACAACGCATATGTAAATGTAAAATGTAACACCACATATGTAAAAATTTTAATTAATCGGACAGATAGTTTCGGATATTTCGTTATGAGTCAGTGAGTGGTGTTATACATATATATATATATGTATAACACCACTCACTCACTATAATATTTACACTAAACTATACTTTTATATTATTTTATAAATTTGTTATATTTTCTTGCCCAATGAACAAAAATTGTTTCTACCTTAAACTCTTACCAACATTTTGAATAGCATCAAATAATAAAAAATATGTAAGACGAAATTTAGTATACTATTTCATTGCCAAAGGGTAGAATAATCAATATTATGGAGTATGTAGTTCTATATAGGAACAATGTCAAATCAATCAAGAACTAATCTAGGAACAGAAGATATACGTTCTGTTCCCAAATCCAGCGGCAGGTGCTGTTATCACTCATACGAATCAGCAGCGACATTAATCAAGGAGCCGCGAATTGCGATATCTTTGAGACGTTAAATTGTACTCGAATATTTCTGGATGTGGAAATAATTGCATCAGAGAAAATAAATGTTTTTCCTTTTCTTGAAAATGTTTAAACAAATTTAAACCTCCTTTTCCGTTAAGATTTTTTGTGTATATTATATGTGAAAAATTAAATCTTAAAAAGCTGGTAAATATTGTTTTAACAAATAAATAAGATCAAATACGTAAGCTATTTATAATTCGAAATTCATTAAGTAATCTTTGAAGTTGTTTAACAAACAGACATGTATTCATATATTCTAATGTGCGTTAAATTACTTCTCCCACTTTCCAGGAGCGTATTTTTAACGTTTTATACACAACGTCTTGTACTTTCTGGTCGGGACTTTCCGCGGAATTTATTTTTAGACTATTGTTAAAACAATAGAAACAACTCTTATTTTAAATCGTAACAAATCTGACCTTATGACCTTTGTTATGGTGTGGGTTAAAAAAACATTGCATCTTAATTTAATCTTCAAAAGTATGTGCCAGAAAAGTAAGTAGGTATGTAATCCAGGAAGTCATTAAATGTCTAATCACCTAAGTTGTAAAAGCAAAGTTATCAGTCTATAAAAATATTAGATCTTAACTTGAAGCTTAGAAATATATTTCAATTAATATTTTGTTATTGTTTACCATGAATTTTATTTTATAAGCGGTTAGCGGATATATTTCTTTTTAATACGGTACAATATAGTGTGTAGTACTCAACATGAACTTGAAGACACTTAGTGGCATTGAGACACTCTTCCGCCATCAGTACTGCAGGAAATAAATGAACACAGTTACTATTTTCTAGCAAGGGTTTGTGAGGTCAATATTGACAGCTCCTCTGTTTGATCAGTTACACGATAGGTCGAATTGAACGTGTAAAGCCCTTAGGAATAATGCTATACCTACTACTGAATTATACTAACCTAGTACTATATTAATTTTCATATAGAATTATTGATATTGCCATCCTTTTCTTAAGTAATACAATTGTACAATAGTCAGTTATAATGTTAAATAAATATTAGGAACTATTTTTTACTGTACCTGCTTAGTCTCAATCTGAAAAATCTTAGATGAAGCAGCTAACAGAAGCTGCTTACAAATAATATCAACAAAAATAGTGATTGTTGATAAACATGAAAAATTGATAATTGTTTTAAAATATTGAAACATCTCAATATATCTCAAGTGACATATATTATATATGTATATAATAGTTTATGTGTATCCAACAAAGTCCCGAAATGCAAATCCTAACATTTCCCTACAATATGCAGATCTCTCGATCAAGGCACATTCCATTGGGTATTGGTATTGGTAGGTATTGTCGGAATACAATATAGGATCATGATACAGACTTTTTTGTTCGTTCATAAAAAACTGCAGTCAGATGTCTATTTAACTGACATCCAATTATTTTGATTCCGAAATTACTTTTATTCCAATTTCACGTGTCAAAAGTCATGGTTTTATAAAACTCGGAATCTCCTAAAAATATAAAGCTCGAAAAAAAAATTTACACAAACTGTTCTGCAGTACAGACGGGCTAGTTGCCAAATTTTAATTCCAGTCATTGTGTGGGTGGGGCGGCGATACGATTGAAGAACGGCTCTTGTAGCGACAGAATAGACATAAGACACGACACTAAATTTCTTCCAACGATTACTTTAATTGAATAATGTCTGTATATATAACAAATAAGCTGTGTGTTCATTGAGCAATAATAATATAATTACCATAATGTTGTCACGGGATGAATGCTTATTTTTTATTCAAAATAAGCTGCTGTTACAATTTAATTTTAATACGATCAGTTATCGTAAGTCTGCGCTGCTTCACTGTTTTAAAAGGTATATAAATTGTCATATCCCTCCGCCCTCGTAACAGCCTAGAATTCAGAGTAATTTGCAAATGTTCTATCCTTATTAAAATATAGGTATATAAAAACGATTTGATGTTATTAATTAATTATTATTAAAGTTAGGAAAACCTTTAACCATAAATTGATAACAATATGATGAACACGGACATTTATATTATTCGTGGTCGACAGTTTTGTTATCACTGTTATTTTAAAATAATTTATATACTACCCAACTTAGATTTCGATTTGAACACATACTATTATCCAATAAGCCAATACTAGTTAATAGGTAATTTGGATTATAAAATAATCTAAACATAAATTTAATAACATAAATATTATTTATGTTGTTAAATAATATAATTTAAAAAAGATAAAAGTAATGTAGGAATGAACTTTTGGCAACATCACATAAAAGTCAACCATAAATATAAAGTTTTACTCAGTTTTTTAAAGACAACAAACAAAGAAATAAGTTAAATTCAATGTGTATTGTTGCAGAAGAAACTTTGTTACTCGGAATAATAACTTTTATTCTATTTCTAATATCAATTTTATGATAAATATGCAATAACTAGAATACTTATTTCTTAGAACTGACCCTCAGAAGAGCTTAATACTTCTCTTAAAGCCTGTTGTTTGAATTTAAAACTGTTGATTTACTTGTAACTTAAGAATACGCTGTAACTTTCTTTGACATATTTTTCTATGATAATTTCACAATGCTGTAGAAATTAAAATAAACTGTTAATATTAGTTGGACTTTCCGTTGAAATAGCAGTTGCTATAGTCCTGATACAAAAGTAATTGCTTAACTTGTGTGGACTGTAAGAATAGTGTTACAAGAAGTTGATATTGTTCTATAAATGATGTAAACTAAAATTATTAATATCAAACCATGAGAATACAAAGAGGACATGACTTCGTGATGCCAATAACAAGGTTTATAAACGGATAAAACAGTTGTTACAAATTTGATAGAAATATTTTGGAATAAATTGGATGTTATCGTATATTTCTGAGAACTCGGATCCGTGGGCACCTTTATCGTGGCGTTAACAATCTGTAGCGTCATGATTAAATACGCCAAACAATAAACTGTTATCATCGCTTTTCAGTATTTCAGTTTGTTGGTGTTTACAGTAAATAGATGTCTTAACAGGATTACCATCTTAGAGAAGTAAACAAACTTCGTAGATATCGATACCGACCCTCCGGAATTATTTTATTAATAAATTCTACAAGGTGTATTGTGACTTACAGAACTCTTTAATATTTGGTCAGAGAGCAATTATGCAATGGCCAGAATATAATATTAAAACTAATTTGAGATACAATTAAACTGTAGTGTAGGAAAGAATTTTACCGTCACCGTTCAGATGAGATGCTGGTAATTGAGTCGATTAGTATAGTGGTGTAACTGTCGCTATATTATCGATAATAAGCGACACGAACACACACGAAGACACATACAATATATTATCCTGTATATAATTGGTAAATGAAAAACCAAAATACGCTTCACTAATAGAATATTATATTACATCGTACAAAACTGTAATCTTTCTGTCTTTAGTTTACACACGATTTGAATTTTCACAAAATGGTTTGCTTTCCCTAATCGAAAGATCTAACTTATCTGATATTCTAAACCAGTAAGCCTAAAAGTGGTATAGATACTTGCCATTGAAAGTTACCAAACATGAAACTCGTGTTAACAAAACGACAGATAAATCATTCCGATAAATTCGCAATGCCAAAAAATAAATTAAAATGAAACGTAGTCAATATTTGGTCGTACTCGAGGGACTTTATCAAGCAATGTCGGAAGGGTTGGAATGACGAAAATCAGGCTGAAATTATTAACCTCAAGCTACGATGGAGATTATCTTTTAGTATTGTGTTTTTCATATTTAGAGTGTATATATTTTTTTTATTTATAAAAGAACATAATTAGTATTATTAAATTAAGATTATTTTAATGGATTTAATGAAAATTTTGACGTTTTTATTTGTTTTAAATGTGTGTAATATATAAAAGTCACGGGAGTACATAAAACTATGTAACTTCAAATATTCAGAACTGTAAACATAAGCAACAGTGAAATGACTATCTGCCATCATTATTCGTAAACTATAAGTATTTTTTTATATACGTAAATGTTAAAAATCAACTCAAAAACACGATTTTTAACAAACCCCAATGTAACATTTTTAAAAGGTTTCATAAAAAATTCTGACAAACAGGAATTGCACTTAGTTTCATACATTATTCATTCAAATAGGGCGGCGAGATAAAATACAAAGGAAAAAATTTATTATTTATTATTTTTTATAAAAAGAAATGCAAAGCGTTTTCACTGAAATGTAATACTGTGTTAATACAGAATACTCGTATATTTATTTAACTTTCTCTTTTATATTAATTTGCAATCACATCGTGATGTAACGCAATATTCTAACACTAAAACTTATAATTGAATTAATAATATATTTGAATTTGTTGTCATACAATAAATTATCGCTTACATTTAAACAAATATAAGAAGTTTTCGTCTACGAATGACGAGGGCTTATGAAAAATTTTGCTACTACGACACAACTTTGTATTAATTTGAGAAATTTTACTTGAATGTGTGTAAGGATTTAAATAATTTAAATAGTTTGATGAATATTAAAACTAAGCTACAATAAGTGTTTTACCGGCAATTAATTAACCCTTCATTTCAAATGTTAATGACCCTGATTGAAGTAATGTCATCGATTCCCACATATGATGTCACAATAATGACTAACCGTTGTTCCGAATCTGTATTTACTTTGTGTTCTTTATCTGTATGTTAAATCATGAATTATTCTCTAGTCTATGAGTTTATTTATTAAAAAATAATTTATTAATTTCTTTATTTCTATAAAAAAGATCAATTTGTGTGTTTTGCTTTCAAACTCAGTGGCAGGTGTTGGAATCCGATATTAATTATGAAGTAAAAATTGGTTTCTTCTAAACAATAAATTGTACCCGACGTCTGCTTGGACGTAGAAGTAATTGCATCTATAACAATATAAGAGTGCAATTGTTCATCGGAGATATTTAATTTCAAAGACTTTGTAAATAGCCTGAGAAAGTAACCTAATTATTTTATTAATAGTAAAAATATTATATTTTAGTATTTCATAAAAGAATTGTATACATTATTTACATCTTCAAGTAAATACGTGGTATGTTTATTATTTTAAACGGGTCATGTCTTAAACGTGTATAAGACACATACACACAAAAACAGATGTATATTCTAATGTGCGTCGTTTACTTGTCCCACTTTCCAGGAGCGCAATTGTTCGTGTTTTTAATAACACACAAATGTTTTGTACTTCCTGTTATAACTTTCGGCGGAATTCATTTTAAGACTATTTAAACAATAGAAACAACCCTAATATTATAATGGTGTCTGCTCCAGAAATGAAATGAATATGATCGATCAACATCACCTATCAATTGAAAGTATTTAGTTAATAACGACATAATATTCTTAAAATATTTATGAGAAAATAAATGACTTTAAACATGTATGTAAACTTATTATTTATTGTCCATGTTCAAAATCTTTGACATTATAACTTTTGAATGTAAGATTTTTAATAACAAATATTTTATTCTAAATCATACTTCTAGTAGTCAGAAGTCAGGACGTTGAAATAAGTCCATTCAAGACGGATGAATCTTAATAAGTTAGTGAAATGGTTAAAACAGAAATACTAAAATATATATTTATGTAAAATCGGATATTTTAATAGAATATAGATAAATTGTTACGAACTACCAAACGTAAATCTATCTTTTATGACCTAGCTATTGTTTAGGATAAAATAATGGCTGCTTTCCTAAAGTAAAAAATACCTACAGCGCTTCCAGTGATACAGAAAATATTCGACAATTATTATTATTAACACAATGAAACATTGCAACCTGGTTTAATATTGACGTTTTTAATGTGTTACCTATTATTGTATTATCTAAGAGTAAACCTCTAACATCAGGTCTAAAATATGAAGCGATATTCTGGAAGTAACGTCATCGCACGGCCTTGACAAGATAAACTGTCAACAAACAGGTTTACCAACATTATTGATCCTAAATTGTAAACTTCAAAATCGAATCATTCCAATCACATTCACCATATCTTATTTTCAGATTATAACGATAGAATAATGATGAAATATAAAGTTTCAGTCATAGTATAATCACAATTTAATTTTATAGAAAGCTCTTAAGCCTTAAGTTGATTATATCATATTGAAACGTGTACTATAATAAAAAATATATAAAACGTATTACAAACGCATTACACTGATGAATATATAGTCAGTTTTATTAAACAGAAAATTTAATTCTTCAATTATTTGTAAATTCAATTCTGTCTATAATTATTGAAAACAAAACACTACAGATTTTTAATTAAATGTTGTGTGTTTTTGATAATTCATTAAAGTTTTAAAATAGAATACAAATAGAATTTATAATGCATGTATCGTATAAATTGTTTTTAGTTTGAATCATCGATTATAAACACTCAGATTCAACTGTAATAGATATGGTGACAAGTGGAATAAAGCGTGCTTTTTATTTTATGCTATTAATAAATTAATTAGTATCTTATTCACAAACTTTAGAATCATATATTCAATCGAGGTAAACGTTCACTGTGTATAAAGTTATTGACAGCAAATGATAAATGCTTTCGTTAATACAAATAAACTAAACTGTAGATAATAAATTTAAGCCAAGTGTTTATAACAGAACATATGCTGACTTGCGAATAGTATAGTAGAATATTGTTACAAAAAAATGCAGTGAGGTATTTATTAAACTCGTTTAACTTTTCATAATATGAGTGATAAAGTCGGATGTCCAACATTTTTCTTTCCTCTCCTTATCCTTTTAACCTGGACTTCTTAAGGGATTCAATTATCAACTGCATTGGAATGGAAGTATGTACAATAATCAAACATTCAAATTTAGATGAGATATTAAAAGTCGAAGTCATAAAATACATTTAATAGCTTATCAATACTTTAACAACTTAAGTAGTATTAAGTAGTAACTGTTAGAAGAGTTCGTAAGATCTAACTGAAGCTGAAATTATAAAGTTTTTAATGAAAAATGTAATCTTTGTTTTTTGATATCTTTTTATACAACTTTAATAAGATTTAGAAAAACCTATAATAATTTATGGTTTTATGATTTGAATGTTCTCAAATAAAATTCAAAATAATATTTTCTACTAAATAAATATAAAAGACGCACTAAAGTCAGAACTCATATTCTGAAGTAGAACTTTTTTAAATCTGTTAACTTGGCTTTCTATCAGATATAAGATATTAATCATTGAAATATTTACACAAAACTTTATTTGATTTTTAATTTTATTTGTTATATTTTCTTGTTTCTACCTTAAACTCTTACCATAATTTTGAGTAACATCAAACATTAAATAACAAAAAAGAATTAAGATGAAATTTAGTTTACTATTTTATTGCCAAAATTATATTATAGTTGTCTAAATCATGGGGTATGCAGTTCTATATAGGAACAGTCAAGTGTCAAATCCATCAAGAATTAATCTAGGAACAGAAGATATACGTTATGTTCCCAAATCCAGCGGCAGGTGCTATTATCACTCATACGAATCAGCAGCGACATTAATCAAGGAGCCGCGAATTGCGATATCTTTGAGACGTTAAATTGTACTCGAAGATTTCTTGGATGTGGAAATAATTGCATCAGAGAAAATAAATGGGTTTCCTTTCCTTGAAAATGTTGCGTAAACAAATTTAAACCTCCTTTTCCGTTAAGATTTTTTGTATATATTATATGTGAAAAATTTAATCTTAAAAAGCTGGTAAATATTATTTTAACAAATAAATAGCATCAAATACGTAAGCTTTTTATAATTTGAAATGTATAAGTAATCTTTGAAGTTGTTTAACAAACAGACATGTATTCATATGTTCTAATGTGCGTCAAATTACTTGTCCCACTTTCCAGGAGCGTATTTTTAACAATGTCTTGTACTTTCTGGTCGGGACTTTCCGTGGAATTTATTTTTAGACTATTGTTAAAACAAAAGAAACAACTCTTATTTTAAATCGTAACAAATCTGACCTTATTTCTTTTTTTTATGGTGTGGGTTGAAAATACATTACATCTTAATTTTAACTTCAAAAGTACGTGCCAGAAAAGAAAGTAGGTATGTAATCCAGGAAGTCATTAAACGTCTAATCACCTAAGTTGTGAAAGCAAAGTTATCAGTCTAAAAAAATATTAGATCTTAACTTGAAGCTTACAAATATATTTCAATTAATATTTTGTTATTGTTCTTTACCATGAATTTTATTTTACAAGCGGTTAGCGGATATTTTTCTTTTTAATTCAGTACAATAAAGTGTGTAGTACTCAACATGCACTTATAGACACTTGGTGGCATTGAGACACTCTTCCGCCATCAGTACTGCAGGAAATAAATGAACACAGTTACTATTTTCTAACAAGGGTTTGTGAGGTCAATATTGACAGCTCCTCTGTTTGATCAGTTACACGATAGGTCGAATTGAACGTGTAAAGCCCTTAGGAATAATGCTATACCTACTACTGAATTATACTAACCTAGTACTATATTAATTTTCATATAGAATTATTGATATTGCCATCCTTTTCTTAAGTAATACAATTGTACAATAGTCAGTTATAATGTTAAATAAATATTAGGAACTATTTTTTACTGTACCTGCTTAGTCTCAATCTGAAAAATCTTAGATGAAGCAGCTAACAGAAGCTGCTTACAAATAATATCAACAAAAATAGTGATTGTTGATAAACATGAAAAATTGATAATTGTTTTAAAATATTGAAACATCTCAATATATCTCAAGTGACATATATTATATATGTATATAATAGTTTATGTGTATCCAACAAAGTCCCGAAATGCAAATCCTAACATTTCCCTACAATATGCAGATCTCTCGATCAAGGCACATTCCATTGGGTATTGGTATTGGTAGGTATTGTCGGAATACAATATAGGAACATGATACAGACTTTTTTGTTCGTTCATAAAAAACTGCAGTCAGATGTCTATTTAACTGACATCCAATTATTTTGATTCCGAAATTACTTTTATTCCAATTTCACGTGTCAAAAGTCATGGTTTTATAAAACTCGGAATCTCCTAAAAATATAAAGCTCGAAAAAAAAATTTACACAAACTGTTCTGCAGTACAGACGGGCTAATTGCCAAATTTTAATTCCAGTCATTGTGTGGGTGGGGCGGCGATACGATTGAAGAACGGCTCTTGTAGCGACAGAATAGACATAAGACACGACACTAAATTTCTTCCAACGATTACTTTAATTGAATAATGTCTGTATATACAACAAATAAGCTGTGTGTTCATTGAGCAATAATAATATAATTACCATAATGTTGTCACGGGATGAATGCTTATTTTTTATTCAAAATAAGCTGCTGTTACAATTTAATTTTAATACGATCAGTTATCGTAAGTCTGCGCTGCTTCACTGTTTTAAAAGGTATATAAATTGTCATATCCCTCCGCCCTCGTAACAGCCTAGAATTCAGAGTAATTTGCAAATGTTCTATCCTTATTAAAATATAGGTATATAAAAACGATTTGATGTTATTAATTAATTATTATTAAAGTTAGGAAAACCTTTAACCATAAATTGATAACAATATGATGAACAGGGACATTTATATTATTCGTGGTTGACAGTTTTGTTATCACTGTTATTTTAAAATAATTTATATACTACCCAACTTAGATTTCGATTTGAACACATACTATTATCCAATAAGCCAATACTAGTTAATAGGTAATTTGGATTATAAAATAATCTAAACATAAATTTAATAACATAAATATTATTTATGTTGTTAAATAATATAATTTAAAAAAGATAAAAGTAATGTAGGAATGAACTTTTGGCAACATCACATAAAAGTCAACCATAAATATAAAGTTTTACTCAGTTTTTTAAAGACAACAAACAAAGAAATAAGTTAAATTCAATGTGTATTGTTGCAGAAGAAACTTTGTTACTCGGAATAATAACTTTTATTCTATTTTTAATATCAATTTTATGATAAATATGCAATAACTAGAATACTTATTTCTTAGAACTGACCCTCAGAAGAGCTTAATACTTCTCTTAAAGCCTGTTGTTTGAATTTAAAACTGTTGATTTACTTGTAACTTAAGAATACGCTGTAACTTTCTTTGACATATTTTTCTATGATAATTTCACAATGCTGTAGAAATTAAAATAAACTGTTACTATTAGTTGGACTTTCCGTTGAAATAGCAGTTGCTATAGTCCTGATACAAAAGTAATTGCTTAACTTGTGTGGACTGTAAGAATAGTGTTACAAGAAGTTGATATTGTTCTATAAATGATGTAAACTAAAATTATTAATATCAAACCATGAGAATACAAAGAGGACATGACTTCGTGATGCCAATAACAAGGTTTATAAACGGATAAAACAGTTGTTACAAATTTGATAGAAATATTTTGGAATAAATTGGATGTTATCGTATATTTCTGAGAACTCGGATCCGTGGGCACCTTTATCGTGGCGTTAACAATCTGTAGCGTCATGATTAAATACGCCAAACAATAAACTGTTATCATCGCTTTTCAGTATTTCAGTTTGTTGGTGTTTACAGTAAATAGATGTCTTAACAGGATTACCATCTTAGAGAAGTAAACAAACTTCGTAGATATCGATACCGACCCTCCGGAATTATTTTATTAATAAATTCTACAAGGTGTATTGTGACTTACAGAACTCTTTAATATTTGGTCAGAGAGCAATTATGCAATGGCCAGAATATAATATTAAAACTAATTTGAGATACAATTAAACTGTAGTGTAGGAAAGAATTTTACCGTCACCGTTCAGATGAGATGCTGGTAATTGAGTCGATTAGTATAGTGGTGTAACTGTCGCTATATTATCGATAATAAGCGACACGAACACACACGAAGACACATACAATATATTATCCTGTATATAATTGGTAAATGAAAAACCAAAATACGCTTCACTAATAGAATATTATATTACATCGTACAAAACTGTAATCTTTCTGTCTTTAGTTTACACACGATTTGAATTTTCACAAAATGGTTTGCTTTCCCTAATCGAAAGATCTAACTTATCTGATATTCTAAACCAGTAAGCCTAAAAGTGGTATAGATACTTGCCATTGAAAGTTACCAAACATGAAACTCGTGTTAACAAAACGACAGATAAATCATTCCGATAAATTCGCAATGCCAAAAAATAAATTAAAATGAAACGTAGTCAATATTTGGTCGTACTCGAGGGAGTTTATCAAGCAATGTCGGAAGGGTTGGAATGACGAAAATCAGGCTGAAATTATTAACCTCAAGCTATGATGGAGATTATCTTTTAGTATTGTGTTTTTCATATTTAGAGTGTATATATTTTTTTTATTTATAAAAGAACATAATTAGTATTATTAAATTAAGATTATTTTAATGGATTTAATGAAAATTTTGACGTTTTTATTTGTTTTAAATGTGTGTAATATATAAAAGTCACGGGAGTACACAAAACTATGTAACTTCAAATATTCAGAACTGTAAACATAAGCAACAGTGAAATGACTATCTGCCATCATTATTCGTAAACTATAAGTATTTTTTTATATACGTAAATGTTAAGAATCAACTCAAAAACACGATTTTTAACAAACCCCAATGTAACATTTTTAAAAGGTTTCATAAAAAATTCTGACAAACAGGAATTGCACTTAGTTTCATACATTATTCATTCAAATAGGGCGGCGAGATAAAATACAAAGGAAAAAATTTATTATTTATTATTTTTTATAAAAAGAAATGCAAAGCGTTTTCACTGAAATGTAATACTGTGTTAATACAGAATACTCGTATATTTATTTAACTTTCTCTTTTATATTAATTTGCAATCACATCGTGATGTAACGCAATATTCTAACACTAAAACTTATAATTGAATTAATAATATATTTGAATTTGTTGTCATACAATAAATTATCGCTTACATTTAAACAAATATAAAAAGTTTTCGTCTACGAATGACGAGGGCTTATGAAAAATTTTGCTACTACGACACAACTTTGTATTAATTTGAGAAATTTTACTTGAATGTGTGTAAGGATTTAAATAATTTAAATAGTTTGATGAATATTAAAACTAAGCTACAATAAGTGTTTTACCGGCAATTAATTAACCCTTCATTTCAAATGTTAATGACCCTGATTGAAGTAATGTCATCGATTCCCACATATGATGTCACAATAATGACTAACCGTTGTTCCGAATCTGTATTTACTTTGTGTTCTTTATCTGTATGTTAAATCATGAATTATTCTCTAGTCTATGAGTTTATTTATTAAAAAATAATTTATTAATTTCTTTATTTCTATAAAAAAGATTAAATATATACATAAAAAATATTTTAAATCAATCAATTTGTGTGTTTTGCTTTCAAACTCAGCGGCAGGTGTTGGAATCCGATATTAATTATGAAGTAAAAATTGGTTTCTTCTAAACAATAAATTGTACCCGACGTCTGCTTGGACGTAGAAGTAATTGCATCTATAACAATATAAGAGTGCAATTGTTCATCGGAGATATTTAATTTCAAAGACTTTGTAAATAGCCTGAGAAAGTAACCTAATTATTTTATTAATAGTAAAAATATTATATTTTAGTATTTCATAAAAGAATTGTATACATTATTTACATCTTCAAGTAAATACGTGGTATGTTTATTATTTTAAACGGGTCATGTCTTAAACGTGTATAAGACACATACACACAAAAACAGATGTATATTCTAATGTGCGTCGTTTACTTGTCCCACTTTCCAGGAGCGCAATTGTTCGTGTTTTTAATAACACACAAATGTTTTGTACTTCCTGTTATAACTTTCGGCGGAATTCATTTTAAGACTATTTAAACAATAGAAACAACCCTAATATTATAATGGTGTCTGCTCCAGAAATGAAATGAATATGATCGATCAACATCACCTATCAATTGAAGGTATTTAGTTAATAACGACATAATATTCTTAAAATATTTATGAGAAAATAAATGACTTTAAACATGTATGTAAACTTATTATTTATTGTCCATGTTCAAAATCTTTGACATTATAACTTTTGAATGTAAGATTTTTAATAACAAATATTTTATTCTAAATCATACTTCTAGTAGTCAGAAGTCAGGACGTTGAAATAAGTCCATTCAAGACGGATGAATCTTAATAAGTTAGTGAAATGGTTAAAACAGAAATACTAAAATATATATTTATGTAAAATCGGATATTTTAATAGAATATAGATAAATTGTTACGAACTACCAAACGTAAATCTATCTTTTATGACCTAGCTATTGTTTAGGATAAAATAATGGCTGCTTTCCTAAAGTAAAAAATACCTACAGCGCTTCCAGTGATACAGAAAATATTCGACAATTATTATTATTAACACAATGAAACATTGCAACCTGGTTTAATATTGACGTTTTTAATGTGTTACCTATTATTGTATTATCTAAGAGTAAACCTCTAACATCAGGTCTAAAATATGAAGCGATATTCTGGAAGTAACGTCATCGCACGGCCTTGACAAGATAAACTGTCAACAAACAGGTTTACCAACATTATTGATCCTAAATTGTAAACTTCAAAATCGAATCATTCCAATCACATTCACCATATCTTATTTTCAGATTATAACGATAGAATAATGATGAAATATAAAGTTTCAGTCATAGTATAATCACAATTTAATTTTATAGAAAGCTCTTAAGCCTTAAGTTGATTATATCATATTGAAACGTGTACTATAATAAAAAATATATAAAACGTATTACAAACGCATTACACTGATGAATATATAGTCAGTTTTATTAAACAGAAAATTTAATTCTTCAATTATTTGTAAATTCAATTCTGTCTATAATTATTGAAAACAAAACACTACAGATTTTTAATTAAATGTTGTGTGTTTTTGATAATTCATTAAAGTTTTAAAATAGAATACAAATAGAATTTATAATGCATGTATCGTATAAATTGTTTTTAGTTTGAATCATCGATTATAAACACTCAGATTCAACTGTAATAGATATGGTGACAAGTGGAATAAAGCGTGCTTTTTATTTTATGCTATTAATAAATTAATTAGTATCTTATTCACAAACTTTAGAATCATATATTCAATCGAGGTAAACGTTCACTGTGTATAAAGTTATTGACAGCAAATGATAAATGCTTTCGTTAATACAAATAAACTAAACTGTAGATAATAAATTTAAGCCAAGTGTTTATAACAGAACATATGCTGACTTGCGAATAGTATAGTAGAATATTGTTACAAAAAAATGCAGTGAGGTATTTATTAAACTCGTTTAACTTTTCATAATATGAGTGATAAAGTCGGATGTCCAACATTTTTCTTTCCTCTCCTTATCCTTTTAACCTGGACTTCTTAAGGGATTCAATTATCAACTGCATTGGAATGGAAGTATGTACAATAATCAAACATTCAAATTTAGATGAGATATTAAAAATCGAAGTCATAAAAACATTTAATACCTTATCAATCAAGTTGTTGAACAACTTAAGTACTATCAAGAACTGTTAGAAGAGTTCGGTAGATATAATTGAAGCTGAAATTATAATATTTTAATGAAAAATCTAATCTTTGTGTGTTGATATCTTTTTATACAACTTTAATAAGATTTAGAAAAACGTATAACAATTTATGGTTTTATGATTGGAATTTTCTCAAATAACATTAAAAATAATATTTTTTACTAAATAAATATAAAAAACGCACCTAAAAACTCATATTATTATTAATTTAACTGAAATAATAAAAAGACAAGGAATTTTATACCTAATATAAACATAATATTAACAGCAATAATACTTATCAAATTGATAAACTTAGTTACTTACTTTTCGTTTTTTGCGAAAATTTTTTTATATTATTCTAAAACATGGAGTATGCAGTTCTATATAGGAACATGCCAAATCAATCAAGAACTAATCTAGGAACAGAAGATATACGTTCTGTTCCCAAATCCAGCGGCAGGAACTGTTATCACTCATACGAATCAGCAGCGACATTAATCAAGGAGCCGCGAATTGCGATATCTTTGAGACGTTAAATTGTACTCGAAGATTTCTGGATGTGGAAATAATTGCACCAGAGAAAATAAATGGGTTTCCTTTTCTTGAAAATGTTGCGTAAACAAATTTAAACCTCCGTTTCCGTGATTTTTTTTTGTATATATTACATGTGAAAAATTTAATTTTAAAAAGCTGGTTAATATTGTTTTAGAAAATAAATAACACCAAATACATAAGCTATTTATAATTTGAAATTAATTAAGTAATCTTTGAAGTTGTTTAACAAACAGACGTATATTCTAATGTGCGTCATTTACTTGTCACACTTTCCAGGAGCGGAATGGTTCCTATTTTTAATAAAACACAAATGTTTTGTACTTCCTGGTCGGGACTTTCGGATGAATTTATTTTTAGACTACTGTTAAAACAATAGAAACAATAGCAAATCTGACTTTATTTCTATTTTTTATGGTGTAGGTTAAAAAAATATTGCATCTTAATTTTATCTTCAAAAGTACGGGCTAAATCCAAGAATCCATTAAATTTATAATCACCTAAGTTGTAAAAGTGAGGCCTACTCATTCTCAAAAAATTAATAGATCTTTACTTGAAGTTTGCAATACAATATATTTTTCAATTCATATTTTGTTATTGTTCTTCACTATGACTTTTATTTTATAAGTGATTAGCGGTTATTTTTCTCTTCAATACAGTAAATACAGTGCGTACTACTCAACATGCACTGTGAGATACTTGGCATCGTGGAGACACTCTTCCGCCATCAGTACTGCAGGAAATAAATGAACACAATTACTGTTCTCTAGGGTTTTCTTGGGTTTGTGAGGTCAATATTGACAGCTCCTCTGTTTGATCAGTTACACGATAGGTCGACGTATTGAACGTGTAGGAATAATGCTGTACCTACTACTATCTTATACTAACCTAGTACTATTTAAATTTCTTATTAATTTTCGTGTACGTCTATGCTGCCCCACTGTTTTAAAAGGTATATAAATTGTCATATCCCTCCGCCCTCGTAACAGCCTAGAGTTCAGAGCAATTTGAAAAGGTTCTATCCTTATTCAAATATAGATATATAAAAATGATTTGATGTTATTAATTAATTATTATTAAAGTTAGGAAAACTTTTAACCTTGAATTGATAACAATATGATGAACAGGGACATTTATATTATTCGTTGTCGACAGTTTTGTTATCGCTGTTATTTTAAAATAATTTATATATTGCCTAACTTAGATTTCGATTTGAACACATACTATTATCCAATAAGCCAATATTAATCATTAGGTAATTTGGATTATAAAATAATCTAAATATAAATTTAATAACATAAAAATTTGGATTTAAAAAAGATAAAAGTAATGTAAGAATGAACTTTTGGCAACATCACATAAAACCAACAATAAAAATAAAGATTTAGTCAGTTTTTTAAAAAGATAACAAACAAAGAAACAAGTTAAATTCAATGTGTATTGTTGCAGAAACAACTTTGTAATACGGAATAATAACTTTTATTCTATTTTTAATTTCAATTTTATGTTAAATATGCAATAACTAGAATACTTACTCGTATTTCTTAGAACTGACCCTCAGAAGAGCTTAATACTTCTCTCAAACCTTAGAAAGTGTTGTTTGAATTTAAAACTGCTGATTTACTTGTAACTTAAAAATACGCTGTAACTTTCTTCAACATCATATACTATGATAATTTCACAATGAAGTTAAAATAAACTGTTACTTTTATATCTTATCTTATCTTTTAGTACTTAATATATCGTTAAACTTTTTAAAAAACTTCGGCAATAGTAATAGCTTGTAGTCTGAGTAAGATTTTCTATTAATGTAAGATTGAAGGCAATTATGCCATGGCCAAAAAATAACAGTAAATTAATTTGAAATACAATTAAACTGTAATGCAGGAAAGAATTTTATCGTCACCGTTCAGCTGAGATGCTGATAATTGAGTCAATTTGTATAGTGGTGTAACTGTCGCTATATTATCGATAATAAGCGACACGAACAGACACACGAAGACACATATAATATATTATCCTGTGTATAGTTAGTAAATGAAAAACCAAAATACGCTTCACTAATAGAATATTATATTACATAGTACAAAACGTACAAATTTTAATCTTTCTGTCTTTAGTTTCCACAGAATTTGAATTTTCACAAAATTGTTTGCTTTCTCTAATCGAAAGATCTAACTTATCTGATATTCTAAACCAGTAAGCCTATAGATACTAAGATATAAAGATATAAAGTACTATAGATACTTGGCATTGAAAGTTACCAAACATGAAGGTCGTGTTAACAAAACGACAGATAAATTATTGCGATAAATTTGCAATGCCACAAAATTAATTAAAATGAAACGTAGTCAATATTTGGTCGTACTCGAGGGACCTTATCAAGCAATGTCGGTAGGGTTGGAATGTCGAAAATCAAGCTAAAATTATTAACCTCAGGCTACGATGGAGATTATCTTTTAATATTGTGTTTTTAATGTTTAGAGTTTAGACAATTTTTTTGTTGTTATTGAAAGAACATTAAATTAATAGTATTTTATTTGATTTAACGATAATTTTGACGTTTTTATTTGTTTTAAATGTGTACTATATATAAAAGTCACGGGAGTACACAAAACTATGTAACTTAAGATATTTAGAACTGTAAAACATACGCAACAGTGAAATCACTATCTGCCATCAGTATTTGTAAACTTTAAGTATTTTATTACAAAAGTAAATGTTAAAGAATCAACTCAAAAACACGTTTTAGAGTTGGATTTTTAACAATCCACGATGTAACATTTTTAAAAAGTTTCATAAAAAATTCTGACAAACAGGAATTGCACTTAGTTTCATACATTATTCATTCAAATAGCGCGGCGATAAAAAATACAAAGGAATAAATTCATTATTTATTATTTTTTATAAAAAGAAATACAAAGCATTTTCACTGAAATGTACTACGGTGTTAATACAGAATATATTTATTTAACTTTCTCTTATATGTTAATTTTGCAATTACATAGTGATGTAATGCAATATTCTTACACTAAAAGTTATAATTGAATTAAAAAATCCGTGCCCGCAGGGGGACACGCGTGGGTAGACCTCGTGTGTAACTCGTTTAAAATATAACTCACTACCTAAGAATAAGACATGATGCCGTTGTTTACATCAAAAATTTTCAAGCTAAAAGCGGTTTTTATTTTTTTTCTCGGAAAAGATATCTTTTTTGGAAATACTTTTGGTACTTAAATTTAGAGTAAAAAATAACCTTTCTATTAAAAATATTTGCGAGGAAGAAATGTTTACCAGAAAAAGTTGCCGTGGTTTTACCTACCTTAAATTTTCAAGATAAAAGTTGTTTTTATTTTTTTTCTCGGAAACGGTATCTTCTACGGAAAAACTTTTGGTACCTAAATTTAGAGTAAAAAATAACCTTTCTATTAAAAATACTTGTGATGTAAGAATGTTTACTAGAAAAAAGTTATGAATTTTTTTCCAAAAATTTTCGGTTTTTTTACCCCCACACCTAAATTATTGAAGTTAGGTTTTTGGTTTATTTACATTATTTATAGGTATTCATCAAAAACATCATATAATATGAACGCGATTGATCTTCTCTATATAGGGAAAAAGTTATGGTCGAAAAACTGAAATCAGAAAAAGTGAAGCCCTAGCGCCCCCTGTGTCCGGATCTCTCTGGTTAACGAACTTGACCTTCATTTTTGGATGTTTGATTTTTGTGCAATGTTTGAAAGCGATCCGAGCGAAGCTGCGGCCGCTATCGTGCTGACAAAAGTCGAATCTGGACGCATATATATATATATATATATATATATATATATATATATATATATATATAAACTTTTTGACCAATGGTCATTTCGGACTCAGGGGGTCATGAGAAGACCTCCTGTGAAGAAATTTTTCCAAAATTCGAAAGTCGGGTACAAATGAATGGGTAGACCGAATTCTTCGAGGTCTACCCAGAACAATTTGAATTTGTTGTCATACAATAAATTATCGCTTAGATTTAAATAAATATAAAAAGTTTTCGTCTACGAATGACGAGGGCTTATGAAAAACTTTGTTAGTACGAGACAACTTTGTATTAATTTGAGAAATGTTTCTTGATTGTGTGTGTGTAAAGTTTTAAAATAATTTAAATAACTTCATGAATATTAAAATTAAGTAACAATAATGTTTAGAATGGCAATTAATCCTTCATTTCAAATGTTAATGACCCTGATTGAGGTAATGTCATAGATTCCCACATATGATGTCACAATAACGATAGACTGACTGTTGTTCCATATCTGTATTTACTTTGTGTTCTTTATCTGTATGTTAAAAAAAGCCCCAGGAATTATTCTCTAGTCTTTTATTTTGTTTATAAAAAAAGAATTATTCATTTATTTATTTCTGTAAAAAAGATCAAATATATACATAAAAAATATTTTAAGTCAATCAATTTGTGTGTTTTGCTTTCAAATTCAGAGGCAGGTGTTGGAATCCGATATTAATCATGAAGTTCAAAATTGAGGTGTCTTCTAAACAATAAATTGTACCCGACGTGTGCTTGGAAGTGGAAGTAATTGCATCAGTAACAATATAAGAGTGCAATTGTTCATTGGAGATATTTAATTTCAAAGACTTTGTTAATAGCCTGAGAAAATAATCTAATGATTTTATTGGTAGTAAATATGTATCAACAATATTTATGGATTATATTTCAATAAATATATTGTATGTATTATTAACATCTGCAAGTAAATACGTGGTATATTAATCGTTATAAACGTGTATAAGACATACACATACACAAACAGATGTATATTGTAATGTGCGTCATTTACTTGTCCCACTTTCCAGGAGCGCAATTGTTCGTGTTTTTAATAATACACAAATGTTTTGTACTTCCTGTTATCACTTTCGGTGGAATTCATTTTTTGAATATTTAAACAATAGAAACAACACTAATATTATAATGGTGCCTGCTCCAGAAATGAAATGAACCATAAAATATTTATATTTTATACAAAGAATAACAAAGAATTGCCTGCATACGTCATTATAATAATTATGCTAGTTTTATTTTCATATGATCGATCAACATCACCTATCAATTGAAAGTGTTTGATTAATAACGATATAATATCTACAAAATATTTATGAGACAATAATATAGTTTAAATATGTATGTAAGCTTACTATTTGTTGTCCATGTTCAAAATCTTTGACATTATTTTAACCTTCTAATGTAAGATTTTCAATAACACATATTTAATTCTAAATCTTTTACTGACTTGTAGCAGTCTTGAATTTAAAATAAGATATTTAAGACGGATGAATGGTAATATGTTAGTGAAAATGATTAAAATAGAAATACTGAAATATATATTTATATAAAATCGGATATTTAAATAGAATATAGATAAATTGTTACGAACTACCAAACGTAAATCTATCTTTTATGACCAAGCTATTGTATAGGATAAAATAATGGCTGCTTTCCTAAAGTAAGAAATACCAAACGCGCTTCCAGTTATACAGAAAATAGTCGACAATTATTATTATTAACACAATGACACATTGCAACCTGGTTTAATATTGACGTTTTTAATCAGTGTGGCTTGATCTGTTACCTATTTGTATATTATCTAAGAGTAAACTTCTGACATCAGGTCTGAAACACGCAGCGATATTCTGGAACTAACGACATCGCACAGCTCTGCCAACATAAACTGACAACTAACAGTGTTACCAACATTATTAACCCTATAATGTAAACTTCAAACTCAAATCATTCCAATCACATTCACCATATCTTAGTTTCAGATTATAACGATAGAAGTGGAGTCTTAAGTGGACTAAATCATATTGAAACGTGTACTATAATAAAAAATATATATAAAACGTATTACAAACGCATTACACTGATGAATATATAGTCAGTTTTATTAAACAGAAAATTTAATTCTTCAATTATTTGTAAATTTAATTCTGTCTATAATTATTGAAAACAAAAATATATTTTAATTGAAAACAAAACACTACAGATTTTTAATTAAATGTTGTGTGTTTTTGATAATTCATTAAAGTTTTAAAATAGAATACAAATAGAATTTATAATGCGTGTATCGTATAAATTGTTTTTAGTTTGAATCATCTATTATAAACACTCAGATTCAACTGTAATAGCTATGGTGACAAGTGGAATAAAGCGTGCTTTTTATTTTATGCTATTAATAAATTAATTAGTATCTTATTCACAAACTTTAGAATCACATATTCGATCGAGGTAAACCTTCACTCTGTATAAAGTTATGGACACCAAATATTAAATGCTTTCGTTAATATAAATAAACTAAACTGTAGATAATAAATATAAGCCAAGGGGTTATAACAGAACATATACTAACTTGCGAATAGTATAGTAGAATATTGTGACAAAAAAATGCAGTGAGGTAGTTATTAAACTTGTTTAACTTTTCGTAATATGAGTGATTAAGTCGGATGTCCAACATTTTTTTTCCTCTCCTTATCCTTTTAACCTGGACTTCTTAAGGGATTTAATTATCAACTGCATTGGAATGGAAGTATGTACAATAATCAAACATTCAAATTTAGACGAGATATTAAAAGTCGAAATCATAACAACATTTAATACCTTATCAACAACAACTTCAACAACTTAAGTATTATCAAGAACTGTTAGAAGAGTTCGGTAGATATAATTGAAGCTGAAATTATAATATTTTAATGAAAAATCTAATCTTTGTGTGTTGATATCTTTTTATACAACTTTAATAAGATTTAGAAAAACGTATAACAATTTACGGTTTTATGATTTGAATGTTCACAAATAAAATTTAAAATAATATTTCCTACTAAATAAATATAAAAGACGCACTAAAGTGAGAATACATATCTATACTTATAATAAATCTGTAGAGAGGTCAATTCTGTACATGAAATATATTTACAAAATAAGTAGCAGGGGGTGATTAGTGTTCGATACTGATGCCAAAAATGCAGTTAAAAAAATTTTTGTCTGTCTGTCTGTCTGTCTGTCTGTCTGTTTGTATGTTATTTATAGAAAAAAAAACTACTCGACGGATTTTAACGAAACTTAGTACAATTATTCTTTATACTCCTGGGCAGGTAATAGTATACTTTTCATCACACTACAATGAATAGGAGCAGAGCAGTGAAAGGAAATGTTGAGAAAATGGGAGAAGTTGCTTGATTTTTTAAGCTTCCGTCGCGTGTGCAGCCTTAATGGTTAGAGCTACATAGAAACTATGTATAACGGAAATATTCTACATAAAAATACACGAAAAATATTCCAAGACAGCATATATCTACCTTTTATAGTTAACTCACAATAACACGCATAACTCTCGATAGCTTAGCAGTTCGGAGATTTCTTATTATATTTGTTTACTTTTACGTTTATAAAACCAATAATGCTCACCATCATTCCTAATTAAAAAAAAAATAAACATTAGCACCAATTCAATAAAAAAAGAATCATTGAAATCGGTATAGAAACACCAAACTTATACTTACTTACATGAAATACGCCAACAAGACATCGCGCGTGAATAGTGAATCAAGCTATAAGGATTATTTTTGCGTAACGGTTGCCGCGCTCGACGGGGCTCGCGGCGGCAGAGTATAAAAGGGGCGGGAGGCGAGCGCAAGCGTCATTCAATATTTGGCTGTTGATGCGTTCAGAGTGTTGAACTTTATTGACAGACAATAATTGTTATTTTATAAACCGTGCTTATCAGCGCGACTTTTTGTCTTTAAATAGTTTATTTTAATTTCTTTTGTTGTTATTTTCTAAATTAGTTTTAGTTTTGTTTAAATTCTTAACTATTAATAGTTCCTATTTTATTTCTTTTTAAGTAGATTTAGATTCGATTTTTAGATTAGATAATAGATAGATAGATTAGATTATTGTTAGATTTTTAGTTACTGATAGGTTAGTTTTGGGCATTTTATGTTTAGTTTTTTTTGTATTGAGTAGATAAAAGCGTAGGTAGGTACTTTTATTAATTATAGTATTCATAGGTATTTTTTATTTATTTTTAAGTGAAGTAGGTATAGGTAGATATTGCCTACTATCTACCTATACTGCACACGTGTTTTAGCTTTATTTTCATTTCTTTTTCTTTTGTACCTAAGTTGCAGGTAGGTAGGTACATATTTCTTAGTTTAATTCTATTAGAATATTAGGTATTTAAGTTTAAATAGGCACTTAGATTTATATTTTTTTATTATATAGCAGCTGTACTTAGAACATCTAAGGTTTTTTTTGTATTAGCATAGGTACTTTGATTAATTACAGTAGTTGTAGGTATTTCTTATTATTCATTTTTAAGTGAAGTAGGTAAGTGTAGATAGTATTGCACACGCATTAAGTATAGCTTTATTTTCATTTTTTATTCTTTTGTAATTTGTAGGTACCTACGTACATATTTATAATTCGATTAGAATATTATTTTAGTTTTAATAGGCACTTAGATTTATATTCTATTTATTATATACTTAGCTATAGTTAGGACCTCTGACGTAAGTTTTTTGTTGGGTAACTAAATAGAATTTAAGTTACCGTCGATTAAAAATAAAATAAACGATGCCACCTAAAAAACGACCATCTTTATCTCGAACTTCGAGTCAAGCTAGGAGAATGAGAATGACGCGTTCTCAAGAATCGGAAGAGGAAAGAGCACATCGGTTAAACTCTATGAGAGTTAGTGCCTCAACATCTCGAGCTAATGAAAGCTCTCCAGAAAGAGAGATGCGATTAGCAGCTGAAAGAGCGAGACGAGCTACAACACGGGCTTCTCAAAGCTCTTCTCAACGAGAGCTAAGGCGTTCCATTGACCGGGAACAACATGCGTTATCCCGAGAAGCTGAAACTGCTTTACAACGAGAATTGCGACTCACAGCTGACCGCGAACGGCATACATTATCTCGCGAGTCTGAAACCTTCACTGAGAGGGAATTACGGCTTACAGCTGACCGCGAACGTCATATTTTATCTCGCGAGTCCGAAACCTTCACTGAGAGGGAATTACGGCTTACAGCTGACCACGAACGTCATATTTTATCTCGCGAGTCCGAAACCTTCACTGAGAGGGAATTACGGCTTACAGCTGATCGCGAACGTCATATTTTGTCTCGAGAATCTGAAACTTTTACTCAATATCAAGACCGTTTGACAAATGATAGGGCGCACCATAACATGATTCGATCTCTTGAAGATGAACATGAGCATGAACAACGACTAGAGTCGGGACGCGATTATTACAATTCTTTGAGACAAGAACAATTGATTACTTTATCTAATGAAAGATTAAGAATTGAAAATATTCGGTCGCTTGAAACAGAAGAACAGCGAGAGGCCCGTCTTACTGCAGATAGATTTCGACATGGTCTTAATGACTTAGATATACACGTGGTAGATCAATCTACAAATTCGGTGGCGTGGTCCGATAAATATAAAAGTGGGTTTGCTTATAACCTCACAATTGATTACAGATCATCTTCTGAAATAGGCGATATGAACGTAGTATGTTCCTTTTGTAATGCTTCGAAGTGGAGGAAGGAGTCTGCTGGTTTCTGTTGTTCTGGAGGTAAAATAAATTTGCCTTCGTTCGAAGACCCACCGGAACCTTTAAAATCACTACTTTTAGGGGAACATTTGCAATCCAAACAGTTTTTAGATAATATTCGCACTTATAATAGTGCATTCCAAATGACATCCTTTGGTGCTAAACAAATCTCAGAAGGCCCTTTCATGCCTACTTTTAAGGTACAAGGTCAGGTTTACCATTTGATAGGGTCCCTTTTGCCTGAAGAACAACCTAAATTTCTTCAAATATATTTTGTATCCGATTACAACGAACAGTCGAATATAAGAAATCAATATTTTCCGAATTTAAATACTGAACTCATTTCACAACTTCAGAACATGTTACATCAGGTTAATTCGTACGTATGCAGTTTTAAATCGGCATTAGAAGCCCTTTCTCAAGATGGTAATAACAATTATAAAATTGTTATAAATGCCGATAAGCGTCCAACTCAGGAACACCCTGGGCGTCATAACGTTCCATCCACGAATGAAGTTGCTGTAGTACTGGTCGACCAGGAATGTGATAGGCGTGATATCGTTATACGTTCCAGAGACAATCGTTTGCAACGTATTTTCGAAACCCACAGGGCTTACGACAGTTTGCAATATCCTATGATATACTGTCGAGGGGAAGATGGTTATAATTTCGCTGTATACCAAACCGATCCGCGCACAGGCGCACCTAATTATAATAAAAAGGTGTCATGCCTTCAATTTTATTGTTACCACCTGCAAGTGAGACGGAATAGATTGGTATACTTTCAACGTTTTCGTGGCTTATTTAATCAGTTTATTGTTGACATGTACGCAAAAATTGAAACCGAAAGATTAGTTTATATACGATCTAATCAAAGGCAGCTGCGCGCTGAAGAATACGTGCACCTTCGCGATGCCATGCAGCAAGATAACGATACTGTGAATATGGGTCGTTTAGTTATTTTACCCTCTTCTTTTACTGGTGGTCCACGCTACATGCATGAACGTACTCAAGACGCTTTTTGTTACGTAAGAAAATATGGACGTCCCGACTTATTTGTTACTGTAACTACCAATCCCAAGTGGGATGAAATCACTCGGGAGCTTCTTGAGGGTCAGGCACCGCATGACCGCCATGATATTATTGCAAGAGTGTTTCATTTAAAATTAAAATCAATGATAGATCTTCTTACCAAAGATAACATTTTTGGAGAAGTATTGTGTTATATGTATAGTGTTGAGTGGCAAAAACGCGGCTTACCTTACGCACATATCTTGCTTTGGTTAAAAGATAAGGTTCGACCTAATGATGTAGACAGATTAATCAGTGCTGAAATTCCAGATCCGACTGCAGATCCCCTGTTATAGGACATTGTTAAAACTCATATGATACATGGTCCATGTGGTGCATTTAACGCAAATGCTCCTTGCATGCAAGACGGTCGTTGCACTAAAAGGTATCCAAAAGCATTAGTGGATGAAACTGTAACAGGACATGATGGATACCCATTATATCGTCGCCGTTCAAGAGACAATGGTGGTTTTACTGTTGAAAAGCGAATGTCTGGACAACAGGTTACTTTAGATAATAGGTGGGTCGTTCCGTATTCGCCTGTATTGTCCAGAGCATTTCAAGCTCACATAAATGTAGAAATGTGTAATAGTGTAGAGTCAATTAAATATATTTGTAAGTACATTAACAAGGGCAGTGACCAAGCTACGTTTGCGTTAAGAAATGAACATGATGAAGTTACTAGATTTCAGTCAGGCAGATATATCAGCTCTTCAGAAGCTGTGTGGCGGATCTTAAGTTTTAATATTCACGAAAGATATCCACCTGTGACCCATCTGGATGTTCATCTGGAAGGCGGTCAACGTATATATTTTAACGCCGAAAATGTTACAGAACGATTAGAGAACCCTAGACAAACAACTTTATTGGCATTCTTTCGACTTTGCCAAACTGATAATTTCGCAAAGTCTCTTTTGTATGAAGAAGTTCCATCGTATTATACCTACGATAAACAACGAGGTGTCTTTAACCGTACACGCCGAGGCAGGCCTGTAGATGGCGAGACAGGTATTTTCAAAGAACATGTTCTTGGTAGAGTGTATACTGTTCATCCTAACAACGCAGAGTGTTTTTATTTGAGATTATTATTACATACAGTGCGAGGACCAACATCATTTACAGATTTGAGAAAAGTAGACGATGTTGTTTATCCAACTTATCATGCAGCTTGCCAAGCGCGTCATTTGCTTGAAAATGATCAACATTGGGAAGACGCTTTAGCAGAATCCTGTGTTAGTGATAATCCACGACGGTTACGCCATTTATTTGTAACATTACTCACATTTTGTAATTTATCTGATCCTGTCCAATTATGGGAAAAATATAAAGAAAAATTTGCAGAAGACTTTCTTCGGAATTTATCTCACAATAATGAAGGCGCAACTAATGATAATTTTCGAGATCTGGCTATAAATCAGTGCTTATTAGCTCTTCAGGAAGACTTAACAGCAGTAGGCGGTAAATCACTTTGTGAATATGGTTTGCCAACGCCAACCTCAGTCGGAGAGGTTACCAATAGGGAATATTCCGCAGAGATTGGTTACAACCCAATGGAACTGCTGGTAACATTAGAAAACGGTGTCCCAATGATGACTGCAGAACAACGTTTAGTCTATGATCGCGTGTGCGAGAGTGTGCAGAATAATTTAGGAACAATATGGTTTTTAGATGCACCTGGAGGAACTGGGAAAACTTTTTTGACTAAATTAATATTAGCTTATGTTCGAAATCAGCGTAAAATCGCTCTTGCCGTGGCTTCATCAGGTATAGCTGCAACATTGCTACCAGGAGGTAAGACTGCTCACACTATGTTTAAAATACCAATTAATTTAGATCGCACGGAAAGTCCAACCTGTAGTATTTCAAGAAATAGCGACAAAGCTAAGGTATTGCGTGAGTGTAATTTAATCGTATGGGATGAATGTACGATGGCCCATCGAAAAGGAGTAGAAGCAGTAGACAGAACTCTAAGGGACATAAGACAAAATGATCGACCAATGGGCGGTATTACGGTTTTATTTTGTGGTGATTTCCGACAAACCTTACCGGTAATACCACGGGGAACCCGAGCTGATGAGATTAGGGCTTGCCTGAAAAGCTCTTATTTGTGGCGTGATATACAATCGGTGCATTTGACTATAAATATGCGAGTGAGAACTGGAGACAACGCAGATAATCGTGAATTTTCTGATACATTATTGAAGATTGGTGAAGGTACCTATCCACAACTACACCAAGGAAAACTTATTCTGACACCTGAGTTATGTTGTATAGTGCAATCCCAACAACATCTTATATCTTCGGTTTACGGTGACATAACAATTATATTAAATAGGGACAATTCTTGGCTTTGCGAAAGGTCCATTTTGACTCCTCGCAATGACCAGGCATCTGAAATTAATAATAAAATACTGTCTAATATACAGGGAGAAAGCAAAGTTTATAGTTCAATAAATAGAATGGTTGATGAACAAGAAGCCACTAATTACCCGATAGAATTTTTAAATTCTTTAAGTATGCCTGGACTACCTTCTCATATAATTTGTTTAAAAATTGGCATACCGATAATTCTGCTCCGAAATTTAAGACCACCTCAACTTTGCAATGGAACTCGGCTAAAAGTAACCCAGTTGCAACAAAATGTAATCGAGGCTCAAATTTTAACAGGTTGCGGTGCAGGAGAAACTGTCTTTATTCCCAGAATTCCCATAATACCAAATAATTTTCCATTCCAATTTAAAAGAACGCAATTCCCAGTATCGGTGTGCTATGCCATGACTATCAATAAAGCTCAAGGGCAGACTTTTCGTGTTGCTGGGATAGATCTCGGTGTTAGCTGTTTCTCGCATGGTCAATTATACGTCGCTCTTTCCCGGGTTAGCAATTCTAGGAATCTTTACGTTCACGTGCCGGACGGGTCGACTCTTAACATAGTCTACCCAGAAGCTTTGCGCTGAAACATTTTAATTTGATCTAAAAATATTAGCAATATATTATCTTAATAAAAAACAAGGAGTTACACGCTGACCGAGTCGTGGGTATAGCGTGGGTATATTATAATATTCTGCGGTTACTTATATTTTTCAACAGTTTTGTGGATTGGCATATTATATTACTATTGCCCTTCTAAAATACGAAAGTGAATCTGCCTGTTACGTCAAAACTATGAGGGAGGACATCTGCTAATTTTTTTTCGAAAAACGACGGAAACGCGGACGAAGTCGCGGGCAAAAGCTAGTATTATTAATAAAATAGCTGAAAAAATTAAAAGACAAGGAATTTTATACCTAATATAAGCAAAAACCAAACAGCAATAATACTTATCAAATTGCTAAACTTAGTAAATTACTTTTCGTTTCTTGCGTGACATTTTTACAATATTCAGGTTTTTTAAAACGTTAAATCCCAAATAAAATTGGAAATTCATTATAAAGTGTCTGAAGTTGAATATGTAAAATTTTTAAATATGTTAACTTTATATCATACTAGCTGATTCCCTTCCGTTTCGCTGGCACACTATTAATTTAGATGTGAACTTAGACTTCTTGTATTGACAGAATATTCGATTTCTATTTCATGTTTAGTGTAATTTTTTTAAATTTTAAATAGAGAAATATAATGCCAGTTAGTGAATACACAGATATCAACATCACCACACCATCATGTAAACCACCACCACACAACACATATGTAAATGTAAAATGTAACACCACATATGTAAAAATTTTAATTAATCGGACAGATAGTTTCGGATATTTCGTTATGAGTCAGTGAGTGGTGTTATACATAAATATATATATATATATATATATATATATATATATATATATATATATATATATATATAAATATTTACGCTAAACTATACTTTTATATTATTTTATAAATTTGTTATATTTTCTTGCCCAATGAACAAAAATTGTTTCTAACTTAAACTCTTACCAACATTTTGAATAGCATCAAATAATAAAAAATATGTAAGACGAAATTTAGTATACTATTTCATTGCCAAAGGGTAGAATAATCAATATTATGGAGTATGTAGTTCTATATAGGAACAATGTCAAATCAATCAAGAACTAATCTAGGAACAGAAGATATACGTTCTGTTCCCAAATCCAGCGGCAGGTGCTGTTATCACTCATACGAATCAGCAGCGACATTAATCAAGGAGCCGCGAATTGCGATATCTTTGAGACGTTAAATTGTACTCGAATATTTCTGGATGTGGAAATAATTGCATCAGAGAAAATAAATGTTTTTCCTTTTCTTGAAAATGTTTAAACAAATTTAAACCTCCTTTTCCGTTAAGATTTTTTGTGTATATTATATGTGAAAAATTAAATCTTAAAAAGCTGGTAAATATTGTTTTAACAAATAAATAAGATCAAATACGTAAGCTATTTATAATTCGAAATTCATTAAGTAATCTTTGAAGTTGTTTAACAAACAGACATGTATTCATATATTCTAATGTACGTTAAATTACTTCTCCCTCTTTCCAGGAGCGTATTTTTAACGTTTTATACACAACGTCTTGTACTTTCTGGTCGGGACTTTCCGCGGAATTTTTTTTTAGACTATTGTTAAAACAATAGAAACAACTCTTATTTTAAATCGTAACAAATCTGACCTTATGACCTTTGTTATGGTGTGGGTTAAAAAAACATTGCATCTTAATTTAATCTTCAAAAGTATGTGCCAGAAAAGTAAGTAGGTATGTAATCCAGGAATTCATTAAATGTCTAATCACCTAAGTTGTAAAAGCAAAGTTATCAGTCTATAAAAATATTAGATCTTAACTTGAAGCTTAGAAATATATTTCAATTAATATTTTGTTATTGTTCTTTACCATGAATTTTATTTTACAAGCGGTTAGCGGATATATTTCTTTTTAATACGGTACAATATAGTGTGTAGTACTCAACATGCACTTGTAGACACTTGGTGGCATTGAGACACTCTTCCGCCATCAGTACTGCAGGAAATAAATGAACACAGTTACTATTTTCTAGCAAGGGTTTGTGAGGTCAATATTGACAGCTCCTCTGTTTGATCAGTTACACGATAGGTCGAATTGAACGTGTAAAGCCCTTAGGAATAATGCTATACCTACTACTGAATTATACTAACCTAGTACTATATTAATTTTCATATAGAATTATTGATATTGCCCTCCTTTTCTTAAGTAATACAATTGTACAATAGTCAGTTATAATGTTAAATAAATATTAGGAACTATTTTTTACTGTACCTGCTTAGTCTCAATCTGGAAAATCTTAGATGAAGCAGCTAACAGAAGCTGCTTACAAATAATATCAACAAAATTAGTGATTGTTGATAAACATGAAAAATTGATAATTGTTTTAAAATATTGAAACATCTCAATATATCTCAAGTGACATATAATATATATGTATATAATAGTTTATGTGTATCCAACAAAGTCCCGAAATGCAAATCCTAACATTTCCCTACAATATGCAGATCTCTCGATCAAGGCACATTCCATTGGGTATTGGTATTGGTAGGTATTGTCGGAATACAATATAGGATCATGATACAGACTTTTTTGTTCGTTCATAAAAAACTGCAGTCAGATGTCTATTTAACTGACATCCAATTATTTTGATTCCGAAATTACTTTTATTCCAATTTCACGTGTCAAAAGTCATGGTTTTATAAAACTCGGAATCTCCTAAAAATATAAAGCTCGAAAAAAAAATTTACACAAACTGTTCTGCAGTACAGACGGGCTAGTTGCCAAATTTTAATTCCAGTCATTGTGTGGGTGGGGCGGCGATACGATTGAAGAACGGCTCTTGTAGCGACAGAATAGACATAAGACACGACACTAAATTTCTTCCAACGATTACTTTAATTGAATAATGTCTGTATATATAACAAATAAGCTGTGTGTTCATTGAGCAATAATAATATAATTACCATAATGTTGTCACGGGATGAATGCTTATTTTTTATTCAAAATAAGCTGCTGTTACAATTTAATTTTAATACGATCAGTTATCGTAAGTCTGCGCTGCTTCACTGTTTTAAAAGGTATATAAATTGTCATATCCCTCCGCCCTCGTAACAGCCTAGAATTCAGAGTAATTTGCAAATGTTCTATCCTTATTAAAATATAGGTATATAAAAACGATTTGATGTTATTAATTAATTATTATTAAAGTTAGGAAAACCTTTAACCATAAATTGATAACAATATGATGAACAGGGACATTTATATTATTCGTGGTCGACAGTTTTGTTATCACTGTTATTTTAAAATAATTTATATACTACCCAACTTAGATTTCGATTTGAACACATACTATTATCCAATAAGCCAATACTAGTTAATAGGTAATTTGGATTATAAAATAATCTAAACATAAATTTAATAACATAAATATTATTTATGTTGTTAAATAATATAATTTAAAAAAGATAAAAGTAATGTAGGAATGAACTTTTGGCAACATCACATAAAAGTCAACCATAAATATAAAGTTTTACTCAGTTTTTTAAAGACAACAAACAAAGAAATAAGTTAAATTCAATGTGTATTGTTGCAGAAGAAACTTTGTTACTCGGAATAATAACTTTTATTCTATTTTTAATATCAATTTTATGATAAATATGCAATAACTAGAATACTTATTTCTTAGAACTGACCCTCAGAAGAGCTTCATACTTCTCTTAAAGCCTGTTGTTTGAATTTAAAACTGTTGATTTACTTGTAACTTAAGAATACGCTGTAACTTTCTTTGACATATTTTTCTATGATAATTTCACAATGCTGTAGAAATTAAAATAAACTGTTACTATTAGTTAGACTTTCCGTTGAAATAGCAGTTGCTATAGTCCTGATACAAAAGTAATTGCTTAACTTGTGTGGACTGTAAGAATAGTGTTACAAGAAGTTGATATTGTTCTATAAATGATGTAAACTAAAATTATTAATATCAAACCATGAGAATACAAAGAGGACATGACTTCGTGATGCCAATAACAAGGTTTATAAACGGATAAAACAGTTGTTACAAATTTGATAGAAATATTTTGGAATAAATTGGATGTTATCGTATATTTCTGAGAACTCGGATCCGTGGGCACCTTTATCGTGGCGTTAACAATCTGTAGCGTCATGATTAAATACGCCAAACAATAAACTGTTATCATCGCTTTTCAGTATTTCAGTTTGTTGGTGTTTACAGTAAATAGATGTCTTAACAGGATTACCATCTTAAAGAAGTAAACAAACTTCGTAGATATCGATACCGACCCTCCGGAATTATTTTATTAATAAATTCTACAAGGTGTATTGTGACTTACAGAACTCTTTAATATTTGGTCAGAGAGCAATTATGCAATGGCCAGAATATAATATTAAAACTAATTTGAGATACAATTAAACTGTAGTGTAGGAAAGAATTTTACCGTCACCGTTCAGATGAGATGCTGGTAATTGAGTCGATTAGTATAGTGGTGTAACTGTCGCTATATTATCGATAATAAGCGACACGAACACACACGAAGACACATACAATATATTATCCTGTATATAATTGGTAAATGAAAAACCAAAATACGCTTCACTAATAGAATATTATATTACATCGTACAAAACTGTAATCTTTCTGTCTTTAGTTTACACACGATTTGAATTTTCACAAAATGGTTTGCTTTCCCTAATCGAAAAATCTAACTTATCTGATATTCTAAACCAGTAAGCCTAAAAGTGGTATAGATACTTGCCATTGAAAGTTACCAAACATGAAACTCGTGTTAACAAAACGACAGATAAATCATTCCGATAAATTCGCAATGCCAAAAAATAAATTAAAATGAAACGTAGTCAATATTTGGTCGTACTCGAGGGAGTTTATCAAGCAATGTCGGAAGGGTTGGAATGACGAAAATCAGGCTGAGATTATTAACCTCAAGCTACGATGGAGATTATCTTTTAGTATTGTGTTTTTCGTATTTAGAGTGTATATATTTTTTTTATTTATAAAAGAACATAATTAATATTATTAAATTAAGATTATTTTAATGGATTTAATGAAAATTTTGACGTTTTTATTTGTTTTAAATGTGTGTAATATATAAAAGTCACGGGAGTACACAAAACTATGTAACTTCAAATATTCAGAACTGTAAACATAAGCAACAGTGAAATGACTATCTGCCATCATTATTCGTAAACTATAAGTATTTTTTTATATACGTAAATGTTAAGAATCAACTCAAAAACACGATTTTTAACAAACCCCAATGTAACATTTTTAAAAGGTTTCATAAAAAATTCTGACAAACAGGAATTGCACTTAGTTTCATACATTATTCATTCAAATAGGGCGGCGAGATAAAATACAAAGGAATAAATTTATTATTTATTATTTTTTATAAAAAAGAAATGCAAAGCGTTTTCACTGAAATGTAATACTGTGTTAATACAGAATACTCGTATATTTATTTAACTTTCTCTTTTATATTAATTTGCAATCACATCGTGATGTAACGCAATATTCTAACACTAAAACTTATAATTGAATTAATAATATATTTGAATTTGTTGTCATACAATAAATTATCGCTTACATTTAAACAAATATAAGAAGTTTTCGTCTACGAATGACGGGGGCTTATGAAAAATTTTGCTACTACGACACAACTTTGTATTAATTTGAGAAATTTTACTTGAATGTGTGTAAGGATTTAAATAATTTAAATAGTTTGATGAATATTAAAACTAAGCTACAATAAGTGTTTTACCGGCAATTAATTAACCCTTCATTTCAAATGTTAATGACCCTGATTGAAGTAATGTCATCGATTCCCACATATGATGTCACAATAATGACTAACCGTTGTTCCGAATCTGTATTTACTTTGTGTTCTTTATCTGTATGTTAAATCATGAATTATTCTCTAGTCTATGAGTTTATTTATTAAAAAATAATTTATTAATTTCTTTATTTCTATAAAAAAGATTAAATATATACATAAAAAATATTTTAAATCAATCAATTTCTGTGTTTTGCTTTCAAACTCAGTGGCAGGTGTTGGAATCCGATATTAATTATGAAGTAAAAATTGGTTTCTTCTAAACAATAAATTGTACCCGACGTCTGCTTGGACGTAGAAGTAATTGCATCAATAACAATATAAGAGTGCAATTGTTCATTGAAGATATTTAATTTCAAAGACTTTGTAAATAGCCTGAGAAAGTAACCTAATTATTTTATTAATAGTAAAAATATTATATTTTAGTATTTGATAAAAGAATTGTATACATTATTTACATCTTCAAGTAAATACGTGGTATGTTTATTATTTTAAACGGGTCATGTCTTAAACGTGTATAAGACACATACACACAAAAACAGATGTATATTCTAATGTGCGTCGTTTACTTGTCCCACTTTCCAGGAGCGCAATTGTTCGTGTTTTTAATAACACACAAATGTTTTGTACTTCCTGTTATAACTTTCGGCGGAATTCATTTTTAGACTATTTAAACAATAGAAACAACCCTAATATTATAATGGTGTCTGCTCCAGAAATGAAATGAATATGATCGATCAACATTACCTATCAATTGAAAGTATTTAGTTAATAACGACATAATATTCTTAAAATATTAATGAGAAAATAAATGACTTTAAACATGTATGTAAACTTATTACTTATTGTCCATGTTCAAAATCTTTGACATTATAACTTTTGAATGTAAGATTTTTAATAACAAATATTTTATTCTAAATCATACTTCTAGTAGTCAGAAGTCAGGACGTTGAAATAAGTCCATTCAAGACGGATGAATCTTAATAAGATAGTGAAATGGTTAAAACAGAAATACTAAAATATATATTTATATAAAATCGGATATTTTAATAGAATATAGATAAATTGTTACGAACTACCAAACGTAAATCTATCTTTTATGACCTAGCTATTGTTTAGGATAAAATAATGGCTGCTTTCCTAAAGTAAAAAATACCTACAGCGCTTCCAGTGATACAGAAAATATTCGACAATTATTATTATTAACACAATGACACACTGCAACCTGGGTAAATATTGACGTTTTTAATCAGTGCGGCTTGATCTGTTACCTATTTGTATATTATCTAAGAGTAAACTTCTGACATCAGGTCTAAAATATGAAGCGTTATTCTGGAAGTAACGGCATCGCACGGCCTTGACAACGTAAACTGTCAACAAACAGTGTTACTAACATTATTAACCCTATATTGTAAACTTCAAAATCAAATCATTCCAATCACATTCACCATATTTTAGTTTCAGATTATAACGACAGAATAATGATGAAATATAAAGTTTCAGTCATAATATAATCACAATTTAATTTTATAGAAAGCTCTTAAGTCTTAAGTGGACTATATCATATTGAAACGTGTACTATAATAAAAAATATATAAAACCTATTACAAACGCATTACACTGATGAATATATAGTCAGTTTTATTAAACAGAAAATTTAATTCTTCAATTATTTGTAAATTTAATTCTGTCTATAATTATTGAAAACAAAACACTACAGATTTTTAATTAAATGTTGTGTGTTTTTGATAATTCATTAAAGTTTTAAAATAGAATACAAATAGAATTTATAATGCATGTATCGTATAAATTGTTTTTAGTTTGAATCATCGATTATAAACACTCAGATTCAACTGTAATAGATATGGTGACAAGTGGAATAAAGCGTGCTTTTTATTTTATGCTATTAATAAATTAATTAGTATCTTATTCACAAACTTTAGAATCATATATTCAATCGAGGTAAACGTTCACTGTGTATAAAGTTATTGACAGCAAATGATAAATGCTTTCGTTAATACAAATAAACTAAACTGTAGATAATAAATTTAAGCCAAGTGTTTATAACAGAACATATGCTGACTTGCGAATAGTATAGTAGAATATTGTTACAAAAAAATGCAGTGAGGTATTTATTAAACTCGTTTAACTTTTCATAATATGAGTGATAAAGTCGGATGTCCAACATTTTTCTTTCCTCTCCTTATCCTTTTAACCTGGACTTCTTAAGGGATTCAATTATCAACTGCATTGGAATGGAAGTATGTACAATAATCAAACATTCAAATTTAGATGAGATATTAAAAATCGAAGTCATAAAAACATTTAATACCTTATCAATCAAGTTGTTGAACAACTTAAGTACTATCAAGAACTGTTAGAAGAGTTCGGTAGATATAATTGAAGCTGAAATTATAATATTTTAATGAAAAATCTAATCTTTGTGTGTTGATATCTTTTTATACAACTTTAATAAGATTTAGAAAAACGTATAACAATTTATGGTTTTATGATTGGAATTTTCTCAAATAACATTAAAAATAATATTTTTTACTAAATAAATATAAAAAACGCACCTAAAAACTCATATTATTATTAATTTAACTGAAATAATAAAAAGACAAGGAATTTTATACCTAATATAAACATAATATTAACAGCCATAATACTTATCAAATTGATAAACTTAGTTACTTACTTTTCGTTTTTTGCGAATTTTTTTTTATATTATTCTAAAACATGGAGTATGCAGTTCTATATAGGAACATGCCAAATCAATCAAAAACTAATCTAGGAACAGAAGATATACGTTCTGTTACCAAATCCAGCGGCAGGTGCTGTTATCACTCATACGAATCAGCAGCGACATTAATCAAGGAGCCGCGAATTGCGATATCTTTGAGACGTTAAATTGTACTCGAAGATTTCTGGATGTGGAAATAATTGCATCAGAGAAAATAAATGGGTTTCCTTTTCTTGAAAATGTTGCGTAAACAAATTTAAACCTCCGTTTCCGTGATTTTTTTTTGTATATATTACATGTGAAAAATTTAATTTTAAAAAGCTGGTTAATATTGTTTTAGAAAATAAATAACACCAAATACATAAGCTATTTATAATTTGAAATTAATTAAGTAATCTTTGAAGTTGTTTAACAAACAGACGTATATTCTAATGTGCGTCATTTACTTGTCACACTTTCCAGGAACGGAATGGTTCCTATTTTTAATAAAACACAAATGTTTTGTACTTCCTGGTCGGGACTTTCGGATGAATTTATTTTTAGACTACTGTTAAAACAATAGAAACAATAGCAAATCTGACCTTATTTCTATTTTTTATGGTGTAGGTTAAAAAAATATTGCATCTTAATTTTATCTTCAAAAGTACGGGCTAAATCCAAGAATCAATTAAATTTATAATCACCTAAGTTGTAAAAGTGAGGCCTACTCATTCTCAAAAAATTAATAGATCTTTACTTGAAGTTTGCAATACAATATATATTTCAATTCATATTTTGTTATTGTTCTTCACTATGACTTTTATTTTATAAGTGATTAGCGGTTATTTTTCTCTTCAATACAGTAAATACAGTGCGTACTACTCAACATGCACTGTGAGATACTTGGCATCGTGGAGACACTCTTCCGCCATCAGTACTGCAGGAAATAAATGAACACAATTACTGTTCTCTAGGGTTTTCTTGGGTTTGTGAGGTCAATATTGACAGCTCCTCTGTTTGATCAGTTACACGATAGGTCGACGTATTGAACGTGTAGGAATAATGCTGTACCTACTACTATCTTATACTAACCTAGTCCTATTTAAATTACTTATTAATTTTCGTTTACGTCTATGCTGCCCCACTGTTTTAAAAGGTATATAAATTGTCATATCCCTCCGCCCTCGTAACAGCCTAGAGTTCAGAGCAATTTGAAAAGGTTCTATCCTTATTCAAATATAGATATATAAAAATGATTTGATGTTATTAATTAATTATTATTAAAGTTAGGAAAACTTTTAACCTTGAATTGATAACAATATGATGAACAGGGACATTTATATTATTCGTTGTCGACAGTTTTGTTATCGCTGTTATTTTAAAATAATTTATATATTACCTAACTTAGATTTCGATTTGAACACATACTATTATCCAATAAGCCAATACTAATCATTAGGTAATTTGGATTATAAAATAATCTAAATATAAATTTAATAACATAAAAATTTGGATTTAAAAAAGATAAAAGTAATGTAAGAATGAACTTTTGGCAACATCACATAAAACCAACAATAAAAATAAAGATTTAGTCAGTTTTTTAAAAAGATAACAAACAAAGAAACAAGTTAAATTCAATGTGTATTGTTGCAGAAACAACTTTGTAATACGGAATAATAACTTTTATTCTATTTTTAATTTCAATTTTATGTTAAATATGCAATAACTAGAATACTTACTCGTATTTCTTAGAATTGACCCTCAGAAGAGCTTAATACTTCTCTCAAACCTTAGAAAGTGTTGTTTGAATTTAAAACTGCCGATTTACTTGTAACTTAAAAATACGCTGTAACTTTCTTCAACATCATATACTATGTTAATTTCACAATGAAGTTAAAATAAACTGTTACTTTTAATTTACATTGTTAGACTTTCAGTTGAAATAACAATTGCTTTATAAAGTTGCTCTAGTCCTTGTACAAAAGTAATTGCTTACCTTGTGTGAACTGTGTGGAATCTTTTATAACCTATATATATTTAAATAGTATTTGATGTCTCAAAAGACTTAATGTTGTTCTATAAAATCATGATGTAAACTAAAAGTATTATCAAAACATGAGAAATAACCAAGAGGACATGACTTCGTGATGCCAGTAACAAGGTTTATAAACGGATAAAAAAGTTATTATAAATTTGATAGAAATATTTTGGAATAAATTGGATGTTGTCGTATATTTCTGAGAACTCGGATCCGTGGGCACCTTTATTGTGGCGTTAATAATCTGTAGCGTCATGATTAAATACGCAAAACAATAAACTGTCATCATCGCTTTTCAGTATTTCAGTTTGTTGGTGTTTACTGAAACACAATAGATCTCTTAACGAGATAACCATCTTGAAGAAGTAAAAAAACTTTGTAGATATCGACCCTACAGAAATTGTTTTATTAATAAAATTCTACAAGGTGTATTGCGGCTTACTGAACTCTTTAATATTTGGTCAGAGACCAAACGCCTAGTGCTCTGTGATACCGAGGTATTTTTGTATTTAATTTATTTTAATATAATAAGCAGTTCAAGTAGTTACTTTTACTTTTAGTTAAAAAGCCTAATAAGAAGTTGATACGCCAGATTTAATTTCAAAACACCTAAAAATGATAATTTACAATCTGCTCTAATAATGGCGACATCTTTTTAATTGTAAAAATTAGGTTGTCACAAAATCAATACCCAGAATAAAACTGTATATTAAATATTTAAATTAATGTTCATAGGTGGTCGACCTCCTCAAGTATGGATTTTAATATTTTTGCCGGCTTATCTTTTAGTACTTAATATGTGTATCGTTAAACTTTTTAAAAAACTTCGGCAATAGTAATAGCTTGTAGTCTGAGTAAGATTTTCTATTAATGTAAGATTGAAGGCAATTATGCCATGGCCAAAAAATAACAGTAAATTAATTTGAAATACAATTAAACTGTAATGCAGGAAAGAATTTTATCGTCACCGTTCAGCTGAGATGCTGATAATTGAGTCAATTTGTATAGTGGTGTAACTGTCGCTATATTATCGATAATAAGCGACACGAACAGACACACGAAGACACATATAATATATTATCCTGTGTATAGTTAGTAAATGAAAAACCAAAATACGCTTCACTAATAGAATATTATATTACATAGTACAAAACGTACAAATTTTAATCTTTCTGTCTTTAGTTTCCACAGAATTTGAATTTTCACAAAATTGTTTGCTTTCTCTAATCGAAAGATCTAACTTATCTGATATTCTAAACCAGTAAGCCTATAGATACTAAGATATAAAGATATAAAGTACTATAGATACTTGGCATTGAAAGTTACCAAACATGAAGGTCGTGTTAACAAAACGACAGATAAATTATTGCGATAAATTTGCAATGCCACAAAATTAATTAAAATGAAACGTAGTCAATATTTGGTCGTACTCGAGGGACCTTATCAAGCAATGTCGGTAGGGTTGGAATGTCGAAAATCAAGCTAAAATTATTAACCTCAGGCTACGATGGAGATTATCTTTTAATATTGTGTTTTTAATGTTTAGAGTTTAGACAATTTTTTTGTTGTTATTGAAAGAACATTAAATTAATAGTATTTTATTTGATTTAACGATAATTTTGACGTTTTTATTTGTTTTAAATGTGTACTATATATAAAAGTCACGGGAGTACACAAAACTATGTAACTTAAGATATTTAGAACTGTAAAACATACGCAACAGTGAAATCACTATCTGCCATCAGTATTTGTAAACTTTAAGTATTTTATTACAAAAGTAAATGTTAAAGAATCAACTCAAAAACACGTTTTAGAGTTGGATTTTTAACAATCCACGATGTAACATTTTTAAAAAGTTTCATAAAAAATTCTGACAAACAGGAATTGCACTTAGTTTCATACATTATTCATTCAAATAGCGCGGCGATAAAAAATACAAAGGAATAAATTCATTATTTATTATTTTTTATAAAAAGAAATACAAAGCATTTTCACTGAAATGTACTACGGTGTTAATACAGAATATATTTATTTAACTTTCTCTTATATGTTAATTTTGCAATTACATAGTGATGTAATGCAATATTCTTACACTAAAAGTTATAATTGAATTAAAAAATCCGTGCCCGCAGGGGGACACGCGTGGGTAGACCTCGTGTGTAACTCGTTTAAAATATAACTCACTACCTAAGAATAAGACATGATGCCGTTGTTTACATCAAAAATTTTCAAGCTAAAAGCGGTTTTTATTTTTTTTCTCGGAAAAGATATCTTTTTTGGAAATACTTTTGGTACTTAAATTTAGAGTAAAAAATAACCTTTCTATTAAAAATATTTGCGAGGAAGAAATGTTTACCAGAAAAAGTTGCCGTGGTTTTACCTACCTTAAATTTTCAAGATAAAAGTTGTTTTTATTTTTTTTCTCGGAAACGGTATCTTCTACGGAAAAACTTTTGGTACCTAAATTTAGAGTAAAAAATAACCTTTCTATTAAAAATACTTGTGATGTAAGAATGTTTACTAGAAAAAAGTTATGAATTTTTTTCCAAAAATTTTCGGTTTTTTTACCCCCACACCTAAATTATTGAAGTTAGGTTTTTGGTTTATTTACATTATTTATAGGTATTCATCAAAAACATCATATAATATGAACGCGATTGATCTTCTCTATATAGGGAAAAAGTTATGGTCGAAAAACTGAAATCAGAAAAAGTGAAGCCCTAGCGCCCCCTGTGTCCGGATCTCTCTGGTTAACGAACTTGACCTTCATTTTTGGATGTTTGATTTTTGTGCAATGTTTGAAAGCGATCCGAGCGAAGCTGCGGCCGCTATCGTGCTGACAAAAGTCGAATCTGGACGCATATATATATACATATATATATATATATATATATATATATATATATAAACTTTTTGACCAATGGTCATTTCGGACTCAGGGGGTCATGAGAAGACCTCCTGTGAAGAAATTTTTCCAAAATTCGAAAGTCGGGTACAAATGAATGGGTAGACCGAATTCTTCGAGGTCTACCCAGAACAATTTGAATTTGTTGTCATACAATAAATTATCGCTTAGATTTAAATAACTATAAAAAGTTTTCGTCTACGAATGACGAGGGCTTATGAAAAACTTTGTTAGTACGAGACAACTTTGTATTAATTTGAGAAATGTTTCTTGATTGTGTGTGTGTAAAGTTTTAAAATAATTTAAATAACTTCATGAATATTAAAATTAAGTAACACTAATGTTTAGAATGGCAATTAATCCTTCATTTCAAATGTTAATGACCCTGATTGAGGTAATGTCATAGATTCCCACATATGATGTCACAATAATGATAGACTGACTGTTGTTCCATATCTGTATTTACTTTGTGTTCTTTATCTGTATGTTAAAAAAAGCCCCAGGAATTATTCTCTAGTCTTTTATTTTGTTTATAAAAAAAGAATTATTCATTTATTTATTTCTGTAAAAAAGATCAAATATATACATAAAAAATATTTTAAGTCAATCAATTTGTGTGTTTTGCTTTCAAATTCAGAGGCAGGTGTTGGAATCCGATATTAATCATGAAGTTCAAAATTGAGGTGTCTTCTAAACAATAAATTGTACCCGACGTGTGCTTGGAAGTGGAAGTAATTGCATCAGTAACAATATAAGAGTGCAATTGTTCATTGGAGATATTTAATTTCAAAGACTTTGTTAATAGCCTGAGAAAATAATCTAATGATTTTATTGGTAGTAAATATGTATCAACAATATTTATGGATTATATTTCAATAAATATATTGTATGTATTATTAACATCTGCAAGTAAATACGTGGTATATTAATCGTTATAAACGTGTATAAGACATACACATACACAAACAGATGTATATTGTAATGTGCGTCATTTACTTGTCCCACTTTCCAGGAGCGCAATTGTTCGTGTTTTTAATAACACACAAATGTTTAGTACTTCCTGTTATCACTTTCGGTGGAATTCATTTTTTGAATATTTAAACAATAGAACTAACACTAAGATTATCATGGTGCCTGCTCCAGAAATGAAATGAGCCATAAATAATTAATTTTATACATAACAATAACAAATAATTACCTGCATTTCGTCATTATAATATTTTTTGTGCTAGTTTTATTTTCATATGATCGATCAACATCACCTACCGAACACTATCAATTGAAAGTGTTCTATTAATAACGATATAATATCCTCAAAATATTTATGAGATAATAATATAGTTTAAATATGTATGTAAACTTACTATTTGTTGTTCATGTTCAAAATCTTTAACGTTATTTTAACCTTCTTATAAGATTGTCAATAATACATATTTTATTCTAAATCTTACACTGCCTTGTAGTAGTCCGGAACTTGAAATAAGTCCATTCAAGACGGATGAATGGTAATAAGTTAGTGAAAATGGTTAAAATAGAAATACTAAAATATATATTTATATAAAATCGGATATTTAAATAGAATATAGATAAATTGTTACGATCTACCAAACGTAAATCTATTTTTTATGACCAAGCTATTGTATAGGATGAAATAATGGCTGCTTTCCTAAAGTAAGAAATACCAAACGCGCTTCCAGCGACACAGAAAATAGTCGACAATTATTATTATTAACACAATGAAACATTGCAACCTGATTTAATACTGACGTTTTTAATCAGTGTGGCTTGATCTGTTACCATTTAATATTATGTAAGAGAAGCAAGTGAACCTCTAACATCAGGTCTGAAACACGAAGCGTTATCCTGGAAGTAATTTCATCTTACGGCGCTGCCATCATAAACTTTCAACAACCAGTGTTACCAACATTGACCCTATATTGTAAACTTCAAAATCAAATCAGTCCAATCACATTCACCCTATCTTAGTTTCAGATTATAACGATAGAATAATGATGAAATATAAAGTTTCAGTCATAGTATAATCACAATTTAATTTTATAGAAAGCTCTTAAGCCTTAAGTGGTCTATATCATATTGAAACGTGTAATATAATAAGAAATATATGAAACGTATTACAAACGCATTACACTGATGAATATATAGTCAGTTTTATTAAACAGAAAACTTAATTCTTCAGTTATTTGTAAATTCAATTCTGTCTATAATTAGTAAAAAAAACATAACAGATTTTTAATTAAATGTTGTGTTCTTGATAATATATTAACATTAAAAAAAAAGTACAAATGGTATTTACAATGCATGTATCGTATAAATTGTTTTAGTTTGAATCATCGATTCTAAACACTCAGATTCAACTGTAACAGATATGATGACAACTGGAATAGAGCGTGCTTTTTTATTTTATACTATTAATAAATGAATTACTATCTTATTCACAAATACAATGCACTTTATTAAATTACTTTAAATTACTTTAGGTTTTTTGTGTAATAATCAGGTTTTTTAAAACCTTAAATACCAAATTAAATTGGAAATTCATTATAAAATGTCTGAAGTTGAATATGTAATTTTTTTAAATATGTTAACTTTATATCATACTAGCTGATTCCCGCCCGCTTCGCTGGCACACTATTAATTTAGATCTGAACTTATTTACTATATATTCAATTTCTATTTCATGTTTAGTGTATATTTTTATAATTTTAAATACAGAAATATAATGCCCGTCAGCGAATACACAGATTTCCACATCGACTGCGAGGTGTGTATTGGGATGCGTTCCCGTTATGTAATGTGGCGGGATCCCCAGTACGGCCTACACCACGAAAAAATTGCCAACATATAACTAAGGACAAAGTTTGAAATAATTTTTCAAATATATCAAATTCAATTTCGTAATCAATTATATTTTCACGGTCTTAATTATTTATTTATGACAATTTTCAAATTTCAACTTTTTATCATGGTAACTGTGCCTATGGTAAACATTGGTATGGTAACTGTCGCTATGATAACCTTTGCAATAGTAACTATGACTTCCATCTATGTACACACTCATCATGAAACCTCTGTAATTATAAGGCCGATTGACTTGAAATTTGTTCAAATTCTTTGGGATAGGAATTCCGTAAAATGCGTTCTTAGTGGACGTCTACTTCACAAAAATGTATTTAATTTAAAATATAAATCATTGAAATATTTACACTAAACTATACTTTCATATGTTATTATTTTATTTTCTTGCCCAATGAACTAAAATTGTTTCTACCTTAAACTCTTACCAACATTATGAATAGCATCAAATAACAAAAAATACGTAAGACGAAATTTAGTATATTATTATATTGCGAAAGGGTAATAATCAAAATCATAGAGTATGCAGTTCTATATAGGAACAATGTCAAATCCATCAAGAACTAATCTAGGAACAGAAGATATACGTTCTGTTCCCAAATCCAGCGGCAGATGCTGTTATCACTCATACGAATCAGCAGCGACATTAATCAAGGAGCCGCGAATTGCGATATCTTTGAAACGTTAAATTTTACTCGAAGATTTCTGGATGTGGAAATAATTGCATCAGAGAAAACAAATGGGTTTCCTTTCCTTGAAAATGTTGCGTAAACAAATTTAAACCTCCTTTTCCGTTAAGATTTTTTGTGTATATTATATGTGAAAAATTAAATCTTAAAAAGCTGGTAAATATTGTTTTAACAAATAAATAACATCAAATACGTAAGCTATTTATAATTCGAAATTAATTAAGTAATCTTTGAAGTTGTTTAACAAACAGACATGTATTCATATATTCTAATGTGCGTCAAATTACTTCTCCCACTTTTCAGGAGCGTATTTTAGCGTTTTATACACAACGTCTTGTACTTTCTAGTCGGGACTTTCAGCGGAATTTATTTTTAGACTATTGTTAAAACAATTGAAACAACTCTTATTTTAAATCGTAACAAATCTGACCTTATTTCTTTTTTTTATGGTGTGGGTTAAAAAAATATTGCATCTCAATTTTATCTTCAAAAGTACGTGCCAGAAAAGTAAGTAGGTATGTAATCCAGGAACTCATTAAATGTCTAATCACCTAGGTTGCACGATATTGAACGTGTGAAACCCTTAGGAATAATACTATACCTACTACTATTAGTATAATACTAACCTAGTAAGTATTATATAAATTTGTTATTAATTTTCATATACAATTATTGATATTGTGGTCCTTTTCTTTAGTAATATATACAATTGTACAATAGTCAGTTATGATGTTAAATTAATAATAAGAATTAGTTTTATATTGTTCCCGCTTCGTCTCAATCTGGTATATCTCAGATGAAACAGCTAACAATAGCTGGTAACAAATAATATCAACAAAATCAGTACAAACATAAAGAAATAGACAATTATTTTAAAATATTAAAACGTTTCAATATATCTCAAGTGATATTATATAATATATATATAAGTGATGTTATATACATAACAGTTTAGGTGTATTCAACAAAGTACTGAAATGCAAATCCTAACATTTTCCTATAATATGCAGATCTCTCGATCAACGCACATTCCATTGGGTATTGGTATTGGTAGGTATTGTCGGAATACAATATAGGGTCGTGATACAGACTTTTGTGTTCGTTAATAAAAAAACTGCAGAGTCAAATGTTTATTTAACTGACATCCAAGTCAATATAAATTTTCCAATTGTATAAATCTGCTATCCAGTTATTTTGATTCTGAAATGACTTTTATTCCAATTTCACGTGTCAAAAGTCATGATTTTATAAAACTCGAAATTTCCTAAAAATATAAAGCTCGAAAAAAAAAATGTGACTCAAACTGTTCTGCAGTACAGACGGGCTAGTTGCCAAATTTTAATTCCAGTCATTGTGTGGGTGGGGCGGCAATACGATTGAAGAACGGCTCTTATAATGTCAGTGTAGACAAAAGACACGACACTGAATTTCTTTCAAACGATTACTTTAATTCATGATTGTTTATATATTACAAATACTCTCTCTCTCTCTCTCTTTGTGCGTCTGTGCGTGTGTGCGTGTGTGTTGTTATTCAAAATAATTCTAATGAATCTGATTAAATGACGATTATTCAATAGAGAAAATAATAGAGCAATACAAGCTAATTTTTAATAAAAAATAAGCTGCTGTTGCAATATAATTTTAATGCGATCCGTTATCGTAAGTCTGCGCTGCCCCACTGTTTTAAAAGGTATATAAAATGTCATTCCCCTCCGCTCTCGTAAGTAACAGCCTACAATTTAGAGTAATTTGCAAATGTTCTATTCTTGTTCAAATATAGATATATAAAATTGATTTGATGTTATTAATTAATTATAATTAAAGTTAGGGAAACCCTTAACCATGAATTGATAATTTCATAAACAATAGTTTTGTTATTTGTGATTAATTTAAATTGATTATCAAATATGTGTTTTTGAAATGTTAAGTTTATAGAACAATCACCCCTTTACTCTTATTTAAATTCTATTGTATTATTTAAAATATGTAATTTATATAGTTATAGTTTATATAGTTATTTTAAAATTATTAACTCGGTGATAGCTTGAAATAATATTTATTTTTAAACGTTATCGACTACAAATGTTATATAATAACATAAATTAAATTTAGAATAAAATAATATAATAAATTTTATATGTTTTATATTTATATGATATCAAATAAGTCTTAGTTTAGTATTTTTCGTTTAATTGTTATTTAATCTTGGTACATATATATCAAAACTCCATATTTGTAAATTTCTAGTATGTATATATAAGTTGGTATGTATATTAATAATATAACATTAGATTGAATAATATATATATTAATACTAACATAATTGTACATTCAGACAATTGAAAGAACATAAACGATCAAAAAAGGCCACGGTCTATTTCGATCACCCTCTTTGGATATTTTACGATTAGGGATAGTCATAACATTTTACTGTGTTAAGATTGATTTAAAACGAATGGGTTTTAGAAAAATCTTTTTATTTTATTTCCTTTCTTTATATTTGGTATAACCATGTTAGTTATGGCGTGATGGCGTAAAAGAAAAGTTTCAAGACAAGCAACAAACTGCAATGTAAGGAGAGAACGGGAAGACAATGTGGGACAGGTAGAAATTGGAGTAAGGTTTTTTAAATGCAACTCTATTATTTTTCAAAACGTAGCTAAAGTAATTACTCATCACGCCGTACTTCTGTGACCTATTGACTATAACTTCAGTTGGGTACCAGTAATAGACCTTCAAACTGCCCCAGTCTTTTGAATTAAGGTATGTTCTTGAAGTTTGTTGTTTTACGACAAACAGTAAAAATTTGCTACAAGTGCATATAAATTCGCTAACATTACATATCTAACAAGATTTATAACATTGTTGAAAACCTCTTATAGTACAGGATTCCGACCCACGCTTTTGCCTATAAATAGGATTTCCGAGCAACTACAACACTGACAAAACGTCGCAAATTCAATTGATCTGCATACTTTGTTACATAAACAACTAAAATACAAAAGTTTATTGTACTCTCAGGTTATCATGATAATAGATCGAGTTAAATTAAAGTAACTAAATAATATGAAATTCAGTAAGAGTTGTATATATATACGGTATCCTATGGACAAACAGCCGACATCACTTATTAAAAATATAACATACTCTCATCAAAATATAAATTACTTAATATTTAAATGAAGATCTAATTATATATATGAACTAGCTTATTCCACCCACTTCGCTGGGCGCACTATAATTTAGATGTGAACTTAGATTGCTATGGTAACCGTTTCCGTTATTATCCGTTGTCATCGTAACCATTGCTATAGTAACTGTTACCCCGCGTTAAGTGTATAGTTCCTACAGGTTTAAAACTTGGCGAAATGCAAAAAATTGGAATCTTTTACGATTGGATTGGATAAAATCCGTTCTTTCCTAATGGACGTCTACATCACAAAAGAAGTAACAATGTAAAATTGTAAGTTAATCAGACAGATAGTTTCGGAGATTTCTTGATGAGTCAGTGAGTAGTAAATCGCTCGATATATAGCTATATATAGCGATATATAGATCGATGTATCGCTCGATAGATATCGATATAAAGATGTATATAATCAATGTTTGAGTCCTGTAGCTCGTGTTCGTCAAACTAATGTACTAAGTGAGTCAATGTCAACTATAACATAAACATACAATACATGTGTCAATAAATAATATAATATTTCTAAGCATCCCTCAGTTTGTTTCTGTTAAAGTTGACACACAGTAATATCGTCTTTTTATGATATTATAGAAGTAAATAAAAGTCAAATGTATTTTTTGTAAATAGAAAAAATAACAAATACGTTTCTTTCTTTTCCTGTTTGTCGACCTATTTTATTTTTTTGTGCGGTAGCCTTATATATAATTTTCCTCAATGATAATGTTTTAATGTCAACAGAAGCGGTGGAAGAGCTCTAATTATCAACTATCAACAATTCATAAATAACTGATGTTTCTTTCAGACTACGTAATACTATGATGTGTTACATTACCTCATAATAATAGTAAATTAAGTTTCTGTATACTTTCATTCGTATTACTTTAGAAATGTTAAAGATCAAAGGTTTTAAAGGTACTTAAGATGTTAAAAAATATTAAAGATGTAAAAAAATATCTAAAGTTCTATTATTAAGAAAATATGGTAAAATATTTTAGCCGAGAATAACTAACTCATATTTTTAGAACTTTATATAGTGATGTTAAATTACTTAAGAATAACATGTAATCATGTTCTAGCCACATCAAACAAAGAAAACAAAAGACGAACAAAAACATGTATATTACAAATCAATGATAATGGCGATTAGGAAATCATTTCAACAACACATTTTAAATACGCTATTACATTATTTAATCAAATAATAAATTAATTTACATAATATATATTGACACTTAATTAAGTTTAGAATATATAATGAGGTCGGTTTGTTTTTGTAAATAATTAATCAAAATCTGACCACGATAAACTAAATAGAGTTTTCAAATTAACTTTACAAAATGGTGCGCAAAAGTTGTTTAATAATTTTGATATAATTTGAGATAAACAATACATATTGTAGTATATAGGGCATGTATAAAGAGATTGCAGTCTGTGGCGGAGGCGAAAGAGGTATGCAGGGACCGTAGCGTTTGGCGCTCCGTCGTCTCTGGCTACCCCGCAAGGGATATGGCGTGACGTTAAGTAAGTAAGTAAGTATTTATTTGTTTTTTATCATCGTTCCCTTGTTGTTCTTAAAGTAAGACATTACTTTTAAGTCTGATCAAGGATGAGTATTTAATACTTTATCAAATAATCTAATAATACCAGTAGTGTTTATTTATTTTATATTATAAGGAGAAACTTAAACTTTTGGGTGGAGTTTAATATATATATTTTAATTACAAGCATTCAAATCGATTTATTCCGATGTGAATTAATGAAAATCTGCAATTATAGTTCGCTATTTAATTTAATTAATCTATATTGTTGGTATAAAATATGAAGTATACAAGTTAATGGGGTCACTTAAATCACAGCCCACAATTCGTTGTGGCTTAACGCAGCTTCACCGAGCGTAGATACGATGACGTGGTAATTAGAATTAAATTGCGATAAAATCGCAACTGTTGAAAATTTTATGGCTAGCTTTCAGCCGGTATGGCTTTACCATTAAATATATATATTATATGAGATCGACTGATTGTTTTATTCAAACTATCAAACTATCAAAATCCTAAATCCTAAATCCTAAACGGAACCCTCACAGTCGTAGCGCTTGTTATATTTATTATTTCATGTTATTAATAGATAAGTGAATAAATCTTCGATATTTCTTATTATATTACTTTTAATACTATCTTAATAAAGTAATTGAACCAGCACGTTAAACAAAAAAAAATTGTTTATCTTTAGATTTATAGTTTAGTAATCATTGAAATAATTTTCAAAAAATAATCTACGTTTAACATTGTCTAAAATTTTCTTCATTATTTAAGGTACGTTTCTCTCCCTATTTCTTGTTCATCAAATAACATACCATTTGCTCTTTGAGAAATTTTCTCACTTTTATAAACTTTATTCTCATCTCATTTTAAATTATATTACTTTATAAATCTCTTATAAAGTTAAATATATATAACTTAAGTTTGGTATTCATTTATCTTTTGCTTATAAAATAATTATTTATTTATATAATTTAATAATTATTTTCCAACTACATAACAGGCAGACGTGCTAGTCACAATTTTTTACCAATCAACTCGAAAAGTAATGGTAAAAAAATACAATTATGTTTTCATTAACTAAGTATCAAACTTATTTTAAACTTAAGTTAGTTTCAACTTAACTATTATACTTAATCACAAGTTTCATTTAATTGACTTAAAACCATTAAAATGCCTGACAGTAAGAGCACGTCTAACACCTGGTGAATTGATAATAAAAATTCAATTTTAACGACAAAATATTTTATTATTTGCTTATTTTTGTTGCTGACGTTAATATCAAAAAATACGAGTATATATAATAAGTTAAATGTATATTTTTTTGTAAAATATAAGATATATTTATATGTAATAACGTAATAACTTGAAATCTATTTTCAGCAGATTAAGATATCATTAGTTCTACTTATTTCAAAGGAAAATTGAGAACCATTGAGGAATATATTATTTTCCAAGAATATAATGAGAAGTTTCATAAAATGTTCACTTTATTTTACAACTTAGCTTAGATTTCTCTTTAATTTATAAATAACAGACTTCATGCCAAGTGACTGTAACGGGAAAAGTTAGTTTTTATATATAGGAATCATATATTTTTATGGAAAAGGATTATATAGTATAACTCTATGGAAATAATATCAACACTATATATATCTCTTTAACACAGCTTTTGTTTCTGTTTACTATAAAACTGAAGAAGAAATCTAAAATTGCAATCTATTATAAAATTACAGACAGTTGATATATTATACATTTATTTAAAATTATTTTAATACATTAATGCGGTGACGATTTGCTACTCGATACAGTTCTTTGGAATGTTTTGAAGCAAGACGTTTGATGCCACCTTAGAAAAGAAGACATCAAGTATTAATAAAGATTCAGTATTAAAAGTTGTATAGTGACTATCAAACTACTTTATAATTTAATTAAGGTCTAACCTATGCATGTTATTGTGATTAAAAACAATTTTCTTAATAAAATTTCAATGTCATATAATAATTGAAACTTATTTATTAAAAAGTACTTACTCAAAAAGTGTTTTTTTTATACAAAAAATTGTATGTAAATGCTTTAATAGACGAAAAGATGAAATTTATATTTAAAATCTGTCCACTTTAGATTTTAAAACTAGGGATGTTCTCTGAACATTGTTCAACGGAAAAATGTATATGACAATAATAACAATAGTTAATAGTGCTGTAAAATGTCATTTTCGAATGTAAAAAATGACTTATTTGAAGTGCATTGTGGCTAAGGGATGGACTCATCCATATTACAAGAAATGGAAAACCGAGAATCGCTACACCTATAGTGTACCGAAAAAGGAATTTCTTTTTATTAATAAATTAGCTAGAGCGTGCTTGCTCACAAAATAGTTAATATAAAAAAGAATAACATTAAATTATATCAACTTGTAAAGAAAAATGGCAAAGGTGCCTAGAACTTTGTTAATTAAGATACCTTGTTAGAACTTTACTGTTATTCCCCTCGTTGTAATTAAGTTTATTGTTTATAATAAAGTTAACAACCGTCGTTGGAATAACAAAAGCCTAAATATTAATACACAATTTAAATGGCCTTCATGGTTTTATCAATGTTTAGAAACATGTTCAAGCCCGCGGTTTCGTACATCGACCACAACAATAATTGAAATTCACATCACACGTAAGTACTTGAATATATGGATTTTAGTATTAAGACAAGAAGTTATATTTACCATTGTCAGAAACTAATATAATGTTTAAGTATATTAATTAATACATTTGGATTTATTATAATATGTAACAAAGATTCTGTTTTATGGAGACAACTTTGATCATATTATATAATTGAAAACTCAAACGACATACAAACAAATAAATATTTACATAAAAGTAAATTAAAAATCGATAGGACAATAACAATCTAATCTCATTGGCCCAGTTCATATAACAACTAGTAACTAGTAACTGGAAACTATAACTTCAAATTGTTGATATTGCGCTGTTTGTTTGTTGTACTGTATGTGTGATAAATAAATAGTACATGTAAATGTTTATAACATTAATAAAAAAAACTACAAATCTGACATGTTTGATTGAATTTTGTACAAAAATAACATGGTTTTTATATTTTATATACGATCTTATAAACATGCTCGAGCTAGAATTATTGGTATTACACCATTCCATACAACAATATTCTATCTATAATAACTTGAACTTAAATTCACATTACATATGTGAGAACAATTTACAACTAAATATAAGATCGTAATTTAAAAACTCTATATAAATGCTAATAATAGTAATATTTTTTACGATAGCGCTGAGGGAATCTGAACGTTCGAAATCTTATTTTATTTCAAGTAATAATAACTTACGTTCCGAATACCAATAATAACACATTTCTTTTATACTTTTCTTTTTTATTTGTTCTATTATACAAATAATATATTAACATTTTACAATTGTATATTATTTCTCCTTGAAACAAATTTATTTTGATTTTTTTGTGATTTTATAAGGATGTTATTAAATAATTTTGATTCTTCATAAAATTCAGAAACGTATCGTATTTAATACAAAGATTAGATGTGTCAGTTATGATCAAACAAGCAAGTGATTACTCAAAGGATACAGGGTTGGTAGTAAGACAATTAAAGTATATAAATTAAGGGCTGATAAATAATAGAGAACCTAAATATAATACAGGAGATTTGAAATATATTACAGGAAAAGGATATCTGGTATATAATGGTATCTGCTGACTGTTTACACGTGAAATATATATGTATTAGAATAGGTACTTACTAAGACGTGCAGGTTCTTCTTTCAAATGTCAAATGTCGAATTTATTTATTTATTTACCTTCACGCCATATCCCTTGCGGGGTAGCCAGAGACGAATGTCGAATTTTCTTGACGTAAAAAAACAAATCTTAAAATTTTTTATTATAATAGATTTTCTTCTTTATAAGAAATAATATATATATTTTTTGTCGTTCTTTGTACTTATTATTTTTTTAAAACCTAATATTTTACCCAAATTTTTGTCAGTTCGTTCTATAAATGCGGTCTAAATTATGCAAGACTCAACGGCTTTTAAACTATGATTAGTTCGTTAATATAAATACTGTACTAAAGATAATGGCCGACTCAGACAAAGCTAAAACCTTCACACTCAAAGAGCTAAGGGTAAGCGTTCCTCACGTTTATTTTAATAGAACGAGCGAATGTTAATGACTTTGGATGCATATATATTTAACGAGTCTGTAGAGATGTTTCAACGTGCAATAGTAAATGCAAGATTTGCGACAGCAGTACATACAGAACTAATAACAATTCGTATATATATAACTATGAAAGAAATTCCGTTAAGAGGATTTAATAAGCGGAAATCTCTATTTCAAAGAAAATAAAATAAATCCTCTTTTCTATCCAGGGCAGTATTAATTTTAAAGCTGCTTAAGAGGAGAAAATCTTCCACAATACAAATTATACTTAAATTCTCACTAAATTAGACACTTTGGAAGATTAATTACAAGATATTACTCTGAAAAGGTTATTTAAGTACACGCCATCATAATTTTTAATTAAACCAATGTTTAAATTGCAGTGACATAAGATTAAACCTATTAAAATTAATCTATTTTTTTGTATTGTACAGATATATAATTTTAAATATGTATAAAATAAAATAAAGGCGAATTAAAACCAATAATAGAATAATAGGAATAAAGGATTTTTAGTGTGCTTTATATAAAGCGTATTAATAGTTTAGTTATTGATATGATATGTAGAAAGATATTTATAATAATTGTTAATTCACTGGATATTTTAATACATCTTATATGATATTACAATGTAGTGTGAGTGAGAGTGAACGGCTGCGACACTTTATACTTTTGTAGTCGTTTACGATATATTTTCATTACAGATGATTGTAGTTTTCAAATTCAACAAATTCAATTCAAATTCAAAAAGCTATATTGCACCTCACATCTAACGTCCTGCGCTGTCTCTGAATATAAATGTTTAAAGTTATATCATACAATTATTTAACTTGTTTAAATACTGTTTTACATATTTTTTTCTCTTTTACAATAATAATACAATAATTATAATACTCATTATAATACAGTAAATTTAGTACTTTTATTAGTAACATTTAGTATTTCAAATTGTAATTTCATTGCAATTGCAAAATAACTAAATTCCTAATTATATCTTAATATTATTTCACTCTCAAATTGTTTTGTTTTTATAATGTCTTTTATATGTAATCGTCACTATTCGTATTTGTACTACTCTACCAAAACATTATTATAAGACAAATATAGTTTATCGTTTATAGGCCATAATAAAATCAAAGTATTATTATTCGAAGCCTTTTAATGAACCAAAAGTCAAAATTTTTCTTCTTTTCTATGATAACACAGCATCAAATTTCGGACTGAAATAAAAAATAAAATATATATACATATATGTATAGGTACTGTCAGAGATTTCGTTAAAATGTTTCACATATTGCACAAATACCGGTAACGTATGTGGCAATTGAAACATATTATCATAGATATTCCCTTTGATTAGAACTATTTATCAAACGCACTTTGGATAAAGCTTGACAATGAAATAATGCTAAAATTCTGTTTAATTTACATTTAAGGAATAATTATATGTATCTGGATGTACATTAACCAATTATGAAATTATCCATAAACATGTTGCCTGCGGGGTGTATCTTATGTTGTTCCTAATAAATTTATTATTAACTTTGAAATAATAATCTCTATCGCTATATTATATTATAATTCTAATAAAGTTTCTTTATAATATAATAATTCATATATTATAAAAAAGCAATTGTCTGTACATTATAATCATAACTTTTTAATTCAAAAGTTTGTACTCATAAAAAATGTCCTGAAAAATATAAAAAGGTAATACAAAGTTTAATAGTGTTATGTACAGATTTTTAATTTTAAACTAACTTATGCTAGACTTAATTCAGTTTTCATTAACAGAGTTTTGAAATAAAATAATTGTGTTTTAGAAGCCGTTCCTAACTTGTCTCTTTTAACTAGAAACGTATAATTCGTAGGAAGCCGGGACACGTATTCATTAAAGAGGTTTATTGTCCAAAATTAGTTAAAACTTCACCTTGTTAGTTCAACTCTAATAAGTTACCCATATGACATTTTAAATTCAAATTGTCAAGAGAGAGCCCATAATGTAAGAACATCATGAACTTATTAATTTTATATTTATTGCATCTTTCTTTCCGTGATGGGTGGATTTTTATTCGTTCTCTCGTAAAAAGATAAACATGAAGAGTCTTCATGGAGTTGCTTGCATTATTCTGGTCTTTTTTAAAACTATCATTTTATAGTGGATAAAACAAAGAGAATAATAGTTTTTACTATGAAAATTTGTATTTAAACCATTGCATATTTTTCTTTTTCTAATTTTGTGTATCTTTTCAAAATACTTCTCAATGTAAACTATAACAAGTCATTATGTTATCAGTCACTCGGCGTGCTTGCATGTTACTGCATATAACTGCATGTGACTGCATATAACTTGTGCCCGTGTCGGTGATAAATTGATTTGTGCACATTTTAGAGCTCAATGGATTATACCAACACAATAGAAATAATATGAGATATTTGAAATGCTTACTTCAAATCATATTTATTCAATAAAGGACATTAAATAATTTGATTGATATTTTATTAATAAATGAATATAAAATATGTTTTTATTAGCAGTAATATTTATTAGCCTTAGCTAAATATTTATTCTTATGTAAAATCAGTTTTATTTCTACATACAATGTTTGTTACACAATAAACATGCTGACGTATTGTTCTGCCATATTTAAATTACGGGGCGGATGATAAATATAGTTTTCTACGTGACTCTGATTGTGTTATCAGTTTTTGTTTTACTGTTTTAAAGGTATCGTAATTTACTTGGCATATCATTTTATTTCGGTTTAAACTATGTATATTTTTAAGAAGAATTTTTAGTTTCGTTTCACATCAGTTACATATACAAGTCAAAGTTTTTCGACCTTCCTATAAACATACTTTCCATCTTATCTCATCACCTTACTCCTTTACTATTGAATCTCAGTATCTAGAATTATTTTCCTTATCCCTTCGACGGGTGCAGTTAATGAATACCTCTTATAAGCATGCAGTTTCTTTTTTTTGATGTTGTACTTTTTGACATCTTTCTCCGATATGTATCCTCTACCAAACGGTAGAGGATACCGAAGAAAAATGGATGGATTGCGTGAAAAGCGATATAAGAAGGGAGTGTGTACAGAGATGACGAGTAACAGGAAAGTATGGAAGGAAAAAACATACTGCGACAATCCCAAAATTGGAAAGAAGAGAGAAGAAGAGAAGATAGAGAAGGGCAAGAAGATAATGACTGTATTAGTTTATGCATTGTATTTAAAATTGTAGTTATTTTAATACTACTTGATTTATTTATTTCCGCACTTAATTGATATTTTCTTCCACAATCTTACGGATATCTCAGAGGTCGCTCCTCAGGGTTAAGACTGCCCTCCTTGGATTTCATTTAATGTGATTAGATTTTTTTCTGTTTACTACACAACCTTAAGAGTATTATTATACATATGAAGGTATGTATGATATGTATGTATGTATGATATGTATGTATGATATGTATGTGTGATAACTTCAATATATTACAAGTATACAAGGGTACAATGTTGATAAAACTATTTCTTTAACCAAAGATATAAAGACAAACAATATATAAATTGAATAATTAAAAGTTATCTTGAGACATGTGCAAATAATCCGTAATATTTGTTCTTACATGAGCTGACATAAGTTTGACATTATTACATTAAAAATCATATTTGTCGTATCAGTTATTTTCGTTATGTAAATTGGGAGACCTTCAGAAGTAGCAGTGGATTTTGGGTAAAGTTATTTAAATTTATTACAATTAACTATATAGCGATAGAATAAATATAACTTGACACTAAAGGTATATATTTGGGAAGTATGTTTAGCAGGGACGGAAGATACGAAATGGATGTAGAAAGGCGTATTGCTGCCGGTAACAGAGTTAACGGTGCTTTGACTGCATTGTTGAGACGGCAAAACGTCAGCATAGCTGCACGTTTGGCTGTACACAATGCAGTTTTGCTACCGACGCTGTTATACGGCAGCCAAACGTGGGTAACACAGAAGAAGAATGTAAGAAAGGTGAATGTGGAGATGCGATCTCTTCGCAGAATATGCGGAGTCAGTCTAGCTGATCGAATTCGCAATGAAAAGATCCACAGAATGGCAGGTACTAGCGAAGATGTCACGGTGAGAATGAAGAAGAACGTGCTCAGGTGGTTTGGGCACGTCGAACAAATGAGTGATGAAAGAATGGTAAAAAAGATTTATATAGGAAAAGTGACCGGTAAGAGAGACAGGGGGAGGCCTCGAGTGACCTTCGAAAACACAGTATCTATGATACTGGAGGAAGGTCACGGAAAAAGCATGAGGACCCCCCGGAGGGCATCTATGAAGAGGTTGATGTCTGTGGCCGAGGCGAAAGAGGTATGCAGGGACCGTAGCGTTTGGCGCTCTGTCGTCTCTGGCTACCCCGCAAGGGATATGGCGTGAAGGTAAATAAATAAATAAATAAACTATATAGCGATAGAATAAATATAACTTGACACTAAAGTTATTTTCTCGTTATAACATACTCTTTTGATGCAGTGTTTATAGGTGATATCTAATTAATTTTGGCTTATTAATTGTCCAAGAACACTGATATGTGGATAATTACAGTGAAGCCTTATTAAAAAAAAATGTATAAGTAACCACCACCAACACCATGCGGTTCACTGTGGCTTGGAGAGTTACATACGAGTACCATAGAATGGATCTCAAGGTCGGTGAATTTTCCTTCACCGAGCAGTCCAAAAAACATATACCGAAGATCGTTAACTCGAAGGCAAACATTGATACCGCAACCCACAGTGACGTCATAACAGTAAGAACCCCCCCCTGAGCTTTATTTGTGGTTATCGAGTTACATAATATATTTTTATCAGGTTTCAGATTGGGGCAAATTTATCAAAGAATCTTGTTATCCGAATAAAAAAACCAGGCAAGCATAAATCATGTGTCGGACAGACCAATGTGTCGGTATAGGAAGTTAGTTTTAGTAATCCGAGTATGTAACAAAATATATCCAGGACATCTACTGAATGTAGAAGGAAATATTTATCTATCTGTTAAACTTATTTGAGATATCACAAAATGGTGTAAATAAAAATAAAGGATATTTTTAAATTTTGTGTATAAACTAATTTGATTTTGCTGTATTTGTGATAGAGAGATATTAGAATGGAACATGGTATTAGCATCACTGGGGTAAACGAGACCTCCTTTACATTTGGTCCACGGAATATGCAGATCATGTCACAGACGAATATCGAATACGAGATGGGATTAGTTAATGTCCCATGGAATATAAACCTTATGTAAATCGTGATTTTTTAAAAATCTTTGGACACAATCGAACCTATAACTTAAATTGTATTTAGACTTAAAAATGTTATAAAAATGTTTCCCAACATAGTATATTACTATTATCATGAACCTAAATACGTTCCAAGTAATACACTTAGTATATTTGAATACATATAAGTATGGAAATTATTAATATATATAAATAAAGATATACAAAGAATCAAGAGATCCTATCCACAACTTTAAGATAGCAAACCATAAAGGGCTTTCCTTTTCCATTCCATTCTCCAATCCTGACAGCTCCCAGACGGTTTTCTCTATCTATAAATCTGAAGCTTTCTTACTGAGGTTACTGATTGCATTGACTTGTTAATATTTAAAACAAATTTAATGATATTTTCTAATAATATGTGACAAGTATATATATATATATATATATATATATTAACATTATTTCAGATCGTATGAAAATAAATATCTCAATTAAAAATTTAATTACAATGAAATGAATGAATGAAATAACATGAGTATTAAATAACTTATATTAAAATAAGATCAACATAGAAATCATTGTATTTCCTTCACTGATAGACACAATTCATCAGATTGGAACAAATATATATTTGTAAGACTTTCATCGTCAGTCACCTCAAAAAAAATTCAAGTAAAGTAATTTTATCACTGTAATTTCACGAGCTTACATTCAATATATTTGTAAATATCCAGAACAGGACAAATATATTAATTGAATTGATTCACCACCACGAACTGTAGACGAACTATTTAAGAAATAGATTAAAACTTATACTCTAAATAGAATCGGACTTTCGAAGATTCCGTTAAGAAACAAAACTTCCCCGTCCAAACTTCTTTATTTACTTTGTTACTTAAGAACTGCACTCTCTCCATACGTCCTACCAACAGGATTGAAAAGCGATTCTAACATTATTAAGCATCTGTTTGACCAACTTAATCTTCAGCATCTGTCTAGTTACTGAGTCAGTCAGTCAGTAATGTAGTCACAACATTAAGTTTATCCGAGTCGAGTTTTAGATGTTGCACATAAATCTAGATATACAAACCAACAGATCTCCATAAATTTAAATATACCTTTCTATCATTTCCATCAGCAGATTTACAAAACCTTTATGAATTTAAATGGGCAAATATTAATATAGCTTTTAAGAATACAATTTATATTTTTAATTATTTTCTCTGAAAAATTTCAACTGTTTTGAGAATTATCAATCTAGGTTTGTTAGCAGTGTACAAAGTTTTTTTAATATTAAACTTCCGATCTACGTACAGGAAAAAAAACTACCCAAAAATTTTAGAACTACTTCTGAAGTTACGTTAAAGACTATAATATTATTGTATAATCGTTTAAACACTCTTTAATATAACATCATGTCATTTTAATTATTAAAAAAAAAACATCTTTGGTTGCGTGGTAAGGCTACGAGTATATTAGAATAGGTGCATGCTAAGATGTGCAGGTTCTTCTTTCAAATACCACTGAATTTTCTTGACGTGAAAAGTATATCTTAATACTAGTAAGTAAGACTAGCATAATAGATTTGTTTTCTTTATAACAAAATAGAATATACTTTCTTTGTATTTATTTTCTTTAAAAACCTCATCTTTTACCCAAATTTTGTCAGTTTGTTCGATAAATACGGGCTAAATTATGCAGAACTCAACGGTTTTTATGCTATGATTAGTTCGTTAATATAAATACTCCACTAAAGATAATGGCCGACTCAGACAAAGCTAAAACCTTCACACTCAAAGAGCTAAGGGTAAGCGTTCCTCACGTTTATTTTAATAGAACGAGCGAATGTTAATGACTCTGGATGCATATATATTTAACGAGTCTATAGAGATGTTACAACGTGCAATACTAAATGCAAGATTTGCGAGAGCAGCACATAAAGAGCTAATAACAATTCTTATATATATTATTATGAAAGAAATTCCGTTAAGAGGATTTAATGAGCGGAAGTCTCTATTTCAAAGAAAATAAAATAAAGCCTCTTTTCTATCCAGGGCAGTATTAATTTTAAAGCAGCTTAAGAGGAGAAAATCTTCCACAATACAAATTACACTTAAATTCTCACTAAATTAGACACTTTGGAAGATTAATTATAAGATATTACTCTGAAAAGGTTATTTCAGTACACGCCATCATAATCTTTAATTAAACCAGAGTTTAAATTGCAGTGACATAAGATTAAACCTATTAAAATTAATCTATTTTTGTTGTATTGTAGAGATAAATAATTTTAAATATGTTTAATATAAAATAAAGGTGAATAAAAAACAATAATAGGATAATAGGAATAAAGGATTTTTATCACGTTAAACTTTTTGTAGTAGTGTGCTTTATATAAAGCGTATTAATAGTTTAATTATTATGTAGAAAGATATTTATAATAATTGTTAATTAACTGTTATTCGAATACATCTTATATGATATTTGAACGTAGTGTGAGTGGGTGTAAACGGTTGCGACACTTTATACTTTTGTAGTCGTTTACGATATATTTTGGTTACAGATGGAAATTGTAGTTTTCAAATTCAATAAATTCAATTCAAATTCAAAAAGCTATATTGCACCTCACATGTAACGTCCTGCGCTGTCTCTGAATATGTTTAAAGTTACATAATACAATTATTTAACTTTTACTGTTTTACATATTTTTTTTCTCTTTTACAATAATGATACAATAATTATAATACTCATATTAATACAGAAAAATGTTTTGTATTTCAAATTGTACAAACATTGTTTTGAACTGCAAAATAACTAAATATATCTTAATATTATTTCACTATCAAATTGTTGTTTTTATGATTTCCTTTATGTGTTATCGTCACTATTAGTATTTGTACTACTTTATCAAAACATTATTATAAGACAAAAGTATAGTTTATCGTCTATAGTCAATAAGAAAATTAAAGTATAATTATTCGAAGCTCTTTAATCAACCAAAAGTCAAAATTTCGATACAGATACAGCATCAAATCTTGAACTGAAATAAAAAACAAATGTTTAAATTAATATAAATAAGTAATATATATTTTTCCTCATTGTTATATTTTGTTCCAATAAAATTAATTATAATTTCTTAATGAACAATTAACCCGATTGTCCAACGTCTGTTATAATCGCTGTTGCATCAAAAATAATTAATTTCCAGCTCTATTACTTCGTGATGCACTTTTTAAATATTGCATACTTTAATATTTTTTTTTGTATGAACACAGATTGAAGGTGATACCTCAGGGAGTTCTAGAAGGGTTCGTACTCTCATATTTTTATCGGCCTTAATGGGTTTAGCATTTTTAAATAATCGCCTTAATCGCCTGTTAATCTAATATTATACTCAATATGATAACTGACCGTTTGTCTTAATAGAAAGAAAGGAAGAGATAAAAAGAAAGAAGGAGAAGTAGCATCCGTCATCGAGAATAAACCGAGCGAGTCGTTGCAGTCGCGGTGGAAAATGTTGATATTTAACACAGTGTATGAAACTTTACCACGCTAACATACTTAACTAATATTATTCGTAGTTAAATGTTTCTATTCTATATTCAGACTGAAAATCAATTTGCATATATGAATATGTGAATTGTAACAGTTTGAATACACTTATTGTTTTTGCACTGTTACATACACTATCCTCTCTAAAAACTGAATCCGTGAGTGTATTCAGTTAACGTTAAATAACACATCTTTGAAACGAACATAAATTGTTTGAAAAATAAAAAAATGAAACATAGCCGTGGGGAGTTCATTCACAGTACAAACTTCAACACCGAGTATGATTGATGAGTTTGTCACGAAATACATACATACATACATATATAGATACATACATACATGTATTATAATTTGTGTAGCGACAGAAATCTCATGAAATGATTGATTAGCATCCGTCGATATAATATTAATCCCTTATCTTTTTTGTACGTTATCAGACTCATGTTCGTGAAACTTTGAGGAACAAATTTTAAATAAATATTGGTAAGAATAGCATAGATTTTATTTAATTAAATTTGTCTTATTTTGTTATGTTTTGTATGTAATTACATAAATGAGAATACTCAATATCGTAAGTTAAAACATAGTAAATAAATATTTTATAGTACATTTTTATTTCTTTGAATATAAAATTATGTAATAAAAGGTATTGTGTTTCCAAAAGAACTTTGTAACTTAGAAATGTAAATATTGTTATTATTTCTTAGGAAATAATTATATTCTTATCGTATAATACAAAGTACTGATCAAAGGTACATAATGTATTCCTTTAGCATTCATTTTAATATCAGATCTTGGTTTAAACTAACTACTAAAATTATATTTTCAAGCGTATATTGTGTAAAAAATTGTAGTTGGTTGAGCTATTGAGCTTTGAGATAGACTTTTAAAATATAAGTTGAATAAACTAAACCCAAAAGATACATCTGTTATCTGTACTTGGTATTTTATCATAGATTTTGGATTCAGTAAAGTTATTAATTTATTTTAAAACTGGTATAATTAATCTATCTATATCTCGAGGAATCGTTTTCCAAAGGTTATAATATATACTTAAATAAAAATGGAGACAACATGTCTGTTTGCATTACATTAGCCTCAAACACCAGGACGCGCCACTTAACATATACGTAAGATGTACCTAGACAAAGAAATGGACGTAAGTTTCTCTGTAATCACTTCTTTCTTGGAAAATTTTGATAAATTAATATTATTGTATCAAAAATCACAACCTATTATTAAATATTTACGAGAAAACCTTCTTGTCTCATCTCAGTAGTTTACTTTTACTTTTCACTACCTTATTAGGTGATAATCAACATTTTAACATCACATATAACATACTAACATACGACGAAAATATTTTTTGCAATAACTTGGCATGGTTTGACACGAGATGGGGGGGGGGGTATTATAGATTATAGTATAGAATCGAAGATATAAATATTATTTTTATATAGGCAACCAAAAAAAAACTCCTGGTTAATAAGTTTTACATATTTTAATATATAAATCTAAATTTTGGTTATTCTATCTGTTATTTTCTTCCACCATTATACTTCTTCCGCATCTTATAACTAAAACAGTAAGTTACATTAAAATTATTATACCTAATATATTATAATCCATTATATAATTCAATTTAATATCTAAAATATAAGAGGAGAAGCGACCTACTTAAGATGTCGATTGATTGGATGTAATACTGGCACTCGATTCCACTAACGAGGTCGCATCCTGAATACTTTATCGAAAAATCTTATTAAGTGCCAGTAACTATCGTAATAGTGGATGTTAAGATGTAATTTAAGATGTTCTGTGTACATTATGTAGGTTCCGATGACGATAGAAGAAAATAAAGGCAATATTAAATTGATACCAATTTTTATAATATTATCAAATTCTTACATTCCTATCCCCGATCGTACAAATAATAAACTAGTAAAGGCAGAAAAAGGCTATGAGAGGAGATATATTATATTTATAATTATTTTTAACTTATTAACTGTTGGCCATAACTCAAACCGTGTACAAAAAGCGATGCAAGAAAAAATAGTTAAGAATGCTGTTGGAATCCACGTTACAAACAAAATCGGATAACTTTTCTATATTTTGTAGAAAACACTTATAACAAGTAATATATAATTACTTGCGAAAGTCGTAGTTTCTGATATAAATAGACCATTACCAAATAATGTGGTTATTTTATAAGCCAATTATTCCTTCCAGAGTAGTAAAATAATTCAACTTTTTAGCTTTCTTACATTTGATTGTATAAAACGTGCTCTCATTCCCAATTCTCTGATCCGTTACGCTCGTACGAGTATGTACAGTCATGTTCAAATGTAAATACGGCTTAGGAGTCAGCGATAAATTGACTCTGTATAAAGATTATATTTACATATCGTATATATACACACGTACATTCTTATATTTATTGAATTTAAGATATCGCTTTGGTACTGTTCCAACTTATGATTAATTTAAAAATTTTAAATCTTATGATATTTTTATATAACTTGGGAGAGATTAAATATATATTTAGGTCGCCGTCAATGACTTCATTAATTACCACCCTTCAAAAAATCGTCAACCTTACCCTTACAGTCATTATCCGTTAAATTTTTCTCATTCCTATAATTTGTTTAACTAATCTTTTTTAGAGATCCAAGTAATTAACGTGAAATTAAAATTAACTTTAGTTTTGAGTTTGTTAACTAATTATTGAGATTATACAAAAAGTATTAAAAAATATTGCCTAAAAAGTATATAAATTGCAAAAAAAATTTTTTCGCACACTTTTATTTTAATTATGGTATTTTAGTTTGAAAAACGAAATGAGAAATAATAATTACATTATTCCGTTATTTTATATTTTTACATCATTGCATAAATAAAGAAGTAAAAAAAAATATAAAAACATTTTTACATAAAGACCTATTGAAGATCATTTTAAGTCATTTTTATTAATATACGTTAACTATTATATTAAAATATAACATTATTTTATATTATATAACATTAAATAATTTTAGGGTTCCGTAGTTCATCACCCTTATAGTTCCGATATGTCTTTTCGTCCTTGAGTCTGTATTTCTGTCTGTAGAAAGCTGTAATATCGAATAAATATTTTTTTATCCCGAGTGCCCCTTAAAATGGTATATTCTTATCGCTTATATTGCAAACGCTGTGTTAATCTTAGAAGATAGATTGAAATAACGTATTATATAATTATATATTTTAAAAAGATCTATAAAAAGTCCGCACGTGTATCTATCCATAGTAGGCAACTACGGAATGTAGGATTGCGCGTGGCCCGACATCCACTTGGCCGGTTATATGTAGTTAATGCTTCAGAATGATTATTGTGACTGTGTTCAATATATTGTTGTGATGAACTTTAGCGAAACTCTGATGCAAGTATAATTTTAAAGATTATAATATCTGATGAATGTACAGACATTGAAACATTGAGTTGACGGTAGCATGCATTTATTTTGATGGTGTATCTAACTGATGAATTAGAAAAATATAAGACCCCGTAAGACTCCTAAAGTTAGAAAGAGAAGACCCAAGTCGGTATTTTTCGATCCAGACGACGCGATTACGTTAGGGAACGCTACGTAAAAGCGGCAAAGCGTACATAAATACTACACATACACACACACACACAGCGTCTTCGCCGGCGAAGACGAGGCTCCCATCCAAGCACGTTGCTCCGGCGTTCTGCCGTCGGAGGACGTTAGTGTCAAAACCTAACCCACATCCAACCCTCGCTTCCCACCTAACGGCGTCCTGAGCCGTGGTCCGAGCCTCACAGGAGGCGCCCTCAGGACGCGCGTTCCCCTGGGGCCCTTCAGGCCCCCCTTTTTCAAGGGCGGGTCTCTGCACCCGCCCATTCCACCGGTGACGCTGTCATGGCCAGTAGGGCTAACAGCAGAGACATAAATAAAAAAAAAAAAAAAAAAAAAAAAAAGTTAAAGATAAAGAAAGATAAAAAAAGATAAAGATAAAGAAAGAAGTAACATGTTCCATAGTATGGATCTCAATTAGAATGGTCAATTGGTATTTGAAATGCAGCTGAATTGCAGTTTAGTTTTCATTTAAAGAGAAGGACAATCACAATGAGAGCGATTCTAATTTGACCCAAGACTTTCATGTTTGTATCTACATATCTATGTAAGAAGACTTTAGATAGATTAGGATACAATGTGTTATAATGGACCATTCTAAAGTTTTCTGTCTTTTATTGTCTTACGGTTTAACCTAGAGATTCTTTCTATACTTTATGATGTTTATAAAAAGTACGTATAAATCTATACGTTGAAAAAATGTTTGAATTTAAAGCATTTATATTTAGAGTATTTATCTTGTATTCCACGAATTATAAAATATCAAGCTATAGATATTTCATATTTGTAAACTTGGGGACCAAGCCGATGACGACAGCCCTAACGATACGTAACGTCAGTAATTAGATCAGATATTCTGACTATCAGGAATATAGTTATAGCCAATTTGAATAACGCGATCATACACTGAACCATCCACCCATACTGCTGTGATTAATATTAAGCTTCTGTAATGATTCGTTATGTTATTACACAAACCTATGAGCTACGATCATTATATTTTCTGAACTAGACAGACCTAGTGAAGTGAAATATCGTTGTATTTTCATGTTTTAGTCCACTTTTATCACGATCGCCTCTTAAAATCAAACTAAAATGAATGCTGATATTTATTATCTATAATTTGCAGCAGCAAGTGTACAAAAAACTTTAATCAATACTTTAACTTCCGTGGCGTTGTTGCTTAAACTGAAGTATACATTTTTCATTGATGCCTACTGTGTATTGACATTATATTTCTGTATATAATATTGATATTACTTTTTTATATTGTTTCGTTTTAATGCTATTAATTTATATGCTAATAAATATATAATTCTATTTAGCAATTAAGTCTTTAATTATATTCAACGTAAAAACCATCTCCATCACTAATTCAAATAATTGGGACAATGTCTACAAGAAAATGGTTACCAAATATTAGCTTAACTCCTATTTTCCTATGTCAAGATAGTAACATAACAACACATAACATAATATCTGGGAACTGGAGTAAAGTACATAAGAGACTGAGTTAAAAATAGTGCACCGTTGATCTTCATTATTCTTTGAAGCTAATCAGATTATCTTCGTCTTCTATTATTCTGAATCCCTGTCCTAGTCCTCGAGGACAGCAAAGCATTTTGAAATTTTTATATATTTAGGACATCCAAACTGTTACGTACATTCGGCAAACCGAAGTCTTCTTAATGACCATCAAATGTTTTATAAGCTGATCATTAACGATTGAAGATTCTGTTACGTCTTAGGGTTAAGTCTTGATATTTTATTATTGTATACGAGTAAATATAAATTTTAAGAAAGTTAGAAACCAGTTATTTATTGGAAAGATCAAATTAATGTCGAACATCAAAAAAAGTCGATAAAAACAAGAAAAAACTGTTTCAAATTAAAATAAGCAACGAAGTAAAGTTTCATAAGTTTTTATGAGTTGGCTTAACGAAACCTAATTTCCAATTACATTATGGTTTAGGTTGCGCAAAGCCTGTCATTCTTTATTTTGATAATATAGAGTTCTTTGTGTACTAAAGTTAATATTGACAACCATACTCACGCACAAAACATAAAGTTGTATAACAGATTCTTATGGTGTTAAACGTCTCGTTTCCGGTAAGGGCATTATATAAAAAAACCCCGATTTCAAACTTTAGGAGTCGGTGAGGTAAACCGCATTTCGCATTTAATTAATTGTAATAAGTATTTGTAAATTTTGTTAACCTTATAAACTAATATACTTTATTCCATTTTTCATTAAGTTAAGGATTGTGCTGACTCTTATTACTCGATTATTAATAAGCCTTAATTTTTCAAAATCTTTCTACCAGTTTCAGGAAATTTGATCATGTTTCTTACTATTGTAAGATGTTCAAAAGACCTGATTCGCTTTATCAGAAAAACTTAGGAATTGTCTATTAATTTTGTCAACTATTCTATTTTATCAACGTTAACCAAAATTTCCTGGAGACCCTTTATGGTAATTCCCAATAGTTGTGAGATTTTGGAACAAATCACTTAAGAATCGTAATCCGTTATTTTTAAGTAAAGTTCCACGACACATTCCTTTTATATCTTATATTGATACAGCTTCTTGTAGTTTGATAAGATAGTCATGTTGAAATGTAAAGTAAATTAGACGAAGAGATTACGTTGTATGTACCCAATCTTGTACGAGGAAACAGGGAATGTACTAAGTTGATTTAAACAACTGAATATAATAAAAATGTTAATATGATTTAAATATCTAAATATATCATTAATAAGTATAAATATATTATAAATTTTCTGTACAACTACTTATTGTCGATTTTTTCGGCTACCATTACTAATAATACATAGTAAATACATAATTAGGACACATTTAATATAGCATGTAATCAAACTCAATTGGTGTAATATATAGGAAGCCAATCGTACAATTATGCAAATTATCAACGCCGGTTCGAAAATGTTGTAGTACTTTATATAGTAAGAACAAATTAACCTAACGCCGCGCAACTTTGACAATTTAGTAGTACTCAATTACTCAACTAAACTAATTCACTGGAAAATTAAACCGTGTTTTATTGTGTTGTTGTTTAAAATAACGTTAAGTAACGTATCTTTTTTTACTGTAAGTTTAACTTTATAGGGAATGCCTCTGGCATCCATTAACCATGATGGCAATATATTTGTACGAATACCATAATACCTTTTTTAATGTAAAATAGTTCTACAAAAAAATGGGCAAATGTTTTGAGGTCAACCATTTTGAGGTCAATTTAAAATTTAAGATGCTCTCTGTTTCTACAAATGCAAACAAAATGTTATTACAATTGCAACAACAACAACCTGGACAACAACCACTTAGAACGAACAACACAACGGAACTAAATTACCGACTGGACGAATAGGTTCAAAATAAATTATAGACTTCTAATACCAATATTTACTTATAGTTCTTTTAACAAATATTTTATTTTGGACATTTAAATTTTTACAATATTAAAAATAAACTGTAAAGTGTAGTCATGTTCAAAAAGTGATGTCGGGTCTGAAATTCGGATGTTCTGTGGAAGCGTTGCACCCATAGTGACCAATTAGTCACCTAGTCAAGTTGGTTGACTGAATATATGTCAATGAATGTAAAATTTGAACCTGTAGGTAATGGTAACTACGCTGTTACTGTTACGTCTGTAGACGGTTGGTGCTAATTGTCTAATATTCGAAATGTTCTCAAACAAGTCTATATTTTGCATTTAGTGGCAAAGATTTCAAAGTAAAAATCACAACGTACGAATATCATCGATGTTATATTGTAAATGCATTCTTAACTTTAAATATTAAAGTATTTTATTAGATAATTCGATCGAAAGAGCTTTGAAGGTCTACAAAGATTTTTTACACGCTTACTTTTAAATTGAATTATTACTTAAATGATACGATTTTCTTTAAAGTATCTTCAGAAATAGACTAACAATTTATTGGTAGATTTTTTTCCTGTACGTAAATCGGAAGTTTAATATTTAAAAAACTTTGTACACTGCAAACAAGCCTAGATTGATTCTTCTCAAAACAGTTGAAATTTTTCAGAGAAAATAATAAAAAATAAAAATTTTATTCTTAAAAACTATATTAATATTTGCACAAGCCCATTAAAATTCATAAAGGTTTTGAAAATCTGCTGATGGAAATGATAGAAAAGTATATTTAAATGTATGGAGATCTATCGGTCTGTATTTTTTGATTTATGTGCAACATCTAAAATTCGACTGGGATAAACTTAATGTTGTGACTACATTACAATTGTGAACTGACTCAGTAACCAGAGAGATGCTGAAGATTAAGTTGGTCAAACAGATGCTTAATAATGTTAGAAACGCTTTTCAATCTTTTTGGTAGGACGTATGGACAGAGTGCAGTTCTTAAGTAACAAAGTAAATAAAGAAGTTTGGACGGGAAAGTTTTGTTTCTTAACGGAATCTTCGAAAGTCCGATTCTATTTAGAATTTATTCTATTTCTTAAATCGATCTATCTTAAATTATTCTACAGCTCGTGAATCAATTCAATTAATATATTTGTCTCGTCCTGGATATTTATAATTTATATATTTAATTTAAACTCGTGAAATTACTGTGTTAATATCATTTTACTTGATTTTTTTTTGAGGTGATTGATCGTGGAAGTAATACAAAAATATATTCGTTCTAATCTGATGAACTGTATCTATCAATGAAACAAATACAATGATTTCTATGTTGGTCTTATTTTCATATTAATTATTTAATACTCATGTTAAAATATTCATTGTAATTCAATATTTTGATAACATGTTTTTTATTTGTGAGAAAAAATAATGTTAAAGCTGTAAAACATGCCAAATTGCTAGAATGTATAATATCATTATATAGGTTTTAAATATTAACAAGTCAATGCAATCAGTAACCTCAGTAAGAAAAGGTTCAGATTTATAGATAGAGAAAACCGTCTGGGAGTTGTCAGAAGTAATGAAACGGAAAAGGAAAGCCCTTTACGGAACGAAGGGGCCTTAAAGGGACACGTGCAATGACAGATACTTACTAGATTGTATTGTGTGTGTTGACACTGTGATTTGCTCTCTTCAAGTTGTGGGTAGAATCTCTTGATTCTTTGTATATTTATGTAAACATTTGTTAATAACTGCCATACTTATATTTAGTCAAATATACTAAGTGTATTAATATGTATATTTGACTAAATATAAGCATTTATTGGAAAGTATTTACGTTCATAATAATAATAATATAATATTTTGAGAAACATTTTTTTAACATTTTGTTTTCAAAAGAAAAAATTTTATAAATTACGTTTCTTAAGTCTAAATATAATTCATGTTATAGATTCGATTTTGTCCAAAGAGTAAAAAAAATCACGATTTACATAAGGTTTATATTCCATGGGACATTAACTAATCCCATCTCGTATTCGATATTCGTCTGTAACATGATCTGCATATTCCGTGGACCAAATGTAAAGCAGGTCTCGTTTACCCCAGTGATGCTAATACCGTGTTCCATTCTAATATCTCTCCATCACAAACAGAGCAAATCAAATTAGTTTATACACAGAATTGAAAAATATTATTTATTATACCATTTTGTGATAAATAATAATATAAAATAGAAAATATCAAATATTTCCTTCTACATTCAGTAAATGTCCTTGATATATTTTTTTACATACATAGATAAGTAAAACTAACCTCCTATACCGACACATTGATCTGTACGACACATGATTTATGGTTACCTGGTTTTTTATTAGGATAATTAGACTCTTTGATAAATTTGCCCTGAATACTTTATCGAAAAATCTTATTAAGTGCCAGTAATTATCGTGATAGTGGATGTTAAGATGTAATTTAAGATGTTCTGTGTTCATTATGTATGTTCTGATAACGATAGAAGTAAATCCAATTTTTATTATCAAATACCTACATTCCTATTCTCGATTGTACAATAATAAACTAATAAAGGCAGAAAAATTCTATGAGAGGGGATGTATTATATTTATAATTATTTTTAACTTATTATCTGTTGCCCACAACACAATCCCTTCACCAGTAAAGACGTTATAAGGAATATTAGCAGGAATTCACGTCTGTAACAACGTTGTGCGCCTTTTCTATATTTTTTCTAGAAGATGCATTCTATATTTAGATATGTTTGTATAAAATTCGCTTTATAATATTTCTTGTTTGTTTTTTAAATAGCCCATTACTTTATAATATGCATTATACACTGCTAGCGGTATTTTTAAAGTAAAGTAGTAAAATAATTGAACTTTTTGGCTTTCTTACATTAGATTGTATAAAACGTGCCCTCATTCCCAATTCTCTGATCCGTTACACTCGTACGAGTATGTACAGTCATGTTCAAATGTAAATACGACTTAGGAGTCAGCGATAAATTGACTCTGTATAAAGATTATATTTACATATTGTATATGTACATACGTACATTCTCATATTTATTAAGTATAGCTTAAGATATCGCTTTGGTATTGATCCAACTTATGATTAATTTACAAATTTAATATAGCATCTTATGATATTTTTATATAATTTTGGAGAGATTTAATAAATATCATTTAAAACTATTTAATCAATATTTTATATAATGTATAAATATCTAAAGATATAAAAAAATTAATGGAGCGGTAAATTAATAAGAGGAATTATATTTAACCCTATATTTATAATAAATATTCGAAGAACGTTTCCGTTAGATGAGGTCGCTGTCAATGACTTCATTAATTACTACCCCTAAAAAAATCGCCAACCTTACCCTCAAAGTCATTACCCGTTAAATTTTTCTCATTCCTATAATTTGTTTAACTAATTTTTTTTAGAGATCCAAGTAATTAACGTGAAATTTAAATTGAGTTTGTTAACTAATTATTGAGATTATATAAAAAGTATTAAAAAAATATTGCCTAAAAATTATATAAATTCCAAAAAAAAATTCTTCGCACAGTTTTATTTTAATTATGTCATTTTAGTTTGAAAAACGAAATGAGAAATAATAATTACATTATTCTGTAATTTTATATTTTTACATTGTTGTATAAATAAAGAAGTAAAGAAAATATAAAAACATTTCTACATTAAGACCTATTGAAGATCATTTTAAGTTATTTTTATTAATATACGTGAACTATTATATTAAAATATAACATTATAATATATTATATAATATTAAATAGTTTTAGGGTGCCGTAGTTCATCACCCTTATACTTCCGATATGTCTTTTCATTCTTGCCTCTGTCTTTCTGTCTGTAGAAAGCTATTATATCGAATAAATATTTTTTTATCCCGAGTGCGCCTTAAAATGGTATATCCTTATCACTTATATTGCAAACGCTGACTAAAGTTTAGAAGATAGATCTAAATACCATATTATAAAATTGTATATCTCGACTCGGTTCAAAATCCACTTGGCCGGTTATAATTAATGCTTCAGTATAATTATTGTTACTTCGTTCAACATATTGTTGTGATGAACGTCAGCGAAACTCTGATGCAAGTATAATTTTAAGGATTATAATATCTGATGAATGTGCAGACATTGAAACATTGAGTTGACGGTAGCATGCATTTATTTTGATGGTGTATCTAACAAGATATGATATAACTATGGAACTTTTTTACTATTATAATATTATTTTGATCCAATCGAATGCTACAATATTGAATAATTAATTAGAAAAGCAGGAACATGTTCCATGGTACGGATCTCAATTAGAATGGTCAATTGGAATTTGAATTGCAGCTGAATTGCAAGTTTAGTTTTCATTTAAAGAGAAGGGCGATCACAACGAGAACGATTCTAGTTTGACCCAAACCTTTCATGTTTGTTTCTTAATCTATTTAAGGAGATTTTTTAGATTAGCCCACAGTGTGTTATAATGGACCATTCTAAACTTTTCTGTAGTTTTCTAATTGTCTTATGGTTTAACCTGGAGACTCTTTTCCTATATATTATAATGTATATAAAAAGTATTTATAAATATATTTGTTAAAGAAATGTTAGAATTTAAAATGTTTAAAATGTTTTTATCTTGTATTGCACGAATTATAAAATATCAAGCTATAGATATTTTATATTTGTACCAAGCCGATAACTATAGCCCTAACGTTACTTAACGTCAGTAATTTGATCAGATATTCTGACCATCATGGACATAGTTATAGTCAATTTGAATAACACGATCGTACACTGAACCATCCACCCATACTGCTGTGATTAATATTAAGCTTCTTTAATGATTTGTTATGTTATTACACAAACCTATGAGCTACAAACGTTATATTTTCGGAACTCGGTCTGATGGTGAAGTGAAATATCGTTGTATTTTCATGTTTTAGTCGACTTTTATCATAATCTTAAAATTAATCTAATATGAATGCTGATATTTATTACCTATAATTTACAGCATCTAGTGTAAAAAAAAATTTTATCAATACTTTATCTTCCGTGGCGTTGTTGCTTAAACTGAAGTATAAATTTTTTGTGTATTGACATTATATTAGTATATATAATATTGATATTATTTTTATATCCTTTTGTTTTAAAGATGTTAATTTATCTGCTAATAAATATTTATATATTTTATTTATTTATTTTTATTGAGACTTGAGCAAAGTACATAAGAGACTGAGTTAAAAACAGTACACCGTTGATGTTCATTATTCTCTGAAGCTACTTAGATTAAACCTAACCTAATCTTTATTCTAGTGTTCCGCATTCCTTCTCTAGTCTTCGAGGATAGCAAAGCATTTTAAAATTTTATTTTTTAGAACATCCAAGCTGTTACGTACATTGGGCAAACCGAAGTCTGCTAAATGACGTTTCATTTACGATTGAAAATTCTGTTGTCTTAAGGTTAAGTTTTGATATTTTATTATTATATAAATATAAACCTTGACGAAGTTAGAAATCAGTTACTTACTTACTTACTTATTCTAGTGTTCCGCATTCCTGCTCTAGTCCTCGAGGATAGCAAAGCATTTTAAAATTTTATTTTTTAGAACATCCAAGCTGTTACGTACATTGGGCAAACCGAAGTCTGCTTAATGACGTTTCATTTAAGATTGAAAATTCTGTTGTCTTAAGGTTAAGTTTTGATATTTTATTATTATATAAATATAAACCTTGACGAAGTTAGAAATCAGTTACTTATTGGAAAGATCATATAAATACCGAACTTCAAAAAAGTCGATAAAAACAAGAAAAAACTGTATAAATTAAAATAAGCAACAAAGTAATGTTTCGTATGTTTTTATGGATTGTCTTAAAGAATATCCAATTACATTATGGTTTAGGTTCCGCAAAGCGTGTCATTCCATATTTTGATAATATAGAGTCCTTTGTATACTAAAGTTAATATTGACAACCAAACGCACGCACGAGAAATAAAGTTGTATAACAGAATTTTATGGTGTCAAATATCTCGTTCCCGATAAGGGCGTTATATAATAAGTGCAGAGGATGCCATATCCCTGATTTCAAACTTTCGCAGTCGGTGAGGTAAACCGCATTTCGCATTTAATTAACTGAAGTATTCGTAAATTTTCTTAACTTTATAAACTAATATACTTTATTCCATTCTCATTCAGTCAATTAAGGATTGTGCTCACTCTTATTACTCGATTATTAATAAGCCTGAATTTTACAAAACCTTATTCTTTTCTTACTATTGTAAGATGTACAAAAGACCTGATTCGCTTTTTCGCGAATTGTCTATTAATTTTGTCAATTATTCTATTTTGTCAGCGACTACCAAAATTCCCAGCAGACCCTTCTTTATGGTAATTTCCGTTAGTTGTGAGATTTTGGAAAAAATCACATAGAAATCGTAATCCGTTATTTTTCAGTAAAGTTCTACGTCACATTCCGTTTATATATCTTATATTGATACAGCTTCTTATAGTTTGATGAGAAAGTGAAAGAAATGTAAAGTAAATTGGACGAAGAGATTACGTTGTATGTACCCAATCTTGTACAGTAAAACAGGAAATATACTAACTTGATTTAAACAACTCAATATAATAAAAATGTTAATATGATTTAAATATCTATAAATATCTAAATACCTATTTTTGTTAGTATAAATATCATATATATTTTATGTACATCTACTTACTATCGACTTTTTCGACTACCATCATCACATTTCCACCATAGCAGATCCACAATTAGGACACATAAGATACAAATAAGATTTCGCCCATCATGAAAGAAAAGAGTCAAGAAGTTTAATATAAATAAGTTCATGATGTTTTTACATTATTGGCTTTCTCTTAATAATTTGAATTTAAAACGTCATATGGGAAACTTATTAGAGTTGAACCAACAAGGTGAAGATTTAATTAATTTTGGACAATAAACATCTCTAATGAATACGTGGCCCGGCTTCTCACGAATTATACGTTTCTAGTTCAAAGAGACAAGTTAGGAATGACATCTAAAACGCAATTATTTTAATTCAAAAATCTGTTTAGAATAACTGAATTAAGTCTAGCATAAGTTAGTTTAATATTAAAAATCTAGCAGTGTTATGTACAATACATACTGCTAGACTTTGTACTACCTTTTTATATTTTTCAGGACATTTTTTATACATCTACTTACTATCGACTTTACTTATTATCACCACATTTCCATCATAGTAGATTCACAATTAGGACACATTTAATGTAATGTAATGTAATGTAATTAAAATACCATTGCTGTAATATGTAGGAAAGCAATCGGTCAATTACGCAAACTATCAACGCCGGTTCGACAATTTTGTAGTACTTTATATTTTATATTTTTTACTTTACTGCGCAACTTTGACAATTTAGTAGTACTCAATTACTCAACAAAAATAATTTACTGGAAAATTAAACCGTGTTTTTGGTATATAAAATAACGCCAAGTAACGTGTGCTTTTTACTGTAAATGGAACTTTATAAGGATGGTCTATAGCATCCATTAACCATGATGACAATATATATATATATACGAATACCATATATGATATATATATCTTTTAATGTAAATATAATAGTTCCATCAAAAATATAGGCAAATTTTATTCCGTCAACCATTTTGAGATCTTTTTAAAATTTGAGGTGCTCTCTGTTTTAACAAATGGAAACACAATGTTGTAATAAATGCAACAACATGGAAAATAAACACTTAACCGACCCGGAACTAAATTACCGACTGGACGTATAAGGAATAAGAGTTCAAAATAAATTATTGAGTTCTAATACTCATATTTATTGATAGTTCACTTAACAAATATTTTATTTGGACATGCAATATTTAAAATATTTAAAATATTTATAACATTTAAAATATCTTTTTAATAAAGTATAGTCATGTTATAAAAGTGATGTCGGCTCTGGAATTTGGATATTCTGTGGAAGCGCTGCACCCATAGTGACCAATTAGGCACCTAGTCAAGTTGGTTGACTGAATAATTGTCAATGAATGCAAAATTTTAACCTGTAGGTAATGGTAACTACGCTGTTACTGCTACTTCTCTATACAGACGGTTGGTGCTAATTACCTAATATTCGAAATATTCACAAACAATTCTCTATTGTGCATTTAGTGGTAAAAAATTCCAAAAAAAAATCAGAACGTACGAGTGTCCTGTTCGTAAAGCGGAAGTTTAAGATTTTAAAAACTTTATATAATACAAACAAACGTAGATTGATAATTTTCAAAACAGTTGTAGAAGTTTTTCAGCGAAACCAAGAAATAAATTAAATTTTATTCTTAAAAAGTATATTAATATTTGCACAAGCCAATTTAAATTCATAAATCAGGTGATGGAAATGATAGAAAGGTATATTTAAATTTATGGAGATCTGTTGGTCTGTATACTTTGATTTATGTGCAACATCTAAAACTCGAGTCGGATAAACTTAATGTTGTGACTACATTACAATTGTGAACTGACTGACTCAGTAACCAGACAGATGTTGAAGATTAAGTTGGTCAAACAGATGCTTAATAAAGTTAGAAACGCTTTTCAATCCTTTTGGTAGGACGTATGGAGAGAGTGCACTCTTTGAGTAGTTCTTAAGTAACAAAGTAAATAAAGATGTTTGGACGGGGGAGTTTCGTTTCTCAACGGAATCTTCGAAAGTACGATTCTATTTAGAGTATAAATTTTAATCTATTTCTTAAATAGTTCGTCTTCAGTTCGTGGTGGTGAATCGATTCAATTAATATATTTTTTTCTGTCCAGGATATTTAGAATTATATTGCATGTAAGCTCGTGAAATTACTGTGTTAACATCACTTTACTTGTAATTTTCTGAGGTGATTGACCGTGGAAGTAATACAAAAATATATACATTCTAATCTGATGAACTGTATCTATCAGTAAAGCAAATACAAAGATCTCTATGTTGGTCTTATTTTAATACAAGTTATTTAATGCTCATGTTAAAATGTTCATTGTAATTCGATATTCAATTGAGATGTTTTTTTTATGAGAAGAAATAATGATAAAGCTGTAAAGCATGCGAAATCGCTTAAATGTATAATATCACTAAATTTGTATTAAATATTAACAAGTCAATGCAATCAGTAACCTCAGTAGGAAAGGTTCAGATTTATAGATAGAGAAAACCGTCTGGGAGCTGTCAGAAGTAATGGAATGGAAAAGGAAAGCCCTTTATGGGACGAAAGAGCCTTAAAGGGACACGTGCAACGACAGATACTTACTAGATTGTATTGTGTGTGTTGACACCGTGGTTTGCTCTCTTCAAGTTGTGGATAGGATGTCTTGTTTCTTTGTATATTTTTATAAATATGTATTAATAACTGCCACATTTATATTTATTTAAATATACTAAGTGTATTAATACGTCCATACTTGGAAAGTATTTACGTTCATAATAATAGTAATATATTAGTAATAAACAATTTTTTAAACATTTTGTGTTTTAAAGATAAAATATTATAAATAACGTTGCTTAAGTCTAAATATAATTCATGTTATAGATTCGATTTTGTCCAAAGATTTTAAAAAAATCACGATTTACATAAGGTTTATATTCCATGGGACATTTGCTTATCCCATCTCGTTTTCAATATTCATCTGTAACATGATCTGCATATTCCGTGGACCAAATGTTAAATAAGTCTCGTTTACCCCAGTGATGCTAATACCATGTTCTATTCTAACATCTCTCCATCACAAACAGAGCAAAAACAAATTAGTTTATATCCATAATTGAAAAATAATATTATTAAACGATTATATTATAGACGACGAACGAACGAAATTGAAATAAAATTAATGTATAGAAAATATCAAATATTTTCTTCTACATATACATTAGGTAGGTAGGTTAGATACATTCGGTAAATGTCCTTGATATATTTTTTTACTTAGATTAGAAAAACTAACTTCCTACACCGACACATTGATCTGTACGACACATGACTTATACTTGTCTGGTTTTTTATTCGGATAACAAGATTCTTTGATAAATTTGGTCAAATCTGAAACCTGATAAAAATATGTTATGTAACTCGATAACCACAAATAAAGCTCTGGGGCGGGTTCTTACTGTTATGACGTCACTCTGGGTTGCGGTATGTTTGCCTTTGAATTAACGATCTTGATTATATGTTTTTTTGGTCTGAAAATTCACTGAATTTGATATTCAATGGCATGTAACTCTTCAAACCACAGTGAGCAGCGTGATAAATAAAGCTCTGTACGTTTCCTACAATTACCAGTAGAAAGAAGCCTCTCTCTCTCTCTCTCTCTCTCTCCCTTACCTGCGCGACATATTTAAACTGATATTTTCTTCTTACTATTATTTTAATTTATTTATTCATGTACCTCATTTTACATAGACACTTAAACTATGAACTATATATATTTTTTGAAATCCTATATAAGTTACTTATACATTTTTTTCGAAATAAAGCTTCATGGTAATTATTCACATATCACTGCTACTTTGGTTGACACTCTTAGACAATTAATAAGACAAAATTAATTAGATATCACCTATAAAAACTGTATCTATCACTCACTCAACTGTATCTATCACTCTATATATGTGTAATATGTATGAGTAATGTTAATAATGAGGAAATAACTTTGTTGTCAAGTTATATTTATTCTACCGCTATATAGATGACTGTAATAACTTTAAATAACTAAATCCAAAATCCACTGCAGGTTCTGAAGCTCTCCCAATTTACATAAAGAAAATAAATGAGCCTGACATTAAAAATCATATTTGTCGATTTTTAATGTAATAATGTCAGACTCATGTTAACTCATGTAAGAACAAATATTACGGATTATATACACATCTTTCAAGATAACTTTAAAATATTCAATTTATATATTGTTTGTCTTTATACCTTTTGTTATAGAAATAGTTTTATCAACATTGTACCCTTGTATACTTGTAATATATTGAAGTTATCTGAAGGTATGTATAATAATACTCTTAAGGTTATGTAGTATACAGAAGAAAATCTAATCACATTAAATGAAATCCAATGAGGGAAGTCTTAACGCTGAGGAGCAACGTCTGAGATAACTTTAAGATTGTGGAAGAAAATATCAATTGTTTTGCGGAAATAAATAAATGAAGTAAAATTTAAATAACTACAATACATAAACTAATACAGTCATCATCTTCTTGCACTTATACCAATTTTGGGGTCCTCGCAGTATCTTTTTTCCTTCCATATTCTCCTGTATATATATATATATATAGTTTATCATGCAATCCATTCATCTTTTCTTCAGCATCCTCTACCATACATAACATGTCGGAGAAGAATATAAAAAAATCCAAGAACAAAAAAAAGAAATATTCATTAACTGAACGCGTCGAAGGGATAAGGAAAATAATGCTAGAAAATGAGATTCAACAGTAAAAAAGTAAAGTGATGAGATAAGATGGAAGGTATTTTTATAAGAAGGTCGAAAAACTTTGACTTAATTGTGTATATAACTGATTTGATAGTCGAAAAAAATCTTCTCAAAAATAATAAATATTTTAAACCAAATAAAATCACATGTCAAGAAAATTACGATACCTTTAAAATAGTAAAACAAGAACTGGTAACAATGAAAGTTACGTAGAAAACTATATTTATCCTCGGCTACGTATTTTAAATATCGTACTTGCAGAAAAATACGTGGGTATGTATATTATGTAAAATACATTCTATGTAGATATAAAACTGATTTAACATCAGAATAAATATTAAGTTAGGCTAAAGAGAAATAAATTTTATTGCAAAATAACAAAATTATTCATATTCATTTATAAATAAAATATCAATCAAATTATTTAATGTCCTTTATTGAATAAATATAATTCGATGTAAGCATTTCAAATATCTCATATTATTTCTATTGTGTTGGTATAATCTATTGAGCTCTTAAATCTACACAAATCAATTTATCACCGACACGAGCACGAGTTACGAGTATATGCAATCACATGCAGTTATATGCAGTCACATGCAGGCACGCCGAGTGACTGATAACATAACGACTTGTTATAGTTTACATTGAGAAATATTTTGAAAACATACAAAAAATTCCGAAAAGAAAAATGTACAATGTTTTAAATAAAAAAAAAACATAGTAAAAAATATTATATTGTTTGTTTTTCGAATAGTAACCAATGTAGTATAAAATAATAGTTTTAAAAAGACCATGACAGTCCATGAAGACTCTTCATCAATTGAACAATATTACGGTGTTGATAATTGACTTATCTGTTTACGAAAGAACAAATAGCTTTCCACCCATCACAAAAGGAAACAGGCAGTATGTATAATATTAATAAGTTCATGATGTTCTTACATTATTGGCTTTCTCTTGATAATTTGAATTTAAAACGTCATATGAGAAAGTTATTAGAGTTGAACTAACAAGGTGAAGTTTTAATTAATTTTGGACAATAAACCTCTTTAATGAATACGTGGCCCGGCTGCCTACGAATTATACGTTTCTAGTTAAAAGAGACAAGTTAGGAATGACATCTAAAACGCAATCATTTTAATTCAAAACTCTGTTCAGCAAAACTGTATAAAGTCTAGCATAAGTTAGTTTAAAATAAAAAATCTAGCAGAGTTATGTACAATACGTACTGCTAAACTTTTTATATTTTTCAGGACATTTTTAATGAGTACAAACTTTTGAATTAAAAAGTTATGATTATAATGTACAGACAATCGTTTTTTTATAATATATGAACTATTATGAGTATAAAGAAACTTTATTAGAATTATAATATAATATAGCGATAGAGGTTGTTATTTCAAAGTTAATAATTAATTTATTAGGAAAAATGTAAGAAACACCGTGCAAGCAACATGTTTATGGATAATTTCAAAATTGGTTAATGTACATCCAGATACATATAATTATTCCTTAAATGTAAATTAAACAGAATTTCAGTATTATTTTATTGTTAAAGCTTTATCCATCGTGCTTTTGATAAATAGTTCTAATCTAATAAAATAATAAAAAGAGAATATCTATGGTAATGCGTTTCAAATGCCACATACGTTACTGGTATTTATGCAATAGATGAAATGTTTTAACAAAATCCTTGACACAAATTAGACATATATGTATATATACTTTATTTTTCATTTCAGTCCGAGATTCGATGATGTGTTATCATAGAAAAGAAGATAAATTTTGACTTTTAGTTGATTAAAGGGCTTCCAATAATTATACTTTAATATCCTTATGAACTATAGATGATAAACTATACTTTTGTCTTAGAATAGTGTTTCCATAAAGTAATACAAATATGGACGATTACATATAAAGGAAATCATAAAAACAAAACAATTTGAGAGTGAAATAATATTAAGATTGTTATTTTGCAGTTCAAAACAATGTTTGTACAATTTGAAATACAAAACATTTTACTGTATTAATATGAATATTATATTTAGTGTATTATTAATATAAAATGGAGAAAAAATATAAAACAGTATTTAAACAAGTTTAATAATTGTATTATGTAATTTTTAAACACTTGTATTGAGACAACACAGGCGTTAGATGTGAGGTGCAATATGTTGGTTGATAACTTTTTAAATTTTAATTGAATTTATTGAATTTTGAAGGGTACATTTTTCATCTGTAATCAAAATATATTGTAAACGATTACAAAAGTATAAGCTGTCGCAGCCGTTTACGCTCACTCTTTCTCTACTCGCTTCTATTCTCTCTCTCACGTTTTAATATCATATAAGATATATTCAAATATCCAGAGAATTAACAATTATTATAAACATCTTTCCACATAATAATTAAATGATTAATAAGCTTTGCAAAGGACACTACTACAAAAAGTTCAAAGTGATAAAAATCCTTTATTCCTATTATTCTATTATTGTTTTTCATTCGCCTTTATTTTATTTTAAACATATTTAAAATTATTTATCTGTACAATACAAAAAACATAGATTAATTTTAATAGGTTTAATCTTATGTCACTGCAATTTAAACTCTGGTTTAATTAAAGATTATGATGGCGTGTACTGAAATAATCTTTTCAGAGTAATATCTTGTAATTAATCTTCCAAAGTGTCTAATTTAGTGAGAATTTAAGTATAATTTGTATTGTGGAAGATTTTCTCCTCTTAAGCTGCTTTAAAATTAATACTGTCCTAGATAGAAAAGAGGCTTTATTTTTTTTTTTTTAAATAGAGATTTCCGCTTATTAAATCCTCTTAACGGAATTTCTTTCATAGTTATGTATATACGAATTGTTATTAATTCTTTATGTACTGCCCGCGCAAATTTTGCATTTACTATTGCACGTTGAAACATTTCTACAGACTCGTTAAATACATATACATCCAGAGTCATTAACATTCCCTCGTTATATTAAAATAAATGTGAGGAACGCTTACCCTTAGCTCTTTGAGTGTGAAGGTTTTAGCTTTATCTGAGTCGGTCCATTATCTTTATATTAACGAACTAATCATAGCATAAAAAACGTTGAGTTCTGCATTACTTAGCCCGCATTTATCGAAATTGAACGCATATACTGGCACAAATTTAAGTAAAAGATGATGTTGTTAAAGAAAGAATACAATGAAAGTATATTTTATTTTGTTATAAGAGTAAAATCTATTATGCTAGTCTTACTTACTACTATTAAGATATACGTCAAGTGTTTTTAAGTCAAGAAAATTAAGTGGTATTTGAAAGAAGAATCTGCACGTCTTAGTATGCACCTATTCTAATATAGTCTTACCACGCAACCAAAGTTGTTTTTTTATTATTAATAGTTAAAATAATATGATGAAACAGTGTTTAAACTATTATACGATAATATTAAATTGATTAATCTAATTTCAGAAGTAGACTTACAATTTATTGGTACTTTATTTTCCTGTATGTAAATCGGAAGTTTAAGATTGAAAAAACTTTTGTACACTGTAAACAAACGTAAATTGTTAATTCTCAAAGCAGTTGTTGAAGTTTTTCAGAGAAACCAAGATAAAAATAAAATTTTATTCTTATAATGTATATTATTAACATTTGCACAAGCCCATTTAAATTCATAAAGGTTTTGAAAATCTGCTGATGGAAATGATAGAAAGGTATATTTAAATTTATGGAGATCTGTTGGTCTGTATCTTTTGATTTATGAGCAACATCTAAAACTCGACTCGGATAAACTTAATGTTGTGACTACATTACAATTGTGAACTGACTCAGTAACCAGAGAGATGCTGAAGATTAAGTTGGTCAAACAGATGCTTAATAATGTTGGAAACGCTTTTCAATCCTTTTGGTAGGACGTATGGAGAGGGTGCGGTTCTTAAGTAACAAAGTAAATAAAGAAGTTTGGACGGGGAACTTTTGTTTCTTAACAGAATCTTCGAAAGTCCGATTCTATTTAGAGTATAAGTTTTAATCTATTTCTTAAATAGTTCGTCTACAGTTCGTGGTGGTGAATCGATTCAATCAATATATTTTTCCTGTCCAGGATATTTGTAATTATATTGCATGTAAGCTCGTGAAATTACTGTGTTAACATCACTTTACTTGTAATTTTCTTGACGTAACTGACGATGAAAGTCTTACAAATATATATTCGTTCCAATCTGATGAATTGTATCTATCAGTGAGGCAAATACAATGATCTCTGTGTTGATCTTATTTTAATATAAGTTATTTAATAAGCATGTTAAAATATTTATTGTAATACTATGTGGTATTCAATTGACATGTTTTTTTCTTATAAGAAGAAATAATGTTAAAGCTGTAAAGCATGCGAAATTGCTTGAATGTATAATATCACTAAATTTGTTTTAAATATTACAAGCCAATGCAATCAGTAACCGCAGTAAGAAAGGTTCAAATTTATAGATAGAGAAAACCGTCTGGGAGCTGTCAGAAGTAATGGAATGGAAAAGGAAAGCCCTTAATGGGACGAAAGGGCCTTGAAAGGACACGTGCAACGACAGACACTTACTAGATTGTATTGTGTGTGTTGACACCGTGGCTTGCTCTCTTCAAGTTGTGGATAGGATGTCTTGTTTGTTTGTATATTTATTTAAACATGTATTAATAACTGCTATACTTATATTTAGTTAAATATACTAAGTGTATTAATATGTCCATTAGGGAGTTTCAAAAAAAAAAAAAAATTTTTTTTTCTCGGAACCAGGCTCAAAAGATTCGTTTAGATGCCAAAATAGGCCTGTGAAAATATGAGCCCTTAATATTAATATTAAGTATGTATGTATGTATGTATGTATGTATTCTATATGTATATATATATATACATACATATATAAACTTTTGAACCATATATATTTTCTTAATCAGCTCGCCGAGCTGAGTAAGGAAATGACAATTTTTTTCAAAAGTTCCGTCATGAGGACCAATGCAATAGTTAGATTTCTATGAAATCTACTAAAAAACAGCTGAATTGAGAGTAACTTAAACTTTGATCTTGAATAACTTTTGACTGAGTTGATTTATCAAAAATTGACTTCAAACCTTTTTTGTAGAGCGTTAAATTCTCTACAAAAATAATGAATGAGTATTGCAATACAATATATCGTTCATTAGTTATAAAAATCAAAAGTAAAAAAAAAATTTTCCTGTGTTATTCTTATGGGAAATCGAAAAGTGCGATGCGGACTACCTTAATATTAATATTAAGGGCTCATATTTTCACAGGCCTATTTTGGCATCTAAACGAAACTTTTGAGCCTGGTTCCGAGAAAAAAAAAATTTTTTTTTTTTTTTGAAACGCCCTAATGTCCATACTTGGAAAGTGTTTAGGTTCATAAAAATATTATTAATAACTATTTTTTCAACATTTTGTTTTCAAAAGATAAAATATTATTAATTACGTTTCTTAAGTGTAAATATAATTCTTCTTATAGGTTAAATTGTGTCCAAAGGTAACAAAAAATCACGATTTACATAAGGTTTATATTCCATGGGACATTAACTAATCCCATCTCGTTTTCGGTATTCGTCTGTAACATGATCTGCATATTCCGTGGACCAAATGTAAAGCAGGTCTCGTTTACCCCAGTGATGCTAATACCATGTTCCATTCTAATATCTCCCCATCACAAATAGAGCAAATACAAATTAGTTTATATACAGAATTGAAAAAATGCTTTATTATACCATTTTTTGATATCTAAAATAAAATTAACGTATCTAAAATATAGCAAATATTTCCTTCTACATTCAGTAGATGTCCTTGATATATTATTTTACATATTTGGATTAGAAAAACTAATCTCCTATACCGACACAATGGTCTGTATACATGATTTGTGCTTGCCTGTTTTTTTTATTCGTATAACAAGATTCTTTGATAAATTTGCTCGAATATGAAACCTGATAGAAATGTGTTATGTTACTCGATAACCAGAAATAAAGTTATATTTATTCTACTGCTTATCAGTTAATTGTAAAAATTTAAAAAAACTTAATCCAAAATCCACTGCAACTTCTGAAGCTCTCCCAATTTACATAAAGAAAAAATCTGATACGATAACTATGTTTTATAATGTAATAATATCAGACTCATGTCAACTCATGTAAGAACAAATATTACGGGTTATATGCACTTCTTTAAAGTCATATAATCTTGAATAATCCAATTTATATATTATTTGTCTATAGAAATAGTTGTATCAACCTACCTGTATACCCTTGTATACTAATAATATATCGAAGTTATGTATTATACTACGTGAAGGTATGTATAATAATATTCTTTAGGTTATGTAGTAAGCACATAAAATCTAATCACATTAAATGAAGTCCAAGGAGGGGAGTCTTAACGCTGAGGAGCAACCTCTGAGATAACTTTAAGATTGTGGAAGAAAATATCAATTGTTTTGCGAAAATAAATAAATGAAGTAAAATTTAAATAACTACGTATTTAAGTACAATACATAAACTAATACAGTCATCATTTTCTTGCACTTATGCCAATATATTCATGCAATCCATTCATCTTTTCTTCAGCATCCTCTTCCATATATAATATGTCGGAGAAGAATATCAAAAAAGCCAAGAACAAAAAAAAAAGAAATATTCATTAACTGAACGCATCGAAGGGATAAGGAAAATAATGCTAGAAAATGAGATTCAACAGTAAAAAAGTAAAGTGATGAGATAAGATGGAAGGTATTTTTATAAGTAGGTCGAAAAACTTTGACTTAATTATCTATATAACAGATGTGATAGTCGAAGAAAATCTTCAAAAAATAATTATTATTATTTTAAACCAAATAAAACCACATGTCAAGAAAATTACGATATCTTTACAAAAAGTAAAACAAGAACTGGTAACTATCAAAGTCACGTAGAAAACTATATTTATCTTTGGCTCCGTATTTTAAATAATGTAGAACAATACGTCGGTATGTATGATTGAATATTTATTCTGATTTTACATCTGAATAAATATATAATTAAGGCTAATAAATATTACTGTCAATAAAACCATTTTTTATATTCAATTATAAATAAAATATCTATCAAATTATTGAATGTCCCTTATTGGATAATTATAATATGACGTAAGCATTTCAAATATCTCATATTGTCGTTATCGTGTTGGTATAATCCATTGAGCTCTAAAATCTACATAGATCAATTTATCACCGACACGAGCACAAGTTATATGTAGTCACATGCAGTTATATGCAGTCACATGCAAGCACGCCAAGTGACTGATAACATAATGACTTGTTATAGTTTACATTGAGAAGTATTTTGAAAAGACAACAGACACAAAATTCGGAAAAGAAAAATATGCAATGGTTTAAATACAAGTTTTCATAGTAAAAAATAATATTCTCTTTGTTTTTCGAATAGCAACCAATCCACTATAAAATGATAGTTTTAAAAAAGACCAGAATAATGAAAGAAACTTCATGAAGACTCTTCATGTTCATCTGTTTACGAGAGAACAAATAAAATTCAACCCATCACGAAAAGAAAGATGCAATAAATATAAAATTAATAAGTTCATGATGTTCTTACATTATGGGCTTTCTCTTGATAATTTGAATTTAAAACGTCATATGGGTAACTTATTAGAGTTGAACTAACAAGGTGAAGTTTTAATTAATTTTGGACAATAAACCTCTTTAATGAATACGTGGCCCGGCTTCCTACGAATTATACGTTTCTAGTTAAAAGAGACAAGTTAGGAATGGCATCTAAAACGCTATTATTTTAATTCAAAACTCTGTTCAGGAAAATTGTATTAAGTCTAGCATAAGTTAGTTTAAAATAAAAAATCTAGCAGTGTTATGTACAATACATACTGCTAAACTTTGTATTACCTTCTTATATTTTTCAGGTCATTTTTTATACATACAAACTTTTGAATTAAAAAGTAATGATTATAAAGCGCAGACAATATTTCATTGTTAAAGCTTTATCCATCGTGTTTTTGATAAATAGTTCTAATCAAAGAGAATATCTATGGTAATGCGTTTCAAATGCCACATACGTTACTGGTATTTGTACAATATATGAAACGCTTTAACAAAATCTCTGACTCAAATTATACATATATGTATTTTTATTTGCTTTGTTAGTAATTAAGTTGCAAGTAATTTCATCAAATCGTGCAAGTTTCCTATTTCGTTTAAGGAATCCCTGAATAAAAACAGAAAAAAAAATTAAATAACATTTCACAAAATCCTTAATTAAACAAGTGTTTATTTAACCTCTCCTGTAACCTTATATATTTTGGTATAGACAATATGATCCTGACAATCAAACAATAATATTAATAATATTATTATAGGGGATGTCCAACAGCTGATCTGCTTATGGGGACAGAAGAAAAACTGGATAAGTGAAAAATTATCTTTAAATAGGTATCTAATATGACCTAGAAAGCGAGTGTTAGAATTCCACAACTACATGCTATAATCGAGTTAGGCAAATTTAATTGTCAAATAAGCTGTTGAGAGACTTCTTCTGTCCTTGTCTTTGCTTTACTCATATCGTAACATTTATCATTGAAATTTTCAAAAAGCCACTTTATCATATTCAACAGCAGAAGTATAACACAAGACAGTTCACTTGAAGTGTAATAATAGTTAATACATCGAGGACAAGTCATACTTCTCCAACTCTGACTTCGTCGATATATCAGTATTAATTCAAATACTAGTTAAAACAAGCGGTCTTTATAAACATGTGGTCTGGTAAAAAATATATAAATATTGCAGTAACTGTTTACATTCAGGCAGAGAATGTAAGACTACAAAAGTCGTACATAAAGTTACAAAGAGGAAGATTATAAGGACCTTCATTTGGTTTTCCCCACTGATCCCTGATCCCGATCCTCCTCTTTTTATGGTAAACCTTTACAACATTATACTTATATAAAGTGTTATGATTTTAAAAGGATTTTTAACAATAATTAATTACAAGCGTCTTAACAGTAACTGATACAGTTTTTAATCTGTCAATTATGACACTTGACATCCCAGCGGCTATGGCGGTAATGCGACTGTTTCAAAATAAGAAAACCAGTTTACATGTAAATAAAATATAAATTGCTTCTATAGGATTATTTGTGATGACACCCAAGCCATTATCTGTGTCTATCTGTTACATATAAAGCAAATAAGATATGGCATGAATTCTTTAAAATTTTGTTATTGTCGCAGATTTTATGTATGTATTTGTAGAATTACAAAGATGGCTTATGGACTAAAGTGGGGGGAGGGATGGTGCAGATGCTGGCAACAGCTAGCTACAGTATACTGCACTAAGCCAAGCTAAGTCTGTATTAGTTCAAGGCAAGTATAGAACTATGATACAAATGTAAATTTATAAAATATAAATATAAATTCATAAATAAATATACTTTTTACGTGATTATTATTTTATAATATAATACTTTAGGCAGGAATTGATTAAGTAATTAAATTGTATGTTATCGTATATACTATATATAAATACAAACACTACCCATACCTTTACAAACTTTATTTTTAATAATATTCGATATATATATATATTCACATACAATTAATTATTAAGTAAATATATTCAGAAATAAATAATATAATTTCAAAGATAAATTGTCGCCATTGTCACATACAAAACAGTCCATGCCTTTCATTTCAATGGCTTCGAGACATTTCATAATGGTGTATTGTTCACCTTTGTTCTGAAGTCAGACATTTTGTTGAAACTGCTAAATAATAAATATCAACTTCGGCTTATTAAAATAGGTTCTACATTTACTCCATACTAGTATTTTTTGATATTTTTACCATATCCTTCTGATAATATGATAGTGTAGAGGTGAATGTACACATTAGATAAACTACACGTTGATCGCTTCTTCAGAAAATCTTATATTGTATCTTAATTCGAAAATTAAGATTTAATACTTCTTTCAATAGCATTAAAAACAACAACATATAGATGTCTAATATATCTATATATATACGGCAAAATGACAGTTAGCTTCACGAACACAATGAAAAAGCTCTAATAATGAGCCAGAGTTGAGTATTTATGATTAAAGTTAATTTAAAATAAATAAAAAAAACAACTTCTGATATAAAACGTAATATAAAAATATAAAAATCGTGTCATTTGGCACACTGTGATCTTGAAGCGCTTCTCTGATTTGCTTCATTAGGAGACAGCGCGAGCAAGAGCTTCAAGACTGAACGCGGAATATGATAATATGGTTCATACACCTGCACAAGACGCTGGTCTGTCGCAATGTTCAGATTGGCTTATAATTTTCAATTTAAACAACGTTTTATTACTGATAAGCAATTTTTCATAACTTGACTAATTTTATAACGTATTGATTAACTTATTTGTTTTGACAAACCACAATTAAAATTAACAATAAATATTGTACAATGTGGTAAAACGTGAACATTGTATATTAAATAGAAATATTTTTAAATAATTTACAAACCGCATAATGTTCGCTCATTTAATTATATAATTTATTAATATAAATTAAATAAATACTTTACATATAAAAAAAACTATTTTTAATATAAATATGATTCTCCTGTAGAAACAATTATTTTGAAATATATTAAGAATGGAAGATTTTCTTTTTCATTTCTATTTTTATTATTTATATTACTTTATATTTACTACTAAATCTTAATATGTCACTGGAGGTGATAGCAATCTCCTTAAAAAGAATTACGAGGATATTATACAGAACAATTTACTTATAAAACTTTTTTTTCTTATAGCATCAAGCTATTTGTGTAGTATAGAGAAAATTCAAAATTCACATTGACTCGAGGTTCCCTCAGCGCAGCCACCATTTAAAAATGTTGATAAATGATACACTTGGGATATACGATTTAATAACCATTTAAAATATATAATAATAATGATATACCGAATAAGTCTTTGTGTGTGCATGTCCGTCTGCTGAGCTGAAGACATCATATTTATAATTGAATGTGTAAATACACTGTCAAAATTTAAAGTTTCTGAATAACAGAGGAATCAGAGGCAACTCATATCTGTTTCTTGGTTCAACCATGCTTCGTACTAATACATTCAAACGTTCAACTTCTAAACATAATATTACAACTTCTGAATATGATATGTATATTCAAATAAAAGGAATTTGCTTTTAAATTTTTATGTCAAATATATACTTAATAATAGCATTTATCTGTGAATAAAATATATTACCAGTATATTCAACACATATAAGAAATACGCTGGGACATGTTATTTTGATCCGAATATCGGACCCCACAGCTAAGGTCTCGGTTTAAGTGGACATAATATCGGACCCCAGTTAAGCTCTTGGATTAAGTGTACAAATAAAATTTAAAATAATGCCCACAATCCAATCACGTCAAAATCACTGACCCTCTCACTCCTAAGGGTCCAAAATCACCAAACGGTCGTTCGTGTTTTCAGGTAATATTTAAGATTTATTTATTCGATATTACAGCTTTCTACAGACAGAAAGACAGACGCAAGGACGAAAAGACATATCGCAACTATAAGGTAGACTACAGAACCCTAAAACTATTTAATATCATATAATAAAGTTATAATGTTATTTTTTAATATATTAGTTTATGTATATTAATAAAAATAACTAAAAATGATCTCAAATTAATCTTAATGTAGAAATGGATTTAGGTATTTCTTTTACTTTTTTATTATAACTATAATATAAAAATATGACAGAGTTGCAATAAAAAAAATTTGACTGCGAAGAAAAAAATCCTTGCAGTTTTTAGGCATATTTTTTATATAATCTCAATAATTAGTTAACAAACTTAAAACTAAAGTTAATTTAAATTCCACGTTAATTACTTGGATCTCTAAAAAAGATTAGTTAAACAAATTATAGGAATGAGAAAAATTGAACGGGTAATGACTTTGAGGGTAAGGTTGGTGTTTTTTAAGGGGTGGTAATTAATGAAGTCAATGACGGCGACCTCATCTGTCGGAAACGTTCTTCGAATATTTATTCAAAATTTAGGGTTAAATAGGATTCCTCTTATTAATTTGCCGTTCCGTTAAAATTTTTATATCTTTAGATATTTATACATTATATAAAATATTGATTTAATAGTTTTAAATGATATTTACTAAAATACCTCCAAAATATAAAAATATTATCAGATGACATTTTAAATTTCTAAATTAACATAAGTTGGAACAGTACCAAAGCGATATATTAAATAAGTATAAGGTTGTACGTATGTACATACACATATAATATGTAAATATAATCTTTATACAGAATCAGTTTATCGCTGACTCCTAAGCCTTTGCCTTCCTCTAAAAAAAAACAAAAATAATAATATTGAATTACTATGAATATTTTAACGTGCGTATTAAATAATTTAAATAAAAGTAACATCAACATAGAGATCATTGTATTTTCTTCACTGATAGATACAGTTCATCAGATTGGTACCAATATATATTTTTGTATTACTTCCACGGTCAGTCACCTCAAACTGTAGACGAACTATTTAAGAAATAGATTAAAGCTTATACTCTAAATAGAATCGTACTTTCGAAGATTCCGTTAAGAAACAAAACTTTCACATCCAAACTTCTTTATTTACTTCGTTACTCAAGAACTGCACTCTCTCCATACGTCCTACCAACAGGATTGAAAAGCGATTCTAACCTTATTAAGCATCTGTTTGACCAACTTAATCTTCAGCGTCTGCCTGGTTACTGAGTCAGTTCACAATTGTAATGTAGTCACAACATTAAGTTTATCCGAGTCGAGTTTTAGATGTTGCACATAAATCAAAATATACAGACCAACAGATCTCCATAAATTTAAATATACCTTTCTATCATTTCCATCAGCAGATTTTCAAAACCTTTATGAATTTAAATGGGCTAATGGCTAATGTGCAAATATTAATATAGTTTTAAAGAATAAAATTTTTATTTTTTATTATTTTGTCTGAAAAACTTCAACAATTGTTTTGAGAATTATCAATCTAGGTTTGTTTGCAGTGTACAAAGTTTTTTAAATCTTAAACTTCCGATTTACATATAGGAAAATAAACTACCAATAAACTGTGGGTCTACTTCTGAAGTTACTTTTAAGAAAATCGTGTCATTTAAGCTATAATTCTATTTAATGGATGCCAGAGACATTCCTTATAAAGTTCCTTTTACAGTATTAAAAGATACGTCACTTGACTTTATTTTATACAACACAACAAAACACGGTTTAATTTTCCAGTGACTTGCCTTAGTTGAGTAATTGGGTACTACTAAATTGTCAAAGTTGCGCGGCGTTAGGTTAATTTGTTCTTACTATATAAAGTACTACAAAATTGACGAATCGGCGTTGATAGTTTGCATAATTGAACGATTGGCTTCCTATTTATTTCACCAATTGAGGTTTGATTACATCCTATATAAAATGTGTCCTAATTGTGGATCTGCTATGGTGGAAATGTGATGATGGTAACCGAAAAAGTCGATAATAAGTAGATGTACATAAAATATATATGATATTTATACTAACAAAAATAGGTATTTAGATATTTATAGATATTTAAATCATATTAACATTTTTATTATATTGAGTTGTTTAAATCAAGTTAGTATATTTCCTGTTTTACTGTACAAGATTGGGTACATACAACGTAATCTCTTCGTCCAATTTACTTTACATTTCTTTCACTTTCTCATCAAACTACAAGAAGCTGTATCAATATTTAAGTTAAATAAACAGAATGTGACGTAGAACTTTACTGAAAAATAACGCATTACGATTCTTATGTGATTTGTTCCAAAATCTTACTACTAAAGGGAATTACATAAAGGCCCAAAATCTCACTACTAAAGGTAATTACATAAAGGCCCTTCTTTATGATAATTTTGGTTGGCGCGAATAAAAAAGAATAGTTGACAAAATTAATAGACAATTTCTAAGTGTTTCTAATAAAGCGAATAAGGTCTTTTGTACATCTTATAATAGTAAGAAAAGAAAAAGATTTTGTAATATTCAGGCTTATTAATAATCGAGTAATAAGAGTCAGCGCAATCCTTAATTGACTGAATGAGAATGGAATAAAGTATATTAGTTTATAAAGTTAAGAAAATTTACGAATACTTCAGTTAATTAAATGCGAAATGCGGTTTACCTCACCAACTCCAAGTTTAAAATCGGAGATTCGGCATCCTTTGCACTTATTATATAACGCCCTTACCGGGAACGAGACATTTAACACCGTAAAAATCTGTTATACAACTTTATTTCTCGTGCGTGCGTATGGTTGTCAATATTAACTTTAGTATACAAAGAACTCCATATTATCAAAATATAGAATGACAGGCTTTGCGGAACCTAAACCATAATGTAATTGGATATTGGGTTTCTTTAAGCCAACTCAGAAAAACATATGAAACTTTACTTCGTTGCTTATTTTAATTTGATAGTTTTTTCTTTTATATAGATAGTTTTTATCGACTTCATTTGATTTATAATCCTTTGCTATCCTCGAGAACTAGGACAGGAATATAGATCACTAGAACACAAAATTAGGTTTAATCTAATTAACTTCAGAGAAAAATGAAGATCAACAGTGCACTGTTTTTAACTCGGTACTCTTATGTACTTTGCTCAAGTTTTAATAAAAATAAATAAATATTTATTAGCAGATAAATTAATAGCTTTAAAACCAAACGATATAAAAAAATTATATCAATATTATATATACAAATATAACGTCAATACACAGTAAACATCAAGGAAAAATTTGCACTTCAGTTTAAGCAACAACACCACGGAAGATAATGTATTGATTAAAGTTTTTTGTACAAGTGTACAAAAGTGTGTTTGCTGCTGCAAATTATAGATGATAAATAGCAGCATTCATATTAGATTAATTTTAACAGGCGATGGTGATATAAGTGGACTAAAATATGAAAATACAACGTTATTTCACTTCACTAGGTCTGCCTAGTGCAGAAAATATAATGATCGTAGCTCATAGGTTTGTATTATAACGTAACGAATCATTATAGAAGCTTAATATTAATCACAGCAGTATGGGTGGATGGTTCAGTGTATGATCGCGTTATTCAAATTGGCTATAACTATATCCCTGATAGTCCGAATATCTGATCTAATTACTGACGTTACGTATCGATAGGGCTGTCGTCATCGGCTTGATCCTTAACTTTACAAATATAAGATATCAATAGCTTGATATTTTATAATTTGTGCAATACAAGATAAATACTCTAAATGATTTTTTCTTACTTTTTATAAACATTACATAAGAAATATACCTCACGTATCTTATAAAAAGTCTTAAGGTTACATCGTATGACTACAAAAAGCTTTAGAATGGTCCATTATACATTATATGCTAATCTGTAAAGTCTTCTTACATAGATATGTAGATACAAACGTGAAAGTCTTGGTTCAAACTAGAATCGTTCTCGTTGTGATCGCCCTTCTCTATAAATGAAAACTAAACTCTCAATTCAGCTGCATTTCAAATACCAATTGACCATTATAATTGAGATCCGTACTATGGAACATGTTCTTGTCTTTTCTAATTAATCATTCAATATTGTAGCATTCGATTGGATCAAAATAATATTATAATAGTAAAAAAGTTCATAGTTATACCATAATTAGATACACCATAAAAATAAATGCATGCTACCCTCAACTCAAAGTTTCAATGTCTGTACATTCAGATATTATAATCCTTAAAATTATATTCGCATCAGAATTTCGCTAATGTTCATCACAACAATATGTTGAACGAAGTAACAATAATCATACTGAAGCATTAATTATAACCGGCCAAGTGGATTTTGAGCTGAGTCGAGATAATCAATTTTATAATAGGTCCGTCTTCTAAAATTTAGTCAGCGTTTGCAATATAAGCGATAAGGATATATCATTTTAAGGAGCACTCGGGATAAAAAAATATTTATTCGATATAATAGCTTTCTACAGACAGAAAAAAAGACGCAAGGACGAAAAGACATATCGGAAATATAAGGGTGATGAACTACGGAACCCTAAAACTATTTAATATCATATAATATATTATAATGTTATATTTTAATATAATAGTTCACGTATATTAATAAAAATAACTTAAAATGATCTTTAATAGGTCTTAATGTAGAAATGGTTTTTATATTTTTCTTACTTCTTTATTTATACAATAATGTAAAAATATAAAATTACAGAATAATGTAATTATTATTTCTCATTTCGTTTTTCAAACTAAAATGACATAAATAAAATAAAACTTTGCGAAGAAAATTTCTTTGCAATTTATATACTTTTTAGGCAATATTTTTTAATGCTTTTTATATAATCTCAATAATTAGTTAACAAACTCAAAACTATAGTTAATTTAAATTCCACGTTCATAATTTGGATATCTAAAAAAGATTAGTCAAACAAATTATAGGAATGAGAAAAAATTGAACGGGTAATGACTTTGAGGGCAAGGTTGGCGCTTTTTTGAGGGGTGGTAATTAATGAAGTCATTGACGGCGACCTCATCTGACGGAAACGTTCTTCGAATATTTATTATAAATGTAGGGTTAAATAGGATTCCTCTTATTAATTTATTGTTCCTTTAAAATTTTTATATCTTTAGATATTTATACATTATATAAAATATTGATTAAATAGTTTTAAATGATATTTATTAAAATATCCCAAAAATTATAAAAAAATATTATCAGATGATATTTTAAATTTCTAAATTAATATAAGTTGGAACAGTACCAAAGCGATATCTTATATTCAATAAATATAAGAATGTACGTGTGTATATATACGATATGTAAATATAATCTTTATACAGAGTCAATTTATCGCTGACTCCTAAGCCGTATTTACATTTGAACATGACTGTACATACTCGTACGAGTGTAACGGATCAGAGAATTGGGAATGAGGGCACGTTTTATACAATCTAATGTAAGACAGCTAAAAAGTTGAATTATTTTAATACTCTGGAAGGAATAATTGGCTTATAAAATAACCACATTATTTGGTAATGGTCTATTTATATCAGAAACTACGACTTTCACAAGTATTATAGAATTAGCATTTTCTACAAAATATTGAAAAGTTATCTGACTTTGTTTGTGACGTGGATTCCAACAGCATTCTTATCTAATATACATTGCATCGCTTTTTGTACACGGTTTGAGTTATGGGCAACAGTTACTACGTTAAAAATAATTATAATATTATATATCTCCTCTCATAGCCTTTTTCTGCCTTTATTAGTTTATTATTTGCACAATCGGGAATAGGAATGTAGGTATTTGATAATAAAAATGAATATCAATTTAATATTGCCCTTATTTTCTTTTATCATCATCAGAACGTACATAATGTACACAGAACATCTTGAATTACATCTTAACATCCACTATTACGATAGTTACTGGCACTTAATAAGATTTTTCGATAAAGTATTCAGGATGCGACCTCGTTAGTGGAATCGAGTGCCAGTATTACATCCAATCAATCGACATCTTAAGTAGGTCGCTTCTCCTCTTATATTTTAAATATTAAATTGAATTATATAATGGATTATGATATATTAGATATGGTAACTGTAATATAACTTACTGTTTTAGTTATTAGACGCGGAAGAAATATAATGATGAGTGGAGAATAACAGATAGAGGAGCAACAATTTAGATTTATATAATATGTAAACCTTATTATCTAGGGGGAGTTTTTTCGGCTTATAAAAATAGTATATTTTTATATGTTTTTTATATAATAATATTAATTTATCAAAACTTATCCAAAAAAGAAGTGATCACCAATAAATTTACTTCCATTTCTATGTCTATCCTATATCTTACGTGTATGTTAAGTGGTGTGTCCTGGTGTTTGAGGCTAATGTAACGCAAAAAGACTTGTTGTCTCCATTTTTATTTAAGTATATGTTATAACCTTTTGAAAATGGTTCCTCGAGATAAAAAAAATATTATGCCGGTTTTAAAATTAAATGAATAACTTTTGTGAGTCTAAAATCTATAATAAAATATCAAGTAAAGATATATCTTTTAGGTTTAGTTTATTCAACTTGTACTCTGAAAGTCTATCTCAAAGCTCAATAGCTCAACCAACCACAATTCTTTACGCAATATACGCTTGACAGCATAATATTAGCAGTTAGTTTAAACCAAGCTCTGATATTAAAATGAATCCTAAAGGAATACATTATTTACCTTTGATCAGTACTTTGTAGTATACGATAAAAATATAATTATTTCATAAGAAATAATAACAATATTTACATTTCTAAGTTACAAAGTTCTTTTGGAAACACAGTACCTTTTATTACATAAATATAAATTGAGGAAATTAAAATGTACTATAAAATATTTATTTACTCTGTTTTAATTTACTAATAAGTAATAAGAGTAATCTCATTTATGTAATTACATACAAAACATAACAAAATAAGACAAATTTAATTAAACAAAATCTATGCTATTCTTACCAATATTTATTAAAAATGTATTCCTCAAAGTTTCACGAACATGAGTCAGATAACGTAAAAAAAGATAAGGGATTAATATTATATCGACAGATGTTAATCAATCATTTCATGAGATTTCTGTCGACACACAAATTATAACACATGTATGTATGTATGTATGTATGTATTTCGTGACAAACTCATCAATCATACTCGGTGTTGAAGTTTGTACTGTGAATGAACTCCCCACGGCTATGTTTCATTTTTTTATTTATCAAACAATTTATGTTTGTTTCAAAGATGTGTTTTTTAACATTAACTGAATACCATCGCGGATTCAGTTTTTAGAGAGGATAGTGTATGTAACAGTGCAAAAACAATAAGTGTATTCAAACAGTTACAATTCACATATTCATGTATGCAAATTGGTTTTCAGTCTGAATATAGAATAGAAACATTTAACTACGAATAATATTAGTTAAGTACTATACTTATATTTATATAATTCAGATACTAATTAAAAAAGACGGTCTTTATAAACATGTAGTCTGATAAAAAATATAGAAACATTGCAGAAATTGTTTACATTTAGACAGACAATTTAACTGTTTCATTGAGACAGAAAATTTAGGACTACAAAAGTACGTACGTAAAGTTACAAAGAGGAAGATTATAAGGATCTTAATTTGGAGTTCCCGTCCGATTTCTGATCCCTATCCTGCTCCATTTATGGTAAACCTTTACATCATTATACTAATATTAGGTTTTGTGACTTTAAAAGGATTTTTTATAATAATTACAACCATCTTAAAACTAACTGAAACAGTTTTTAAATCTGTCAATTGTGACACTTGACATCCCAGCAGTTATGGTGGGTAATGCAGCAAAAAAAGAAAAGCGGCGACGCTTGTATCGCGATTTTTTTTACATATACGTAAAATAGAAAATGCTTCTATAGAATTAATTGTGATAACACCCAAGCCAAAACAATCATTTTTATCTGTGTCTGTCTTTTACATATAAAGCAAATTAGATATGGCCTTAATTTTTATAAAATTTGGTTATTACTGTAGATTTTATGTATGTATTTGTACAATTCCTAAGATGGCTTATGGATTGAAGTGGGGGAGGGGTGGTGCAGATGCTGGCAACAGCTAGATACAGTATACTGCACTAAGCCAAGCTAAGTCTGTATTAGTTCAAGGCAAGTATAAGATTATGAAACAAATTCATAAAATATAAATTAGTAGTAAGTAAATATAGTTTCTTACCGGATTATTATTTTAGCAATTTACTACTTCAGGCAGGAATTGATTTAGTAATTAAATTGTATTTTATCGTATGTACTATATATAAATATAAACACAACCCATACCCTTACAAAGTATATTCTTAATAATATTCGACTATTATATATATATATGTGTAACTTCATACAATTAAAATACAAAAAGTGAATTGTATACAAGATATCTGACCAATAAGGATCGTCTGTAACATTGTACACTGTATTCTGTAAAACTTATAAAATAAATCTCTAAACAAATATTGCAAAAACTATCTTTTTTATTTGTTAAAATAGCACTTTATCACTAATTACTTATCTTAATAAATGCTTATCTTAAAAGAATAAAGTATATATCTAATTTATACATATAATATTTTCATAGTGATACACACAACTACTCCGTCACTCACAACAACTCCTAGGATGATTCGCACCTAAATATCGCTCCAAAATCATTCTCTGTTAGTTACTACATTGTTATCCGTTACTGCAAACTATCCTAAACGAAGGACAGAAGGCGATTATTGAGTCAGCTATTGTTGAATATCAAAATACCAGTGAGGTTCTTGAGTAACTTATACTCAATTAGATTGACGATGAACATAGTCGCCCTCGCCGCCTTCGCCTACTTCTGCCCTAATGATTATGTTTATAGCATCTCAACCCCACCAACCCTCTGGTTATAAAGGTTGAGCCGCTATACATGTGGTCCAGGTTTACCCCGGTCACATGGATCCTTGTTACGGCAGATCTGACCCCCGAAGTCATCCGACAACGGCACTATTAAGCCTAGTAAGCTCGCAAGGCTATCGGTCATAGACAAGTCCAATCGCGACCACCCTGCTACCTTTTCTCCATGAAAGGTTCCGGAGCTGTACGGCTCGCTCACTTCCCGTGTGATTTCTCACACTAGCAATAACTTGCTGAGATCGTCAGAGAGGCCAACTACCAGTTTCCTAGCTGGTGCCGGAGCTGTACGGCTCGCTCACTTCCCGTGTGATTTCTCACACTAGCAATAACTTGCTGAGATCGTCAGAGAGGCGAGGGCGACTATAACGATGAACATAGTATAACGATGAACAATTAAAATGAATAGAAGATGCCGGGAGCCGACAATTTCTTATTTCTCACGTTCTAATTCAACGCCCACATTCATTTCATTTCAATGCCGTGATTAAGTTGGTCACCTGTTGAGTTAAATTCTTTATCAAATAATTAATATTTAATGAATAAAGAACTTCATAGCCATTTTGATACTAAAAAAATGTTTACTTACTGAAATAATATCTGAAGAAACTGTAAGACTTATAACGTTTTAATAACAATAAATATGAAACACCGATCAATGTATTTTATTATTTAATTATATTTATTTTTAAATAATAATTTGACATACACTTATTGACATTTTGGTCTACGTTCAAGCAATGAAAAATTTAAAAATAAGTTATTGTCAATAAAATATTATTCGTTTATTAAAATCAGTTTTTAAACTTAACAATTAAGTAAATATATTCAGAAATAAATAATATAATTTCAAAGATAAATTGTCGCTATTGTCACACACAAAACAGTCCATACCTTTAATTTCAATGGCTTCGAGACATTTCATAATGGTGTATTGTTCACCTTTGTTCTGAAGTCAGACATTTTGTTGAAACTGCTAAATAATAAATATCAACTGCGGCTCATTAAAATGGGTTCTACATTTACTCCATACTAGTATTTTTTTGATTTTTTAATCATATCCTTCTGATAATATGATAGTGAAGAGGTGAGTGTACGCATTAACCTACACATAGATCGTCTTTGGCCAGTGACAAATCTTATATTATCTTTGAATTCGAAAATTTATATTGTATACTTCTTTCCACGGTATTAAGAACAACAACGTTTATATATATATATATACATATAAATGTCAGTTAGCTTTAAGAACACAATACAAAAGCTCTGATAATAAGCCAGAGTTGAGTATTTATGGTTAAAGTATGATAATATGATAATAAGGTTCATACATCTGCACAAGATGCTGGTCTGTCGCTTTGTTCAGAGTGGCTTATAATTTTTAATTTAAACAACGCTTTATTAGCGATAACCAATTTTTCATAACTTGACTAATTTTATAACGTATTGATTAACTTATTTGTTTTGACAAACCACAATTAAAATTAATAATAAATATTGTACAATGTGGTAAAACGTGAACATTGTATATTAAATAGAAACATTTTTAAATTATTTACAAACCGCATAATATTCGCTCATTTAATTATATAATTTAATAATATAAATTAAATAAATACTTTACATATAAAAAAACTATTTTTAAGATAAATATGATTCTCCTGTAGAAACAATTATTTTGAAATATATTAAGAATGGAAGATTTTCTTTTTCATTTCTATACTACTAAATCTTAATATGTCCCTGGAGGTGATAGCAATCTCCTTAAATGGAATTGCGGGGATATTACATAGAACAATTTACTTATAAAACTTTTTTTTTTCTCAAAGCATCAAGCTATTTGTGTAGCAAATTGGAATTGATGAAATAAGGTCGTAGTATAGAGAAAAATCACATTGATTCGAGGTGCCCTCAGCGCAGCCACCGTCTAAAAATGTTGATAAATGACACACTCGGGATATACGATTTAAAAACCATTTAAAATATATAATAATAATGATATACCGAATAAGTGTTTATGGGTGCGTGTCCGTCTGCTGAGCTGAAGACATCATATTTATAAGTGAGTGTGTCATTACACTGTCAAAATTTTAATTTTCTAAAAAGCTAGTAACATTAAAATCATATGTTTTGTTTTTTTTTGTCAACGTGTGACCAAAGTAATGGAAGCATAAAATTTTTATTATATATTTGATATCTAATATGGTACTCTATAAAAGCAACTGCTCGAGCAGAAATCGCGTATTACTGGAATCAGAGGCAACTCATTTCTGTTTCTTCAGTCAGTTCAAGTGTGCTTCTTAGAAATACATTCATATGTTCAACTTCTAAACATAATATTACAACTTCTGAATATGATATGTTTATTCAAATAAATGGAATTTTCTTTTAAGTTTTTATGTGACTAAAATATATTATATTCAACACATATAAGAAATACGCTGGGACATTTTATTTCAATCTGAATATCGGACCCCACAGTTAAGGTCTCGGTTTGAAAGGACATAATATCGGACCCCAGTTAAGCTCTTGGTTTAAGTGTACAAATAAATTTTAAAATAATGCCCACAATCTAATCACGTCAAAACCAATGACCCTCTCACTCCTAAGGGTCCAAAATCACCAAACGAACGACCTGTTTTCAGGTATAGATATTACAGCTTTCTACAGACAGAAAGACAGACGCAAGGACGAAAAGACATATCGAAACTATAAGGTAGACTACAGAACCCTAAAACTATTTAATATCATATAATAAAGTTATAATGTTATATTTTAATATATAAGTTTATGTATATTAATAAAAATAACTAAAAATGATCTCAAATTAATCTTAATATAGAAATGGATTTAGGTATTTTTTTTACTTTTTTATTATAACTATAACATAAAAATATGACCGTGTAGCAATTAAAAAAAAAATTAGAATGCGAAGAAAAATTCCTTGCAATTTTTAGGCATATTTTTTATACTTTTTATATAATCTCAATAATTAGTTAACAAACTAAAAACTAAAGTTAATTTAAATTCCACGCTAATTACTTGGATCTCTAAAAAATATTAGTTAAACAAATTATAGGAATGAGAAAAATTGAACGGGTAATGACTTTGAGGGTAAGGTTGGCGATTTTTTGAGGGGTGGTAATTAACGAAGTCATTGACGCGACCTCATCTGACGGAAACGTTCTTCTAATATTTATTCAAAATTTAGGGTTAAATATGATTCCTCTTATTAATTTACCGTTCCTTTAAATTTTTTATATCTTTAGATATTTATACAGTATATAAAATATTGATTTAATAGTTTTAAATGATTATATATTCAAATATCTCCAAAATTATATAAAAATATCATAAGATGCTATTTTAAATTTGTAAATTAATCTTAAGTTGGATCAGTACCAAAGCGATATCTTATATTAAATAAATATAAGAATGTAGTTATGTACATATACAATATGTAAATATAATCTTTATACAGAGCCAGTTTATCCCTGACTCCTAAATCTAAAGCCTTTGCCCTACTCTAAAAATAAAAAAATAAAATATTGCATTACAATGAATATTTTTAACATGAGTACTAAATAATTTTCTACAAAAATAATACCAACATAGAGATCATTGTATTTACTTCACTGATAGATACAGTTCATCAGATTGGAACCCATTTTGTATTACTTCCACGATCAATCACTTCCAGAAAATTACAAGTAAAGTAATATTAACACAGTAATGTCACGAGCTTACATTCAATATAATTATAAATATCCTGGACAGGACAAATTTATTAATCAAATTCATTCACCACCACTAACTGTAGACGAACTATTTAGGAAATAGAATAAAACTTATACTCTAAATAGAATCGTACTTTCTAAGATTCCGTTAAGAAACAAAATTTCCCCGTCCAAACTAGTTTATTTACTTTGTTACATAAGAACTGCACTCTTTCCATATGTCCTACCAAAAGGATTGAAAAGCTTTTCTGACATTATTAAACATCTGTTTGACCAACTTAATCTTCAGCATCTCTCTGGTTACTGAGTCAGTTCACAATTGTAATGTAGTCACAACATTAAGTTTATCCGAGTCGAGTTTTAGATGTTGCACATAAATCAAAATATACAGACTAACAGATCTCCATAAATTTAAATATACCTTTCTATCATTTCCATCAGCAGATTTTCAAAACCTTTATGAATTTAAATGGGCTTGTGCAAATATTAATATAGTTTTAAAGAATAAAATTTTTATTTTTTAATATTTTCTCTGAAAAACTTCAACAATTGTTTTGAGAATTATCAATCTAGGTTTGTTTGCAGTGTACAAAGTTTTTTAAATCTTAAACTTCCAATTTACATACAGGAAAATAAACTACCAATAAATTGTGGGTCTACTTCTGAAGGTACTTTAAAGAAAATCGTGTCATTTATGCTATAACTCTATTTAAATAGCATATAAAATATTTGTAGACCTACAATGCTTTTTCAATCGAACTATCTAATTAAATATTTTAATATCGGTGTTTAGAATGCCTTTACAATATAACATCGATGATACTCGTACGTTGTATTTTATTTTTGGAAATCTTGGCCACCAAATAGAGACCACCACCACCACCAATATAGAGACTAGTTTGTGAACATTTCGAATATTAGGTAGTTATCATCAACCGTCTATAGACGTAGCAGTAACAGCATAGTTACCATTACCTAAAGGTTCAAATTTTACATTCATTGACAATTATTCAGTCAACCAACTTGACTAGGTGACTAATTGGTCACTATGGGTGCAGCGTTTCCACAGAACATCTGAATTCATTGTGTTTGCATTTGTTAAAACAGAGAGCACCTCAAATTATAAATTGACCTCAAAATAGTTCACGTAATAACATTTGCCTATATTTTTGGTGGAACTATTATATTTATATTAAAAGATATATGATATCATATATGGTATTTGTACATATATATTATTATCATGGTTAATGGATGTCAGAGACATTCCTTATAAAGTTTCTTTTTACAGTAAAAAAGATACGTTACTTGACTTTTTTTTATACAACACAATAAAACACGCTTTAATTTTCCAGTGAATTAGTTTAGTTGAGTAATTGAGTACTACAAAATTGTCAAAGTTGCGAGGCTTTAGGTTAATTTGTTCTTACTATATAAAGTACTACAAAATTGTCGAAGCGGCGTTGATAATTTGCATAATTGAACGATTGGCTTCCTATATATTACACCAATTGAGTTTGATTACATGCTACATTAAATGTGTCCTAATTATGGATTTACTATGTATTATTAGTAATGGTAGCCGAAAAAGTCGATAATATGTAGATGTACAGAAAATTTGTAATATATTTATACCTACAAATGATAGATTAAGATATTTTTAGATATTTAAATCATATTAACATTTTTATTATATTCAGTTGTTTAAACCAACTTAGTACATTCCCTGTTTTCTCGTACAAGATTGGGTACTAAAACGTAATCTCTTCGTCTAATTTACTTTACATTTCAACATGACTATCGTATCAAACTACAAGAAGCTGTATCAATATAAGATATAAACGGAATGTGACGTGGAACTTTACTTAAAAATAACGGATTACAATTCTTCTATGATGTTTGTTAATTTGTTCGAAAATATCACAACTAAAGGGAATTACCATTAAGAAGGGTCTACAGGGAATTTTGATTGGCGCTGATAAAATAGAATAATTGACAAAATTAATAGACCAATTTCTAAGTGTTCCTGATAAAGCGAATCAAGTCTTTTGTTCATTGTACAATAGTGACAAACGAGATCAAATTTCCTGCAACTGGAAGAAAGATTTTGTAAAATTCAGGCTTATTACTAATCGAGTAATAAGAGTCAGCACAATCCTTAATTGACTGAATGAGAAATGGAATACAGTATATAGTAGTTTACAAAGTTAATAAAATTTACAGATACTTCGGTTAATTAAATGCGACTCCTAAAGTTTGAAATCGGCGATTTGGCATCCTTTGCACTTATTATATAGCCCTTACCGGGAACGAGATATTTAACACCATAAAAATCTGTTATACAACTTTATTTCTTGTGCGTGAGTATGGTTGTCAATATTAACTTTAGTATATAAACTCTATATTATCAAAATATAGAATGACAGGCTTTGCGGAACCTCAACCATAATGTAATTGGATATTGGGTTGCTTTAAGCCAACTCATAAAAACATATGAAACTTTACTTCGTTTTTTATTTTAATTTGTTATAGTTTTTTCTTGTTTTTACCGACTTTTCCGAAGTTCAGTATTAATTTGATCTTTCCAATAAATAACAGGTATCTAACTTACATAAAGTTTACGAACTGAATCGAACTTTTTTGAATAATATTAAATAGCAATACCGATTTATATTTAATGCATAATTATTATCTTTGAAAATATTTGATGGTCATTGAGCAGACTTAGGTTTGCCCAATGTACGTAACAGCTTGGATGTCCTACAAATATGAAAGTTTTAAAATGCTTTGCTATCCTCGAGGACTAGGATAGGGATTCAAAATATTAGAACACTAAGATAATAGCGTTAATCTGATTAGCTTCAAAGAATAATGAAGATCAACGCTGCACTATTTTTAACTCAGTCTCATAAGAGACTGAGTACATAAGTACTTTACTGGAGTTTCCAGAGATTATGTTTATATCTTGACATAGGAAAACAGGAGTTAAGCTAATATTTGTTAACCATTTTCTTGTAGACATTGTCCCAATTGTTTGAATTAGTGATGAAGATGGTTTTTATGTTGAATATAATTAAAGACTTAATTGCTAAATAAATTATATAATTATTAGAAGATAAATTAATAGCTTTAAAACGAAACGATATCAAAAAAATTATATCAATATTATATATACAAATATAACGTCAATGTTTAAGCACCAACGCTACGGAAGACAATGTATTGATTAAAGTTTGTACATTTGCTGATGAAATTATAGATGATAAATAGCAGCATTCATATTAGATTAATTTTACAGGCGATGGTGATAAAAGTGGACTAAAACATGAAAATACAACGATATTCCACTTCACTAGGTCTGCCTAGTTCAGAAAATATAATGACCGTAGCTCATAGGTTTGTGTAATAATATAACGAATCATTATAAAAGCTTAATATTAATCACAGCAGTATGGGTGGATGATTCAGTGTATGATCGCGTTATTCAAATTGGCTATATCTGTGTCCATGATGGTCAGAATATCTGATCTAATTACTGACGTTAAGTAACGTTAGGGGTATCGTTATCGGCTTGATTCCTAACCTTACAAATATGAAATATCTATAGCTTGATAATTTATAATTCGTGCAATACAAGATAAATACTCTAAATATAAATGCTTTCAATTCAAACATTTTTTCAACATATAGATTTATTTATACATATTTTTTATAAACATCATAATATATAGGAAAAGAGTCTCCAGGTTAAACCGTAACACAATATAAAAACTACAGAAAACTTTAGAATGGTCCATTATAACACATTGTTGGCTAATCTACTAAATCTTCTAACGTAGACATGTAGATACAAACATGAAAGTTTTGGTTCAAACTAGAATCATTCTCAACGTGATCGCCCTTCTCCTTAAAAGGAAAACTAAACTTGCAATTCAGCTGCATTTCAAATACTAATTGACCATTCTAATTGAGATCCGTACTATGGAACATGTTACTGTCTTTTTCTAATTAATCATTCAATATTGTAGCATTCGATTGGACCAAAATAATATTATAATAGTAAAAATGTTCATAGTTATACCATAGTTAGATATACCATCAAAATAAATGCATGCCACCGTCACCTCAATGTTTCAATGTCTGTACATTCATCAGATATTATAATTCTTAAAATTATTCTTGCTAAGTTTCGCTAACGTTCATCACAACAATATGTTGAATGAAGTGACAATAATCATACTGAAGCATTAATTATAACCGGCCAAGTGGATTTTGAGCTAAGTCGAGATAATCAATTTTATAATCAATTTTATAATAGATCCGTCTTCTAAAATTTAGTCAGCGTTTGCAATATAAGCGATAAGGATATATCATTTTAAGGAGCACTCGGGATAAAAAAATATTTATTCGATATAATAGCTTTCTACAGACAGAAAAAAAGACGCAAGGACGAAAAGACATATCGGAAATATAAGGGTGATGAACTACGGAACCCTAAAACTATTTAATATCATATAATATATTATAATGTTATATTTTAATATAATAGTTCACGTATATTAATAAAAATAACTTAAAATGATCTTTAATAGGTCTTAATGTAGAAATGGTTTTTATATTTTTCTTACTTCTTTATTTATACAATAATGTAAAAATATAAAATTACAGAATAATGTAATTATTATTTCCCATTTCGTTTTTCAAACTAAAATGACATAAATAAAATAAAACTTTGCGAAGAAAATTTCTTTGCAATTTATATACTTTTTAGGCAGTATATTTTAATGCTTTTTATATAATCTCAATAATTAGTTAACAAACTCAAAACTATAGTTAATTTAAATTCCACGTTCATAATTTGGATCTCTAAAAAAGATTAGTCAAACAAATTATAGGAATGAGAAAAAATTGAACGGGTAATGACTTTGAGGGCAAGGTTAGCGCTTTTTTGAGGGGTGGTAATTAATGAAGTCATTGACGGCGACCTCATCTGACGGAAACGTTCTTCGAATATTTATTATAAATGTAGGGTTAAATATAATTCCTCTTATTAATTTACCGTTCCATTAATTTTTTTATATCTTTAGATATTTATACATTATATAAAATATTGATTAAATAGTTTTAAATGATATTTATCAAAAATTCTCGAAAATTATAAAATATAATATAATATAAATTTTAAATTAGTAAATTATTCATAAGTTGGAACGGTACCAAAGCAATATCTTAAGCTATATTTAATAAATATGAGAATGTACGTGTGTATATATACAATATGTAAATATAATCTTTATACAGAGTCAATATATCGCTGACTCCTAAGCCGTATTTACATTTGAACATGACTGTACATACTCGTACGAGTGTAACGGATCAGAGAATTGGGAATGAGAGCACGTTTTATACAATCTAATATAAGACAGCTAAAAAGTTGAATTATTTTACTACTCTGGAGAGACTAATTGGCTTATAAAATAGCCATATTATTTGGTAATGTTCTATTTATATCAGAAATTACAACTTTCACAAGTTTTAGAGCATTATTATTTTCTACAATATATTGAAAAGTTATCTGACTTTGTTTGTAACGTGGATTCCAACAGCATTCTTAGCTAATATTCCTTGCATCGCTTTTTGTATACGGATTGAGTTATGGGCAACAGCTAATAAGTTAAAAATAATTATATATATAATATATCTTCCCTTATAGCCTTTTTCTGCCTTTACTAGTTTATTATTTGTACAATCGAGAATAGGAATGTAGGTATTTGAAAACAAAAATTGATATCAATTTAGTTTTACTTTCGTTTGCTTCTATCGTCATCGGAGCGTACATAATGTACACAGAACATCTTAAATTACATCTTAACATCCACTATCGCGATAGTTACTGGCACTTAATAAGATTTTTCGATAAAGTATTCAGGATGCGACCTCGTTAGTGGAATCGAGTGCCAGTATTACATCCAATCAATCGACATCTTAAGTAGGTCGCTTCTCCTCTTATATTTTAGATATTAAATTGAATTATATAATGGATTATAATACATTAGGTTTGGTAATTGTAATATAACTTACTGTTTTAGTTATTAGACGCGGAAGAAATATAATGATGAGTCGAAAATAACAGATAGAGGAGCAACAATTTAGATTTATATAATATGTAAACCTTATTATCTAGGGGAAGTTTTTTCGGCTTATAAAAATAGTATATTTTTATATGTTCGTTCGACTCTAATCTAATTCTTTACGCAATATACGCTTGAAAGCATAATATTAGCAGTTAGTTTAAACCAAGATCTGATATTAAAATGAATCCTAAAGGAATACATTATTTACCTTTGATCAGTACTTTGCAGTATACGATAAAAATATAATTATTTCATAAGAAATAATAACAATATTTACATTTCTAAGTTACAAAGTTCTTTTGGAAACACAATACCTTTTATTACATAAATATAAATTGAGGAAATTAAAATGTACTATAAAATATTTATTTACTCTGTTTTAATTTACTAACAAGTAATAAGAGTAATCTCATTTATGTAATTACATACAAAACATAACAAAATAAGACAAATTTAATTAAACAAAATCTATGCTATTCTTACCAATATTTATTCAAAATTTATTCCTCAAAGTTTCACGAACATGAGAGAGATAACGTACAAAAAAGATTAGGGATTAAAATTATATCGACGGATGTTAATCAATCATTTCATGAGATTTCTGTCAACACACATATTATAATACATGTATGTATGTATGTATGTATTTCGTGACAAACTCATCAATCTTACTCGGTGAAGTTTGTACTGTGAATGAACTCCCCACGGCCATGTTTCATTTTTTTATTTATCAAACAATTTATGTTCGTTTCAAAAATGTGTTATTTAACGTTAACTGAATACACTCACGGATTCAGTTTTTAGAGAGGATAGTGTAAAAACAATAAGTATATTCAAACTGTTACAATTCACATATTCATGTATGCAAGTTGATTTTCAGTCTGAATATAGAATAGAAACATTTAATTAACTACGAATAATATTAGTTAAGTATGTTAGCGGGGTGAAGTTTCATATACTGTGTTAAATATCACCGTATACCACTGTGTCTGCAGCGACTCGCTCGGTTTATTTTTGAAGATGGATGCTACTTGTCTTTCTTTACTTCCTTTCTCTTTCTTTCTTTCTACTAAGGCAAACAGTCAGTTAACATATTGATTATAATATAAGATTAACAGACGATTATTTAGAAGTGCTAAACTCATCAATGCGTATAACAAGGCGGATAAAAATCAAGTCGTGTCCATGTTAAATATTTGTTTAATATTAAAGTATTTAAAAAGAAAGTATTTAAAAAGTGCATCACGAAATAATGGACCTCAAAGTTAATTATTTTTGATGCAGCAGCGATTATAACAGACGTTGGACAATCGGGTTAATTGTTCATTAAGAAATTATAATTAATTTCAATGAAACAAAATATAAGAATGAGGAAAAATATATATTATTTATTTATATTAATTTAAACACATTTTTATTTGCTTTGTGAGTTATTTAGTTTCAAGTAATTTCAGTTTCCTATTTCGTTTAAAGAATTCTTGAATAAAAACAGAAAAAAATGAAATTACAATCTTAACAAGTGTTTATTTAACCTCTCCTATAACCTTAGTTTTAGTAGAGATAATATAATCCTGACAATCAAACAATATTATTAATAATAATATTATATGGGATGTCCAACAGCTGATCTGTATATGGGGATAGAAGAAAAACTGGATAAGTGACAACTACATGCTATAATCGAGTTAGTCAAATTTAATTGTTAAATAAGCTGTTGAGAGACTTCTTCTGTCCTTGACTTTGCTTTACTCATATCATAACATTTACCATTTAAATTTTCATAAAACATTTGAATTGTAATAATAGTTGATACAGCGAGGACAAGTAATATTTATCAAACTTTAACATCGTTGATAACTAAGTATTAATTCAGATACTAGTTAAAAAAGACGCAGACTTTACAAACATGTCGTCTGGTAAAAAACTATAGAAACATTACTGTAACTGTTTACATTCAGACAGTAAATGTAGGACTACAAAAGTCGTACGTAAAGTTACAAAAAGGAAGATTATAAGGACCTTCATTTGGAGTTCCCAGCCGATTCCTTATAACCCCTATCCTGCTCTTTTTATGGTGAACCTTTACATCATTATATTTTAATTTAGGTTTTGTGATTTTAAAAGGATTTTTAACAATAATTACAACCGTCTTAAAAGTAACTGATACAGTTTTTAAATCTGTCAATTGTGATACTTGACATCCCAGCAGTTATAGTGGGTAATGCGGCTATTTCAAAATAAGAAAAGCGGCGACGCTTGTATCGCGATTTTTGTTACATATATGTAAAATAGAAAATGCTTCTATAGAATTAATTGTGATAACACCTAAGCCAAAACAATCATTTTTATCTGTGTCTATCTTTTACATATAAAGCAAATTAGATATGGCATGAATTTTTATAAAATTTGGTTATTACCGCAAATTTTATGTATGTATTTGTACAATTTCTAAGATGGCTTATGGATTGATGTGGTGGGAGGGGTGGTGCAGATGCTGGCAACAGCTAGATACAGTATACTGCACTAAGCCAAGCTAAATCTGTATTAGTTCAAGGCAAGTATAAGATTATGAAACAAATTCATAAAATATAAATTAGTAGGAAGTAAATATAGTTTCTTACGGGATTATTATTTTAGCAATTTACTACTTCAGGCAGGAATTGATTAAGTTATTAAATTGTATTTTATCGTATACACTATATATAAATATAAACACAACCCATACCCTTACAAAGTATATTCTTAATAATATTCGACTACTATATATATATATATATATATATATATATATATATATGTAATTTCATACAATTAAAATACAAAAAGTGAATTGTATACAAGATATCTGACCAATAAGGATCGTCTGTAACATTGTACACTGTATTCTGTAAAACTTGTAAAATAAATCTCTAAACAAATGTTGCAAAAACTATCTTTTTTATTTGTTAAAATAGCACTTTATCACTAATTACTTATTTTAATAAATGCTTATCTTAAAAGAATAAAGTATATATCTAAAATATACATATAACATTTTCATACTCATACCCACATCTACTCCGTCACTCATAACGACTCCTAGGATGATTCGCACCTAAAAAATGCTCCAAATTCATTCTCGGTTAGTTACTACATAGTTATCCGTTACTGCAAACTATCCTAAACGAAGGACAGAAGGCGATTATTCAATGAACAGTAGCTGAATATTAAAATACCAGTGAGGTTCTTGAGTAACTTATACTTAATTAGATTGACGATGAACAATTAAAATGAATAGAAGATGCCCGGGAGCCGACAATTTCTTATTTCTCACGTTCTAATTCAACGCCCACATTCATTTCATTTCAATGCCGTGATTAAATCGTTCACCTGTTGAGTTAAATTCCTTATCAAATAATAAATATTTAATATATCATTTATAGCTATTTTGATATTAAAACAAGGTGGGCTTAGTGAAATAATATCGGAAGTAACTATAAGAGTTATAACGTTTTAAAAACATTAAACATAAAACATCGATCAATGTTTTTTATTATTTTATTATATTTATTTTAAAATAATTAATTCACATACACTTATTGACATTTTGGTCTACGTTCAAGCAATGATAAATTTAAAAAAAAGTTATTGTCAATAAAATATTATTCGTTTCTACTAGTTTATTAAATTCAGTTAGACACAGGGGGAGGCCTCGAGTGACCTTGGAAAACACAGTATCTACGATACTGGAGGAAGGTCACGTAAAAAGCACGAGGACCCCTCGGAGGGTATGTACTCGTATGAAGAGGTTGATGTCTGTGGCGGAGGCGAAAGAGGTATGCAGGGACCGTAGCGTTTGGCGCTCCGTCGTCTCTGGCTAGACCGTAAGGGATATGGCGTGAAGCTAAATAAATAAATAATAAATAAATTAAATATCAAGTAAAATATACAGAAATAAATAATACAATTTCAAAGATAAATTGTCGCCATTGTCACACACAAAACAGTCCATACCTTTCATTTCAATGGCTTCGAGACATTTCATAATGGTGTATTGTTCATCTTTATTCTGAAGTCAGACATTTTGTTGAAACTGGTAAATTATAAATATCAACTCCCGCTCATTAAAATGGGTTCTACATTTACTCCATGCTAGTGTTTTTTTGATATTTTCACCATATCCTTCTGATAATATGATAGTGTAGAGGTATTAAGAACAACAATATACGTCGCAAGATATTTATATATATACGGCAAAATGTCAGTTAGCTTTAAGAACACAATACAAAAGCTCTGATAATGAGCCAGAGTTGAGTATTTATGATAAAAGTTAGTTTAAAATAAATAAAAGAAACATATTCTCTGATAAGAAGTAATATTGAAAATCGTGTCATTTGGCATACTGTGATCTTGAAGCGCTTCTCTGATTTGCTTCATTAGGAGACAGCGCGATCGAGTGCTTCAAGACTGAACGCGGAATATGATAATATGGTTCATACATCTGCACAAGGTGCTGGTCTGTCGCAATGTTCAGATTGGCTTATAATTTTCAATTCAAACAACGCTTTATTACTGATAAGCAATTTTCATAACTTGACTAATTTTATAACGTATTGATACACTTATTTGTTTTGACAAACCACAATTAAAATTAACAATAAATATTGTACAATGTGGTAAAATGTGAACATTGTATATTAAATACAAATATTTTAAAATAATTTACAAACCGCATAATGTTCGCTCATTTAATTATATAATTTATTAATATAAATTAAATAAATACTTTACATATAAAAAAACTATTTTTAATATAAATATGATTCTCCTGTAGAAACAATTATTTTGAAATATATTAAGAATGGAAGATTTTCTTTTTAATTTCTATTTTTATTATTTATATTACTTTATATTTACTACTAAATCTTAATATGTCACTGAAGGTGATAGCAATCTCCTTAAAAAGAATTACGAGGATATTATACAGAACAATTTACTTTTAAAACTTTTTTTTCTCATAGCATCAAGCTATTTGTGTAGCAAATTGAAATTGATGAAATAAGGTCGTAGTATAGAGAAAATTCAAAATTCACATTGACTCGAGGTTCCCTCAGCGCAGCCACCATTTAAAAATGTTGATAAATGATACACTTGGGATATACGATTTAATAACCATTTAAAATATATAATAATAATGATATACCGAATAAGTCTTTGTGTGTCCGTCTGCTGAGCTGAAGACATCATATTTATAATTGAATGTGTAAGTACACTGTCAAAATTTAAAGTTTCTGAATAACAGAGGAATCAGAGGCAACTCATATCTGTTTCTTGGTTTAACTATGCTTCGTACTAATACATTCATATGTTCAACTTCTAAACATAATATTACAACTTCTGAATATGATATGTATATTCAAATAAATGAAATTAGCTTTTAAATTTTTATGTCAAAAATATAAATAATAATAGCATTTATCTGGAACTATAATATATATAGAAATACACTGTACACGGGGACATGTTATTTCGATCCGAATATCGGACCCCAGTTAAGGTCTCGGTTTAAGTGGACAGAATATCGGACCCCAGTTAAGCCCTCGGTCGGTGGACAAATAAATTTTAAAATAATGCCTACAATCCAATCACGTCAAAACCACTGACCCTCTCACTCCTAAGGGTCCCAAATCACCAACGAACGACCTGTTTCAAGTGATATTAAAGTTTGCAATTTCAAGTATAGAGTAGTTTTATGATATTATTGTGTGTGTGATGTATCTGTAAAGATATTGTATCTAATATCAAAATTATTAGATTTATAAAAGCGATCGAAGTTATAAATATTAATGATATATTGGATATTTATTAAATTTAAGTAGAAATATTTTTTATGTTGTCAATCCTAAGTTTCAATACTGATTATTAAGCTTATATTGCGCTTAATTTTGCCATTAAACCTTAAAATTTCAGCTGAGCAGCTGTATTTTTGCATACAGTAGGCTTCGCTTGTTTATATTAGGGATAAAACATAACAATTTAACAAGATTGTATTCTTTTTTATGTCGTTTGGTAGAAAACGCTTGTGTAACCTTTTTTTGTATAACAAAATTTTAATAAGTAATTAAGTAGAATATATTATTGACAATGGACTTGATCGCCATGTTCATCAATCTCTGTGATACCTACCGACCTAACAAGGAGCGCAGTGACAAGTTACCAGCGGACTGTTTCTAATTAAATATATCTAAGTCCATCTGCGGGATATAGATGGCCTACTACATGTATCATTCGAATAATATATTATAATAAGTTTATATTTTTTATTGTTAACATTAACATAACAAGCTTTGAAACAAAAATAACCGTAGATAAAACCGAACCGAAAACGAAAAAAACTATGAAATAACTTAAGTTACAATAAAGTAAATTAATTTATAATTTATGTATCTTGTCTTATATATTATATTCAAATAAAATAAATTTTCTCTTTTGTAGACAATCGTGAAGAGCATGGAAATTGTCTATTAATTGCTTGGCAATGCATTAAGTGCAAAAAATCTACATACTCATAGATTGGACGTTTGACGTCAGAAAGGTTTGAATTTAGTACATTTTTATATATAATATGTATTGTTTTAATCGTAATAAATACCATATTTTAATATTAGGAATAACGCAAGAAGATTAAGAAGAAACTAGTCAAATTTACAGTTACTGCAATACAAAGTGACACAATATTAACTATATATGTATAAGGAAATAAATGCAAATTAGTAAAATATGTTTTCTAGTACGCATGGAAATGATAAATCGACTAAGAGAATGATGAAAGATAAGATAATGAATAATCTATACATATTTATAAAATTTTAGTGTCTGTTTTGTAATTCCTAATTAACAGGTTTTCACTAAATGCATATGAAAGTATATACGATAAAAATTTAAATTTATATCTATCTCTCTGTCTGTTTGTTATGACTAAACTTTAAAACGGCTCCACTGATTTTAACAGAACTTTCACTGGCGGATAGATGATTTTATAAAGAGTAACTTAGGTACTTTTATTTTAAAAAACATTCTGTGCGAACGAAGTCATTTTCACAGCTTTTTAAATATTTCTTCGCTCAAATCAAATCAAATCAAATCAAATCAAATCAAATCAAACTCCGAAGTAGGAAATTTTGTTATTTATTTGACACTTTAAGAATAAGATATTCCGAAATTTCTTAACTAAATAAATTACTTTGCTCTAATTTATATAACATCATACTTTCAAACTTTCCAGCATCTTTAGGCCAAAATTTATAACAAATTATATTAATCTACGTCTAAAGTCGACCTACTCATCAATAATATACAAACCGTATGACATAACAATGTGTATGTATTTACATATATATATATATATATATATATATACATATATATATATATATATACATGTAAATACATACACATTGTTATGTCATACTGCACAACAATAATAATAAATTATATTAAAATAATCCTGATTGTACACTATACTGTTAGACAACAAATATTACATCAGCCTATTTAGACTCTAGTTATAACTACAATCAACAGCACTAGAGAGAGAGCGAGAGAGTGTCTTTTGTGACGTCACAGAATGACATATTATAAGAATAATATTATATAGATTATATAATATTCGAATACAATTTATTGATGTGTTACTAAACAGGTTTTTTGTACTTACTAGTTATACTTTGTTGGCGGACTGGCGATGATACCCAAATACCAACCATTTCTCACCATGTGTATTTATATAAATATATTCATTCCATATCCAGGAATATGCAAGAGCTACACTCACCGAGAACTTGAAAAAAGTTAACATTTTGGGCTAATATAATAACATTTTTAGTCTCTTTCATGAATATTTGTTTAAATGAACCAAAAAAGTAACGGTATATACTATAACCTTGAAGCCTAAAAGGTTCTAAACGCTGGCACACATCGTCTGACGCCGGAAGTGATATATCAAGGAGATAAATGGGGTTGAAGGATATAGCTCGGATAATCGGACCCAAAGAATACCTTAAAAAGGAACCCCGTTTCATAAATTGTTCTTAAAAAAGGTATTATCAGTTATTTATTTTTTGTAATTCTTAGATCAAAATCAATCATATAGTTATACTACTATAAAACGCCTTATCAATATGTTGAACTATTCTCTGGTAAGTAACAATCATCTTTTGAATACGTCATCAACTCTGTGTTATCAAATCTGGAATAATTATTGAAATGAAATATTAAATGTTAATGTTAGTATTTGTTTTAAATAAATAAATAAAACCGCAAACAAATAAAATCTCAATATTTATAATATTTGAGATAATATCTTTTAAAAAATATAGTAATATTCCTCATAGAAAGAACAATTAATTATCTAGAAATATATCATGTATTCCCTTCAATAATTAACCTTAAGGTTCTGGAAATGCCCCAAGTTGATGAGATCAATATATAGATATAAAATACATCTGTCCAATAAGGATCGTCTGTACCATTGTATACGTCTTCTGTAAAACTTATAAAAAAATTCTCGGAACAAAAATTACAAAAATTATGTTTTTTTATTCTTAAAAATTTTTAAATTCGGTTTATCACTAATTACTTATTTTAATAAATGCTTATCTTAAAACAATAAAATAATTTCTAAAATATATATAAAACATTTTCATACATATACCCATCTACTCCGTCATCATAACGAGAACTCCTAGGATGATTTTTTCATATAGCATCTAAATATCACTTCAAAATCAATCTCTGTTAGTTACTACATAGTTATCCGTTACTGCAAAATATCCTAAACGAAGGACAGAAGGCGATTATTGAGTCTACAGTAGCTGAATATTAAAATACCAGTGAGGTTCTTGAGTAACTTATACTTAATTAGATTGACGATGAACAATTAAAATGAGTAGAAGATGCCGGGAGCCGACAATTTCTTATTTTCCACGTTCTAATCCAACGCCCACGTTCGTTTCATTTCAATGCCGTGATTAAATTGGTCACCTGTTGAGTTAAATTCTTTATCAAATAATAAATATTTAAAATAATCATTTATAGTCATTTTGATAATAAAAAATGTTGTCTTATTGAAATAATATCTGAAGAAACTGTAAGAGTTATAACGTTTTCAAAAACATTAAACAAAACACACCGATCATTGTATTTTGTTATATTTTAAAATAATTATTTGACATACACTTATTGATATTTTTTTTTTCTACGTTCAAGCAATGAAAAATTAATAAATTATTGTTAATAAAATATTATTCGTTTCTCATAATTCATTGTAAAAACTGAATTTAATAAATAAATTCAGTTTTTACAATTAATTGTTAAGTAAATATATTCAGAAACAAATAATATATTTTCAAAGGTAAATTGTCACCATTGTCACATACAAAACAGTCCATACCTTTCATTTCAATGGCTTCAAGACATTTCATAATGGTGTATTGTTCACCTTTGTTCTGAAGTCAGACATTTTGTTGAAATTGCTAAATAATATCAACATCGACTCATTAAAATAGGTTCTACATTTACATCATACTGGTGTTTTTTTTATATTTTTCCACATCCTTCTGATACTATGATGGTGTAGAGGTATTAAGAACAACAATATATATATAGATAAGTCGCAAGATATTTATATATATATACGGCAAAATGTCAGTTAGCTTTAAGAACACAATACAAAAGCTCTGATAATAAGCCAGAGTTGAGTATTTATGGTTAAAGTATGATAATATGATAATAAGGTTCATACATCTGCACAAGATGCTGGTCTGTCGCTTTGTTCAGAGTGGCTTATAATTTTTAATTTAAACAACGCTTTATTAGCGATAACCAATTTTTCATAACTTGACTAATTTTATAACGTATTGATACAATTATTTGTTTTGACAAACCACTATTAAAATTAATAATAAATATTGTACAATGTGGTAAAACGTGAACATTGTATATTAAATAGAAACATTTTTAAATTATTTACAAACCGCATAATGTTCGCTCATTTAATTATATAATTTATTAATATAAATAAAATAAATACTTTACATATAAAAAAACTATTTTTAAGATAAATATGATTCTCCTGTAGAAACAATTATTTTGAAATATATTAAGAATGGAAGATTTTCTTTTTCATTTCTATACTACTAAATCTTAATATGTCCCTGGAGGTGATAGCAATCTCCTTAAATGGAATTACGGGGATATTACATAGAACAATTTACTTATAAAACTTTTTTTTTTCTCAAAGCGTCAAGCTATTTGTGTAGCAAATTGGAATTGATGAAATAAGGTCGTAGTATAGAGAAAATTCAAAATTCACATTGATTCGAGGTGATCTCAGCGCAGCCACCGTCTAAAAATGTTGATAAATGACACACTCGGGATATACGATTTAAAAACCATTTAAAATATATAATAATAATGATATACCGAATAAGTGTTTATGGGTGCGTGTCCGTCTGCTGAGCTGAAGACATCATATTTATAAGTGAGTGTGTCATTACACTGTCAAAATTTTAATTTTCTAAAAAGCTAGTAACATTAAAATCATATGTTTTGTTTTTTTTTTGTCAACGTGTGACCAAAGTAATGGAAGCATAAAATTTTTATTATATATTTGATATCTAATATGGTACTCTATAAAAGCAACTGCTCCAGCAGAAATCGCGTATTACTGGAATCAGAGGCAACTCATTTCTGTTTCTTCAGTCAGTTCAAGTGTGCTTCTTAGAAATACATTCATATGTTCAACTTCTAAACATAATATTACAACTTCTGAATATGATATGTTTATTCAAATAAATGGAATTTGCTTTTAAGTTTTTATGTCAAAAATATACTTAATAATAGCATTTATCTGTGACTAAAATATATTATATTCAACACATATAAGAAATACGCTGGGACATGTTATTTCGATCCGAATATCGGACCCCACAGTTAAGGTCTCAGTTTGAAAGGACATAATATCGGACCCCAGTTAAGCTCTTGGTTTAAGTGTACAAATAAATTTTAAAATAATGCCCACAATCTAATCACGTCAAAACCAATGACCCTCTCACTCCTAAGGGTCCAAAATCACCAAACGAACGACCTGTTTTCAGGTATAGATATTACAGCTTTCTACAGACAGAAAGACAGACGCAAGGACGAAAAGACATATCGAAACTATAAGGTAGACTACAGAACCCTAAAACTATTTAATATCATATAATAAAGTTATAATGTTATATTTTAATATATAAGTTTATGTATATTAATAAAAATAACTAAAAATGATCTCAAATTAATCTTAATATAGAAATGGATTTAGGTATTTTTTTTACTTTTTTATTATAACTATAACATAAAAATATGACCGTGTAGCAATTAAAAAAAAAATTAGACTGCGAAGAAAAATTCCTTGCAATTTTTAGGCATATTTTTTATACTTTTTATATAATCTCAATAATTAGTTAACAAACTTAAAACTAAAGTTAATTTAAATTCCACGCTAATTACTTGGATCTCTAAAAAATATTAGTTAAACAAATTATAGGAATGAGAAAAATTGAACGGGTAATGACTTTGAGGGTAAGGTTGGCGATTTTTTGAGGGGTGGTAATTAACGAAGTCATTGACGCGACCTCATCTGACGGAAACGTTCTTCTAATATTTATTCAAAATTTAGGGTTAAATATGATTCCTCTTATTAATTTACCGTTCCTTTAAATTTTTTATATCTTTAGATATTTATACAGTATATAAAATATTGATTTAATAGTTTTAAATGATTATATATTAAAATATCTCCAAAATTATATAAAAATATCATAAGATGCTATTTTAAATTTGTAAATTAATCTTAAGTTGGATCAGTACCAAAGCGATATCTTATATGAAATAAATATAAGAATGTAGTTATGTACATATACAAAATGTAAATATAATCTTTATACAGAGCCAGTTTATCCCTGACTCCTAAATCTAAAGCCTTTGCCCTACTCTAAAAATAAAAAATAAAATATTGCTTTACAATGAATATTTTTAACATGAGTACTAAATAATTTTCTACAAAAATAATACCAACATAGAGATCATTGTATTTACTTCACTGATAGATACAGTTCATCACATTGGAACCCATTTTGTATTACTTCCACGATCAATCTCTTCCAGAAAATTACAAGTAAAGTAATATTAACACAGTAATGTCACGAGCTTACATTCAATATAATTATAAATATCCTGGACAGGACAAATTTATTAACCAAATTCATTCACCACCACTAACTGTAGACGAACTATTTAGGAAATAGAATAAAACTTATACTCTAAATAGAATCGTACTTTCTAAGATTCCGTTAAGAAACAAAATTTCCCCGTCCAAACTAGTTTATTTACTTTGTTACATAAGAACTGCACTCTCTCCATATGTCCTACCAAAAGGATTGAAAAGCTTTTCTGACATTATTAAACATCTGTTTGACCAACTTAATCTTCAGCATCTCTCTGGTTACTGAGTCAGTTCACAATTGTAATGTAGTCACAACATTAAGTTTATCCGAGTCGAGTTTTAGATGTTGCACATAAATCAAAATATACAGACTAACAGATCTCCATAAATTTAAATATACCTTTCTATCATTTCCATCAGCAGATTTTCAAAACCTTTATGAATTTAAATGGGCTTGTGCAAATATTAATATAGTTTTAAAGAATAAAATTTTTATTTTTTAATATTTTCTCTGAAAAACTTCAACAATTGCTTGAGAATTATCAATCTAGGTTTGTTTGCAGTGTACAAAGTTTTTTAAATCTTAAACTTCCAATTTACATACAGGAAAATAAACTACCAATAAATTGTGGGTCTACTTCTGAAGGTACTTTAAAGAAAATCGTGTCATTTATGCTATAACTCTATTTAAATAGCATATAAAATATTTGTAGACCTACAATGCTTTTTCAATCGAACTATCTAATTAAATATTTTAATATCGGTGTTTAGAATGCCTTTACAATATAACATCGATGATACTCGTACGTTGTGTTTTATTTTTGGAAATCTTGGCCACCAAATAGAGACCACCACCACCACCAATATAGAGACTAGTTTGTGAACATTTCGAATATTAGGTAGTTATCATCAACCGTCTATAGACGTAGCAGTAACAGCGTAGTTACCATTACCTAAAGGTTCAAATTTTACATTCATTGACAATTATTCAGTCAACCAACTTGACTAGGTGACTAATTGGTCACTATGGGTGCAGCGTTTCCACGGAACATCTGAATTCATTGTGTTTGCATTTGTTAAAACAGAGAGCACCTCAAATTATAAATTGACCTCAAAATAGTTCACGTAATAACATTTGCCTATATTTTTGGTGGAACTATTATATTTATATTAAAAGATATATGATATCATATATGGTATTTGTACATATATATTATTATCATGGTTAATGGATGTCAGAGACATTCCTTATAAAGTTATATATATATATATGTATTTTCCCCATATCCTTCTGATAATATGATAGAGGTATTAAGAACAACAATATACGTCGCAAGATATTTATATATATACGACAAAATGTCAGTTAGCTTTAAGAACACAATACAAAAGCTCTGACAATGAGCCAGAGTTGAGTATTTATGATAAAAGTTAGTTTAAAATAAATAAAAGAAACATATTCTCTGATAAGAAGTAATATTGAAAATCGTGTCATTTGGCATAGTGTGATCTTGAAGCGCTTCTCTGATTTGCTTCATTAGGAGACAGCGCGATCGAATGCTTCAAGACTGAACGCGGAATATGATAATATGGTTCATACATCTGCACAAGGCGCTGGTCTGTCGCAATGTTCAGAATGGCTTATAATTTTCAATTCAAACAACGCTTTATTACTGATAAGCAATTTTCATAACTTGACTAATTTTATAACGTATTGATACACTTATTTGTTTTGACAAACCACAATTAAAATTAACAATAAATATTGTACAATGTGGTAAAACGTGAACATTATATATTAAATACAAATATTTTAAAATAATTTACAAACCGCATAATGTTCGCTCATTTAATTATATAATTTTTTTTTTTTTTTTTTTATGTTATAGGAGGGCAAACGAGCGTGCGGGTCACCGTTAATATGTGATCACCGCCGCCCATGAACTCTTGCAACATCCGAAGATACACAAGAGCGTTGCCGGCCTTGGAGAAAGGAATATATGCCTTTTTTGAAGGTACCCATGTCGTATCGATCTGGAAATACCGCCGAAGGAAGTTCGTTCCACATTTGAGTGGTACGTGGGAAGAAAGTCCTTGAAAACCGCACAGTTGAAGATCGCCACGCATCCAGGTGGTATGGATGGTAAAGGAGGCGATGGCGAGCTGTGCGGTGGTGAAATTCGGCGGTAGGCATCAGATCGAATAGTTCTTCGGAACACTCCCCGTTGTAAATGCGGTAGAAGACGCACAAAGCAGCCACGTCTCTACGCAATGCCAAAGAGTCCAGCCGTTCGCAGAGCACCGGGTCCCCGACAATCCGAACGGCTCTCCGTTGTACGCGGTCAAATGGTAGAAGCTGATATTGGGGTGATCCGGACCAGAGATGAGAACAGTACTCCATGTGTGGCCGGACCTGCGCCTTGTAGAGCGCAAGTCTTTGGCCAGGTTTGAAATACTGCCTCGCTCTATTGATCACTCCCAATTTCGTCGAGGCCAACTTGGCCTTGCTCTCCAGATGACCACGAAACTGACAGTCGCTCGAAATGTCGAGACCAAGTATTCTGATACTTGGCGAGGCAATAAGAGGAGTGCTCTCGAAGAGCGGTGATACGACAAATGGGGTTTTTTTAGTGGTAAACGCGCAAACCTGTGTCTTGTCGGGATTGAACTGAACGTGGTTCAGTTCACCCCACTCAGAGATCATTCCCAGGGAAGTCTCTATTGAAGACACAAGTTTCTTTCGGCACTCATCGACGTTTTCCCAAGAGAGACCTGCACGACCGGAATATACCGCATCCCCAGTGCTGTCATCCGCATAACAATGTATGTTGGAAATATCCAACATATCATTGATGTGCAGGAGGAACAGAGTTGGGGATAGCACGCAGCCTTGGGGTACACCAGCGTTCACGGGCTTGGGGTCCGAGCAAAAACCGTCGAGAACGACCTGTATGCTCCGCCCAGTGAGGAAGCTGGTGATCCACTTGCATAAACTCTCGGGAAGCCCATAGGAAGGTAGCTTCGAAAGAAGCCCCTTGTGCCATACACGATCGAAGGCTTTTGCCATATCCAGACTAACTGCCAGACCCTCTCCCTTGCTTTCAATAACCGTTGCCCAACGGTGAGTGAGGTATAACAGAAGATCACCAGCTGATCGACCATGGCGAAAGCCATACTGCCGGTCATTGATCAACTGGTGATCCTCGAGGTACGTTAGGACCTGTCGGTTTATGATGATCTCCATTATTTTGGAGAGAAGGGAGGTAATGGCGATAGGTCTGTAGTTAGCTGGGTCCGAGCGATCACCTTTTTTAGGGATCGGATGGACAAGGGCACACTTCCATGAGACCGGGACTACGCCTTTAAGGTAGGAGTGCCGAAATAGACGCGTTAGCACTGGAGTCAACTCAGGGGCACACGTTCGTAGCACCAGTGGAGAAATGCCATCCGGCCCACTCGACTTATGAACGTCCAAGGAAAATAGAGTCTGCCTGATAGTTTTTTGCCGAAAAACTATTTCCGGCATTGAGCTCTGACACCGCGGGATGACAGGCGGTGTCTTCCCGTGGTCGTCCAAAGTCGAGTTGGAGGCGAAAAGAGTGCCCAAGAGATCGGCTTTCTCTTTTGCCGTGTGGGCCAGAGAGTCATTCCCCATGTGCAACGGCGGTAGGGACGGCTGGCTAAAGTTGCCCAGACTGGCCTTTGAAAGCGCCCAGAATTTGCGCGTGCCAGGCGGGTACTTTGCCAGCTGATCCCCAATTTTGACGACATGCTTGAACTTTGCTCTAGCGATTTGCCGTTTGAAGAATCTGGAGGCACGGTTGTATTTCCTCTTCAGAACTCTAGAGTTCGGATCCTTAGTGACTAACGCATTGGCCCAAGCTTGATAAGCCTGCCGTTTGCCAGCTGATGCAGCCCTGACAGACGCATCAAACCAAGGCCGCGATCTGCCACCAAGTGGTACCACAGAGCTTGGTACAAAAAGTTCCATGCCCTGAAGTATCACATCAGCTACAGCCGCAGCGCAGTCACTAGGATCGTTGGAAGGGAAACAAATCGGCCCCCATGGGTAGGATGCAAAAAAAGACCGCATTCCATCCCAATCCGCTGACTTGTAGTGCCAAACGCGTCGAGTCGCAGGTCTTGTGCGAGCTGGACGTTGAATGGGCACTACACTCCGTACCAGACAGTGATCAGAGGACCCTAAAGGAGCCTCGACAGCGACCTGGTACTTTTCTGGATGTGTAGTCAGCAGAAGATCCAACAAAGAGGGCGTGTGGCTGTCCACATCCGGTAGACGAGTGTGCGTCTGTACCAGCTGGGACAGACCATTTGCCAGAGCAAAGTTAAACACAGATCTCCCCGCGTAGTCGGTTGCACGTGACCCTAACCATTCGGTATTGTGCGCGTTAAAGTCCCCGAGGACTACGACTTCGGCGGAGGGAGTCTGAGATAGCAGGTCGTCAATCTTCGCTTGAACGTGGCCCAACAGTTGATCTGTTTGTGCATTACCACTATGGGACCTGTAGAGGCACGCGTAGAATCTGACGTGATCGTCCATGTCCACGCGCAGCCAGAGCACGGACAGGTCCCGACCTTCAAAAATCTGAAGGCGACGGTAGCAGATATCCTCCCTTACGAACACAGATACCCCGGCGTGTGGTATAAAATGATGTTCTAGTTTATACCCGGGGTATGATAGGTACGCTGTGTCGCTAGGTTGTGATATCTGCGTCTCCGTCAAAAACAACAAGGCCGGCTGCGCCGTCTCAAGGTGGTAGTGGACGGCGTTTAGGTTCGAATGAAACCCCCGGATGTTACAAAAGTCAACATCTAGAGTGGAACGGGGTGCCGCTGTTTGCCGTCGTTTGCCCTCAGGAAACACTAAGTGCGATACTTTGCCCGCCCCAGATACGACGGGCAGCCCGAGCAAAATCCGAGGATCATTCCCCCGATTTTGCTCGGGGAGGGGGTCCCCGGCTTCATCAAAGCCGGTACCCTCCTGGGGTATTTTTCTTTTATGCATCGCGTTCATGTTTGGCGGGGGGGGGGGGGGGGGTTTGGGCTTCCGGATTCTCTCACTCACCGACGGAACATAACCAAATGAATTTGGTTACTACACGTCGGTCTTCTGTGAGAGGGTGGTCCTTCCCCGGTCGAGCCAGCCCAATACGAGCTGCAGTCAGATAACTACAGCTAGGCTCTACCACCTAAAAGATTTTTTATTAATATAAATTAAATAAATATTTTACATATATAAAAACTATTTTTAATATAAATATGATTCTCCTGTAGAAACAATTATTTTGAAATATATTAAGAATGGAAGATTTTCTTTTTAATTTCTATTTTTATTATTTATATTACTTTATATTTACTACTAAATCTTAATATGTTACTGAAGGTGATAGCAATCTCCTTAAAAAGAATTACGAGGATATTATGCAGAACAATTTACTTTTAAAACTTTTTTTTCTCATAGCATCAAGCTATTTGTGTAGCAAATTGAAATTGATGAAATAAGGTCGAAGTATAGAGAAAATTCAAAATTCACATTGACTCGAGGTTCCCTCAGCGCAGCCACCATTTAAAAATGTTGATAAATGATACACTTGGGATATACGATTTAATAACCATTTAAAATATATAATAATAATGATATACCGAATAAGTCTTTGTGTGTGCGTGTCCGTCTGCTGAGCTGAAGACATCATATTTATAATTGTAATTGTAACAGTGTAAGTACACTGTCAAAATTTAAAGTTTCTGAATAACAGAGGAATCAGAGGCAACTCATATCTGTTTCTTGGTTTAACTATGCTTCGTACTAATACATTCATATGTTCAACTTCTAAACATAATATTACAACTTCTGAATATGATATGTATATTCAAATAAATGAAATTAGCTTTTAAATTTTTATGTCAAAAATATAAATAATAATAGCATTTATCTGGAACTATAATATATATAGAAATACACTGTACACGGGGACATGTTATTTCGATCCGAATATCGGCCCCTAGTTAAGGTCTCGGTTTAAGTGGACAGAATATCGGACCCCAGTTAAGCCCTCGGTCGGTGGACAAATAAATTTTAAAATAATGCCTACAATCCAATCAAGTCAAAACCACTGACCCTCTCACTCCTAAGGGTCCCAAATCACCAACGAACGACCTGTTTCAAGTGATATTAAAGTTTGCAATTTCAAGTATAGAGTAGTTTTATGATATTATTGTGTGTGTGATGTATCTGTAAAGATATTGTATCTAATATCAAAATTATTAAATTTATAAAAGCGATCGAAGTTATAAATATTAATGATATATTGGATATTTATTAAATTTAAGTAGAAATATTTTTTATGTTGTCAATCCTTAGTTTCAATACTGATTATTAAGCTTATATTGCGCTTAATTTTGCCATTAAACCTTAAAATTTCAGCTGAGCAGCTGTATTTTTGCGTATGCAAAAATACAGCTGCTCAGCAAGCATGTTTATATTAGGGATAAAACATAACAATTTAACAAGATTGTATTCTTTTTTATGTCGTTTGGTAGAAAACGCTTGTGTAACCTTTTTTTGTATAACAAAATTTTAATAAGTAATTAAGTAGAATATATTATTGACAATGGACTTGATCGCCATGTTCATCAATCTCTGTGATACCTACCGACCTAACAAGGAGCGCAGTGACAAGTTACCAGCGGACTGTTTCTAATTAAATATATCTAAGTCCATCTGCGGGATATAGATGGCCTACTACATGTATCATTCGAATAATATATTATAATAAGTTTATATTTTTTTATTGTTAACATAATAAGATTTGAAAGAAAAATAACCGTAGATAGAAACGTGATCAAATATTTACAAAAACTATGAAATAACTTAAGGTACAATAAAATATAACTGATAATTTATGAATCTTGTCTTATATATTATATTCAAATAAAAGAAACTTTCTCTTTTGTAGTTTTGGCATTTTTACAAGAATTTAATACACCGACAATCGTAAAGAGAATGGAAATTGTCTATTAATTTCTTGGCAATGCATTAAGTGCAAAAAATCTACATACTCATAGATTGGACGTTTGACGTCAGAAAGGTTTGAATTTAGTACATTTTTATATATAATATGTATTGTTTTAATCGTAATAAATACCATATTTTAATATTAGGAATAACGCAAGAAGATTAAGAAGAAACTAGTCTTTTTTAAATTAAAAAATCTTCGATCAAATTTACAGTTACTGCAATACAAAGTGACACAATATTAACTATATATGTATAAGGAAATAAATGCAAATTAGTAAAATATGTTTTCTAGTACGCATGGAAATGATAAATCGACTAAGAGAATGATGAAAGATAAGATAATGAATAATCTATACATATTTATAAAATTTTAGTGTCTGTTTTGTAATTCCTAATTAACAGGTTTTCACTAAATGCATATGAAAGTATATACGATAAAAATTTAAATTTATATCTATCTCTCTGTCTGTTTGTTATGACTAAACTTTAAAACGGCTCCACTGATTTTAACAGAACTTTCACTGGCGGATAGATGATTTTATAAAGAGTAACTTAGCTACTTTTATTTTAAAAAACATTCTGTGCGAACGAAGTCATTTTCACAGCTTTTTAAATATTTCTTCGCTCAAATCAAATCAAATCAAATCAAATCAAACTCCGAAGTAGGACATTTTGTTATTTATTTGACACTTTAAGAATAAGATATTCCGAAATTTCTTAACTAAATAAATTACTTTGCTCTAATTTATATACCATCATACTTTCAAACTTTCCAGCATCTTTAGGCCAAAATTTATAACAAATTATATTAATCTACGTCTAAAGTCGACCTACTCATCAATAATATACAAACCGTATGACATAACAATGTGTATGTATTTACATATATATATATATATATATATATATATATGTAAATACATACACATTGTTATGTCATACTGCACAACAATAATAATAAATTATATTAAAATAATCCTGATTGTACACTCTACTGTTAGACAACAAATATTACATCAGCCTATTTAGACTCTAGTTATAACTACAATCAACAGCACTAGAGAGAGAGCGAGAGAGTGTCTTTTGTGACGTCACAGAATGACATATTATAAGAATAATATTATATAGATTATATAATATTCGAATACAATTTATTGATGTGTTACTAAACAGGTTTTTTGTACTTACTAGTTACACTTTGTTGGCGGACTGGCGATGATACCCAAATACCAACCATTTCTCACCATGTGTATTTATATAAATATATTCATTCCATATCCAGGAATATGCAAGAGCTACACTCACCGAGAACTTGAAAAAAGTTAACATTTTGGGCTAATATAATAACATTTTTAGCCTCTTTCATGAATATTTGTTTAAATGAACCAAAAAAGTAACGGTATATACTATAACCTTGAAGCCTAAAAGGTTCTAAACGCTGGCACACATCGTCTGACGCCGGAAGTGATATATCAAGGAGATAAATGGGGTTGAAGGATATAGCTCGGATAATCGGACCGAAAGAATACCTTAAAAAGGAACCCCGTTTCATAAATTGTTCTTAAAAAAGGTATTATCAGTTATTTATTTTTTGTAATTCTTAGATCAAAATCAATTATATAGTTATACTACTATAGAACGCCTTATCAATATGTTGAACTATTCTCTGGTAAGTAACAATCATCTTTTGAATACGTCATCAACTCTGTGTTATCAAATCTGGAATAATTATTGAAATGAAATATTAAATGTTAATGTTAGTATTTGTTTTAAATAAATAAATAAAACCGCAAACAAATAAAATCTCAATATTTATAATATTTGAGATAATATCTTTTAAAAAATATAGTAATATTCCTCATAGAAAGAACAATTAATTATCTAGAAATATATCATGTATTCCCTTCAATAATTAACCTTAAGGTTCTGGAAATGCCCCAAGTTGATGAGATCAATATATAGATATAAAATACATCTGTCCAATAAGGATCGTCTGTACCATTGTATACGTCTTCTGTAAAACTTATAAAAAAATTCTCGGAACAAAAATTACAAAAATTATGTTTTTTGATTCTTAAAAAAACGGTTTATCACTAATTACTTATTTAAACAAATGCTTATCTTAAAACTTACTCCGTCATCATAACGAGAACTCCTAGGATGATTTTTTCATATAGCATCTAAATATCACTTCAAAATCAATCTCTGTTAGTTACTACATAGTTATCCGTTACTGCAAAATATCCTAAACGAAGGACAGAAGGCGATTATTGAGTCAACAGTAGCTGAATATTAAAATACCAATGAGTTTCTTGAGTAACTTATACTTAATTAGATTGACGATGAACAATTAAAATGAGTAGAAGATGCCGGGAGCCGACAATTTCTTATTTTCCACGTTCTAATCCAACGACCACGTTCGTTTCATTTCAATGCCGTGATTAAATTGGTCACCTGTTGAGTTAAATTCTTTATCAAATAATAAATATTTAAAATAATCATTTATAGTCATTTTGATAATAAAAAATGTTGTCTTATTGAAATAATATCTGAAGAAACTGTAAGAGTTATAACGTTTTCAAAAACATTAAACAAAACACACCGATCATTGTATTTTGTTATATTTTAAAATAATTATTTGACATACACTTATTGATACTTTTTTTTTCTACGTTCAAGCAATGAAAAATTAATAAATTATTGTTAATAAAATATTATTCGTTTCTCATAATTAATTGTAAAAACTGAATTTAATAAATAAATTCAGTTTTTACAATTAATTGTTAAGTAAATATATTCAGAAACAAATAATATATTTTCAAAGGTAAATTGTCACCATTGTCACATACAAAACAGTCCATACCTTTCATTTCAATGGCTTCAAGACATTTCATAATGGTGTATTGTTCACCTTTGTTCTGAAGTCAGACATTTTGTTGAAACTGCTAAATAATATCAACATCGACTCATTAAAATAGGTTCTACATTTACATCATACTGGTGTTTTTTTTATATTTTTCCACATCCTTCTGATACTATGATGGTGTAGAGGTATTAAGAACAACAATATATATATAGATAAGTCGCAAGATATTTATATATATATACGGCAAAATGTCAGTTAGCTTTAAGAACACAATACAAAAGCTCTGATAATGAGCCAGAGTTGAGTATTTATGAAAAAAGTTAGTTTAAAATAAATAAAAGAAACATCTTCTCTGATAAGAAGTAATATTAAAAATCGTGTCATTTGGCACACTGCGATCTTGAAGCGCTTCTCTGATTTGCTTCATTAGGAGACAGCGCCATCGAGTGCTTCAAGACTGAACGCGGAATATAACAATATGGTTCATATATCTGCACAAGACGCTGGTCTAATGCAATGTTAGAATAATAGAATGGCTTATAATTTTCAATTCAAACAATGCTTTATTACTGATAAGCAATTTTTTATAATATGACTTTATATTATAACGTATTGATACACTTATTTATTTTAACAAACCACATTTAAAATTAACAATAAATATTGTACAATGTGGTAAAACGACAAGGTTGTATATTAAATAGAAAATAATTTTAATTAATTCTACATTCCACATAATGTTTGAAATATAAATTTAAAACTTTATGTATAAAATGTATACGTATATAATGTAATAATATAATGTATAAAATGTATTTTTAATACAAATATCATTCTACTGTAAGAATAAATATTTTGAAATATATTAAGAATAGTAGATTTTCTATTTCTTTTCTACACTACAAAATCTTAATAAGTCACTGGACGTGATAGCAATCTTCTTAAATGGAATTACGAGGATATTACATAGAACAATTTACTTGTAATTTTTTTTTCTCTTTAAAAGCATCAAGCAATTTGTGTAGTAAATTGAAATTGATGAAACAAGGTCGTAGTATAGAGAAAATTGAAAATTCATATTGACTCGAGGTTCCCTCAGCGCGGCACCATTTAAAAATGTTGATAAATGACACACTCGGGATATACGATTTAATAACCATTTAAAATATATTTAATTGTATCAATCTGTATATAATGATATACCTTAAAGATATACCGAATAAGTATTTGTGTATGCATGTCCGTCTGCTGAGCTGAAGACAATATTTATAAATAAAAATGTGTAAGTACACTGTTAAAATTTAAAGTTTCTGATCAGCTAGTAACATTAAAATCATATGTTTTGCTTTTTTTGTCAACATGTAACCAAAGTAATCGAAGCATATAATTTTTATTAGATACTTTATATCTTATATGGTGCTCTATAAACGCAACCGCTCGAGCAGAAACCGCATATTACTGGAATCAGAGGCAACTCATATCTGTTTCTAAGTTCAAGTGTGCTTCTTAGAAATACATTCATATGTTCAACTTCTAAACATAATATTACAACTTCTGAATATGATATGTATATTCAAATAAATGGAATTTGCTTTTAAATTTTTATGTCAAATATATACTTAATAATAGTATTTATCTATGAGTAAAATATATTATATTCAATACATATAAGAAATACGCTGGGACATGTTATTTCGACCCGAATATCGGACCCCAGTTAAGCTCTCGGTTTAAGTGTACAAATAAATTTTAAAATAATGCCCACAATCCAATCACGTCAAAACCACTGACCCTCTCACTCCTAAGGATCCAAAATCACCAAAAGAACGACCTGTTTCAGGTAATATTCAAGTTGGCAGTTTCAAGTATAGAGTAGTTTTATTATATTTATGATGTATGATGTATATGTAATGATATTACATCTAATATCAAAATTATTACATTTATAAAAACGATCGAAGTTATAAATAAAAGTGATATATTGGATATTTATTAATTTTAAGTAGATTTTTTTTTATGTTGTCAATCCTAATTTTCAATACTCGTTATTAAGCTTATATTGCGCTTAATTTTGCCCTTAAGCCTTAAAATTTCAGCTGAGCAGCTGTATCTTTGTATACAGTAGGCTTCGCTTGTTTATATTAGGGATAAAACATCAATTTAACAAGATTGTATTCTTCCTTTATGTCCTTAGACTAGGAGAAAATGGTTATGTAACTTTTTTTTTAAACAAAATTTTAATAATTAATTAAGTAGAATATATTATTGACAATGGACTTGATCGCCATGTTCATCAATCTCTGTGATACCTACCGACGGATAGCGGATTGTAATTAAAGATATCTAAGTCCATCTGCGGGATATAGATGCTTCATGTATAATTCGAATAATATATTACAAAAAGTTAATATTTTTTTATTGTTAACATAATAAGCTTTGAAACTTTGAAACAAAAAAAAACGAAGATAAAAACATGATAAAATATTTGCAAACACTATGAAATAACTTAAGTTAACAAAATATAATTAATAACTATATATCTTGTGAAGTGATAGCGAAATTATTGACAACGATTTTAACATAACTGTTTCTAGATAGCTGATCTTATAAAAAGTTATTTAAGCTACTTTTATTTTAAAAAACATTCTGGGCGAACGAAGTCATTTTCACAGCTTTTTAAATATTTCTTCGCTCAAATCAAATCAAACTCCGAAGTAGGAAATTTTGTTATTTATTTGACACTTTAAGAATAAGATATTCCGAAATTTCTTAACTAAATAAATTACTTTGCTCTAACTTATATAACATCATACTTACAAACTTTCCAGCATCTTTAGGCCAAAATTTATAACAAATTATATTAATCTACGTCTAACGTCGACCTACTCATCAATAATATACAAACCGTATGACATAACAATGTGTATGTATTTGTATATATATATATATATATATATATATAATATAATATAATAATTACCTAACAACAATTATTTTAAAATAATCATAATTATACACAATACGACTAGACAACAAATATTACATCAACCTATTTAGACTCTAGTTATAACTACAACGAATATTCTATACTCGTAATACGTCCATCATCAGCACTAGAGAGAGAGCGAGTGACCTTTGTGACGTCACAGGATGACATATTATAAGAATAATATTATATCGATTATATAATATTCGAATACAATTTATTGATGTGTTACTAACACAGGTTTTTTGTACTTACTAGTTCCACTTTGTTGGCGGACTGGCGATGACTGGGATACCCAAATACCGTACATTTCTCATCATGTATATTTATATAAATATATTCCTTCCATATTCACGAATATCCATGAGCTACAGTCGTCGAGAACTCGAAAAAAGTTAACATTTTGGACTAATATAATAAAATTTTTAGCCTCTTTCATGAATATTTGTTTAAATGAACCAAAAAAGTAACGGTATATACTATAACCTTGAAGCCTAAAAGGTTCTAAACGCTGGCACACATCGTCTGACGCCGGAAGTGATATATCAAGGAGATAAATGGGGTTGAAGGATATAGCTCGGATAATCGGACCGAAAGAATACCTTAAAAAGGAACCCCGATTCATAAATTGTTCTTACAAAAGGTATTATAGGTTATTTATTTTTTGTAATTCTTAAATCAATCTATATATATATATATAAGTCGTTATTATATAGTTATACTACTAAGAAAAAAGTCCTTATCATATATATTTAGACTATTTTCTGTTAAGTAACAATCTTTAGAACGCTTCATCAACTCTGTGTTATCAAATATAAATAATATACTAGACCTTAAATAATTAATGAAATTAAATGTTAAGTAAATATGAAGTTAATGTTATAAGTAAATAAAACCGCAAACAAATGAAACCACAAACCAATATTGATTGTGATATAATATCTCCCAAAAAATATAATAATATTCCTTATAGAAAGAACAATTAATTATTTAAAATATATAATGTATTCTCTTCAATAATTAACCTTAAAATTCTGTTAAAACCGCAAGTTGATGAGATTACTGACTGCACAGAAATTTACAACTCCTTACATCTTTAGAATCTTTCAAGGTCATAAAATTTAAGGAGGAATTAATTAAATAACGCTTCCGTGAATCGAGTAAACCATTGAAGGCTCTGAATAGCTGTGTTTACTTATCTAATTAAATTATTAACTGAAATAACTGAATTTATAAACATTTACAAATAAAAAAATAGTCTTCAAAAATAGGCCATTCTTACAGACTTATATATAATATTAGCATAAAAAATATAGTGACAGTTTTATGAAATTAAACTAATGGAAGATTTTATAAAAATAATAAAAATATAATGTTGAAAATTAAATTCCTATAATTTAATTACTGAGTCTAACCTTAAATATATTTTTTAATTTGATTTTTTAATCTTTTGTTTGAAGATGTTAAGCCGACTTTAAAATATTGTTTAACCTCCAACACTCGAAAGATTGAATTGTCAGTAACAATTTTCACACCAATTGATTGAACGATGTGACGTTGACAATATAACGACAGATTATACAAAACATTTCTTTCAAGAAGATTCTAAGATTTCGTGCAAAGTCATTCTGAAACATCCGAGTAGATGATAAAGATAACAAATAATAAGTCGAGCAGTTTTCAACTTATAATTTTTCCAATAAAGATCCTTGTATTAATATCGATTTTAAATAGTATCTTTCTCTATTTAAGTTTTCAGAAACTACAAGATAAGCTATTAATTAAGATTATTTTTTTAAATTATCCATTTATAATGAAAACTTGCTCGTTACTAAACAGTACTTAATCTTAGCTGATCTTCCTTAAAAAGTTTCAATCCCCACATATATGCTATTTGTACCTGAGTTGCCAATATCAATGTAAAGAGTCAATAAAAAAAATTTGTGTGAATGATTTTCGTTAAAAAAACTGAAAAGAAACCCTCAAGGTAACCTTAAATTTGAAGAAGATTGTTAAAATAAATAATATATTATAAAGGCAGCTAGTAATCTCAAAATACTAGCGTTCGATGAATCTCCGCCAATAATATGAGAAATGACGAGCGATACAATATTTCAGACGAACATCAATCACCCCGTTGGCTGCAGCGCTACTTCTCTTCATTTATCTTCCCATTTATTATTTTGACTTGTATATATTAGTAAATGCATTTCAAAAACTTTATATAAACCTCAAGAAGAATTTATATAAATATATAAATATATGATGTTGTTACTATTATATATTGACATCATTCTTTTTGTTTGATAAATTTATGACAAAGTACAAAAGAGTGTTGTGGAAAAAAGCAAAAATTCAGCGAAACCGATAGAAACATTTTGTAACACTTGAAACAAATACAAACGAAAACCTAAAACAACAAATGAAGAAGATTTATCAAAGCGATGAGTTTCGCTCTAAAAATTATTACCATAAAAATGTTCGTATTCTCGGATCGTTCCACAAAACCTTCCCCCTGTTATCACGACGGCCATGTTCCAATGATAAATGACACCAGCGTATGCACGTTTTTGTCTTCGCGGATATAAAAATATGTAATCATATAATATTTCTTAGATTTCACAGTCAAATTTAAAATAAAAATCTTTTTTTATTATAATACTTCTGAATTAAAAAGGTCCATTGTTTCTAAATCATGCCGGTTACTCTGCGTATTATCTGACACAAAAGAGTCATTTGGCGCGGTTTCAAGTTGCTTCCCTTTATTAGTGATATTATGACGACTAAGTTATAATAATATTCGCCTTATTATTACTTACTGTAACTATTCTTTTCCGTCCTCATACAAAAAATAAAGAGAAAATGTACATTATACACCAGTAAATTGACTCTCAAAAACAACCCAACTTTTGAGATAAACATTTAATTTAAATTCAATACTATTTTATTCGTTAATATTAATTAGTTGACCATAAATTATCGCTGAACTTGGCCATAATTTCCGTATGACGTAATAATCTCACTAAGTAGCCAAGTTTTCATTTTCAACTTCGACGCTACGTGACCAAATTGCTATAAACATTATTACTACAAGTCTTCAAATTTACATTAATTAAAGATAATTATGATTAAATGGAAAAAGTACTTTTAAAATGTGATTTGTTGTTTTTAATATCGTTTTCAATGTTTGTTCTTTTAGACTATTAATAAGTCATAATCATAAAAAAGACTCGAACCAGTGATCTATCGGATTCTGGAAATTCACTGACAGCATCCAACACTACTACAGAAATATCTAACTTCTATTGTATTACATACGCAGATTTGAGTTTGTTTGTTTGTTACACATTAAGTGCCTTAAATTATTACAAACATTATTAGGAGAAAACAGAAACAGAAAATAAAATTTTATGACGAAAAAAACTAGAAATAATTGGTGATTAGTATACTTTTTCTAAAAACTTAGACCAATTTATGTTATTTATTATTGCATGCTCATAAAGTCTTTATTGGTTGTGTAAAAATAAAATCTACATGTAGACATTCGCGTTTTTTTCTGTACATTAAGTAAAACAAAGCATAGTAATTGAAGAAAAGTTATCAAAACTTTCTTATTTCTTTTCTGTGATAGTTAAAGAGAGCATTGTATGTCAGTTGACATTTAAACCTAGGACAAAATAAATGCCTATCGTTATTTTTAAGAAAGCTTTTTGACAGATGTCGGAGGGTCAAAGATATTATATTGTAAATAAGCATCCTCTAAATACCTAAAACGATCCAATTTGTACTTCATTGTGCTTCCACAATACCTTCTTTACAAAGGATTTCGGATAAAGTCGATTTAACAAGCTATAATATGTCAACGTTTTGAAAATTTAAAAACATGACATCATCATATTTAATATAATTGTTGTAAAAGTATGAAACATTTGACTGTATACTATATATTAAACTACTTCTTGAATAATCTCTATGGTATGCTTATTCTTAATTTAAATAAGTCTCTTGCATCCCTGGATTACAATGGCATCACTCAAACGTCGCAGTAAAGGACTTAAAAGTCGTTTCTTAGTGCTATTGAACGGTCGATCGGTCATGACGTCACTACAATCTCAGTAAGTGACGAGATAAACAGAACTAGACGTCCCGGGGGATATTTCAATGGATTAAAGGAGATGGGGGTTTAAAGTATAAGCATTGTATGTATTCAATGCACTACCAATTTGCATTTTCTTTGAAATATAAATGGATTGATTCGAGTTAGTGATAATACGTATGGCTATTTATAATTACTAAAAGCTTTAGCTTTGTTGTGTTTTGTCTTTTTTTTATCTATTTTAGTAAACTGAAAAACCAAAGAAATGATTTTGAACAAGGAGTTGGCTAGACTATTTCTTGCAGAGAGAATAGTCGTAATAAAATTAAGTTTCGGAAGTTACTTAAGTACGGCGTTTGAGGAAAATCGACAAATTAATGTAATTGAATAACTTACTAGGTCGATTTGTTTTATTGCAGATTTCATAAAAACAAAGAAGTAACATTTAGTTAGGATCTTTATATTATTACTGTTAAAAAACAAATAATGTAATAAAATATAGTTTTCCTTATAAAAAATCACGTAATATGTACATAGTAAAGTCCTGTTTATTTATATAGTATAATTATATTTTATGTCTAAGGTGGACAAACGAGCCTGCGGGTCACTGATGATGTCACTGATGATAAGTGATAACCGCTGCCCACGAAATCTTTCAACGTCCGGTGAATCGCAAAAGCGTTGCCGGCCTTGGAAATAGGACTTGGGAAAACCACACAGCAGAATATCGCCACGCACGATAGAAGACACACAAAGAGGCCACGCCTCTACGCAATGCCAAAAATTCCAACTGGTTTCAGAGCATAAATTTTCTACAATCCGAACGACTCTCCGTTGTACGAGGTCAAATGGTAGAAGACCACAGATGAGAACAGTAATTCATATGTGTCTTATAGAGTGCAAGTCTTTGGACAGGAAATACTGCATCTCACTATTGACTACTTCCAATTTCAACAAGGCAACCTGGCCGTGCTTTTTGGATGATAGCGAGGCGTTGAGGAGACTACTGTCTATGTGTGGCGATACGACAAATGGTTTTTTTTTTGTGGTAAACGCGCAAACTTGTGTCTTTTGGAAATTAATCTGACTGAGGTTTAGTTTACCCCATTCTGAGACCATCCCTATGAAGGTCTCTATAAAAAAAATATATAATAAATAATAAAATACAAATTACACTTGCATAAACTCTCGGAAAACCCATAGGCAATAAGCTTCGAAAGAAGCCCCTTGTACTATACACGATCGGAGGCTTTCGCCAAATCCACACCTACTGCCAGTTGTTCTTCCTTGCTTTCAATAACGGCTGCCCAACGTAAGACATAACAGATATTCAGCAGTCGATTGACCATGGCGAAAGCCACATTGCGGATCATTGATCAAGTGGAGATACTAAAGATACGTTAGGAGCTGTTAGTAAATGATACTTTCTTTGGAGATAAGATAGGTAATGGTGAAAGAGTATAGTTAACTGGGTCCGAAATTTCACCTTTTTCAGGGATAGGAAGGAGAAGGGCACTCTTCCAGAAAACCGAAACTATGCCTTTAAGGTAGTCGTGTTAGCACTGAAGTTTTTTGAAGCACACTTTCGTAGTACCATTGGAGATAAGCCATTCGGCCCACTCGATTTATTAACGTCCAAGGAAAATAGAAAATGTTGTATAGTTTTGCTGAAAAAACATTTCTGGCAAAAAGAGTGCGCAAGAGATCGACCAGAAAATAATTGTCAGTGTGTAGTGGCGGTAGGGACGGCTGGAAAAAGTTGCTCAGAGTGGCTTTAGGAAGCGCCCAGAATTTGCTCGTGTCGGGCAGGTACCTTGCTAGCTGATCCTTAATTTAAATAATGAACTTTGCTCTAGCTATTTGCCGTCTTCAAAATTCTAGTGTCTAGATCCTTAGTGACTAACACATCACCTCTAGTCCTATGTATAGAAGCGAGAAGTCGCTATGTTGACTCGTCGTTTACCCTCTGAAAACACAAAATGTGATACTTCGTCCGCTCCAGGTACGATGGACAGCCCGAGCAAAATCTGAGCATCATTCCCCCGATTTTCCGCGGGGAGGAGTTCTCCGGCTTTTGGTTGAATTTGAAAATGGATTTGGTTCGTGATTGGTACACGTTGATCTTCTATGAGAAGTTGACCCTTCTCCTGTTGAACCAGCCCAATGCGAGCTACAAAGTGCGAGTTAAATACAAATACTATAGATACTTTTTAATAACTATGTTATAATTAGTATTGAAATTGATGCTATAAACTTTAAAACACACATATAACAATTTTCTCTACTTTGTTAACATTTGATAAAACATAATATTACTTATCGAAAACTGTAACATCCTTAATTACAAACAAAATAAGCATTATTTATTTTCGGACATATTAAAAAAGACCGGTTTTATAAATAATACGGTATAGTAAAACAAACTATAATAAATATTTACAGAGACTATCGTGTCCAAAAATACTTTATCTTTATTAAAATATATTTTCGTTTCAGCGAGTTCTTCCAATTATGGATTTAAAAATAAATGAAAACAATAATTTATATTAATAAAATAAAAAGGAAAGATTTGTATTTTTGTATGTGTGTATGGTTGTAAATTAATCAATATCTACAAAAAATGTCGCGATAGAATATCTCTAACTAACAGCAGTGTTACGTAGATCTCTGTATACAACGCGAGCGAAGCCGTGGGTAAAAGCTAGTGTTATATAATATTCATCCACTTTCTCAAGAATATCTTCACTACCATGTATTCTGATTGTATAATAAATATTATTGCAAAATTAATACAATGCATGCCAAAATAAAGTATTATATTATCTGTATATATCACACGGTCAGTAAAACAAATATTCACAACATTTGCATAACGTAATAAGTTTCTGTTTGTTGTTATTGCAGTGAGTATATATATTTGCTTCGATTTTAATATAAATTCATATTCTAAATATCCAATAACTACAGTAATATTAGGAGACTGTTTGCGGCTTCGCAAGATTACAGTTATAACAAAATTAATGATAAAGAATATATAATATATAATATCTCTATCGTCTGTTGGCATAACATGTGAAGGCAGAAGAATAAAAATAAACGTAATTTTTTATAAATTATTACTCACAAAACCAGCGGGACTGAAGACACAAGAAATGTCGTACATCTGCAGTCTGTCACTTAATATCATAAAAATAAACTATAGTAAAAAAGTTAAAACAAAGTTGTTTCTCCCTCAAGTTTATGTAAGTGATAATGAAAGATATTTCATTACATCGCTGTAGGCATGCTGGGAAGATGAGTGGTCCAAATTACAAGTTTTATTACCGCTCTAATAAAGTAAGAAACATGTCCGGTACATAATATTAATTTAATAATATCATCTATATAACATTCATTTAATATAATAAATGTAAGTAATAAATAACAGTGTTAGCAGTTTAATATATTCGATTGGTTTATCGGCATAAAAAAGAGATTTGACATATCACTACAAAAAAAATAATAACGTCAAATTTCTTGATCTAGACGGCCAATTCACTGATACAGAATGAAACATGAATTGCGCAATAAGTCTATCGTTTTGTATGTTTTGTCTAATGTGGCCCGGTCTTATTGAAACTAAATATTAACCTATACACGTGGCAAGAAAAGGCAAACGATAACAATCGAAATTGACAACAACGTTGTTCTCATCATTATCTTTAAAGAAGAAGGAACGAAAAATTAATCCAAACCACAAACCGCAACAAACAATACTTTTTCGGAATCCATGTCCAGCTCTTTGTATTTCTTGTTCTCTGTCCAAATATGTTCTACAATTTTGATTATTAACGTATCCATACAACCCGAAATGTGCTTCATCGCTATGGACAATTTTTCGATAAAAAAAGCAAATCTTTCTCCAGATTTTCTAAAGACCATATACCAGAAACATGAAGCTGTTTCAAAACGCCTGGCTTCAGTTTTGAACGAGGTGTATCTTATACGCCTTAAAACCAAGATGCTCGGGTAAAATCTTTCACATGTGTAATAACACAATCCCAGTTGTGACGACTACGACGAATGGACAAATCAAAGTTTTCAAAAAGTGTAAATAAAAATGTTGTAGAGCTTTAATTGAATAGATATGTATGGTCACCCTTAGGGTGTCGTGAACATAGCTCCTTTCAGCTCCTAAAAGACCATTAGACGATTGAAATATTACAAAATATCTCTGCTAGGCTCTAGGTGTGACGTACTACATAAATACCATAAATGCAGATCTAAAACATTAACATAATATGTTTATATAAAGAAAAACTTCTTTGCTAATTTACTTTAAAATATAAATTAGTTATCCATGGTATAAAATTTTACAACCTTATATTTTTATTTTTATATGCCGATAAAGCCTAAAAAACTATTCAGCTTACTTAGAATATGCATATTATAGTCCTAAAGCACTTTCCAATTATACACATCGTCAAAGACATATATTGACTTAGTCAAAGGACATCATCCACTTAACACTCTAAGCGAGGGTTCACCAAACAAAGTTTAATTCAATTATTAACTACCATAGCCTATAGAATTATTATGTGCAAAACAATATATTTATACAAAACAAGGTATAGACTCGTATATACAACTAAACTCGAATTTTCTTATCGAAACCCAAACATGGATCCATTTAGAACGTATGCAAGAATAGGGTTTAAGTGAAAAATTGAATAAAGTATGACGATTCGTAAAAGTTCTCAACACCTTGATATCGATTCAACGATGGACGTTCGTGGGAAAGTTTGAATATTTTGCTCAACAATAATCCATTCTACATTTGCAGCAAAAATGTTAACAGAATAAAATTTTAAGTGATTTATAATTTAAATACAAAAATTGTATTATATTAAAACTTTCGTCAAATAAGTCTAGATAATGTATTATTACAAACTTTTGTAATTTAAAGTAATAATGTAATGTGAGGTAGAAAATATTTTTAAGTAAAAATCTATAATTAGGTCTCCTACAGATGAGATCGAGGCTTCACACAACACACTACTGATAAGGCACGAACTATATTAAAGCGTCTTCACACCACAATGCACTTAAACAGATACAACACGGGCAACGTAGGTATGAAATTCTATAGCATTTTGATTTATTGACTTAGCGATACAATTTTATTAAATAATAATATATTTAAAGATATATATAATATGTACACAATAATTTGAGAACATAAAAAAAACTTCCTAAAAGAGGTACAGTTGCATAGGTAATTCATCCAATCATTCATATTACTGACGGCTAAACAATAAAAAATAAATGCATTAAATTTAATTTGATATAATAGTTGTATATATGTTATTTTGTCCGCAAAACCTTCGGAAGCACGATCTACGGATTACAGTTCAGACGGTCTAGCCTAGAGCGAACAGCAACACGTCAAACGAACTTACCCATACACCAACCAAATAACGTTTTTTAAGGCAAAAACTTTTCAATTTTTCTCGACGCAATAAACACAGAACTCGAAATACATCCTTTGTTTAGACACAAGATTAAGACAATTTAAAGCTCTTTACTTTCTTAGAATAGTCAAGACATAAGACTTCGAAATCAGTTCAATTCATATGAATTGTATTTTATTTTGATGTCATCTATAACAGATTTAACTGTGTCAATAAGTGTTTTCCTTTTCATCAAAAGGGTAGTTAATTAATACATTATTATCTTTAATTACAACTGAATCTCGTGTAATACGAAATTAATCTCATTTGCATATTATTAATGTTTTTCTTGTAGTAAAGTTTTTATATTATAAATATATTCAAAATCAGATTATCTTCACATATTAATTATTATTTTATTTCAGTAATTAGTCTATTATTTACTTCGTCATGTCTTTTTCATGTCATTTCAAACTCATCATGTATTGTTTATTAATTATTTAATATCTGGGTAATTTAGTATTGTTCGCAAATTACCATGTCATTAAAGTTTTAGTTGAATTTGTCTAATTTTACGCTCTGTAATATTTATGTGAGTTGTTAAGTACTTTTGAATTTAAAACCCGCATTGAAAACGGGATTAGGAGCGTTACTTTGTCGGTTTAATCTGAGTTTAATTTGAAAACAAATACATATCAATGAAATATTAAAGATATTTTTAATATGAATAAAACACGGGTAGCGACGCAGTAGTTCAATTGGCAATGGGACAAGAAGATATCTCAGAGGTCGCAGGTTCAAGCAACGTCCGTGTTGATGAACTTAACATTCCATATTTGCAAAAACATATGTATATTTTAGTTTTCACAATGTTACTTATTTGTTGATAGTGTGTAAAAAGTTAAGTAATAAATTAACTCTATTACATTTCTCTTGATATTTAATTTAAAATGTCGGTAATTTTATAATACTGTCTAAGCTAAAATAAATAAATAAATAAATACGTACAAACACACACACACAGAGACACTTGAGCAAACACACACATAGAATAGTATATTATTTTCCACATAATATTCAATCGATTTATGATCAACAGTCAACATTATTGTACATGATTGATTTAATTAAATTACATGACCTCAAACATGAACACGGAAATATGTTAATTTGATGTTTCAATAAAATTATTATTTACTTACTCTTTGAAAGACTGAGGTGTTAATTTAATTCGTTTTATTTCAAACAACTTCTTAATATTTGAATGTTGTAAATGATCAGTCTTATTTTGATGTGTAAAATATCGAATTTGAAGGCAAGAATATTGTCTAGACTAGACGCTTAGGATATAAACGAATCCCTGTAGATCTCATTATTGAAACAGATTCTAGACCAATTATATTTATTGATCTGTTTACTTCACTGTTTGTATCTGTTTTAAGTATTGTGTTACCATAACATTGCCGATGGATTCCTAGGAAGATGGATAATGTTGTTTGAGAGCTGTGATCGTTTTACATTAAATATACTTAACAGACTTCACATAAACACAAACATATTTACGTAAAAAAATACGTACAAATTAATGAAAGTCATTAAAATAAGTAATGTAATTAGCTCTTATTCCAATTCAATCCGTCACCAAAAGGTCTCATTCATTTAAATTAAACTTCCAAAGTCCCCAAAACTTTGTACCGTTGACAGTGACATGTCATTGGGGCTATCTCATATTGATAGATTAACAAATATTTTAAATTACGAGTTTATAAAAAGTTCATATCATGTGACCCTCCTTCATTGAATATCGTGTCAATGACAGTGTTCCAAGTTGTATGTACTTAGTTGTTGTATGGTTTCGATAAGTTAGACTAGTCTGCTTCATGTCTTTGATTGTATTGATTTATGTTTTTTTTTTACTTTAAATGTATTAACCACCGAAATTAACCCTTGGTACCTATTCAAAGGACGTGTGTTTGAGTCCCGTGTTGGTATGATCTACAGATCCTTGTTCCGACTATAGGTGTTCTACTCGTTACTTATTTGTTTGAAAAAACGTTCAACACCTGCCCGTTTCTTAAATTATTATTATGGAAAAGCTCCATTGCATGACTTATATCCCCCCTTCATTATCTGACAATGTCATCAACAATGATTTTTTTTCTATCATTCATATTGTTACTTTTAAACTAATTCTTACATACTCATTTCTTACTTTATCTTTACTTACTTTATATAAAATTCTCAATTAGGCCAGTCTTCTCTGGACTTGAATGCCGTCCTCGCCAAAAATGATATGATCTGATGATGATGATTTTAGCTTACAACACTCGACTAAATTTAATAGGCACAAAGTCTTCAAGGTTAATGAATATTTTCTCCTTATAGCTGGATTAAACTCAGATCCTATAAGACCATCCGGTAGGAAATACCTAAGGATAATCTTATACTCAGAAAAATTGTACTTGCCAACGTTCTTTACTATGGCTCTGTAGCAATAGTAAAAAACGTATATTTTTTAAATTATGAAATATGTATACACTTAATGCCAATATATATATATATATATATATATATATATATATATATATACAAATATTTATATTAGTTATATATTATATAATATTTAAAATGTAATGAAATAAACAAACCCAAAATAACTATTTGTTATTGTGTAAGCAGATATGTATATATATTATAATATAAATTTGTTTTTAATCGACGAAGAAAACTATAATTCTACAGCTATGTACATAAGAAAGTATAAAATATGTCTGTCTATAGCTCGTTTTAAGCAGAAATTAAATCTACCCCTCACCCTGGCAGATCGTAATCTAAATAACCGAAAGAAGCTGATTGTTGCAAAATAATTTAGAATTTAGTCTTCTTTTTGTTTACTTTTCCTTTTAAAAGCTCCTCTGGGTTTTTTTACTTATAAAAATAATTAAGCAATAAATAATCGCAATTATGAAATTTTATTGCAATGTTTAAACCGGATTATAATAATATAAACATTTTTCTTAAATCTAATTTTGCAAATCGGAACAAAGGTTTTATGACACGTCTTAAGTTATAGTGAGATGTCCCGTGTTGCTAACTTTTGGGCGCCGGCTTTAACCAGGAAAAAACCTTTTGTTCCATTTTAGTATTTTTTATGTGAACACTTCTTCGGCCTGTTGGACATTTGTTTATGAAATGATTTTTTATACTTGTACAATGAAGACATTAAGTGCAATTGTGGATGACATTTAAAAAATATACTGATTTCTTAGATTTCATCGGACTTTTTGTAAGCTTTGCAGCCATCTTGTTCACGAGAAAAGATGTAGGTATTTGTCGGTAAGTCAGATGATTATCTCCGTCTTCCTCCAACGATATTTTAATTTCAGTACAGAGTTCAGGATGCACATAAAATACACATAAAATAATTTTCCGATATAAAAACTTCAATACCAAACCAAATTTTATCAAAATCAGTTTGTGTGATAGGTGCACATACATAAAGACAACATTTAAAAACTCTTTCATACTTCGTACTTGCGTCTAATATATCGAACTATAATACAATTATATTTCATCATATGTTTATATGAAATATCTAATTAACATAATAAGAGATTAGTTTTTTTTTCAGATTGATATTCTTATAATTTTAAAATGCAATTTATTTTCCATTCCTCGTTCATATACGGATATAAGATATAATACAAAAAAATATTACATTAGGGAAAACAAATTGATAATAAAACTATAATTACCTCTGTACCTCTGTATAGATTCTGAATTTTTATGTATTTTACTGAATTTATTTTCACCTATGTAATGTCTAGACTTTAAATGAATAGTTTAACATTATCAATGGAGTTACTATATTTTTTTACACAAAACTATTATTTTATTTCACGCACAATTGGCCATTAAGCCACACATTAGGATTTTTAATACAAAGACACCACATGAAATATTTTTGATTGTTAAGATAATAATCCCTCCCACAGGGATAGATAAAGGATTCGATTGCAATTACGGGAAGCTCCCTGCCCGTTTGTAATACATATACATATTATAATACGTGTGTGTGCGTGTTATGTTTATGTCTGAAATGTTTATTTCGTTTCAATTGAATCCCAGTGTTACAAAGCCATCCATGTCAATGAAATTTTTTGTGTAATTTTACGTTTATCATTGATTACTTTTTGACAGCAGCACCCGCGTTGTATAGCTAAAAAACTATCTTGTTATGTCGGAAGGCAAATGTTTTTTTAGAAAGAGTATATTCTTTTCTGTCCCCTGACAACTAGGCGCTAAATTTCATTGACCAAGATGTATGAGTAATTATCAATAAACATATTCGCATACTATATCATTATTTAGTTTTCATTGAGTTCATTTTCTCTTTAACTATTTTCTGTTTCACACACATAGATCTCGACCTCGTGGGAATATCTGCAGACTATTACTCGCTCGTGAAATTATATTTAAAATGTGAAAGAATTTTAAATCTAACATGTAGCTGGAATTTATTCAATACAAACAAAAATCTAAACTTTCCTTATAAGGTTAGTGCAGATAAATGTCAAATTTAACAACTTTATACACTAAGTGTAGGACTATAGTAATTTTTTTGTAACAATAACACTGAAAAAAAGAATGCTATCCCTATCTTATGTTATAAAATACTGGCCTTATTAAAAGTATATATTTAGTATATATCTTATACAAGTATATCATTAACAATAACAAAAAAAATATATATGACTGTTACTGAAAAAGAAAAACCTTTTAGGAAGTTCTTCGTGGAGAGAAGGAGCTTTTAAAACTTTAAATTTATCAAATATCTCAAGAGTAACTGCCAAGTCTGATAATGTCATAAAAATACTTTCACAAACATAAATTTCTGTTCAAATGAACGCTACGTACAAAATGATTAATTCGCTCTGCGATCTTGCTTTCCTTTGAATTTTATTACTAATATTACCACGTAATACGGCAGTTTGCACTACGTGATTATTCCTTCACCTAATATAAATATTTCTGAAATATATAATATAACAACAATAAAGTATTTCAACAAAAATAACAAGAACAATTGAAACAATGTAATTAAGAAGTTCTTCATAAAATAGACGTAACATGATCCTACCATAATATTATTTGTTTATATTAACTATAAATAGAATAATTTTAATAAGACTAACTCTTTATATTATGATATCATGACGTATACTCGTATTTTATCATTTTAAGTCGAAAACTGCACGCGTATCTCCCACACTATTAGACAGCTCATACACCCACATACTCTTCAGTACAGATAGAAGAAAAATATATTTATATATTTTATTTATTAATTTATATATTTTCCACTTTGAATCCATACCAGTGATCACTTGTATACGTCAAATGGAAGTGACAGGAGGGCCTATTTTGATATCCTACGTATCTAAATAAGCCCTTCTGTAAAGACACTCTCTGACTTAAAATAAGGCTATGAGGGTTTTGAACGCGCCCTGGTTTGAGAAGAACCGCACAACAAAATCAGCCGGATTTTTTTTCATTTTATTGTGATCACTGTTTCACAAACGTCAATATATTTATTGAGCAATGTACGAATAACTAAAACCATCGCAATCAATTCAATAAGCCGTCCTAATGATAAATAATAATAAGAAAAAGGAAATCCGAGGCTAGCAATACGACCACGTTCAAGAAAATTTTAAATTTGTTTTTCTTGTTTTAAAAAATACATTCTGGTAATTATAGTGTGTCGGGTGTCGATAGAAATCTGTCTTTACGTCAAATTGTATCTCACCCTTATGAAACAGTGTGTGCGAGACACACTAAAAATAAATAAAATTGATTTGTGAATTCTGCTCTGTCCATATACTTCACCGGTTCACCTCTATAAAACTTCTATGAAAGTTTTGAGTCTTATGTTTGAAAAGCGCGACATGGTGTCCTTTTGAAATAAAAGATCTCTGAAGACGTTGAATATTTCTTGCCTCTTATATGACTTTATCTTTATCTTATATGTTTATTTAAACATGAAGAAGATCGGAGTTTGAAGAGGTATCTTAATTTTAAAAGTTATGCGGTTTACTTTATAACTTAATTTAATAATATGTTAAGTCCGGAAAAATTTTAAACTCAAACCACCGGCAACTTATTTCATCTTAGCTTAAGGAAAACTTACTTGAGAAGTGAATTTCCGAAATCTTAATAACTTGAACATTATTACATTTTATTTAGATCATTATACTAATAAGGTATCTATATAATATCATAATCCTCCTTATTATATTAACAAGGGTTCCGTGTCATTATGTCATTAATTTTTTATCAGTCTTAAAGGTTTTGTAGTATTGTAATGTTCTTTTATTTTAGATATCGCATGTTTTTCTGAATGTATATTTTTATTTGTACACGATAGTACTTTAAATACATTTATCTGAATTATTTTCCTAGCTTATTATTGAGTGTCAGCACAGGTTACAGGGATACTAAAAGTAATATTGGTTATAAATTAGTTCTTTATATTAAACTACATTATTTATATGAACTATTGAAAGATAATTGTGTATTTTGCTGTCAGTACTCTAAAGAACCCAACGGATTACACCGCGAGTGGGCGCGTCAAACTAAAATGCAATAATATAATATAAGTTAGGTATCGTTTATATATTAGCTATAACAAATATATATACGACATAAGATAGATACAAATATTGTATTTATATCATACTAAGTACTTTACTGAGCAGAGACTTTGGGAATCCAATACTAATATAATGAAAAAAACATACATAAAACTTAAAGAACGCATTGAAGATTCGCCAGAATAAAATGATATGTAGAAAATAGAAATCGCGCCAAGACGCAGTAGTAATGAAAGAAGACTGAAATCTTTCATGAACATTTTTCAACTGGGAACGGTTAAAAATTGGTACTAATATATAATAGTTTTCTATATTATATAATAACAATAAGATGTAATTATCCTATTTGACTGTAATTATAAAGAATATTACTTTTGTTTATTGCATAGTCATGATAAATAAAATTCAAGAACTTGAGACTTGTTAGGTGAATATAATTTGGAAATATTTCAATGGTTTCAAAGTATATAACTCACATTACATGCTTTTAAGACTCTCTATGTGAGACTTTTTGCTTCCGATGTCGGGGTTTAGGAAAACGGTTTTACCGATCTTCACGAAATTTTGAACATATGCGATGGTTTATAAAAAAAAAGTATAAAGAAACTCATGTCGTTGAGGAATAATCACCAAAAAAATACAGTCCCATAGACTTCAATGTAAAAAAATTTCGCTATGTGATATTTGATTATTCTATATTTTTTGCCTGTCGGTTTCAGTTTTGAATGTTGATTTGAAGATGGGTTACTCGCATCGCTCAATTCGCCGAACTCTACCAAGATTTTGCGACCGTAGCGAGTCAAAATCGAGGTCCGGTTCGCGCCCCTAGTTATTGTGTTTAGTTGTCTTCAGAATGCGACGAGACAATTAGCTAAAAGTTGGCGGATCCTAGTTTAATTTTACTTCTTTATATATTAGGCTCAATAAAAATACAATAACATTAAATTATAGTTGCACACGACTTACACATACATTGCTTATAATATCATATATATTTCGTATATGCTCTACGATATCAATTCACAGCATTCTATGTTATGGGGTACATGCAAAATACATCGCCAGTCGTGATTCGTACTCGGTATATGTGATGTATTACTAAAACGCGTCAGCCTTAAGTGATCACTTTGCCTCAACCAACAGCTCCCAAAATACTTAATCTTTTTATTTTTTAGATATGTATTTAACGTATATTCTATTTAGAAAGTATGTGTTAGTCGGTATTGTATTATAATCGTCGCTAAAGTAATTGAAAAAATACTAAATATTTAAACATTGTCATTACAATATTGTGATAAATTCATAACCTACGTCTTATACCTCGTCATTTTCATATACCTCAAGCTATAGACTAATATTGAAACCTTACTTTAGTTTAAAACAGCTTCGAACGCTTATTTACTTTATTACCTCCAACTTTATCAGGAAATCTAAGTTATGTTTTACTCAAAGCTAACAACCCGCCCTGTCTTTACACGGTCGCATTTTCCTCATGAACAAAATGAGGAGTATTTAGAAAAAACATATTTTTATATCCAGGGTCCCTAAATCCAGTGAATAAGGCTCTGTCCTTGAACTAAACGACACCTTTTCTTTTCGTAATCACAAATGGGACGCTGTTAGTAAAGATAGTCTGTCAGATAGATATTTATTCGAACAAATAGCGAAAATTCTCAATAAAACTAAAAGGATCATATGTGATAAAGGAATCAAAGGAAAATAAAATACCATTTCAAAAGACTTAACCTTAAATGGATCAATTCGTAGATTTTCTTGTGGGTGCTATGTATAAGAGGTTTATCGGCGGTTGCCCATAGGATTCGTTTAATCATTACATCGTAAAGGGACTTAATCCAGGACTCCTTTATTCACACTATCCCTTCGCAAAGATACCTTTTATGTTTATTAAATATAATAAATTAATTATTAACTTATATAGTTCCTTAAGGACTAACTTTAGAACTAGATTGAGGCTTTTGTAGTTAAAAAAATAATGTTAATAAGTTTGACAACAATTCTTGACTTAATTTAATATTTGAAGAGAAACTTCTTATGGAGAAGAAATTATAATAGAACTACTTATAACACAGCAATTTTATAGAGACGTCTAAAAGTCAAAGTCAAAGTTTTTTAATTATGACTATGAGATTTACAATTACACGGTTCAATAGGTCAATGGAAAATAACTAGCAAGAAGATAAATCAGAAGAAAAAAACAAACAGACGCTCTTTTTAAATAACTTTAGTATACAATCCTTGTTCACTAAAAATGTAATACTTATTTGATGTATATGTATATAGAAACATATTTATTATATATAGATTATTAAAAAATATATTCAAAATTATCGAGAATGCCATATACAAAAGAATTTAAGTTGTCAAATGTTACATAATACTTACAAAAAGAACTCGCAGCAAAGAATCATTAGTAAGACGGTCAATTATTAATTCTATTTCGGATCACTTGGTCGAGAATACTTCAGTAGAAAAAAACTTAAAATAACAAAAGTATTTTTCAGTAAGTAATTAGTTAGATCATTAAGGAACAAATAAATAAATAATTTATAATTATAATAAAGTTATATATATATACGTAATAATATTACATTTGCTTTGGGTAAATGTATATATTTATAAGATATAATATTTGTTAGTTTGTCTATCTTTTCACTGAAACACACGAGCAGGTTCTAAAAATAATATTTAACTAAATATTTATTGTGTGTATATAGGATACAGAAAATAAAATATATCAATACAATATGTTATCGATAACTTACAATTTTAATAACAATCGAAAATAAATAAGAAATAATCAACAATCCGACATATCGGCTCTACATTTCGGACTATTTTATTCTAAAATAACAGGCCTCGACTAAATGGTATCATAGTTACAAGTAATATAAAGCAATGAAATTGATTATTAGGAAATATCATATTATTAAGCTTATTAATGTAATATGATAATTCAATTAAGTTAGAGAACGGAGCCAAAGAACATATTTAATTTAGACAAAAGAGGTTCGATCACATCGTCTATTGAATACACGTGAGTTGTCAAATGTTATACATATTAATTTTATAATTGATAGATTTTTAGACTTCACTAGACATGGTTTACTGTAGGAATAATATGAATACAAACTCGTCACTTTACACCATTTTTCCTTGTATTTAGAGTAATTTATACCAAGGAATTCATTTATATATATCCTGTACACAACATATTTACATATATATATATATATAATACCGAGAAATGTACTTACCAGAGTATCTGAATTTATATTATAATTTATTTCTATTGCAGTAAAATTTCTTGAAAGACTTCTAAAGATACGCCGTATTTACTTCTATAAATCAAGAAACTTTTAATTGCAACGAATGCCTGCATGCATTAATCATTCAACTTAATTGATGAACAACGAAAATGAAACGACTTATCGATAATACATTGCAATTCACTAATATAATGTTCCAAGCTAAAGAAACTGATTAATTTAATCTGAATGGTAACTTTATTTATTACTTGAAAATTGTTAGTTCGTTTGTTGCCTAAAGGGTGAGTTATCTGATGGTATATCGTCTTTTCTATTGTCCGTTGCATATAACCAACTATCTTCACATATACTTAGTACATAAATAATAATTTTTGAAACATTTTTATTTAACAAATTTTACCCACGAGCGAATTTTCATCCACATCTGTGCAATATTATCCACACGACCTGTCATGTGAAACTGCAATCTAGTACTGAAGCATCCAAATATATTGTTCGTTATATATTATATAACTTGATTTGACTGGATTTGAATTCTATACAGAATATGAGCTGGTCCCAAACCACTCCTATTAGGAAATTAACACAGGTGGTAGATAAGATTCTATAAGAACGATGATTTGACTATAGATGTATTACTAGAGCCTCGCAAGCGGGTGTGAGCTGATCTCTCTTCTTTATGTTAAGAACTCTTGGAACTCTTAATCAAAGCGCGCGAGAAAAGAATCGTTCCATACGTTATCCTATGGGATAACTGGCTGCTTTTTAAAAAAATACAATTACATTTTTTTTTTCAAATTTACCATTACAACCTTCAGACCACTACTAATATAGTATATTCAAAATTTCGTGCGTCTAGCTCAAATAGTGTAGAAATAGTTCGCGGTCCAATTTTGACGAGTTGACCGGTATAAGAGCTTCGCTTCATGCATGCATGCACTTCATGCTTGATAAATGAAGCACCAAAAGAAACACATCCATCCCAGCTATTAATTTTATTTGATAATTTATTTATTTAAATCGAAAAATTATACTTAATATATCATTAACGTCAAAATAATATTAAGGTTACGATATTTTTATTCAAGCAACGGTACCAAGCTAATGAGGCTCATTATATTTGAATAATAATTCATTTCATAACAGAATTACTTGATACATTGAATATTAATGATTATTAGTAGCATAGTGATTTTATTTAAAATAAGATTATACTTATTAATTAATTAAACTTAGTTTAATTATTGTTAATTTAACTTAAGTTTAAAGTTAATATATTTTTATCTTAGTCCAGACAATAGTTACTTAGTGACTGTCAACATTCATAACACAAGGAAGTGAAAAAAATGTATTTATGATAATACAATACATTTTTAAGAATACTAACTTTATTTTAAACCAACTTTAAATTTGCAGTAATATAATATTTACGTTCCCTCTGTTTAGTTTTAATAAAGTATTTTGTGGCGCGATAATATTTTAATATTTGTTTCATCTCGAAGGTTTGAGTCGACGGAGTTAGAACTGTTTGCGTGGCGTCCTGTCACCTGGCGCATCTTTCATATTTCCTTCTTATAACAGTATTACTATCTCGAATATATATTATTTCTTACACGAGTGATTTTCACGTATATGAAGTCTAAAGTTTCACTTTTCAACAAAAAACAATATTAACTTAAGAGATTTATAAGAAATTGTCTTTTATCAAATGCTGATTATGCATTCCGAATTTATCATATCAGTTCGAAAAATGTTGTAAAATTTTTGTATTAGAACTAGTAGAGACACGTGGAGATACCTGTAAAAGACGTAACATTAAAAATTACTACGCCTACGCCTTTAAATATCAGTTTTACTCATATATATAAACAAACAAAAAGATCTACTGTATCTAATTATTGGATTAATAAATGATAATTTCGGTGTGAAATATATTTTCCAATATATTTTCAATAAAATCTTGTTCAAGTCCCGGCGAACAGTTCGCTATCCCGTTTATTTTATGAACTTTAACAATCAATATTAACTTATCTGCAATGAACCCCATAAATTCTGATCTTCATACTTCAGATACGATTTGTATCTTTGCTTTTCTTTGAAGATTATAAACAAGTACGTAACACACTCAAAACACACACACTCACTCACAACTTAGTATCAGTTTTTCTTAGTTCAAAAATAAGTTATTATATAATTATAATTTTGTATACATACAGTTAGAATCATTTAATCCTAATAAAACATTATATAATTAATAGTGCTTAGTCATTCCAGTATTATATTAAGAAGAAGCTATTTTTTAATTCTAATGTCCTCCGACATACCAATTATGACTGTGATTCATACTTTGATACTGTTAGGAATTGTAAATTAATAAGTTTAATGATTTTACTTAAGAGAGAGAGAGGAGGGACTAGAGAGAGAGTAGTAGAGTTTTATACATAGAGTTTATTCTAAGTTCTTCTCTAAAGACCTATCTCTTGGTTCCGTAAAACTAGAGTCTATTACCATATCTTTGCTTTTATATATTATTCACAACTGTAATTAGTTAAATCTATCATTGATGATAAATATAATGAAATTTCCTTTTTTACTGCAAAAAGTAGTCGCTCCAAATTTCATATCATAGTTTCTTTAACACATATATTGAATATTATATTTATATATCTAAATTGATATTTATTTACTCTCATAAAAATAACACCCAAGCTCTCGGCTTAATATCGAGAGTCATTCAGAATTTCTAATATTTATGCACTAGAAACCAATCTGTGTAAGAGCTAAATTAAGATCATAAAAAGTATCGCGTTTTGAATTTTATTAATAAATATGATTTTAAAAGTTTTTATATAAATAAAACAGTATGAAGTAATAGTATTATTGTCACTAATGGAGCTGATATTAGATACATATTTGTCACATTTTATCGGTTGAACTTACAAAATTTAATAAATGGTGACAGTCGCATTGACTCTACGTTCTCAATCTGGCATATTTAATCAAATCATTGTGAATATACTGCGCCCGGGCTTTTGATATCAAAAGAAGTAAAAATTATAAACTATTTCTAATATATATTTTTAGCACATAGAGGATAGACTGATATATGTACATATATATAGCCTAAGACTTCAGCTGGATATAGCTTAATCGTACTATTACCATCGCTAACTCGACGAAAAGATAGTTTGATATAAAAAAAATATTACTAAAGGTAGAAAAAAAAGTTAATCGCTCGAATTCAACAGAACACAATGTATACAACATCTGATTGAGGAAGGTGTAAAGATCTTACGATACGGAATATAATCAATATATTTATTGATAACTTAGATATTGTCATAAGTTGTTTAAAGCTCTCAAACGACTACAGCTTTTTAATTAATATAAGCTAATAATCTCAGATGCGTTCACCCACAATCTTCTATGTATTGAAGATTATATGAATTATACAGAAAACTCAACCTTCGTGTATGATTTCATTAATTTCATTAATATGATGACAATAATGACAAAATCAGAAATACATCCTAGTTTCAGGTAATGCTAATTCTTAACCTACCTAAATACTGGTTAATCAAAATCCAGGAACGGTTTGATAAAAGTATATTAAGAGAAACAATGTTATTCCAGAAAAATTATAAGATTTAGGCTAGGCTTAAGGCTAGGTCGTCACCTAAATTTAATAAACTTAGGTGACAACCTTTTTATTTTGGTATATCCAAGACAATTTTTAGAACTTTTTTATTTTGGTATATCCAAAATAATTTTTATATTTCGTTTGATACTTATGACAACTTAAGAAGAATTTCTGATAATTAATAAAAGAAAGCTATCTATACTAGTATAGAACATAAACTATGAAGTCTACTAGTTCAAACTGCTAGTATTGTTTAGAAGTAAGTCAGGACAGGTATAAGTTTATCCAACTTCCAGTAACTCATCAGAGTTACATAATTGTTGGGATATTGGATTACAGATCGCAAAGATGAAGGTATTACACTTATATTTAGATAAATAAACAACTAGATAAGAATAGCAGTATTTTTCTTAACTCACATGTTTATAAATTATTTAAAACTACCCTCGTATATAAGGTAAATAATAAAACCTTATAGAAATATATTGAACATAACTTGAGAAGTCACTACAGCAAGTCTTTTCACCACAAGCAGTTTCTAATTGGTACCTCCTAAAGATACCGTAATATTGATAGGATGCTCCGGATATTGTCATTGGTTGGGACACAATTACGTCATGTTTATGTAGCAGTTAAAGAGAATGTGAATGTTTACGATACTAACTCGAGATTAAAGACAAGATCAATTATCCTTTGAATAGAATTTTACTGTTGCGTGCTTAAACGTTTTCAATGCAACTGTAGACAAATGTTAGTTATAATACTAACTTTTTCCTTATCCGTTTACATGATACAAAAGATGTCCATACTCTTAATATTTCATAATTTTTTTGATGTAAAGCTTCATATGAAGTTTTATATAAAGTAAAACAAACTAAACACATTGGACACATAACAAATTTCTACTGTTATAAAAGTTTAAGCCGGTGAAAAGTTACTTAAATTCCCTAAGTTACAACGAGAAACGATTTCAGTAAGAACCTTAACGAGAACAGAAGCGCAGATCTCATTTGGTGGTATTAAGATGATGGCATTCACTTTGAAAAACTCAGCAATGCATTTCGCTCGTTCTGTTTAAACTTAAATGTTAAGGCTAAAGTCAAAATCTTTCTTATATAGGATTAATAATAATCTATAGTTTAATTTTACTGAAAGTCAAGTCAAGCACTTCTGAGAAACTTTACCAAATATTAGAACCAAATTTGTCAAATTATCTCTTTAAATGTATATGGACACTAGCTGCAATCATTAAATAAATCTAACTTTAATATAAAATAGATAAACCTTTCATGGAAGTATTTATTAAAGCTTTACGAAATTTATATATTTTTAAACCTCGAGGCCACTGTTTTAACAATTTGATTTTATTTGACGTGTGCAGTGCTTTTGGGAAAACTTGAAGCAGGAATTTTTACGACATTGAAAATATGATATGATATGATATGATATGAAAATAATGAATAATAACGTACTATCATAACTTATTGTAAATACCAATAAGTCTTTTATTTCAATATAAACCTTTAAAGTACATTTTAGTATAAACTGACAGTTCTTTAATATATAATCTGTATTTAACGTTAACTACATCTTGTATTATTTTTATTTGTTTACTATTATTTTGTTTTTCATTTACTATTATTTATGTGTTAGTTGATTAGTGCTTTAAATAAAATCATTTTAAAACACCAGCTTTTCAATAAACATTATATTTTAATATATTTGATACCACTTTATGTATAACCTCACCATGAATTGCCTTCATTTCCTGTCCGTCGAGATTAACCGCTGTCAACATACTTCAAACATGTATATTTGTCTCAAAATAGCAATTACAACTCACAGGATGAAGCCTTTATTTGCAGAGGAAGAAATCATATTAACGTTTTTCACATTAAATATGTAATTGGAATTGAAATTTTTGAGAAAAAAAACTAAAAGCAACGAGGCTGTCTGTAAAATCTGAAATCAACGAATATTCAAAATGATTATAACTAACATAATGTTCATTAAGTTATTCACGTTAAAGGCGCCCGCATCCTAAAGCTCTCTGAAGCTTGAAAGGGATGAATTCGTATACATTTTATCGTATCATCTATCGCCCTGTCCAAATCGATTCGTATGTGAGGTGACACCGGATTCTGCACGTCTCATATCTGACTTGGTATATAATGTTGACTAAACCATAAATAGTGTTTTTATATAAACACTTTGGTCGTTGGATGTAATATGTCTAAAGATTAATTAACTCAATTTTTTACAATAAAATAAAATGTAAGACGTATAACTTTTTATGTCAGACACATTAATAAAAGAAAAGTATTATCGAAGACATTTTCGTTTTAAGCAACGAATCTATGTCACTCTTATACCTCATCCGTGGGTACTTAGAACTCTATTATTTTCAACTCAATAGTTTCATAATTCTTAAGTTCTTTTTATTTCTGTCTCTTTGTATTTTATGTGAGTGTTTCAGTCTCGGGGAATGTAGGGCTTCAGCATCATCATTCTTATGGGTTTTTGTTTGTGAAACTAGGTCGGAACACTTAAATTCATTTGTGATGGATCAAGCTATCTCGGGTTATTGAACTCTAAATGTTTAATTACATCCTTCATCACCTTTTTTATTACTTTATTATTCATTGAAAAATTTTACATAGTGTAGTTTTGTTTGTGGTTAAAAAATAAAAAAATATATTAATATATACAAATTTGTAGTTCCATTTTGGATTTTATATCTTTAGGTGTAAGTTCACATCAGCCTGCAGTAATATATGCAATCGTCCGGGAAACTCTATTACGAGTCAGCCGCCGTAGTAACGACAAGTTAACATGATTAACAAGCCTATCGACATTATATATTGACTTTGACATCCAATATTTATAGTTTTACTACTAAAAAAAACTAACTTTGGTAATAAGTCTTGACTTATAAGAATTATACTGTAATATTATTAACAACTTTTCACTTACTATATTGACTTAAAACTATACTGCTATACAATAAAAAAGTAAGTACTCGCTTTGAACTGTCATGTTTCCTTATTTGTTCCTATCGTTTACTAAGAGAACATAAATATCTTTTTCCATTAAGTCTCATTTTTCTTCTAACGATGTGTAAACTTATACTCAAGATTGCAAACCAAACATATTTAAAAATATATATAATAAAATTCACCAGTTTTTTTTTATATATAACATATATATATATTAAGTTATATATATGTATAGAAGTGAATTCATATAATTTAAACCTAGAATATTCCTAAATTCTAACTTTTTCTCTTGTGCTTTGTAGAATTTTCTCATTTTAAACGCCAACAGTAATTGCTTAGCATAATGTACGTTGAATACGTTCTGCAAGCTTCTTTACATCCTGGTCTCACCTACTCATCACTAATAAAAAAATGGGAGTGAAGAAAGATAATTTTTAACGATATTCTACAACATGCCTTTTCGTATGCCTCCAACGTGTTGTTAACTAAGTGTATTCGACTCTACGGTTCCCTAAAAACCCTTTTACAACTTGACTTACTTTCAGTGACAATCAGGCATTAAGTTCCTTGTCAATAAGCTTTTTGTTGAAATTTGATTCCCATCCGAGGGCGCATTTGTGGTCCCACGTATATCCCTTTTGAGTTTTACGTCACTTAACTTTGAATACTCTCTTTAAATATTATATAAACCATCAATAAATAAACGCCAGCCATAAAAAATGTTCAACACACTCATAAAAGTTATAAAAATTTTAATGAAATGAAGCCACTTTTTTATTACTTTTCCATTGCACAAGTTCTTTTGTGTTAGAAGCAAATAAGTTCCACTCTTGTACTCTAGATCTTAGTAATTCAGCCTGCCTAATTGATAAATCTATGTCTCGTATCAAATAGTTCATTCATTTTGTTTAATCAAGTGCCGTCCATAAGAGAACTTGTAAAAGGTAAAAACTCAGGATCTTCGCTGCTTTTGTCATCACATTCTGCAGCAATTGGCAAGTCTAGAACCTCAGTTTCATTTTCGCTAAGAGGTAAAGGCGTTTCCCTATTCTTCGACATTGTCAGAATGTCAGGATACTGAATGTTGTGCTTAGTATCTTCTGTTAAACCAAGTATATCTATCATGGAAAAGTAGAAATCGTTAAAATGATTACAGGAATCACGCCATAAATCTGTTATGTCAAATGACATGGATGTATTGTTTCCATTGAACCAAGAAATGAGAAAAGCAACGAACAAAACAAAAAAACTCGTATCCACGGTTTTGTCTTAATTAATGGTACAAAATAAATAAATATGCACTTCTTACTTTTACAAAAAACCTTTTTTGTAAAAAGGTAGTTCCACTTAGATCAACTCGTGTTGGAGTTTCGTAGTAAACAATAAAAATTTATAACCCATCAAAACGTAAACTACTTCTTAAGGTACTTAGAAAACTAGATGGATACCACATATGTTTGGGACTTTTTATCTATGATCTAGCTAATATTCATTCCAGCTATCAGTTATACTACTCATATATAAACAACTAGCTTTGCGTCGCGACTCCGCTTATAATGACAAAAGATATTAATAAATTGACGAATTTAAATATCAAATTATGTTGAAGGTACTCAATATTTGTAAAATTATTTACAAGAAATGTGCAGTATGACTTACTACAAACGGTAGTTTAGAATTCACAGACGGATCGCACCTACGATTATGTTTTAGAATTAAGTAACCCCCCTTTAACGGCTTAGATGTATCAATATATAATATACAATTACATAAGGCTTTAGTTGGGCGTGAACTGGTATTAGCAAAATTCATTTCGTTAATCAAGACTCAACTGAGATGAGGGTTCCGTGACATTCTGTGATTGTAAACTATTCTAACTTAGTTATTTTCATTTTAAATTTAATTGTGATTGAACAGAGATAAATGTATAATTTATTATAAATATTATTATTATAATATTTAATATTATTATATTCATTGTTGGTAAAAATATTAACTTCAACCAAACAACACAAATAGTCTGTAAGAATAGACACGAAATTAAGAAAGTTTCCCTTTCATATTCGCCTTTCTTTCCTCAGTGTTGTGAAAACTAAAATATTGTTATTGTATTCGGCTTTTAGGAAATGCCATATCTGTCAAAAGTATTAATGTTATTTTAAAACGTATCGCTTCGAAACAGTGGGTTGTAATTGCAAAAAATGAAAATTTAGCACGCTCTTAACTTAAAGAAATAATATCAATAAATTTGGGTTTGATCAAAAGTTACGATACTTTTTTGTTCAAACACTTCCTTCTGTAATCCTCACAAATGAAAAAAAAACATTATTTTATTTGAAACTAACTAGATTTTTGCAGTAACTTCGCTTGCTCCCCTCAGCCTCAATCATAAACCATTTATCATCACTTAAGTTTACACAATCCATTAATTTTTAGTATTATTATAATTATAATTTAAATAAATGTTGTTTTCTATGAAAAAGAGAAAACCGCTGTAATAAATAATCTTATTTGGTGACTTAAACCAACCAAATCATAAAAACCAGCTTAGTAATTTGCGTTTTTATTAACCTACACCAATTATTTTATTTTTTCCGTGAAAGTTAAAGAATTATTTTGAGGTTAAAAATATAATATATATTGGCTAACATAATAAGCCGATATCACACACACATATAGTGGAAATTAGTTTTTATGTATTCCCAAAAAAAGGCATGTTTAGAAACTAAAAGTGTACTACAAAATAGATCACGGTAGAAACTTCTATGTAAAAGTATCTACTTTCATTAAAATCCTTCAAACAGTTCATAGGCAAAAAGTTTGACAGCTATTGTTTACGTAACACTAAATGTAACCAAAAAACATAGCCCACCATTTTCAAATAACACTATCGTTCCCAGATTTCTTGACAGCTTGACTGGCAGATACAAACTTTCACATTTCACAGCACCGCCTAAATAACTGAAGCTCTTCTCTGCGTGTCACTGATAAGAAGAATGAATAAATACGAATAAAACTAAAAGAATTACTCTATGAAATACATACACTTAAATCTTCTACATTTTATTGGTAAGTCAAAAACATTTTAAAAGCTATATCTTATATAAAATGCTGTACAGACGAAATTAAAGGTCTTTGGGAGACGATTTGTGTTAATTACATGTTGCTGGATGAATGTAACTGTGTTAGAGAGAGAAAAGGAGAGAGAGAGAGAGAGAGATAATATATAAAAACAATAAAAAGATTTAAACAATGTTTAAATCCATAATGTGAACAAGAAATTTAACCCCGTAGGTTGTTCGTATTCGTAGCGTAAACTGTTTGTGTGTTTGAGTAATTTGGTAAAAATATTTTAACTATTATACCTTGAAAGAACTGAATATAGATCTACCTTGAGGGTATGGATCTAACATGGCTGTCTTTAAAAATGCAAAATAATGTACAATTTTCCTTCTATCTTGAATACAAAATGCATTCTGATAAAAAGAAAAAATGTTAAGATTTTTAAACATCACTGTCAAATGCGACACCCCGTTTAGAGCAACGTCTGTCAAGATATATATTTTTTTATTTTGTATTTTATATAAACTAAAGTCAGTTACTTAGTTAAGTATAATAAATGTAAAATAAAACATTATATATAAACTAGTTGTTACAAAAAAGTATTTTTCTAGCTCAGTGTTTTGGGAGTCAAATATATAATTTTTAGCTCTGTGTTTCATCCTGTGTTTTACAAAATCATTTATTTTAATGCTATATTATTATATATACCTATTTTTAAACTGTTTATCTGTATATATGTGTGTTTAATACAAGTTTCTCTGCGTATGTATTACGATAGAAATGACAACTAATCCACCTGCTAATTTGATGTCGGTTTCACAAATGTACTTAATCTTTTAAACCTCTTGTGACGTCATGTTATCTGATCGGATATAAGACTATAATTAAACTCGTGAAGGTATTTATATCAGATATAGGTCTTATGTGCAACTACATTTTTAGAGCTAGAGTTTTAGGCGCAGATTGAGTCCCAAGGGAGTTTCAGTCAGGAAACAAAATTAACAAACATTTACATCTATCTGGCGAAACGGGGACTACTGTCGTTGTGAGTGACACCGTAAACAAACCAAATAGGTGTTATTGCGGAATTCCCACGAGAAGGAAGAACTTTATACATAAAATCGCGGTATTTATTAAAGATTTTTTTTGTTATTGATCTATTCGTATATCGCAGAGAATTCATAGAGAATTCATAATATTATATAGTGGCATCTTGTTAATTTAAGCTTAAGGTATAACAATTGACTATTCACGAATTACTTAATTACCGAGTTATGCGTTTATGAAACGAGTTATAGTAACTCTTTTTTGCATCTTTACCCCGAAAATTAATGACTTCTGTATAAACCTTTACTCTCTTTTTAAACCTTTAAAGTGGTCATTCCAATAATCCTGTCTTAATAATTGTCTACGTCAGTCAGAGTTTGGTCAGGCTGACAGACTATTTCGGTAGGAACAGAGCAGAAATATCGGTTAAATATATTTATTAAAAATTTGTAAAGATATAGATAAAGATAAATGTTATTTAATAAACGTGTTACAGCAGCTCGGATTTAATTTGCATCGACGAGTAATGAATCCAATAAATTCATTATTGCTTAGCAAAATGTTACAAAGTTCATCTGATATAGCTATGTGCGAGCCAATGCTATTTGCATTACATATATCGCAGATATGTAAAAGTAAATGAAAAATAAATAAATAATATATAATATAAATATATTTTACATAAGATTAATATGTTTAAATTAACTTTAATCTAGCAGAAATTCAGAAGTTACGCCGTCCTTGCTTCGCTATGCCACATTTGCTACGCCTCTTACCACGACGCTCCGAGCTGACACTGTTACTCATTTCAAACTAATTTAAGATTGATAATATTTTATATAAATCGTTTGTCTTCATACCCATCACTTTAGGGGTAACTATATATATTTTTCTATTTTTCAGTCCATTTAAACAAATAATATTTAGAAAAATCTTATCTATAAAATCAACAATAAATTATAGTTATATTATTAACTATTACTCACCGACATCCATTTAATTGTTTAAATCACACACTAAAACTTTTATTATTATTATATTTATCACGATTTACACATATCACAAAAAATCTATTTGTTAATGCTAAGGGTGTTGTTTTTGAAACTCTGTCTTATTCGCAACAATTACAAATTTGAATTTCACCTTTGGCGGGTTCGTATACCCCTCGAACGATCCACCCGCTCTAACCGATCGTTTTATCGCACTGAACAGTCGCTAAATCCTCCACTATGGTCGGAAAATATTGTATCGATATATATAATAATACAAAAATACACATAAAAATATCTTGTTTTAATTTATAGCAAGTTATTAATTAGAACGAAATGATAAAGCTATAATCATTTTAAGTTAATAACACTTAATAATTTTGCAAACATTATTTTATCAACTGTTATGGAGTTTACGTAAAATGTGTTTGTTATATTGGAATAGTATTGTTATTTTAAAAATACGTTTAATAGAATATTGATAAGAAACATCGATGAGATAGGATTTTCATCTCTCCAACACTAAATCGGACGGAGAGGACATTGGCTGTAACCGCGCATGCGTTCCTGATGTTTTTCTGTATTCCAAACTTGAATCGTCTTTATATCTTAACGTCTGAATCGAGCCTAATAAATCTTAACCAGGAACATTACCTAAGTCACGGGAATGAATTAATCACTTATAGTTTTATATTATAGAATCATGAGTATGACCGATCTTATGAATAAACTACAAATGTGAATTATTTTTGGATGTTTACCCGTCAACCACATTAATAATCTGAAAAGGGATGTTTTTATGCCGGAAAATATTAGCTGTCAGTGAAAAAATGGGCAGCCACCATTGTCAATTTGGTTATTAGTTTTCTGCTACGTAGAATAGGGATAGCTTTTACGCATGTGAAGGGTGAAAGTTTTTTGTCATTTCCTTACAAGTGTTTGTGCAAAAAGAGAAAATATAATATAAAAAAAACAATATGAGACATCCAAAATTTTGTGCAAACCTTTACAGTAGGACATATTTCTTTTCATCAATCACTTTTTCGTCAATCGAGATTCTTGTCTTGAATCGTCATGAATATGTATATAAATTTAAGTATATAATAAATATATTATACACTTAAATTAGAAATCATTTAATTTTATTAATGTAAAGCATTAAAAAACATACTATCTCCCTTACACCATTCTCCCTTTCCCTCTCCTGAAATAGTTTACTAAGTTCAGTTCAAGTAATCTCTAAGTATTTCGTGTTTATAAAACTTAAGATGTTGACGTTATTATGATCTTTTGTATATTATGTATTCTTGAGTATAAACTATTTCAGCCCATAGTCGAAAAGTATTTGATAACTTTTAAGAACGAGTGGATTGATTTTTCTTATTTTATCAAAGGAATCAAAGATAAACTACTTGGCGGATTATTATGATAATTTTCTTTATTCATTCATTTCTTTTTCATTTTTACAAACATACAATATGCTTTGGCTTGTAATATTATTAAATTATAAATGTAGACGTTTTTTTAATGGATATGATGATAAATTTATGGTATATATTATATAAAAAACGCATTATTTTCGAATAGAGGAAATCTTGTCAACCTATCGCTTTTTAATTGAGCATATTTTTAATTATAACTTTTTAACGAAGAAGTGTCAGTATGGATCCTGAATACCGTCCATTCCCGAAAAAAAAGGGGATACTTCAGACACTATACGGTATAATCTATACATCGAATGTTCTGTATGAACACAGTGTCTTTTATTTCAATATATATTGTGACACTGCTGTATGAACACATTGTGTCCAAGTGTCGAGTTTATTGTAAAGCTTTCGGGCAGATTTGACATTTTCAATACACCGCACCGCGTTTGAGTGCAGAAATGAGTTTTACTTGGGGCAAGGAGACAACAAGTATTATCATTTTTATAGCAGAGCTACTAAAAATTTAGTAGTTTATTAGAGTTTAGAGTCAAGTTGAGTTTAGCAAGAGTTTAAGTATAATAAAATCTTTTTTTAAGGAGATCGCTTCGACTCGATCGAGCAAGTAATCCACGAGTCGGGCACTCGCCCTTTTATAGCAAGACTTGCGATTTGATGAACAAAAACATTTTTGAGGTTATTCTGGAATGGAAATAATAATCAACAATTTATCCTCATCGTCAGTAGATTTATTGCATTGTACTTTATACTTATTACTTGTAATTATAAGTTATAACTAATTGTATTTTTCATAAACGAACATCTAAAAACATAAACAGTCAAAAGACAAAAACGTAGCATTTTTTGTTTTTTTAATAAATTTTCACATATTCCTCCTTCACTATATTATATTTATATAAAATAAATACTAACTTCTTACATTCTGTTGCGATAATATCGCGTATCTAAATAAAATATTTTATTACATTTTTTCTTATTCAGTTTTTTTGACTTAATCAAACTTCAAAAATATTTTTATCTGTTCGCATTTAACGTAATATGTACAATTGTGTTACATTATTTATAATCCTGGATTGATCCTAACATTCACATCTCACAGCAGCAGACACCGCAAATGTCAGACACCGCAAAAGTTTCACTGAAAAGTTGGAAAGCGAGAAGTTTAAAGCCGAAAGAGGTTGAGGTTTTTTATTTTTGTTTTTGTTTTTTTTTTTACATTAATGTCTGATTATTTCTTAATTCAAACGAAAAATCATTGTTTAAAGCTATAAAGTAATTTTAAATTAATTAAATTGGTAAGCAAATCGTACACACAACTTTTAAGATTCAGAACTTAGAAAACTTTTCTAACTTATTGTTTAAAGCCGCTTATCGACTTATACTTGAAGCGATTTATTCTTTCCTAAATAAAAACATTAAATCTGACTTATAAAGAATAACAATTGAAGATAAATATCAAAAATAAATTGAATTATATACGTTAAAAATAAAAATTAAGATAGAAGCCTTATTTTAAAATAAATAAGAGTTTTAAAGCAATTTCCAACTGAAAAAATAAATATTTGACATTATATAAAGATTTAAATTAAATATACTAGGATCCGCCAACCGTGCGCGGCGGGTGTTGAGCTGAGCCCCTCTCCTTTCTTCTTTTCTTGATAACTTTTGAATGGTTAAACATTTTTTCAATCTGTTTTCGCTATAACATCCGCGTTCGGCTTCAACATACATGAGAAAATGTTTAGCTAATTATCTCGTTGCATTCTGGAGACAACTAAAAACCAAAAAGATCTCCCAAACAGTTAAGAGATTCGCTTACGCTCAGCTCAATAAAAGTGACGTCGACTTCTGGTATTATCTATACATATAAATAAAACTGAAGTGTCCGTTTGTAATTCCAAATTAACAGCTTTCACTAAGTGCATATGAAAGTATATACAGTACTGATATATATATTTTTTTATTTGTCTACCTGTCTGTCCAAACAAAACAGATTTCCGTCCAATCTTTGAAACGGCTGGACCGATTTTAACAGGACTCTCACTGGCGGAGAGCTGATGTTATAAGGTGTAACTGTTATATTCGCTGGCGGATAACTGATGTTATAAGGTGTAACTTTTATATTCGCTGGCGGATAGCTGATGTTATAAGGTGTAACTTTTATATTCGCTGGCGGATAGCTGATGTTATAAGGTGTAACTTTTATATTCGCTGGCGGATAACTGATGTTATAAGGTGTAACTGTTATATTCGCTGGCGGATAACTGATGTTATAAGGTGTAACTTTTATATACGCTGGCGGATAGCTGATGTTATAAGGTGTAACTTGTATATTCGCTGGCGGATAACTGATGTTATAAGGTGTAACTTTTATATTCGCTGGCGGATAACTGATGTTATAGGGTGTAACTTTTATATTCGCTGGCGGATAGCTGATGTTATAAGGTGTAACTTTTATTTTAATAAACATAATTCGCTCTCACAAAGTTGTGGACACAGCTTATATTAAATGAAAATACAGACAACCATTGCTTTAAAGATATTTTAACTAATGAAATAAACTAACCCTGGGATAAAAGATTAATTAATTATCACCTTGTGGCTTCGTAAGTGATTAATAACATCATTGTAAGAACTTAAAAATGGAGTCAATGACTATTTAGAGGTCCAAAAATTAACATACTGTTAATTTTCCGGATTACAGTAGCAATTAGATGTGTCTTCATATATTTATATTTACTTACTCGCTATGGAACAATAGTACTGCAATACTGCCTGTCATAGAACGGGTATTGGGTTTGATAAAACTTACCGTTTTATATCTTTACTCTGTAACGACTCATTTATACAAATACTCTGGTAGTGACTCATTCATACAAATACTCTGTAGTAGCTCATTTATACAAATACTCTGTAGCGACTCATTTATACAAATACTCTGAAGTGACCCATTTATAACAATACTCAGTAGTGGCTCATTTATAGAAATGCTCGGTAGTGACTCATTTATACAAAGACTCTGCAAGGACTCATTTTTACTAATACTCAGTTGTGGCTCATTTATAGAAATACTCTCTGTAGCGACTCATTTATACAAATACTCTTTCATACAGATAGGTCCAGGTTTGAGTGCTGCTCCTGATAATTATGTTTATTTCTTTAGTTTATCGAAATTCTGACTGACGTCAGTAAGTTAATGCATCTTAGTAGGTAATTTAAATTTTTAATCATTCAAATAAAAAAAATCTAATATTCTTGGTTGGTTTTACTTAAAAAAAACAATAGTTTAATATAAAATCTCATTTTAATGAACAATATAATTGATTCTTCTCCAGTGTCGACTGACCGAGGCGATGAGAGCTTTTTAATAACTAAGACTTACAAACTACATATAGTAAAATTACTTTTGTTACAATATAAAGTAAGCCCAATAATAATATTTTATTCTTATTAATCATAAAAAAGGGCTACTATAATTAGAATCGCAATATTATAGGGTGAAGGATGTTTAAATCAGTTGAGGGTGATTAAATCCATTTATTAGTCTTACATTAACTTACTAAACTAATCCTGTTGTAGATGGGTGTGTTATCATCAGTCAACTCTTATCTTAGGTAGGGTGAGAGGGTGACGGAATCTTTAGGTGATTAAATCCATCTCATATTATAATCTTACTTATATTTATTGTAAAAACTAATCCAGTATGTTGCATGATGTCCATCTCGTCAGTCAACTCTTGTCTTTATTAAGAAATACGTAGGGTGAGAGGGTGATACAATCTTTTGAGGGTGTTTAAATCTTTTTCCTCCTCTTATCCGGGGTGGTCGCGAACAGCGCGTCGTCCACTCTCATGAGGCGATTAACAGCTCGGGTCAATGACGCATCTGTCACCAAAATTACCTTTAGAATGTCTCCCCACCTCTTTAAGGTCAACCCCTCAAGGGGTTCTCTATGACCCCTTGAGGGGTCATCCCGGACCCCGAAGGGAAATCGCTTCAAACCACCACGCGTTATAAGTAATATTTGTGTAGTATTTAATTACTGTTAGGTACAAGTCTCTAAGTCTCTAATATATAATTTTATATGGAATTAAAAATGGAATATCTATTCGATAGATTATGTTAAGCGTAAATATATAATATAAAATAAAAATTACATGCAAAGTGCATAAGCTATGAGTGCATTCTAATACTAATACTAATATTAATACTAAACCCTCATGCCAATGCTGTAATATTAATTACAGATTACCAAAATTACAACGGTAAGCAGAATGTATCAATTCAATCACCAAATATAAATGTAAATGTAAATGAAATGAAACAAATAATTTTGAAAAAAAAATCATTTAATGTGATAAAAATTCAACAGTCCACTTACATAACACACCTAACCTAATTCTGCACAATTCATAGTGACCTATATATGTATAATAAATTATTGAGCGAGTCACTTCATGCAGAATTATATTATACTTTAAGATTTTCATTTATTATTTATTATATACACATGCACCCAACACTACGTACGCGCTAAATCAAATCGGACAGACAAAATAACTATATATATAACAGCAAGCAGCACTCGTATAGCGTAACGCGTATGCGGCTTCACACGAGGAATGTGTGGAGCCGCACTCGTATAGAACTAGAAGGAAAAGTAATGTGTATGCAGCTCAACTCGTAGGACGTGTATCGCCAATGTGGTTTAACACAAGTATTGTGGAAAATATTTTGCATCGACCGTTCGGATTTTATGTGACAAAAACGAAGTGTTGTTTAAAATATTTCTATATAATATGATCTAATGTTTAAATAATAGTAGTATTTATTTATGAAAATAACAAATCAATGACTAAAATGTAATAAAAATTCGAGATATTACTATTACAAGAATAAAAAACCGAAAATATATACATCGAACGGGGTTTTCGGGCAAAATTTATACAAAATGCGTATAGCCGCACAGAAGGTACTACGAAACAAACACAAACGGTTTGTGACACTGCATCCTCTTATAATTTTTATTAAACACAATGTGTTTGAGTCGCATTATCGTTACATTAAAAATAACACTAAAGGTGTGAGGTTCAGTGAAAATGTCTATAAGGTTGTATATGTCTCAATTCGATTTGATTCCGCGCGTACGCCGGCCCCAAGCATCAATATTTTATATATTTGATATAATATTAAACAGTATAATAATAAACTAAGACTACAAAAGTTTTAAATAACTACCGTATAATATTTGTATAATTGCATTTTCCAAAATGGCGTCCGTTTGTGACGTCACGCCTTAGTAAACATTGCAACATGTTCGAAAATTTGATGTTTATATAAATGTAGATTTAGGAATAAATTAGTAAAATAGTACGATTTTCTTTTATTTGCAAGTAATTTTGACAGACATTTACAAAAGAACTATTTACTATATATAGTGTTGTTTGTTGGCGTGACGTCACTCGGTCTGATTCGTGTTTCAGTTAAGATGGCCGATTGCAGTATTTTGTACTTTTATTTAATTTATAACCCTAACAATCTTAATGTTATATATATTATTCCTATTTCTTTTTAAAAACTGTATTATTATTACCTATTAAATAATTATTATGAAAAAAATTACACTATTATTATAAATTTAAGTGATAAAAAATATAAAAACTATGAATATTTTGTAAGTACTTGACGAAAACATTAAAATGTTTATATAATATAATATAATAAATACATTTTTGTAACAAACCAATGAAGTACTATCCAAAAACCTCACTTAAATTACCTAAAATGTTTAATTATCAAATACCAACAAAATACCAATTACTCTATTAATACGTCCCCATAAATATGAACTAGAATAGCACAAGACAATATATATAATCCATAGAATAATTGCAATAACCCATTGGTGTATGGTGTGTGGTGTGTGTATGGTGTATGGTGTATGTATAGTGTATGTGTAGTGTATGTATGGTATATGTGTGGTGTATTTATAGTGTATGTGTTGTGTATGTGTGGTGTATGGTGGATGTATAGTATATGTGTAGTGTATGTATGGTATATGTGTGGTGTATGTATGGTGTATGTGTAGTGTATGTATGGTGTAAGTATAGTGTATGCATAGTGTATATATGGTGTTGTATAATGTATGTATGGTGTAAGTGTAGCATATGTATAGTGTATATAGTGTATGTGTGTATGTTACCAACCCGGAGTGGTGTTGGCGAGTCGCCTCATCCTCCTGGTGTTTCTGTCCTGGTCCCGTATCTTCTTCTCCATCTCAGCGTTGGTGAGTGTCTCCAGATAGGGCGCCCACTGCTCTGCTTCCGAAGGCTGACGGTAGGGCGTCTGTCGATATAATAACACACAACTGTGTTACTTTCTACTGTATCTATTATTTTTTTATTCAGTCTTTCGTGCGGGGAATACGCGACTTACTGTGAGAATGCCGTCGGTCGTTTACCAAGGGTTGTGGTTGAAATGTTTAGAATCCAAACCGATTGTTTATGATCCTCAGTTTTTCATATTTCGCTATAATAAAACTAATGACTGTGCCGACAATAGGTAAGACTGGCAATAACGAACTAACCAACAGTTCTGTTTCATACACTTTACATTATAAATACTACTATTCTATAAATTTATTGTTGAATTACTAGAGTGGAGTAGTTATTTAGTTCAGTCCTTTTTTGATACAAAAAAAAATGTTTAAAATATTCATGGATTTTTGCCGATTTTTTAAAACGAACCGTGCTACTGAAGTCGAAAGTTGCACAATTACATTGTATGATTATTTGAAATAAAAACTTTTACTAGACTATTATAAGCCGTAAGTGTTCAATATCAGAATGGATGATTACAGAAATTTAATAGCCGTTTATCACTCTTCAGGCAACTTTAAAATTGAGCATCGATCAAAGTTTAGTATTTCTAAAATTTAATTATCGTTTAGATCTAGGAAAGAAGAAAGGACGAAATAATCTGGGTACCACGTTGATGAAGAAATGATCAAGACCCCCCACCCCTCCCATAGCACGGAGTGTTCAACTATTTAAAAATAGCCTTCGGTTAAAGTTAGATTGTTTACATCTCTAGGAGAATAAACCCAACCCCCCGCGTTTCGAGAAATGATGAAGACCCCCCTCCCCATAGCACAAGCAGCAGTGTGACCTCAACGAGCGGCAGCGGCGCCTCGCTGAAGGCGTACGTCCTGGTGTGCCAGCCGAGTTGCCCTCGCACACTGTACGCAATGCCCGTCACGAACTCCCCCCCCAGACCCAGCTCCGAGCACAGTCGAGTCGCGAACTGCTCGGGGTTGTTCTCCTTCTCCGCCATGTCCCACTCCACCTGAAGACCATGTATAGCTAACTTCATAATTGTTTTTTCTTTTTCTTAATAAAAAATAGTATAATCTGCAAAAAACAGAATGGTTGCCAAAACGGAAAGTCGACATTTTGGCATGTTATTCTTTAATGCAAACGAATTGCTTAAAAGAAACCTTAAAAACCGTACTCAATACGTTGAAATTGCTCGCAATCTCTCTCATTGATCTGAACTCAAATTAAATTCAAAGGGTGTGTCACAGGGCAGCATATTAGGGCCAATATTATTTTTAATTTATATTAATGATCTTCGTAATGTTACTTCTTATATTTGTAAAATTTTTACTGACGACATATTTTTTTGTAATTAAATATAATAATTTCACATATAATATACAAATTAATAATACTATAAAGGACATAATTGAATGGCTTTGTGTTAATAATCTATCAGTTAACTTGAAAAAGACAATGTAGGTGCATTATTATAATAAAAAAGGTAAAAATCAGAATTAAATAAATTACTGTGATGAAAACATTAAAGAAACACAATCTACTATATTTTTTGGGGATTACAATAGACAATACTATCTTCTATCAATCCTGGAAGCTACTTTATTTAGTAGCTTCCAGGATTGCAGTAATAAGCATAAATAAATGATTTTTTAAATAGCAAATCACTTAGTTCTAACATTAACACTTATTTTTATATTTTTTTGTGACATTTCTTATTAATTTATATTCTATTAAAATTTATATTATAATTATTATAATATTTTGCATGTATGTTGAGGACAAAGCATGTATGATCTAATTCAAATTTGTCATCTTAATGTACAAAGATTCTTGCATGCAAGCGAATGAGTGATCTTTATATAGTACCTGATCTACAAGTGAGGTGTTCCCAACATGTATATTGAGCTTGATGATGACCCTCTGGTCCAGCTCGTCCAGGATGGGGGGTGGCTCGCTAGGGAAGGCTTCAATCTGCTGCCGGATGGATGAGGCTATGGCCGGAATGAAGGTGCTAGTGTTCAGCTCCAGGTCGTCGCAGAGTACTTCTGCGAACTGCTCCGGTGTTATTATTGATTCTGAAAATTTATTAGTTTCATTAATGTCATATTTAATAATTGATTAATAATATGCATGTTTATCTTTATTGAGCTGCGCGTAAGCGAAGCTCTTAACCGTTTGGGAAATCTTTTTTTGTGTTCAGTTGTGTCCAGAATGCAACGAGATAATTAGCTAAAAATTTTCTCATGTATGTTTGAGCCGAACGCGGATGTTATAGCGAAAACAGATTGGAAAAAAGATCGGCCATTCAAAGGTTATCAAGAAAAGAAGAAAGGAGAGGGGCTCAGCTCAACACCCGCCGCGCACGGTTGGAAATTGTTACCTGAAATAATATTCTGAAAATCATAGTCTCTGTATAGCTCAAAGTTACATAGACTTATTAAATTTGAAATGTATGATGTTCTAATGGCACAACTAGCGACTAACAAATAAATATATTCTGTTGCACAATTTATGGTAATATTTCTTTTTTCAGAGACTTAAAGTAACTATAGGTGACATCGTCAGGTGTCTGTCTTAGTCTTAGCTGTAGCGGTAAAAGAAAATAGGCTTGTACAAAAAATACAGTTGTCCCTCACAAGAATTACCATTTTTATTCCAAGTGAAAGTATCTCTCAGCTTCTGTCCTTCTATTTCCATGTCGAGTCTAATGGGCACTAGTATCTGCTTCTGAGAAGCATTTTCCAACATTGCTGTCATGTCTGTGTCATCAAAACACAGAGGAAATGTTCGTACCTGGAAGATACAATTATTATCTATTAGAATACAAAAAAAATCTATAAAATTCAAGTAATTTTATTAAGTTTACTAACACCTAATATGTTCTCAAACTCTATTGTCCGTGACCTTTTTTTGTTTTTGTTTTATAAAAACTAAATTTTATCATTAATTACCTGGTTAAAATGATTATCATCTATAATATGAGAAAAATGCAAACCATTAAGAGATATGTTTTAATAATTAATATTCAAGTAATTTTTATGTTTATTAAAATGCAAGTTTTAATGTAAGTTGTATTTCCATTTGTACAACTTGTGAAATTTTCATAAACAATTAAAGTAAACTATAATTTAAGCAAATTTAATTATAAAATGGCCTTACTTTTTTATTATGAACCCTAGTCCTGCTAATAGGTGTTGCTTGAGGAACAGCGTCCAAGTGAGATGAGTTAGGCATGGCCGGCATCCAAGGAGGATTGTGAGGTTTCTTAGTCTTACCCTCACGAGGAGTTGCCAGTTCTTGACTGACCGATACTGCTTTGTATCTACAAATTAATAACATCATTGTGTTATTTATAAATAGTATACAATACAATATTTCTATAATTATAACCTATGATTGAAGTGTTTTAAGATAGTATAGTTACATGTATAGTTAGAAGACACTTACTTCTCATCATTACCATCTATGATATCTTCAACCTCAGAAGCTTTCAATAATGACACTGAACTTGAGAGAACGTGTGGCCCCAAACCGTTATCAACTAATCGTTTCCTTTCTTCATTTGTGAGGGTCCTCCTGGCCATGCCAGGGTACTTCTTGTATAACGACCCACGGAAGAGCCGTAAATAATTACCAACCTGGAATTGATGGCAAAAATATTGTTTATACACTTAAAGGTGGTGAAAGGCGATATTTCTAAAAGTATAGTATAACAGGAATTTCAATAGGTATTTCAAGATAATTATGTCAAAGAAGCTTTAAGAAAATTTGTAATGTTCGTAATAAAGTTAATTAAAAAGTTCACAAATTAATTTTACCTCCGATCCAACACAGTAGAATTCACCACCTTCCTCAATTTGAAAACTAATCGGCTTGTCGCCGTAAGTTCGAAGAGCCATTTTGAAGTTATTATTTCAAGTCCAATATTTAAATAACACCTTTCCTGCGAGTTAATTCATAAGGAATGAATAGCAAATTATATTTAAACAAACTGCAAATGAAAGTATTATCTTATAGTGAAAAATTACAGTAAATAGCGTTATACATCAAGAAAATACTATGGTCTCCAATTTTAGGTTTATTAAGCGTCCCACAAACGGGCTCTGACAGCCCCGGGATGTCGCATTCGTTGAAATTTGACATTGATCGATCGTAATTTATCAGTACGTTGTCATTGTCATTTCACAATTACTCTATGGACGGTAAGAGTAAAGAGTGATAACATACAGGGAGACAAACTATACAACTTACACTATCCCACTAATTTGTGTTATGAAGTTTAGCATTTATAGGACAAATAAAAATGTTTGGGAACATAAAATAATAAAGATAGTTGTTAAATCTTTTCACTGATAAGAATATGAAAAGGTTTTTGTGAACAGCCGTTAGTATTGTTATCTAAAAGCCATTTTTTTGATAAATTTCCTAAATTTATTAAACATTAAGGTAATATGATTTTAAGAATCTTTTGTCTGGCACAGTTACGTCATTTAGAAATCCGCCAAAATTCCAGAATTATGCATTTCATGTTGTCAGAATGTCTATGTACATAATTATGTCTATGTTTAAAAACTATTCTCTATTTTCAATAGACTACTTTTATAATCTTTAGACTAGAGTAAAGACAAAAGACTTTGAACTACTTTAGTGTTTTGAGTTTAGTTGGCTGCCAATTTCAGGGGAGGGTGTGCATTGTGTGCCGGAATTGTTCAGTAAGCGGCGGGCGCGTAAAAAAATACAATGTCTACAAGTACGAGAAATTTTAAAAATCCCTTTTCCCGACCATGGATGACAGAGACGGGAGCAGCGGCCGCTGCAGGTGGCTCGGGATCCGTCGGACTTAAAGGAGTTGTTGCCGGCGGCATAACTGGTGGCATTGAAATTTGTATAACATTCCCAACCGAATACGTGAAAACACAACTCCAGTTAGACGAAAAAGGTTAGTAAGTGCTGTCAACAGTAATATAAGAAACATTTTCTAAATCACATGATATTTTAAAAATCGAACTTACGACACTTAGAAACAAACTAATAGGCAGAAGTGTTTTTCTTCTAAAAATACGTTTTATAAATTGCGTCATGCCATAGCATTCAACAGTATATATATTTAGCCTTATCCTTAGTCGAAGAATAAATTCTTGTTAAGAAAACAATATATTCCAATTAGAATCATGTTGCACGAGTGTCAACTTACGAGGTTATGGGGATCGGTACATAGAATTCGTCTTGTATTTCTTGTTTACGTATTTAGGATAATAGGGATTTGGACTTTGTTCAAGAATTGTAAATGAATTGTTACGTAATATTTGTATTTACTTTTATCGACCAATATTCGTGATCTGCTAAAGATAATAAATAATTGAATTAACACATCTTATTTGTTATTTTTATCTAATTATGTATAACTATTATTATATTGGTATACTTGTTTTAGATTTTATTTTGACTCAAAAGTCATAAAACATGCTTTAATTTAATTTGCTAGAATTTAGTGTTTGTTAGAATTTTTATAAAACAATTATTAAATATAGAAAAATTGTTTGTTTTGTTTATTTTAATTAATTTTAAAATAAAATAAAATAATTTTCAAATATTAAAATATTTATGGAATTTTAATTAGATTATCAATTACCAAAACCGCTTCTACTCTTTTTAAAACATTATCATGATCACTGTATTTATTAAGTTACTTTATGTGTGATGTAATAAGATATAAAATAGTTTGATTGTATTTCACCTAATTATTGATACACTATCAATGAATTAGTAACAATAGAAGTTGTGAGAACAAATAAGATTCATTAAATAAATTTAACTATAATTGAAAATTCTTGGTAATTTCTAAATGTTTTAGGCCGGCTTAGTTTACAATTATAATTAAAAATGATATAAACACCAATTATTTAAAACAAAAAAAAAAGCACGTAAAAAGCATGAGGATCCCTCGGAGGGCATGTATGAAGAGGTTGATGTCTGTGGCCGAGGCGAAAGAGGTATGCAGGAACCATAGCGTTTGGCGTTCCGTCGTTTCTGGCTACCCCGTAAGGGATATGGCGTGAAGCTAAATAATAATAAACACCAATTACTTAATAGATCTTAAAATATTTTAAATATAATTACGTTAATTAACTAATTGTGTATTGCAACGCGATGGGCCCGGCACCCGCACGGTGAATCCATGGAATGCTAAGAAGCTTCGTCTCATTTTAATTGACAGCCCGGAGAGACGGGATGACGCTGGAAAGACAGCTGACGCTGGAAAGACAGATGGCAGCTGGGAAGACAGATGACTGCTGGAAAGACAGCCGAGGGTGACGGCCTAGCAAGCCAAGCCCGGGAATTTCGTTTAAAGCTAAAAGTCCGAAAAAGAAAAATACCCCTGGGACAGTCCGAGAGGGGGGGCGGAAGAACTGTCCATCGGTTGATAATAACGGCGAAAACGGCGCGAAAACGGAATTGAAATGCCTTACGTGCGGGAAAATTTACAAAAGACGAGCCTGGTTTATTAAACATCTCAAAACACACGATGGTGCTGAAGCGCGGCAATCGCCGGTAATATCTTCAGTTTTCACTTCGGATAGAGTTTACCCTCATACATCCCATGGTGAACCATTGAATGCGAATCACCAGGAGTCCATAACCATCCGGACGCGTCTTAGCATTCCCACTATTAAACAATCGACATGGAAAATACACGATCAAAATATAGCGGACCTGTTAGAGCACCCGGGCTCAAACCAGGTACTCAACGCGCAAGTAGAGACTCTACAAAATACTATTTTTGACTACTTCAATGAGCACTATCCACCTTCGAATCGTTATGCTCACAAGTATAAAGAAAACGGTTTTAAATTGAAAATGAGAAGGAAAAAAAGGGACCTCATAAAGAAACTTCGTAGGGCCAAAGCCATGGGCGACAACCAACTTAGTCACCAACTGTCTAGGGCATTAAGGTCAATTCTTAAATTGATACAGGGCATATCACAACAAATAACAAAAAACCGTGATAGCTTTGACCGGGCAAAACACGAAGTAGACTTTGATAAAAATCCTTTTAAGTACTCTAAAAACATTTTCAAAGACGAAAAAGGTAAACTCCTCTTGACCAACGAGCAAATTTTTGATTATTATAAAAGCACATACGAAGTGACTAAAAATCAAAGGCTGTATGGGGATCCCAACGATCGAAAACCTGAGAGTCCATCCATAGATTTTCATGCCAACCCACCAACTTTGGAGGAAATCAATAAAATAATTAAAAAGAAACCATCTAAGTCAGCACCAGGTCCGGATGGTATCCCTTATATAGTTTATAAAAAATGTCCGTCGATTCACAAACATCTATTGAATATATTCGATAAAATCTGGTCAAGAGGACAAACACCGGTAACATTCGGAAATGCTCTTTTTGTCCTCATTCCCAAAAGCGACAATGTCTCGGATCCTAGGGACACTAGACCGATAGCTCTAACAAATACAATATCAAAAATATTTTTTTCTTTTTTACAAACAAAAATGACGCAATTCATGATAAATAATAAATATTTCGGGCCTTATCACCAGAAAGGGTTTTTGCCTGGCATTTCTGGATGCCTCGAACATAATACGTTACTATCGGAAAGCCTTAAAGATGCCAGAAATAGTGAAAGACAAATAACGGTATGTTGGATAGACTTAGAGAACGCTTTCGGGTCGGTACAACATGAACTGATGATGTTCGCGCTAAGATGGTATAACTTTCCTACGTTAGTAAGTGACATGATTGCATCATATTATTCAAAATTAAAATTTTCCATAATCACAAATGAAAATCATTCCAAACCATTAAATTACAACATAGGTTTATTTCAAGGTTGTTGTATTTCTCCAATTATATTTAACATAGTGATCAATATTTTAATAGATAAATTAATTAAAAACGAAAAGAAGTGGGGTTATCGGTTTAAGTTTAACAATAAATACACAGAATCCATACTAGCATTCGCAGACGATCTCGCGATACTGACACGTAATCCAAAACAATGTCAGCTACTTTTAAATGTTGTGGAGGATTTCTGTGCTTGGACGGACGGATTGAGGACAAAACCCAATAAATGCTACAGTCTGTGTCTGGGTAGGCGGAACACCAGATATACCTCTTACGATCCGGGCCTTATAATAGGCGGTAAGTGCGTTACTACTATTACCGACGCAGCTCCGTTCAAATTCTTAGGCAAAAAAATCGATTACCAAGGGCGTACTCCATCTTTAGATTTAATAGTCGATAGCTTTTTGAATGATCTTAAAAAGGTAGACAATCAGCCAATAAGTAACATCAAAAAGGCTTGGATATACGATAATTATTTAACATCACGTTTAAATTGGCCTTTCCTCGTTTACGATATTAATAAGACCCTTTTGTTAAAGTTAGATGCAAGCGTCATAAGGACATTGAAGTCATGGCTCGGGTTAGCGCATCCAGCGGACTCTTCTACCTTATTTAGAGACCGACATAATTTTGGGTTAAAATTAAAGAAACCATCGGAACTCTATAAACACCTAAGAGTGACCAAGAGACATATCATCTCAAAGTCGAATGATGATACTGTAACATCTCTCCCAAAAGATAAAATTGCCGCAGAGCTGGAGTCACGACTTCAATTCCATAAACAATTTATGATAGGTGCTCAAACAAATAAAGCAGGGCTAGGATCAAGTAGGAAAAAACCAGACATAGAAATAATAAAATCCTTTATTCGGCACGATGAAAATGATAATTACCGGTTGCACGCGATGAGCCTAGAATTGCAAAACGAATGGGTGACCATAGGAGATTTTTGTATTCCATTAGCTTTACGATGGCGCACCCTGCTTCATGATTGGTCCCCAGCATTATTAAAATTTTATCTTAATGCATTCCAAATGACTCTCCCAGATCAAAGTAACTTAGTGAGATGGGGCAAAGCCACCGAAAAATCTTGCAACATCTGCGGGGAGGCAGTAGGAACCGCGAAACACTTGCTAGTAGGGTGTAGGGTACTATTAAATAGAGGTAAATACTCGCGTCGCCACGATAAAGTATTAGAAATCATACGAGAAGCGGTTAGTCTTTCTGTAGCAAGAGCGCAGAGGGGTATAACAACCACCAAAAAATCAGTAGAGTTCGTAAAGGCAGGTTCGTCCAAAAAATCTAAATTAAAACCTTATTCCATCTTGGACGCGTCTCCTGATTGGACTCTCATGATGGACACGTATGAAAGGCAATACAAAATCCCCGGGGATGTTTGTGTTTCGTCATCTAGGCCGGACTTATTCCTGTATTCAAAACAACTAAGGCGCGTTATACTTGTGGAGCTTACTGTACCCTGGGAAACAAACATACCCAAAGATCATACATTTAAGCTTAACAAGTATTACGAACTATGTAACGAACTGATCAGGAATAGATTTATAGTTAATTTGTACGCTGTAGAAGTAGGAGCGAGAGGTATAACAGCAAAATCTCTATACAACTTATTTAAGGATCTCGGCCTTTCTAGAACGATCATCAGTTCATTTCTGGAACGTATTTCAAAGGCGGCTTTAGTAGGTTCTTACGATATTTGGTTAGGTAGGGAGAGGAGCGTAAACAGTGAAGGTGAGCGTGTATGCGCATAGTAAAGGGGCCCCTTAAACCTACATCTGGGTCGCAAGTCCCAGGCATTGTTTGCGCTCCTCTTCTTGCAACGCGATGGGCCCGGCACCCGCACGGTGAATCCATGGAATGCTAAGAAGCTTCGTCTCTGTTTTGAGATTGTGAAATCAATAATAAACGAGTCATTGTTAAATTGATAAATTACTTATATTACAAATTTATATATGAATTGTATATTTTTTTTTTTTTAATTGTGATATACTTATTCATTTATTATCATTTCATATCGACATAAGTGAATTGTTATGTAATTTTTATTTTTGTGTTAAAGAAATTTTTTATTGATATTGAGAACACTGTGGCAAATTTCTTTATACATGTCTGTTGTTAGTTGTTTTAATTTTTTTTTATGCTAATATTTTTTGACAAAGCAAAGCCTTTTATAGGATTTTCTTACACCCTTTGACATGAGTAACTTACTTACAGAGTGACTGAATATAGTTTGTATATGCATAACAATGAATGGAATGTAAATGAAAGATTTTCAAGTTATAGTTGTAGAACTTAGCTTGTATGAGGGAGTATTCTCTTCTCAAAGATCAGTGTGAAAAAGCTTTACAAGCCTCATTACATTGGATTCTCGCTAGTAATTTGTTCCTTTCCGTGTCCTATAAGCACACTCCAAAAAGTTGTTAATTAAAAAATTGTATTTACATTTACATACAAACATAAAAACAATAATTTTTTAATAATATAAGTTTTGATTAAAGACTATACTATCAAAACAAAAACTTCTCAACGAACTAAATACCGAGTGACGAAAGCGAATCCACTGACAAAACTCCTGATATGAATTTTGCGACGAAAAAAACCACGAACATTTTTATTCACAAACGTAAACAAACACAAAAAATGTGAATGTGTTCGGAACGTTGCCAACTTGCCTTGATCAATCCTTGTTTGTTTGAGACCTTTCCAATGATGCCCAATTTGTCAATGTACGTCAACTGGTTTGGCCACAGTCCCTGTACGAAAAATGGCCATTTTTGGCCTTTCGAGGGCTGGCCACGGCCAAACATGGCGGCCAAATCGAAATGTCGTAGAACAAAAAAGTCTTAGTTTTTGATGTACTTCAATCCCTGAAAGTTTGAACAAAATAAGTTGAAACTACGAATATACCCACAAACAGACTAAGTAATCATCGATGGAGGCGCCAGTCAAAATTTTCAAAATGTCATATCTCATCAACCGGTGGTCGGATTGGCGTTTTTGGGCTTGTTGAAAAGGTCTCGACGAGGACCTTTAGGAAAATCTTTTTCAAGGTGGAAATAAGTGATTTTATACTGGTGCGGAGCCAAAAACTAAATTTTAGTCTCATTTTTCAAACGGCCGTAGAGGTGAGGCGGTAGGTATATTGCTAAGTGTAAATGCATTTTCTGGGTCTATGGGCCAAGGGCTTTCTAAAAATACCACACTCATACCAGAAGGTCTCCTGTATAAAAAAATCGATATTGCGCGTATATATACAGAGTTAGACTTTCAGCACTATGGGTGCTTTCGTCACTCGGAGCTAGCTAACGCCCGCTTTGATTTTAAAGCATTCCCTATTTAACCCTGGTTAAAGGAAGGAAAGTGACTGGGTCCAGCCATGATATAAGTTTACAAAAGAACAGTCAAATTCTATAAACAGTTTTATCTTATACCAACATCACAGTTGTTTGTTCACATCACTGATAATAGATTATTGATTATCCACACAGATATGTTATCAAATGATTTGAAACTGTATTAACAGTCTATAGTTGGTTGGAAACAGATAATTTAGGTTACTATAGCATGATTAGTTTTTTTAATTAAACTAACAATACAGGGTATATTATCAGCACTCTTTATTGATCACTCTCAATTTCATTGAGGCCAATATGGTCTTTGTCTTGAGTCTTTTGGGTAACAAACTGCACAAGGTTGAGGTCACGCCAATCTGAGACCATCCCCAAGGAGGTCTCCATTAGAACACAAGTTTTTTTTCGTAACTCGTGTACATTTTCCCAAGAGAGCCCTGCACACTGTATTTTGGAAATATCCAAGATATCATTGACGTGCAGCAGAAACAGAATTGGGGATAGCATGCAGCCTTTAGGTACACTAGCGTTTACGGACTTGAGATCCTAACAAAAACCGTCGAGTACGACCCATATGCTTCGTTAAGTGAGAAACCTGTTATTCCAGTTGTATAAATTCTGGAGCTCTCGAAAAGAAAACTTCGAAAGAAGTTTTTAATGTCATAAACGATCGAAGGTTTTTGCTATATCCAAACTAACTGCCAAGCTCGCTCCCTTGATTAATAACAGTGTGATAACCGAGACGAAAGCCATAATGCTGATCATTGATCAACTGGCGATCCTAGAGATGCGTTAGGAGCTGTTGCTTAATGATGCACTACATTATTTTGGAGAGGAGGGAGGTAATGGCGATAGGTCTGTAGTTAAGCTGGATCCGAGTTATCATCTTAGTTTACCTACCACTTTAGGGTTCGAGTGGACAAGGACACGCTTCCATAAGACCGGGACTATGCCTTTAAGATAACAAAACCGGGTGCGCCACCTCTAGGTGATATTAGATGGTTTGTAGGTTAGAATGAAGTTCTCGAATGTTGCAAAAATAAACATTTAGGGTGGAGCCGTGCCGCTGTCTTTGTAGTTACCCCTCAGAAAAAGTGCGATACTTTGCCGAATAATCCGCGTATTATTTTTCCGATTTTGCTCGGAGAAGCTATCTACGGCTTTATGAAACCCAAATGAATTCAGATACTAAACAATAATTTGTAATAATAATAATATTTTCACTAATTTTTGTTTCCCGGTAACAATGTAATATTTTGACACAGTTATCTTACATGTTTTGCTAGATTTTGAGGTATGATTTACTTAACTCGTAGGAATTTTTTAAAGAACAATGTTAAGATTTCGCCTTCTTACTGTGAAATATTTTGTTACACTCATGAATGTAAAAATCCGTTGTTTCATAAAAACTGAACGACACTGAGCCAATTTACATTTCACTTTATTTAAACGTACGTTCTTGACGTGTCAGATTCGTGAAGATTTTATTCTTATCTACGTTCTCTATTTTAAATGAATAATATTTTTTTAAAGTTATTTATTTTAGTCGTCATGTGCTTTTATAACTAGCTCAATATTTGAATACATATAAAAAACCTTGGTCTATTTAACATTATGGACGACAGGTTTTTTTTAATAAACTTGACATTGAACGACCGTGATAGTATACCTCCGATATCTCAATGATGACTTCAATACCACTTGCCATTGTTCCGTTTGAGAGATGTTTTATTATGTATATGATGCACGGAATGCTGTATCATTTGACCGCTAATGGGAACATCAAAATTTGGAACACTGAAGCAGACCAGATGTAATATGTTTGAAAAGTCAACGGTACACTTTTAAAGTATATTGCAGAGAATTTTCACAGCGCAATTTTAGACGGTTCCTTGATATATTTAGTTCGAAAAGGCCTTTGACAATATAACTTTTCAAAACTAAATTAATGCAATTCCAAACACGTAACGCGGTAATTAATTTTAATAATACTAAGTAATGTTAAATAGGCGACATTTTAAGTTTAACAGTAGATTACTCATGTCAAAGGAGTATGGAATAGGCTGGAGAGACTAAGAGAAATAGCGACTCGAGATGTAGCACTTATATTATTGATATGAAATAATATTTTAGGGTTATTTTTAATTTGTATTTTTAATTTGTTTCATCTGTCACATGGGGTCTATGTGTACCAAATTCTTGGAAAAATTAATTGTTTCTACACCACCAGGATGAAGACATTTTTTTTTCTACATTTTAACAAACGAAAACCAAATGTATAATTCCAAAACGTATCAACATATACTTTTTAGTACGTTAGCAAGTCTACGTAGCATTACAACATTAATATGACTCATCTTAATTTTTCCAGTCTCTCACAAGCTCTAGGTAATTGACAGATTATTTAGTTCTAATAAATCTTACGACAACGTTTCTCTCAGATACTATTTTTAAATTGATATAAGAATATTTAATATTATAAATATGTTCTATATAATTATATATTTTATTTTAGGAGGCACTAAAAAGTACACGGGCATATTTGACTGCGTGAACAAGACAGTCAAAGGCCATGGTTTCTTCGGTCTATACAGAGGTCTTAGTGTCCTTCTGTATGGGTCCATACCTAAATCAGCTGTGAGGTAAGCAACTAAGATAAGATAAAGTATTAGAAAATAATAATACGATAAAAAATTTTGATAATCATTTGAACTTCGCCCAGCGACGCAACCGTCTGATCCAAATATTTTTTACTAATAAAGTAAACGCGAACTGAATTGAGATATCGCTTCATACATTCTAAAATACTACCATGAAATGGAAATTTATTTTACTTGATACACCCACATTTTAAAAACTACTAAATTTCAGACATTATTGTCTACATACAAATATCAGCTCTTTACAAATCTTTATTTGTAACAATATTCATTTGAACATTGTCTGTATGTCACGTTTTTATCAATAATGGTTGTTGTATCTATTGTTGAATCAAACATTTGTATTACTTTTGTGGCTTCGATCAATAGTTTCTCATTAGAAACGGTCGCGGCTTTATTACTTTACTAGCTGATTCCCGTCCGCTTCTTAGAACTTATGTTGCTATGGAAACCGTTGTTATCGTAACCGTTGCTATGCTAACCGTTATCATAGTATCCGTTGTCAAGGTAACTTTTTGCATGGTAACTGTTTCTATGGTAAGCATTGTTATGATAACCGTTACTATAGTAACTCTCAACCCCGCGTTAATTATATAGCTCCTACAGGTTTAAAACTTTGCGAAATGCAAAAAGTTGAAATCCGTAGGAATAGGAATTCCGTAAAATCCGTTCTTAGTGGACGTCTACGTCACAAAAGAAGTAACTTTGTAAAATTTTAAGTTAATCGGACAGATGGTTTCGGAGATTTCGTGATTTCGTGATAAGTCAGTGAGTGGTAAATCGCTTATATATATAATATAGATTAATTCACCTTCTTGTATCGTTGGTAAAAATTTTACAATACGTCTTAAACTAAGAGTATCTTTTTTATATTCTTGTGATAAGAGACAACATAATTCGAATGATAACGCAATGTATACATGTTTTCTGTGTCCTAATTAAATGTTGCAAAAGGTAGACATTTTTTTACAATTGTAATTGTTGCACCGATGAGTTAGGAATATTCCTAATTACGAAAATGCTGATAAAATATTGACGAAATAGCAAATAAGAATTAAGATACATAATAAGGGTTCATCTCTTCATTCAGTATGAGAAGCGAATTTCATTTACTTTACTCCATCAACAAAGGGGAGTGACTGATATCAAAATAATAATTAAGGACAAATATATAAATATATACTTCTTGAACATGACGAGGTGTATATAGAATGAATCTCAGAAAAACTGTACCCAAAATAACAATGTTTTGCCATTAGTGATGTTATTTTGTGTCCTTAACTATTTATAAATGTTAGACTGAAATGGGCGATCTTTTTAAACTTTAAATTGAATCTGGTAGTAACAATTCATTCTCCACGCTATCAAACTAGACCACAGGTCATACACTAAATAGAAATGCATTGAGCTACTGATAACGGAGGTCAAATATCGATATGTGTCGATTTGACCTTCATTATAAATGAAATTCTTACGTAACATCGTGTTATTACATATAGCTAGTTTCCTTATTTCACTCAAATGCATATGTAAATTCCAAATGTATTTTTGTTAGCCGATGTTATTTTTATCATCGTCTAGTCGACCTTCGGAGATTTATTTCTGAAATCAATAGTTTGTTATTTTACATATTTACTAGAACATATAAAAGGTAAAATTATTAAAATAATATTTTACCTTATTCCTCTGTACTATGACATTATTTCAATAATAATGTTTTAAACATTGTATGAATTTACAGCTCAAAAACAGCTATTAACTATGGAAATTTTATGCAATGAATGACAGGTTCGGTGTATTTGAGCAAGCCAAGCTGTACATGGTGAACGATAATGGTACTCTGTCAACGACGGGCAAGCTCGCGTGTGGGTTGGCGGCAGGGGTCGCGGAGGCGGTCTTCGCGGTGACCCCAATGGAGACTGTTAAGGTCAAGTTTATCAACGACATGAGGATGGAGAAGCCAAGGTTTAAGGGCTTCTTCCACGGGGTCCGATTGATCGTTAGGGAGGAAGGTTTGTTTTTATAAGGCATTTTTGGACTTGTGAAGGATGAAAGTAATTATAAGGTTAATAAGTTTCGTCGAAATTTGTTCCAAAAACGAATGACAAAATTCAAAATTCCAGTAGACATTTACATATTTTTGAATCAATTGTATTAAAAGGGATGCTTCTGGTAGAGCCAGAAACTCAAGTTGATCTTTTTGAAAGAAATTTAACATTAGATGTATATAATATCAACCATGCAAATGAGTCTATGTAACTATAAGGTTTCAAGTGATGTTTCCATATCTTAGGCCTAGGAGGAGTATACAAGGGAGTGACTGCGACTATCATGAAGCAAGGCAGCAACCAAGCCATCAGGTTCTTCGTGATGGAGTCTCTTAGGGATTGGTACAAGGGAGGAGACAGGGACAAACACGTGCCTAAGTATATCGTTGGACTGTTTGGTGGAATTGCCGGTGAGGATTCTATAGTATTGGATGGTTTTTTAGATTTTTCTCTTGACAGTTCTGTGATAAAATTATTTAAAATTACAGGTGCGGCGTCTGTCTTCGGTAATACACCGATAGACGTCGTGAAGACGCGTATGCAGGGTCTGGAAGCGAAGAAGTACAAGAGCACCTGGGACTGCTTCATCAAGACCTGGAAGCAGGACGGGCCTAGAGGCTTCTACAAGGGCACGGTCCCGCGACTCAGCCGTGTGGTGTTCGACGTCGCCATCACCTTCACAATCTATGACAGCATCATGGACGTCTTCAATTTTGTCTGGAAGTAGGCGGTATGAGGCTAAGTGACGTACTCTTGTAGGTGTTGCCACTTCTTGTAATTTATTTTGATGTTTAAGTAACATTCTCTTGAAGATGTTGTCAGTTTTAGGAAATTTATTTTGACGTCTAAGTGACATCTCTTACAGGTGTTGCCAGTTTTTGTAAATTATTTTGAAGTTTGAGTGACATTCTGTTAGTATTGCCAGCTTGTAAATTTTATTTTGATTTCTAAGAGACAAATCTTGTTGCCCGTTGTTATAATTTTTATTTTGAAGTTTAAGTGACACTATCTAGTAGGTGTTGCCAGTTGTACATTTACAATTCACGTTAGATAAGGTTACAATGTTGACATTTTTAATACATTTGTACAAATAACCGATGTGTATAGCACAGATATATTTTTATAGAAACTTTTTTCTTTTTTGTATATTATTATTTTTTGCAGGGTTTTTAAATATTGTGATTTTTTTAAACTTTTTTTTTTGACGCATTTAATTAATTATTTAATTCCATTGTTAAAATGGATTTGAATCCATTTTGTTTAAGTATATTATGTGGTATGTTCTAAATCTTGTAAAACGGTTCGGTGTTGTTATATATATGTATATAAAAATCTATGTACAAATATATATATATATTGTTAGAATTTTTATAATGAACTAATTTATTAACACTAAACCTACCGACATTTCTTGTATACCTGTTCCTACCGCACGCCGTCAAATTGACCGGTAATTAAAAGTTATTATATTATATAACGCAGGTAATAATGAAAATAACTAAAAATAAAGAGTGTAGAAAATATTATATGCATATTCTAAGAATTGTCATATAGTTTAATAAAGATAATATAACGTCTAAAAATGTGCAAGTTTTACAAAAGTTTAAGAACAGTCAATTTGACCGGTACTTGGTAGGTTTAGTGTTAAATGCATTATTACTGTAAGCCATTAGGATCTCTACGGTTAAAGCTAAAAGCTAATAAAACTCGAATTATTTTTTAATACACAAAAATGCATTGCATTTAAGAGATCCTGACTGGACATTCCGTATGAAGGGTATTTATATTATCTGTATTTTTTGTTACATGTTGGTTTCAATACAATATATTTTTTCTGTTACTGTTAGCATTTATTAATATTTATAATAAAAAACATATTTATATACCATTTATTGTCTTATCACAGATTATTTATAAAAATTAATCTTCTTAGTAAATTATGAGTATATATATTCAGTAATAAAAAGCAACCCCCCCCCCCTCCCCCCATTTCTTAGATGTCAATTTTAAATGTTTAATAAGGATAATTAGTGTATGGTTTCCAGGCCGTCCCAGGGACACAGCGGTGATCCAAGTTGTAACTATCAACGACTGCCATTTCTTGATCGTTAAGTTCAAAATCAAAAACATTCAAGTTCTCTTCTATTCTTGATTTTGTGAACGATTTTGGTAAAACCGGAATTCCTCTTTGGACCTAAAATAATAAGTGAAGCTATAACGGCAGTACTAATTACTTTAAAAAAAAAAATACTTACCAAATATCTTAAAGCAACCTGTGCTTTGGTTTTGCCATACTTTTTGGCGATTTTCTCTAATTTGGGATCCGTTTTAATGACATCCTTACCGATGAACTCTGGCCTTGCTTCAGATAACAGTCCCAAAGGTGTGTAAGCAACGGGTGTTACCGATAAACTCTTACAGTAATCTACTAACTTATATTGAGTTAATGTTGGGTTTATCTGTTATTGAGAAAATGTAGAAATATTAGTGAAAAATATACTAAGATAGTTCAATTTAAGAAATATAATTCCACTAAAATGCAATATATATTACCTCAACTTGATTCACAACTGGTTTGATATTAGCGTGTTGGTATAATCTTCCTAGCTGTTGTTCGTTAAAATTTGATACTCCTATTGATTTAGTGAGGCCGAGATGAACTGCCTTTTCCATAGCTTTCCAAGTATCAAGGTAATCTATTGCTATATCTTCGCATTTCTCCTGTTATATTAATTGAAATGAATTTATTGAGTTACAAATGATGTAAAAATACAATATTGCAGATAGACAGACATACATTAACAGACACAGGCCAGTGCACTAGGTACAAGTCAACGTAATCCAATTTTAGTTTACTCAACGACTCCTTCAGGGAACATATTACATCTTTTTCCAAGTGACGGTCATTCCAAAGCTGAAATAGGAAATAAGGTTTGGTAATCTTCTGGTGCAGAATTAAAATATCTTGAAAACTTTAGTTTATAAATCATTCAGCACTAGAATAGAATCTGTAAAGTGACTGACTGCATGTATTTCTGGTGATATCCAAAATGCATTGCCAAAATCAAAATGGTTAATAATCTTTAGTTATTAGTTTAAAAACTACAACACCTTTGTAGTAATAAATAAATCCTCCCTCTTCACCAAGCCCTGTTTAATTACATTTGTAATTCCTTCCCCAAGCTCTTCTTCATTCTTATAAGATGATGCAGTGTCTATATGTTTATAACCAAGCTCAATTGCCCATTCCAATGCTTGTCTGAATTGGTCGGGTTCTGCCTTACGCTAAAATACACGACTTTTTGCTTAAACTATAAATTTAATAACATTATCATATATTTAAAAATAATTGTAGTTAATATATTAACATACCGCGTAAGTGCCCAATCCCACCATAGGCATTTCTTGCCCATTGCTAAGTTTAATTTTCATAATTAATATCGACAAATGATTACTTTCTTTTTACAATATTTGAGTAGCGTAAATTAGTTATATATTATTTAAACACTGATTTTGATGGCATAGATATCAACCGTAAGTTAATCCGTTTTAAAATAATGTTGTACTTTTACAAACTCAGAAGAAAAATATCTTCTATTTTCACCCAGTTACTGATAACTGATAGCCTTTAGTAGTTACGTGATTAACAGATATATTTATTTATTTATATATTCATGCTACTTTCGCATTATCATAATATCAATTGATATTCTGACATAGTATTTCATCAATCATCTGTCATTGTTTATATGAAGGGCATGGGTCATTTCATTAATTATCCAAATGGAAGGAAATTGATTGATATAAATATTTCATATTTTTTACGTGATATGAATTGGAATATCATATCACGTAATATCATCCCTGCAAATCAGTCAAGAACCTAAGCTCCTTACATTTTTATCAACTAAAAATTCTTGAATGCTATAAATAAGATTTATTTAATAAAATATTTTTTTTTTTATTTAAAACTAAGAAAAGGAAGGTCAAAGATATCTTGAGAAACTTTATTATATACGTACACTCAAGCCCATGAAGAATTTGTTAACTTTTTGAAGATGTAATTTTGGCGTTACGTGTTTATTTTTACTTCACCCATTTCTGTATTTACATTTGCTATTGTTTATAAAAATAGTTTTTACAGAAGAATTTCATATTATTAACAGTATATATTTAAATTTGAAAATTTAAGACATTAAAAACTTAAATTTCCCGGCAAGAAGAAGTAATTTCCCGGTAAGAAGGTAGAAGAAGAAGAAGAAATTTACGCATGAGTGTTGCCAGTAATTGCGGCTTATATCGATTTACTGACATATTTAACTTTGGTATAACTATAAAAACTATCAAATCGATGATCTCAGGTTATTTATGTATTATAAGAGAACATTATTTTTTTTCAATGAAGCTAAAAAGGAAATAGATTATTGATATATTTAGTTTTTACAAACATTTGTTCCTGAACTGTAATAAATTAAACTGACAGTTCACATTTGACATAGGACTGATTTAGTATATCTTTACACTACTTTACAGTACTTTGTGTGTATAAAAATCAGGCTTTTTTGGATCAACTAAATGACAATTGTTAAAAAGTATTATTTATTAAATGTGGTTTTGTTTACAGTATAGTTTGGTGATGAAAAATAGAAATATTATTTAATGATTAGAAAAGGTTAATAATGTCAAGTTCAGAGTTAGACGAAGCTTCCAAATCGGTAGTGAATTTCTTAAAAGCTAATGTTCCTAAAAGGGAAGTGCATAATATACCCAATGAATTAAAAAAGGATTTCCTGCTAGCTAAGAAAAGAAGTAAAGAACACAAGAAAAAACCTACGAAGAAAAAATCTAAACTTCTTACACGAAAAGAGAAAAAATCTCTTGGTTTTTACACCATACCAAGAAACAGTGTCAAATATAGTGATATTCTTTCATTAAATAAGGTATGGTCTGAGTATATCACCCAAATGCTTGAGTTAGAAAAGCCGTTACCAGATAATACCAGCAAAAGCTGGGAACTGTTTACACAGACATTATATAAGGCAGATTTCCATGGCAGTTTATTACAGGTAGTGCGTTCAAAATGCCCTAGTTATGTTGGTAAAAAGGGAATTTGTATCATGGACACTAAGAATACTTTTAAAATTCTATCTATGGACAATATTGTGACTACCATTCCTAAAAAGGACAGTGTCTTTGAAATGTTTATCAATAATATTAAAATAAGTTTATTTGGCAAACACTTGTGTGTGAGGCCGGCCGAGAGATCAACCAAAAAAATTAAGAGCTATTTACATCCTGACTTATAAATCAATAAATTAAATAAAAAAAATATTGAAGTATAATTTATTTTAATGTGACATTCCGTAGCTTAATAACTTATTTATTTATTTATTTAATATTTATGTACACACAGAATATATATAAAACAGATTTATTTACAAAATTTATACAAAGACAACGCTTATTTCAAAATGAAATCTCTTCCAACAAACCTGTGAAAGGAGAGTAGAAAATGAAAGGCATTAAAAGTGCATACCGTATACAAAAGATTTGAAAATCAGATAAACATAAATTTCTAATATATATATAAATAATAACATTCAAGCTATAATAATATATATAACAATAATAAATAAAGTTTAGAATAAATAAACACATACAAATATATAAACATTTAATATCTACAACTATATGGAAGGGTTACGCAGGGACTGTAGCGTTTGGCGCTCCGTTGTCTCTGGCTACCCTGCAAGGGATATGGTGTGAAGTTAAAATTAAAAAAAATATATATGGAAGGGTAGTGTTCAATGATCTGTTTTTTAACATTTAAATTTTTTATTATTACATTACTTATTTCAAATATTTTTGTTTAGATAAATGAAATGAAATTACACAAAATTCACTCAATTCCTTTTGTAACAATTAAATACAAAATATCAATAATTATTAAAAAAGTTGGATGGATGTCCATTCAACCTACATTTCTGTGACTAATTTCATCATGTTGATAAAAATCAATAACAAGTTTTACGTCATCAGAGATTCTTTTACCTTTCTTTGGTTCTGGAATGGATAAAATGCCCTTTTCATTTCTTAGTTTTCTTGCCTGATGAACTATATGTTCACTGACATTAAATTCGGACATGAGGAGGGCGGAGCTAGAGTTATCACATGAATTTTTTTAGCTCTATTTGTATTAGCCACTTTGTCTTTCATTAAACATTATCATTGCATCAAAATCTTGTGCCTTCTTTATCATTTCTGCATCCATATTAATATTATAGTCTGCGATATTGAAATCTGCAACACTGTAATCCCGATATAAATTTTCTTTCAAAAAATGAGGCATATGAGGCTTTACTGTGACTAGGAAGCGCATGAAGTCTTAATGGAGAGCATCCAAAAAGGCCTAAAGTTTTATTAGCATCATCAATATTTTGCTTTCTTTTTTGTACTGGAGTAAATTTCACATCTGGATCTTTTTTCTCACTTCCAATAATAAGTAATATTCCAAAAGTATATGGATTCAAATTTTCCATTGTAACACAAGAACTGAAGAAAGTTGTAAATACTATTATTGAAAAAAAAATCCTTAACTAAACACTACACTTGATTATATAATTTAAAAGAACACACTCAATTCATAACTAGGATCCGCCAACCGTGCGCGGCGGGTGTTGAGCTGAGCCCCTCTCCTTTCTTCTTTTCTTGATAACTTTTGAAAGGCTAAAAATTTTTTCAATCTGTTTTCGCTATAACATCCGCGTTCAGCTCCAACATACATGAGAAGATTTTTAGCTAATGATCTCGTCGCATTCTGGAGACAACTAAACACAAAAAAAGGTCTCCCAAACGGTTAAGATATGAGAATGGCAAAATGTTGATCAAATTTAAAACATGACCAGCTCCTGGCTCCACAGAAACACTGACGACAAATGATCTGTTTTGTGCATGTCTCTGCTAGCAGTTTTCATGTCTGTGCATGCAGAGCAAGTTGCTGCAGGCATACAGCTACTGCTCTTTAGCTTCCATTGGAGGCATTATTGTTAACTACTAAACAAAAAACTACTGAACTGATTGTTATGAAATTTTAAACATAGATTCTTTATTACACATGACCTGACATAGGCTATGTTTTCTATATCTCTATGCCACCAGGGGGCGCTGAAATGCAAAAATCGTATCATTTGAGCAACTGGCACCAAATTTTACCCAATTTTATTGAAAATGACATTATTTATACATAGCTGAACGGCACAAACAGTAAAAGATTTAGCATAGAAGGAAGAGGAGTGGGAAGGAATTTCTAGGAGAAGATTATTTACGGAGCGAAGAGGACGATTGTGGGACTCTTTAGATAAGGAGGAAGGGCAGGATTGAATAGAATGCGATAAAGAAGATATAAGTATTATAAGAAGATATAAGTAAAATATAAGTATTCCTTTGAAGGCGAATTGGGAGCCACTTGAGTTTTTTACGGAATTCAGATATGTGGTCATATGTCCAAATATGAACCTTTTGCAAAGATTTTGAAGATGTTCAAGCTTATTAAGTTACTCCTTCCTAAGATTTGAATAATAAACATCTGCATAATCAAGTATAGGAAAAAGGATTGTGACTTTGTGCCACCGCAATCTTCGTGGAAATGGGAAGAAAATTACGCAACCTTCTTAAAGCTCCTACTGAGGTAAACATTTTTTTGCTCACCTCACTGATCTGTGGTTCCCAAGAAAAATGACGGTCAACGATTATTCCTAAATTGCGTACATATTCCCTAAAAGATATATGAAGTGTCTCAAATAGAACGTCAGGCAATTTCTAAAGGTCAAGTCGTGAATGAGGTTTTTGGCTACCTAATAATAATCTATTAAAATAAAATTACTCCAAAATCGATGAAAATGTATTGTACATGAAATTTCACCCGAACCCCTTATTGACTAAAAAACTAAGTGTTACATAAGGTATAATAAACACACGACGATATAAAATACTAACATGAATGATCATACTGATTTGAAATAAGTAAAAATGTCACCACATAACCGACAATCTGTAAAAAATATAAATTGTTATATTTTGACATACACATAATTGAAAACAAAGACAAAAAATATTTCAACGTATGTCATAAATAACAAAACAGGTTCTGGGCATACAACTTACTGTAGCAGTCAGCGACCTATTGAATTCAAATAATCCAAGTGGGGTTATAGGAGGTTGCTTCATCAATAAGTGTTGGAAGATGTCCAGCTCAGTGTGCAAGACACTGTTGCTGGGCAATGTCCTTTTAAGACAACTTATTACTGCCTTTGGTTTTTCCATCTAAATTAGAATCAACAAAAAATATAGAAAAAATATTAAATATTTAAATATTTGAAATTGTTGATCAACAACAAAAATCATATTCACTTAAATTAATTAATAGTAATGGCTGGTTAACCGTTTACCGCAATAAATAAAATCAAATATCGCATATTCAGTGACATACCTCGTTTTTAAGTCGGTGAAAAGGTTCAATTAATAATAAAACGTGAATGCTTTGAATTGTTAAGACATACAATTCTAAATTGAGCTTCTGCATGAAGTATTCTGATGAAGCTACAACAGAAACAATATTGTGATATTAATGTTATATTATTCATATCACATCGGCCATACCCGTAATCCACTTAACCAGCTTTAGCTAATTGAAATTTGCTTTGTCCTGCTTTACTTTCACGCACTTTCACTTTGATATTTGTTGATTTTTTACATACACTTTTTCATTTTATAATCTACGAGGGTGGATTGAAAAGTACTCGGTCCATCACAGATTCATTCAATTCTAAAAATCAAATTCACCCGCACTGAACTAATCAGTTCAGACTTGTCAATTATGTTCGCAACCTGTGCGGTAATTAGTTGTGCTTTTATATATTTTTTAACAAAGCAATCGGACATAGTTTCTGCAAATGGAGTAAAACGAGCAGCGTGCCGTCATTAAGTACCTCCATAAGAAGGAGCTATCACCGAAAGCCCTCCATGCTGATATGGTCAAAAAATTAGATGATTCTGCTCGGTCTTATTCATCCCTCAAAAAATGGATAGCAGAATTTAAGCGTGGTAGAGAGAGTGTGAAAAATGAACCCCGCTCTGGAAGGCCCTCGACGTCCAATAATGAAGAAAATATTTTAAAAGTACTTGATTTAATTATGGGAGATAGCAGATTAAAAATTAGAGAGACAGCCGAGATTATAGGCATCGCTTATGAAAGAATTCAAAACATCATAGTCAGAGAATTGGGGATCTACAAGGTGTCTGCGAGGTGGGTTCCGCGACTGCTTTCAGTTGAACAAAAAAGGACGCGATTTGCTATTTCACGTGACTGTTGTTGTGTAGTTATTTGAAGCCGATGCAGGTGATTTTGTGAATCGTTTTGTTACAATGGACGAAACATGGGTTCATTACCAGAAACAAAACAACAATCAAAACAGTGGAGAATACCTGGTTCACCGCCCCCCAAAAAGGCTAAGGCGATTTTGTTGGCAAATAAAGTAATGACTTCAGTGTTCTGGGACTCGAAGGGTGTGAATGGGATTGATTACCTTGTAAGGGATCAGACTATAAACTCTGATTACTACTGTGTCTTACGACGTAATTTACGAGAGGAATAAAAGAAAAACATCCAGGAATGCCTAGAAGAAAAGTCCTGTTTCATCAAGGTAACACCCATGTTCACACGTCTGTGCAATTCACGTCTGAAACCCATAATTGTGGCTTTGAACTATTACCGCATCCGCCTTATTCATCTGATCTGGCACTCTCAGACTTCTTTCTGTTATCTGACCTTAAAAGCACTTGGGAGGTCAAAGATTTTCGACAAACGACCAGGTTAAAACAGCAGTAGACGCATATTTTGACTCTAAGGAGGAATCATTTTTTTTCAACGGTCTAAATGCTTTGAAATGGCAAAATGCATCGAACTTGATGGTGATTATGTAGAAAAATAAAAATATAACTGATTCAGTATATGTTTATTTTCTTGGTTAGGCTAAATACTTTTCAATCCACCCTCGTATCTTATCTGGCTGGCGTAGACTGGATAACGAGCAGAGAATTAATTAAGTTTTTTTTGACAACTAAAGTAAAAGGGGTTGTTGTTATTTTTGGCGTTTATACCGGTACTTGGCGTCCTTTAGCATAATGCGATATTAATGGTCAAAAACCAGTCATATAAACAAAATCTACAGCTTGTTATTCTGGAAATAATTAGTAAAATGGCAATTGAGTTAGAAAGGAAACCGAACCTCGAACCCCAAAATTAGGTCTAGATGGGAATTAAAATAATGTGTGGAATAAGACGAAGCTTCCTAGCATTCCATGGATACACTGTGCGGGTGCCGGGCCCATCGCGCTGCAAAGAAAGGAGTGCAAACAATACCTGGGACTTGCGATCCAGGTGTAGGGCCCCTTTACTATGCGCATACAGGCTCACCTTCACTGTCTACGCTCCTCTCCCTTCCTAACAAAATTTCATAAGAACCTACTAAAGTCGCCTTTGAAATACGTTCTAGAAATGAACCGATTACAGTTCTAGAAAATTCTGTTATACCTTCCGCGCCTACTTATTCAGCGTACAAATTAATTATAAATTTATTCCTGATGATTTCGTTATATAGTTTGTAAACCTTATTAAGCTTAAATGTAGGGATCTTTGGGTATGTTTGTTTCCTAGGGTACAGTAAGCTCCACAAGCGCCTTAGTTGTTTTGAGTACAGGAATAAGTCCGGCCTAGATGACGAAAGACAAATATCGCCGGTTATTTTGTATTGCCTATCAAACATGTCCATCATAAGAGTCCAATCAGGATGCGTCAAAAATGGAATAATGTTTTAGTTTTGATTTTTTGGACGAATCTGCCTTTACGAACTCCACTGATATGTTGGTGGTTGTTATACCCTTCTGCGCTCTTGCTACAGAAAGACGAACCGCTTCTCGTACGATTTCTAATACTTTACCGTGGCGACGCGAGTATTTACCTCTATTTAAAAGTACCCTACGCCCTACTAGTAAGTATTTCGCGGTTCCTACTGCCTTCCTACAGATGTTGCAAGATTTTTCGGTGGCTTTGCCCCATCCTACTAAGTTACTTTGGTCTGGGATTCATTTGGAATGCATTAAGATAAAACTTTAACACTGCTGGGGACCAATCATGAAGCAGGGTGCGCCATCTTAAAACTAGTGAAATACAAAAATCTCCTATGGTCACACATCCATTTTGCAATTATAGGCTCATCGCGTGCAGCCGGTACTTAACGTTTTCCTCTTACCGAATAAAGGATTTTATTATTTTTATATCTGATTCTTTCCTATTTTATCCTAGCCCTACTTTATTTGTTTGAGCACCTATCATGAATTGTTTATGGAATTGAAGTCGTGACTTCAGCTATGTGGCAATTTTATCTTTTGGTAGAGATGTTATCATCATTTGATTTTGAGATGATATGTATTTTAATCACTCTTCGGTACTTATAGAATTCGGAGGGTTTCTTTAATTTCAACTTAAAATTGTGTCGGTCTCTAAATAAGGCAAAAGAGTCCGCTGGATGCGCTAACCCGAGCAATGACTTCAATGTTCTTATGGCGCTTGCATCTAATTTTAACCAAAGGGTCTTATTAATATCATAAACGATAAAAGGTCAATTTAGACAATTATTCTTATTAAAGGTCAATTTATGTTAAATAATTATCTTATGTCCCAGACTCTTTGATGCTTCTTATTGTTTGGTTGTCTACCATTTTAAGATCATTCAAAAAGCTATCGTCTATTATATACAACTGTGGAGTGCGGGTAATCGATTTTTTTACCTAAGAATTTAAACGAAGCTGCTTCGGTAACGTAGCATTTACAGCCTATTATAAGACCCGGATCGCAAAGGGTATATCTGGTGTTCCGCCTACTCAAACAGACTATAGCATATTAGGTACTACGTTAAAAGTATTAGTTAAAAACAAAACAAAGTTAATTAAAATTTATAATAATTACTCACCTAATTTCCTGTAGACAAACCATAAACTGTACGTTGTCACAAAAATACGAGTAATACAAGTAAATAATATCATTATTAAAAGTAATCCTTCAGCTTGAATCAGTTCAACCACCACTTCACATATCGACCAATACGATCTAGATAGACTGCGTATAGAATTACATTTTGGGGTGATCCTGCGGCGATCTAGGATTATAAAAGAAATTATTATTAACTATTATTACAAATTGTTAATAAGTCTAGTCAAAGTAAACTAATAACCGAGCAACAATCGGCTTAATAACAAAGTATAGATATTAATAGCTAACATTTGTGGTTAACTACTCAAAACAATTATATTTCGCTTCGGAAGGTATGTATACCATAGGTACAGTTAACATAGCGACTTATTAAGAATAGTCACTGAATAAATGTCAAAAAATTGCTTAAATTTTACTGCAGTTTCATTATTTATTGCATTAAATAAATCTATTCATACGCTAAAGAAAACCTTCACTTTGTAAATTTTATTGAAGGATAAAAAAAAATTGCTCGATCAAATTATTAAAATCGACTATATTTATACTTTTAGCAAAACATTTTGAACTGAAATCTGTGTTAAATTCTGTACCTTCATAAAAAAATAATTGCTGTAATCTGTAATTTAAACCTTTTGCAATCAAATGTAGAACAGTAGCTAAAAAGAAGTATTGAAGTTGCAAAGCTAGTATAATACTGTAACCGATTCCAATTAAGGTTTTAAAGTAACATATAGTATTATCTGGAAAGAAAAATACTCGTATGTAGGTCAAGACAAGAAGATTAAAAGTTATACTTCAATAATAGATATTTATTACATTTATGTAATAATTTAAACGTCACTTACAATCGACATCACCGTAGAGTATATTCGTTGAAGGATTTACCAAGATCATATCAAATACATACATAACTAGATTTAATGAGAAAAATCCAAACGACGTAAGTATCACACGGACGGACGTTACCTCGGATTTATAATCATATCTAATAATTTCACGAATCTACGAGTAAGTAATAAAAAAATCAATTATTTATTAATATTTATAATCACAACACGGTTGAAAGCTTATGGTAACATTAAAACAAAAATAGAATAACTGTTTAAACATTTTTGTTTAAACGTAAATAGTAGCATTAGTATAGATCATTATTGATGGTTATGAATTGTTTTGGTTATGAATGATCGATTTTACTAATTTATCGATTTACCGATTGACTTAGCACTTGGTTAGGTTAGAGTAATGAAGTATATCTACTCCAAAATCTGTTTTTTTATGTTGTGGTATCCTTTTTTCTGTTGATACCGTTTGGGTCTGCGGAGAACGTAAGCGGTTATGTGAATATCCTCGGCAAAACGAATGCCAGAATACTTTATTAAAAATAATATTTAAGAGATTTGGTACTTCACATTGACTATTTAGTTGTTCCGCAAACTACTGACCGATTAAAAGATATCAAAGATAGATAGTTGAAATGTTGGAAACGGCGGCCAGTGCAACCTAAAGAGAAAGATAGGGAATTCTTACAACTTGGCGGCTTCTTTCGCAAAAAATAATTTGCAGAAAGAACCAATACATCTCAATGTCGTCCATAGCTATTACTAAACCCGGCAACGGAAGAAAACCTTCACCAGGTTCGCTACTTTAGCGGTGGTCTGAGGCGGTGTATACATCAACTGCAGTGAAGTGGCCCGGGACTACTGTGCGGGGGAATTATCTTCTTATATACTTGTGACAAATACTTTCTGAAGCATCCCTTCCCCGAAAGCATCTATACAAGGCGAAACGTCAGCATTCCCTAAGGCATAAGGGATCCTCAATTCCTTTTCTACCGTCGGATCAGGTTTGTTTAGCTATAGCATTGCAGCCACCTTCGGCCATTCCTTTCTGACTCTGGTCTCAGCCCAGTGCGTATACACCAAGGCGAGGCTTTGACATTTATTAGCAAAAGTTTGTTATAAATATACTTCTAAAAACTTATGATGATTTCACGGCTCTGGACCACGATAATTGTTGAGCTGGTACTGATTTTATATTAAGGAGATATATATTTACAATTACCTTGTTTATTTGATTAAATATAGACATTAAATTGTCCATCCGGCGGTTTGCACTACAGATCGCTACAATTGTTACAGCAATAATTGGCGTGACAAGTGCTATATGTCTGCAGACTTTAACCAGCATAGAAATAGGAGTGGGGTCGCTTATGTCATACCATATAATGTTTAAACAGAAGTACATTACCATTGTAACTGTAACAAAAAAATATAAAATAAGGTATAATTTTTACATCGTAAGATTAAGCACACTCGATCTTAGTCCTACTTATCATAAGGATTGATATACTGCTCAAGATTAATGTGAAGCGTGAATGGCTGATGCAATAGACGTCGTCGCGGACGCGTGAGATGCGAAGCGGCGCCAGACCAAACAGACGCAGCACTCGCAACGTTGTGGCTATAACGCCGCTCACCGCGCACTCCGCACGTGCTTCCTTCAACTTTAACATATTCAATGATGTTTTATAAAATACACTACGATACTTTATGCTTTAATGACTCAAGGACAAAGCAATTTATAGTAATCTAGATTTATATACATGGCTTTATACGAGTATTACTTATAATTTCGTGTTAATTGTCATTTGGTTTCTATATATTATATTCTTATATATAATTAAGGTATATTTGGTAAAATAAGCATAAAAAAATGGACTACCCCATATTTAAGTACAATAAAATAGTGATCGATACTTAACCTAACATAGTTGTGGTCGATGTTTGTGTCGATATAGAACAGTATGCTATAATTATATAGTATGTATGATTGCTGATATTAAACTAATGACTGGAAATAAACGATCCAAAATTAAAGTAAACTTTGAATATATTTATTCGGTCATTTAGTATCTCATTGTGTTAATAAATATTAAATTGCCGTTTATCAATGTGTCCAGATTTTTTGGATTTTAGATTTTTGATCTGTTACTTTTTGGGTTATTTATCTTTTCTTAGTCGTTTTAATGATGTTTTAAATGTTGAAAAAGAAATTTTGATTTTTACAAATTGGTTTTAATTTTTATTCTAATTTCGATTTTTTATAACAAATTTTTTACTCCGCATTTCAGCTTATGATTTTGATTTTTAATTTTATTAATTTATAGATATTACTTTGGACCGGTATAGCGATTAACAATTTTGCTTTATTCATTCTAAAATGTATTCTGTTTATTGATATGACAATGAGAGAAATGTAAATTTAATTTACTTGCAATTATTTATTTTTGAGTCAGAGCGCTAGTTTGAAGTCATTTTTATTTAGCACTTGAGTGTCATTCTATTTAGAAAGGTAATATCACATTACAGATATAAAAAATACTATATCTAATTAAAGTAAATAATATGTTCAATTCCAGGAATACTGTTAAAGCATAGTAATAGTTCTAATATGAAGGATCCAAACTTTTCGAATCCCAAGTTATAAATGAAGCAAACCTTGCAAAGAGGCATGTAGTCTCAAAAATAGGTTTTCTTAAGGAGAGGACAGTGTAATCGGTTTGTTAGACACTGTTAAGTTAATATTAGCATCGGAAAGAGAGCACAGACACTTTTCAATAAGAAACACAGAGCAACCTACGTTAGGAATCCATAATAAACTGCGGTTGTTTTGTACGTATGAACGTAGTTCTGATGTCATTGTATAGAGTAGAAGACAAGTTGACTCGAAGTTCAAACAACTTGATCATAAAATGGTCATTGAGACAAACATTGTTCAAGGCTGTATTTTTTCCAATCCAAGTAAAATTTATTGTACTCTTGTATAGCTATGACGTTGCTGAGGTAAGTGATGAACGTCTGAAGGTGCTTTCAATATTCTTTATATATAAATATTATAGTAAATATATACATATATGTAAACTTACAATGGGTAGTTGAGATTGGTATTATATATTTCGCATAAGATTTCCCAAACTTATGAAGTCGTAGACATTAGCTATTCACAAAATAAAGTAATTCAACACATTTACTATAACAATCTTTAAACTATCAAAATAAAATTACTCCAAAATCGATGAAAATATATTGTACATAAAATTTTACCCGAACCAGTTATTGACTAAAAACTTAATATTAGATAAGGTATATACGTAGTATAGTATTATAATTATATGTAGTCAACTTATGAAATTTCTAGAATCTCATAATATACTGCCCGAAGTTCAGTCTGGCTTTAGAAAGCGAAGAAGTACTACTACTGCCCTTGGAAGTGTAGTTGACGACATATTATGCGCGCAGGATGCTGGTAATGTCACGGTTCTTGTGTTATTAGATTTTTCTCCCTCAACCTACCACTACTTTTTGTCTAAATTAATGTTTTACGGTTTTAGTAAAGAGACTATTATTTGGTTTAAAAGTTACTTGTTTAATAGATCTCAAGTAGTAGAAATTTTGTTCGAAAACGGTTCAAATTATCTCTCTGATTGTAGCACTGTTTGTAGAGGTGTGCCCCAAGGCTCAACTCTTGGTCCAGTGCTATTCACTCTTTACTGTGCTGATATCATTAACAATATAAAACATTGCAAATATCGTATTTACGCAGATGATATACAACTTTATATCTCATGTAAACTGTCAGATTTCAATATCTTAATTAATAACCTTAATACTGATTTAAAAATATAGTAGATTGGTCTGTTTCAAATAATCTTATTTTAAACCCTAATAAAACAAAATATATGTTTCTAGGAAGCCCTTTTCAAATAAGAAAAATGTCTTACTTAGCACCATCCATAAAATTACATAATATGGAGATAAAACGCGTATCTGAATATAGAAACCTAGGAGTTTTAATGATGAAGTTTCTTGTTTTGTCAAAGCTCAATTACGGCGATGTAGTGATAGGACCTAGAGTTTTGGCATGTACGAGTACCAAGCGTCTCATTCAGAGTGTTCAAAATGCTTGCGCAAGATACTGTTTCAAAATTCCTCCGCGTTCTCACGTTACACCATTCTTAAATAATGCCCACATGCTGAAAATGGACTATCGTAGACAGTTAAATTTTGCCACACTACTGTTTGGGATAATTAAATATAAAATGCCTCCATATCTTTATCACAAATTAAAATGGGTTGGTGAAGACCGGCTTACACATTATACAAGGGCTACGTCGAACATACTGAGTATGCCTCACTTTAAAACAGCAGCTTGTCGTGGTAGCTTAAAATTTACGGCAACTAAGTGCTGGAACAACCTGCCTCCTCCTCTTCGTGTAGTAAATATGATAAACGCATATAAATCTAAATATAAATCATATCTTATCAATTTACAGTTACATAATAATTAATTTTTTGCTTAGACTTAAACCTTTTATAATTAGTATTAAAGTGTCATATATTTGATTATCCTACCTCCCGGTTTATATCTTTTATGCGATGACGTTGTTCCTTTTACCTACTGGTTATATTTCTTTACAACATATCTAGTAATTTTTTACTATTTTGTGAGCTAGGTGCATCTTACGATAAATACATATTCTATGTATATTGTATGTGTATGCGTAAATGTATATAGATATATTTTTCTATATTCTTACTTAAATTGTGTGTATATGTGTATCTTTATCTATATATTTTATAATATCTATTACTATAGAATCTCACAATTATTTTTTTATATCAAGTAATTTGTTTTATAACACGCAACAAAACTATTTTATTTCACATAACGTAAACTCTTATGTCCTGTACGTATGTTTACAAAATATAAAAATACTTATTTTTAAGTGACAGCTCCTGTTTTTTTTTCTCTCTTTTGTTTTTCTTTTATAATTATTGTTAAGTCAATGTTATATTGTTATTGTCATTTTCATTTACAAATGAATAAAAATATATTTCATAATAAATTATTCACTTTTATTATTGTAACACACTAATAAGAAAACTAAAAATCATACTAATAATTACAGTACATTATATCTTATTATAATATAATTAATTTATAATAAACTAAATGTATTATATATGATAATAATTATATTTTACATCCACAATATTAAATAAAATAAATGTTAAAAATACTTATCTGGAGTGACGTCACACACCACACTACAGTAGGTTCTCAGAGTCAGATTAATACCGACTGGAGGCAGAGTACTGATCCTTTCCACAGCTGCAAGTGCCGAGTTGTGGCCGCGACAGCTCTTTTATAATGGATCTAACAATTTTGTAAGTTGATGATATAACCCTACCCTACCATATACATATACTTAACATCAACTTACAAGCAATATTAGACAATGAATTCCGTTCTCAAGTATCTGACATGGGCATCGAGTTTCATTTCAACGCCCCTGCATGGCCAAGCGCTGGGGGACTGTAGGAAGCAGCCGTGAAGAGCCTGAAATACCATCTGCGAAGAGTGCTCGGTGATCAGAAGCTCACATACGAAGAGTTCACCACATTGGTAGCACAGCTAGAGGGATGCTTAAATTCTAGGCGTCTCGGCGCTCTGACAGAAGATCCAGAAGACATCGATTTTCTAACGCCATCACACTTTTTATCAAGTGCAACTACCTCGACACTAATAGAAACGGAAAGGGATGGCCGGATTATAATCACGGTGCAAATGGCAACAATATCAAAACAATCAGCGAGTTGGTAATATTGTGATTATTCAAGAAGCAAACTTACCACCAGGAAAGTGGGCTCTCGGCAGGGTAGTTGAGCAGCACCCTTGTAAAGATTGTCACGTACGAGTAGCAAGTGTGAAAACCTCGATAATCGAAGCACAGTACAATGTGTTACAACGAGTAGAAGATAACATGAACAAACAACATAAGCTTATCAATCAGCACATCAACAACATCGAAAATACTTTGAATTTAGCCAAAGGGGAGGTTCAGAAATTATCATCTAGCAATGATTTCGCGTTATCTGCTATCGTAACACATGGACTACGTACCAATCTTCGAAACATACAGGAATACCTACTCGACACACTGGTTGATCTTAATCATGGAACGTTCAACTTCAATCTCATAAACCCTGAACAACTTAGAGATTAATTGAATATGATATCTGGCCTATTACCAAAGGATTTATCTATCAATAACATTCCAAATGATCTACCCAAACTTTATCATCTCTTGAAAGTTAAAGCAAAAATGACTAAGCAGTTTTTCATATTTGAAACCAGGATTCCTCTCGTCACTAGAGATTATTACGAAATATATCACCTGCTACCGATACCTCGCAATATCGAACATAAAATGATCACAATAACTACAATATCAGAGTATATTGCAATTAATATACAAAAGGATTCTTTTTTCACGATGAGTGTCAGATTTACAAGAATGTCACCCGAATGATGACGTCACTTACCTATGCCCTCTACGGAAGCCCGTCTATCGAATGACGTCAGAAAAAAATCTTTGTACAAGAGATGAGGTAACGATCCAATGCAAAATTGATACCATCTCGTGTAAAACATCTTGGTCGGCATTACACGAAATAAATAAGCACCTCTAAACTTGTCACGGACAATGTTCCATTCGAGTAATATGTGGGAGTCAAATCTCAACTGAACAACTTACTGGAACCGGAATAATAAGTCTGAGCGAATGTTGAATCAAGGCGTAATCAAGAGCGAATCATTTACAATTTATTCTCACCGACTACAATACAACGCCTTAAATATAGAAGCAGATGTGTTGAACATTGATGTTCCCCCAATAAATCACATTATTGAAATACCGCTACCTAGTATCGATAACTCTAGCACGATAAAGGATGAGCATCCATACACCCAAACCGACATTCATAAGCAATTAGTGGCAATAGTGGAGAGCGAATCCAGCAGTTGAAGGAGAACATACCTGAAATCGAATTAATTGAAAAAACTTCACCACATGATGTCACTCAATAACCATTAATTAGCATGATCATCATAATCTTCATAAGCATATCTATAGCTTTAATCCGCCACCGATTGCGCACCGTATCAGTAATTATCACCAGACCAGCAAGGAGACCAGCAAGCGATAACGCCCGCAATATCCGCTACCGCCGTCACCGTGCCCGCGCAACATGAGGAGCCGCGCCCGCCGCTGACTGCGTCGTCAGCAACGTCACCGCGATTTATTCAAATCAAAATCAAAAATCTTTATTGAAAATAAGTTTCATACAAAACATTTTTTCATTGTCAAAGCTATCACCAGCTCGGACAAATAATTCCTACAGACCTGAGAAGAGCTGGCGACAGAAACTTAGCGGGATTGTTAGAACTTAAATTCATTACATAAATACATTACACAATACTAAGTAAATAATCTTGAAGCAGCCTGGCAGCGATCGCTTCATACCCACGGTGCATTATCCTCTAAGTATTCAGATACGTTGTAGTATCCTTTTGCACACAAACAAGGAACGTTTGAGTTATTCTCTTAAATAAGGCTACGTCGCCTATCTGTCGTACTCGTTTTATTGATATTAGTTAAAATATTTAAGTCAATGGCATGTAAATATTTAAGTATCATTCACCATCATAATTTGATTGTATTATCATCATCATCTGCATTACCCTACTAGCATCTCTTCCTCTTCTCTCCCGGAAGATGTACGGTGCAACACCACACATTTCGCCAAATCAGCTTTTTAATTGTTTCTCTATAAATCATAATTGATATACTTTTTCAGTTCGCATTAAGCAATCGTCGCGCGCGTACTATCTATCATTTCTATCATTATTTTATAACCAGAATAAATGAAATATTATCAAGCAAATCAATTATCATTTTCTATCATTAAAGACGTATGAAAACCCCATACACAGTCATTGCTATTAAATTATTTAGTAAATATGATTTATGTTGCTGATTAACAATTTCAAATATTTCAATATTCAATATTTTTTCTATATTTTTTGTTGATTCTAATTTAAGATGGAAAAACCAAAGGCTGTAATAAGCTGTCTTATAAGAACATTGCCCCGCAGCAGTGTCTTACACACTGAGCTGGACATCTTCCAACACTTATTGATAAAGCAACCCTCTATAACCTCACTTGGATTATTTGAATTGATTGCTACAGTAAGTTATACGCCCAGAACTTGTTTTGTTATTTATGACATACGTTGTTTTTGTCTTTGTTTCTAAACATGTGTATGTAAAAACATAACAATTATTCTTTTTTACAGATTGTCGGTTATGTGGTGACATTTTTACTTATTTCAAATCAGTACGATCATTTATATTAGCATCGCATATCGACGTGTGTTTATTATACTTTATGTAACACTTAATTTTTAGCCAATAACTGATTCTGGTGAAATTTTATGTACAATATATTTTCATCGATTTTGGAATAATTTTAATTTGATAGTTTAAAAATGGTTATAGTAAATGTGTTGAATTGCTTTATTTTGAGAATAGCTGATGTTTACGACTTCATAAGTTTAGGAAATCTTATGCGAAATATATAATACCGATCTTAACTACCCATTGTAAGTTTACATATATGTATATATTCACTATAATAATTACATATAAAGAATATTGAAAGCACCTTCAGGCGTTCATCACGTACCTGAGCAACGTCTTAGCTATACAAGAGTACAATAAATTTTACTTGGATTGGGAAAAGAACAGCCTTGACCAATGGTTGTCTCAATGGCCATTTTATGATCAAGTTGTCTGAACTTCGAGTCAAGTTGTCTTCTATTCTATACAATGACGTCAGATACACAAAACAACAACATTCATGTTATAGATTCCTAAAAAAAAACGTAGGTTGCTTTATGTTTCTTTTTGAAGTGTCTGCGCTCCCTTACCGATGCTAATTTTGTGTTCCATTAACTGTTTCTAACAAACCGATTACACTGTCCTCTTCTTAAAAAAAAACTATTTTGAGGCTACATGCCTCTTGCAAGGTTTGCTTCATTTATAACTTTGAACTCGAAATGTTTGAATCTTTCATATCAGAACTATTACTAAGCTTTGACAGTATTCCTGGAATTGAACATATTAATGACTTTATTTAGATACAGTATTTTTTATATCTGTAGTGTGATATTATCTTTCTAAATAAACTCTCGCTCTGACCAAAAGTAAATAATTGCAAGTAAATTAAATTTACATTTTTCTCATATGTCGTAGCTGGTGGGTTTCTCTCACTCATCGTCTCGTAGTACCGGTCTTTTTTTTTTTTTTCATTGGAAAAATCCGTTACGGATACCCGCCGACCAAGAAGGTGATGGCCGGAGGGTTATGTGGGACTACCCGGCAGCATAGAGGACGCTGCTATTTTTAAGGCTACCCACTAAAAAACCAACTGTTGCCCTCAACGCCTTAATGGGACGCCATGGGATCGCTTGCGCACTCACCGTGACGTCCCGGCGGTAACCCCCCGTGTAAGGGTGCTCCGAGCGATTTAGAGCACCCTTACGACGTAGTACTGTAATAGGTGAGAGAGGTCACCCTCCCCTCCCACCAAGGCACTACAGCTGAGGAAGGAAGCGGCGGGCGTACTCCCGCCTCCTTCTTCCCAGCCTTCCCCTACGGAGTGGGTCAGCGGTGGAGGCCTGCTTCCTGACCCGCTCCGCGGACTCCTTCGCGGCGATGACTTGCTCGCAGAAGGAGGCCATTGCGACCAAACACCTTTCGTAGCCCATCATTGCGCCTATAAGGCGCGGCAGTGAGAGGTCCCTGCCCACCACGGCCACCAGCTCAACACGCTGGTGGTCCCAGGCTGCGCACTCCGCCATTGTGTGACGAGCCGTATCTACGGCCTCGTCACAGTGGTGGCAGGATGGGGTCGCTTCCCTTCGTGCGATCTTGTGCAGATACTCCCCGAAGCACCCATGCCCAGTGAGCACCTGCACAAGACGAAACGTAAGCGTTCCATGCCGCCGGTTGATCCAACGATCGAGGTGGGGACGGATCGCCCCCACGGTCGTCAGTTCGGCGGCAGGGGACCCTAGGTCCCTTTCCCACCGTCGAATCGGGGCTCGGTGAGCCCTGACCCGAGCAGCCTCGGGAAAAGGAGAGTACCGGTCTACTGTGGGCTTCACTGAGTAGTGTTGACCTAAGTAAACACAATTTATGAAATCACTAATTTATTGTTCAATTCGCAGTAAGGTACTTAATTATTAGTAGGTAGGTACGCAGCACGGAACACGGGATAATTTCAGTGTCATCTGCACCAGCTGACCGCCAACTTAGATGTGAGTCGGTATCCATCCGCCTGTCTCGCCGACGGTTGGCTCTTTCATACCGGTGCATTCTAACACAAACTCCATCGAGCATCTACAGATGGCGTTCCGAAATCGCCACAATCCCATTATTATAATATATCTATATATATATATATATATATATATATATATATATATATATATATATATATATATATATATATATATATAACATCTATTAAAATAAATATAATTACTACTTCTAAATATTAAAATATGTGGAAAGGTAGAGGACTATTATCATTTGTTATTTCAATGTTATCGCAATGCAACAATGTATAAAAAATTGTTAATGATCAAAGTTTAGAGACTTAAACCAAGTGCAAAAAAAGAATAAAGCTTATCAACAATAATAAACAGGATACATTTTAGAATGAATAAAGCAAAATTGTTAATCGCTATACCGGGCCAAAGTAATATCTATAAATTATTAAAATTGAAAATCAAAATCATAAGCTGAAATGCGGAGTAAAAAATTTGTTATAAAAAATCTAAATTAGAATAAAAATTAAAACCAAATTTTAAAGAACTAAATTTATTTTTCAACATTTAAACAAAAAGTAACAGATCAAAATCTAAAATTAAAAAAAAACTATATTAAATATTTATTGTGTCGATTTATTAATTATATATCGACATAAACATCGACCACAACTATGTAAGGTTAAGTATCGATCACTATTTTATTGTACTTAAATATGGGGTAGTCCACTTTTTATGCTTATTTTACCAAATATACCTTAATTATATATAAGAACATAATATATAGGAACCAAATGACAATTAACACGAAGTTCTAAATAATATAAAGCCATGTATCAATCTATATAAATCTAGATTACGATAAATTTATTTGTCCTTGATTCATTAAAGTATAAAATATCGTAGTGTTTCATTAAACATCATTGAATATGTTAAAGTTGAAGGGAGCACGTGCGGAGTGCGCGGTGAGCGGCGCTATAGCCACAGCGTTGCGAGTGCTGCGTCTGTTTGGTCTGGCGCCGCTTCGCATCTCACGCGTCCGCGACGACGTCTATTGCATCAGCCATTCACGCTTCGCATTAATCTTGAGCAGTATATTAATCCTTTTGATAAGTAAGACTAAGGTCGAGTGTGCTGACCTTCGATATAAAAATAATATGTAACTTAACATTTTTTGGTTTCAGATGTAATAATAATGTATTTCTTTTTAAAATCTATATGGTATGACTTAAGCGACCCCACTCCTATTTCTATGCTTGTTAGAGTCTGCAGACATATAGCACTTGTCACGCCAATTATTGCTGTAACGATTGTAGCTGTTTGTAATTCAAACCGCCGGATGGACAATTTAATGTCTATATTTAATCAAATAAACAAGGTAAATGTAAATATATAAATCTCCTTTATATAAAATCATTACCAGCTTACCAGTTATATATAGTTAGAAATAATATTGATAACAAACTTTTGCTACTAAATGGCAAGTCCTCGCCTTGGTGTGTAAGCACTGGGCTGAGGCCAGAGTCTGGAAGGCATGGCCGAAGGTGTCTACAATGAAGTATAGCTAACCAACTCCTAATGCGACAGTAGGAAAGACATTGAGCATCCCTTATCGCCATTTTGGTGATTAAATGACGGTAGTGAATGCTGCCGTTTCGTCTTGAGTAGACGCTCACAGGGAAGGGCTGCTTCGGCAAGTATTTACCACAAGTATATAAGAAGATACATGATTCCCTCGTATAGTAGTCCCGGGTCACTGCACTGCAGTCCCCTCCACTGCAGTTGATGTCTACATCGTCTCTTTGATATCCTTTAGTCGGTCAGTAGTTAACGGAACAGCTAAATAGTCAATGTGAAGTGCCTAGTCTCTCAAAATTTTATTTTTAACAAAGAATCCTGGCGTTCGTTTTGCCGAGGACATTCACGTAACCGCTTCCGTTCTCCTCAGACCTTAGCGGTATCCACAGAAAAAAGAATCCCACGACCTAAAAAAACTGATTTTAGAATAGATATACTTCATGTTATAACCTACCAACAAATGCTAAGTAGGCCATCGGTCAATCGATAAAGTAGTATTCATAACCAAAATGAATACGAATCATTAATCAATCATTCATAACTAAAACAATTCATAACCATAAAACTGTATCTATACGAATGCTACTCTTTACGTTTAAACAAAAATGTTAAACCAGACCTTTTATATTTGATTTAATGTTGTGTTTAATATTATGCTTTCAACTGTGTAGTGATTATACATATTAATAAATTTCTTTTTTTATCATTTACTCGTAGATTCGTGAAATATTTAGATATGATTGTAAATCTAAGCTAACGTCCGTCCGTGTGATACTTACATCGTTTGGAATTTTCTCATTAAGTTTAGTTATATATGTATATGATTTGATCTTGGTAAATCCTTCTAAGAATATTCTCAACGCTAATGTCGACTGTAAGTGGAATTTAAATTATTTTCTTCATGTAATTAATATCTATTATTAACGTTTAATCTTGTTGTTTTGTCTTGTCTTGTCTTTTCTTGTCTTTATAAATTTTTCTTTCCAGATAACACTATAATTTACTATAAAACGGCAGTTAACATTGGTTATAGTATTATACTAGCTTTGCAACTTCAATACTTATTTTTAGCTACGATTGTACGTTTCATAACTGAAGAATTTAATTACAGATTACAGCAATTATTTTTTTATGGAGGTACAGACATTAACACAGATTTCAGTTCAAAATGCTAAAAGTTGTTAAAGAGCAGTTTTTTTAGTTTCAATAAAATTTACAAAGTGAAGGTTTTCTTTAGCGAATAAATAGATTTATTTTAATGCAATAAAAATACAGTAAAACTTAAGCAATTTTTTGACATTTATTTAGTAATAAGTAGCTGTGTTAACTGTATGTTATATATATTCTTTCTAAAGCGAAATTGTCGATCGGTCATTAGTTTACTTTGACTAGACTTATTAACGATTTATAATAATAGTTAATAATAATGTCTTTTATCACCCTAGATCGCCGCGGGATCACCCCAAAATGTAATTCTATACGCAGTCTATCTAGATCGTATTGGTCGATATGTGAAGTGGTGGTTGAACTGATTCAATCGGAAGGATTACTTTTAATAATGATATTATTTAAATGTATTACTCGTATTTTTTTGACAACGCACAGTTTATGGTTTGTCTACAGGAAATTAGGTGAGTAATTATTATAAATAAATAACTTTGTTCTGTTTTTTACTAATACATTAACGTAGTCATAGTCTATTCCACACATTATTTTAGTTCTCATCTAGACCTTATTTTGGGTTTCGAAGTTCGGTTTCCCTTTTAAATCAATTACTATTTTACTTATACTTTCCAGAATTATTAGCTGAAGTGTGCTGTTGTAGATTTTATTATTATAATTGGATTTTTTTTCATTAGTATAGCATTATGCAATTTATTAAAGACGCCAAGGCCGGGTATAAACGTTTAAAATAACAACAACCCCTTTCACTTTAGTTGTGAATAAAAACTTTATTAATTCTCTGTTCGATATCCAGTCTACGCCAGCCAGAAAAGATAGATTATAAAATAAATAAAATACATATATGTAAAAAAATAAACAAGTCTAAGGAGAATGTCGTTAGACAGGACAAAGCAAATTTGTGGCCGATGTGATGTGAATAATAACACATATAATGTTTCTGTTGTAGCTTCATCAGAATACTTTATACAGAAGCTATATCTAGAATTGTATGTCTTAACAATTCAATGCATTTACGTTTTATTATTAATTGAACCTTTTCACCGACTTAAAAACGAGGTATGTCACTGAATATGCGATAAATGATTTTATTTATTGTAAACGGTTAACCAGAGACACTATTATTAATTAATTTAAGTGAATATGATTTTCGTTGCTGATAAACAATTTCAAATATTTCAATATTCAATATTTTTCTATGTTTTGTTGATCCTAATTTAGATGGAAAAACCAAAGGCAGTAATAAGTTTTCTTAAAAGAACATTGCCCCGCAGCAGTGTCTTACACACTGAGCTGGACATCTTCCAGCACTTATTGATGAAGCAACCTCCTATCACCCCACATGGATTATTTGAATTCAATAGGTCGCTGATTGCTACAGTAAGTTGTACGCCCAGTATTTGTTTTGTTATTTATGACATACGTTGAAATATTTTTTGTCTTTGTTTTCAATTATGTGTATGTAAAAATATAACAAGTTATATTTTTTACAGATTGTCGGTTATGTGGTGACATTTTTACTTATTTCAAATCAGTATGATCATTCATGTTAGTATTTTATATCTTCGTGTGTTTATTATACCTTATGTAACACTTACTTTTTTAGTCAATAAGGGGTTCGGGTGAAATTTCATGTACAATATATTTTAATCGATTTTGGAGTAGTTTTATTTTGATAGATGAAAGATTATTTTTATTGTGTTGTAATTTAAATTATTGGGTTACTTATCTTGTATTTTTTAATTTCGTAATTTAATGATCCTAGTGATTGCACTGAGGTTCTCGCCGATATACTACAGGGCACGGAATTATTTTTGCGTTTATTTCTGTTTTTTTATCAAACGTCTAAATAAATCGATAATAAAACTTAACTTAAGTGATGATAAGAACAACATTTTATATATTAAATCTGATGCTATTGAACCCGATTACATTAGTCGTAAGATGATTCTTCCTATTCTTAACGTTGTGGCTCTCGTAATTACTTTAGTTCTCAATTATTTTATTGCCACTAATACCTTTCCTACTTCATGGAAGGATGCTCAAGTAATTAATACCTCTATCAAAAAAAGAAATCCTACCTCCCTGTCAGACTTCCGTCCTATATTTATATTCTTTATTTCATTTCTTTCTAAAGTTTTTGAGCGCCTTGTCCATTATCAACTTAGCTTTTTTGTTACCAAACAAAGCCTTTTAAATCCTTTACAATCCAGATTTCGTACTTGTACGACATAGTACGACTACTGCATTGGTGAAATAAACAGATGACATAAGGCATGGTATGGAATGCCGTAACTTCACTAGAAACAAGCTCTTAATTTTACTAGATTTTATTAATGCGTTTAACACTAAACCTACCAAGTACCGGTCAAATTGACCGTTCTTAAACTTTTGTAAAACTTACACATTTTTAAACGTTATAATATCGTTATCGAACTACTTGACAATTCTTAGAATATGCATATAATATTTTCTACACTCTTTACTTTTAGTTATTTCCATTATTAGGTACCTGCGTTATATAATAAAATAACTTTTAATTACCGGTTATTTTAACGGCGTGCGGTAGGAACAGGTATACAAAAATTGTCGGTAGGTTTAGTGTTAATACCATGGATTTCGACATTCCGCTTGCTACTTTAGGTTTTATTATCATATCTCCTGTGGTACTTGACTGGTTTCATAGTTACTTGCATGTCCGCCGCCAACGAGTTCAGCTCTGTGACTCTTTATCGGATTGGTCTACAATCATGTCTGGGGTACCGCAAGATCGCGTGTCTGCTCTTTTATTTTCTATATTTGTCAATTCTGTTAGTGATCATATTTCTTCTCTCTACCACCTTTATGCTGATGACCTTCAAATTTATATTCAGGCAACTTTAGAAGATTTACCTCAATCTATTAATAATTTAAATGACTAACTTAGTAAACTCTTAAATTGGAGTAATTTTTTTGACTTAAATAAATACATCGAAAACACAAGCCATTATAATTCACAGCCAAAAACCTCATTCACGACTTTACCTTGAGAAATTGCCTGGCATGCTATTTGACACAGTTCATATACCTTTTAGGGAACATGTACGCAATTTAGGAATAATCGTTGACTGTCATCTTTCTTGGGAACCACAGATCAGTGAGGTGAGCAAAAAATGTTTATCTCAGTAGGAGCTTTAAGAAGGTTGCGTAATTTTCTTCCCATTTCCATGACGATTGTGGTGGCACAAAGTATCCTCTTTCCCTATACTTCATTATTCAGATGTATGTTATTTAGATCATAGGGAGGAACAGCTTAATAAGCTTGAGCGTCTTCAAAATCTTTGCATAAGGTTCATATTTGGACTTCGCAAATATGACCACATATCTGAATTCCGTAAAAAGCTCAAGTGGCTCCCAAGTCGCCTTCGCAGGAATACTTATATTTTAAATCCTCCTTATCTAAAGAGTCCCACAATCGTCCCCTTCGCTCCGTAAATAATCCTCTCCTAGAAATTCCTCCCCACTCCTCTTCCTTCTATGCTAAATCTTTTACTGTTTGTGCCATTCAGCTATGGAACGTCCTTCCCTTAAAAGCAAGACTTGCTAAATCCCTACTACTTTTAAAAAATATTGTACAAGAGTACTACCTCAAGCGTGGTATATAGGATTCGTTTTACATTTTTTTTTCTTTCCTTTCTTGATGCCATTAATTGATTAATATGATTAAGTCTATTTATAATTTAAGTAACTCATGTATATAAACATATATATATATATACAGATAATAATTAAACATAATTTTATATACTTAATATTTACACTACACCTGACATAGCTATATGTATATATTTATGTATGTACCTACATATATTAATTGCATTTTTGATATGTATTACGTTCTATAACAAATTGTAACCCCTTTTACTACTACCACAGTGTATCCTGAATCTAGAGATCGCTTATTAACGACAAGTTCGCCTATTTGTATAACCAAATTATTCTTTCTATTTGTAACGTAAAAATTAAAAAATATTTATTATTTATTAGAACTATGAAATCAAATATAAGCGCGTAATATATTAAATTTACACTAATTAAAAAAAAATGAATTTTAATTAATAAGTAATCTTTCTGTACCTTTTTATTTATTTGATTTATATAACATGAAGCGAAAAACCTTAAGCAATGATGAGACTGTGAAGACTGCAAATACAAATAAAGTTCAAAGATGTTCAACATTTATTACTTGAATATGATTGCAATACATTTAATAAAATATTTTAATGATTTTGGATTAATTTGTTTAGATGTTTCATGGTATCCGTTCTAACCTCAAAAAGACAACGGGTTAATAAATTAAACTTACAATAACATATCGGGAGTCCGTGTAATAAATAAAGATAAAAAAAGATATATTTAACTTAAAATTGGTTTTAATAAAACAACCAAATCTGGAATCATTTATTGTTTTTACATATAAATGTAGACATCGGAATACTATTTATATAATTTTCATATTAAGTAGTTTCTTTTTCAAATAAACACATTTTCAATGTTATTAAGAAATATTTGGAATACATATTAAAGATAAAGTCTATTGGCCGGGTCCGGATAGTGATTTATCCATGAATTTCCTCTTAGCAAAACAAAGCCACCACTTACTAGGCTTGCCGTCCTCAGTCGAAAACACCTAGAAATATATTTATATTAGTATTAATTAAAAAATGTTTGTATTTATTACATGTTCATTGATGTGTCACCTTCTCACACACTCGTCCTCCCGTCTCATGTCTCAGCTGTTGAAGGTATTGCCGCATTAAATCTAAATGGAAATAAATCATTATGTTTATTAAATTGTGATTTAGTTATTAAATAAGTAAATTATTGCTAGAGCCATATTTTTAAGTTTGAAGCTCTTTTACAACTAATTATATGAAAATATTTTTTATTAATTAATATATGATTACTTTTTGTTTTTTATTTACTAAAGATATTCCATTCCAATTTATGAATTTGGTCAAATATATATAATTATTTCTGTGCTATAATTATATTCAAACAAATATATTTTCTACAAATGTTCTTAACATAAGATAATATATATAATCATAAACCAGGGGCGCCAACAGACCCTCAGTTTTGAACATGACATTTTTCAAATTTCTTTTTAATACCATCACCTAATGTGTGTCCTTTTGATTGCAAAATTTCATAATTTTCCGTCAAGTAGTTTTCGAGCCTATTCGTGACAAAGAATATGAAAAAGTCTCCAGTATAGTGTTCTGCTTGCTTCCCTCAAAAAATATATTAAATTTAGAAATATTTATTGTAAAAATATTGCAGATTAATTGTATTTTGCTAGGCCTTTATGTACGTTTTTACACCTAGAACACTTTATAAATACACTTTAATGTACCTGATTCTTGAGGGCTGGAGGGTTTTGCATAGACAGAGTTGAGAGGAAAGCCATAGTCACCAGGAATGTCAAATTTGGATATTGCCAACATGTACATCTCTTGCTGACCCTGGTTCTTATTTGAACACTTCTGCAACCTCTTCAGACACTCCGAAATGTATAACGTTAAGTAAATTAACACTCTATCGGCATCAGACTGGAAATATGTAATTGTACGGTTTGTTTAAATTTTTCAATTAGTGTCATAAGGATAAGGATATTGTGTGCGCGATTTACCTTTATTTCGTAAAATCTAAAGAACACATTTGCTTTAAAATAATTTAAAGCTTCATCAATAATATCAAGTTCTATTTTAGGGCTTGTCGGCGCGGGCCCTCTGAATGTGGTGCGAATCGGCAAGAGAGCCAAGTTGCCGACTGACTGCGTGTAGTCTACTAACGTGGAATGATACGCCTGAAAGTTTTTATATTGTTATAGCCTATTTTTTAACGATGTTACTCATGTAAAAAATCTTTACTTACTGGCATCTTGAAGTCTTTTTACACAATAAATTAAAATATTTATCGATAGGATTTATTTAAATTCTTGTCTACCAAAAAGAATATGTTTAAAAAGTAAAGAAGGAGAATAAGAGACACCAAAATTATATGTATTATAAATAATTATATGAATCATTAACTCTTTCCTTTCGATAACAAAAATCTGTTGTGTCAACTGTCAACTGACAAATCAGTACTTAAGCAAAAAAAAAAATAACTAAAAGCAAAGGTTTCAAATCATAGAACCTCTTCTTATTCTAATGTAGAATGGCATGACAGGTAGCAAAGACTCTTATACAATTTATGAAATTACTAATTTATCAATGAGATTGTTGAAGGTGTTAAAATAATTTTATAGAAGCGCAAAAATTAATAGTTGTGTTTAAAATAATTTAATGGTTTTTTTTTCTGAGCCTACTTTTTTTATATAGTAACACAAGAATATATCAAACATTGTTTATAAGATTTTAAGCTAAAACTATATACATCGTTAACATAAAAATGAAATAAATATAATAAAATGAACTTTTACTATAACAAAATACATGTAGTGATCATTAAAACAATATGTATTATAAACAATAAATTAAATATTTCAATATACATCTTAACGTACCAAGTCTGTAAAGTAAGACGTGCCTTTGTGATTATAAGAATCAAAAATTAGTTTGGCTTTTCATAAACTTAGAAAAGAACATGATTCTCAAACATTTACTTCTTTGTTCTTATATTATATATAATATTTGAAAGCTACATATAAAAGGGTGGTATAAACAAAGTTTTTTATAAAACTTTTCTGAATCTTTTCTTTTTGTTGTATATAATTCTGAAATTTAGGATCCAAAATTAAACATTAGTCTGCCTAGCGCGAATTTTATACTAAATCAATTGCGTTAACTTTGATTTGTATGAAATGAAAACAATTTTACATTCTTTACGCTAGTGGTGTTTTTCTTATTTTATATCGTTACGCTAGATGGCGTTGTTCTTATTTTACTTTCGTTAAACTGGATGGTGTTGTTCTTATCTTACAGACTTTACGCTAGATGGCGTTGTTCTTATTTTACATTCGTTGCGCTAGATGGCGTTGTTCTTATTTTACATTCGTTATTTTAGATAGCGTTGTTCTTATTTTACTTTGGATAGGCTAGATGGCGCTGTATTTATTACACAAAAAAATATAATTTTTCATCTATAACAATTATCGTGATAAGTTATTTGCATATTTTTATTCATATGTTCTTGAAATTTAAAAACATATTTAACAAAATTATAGTTTATCATCGAATATAACTATATTCTATAACTATAACTTCAAAAATTTTGATGTTTAACATTTTTTTTATTATTGAAAACAAAATATATACTGCAAGTGCAAGTGGAACTTTAGTGAAAATCAAAACTGATCTTAATCAGAGCTTATTTCTAATATCAAAATGTTGTTATAGTAATCTTGTAATTGGCTTAATGCAGTGTTAATATTCCTCAAAGCCATGTCTAAATTTTGCATCCTAAATTGGCCATTTATTTGCAAATGAAAGTTAATGTTAAATTTAACAAATAATGACCTTTTTATGAGGAAATCCAAGAACCATTGTAAAGTATTACTGAGCATTACTAATTGGTGCCATACATCGATTAGGTATTCATTATTTACATTATCAAAGGTATCTTAACATTTAAAAACACACATTAGAGTGACTTAGTTTTACTTTTTGATGTCAGCTAAAAAAACTACACAACTTTTAAAAGAACTTCTACTTTTCTTTAATCCGAATTCATATTTGGCAATGTAAATTGAAATAGGAAAATTAAACAAATTGTTCAAAATGGCGCTGGATACCAAAACGTCAGTGACTGCGGATGAAAATCGTGTGTAAAATGGGCTGTCATGAGAGAAAATCAGTTGCACCTGCGTCGCAGCATGTTAACGTTACCTGTAAAGGCACTGTTAGTGAAACTGTATTATCAGAATGGAGAATAGGAAGGGGATTCTTTGTCTTAATTTTTTGTGCTAATTATTGCTTTTTTTATCAGTAAACTTTATTTTTTTTTGTTCTAATAAAACTTCATGTCATTTTAATCATGTGTAAATTTTTACCTGTCTATTTACTTTATTCCGTGATGTTTCAAATTTATACTCACTTTTTCATCACCTGGTATATCTAATGCTTCGATGAGGACCTCCATTGACATTTCAACAGGGACCACTTATTAATCCCATATATTATATTATATGTAGGCCTTACAATTAGATCACTACAATTTTATTCTATAAAAACGATTGGGACCCTGAGCAGATGTAAACTGAACGGAAAGTCTATTTCTACCAACACTTAATTCCATAACTACATTTGTACATTTGTTTGCTACATTTGTAATTTTGTTTCTATGTAACAATTGGCTAAATAAATTGTCCGTGTATTTCACGTGCAACATTAACAGTAACAGGTCTTTTATTATCATTAAAGTAGGACTTAGAACTAGTGATGGGTGCATAATGTTTGAATACAAGGAGCAGATTGAGGAAGATTAAGAAAGAAACAGGGTTTTTATCAACGTCATCGCCGTGACGTGTCTGAAGTTGTTGGAGTTAGAAAGAAGAGGCGAAAGAGGTTGGCATTAAGCATCTTCTTTAGGGTAAAAAGTTCAGGAGAGGGATCTCCGTCATATGTAAAAGCCTAGATCTATTATCCTTAAAAATTGTATAACTAATATACTTACAAAATAATTAAATAGGTTAGTAAATACTCGAAAGCACAAACAGGTGATACACCTATCATAGCATATTTTAACTATTAATGATTTGAAAGTACCTCTAAAATACCAAAACTCTCATGTGATTACACCTTCGTAAAACCCGAAAAAGGTTGAAAACACCATCTAAAATTATTGGGTATAAAATAAAAATATTCTAGAAAATTTAACAGCAGCGACAGCCATAGGAGTTGGTGCTCTGCAAAGACATCAGGCGCTTCAACATGGCCTCGGATGTTGAGAGACTTTTCTTTCAACCAGAGTCCCATATTGGTATGCAAATTCTGGTAAATGACCTTTATACTATTCCAGTAGATACGCGAGCAATGTCGTTTGAAAGATAAACTGATGCAACTCTTCCAAATGTCCACTTCAAATGTTGTAGATTATCATCCTTAATAACGAGAGAACTAATTTTCAAATTATCTCTGCAGGAACGCCATTTTGCTCTGCTGCAATTACAATATAAAATTCTTTACTCTATCTGCACCAGAAATGCTGCTGCAGCTGGTCAATCGGTTGGAAACAGCTTAAGTGGGAAATTGAGTATTCGCTGAAAATAACACTATCGATAAGACACCCACCACCCAGAGTTCGCCAAAATAAGGGGTGTATGCGGGAATCAAATGGAACTTGAGTCACTCATTAGTTACCGTTTAAGTTAAAGTATAATAATAAGAATTTTAAAACGTCGTTGTATGCGCCAACAAAAATAAGGTACCGTTGTCTACTCCTTAATTAATCTATGTTTATATAAACGTTTAAATTGTTTTAATACACGATTTATCTTTAATGATTTTTATTTGAGGGACGGATCTTCATAATATGATACAATTTGAACCTCGGAAGGACGAAAACTAGTATTTTATAGTATTGATGTATTTAGTGTTAAGGATTTCAAACGTTTAAATTAATTTTTGTAACAAAAGACAACAATCTTATAATATAATATATTCCAATGGTCACTCTGCAAGTGTCTTTGATAATTTATCGACCACTATCCTCGTCCTCTCCGACACGTACTTATCAATTTTACCGATTATCTTAACGAAATTTAACATCTTCTGAACTCCTTTCTTGAATCTTTCCATTTTTTCTGCGCTGGTCTCTTCCTCACGTCTCCACGGTAGTAATAACATCGGTCTACCAACATTGGGCGCCTTCACACGTCCATGTATATACTTCAGTTGCGGCACTTTCAGTCTTGGTACACCCAGTCTCAGTGGTTTAAATTTAGGTAACCCCATTTTGGGGATAAAACCGCTGGGTGGTGCTCGAGCTATTGCATCACTCGAACCAGACATGGTTGGTTCTGTGATGAGTTTGCTATCCCTCACTACATTAGGGACCGCGCGATGGATCAAATTGCAAAAGTCGACGTCAAAGCGTGAATTACTTTTCAATAACTCCGGCGACCTCGATTTTGATATTTTTGGTGGATCCTGCAGAGAGATTAATGAAGCGTTAGAGAATTTACATTGTAGTTTTTTTTAGTTTGATTCATCTTTTCATTGTTATATCTGTTGTAAGAAAGTTCATCATTAATCTACCTGAAGATAATTTCAACATATGTTATCATATTTTTATTGTTATTATTGTATTAGTTATAATATAAGAATGATAATTGTTGATTAATTGAAAGGTGAAATCTAAATCAAACACAATCCCATGATAGAATACTGCGAGATGTGTTTAACTTCTGTATTTTATTGAGAAATTTACCGGAGTGCCCACAACTCACCAGTTCCACACAATCTGATAAACGCATTGAACTTCTAACAATATAATAACCATAACCGTTTTAAATACTATATATATTTTACTTACCTCGTCAGATCCAAATTCAAATGACGTTTTGAATGGCGGCGCGACGCTCACCGCCAGCTGCACCTGCAACCACACACCACCTCACTCTCAAACAACCATATTTCATTACTATTACATACATATATTACACAAATACTATTTTGCCATTATCATTCAAAATAACTAGCCTAGCCACTGAGAGTCAGTGAAGGTCCAAGGTATGGGTAAAAATACAAACCAATACTAAAACGTAAACAGCAGACCGACACGTGCTACCCATTATGGATATGCGACATTTTTATTTTAAATCATTAATAATCACGTCCCAAATAACGAACAGTCAGCACTTTATTATTGTTATATTAACACAAACGTGTGAATTCATTGTGATATTGTAAATGGATTTACGTGACATCATCCGATATGTTTCACACGTTCCGTATATTAATGTGAGATGGTTGCGAGTGTCGTGTACGCTGGGAGTCTGATGCTGTATCTGGTGGTGAAGTACTACTTCGAAAATGAATGTAAAGCTCGTCTGTCTCGCGATGGTACTGGCTCTTGTGACTGTGGGGGAGGTTTGTGAACTATTGTACTGTAAACTATGATTTGGTCGAGTTGGTTTTCTTAATCGGTTTGATCTTTTCAGAGTAGCGTATTAAAAAGTAAATCGCTGCTAACTCCAATGGGTGAGGAGCGATGCTTCACTTGCAAGACGAGAGACCGGCCCTTCGCCTGGCCCCTCATATCCTACATCGGCAAGTTTAAAGCCGCCGTGCTCCGTGGGGTCAACGCCCTTACCGACAAATTTAAGGTTCAAAAACTGATCTAGATATACTCGAAAAAGGAGGGACTTTTGATTAATATTAAATTTTGTTTATAGAAGTCATAGAATAATTTACAATTATACATATGTTGTGTCTAAACCTTTAATTAATATATAATATTATTGTAGCCGGAAAGTTAACCCTGTCATATATTATTTTTAATTTAATTTAATACTTCTAGATCCTGTCATCACGTCGGTAATTAAATAATCTCGAGTCCACAATAAAATATGCTTCGTAATTTAATTTTTATTTTATTTAACACTAAACCTACCGACAATTCTTGTATACCTGTTCCTACCGCACGCCGTCAAATTGACCGGTAATTAAAAGTTATTTTATTATATAACGCAGGTAATAATGGAAATAACTAAAAGTAAAGAGTGAAGAAAGTATTATATGCATATTCTAAGAATTGTCATGTAGTTTGATAACGATATTATAACGTTTAAAAATGTGTAAGTTTTACAAAAGTTTAAGAACGGTCAAATTAGACCGGTACTTGGTAGGTTTAGTGTTAATAAACTTATAATCACATCGTCTATTTTTGATGTAAATAAATAAAATTTGTATGTGTAACGGTATTTTATTAAATAATGCTCCCTTATTAATGTCTTTATAATATACAAATACACAAAAAACACAATTCTTATATATTCCTTATTTATTTAGTAACACTTTTTTAAGTCTTAAGAATTTTTCCGCTGATAAGGTTCCTTTTTTTCTTAAATTTAAGAGATTTTTCAAAATATTTCTTCTCCGTTTTACACTTTGCGCAGATAGTGAAGATGGCTTCAGTTTTGATTTTAAAACCTTTTGAGAACGAACAGGACTAATGATGGGGACGCGAAGAGGCTTTAATAATTTAGAAAAACTCGGTAATATGGGAGGTAATAGTGGCAATGGGGGTATGATGGGTAATAGAGGTAATGGTAACAAGGGTAACTTGGGGATAGGAGGTAATATCGGCAATAGAGGTAAAAAAGGTAGCTTGGGTAAGTGGGGTAATTTTATTGGTTTCGGTATCCTTAATATGTTGTGCTTTAATGCCGACCTTTTTGTGAGGGGCTTCAACCTTTTTTCCAATATGGCAGCGGGTGTCTGTGGTGGGGTTGAAATTCCCGGCTTTATGTTGGTGGTTAGTGGTGAGTGTGATGTTTTCCCTGTGATAACATCTCCAGGTATGCGTCCAAGGCTAAGGCAGACAGCCGGCATCTAATAAAGATAAATGGCATTCGTCACATTTAATATTACATAAGTTACTTATAGTCCGGTCAATTTAAACATTCGAAGCTACATAAATTCCCATCAAGCTAAAAATCAGTAAGGTTGTTTAAAATATCATTAAAAATAAAATTTGAAAGTTCCCCATCTTTCCCCTGTGAGGAAAAATTTTTATTCAAGGTCAAAGGTAAAAAAAATGAGTTTTTCGCGATTTTCAGCGAAACGGTAAGTTTTATCATAAAGATATTTCAGACAAAAATTGTAGATCATAAAATAATCTACAAAAAATGTATTAATACTTTTTTTCCTACGAGCCACCGTTTTTGAGATATAACGATTCAAAAAGTTGTACAAATTGCAATCGTCATAATATGTACACTTTCCACGCCACCTATGAGTTAGTGTGCTTATCGCGTTTTTTTTTAACGTGGTTTCCCCCGTAGGCTTACTCCACCGGTCAGTTGTGATCCTGTGTAATTTGGAACTATTGCAACATTAGGGAAATTTGTAAATATTGAAAAAGATAAAAAGCGATGTAAATTAAAAAAGTGGTGAATTTTATTCATCTAAATTGTAACCGTCAAACTCTTCTCGTTCTTCTTCATTTTGAGTGCAAGTAAATTGCGTCAATAGCGATGTATCCTCGTAGGTATCAAACAAATCCTCCTCTGTTAGTGATTCAACATTGGAGCACGACCGACCTTGACAGTTTGTACATGCCAGAGAACAAAACAGTCCGACTTTTTTGCAGCCGCATTTAGCACTGCATCCCTTTTTGCAGTTGCAAAAAATTGTGTTCAGCAGTTTTTCCGGTGCAGGTGGGAGTAAAGTTTGAACTGGTTCCAATGTATTGTCGACCAACTTCCAACCCCAGTCTGTAGGGTCGAGCTGATAACCAAGCCACACTTGTACTTGGTAATATACCCGAAGAAGAAGTTGGTGAGCAGCAACTGAGGTTGGAGGAAGAGAAGCTAATAGAACTTGCTTTTTATTAAGTATATATTACAATCACCGATAGAAAAATATTTCAACATATATAACAACTGTAGATAAGAGATGTATATACGTGGCGCACTCATGCATATTATGACGATAAGAACTTGAACAACTTTTTAAATACGTTATATCTCAAAAACAGTGGCTTGTAGGAAAAAAGTATTGATATACTTTTTGTAGATTATTTTCTGATCTACAATTTTTGTCTGAGATATTTTTATGATAAAACTTACCGTTCCGCTGAAAATCGCGAAAAACTATTTTTTTTTACCTTTGACCTTGAATAAAATTTTTTCCTCACAGGGGAAAGATGGGGAACTTTCAAATTTTATTTTTAATCATATTTTAAACAACCTTACTGATTTTCAGCTTGATGGGAATTTATGTACCTTCGCTCTCATTTTTAGGTCTAAATTGACCGGACTATTAGGTTGTAATAAGAATTAGAAAAAGTACTATTATCCATTAACATATATAAAAATATCTAGTACTAATTGTTACCAGCGACTTCTGTTCTTCTCCAATAACCCATCACCAATCAAACATATATAATACAAATACATATAGTTACAGGAGATATAATCAAACTATGTACTTACGAATGCTCTCAAGAAAAGACAGTAAAGCAAGACATCCATCTAAGTTACTTCGATACACCGTACTAATGGAACAGGGAGTGGTCTCTGAGATGCTTCGTTATCTTCAATATCAAACGTGGTTTATCATTAATAAGAATAACAACTGGTGATAAAATAAATACCTATTTTATTATAATTATAATATACAAAAAAATCATTCTCAAATTTTTTTACACGAATTATTTAAGAATTATTCTTAAATCCTCAATGAAATTGTAACTGACAGAATGAGATCTGTGAAAAGAAAAAATAAATTAATAATATAAGACACATCTCATGGTTATGATATTTCTTATTGCCACCGGTTCGCTATTCTAAGGGGTTGAATCAGGGACAATAAGATCTATAAAAATAGTTGACGGCCGCACGCCAAATATTTAGACAGTTCTGAGAGTACTTTGGTCTTCCTTTTCCCTGTCTTCAAATCTGAAAAGTTCGACTCCCTTGAAAAATCATTTAACTGTTAAAAGCTAATACTAAAATTATCGTAGTAAGTACAAATTGATATAAAAATATGCTTTTTGTTGTACTAGTATTATTAAAAAAAGAACACATCTTGTACTTCGATCATAAAAATCAGTATATATATAATTTATAATCTTAATATATAAAACACAAAGACACTCACTGACTCATTCATCGCTCTACAGCCCAAACCGTAATACCTAGAAAGCTGAAATTTGGACACAAGACTCCTGACATATTGAATAAGATAGGTGCAATAAGATTTATAGATTAAGGATTATGCAAAGGTCCAAACCGTTTCAAAGTTACAGCTAAAAAACTGTAAAGTTTACCCCCCGCTCCCTCTCTTCTCCCATTGCATTGCAGTAGAAATTAAAATTATTTGGCCTCTCACTATGTTTATTCGTAGGATTAGGGTGTCGTAACTCACATACAGTTTATGATTATTTGTGATAATTTTCCATTTACCTACATACAGTATGTGATTATTTGTGATTATTTTTAATTTACCCACATACAGTTTAAGATTATTTGTGATTATTTTCAATTTACTTACAAACATTTGGTGATTATTTTCAATTTACCCACAAACATTTGGTGATTATTTGTGATTATTTTCTATTTACCGGCATACAGTTTGTGATTATATGTGATTATTTTCAATTTACCCACATACAATTTGTGATTCTGTGTTATTATTTGCCCAGCAAAGCGGGCGGGAATCAGATAGTTATTTTATAATGAAAAGAGTTCAAACGAGCACGCGGGTCATCTGGTGAAATGTGAGCTCCGTGGCCTATGTCTCCTTCACTATCTGAGGATGCTCAAGGGCTTTACAGGGTTTTAAGCGAGGGGTAGAAGCACTTTTTGAAGATCGTATTGATCTGAAATTACCACTGAAGGAAGTTCGTTGGTACGCACTGTTGAAGAACACCATGCATTTGGGTGGTAGGGATGATATTGCAAGTCGTCATGTGCAATGCGGCGATGAAGTCAGCGTTAGGAATCAGATCTAATAGCATTTCAGAACACTCTCCGTGATAGCTGCGGAAGAGGACGCACAGAGATACGACGTTACTACGCAAAGCCACGCGATAACCTTTCAGAGAGCACGGGGTGCTGTATGCGGTCAAATGATAGAAGCTGATACTGCTGTAATGGGGTCAGACTTGAGAACAATAGACTATGTGAGGTCTGACCTGAGCTAGTTTCTCGCTCTGTTGAGCACTCTCCATTACATGGAGGCTACCTCAGCCTTGCTCTCCAGGTAGCAGCGAAGCTGACCATCACTTGTAGTATGAAGACCCAGCACTTCAATATTCGACGAGGCTTTTAGTGCATTGTATTGCATTGCTTACCTACAATTTTCAGAGTCCTGGCGAATAGCATGCCAGCTGTTCTCCAATTTTGACAACACTTCGACTTTGCTCCAGCAATTTGCCGTAAAAAAATCTGGAAGCACGTGTTAGATCACAAAGATAAAGATGGCTGGATGGAAGTATTAAGAAGATCTCTTAATCAAGCTATATTACACTGTCTCGTAAATAGGAAATACAAAAGTACATTCACTGGGATTTATTTAAAAAGGAATATAACCATATAACATATATAATAAGTTTAAAATATACTCATAATAAAAACATGTAAAAGTTCACAATTCAAAAGCATTAACAACAAGAAAAGTATAAATAGCTTATCAGATCTCCAGAAAGAATGTTATGAAAATTATCTCCACTTACTTGCACTTACTAATTTAATAGCTACAGAGCCTTCATGGACAAGCGCCATTTTGTCAGAATCATAACTTTAAATATTGCAATAAGTTTAAAACTACCAAAATAGTTATTTTAAACTGTATTACATTCCTAAATGTATCCAACACTTTACACATTTGTGTTTATCATGTAACCTTTTCAATTTATATGTAAGCACTGGGTCGCTTTAAATCAAATATCCAATTTAATATATAGGACTTAATAATTGATTATTATTTAAATTTAAATTAAAAAAATAGATATTACGCCAGCTAAAATCAGCAGTGGGTCACTTGAGGTAAGGAACTCAAATAATTATATTGAATAATATTCTTAATATTAATATTTTAAATTAAATATCTAGGCTAGGTTTTGTTTTTTGTATGTCAGACGTTTTCAACAAGTCTATTTAATGATGAATTATCAAAGTATCCAGCCTGTTTGGTAACTACCAGAAGTATTTTCACATTTTACGATTGATGCAGATATTCGGATGATGTGGTGTAGTTTTTTCCTATTGTAATATTAAATTTATTTCTATTATTGTTCTTTTTCTTTTATTACTAATTATAATCATAATTAATTTGCTATTCTTTGGTCTGTATTTTTCAAGAAAATAGATGTTCTTTATATATATTTAAGTGTACTTTAAATATAATTATATCTTCCTCTTATTGTATATCTCTCCCTTTTAACTTTTGGCCATGCGCCACAGGTCTTACCAACCTTTCTGGACAATCCCAAAATCCCGTATTAGTTTCCACGTAGCAAAAGCTATTAGTTTCCGAAGGCGATAGAAATTTATCCATACTAATGTGTGTGTAAATGCTTCCTTATTATACTAGTTTTGGGTGTAGAGATAACTGAGTTTTAGCTTTATCATTTTCGGATGATCCGGTGGTATATCGCCCACTTACTCCTCACTCTTAACGAATGTTATGCTCAGCGGGAAGTGAATATATATATTTATATTTCTTAATCTCTATATTGATGGGTTTATTGAGCGAAGCGAGCGGAGCGTTCTACTGTAGACTTTTTCACATTCTTTGTCGTTGAGGAATAATCGTCAAAAAGTGATATCCCATTGAAGTCAATGGGAATGTGGCACGACTGAATCTGAAATCTCCTTCCTACATTAGCGAAATTGTCCACAACGATGAGTCATTACACTGGGCTCGCTTATGCTCGCTCGCTCGCTCGCTTATGCAAACGGCACCCGAGTTTTCATGAGCGCAGCCAGTAGAAATTGAGGGTCTGTTGGTGATTGGTAGATATACTAGGGGATGTCTACCTTGTTTACCTTGAAAGTTATATTAATACATGACACAATGCAATATTAAATTACTGATCTTTTTTAGAATGAAATGTTGTATTGCTATTAACCATTGCCGGTTCTAAGAATTATATTTAAAGTATCCAATAAAAGGCAATTCCAAACCTGTTGGATTGTAATAGATTATACAGAGCTTACGCGTGATAAATTCTCAAAGGGTTATCAGCACGTACAATCTTATCAAAGGTTTACCACACTGGATATTATCTCACCGCAATCACGGCTTTTAAGAAATATTATCAACTGTTTAAATACGTATCGAGTTATTTATTTGAACACAACACATCAAGGCTTTATTTGAGAACTCAGAAAATGGGGGTGCACACGCTGTTTTGGGCCTCCCTCTCTGTTATGGTTCTCACTACCAATATTGTTACAACTTGCGATGATAAAGGTTGTCTGGTAAGATGGCAATGAAACTTCTGTCATAAACAAAGACCAGGTGGACAGTGATGAGAGGGATTTACAATTATAATTTTATGTTTTAGTTGGAGGCACTAAAAGAAATGAAGGAGTGTAGAAAGGCGGTATTGGCTTCGTGAGTATTATTATTATGTTTTATTGATCGTTGACATGATTACTAATATGTATATCTTTTATTTTCAGTTTACTTAAACCTTTGCTTGTGTCAAAAATAGGTGAGGAAAAATAAAATATGACAGATGCATCTAAAAACAACATGATATTATTTAAATATACCTTTTTCAGAAAAGAAAGAAAAGTGCAGTAAGTGCGCGTTAGCTGAACCTCCGGCTACAATCATGCTAATGCCTGCAGCATCACAACCGTGTCTGCCTCCGTCACCACCGCTCATACTATCACCACCACCGCCTTGTTTACCACCGCCTATGTTTTTACCAACACCAGCGCCTGCGCCAATTTGTCTGTCACCTCCGCCAGCTCCAGTTGTTTTGCCGGCACCACCCGCACCTATATGTCTTCCAGCACCACATTCCCCGTATATTCTCCCTGCGCCATCCCCTCCCGTAGTCTTACCGCCTTCTTTCATACCTGCTCCTGCTCCTCCAATGTTCTTACCACCTCCGCCGTTACCCCTTCCTCCTCAATGTCCGTGTTATCCGCCACCAGCTCCTTCTCCTATCGTTATATCTTTAGTACCACCACCACCACCACCGTGCCACTTACCTCCACCAGGTCTGCCCATGCACGCCTACATGGTGCCAGCACCAGTTCCAATAACATTGGAACCAAAACCTTTAGAACTGCCATCGTGCAAATGCCATCACTTCTAATAAATATATTTACAATTAATAGTCAATTATTTCATAGTTTACAACTATACAATAGCCTTAATAAACTCTCTTAAATATTTCATGCTTGCGTTTATTGTTTCCTTTCAATGTGGTTTCAAAATACACTGTAATTTAAAATAATGCGATACATTTAGCTCATACATATCAAACTATAACATTATACCAACAGAACAATATATTATGCATAAATGGAGTTGCATTTCAAATGTGGATTTGTTCTACAAATACAGATATTAATTTTGTCTAATATGTTTTTTTATTTTCTTTAATATTCCTTGTGTTTTGTAGACTTCATACCCATGAAGGAACTGTAAGTAAATTGCTTCAGCTTAAAAAATCTTTAATTCTAAGCTGAATAAAGTAAATGTGTAAAAAAAAAGAAAATGGTTAACCTAATAATAAACTGCTAATAAAAGATGGAGGTTTTACTTTACATTTTCTAAAGATGGAAGCATAATTTTATAATGTCGTTTTCAAAATATATCTACAAAATAAAAGACAAAACTCCCTTTTGATTCTATAGATTGAAGAACAACCCTAACATACCAATAATAGTTTTGCAATACATTGTTATAGTAACTTGACTTCTATTTCAATTCCCTTCCAGTGAACATGTTTTTCCCCGCTATAGCAGGTGTATTCAAATACAAAATTGTGGCTAGTGTTATAGTACTAGCATGCTGGCCGCCACTCGGTGAGAATAAATTTATTACAAATATAATTGAGTGAAGCGAGCGAAGCGAGCGTAGCGCTCTACTGGAGACTTTTTCACATTCTTTGTCACGAATAGGCTCGAAAACTACTTGAGGGAAAATTATGAAATTTTGCAATCAAAAAGACATATAAGTTGACGGTTTTAAGAAAAGTTTTGAAAAATGTCAAGTCGTTGAGGAATAATCGTCAAAAAATTTATATCCCATTGAAATCAATAGGAAACGATGAGTCATTACACTGGGCTCGCTTCGCTCAATATGCAAATAGCACCCGAGATTTTGCGAGCGCAGCGAGACGAAATTGAGGGTCTGTTGGCGCCCCTAGTATTTATAGCAAACGGATATAAATTTTTACTGTAACACAAAAAATATTTAATTTATTTTCGCTTTAATCAGATTTTTAAAGATTTAAATATTCCAGATCGTGCGAAATTTAATAAAGAACTTATAAAACATGGTCTATTAGCGACATTTTCATGCGATCCCGCCATTTTGGAGCGTTCGAGCAAATATCGTCTGCAGGGTGTTTTGTTAATGCCATCAGAAAATATTAATTTGCAAAAGGTTAATTATTCACTATTAAAGTCAATAATAATTACATTTATTTTATTGTCTTCTCTTGGTTTTTCATAGATTAAATCTGAACACTTTTCACACTGGTATAAGTGGGTGATTGTGGGATATGTACCAGACCACATCAAGCACACTCGCTACGACTCAGATGTCCTTCTTTTGAAGCCTTCGGAGAAACCCACACCGGATGGTATGTTATTTATTAACGCTTTCAGAGCTTAATTAAATAGTGCTAAAAAAACATCTTAAAATATATTTATGCAACTAGAACTATTTTAAAATTTTAATTTTTAAACTATTTACAACTAATACAACTAATTACAAATACTCTTTTGGAATAATTGAACAATACAATATAAGTAATATTGAATTGAAAAAAAAATAGTTTAAGTTATATCAGAAATGCAATTTATGAATAAAGGGACCTCAAAGATTTTATGATTTATGAAAGAAAAATTAGGTCATGTTGGAAACACTCGCAATATTCAACTGTCCAAATAAATCTTAAAACTCCGGATAAAAATAAGAAATATATTAAGACTGACTGTTTATTCATTCGTTTTCGTTACATCGAACATGTCTCATGCTATTTTGATAACAATACATAGTAATTTCATAGGAAAAACCGCTACCACCAACTATTTTGATCCTATATGTTCTATTGTTTAGATATGATAATATTATATGTATCAATTGCTCCCAGTTCCGGTGGCTGAAGGAATCAAAGATATAAAGACAGTTATAAACATATACGACGTGTATTCTCATCCTCGTGATGGAGTTTCTTCTCACCTCTGGGGACGCTGGACGCTTTATGGTTTGGAGATATTACACGAATTTGAAAGAATTCAGAGACGTCGGAATTTGAAGAAATATTCACTTAAAATTGCTACTCCCGTGGGTTATCGATTATAAATGGAAAAATTTATTATTATTTATCATTTTAACACGCACTTTTACTTTGCAAATTATCTCCAAAGTCTCTCTCTCTCTCTCTCTAATACTGATAAGAGAATAAAATAATTGAAAAACAATTCTAGATGGGATCTTACTCGACTGACTGGTACAATGGTACATTTCTGGAATATATTACGGATATGACTATCCCTGATCGTGATTCCGGAATTCGGAGTGGATTTAACGGTTCCTTGCTGATCATCGAAATGCTGAACGGGACGTTCGTTGTTTTTTTTTATTACTTTTTTATTGGTATTCAAGTAATTCATTTGATAGTAAAAATTATGCATCTGATGGCACATAGTCACCTTTTGGTATCTGCAACTTATGGAGTACTATAACTGTAAATGTTGCATTAAATTGACTGCCTACCCTACTTCACCTTTGCCCTTCCTTATAAATATTGTCAGTATATATTGAATTACATACTAAGTATAATAATTGGGCAAAAAAAATAATAATAGAGCCGTCCTCGTTCCAACGAAGCTCTGGAGTACAGAAGTGAACAATAGCAGCATGATGCTGGAGCTACGGATGGGTTCCTCTGAGCTCGGAGGAGGTGTACTGCGGATAATGCCCGAGCGGGTTAAAAAGCTAGACTACGCCATGTGTCTTTGGCCATTTAGGTACTTACTATATGAAATTTGTGTAGTGATACAGAAACAAATAAATAAAAATCAATTACCAAAGCAAATTTCAGCAAATAAGCGGCTAAAATAAAATAAGGAATAAAGAAATAAACAATTTTTATCTTAAAATATTTGTGAATTATATGTTATATCTTACTTCTTAAAATAATTCGTTGTACACAGTAAATATGTCTAAATATTTTGTTTATAAACTGTCCATACAAAGGATCGGCTTCACGTATCTCGCTGAAAGAGAGAGCAGCAACAACATGTTCTTGGAGCCCTTCACCCTCACGGTGTGGTGGTGCTGTCTCGGGCTCTTTTTAGTGTTGTCTCTTGCGCAGCGCGTCACTGCTAACACTCCAAACGAAAAGGAGGGCGCGTTTATTGCTGTACTAGCCACCACTTTACAACAAGGTGTCTGATATTTTGTGTGTAGATATAATTGAACGTTTTCCCAAAATGTAATGATAATATCAAGGATTGTGTTTATGGTGACAGATGCAAGTGCTGTTCCAGAAGGTATATCAGGTCGATGGACGTTCCTAGTGCTGTCTGTGTTTTCAATGCTCATACATGGGTATTACACATCCGCCATAGTGTCGTCTCTCATGGGCGCGGGTCGGAGCGGGCCCGACTCTCTCCGATCGCTTGGAGATTCTAAATACGCTATCGCCTCAGAACCTTACGACTATATGAAGTATTTGATGTTTGATGTAATAGAATTATTTTTATTATTTCATTTGTAATTTGATTTATCATTTTATTCACAATCACATTATTCAGGTGGAGACTAACTGGGTCGATTTGGAGTACTTAAAGAAGAAAAAATTAACAACAAAATTTTATCAGGACATTGAGGTAGGAGTGCAGTTGATAAGAGCAGGTCAGACGGCCTTCCACACGGAGTACAACCAGCTCTACCCGCACTTCAGATCATTTAGAGACGATGAATTGTGCAAGTTGCAATACGTTGATACGGTGCCGGAGGTAAGGTTATGATATTTGGAGAGCTGTAATATGTTTCAATGATCGAAATACCTACACTATATTATTATCATAGGTATTGTCATGGATTACGACCACGAAACGTGGTCAATGGACGTCAGTTTTCAAACAAGCGGGCGCTTGGTTGCATGAGGTAGGTCTGGCCAAGCGCTTGGTGTCTCGTCTCCGCTCTCAACCGCCTCCCTGCAGATCGGCTCTCCTCGCCGAGAGAGTCAACATGGCGGATGCAGCACCCGCTCTCATTGTATACGTAGCTGCTGCTGTGACAGCAATCCTCGTGATGGGAATAGAAATTGTGGTTGCCAAGTGGCGAAATAGAATTAAATAACTTATACGAGTATATGTTATATGATAGTAGGATAATTCATTTCTAAAAATTACTTAATTTGCGAAACATATCATGAATATGCTAATGTTACTTTTGTTAAATCTACACACTTTTAGATTCATATAATTAAAATCTCACTTTAATTTTGTTTGCTTATTTTGACCGAATCGTTTTTTATATTAAACTATTCTAAGATAGAATATTTTTTTTAATATAAAAATTAGGGTCATTGAAAATTAAATAAAATCCGTGCCCGCAGGGGGACACGCGTGTGTAGACCTCGTGTGTAACTCATTTAAAATATAACTCACTACCTAAGAATAATACATGATGCCGTTGTTTACATCAAAAATGTTCAAGCAAGAAGCGGTTTTAATTTTTTTTCTCGGAAAAGGTATCTTTTTTGGAAATACTTTTGGTACTTAAATTTAGAGTAAAAAATAACCTTTCTATTAAAAATATTTGCGAGGAGGGAATGTTTACCAGAAAAAAGTTGCCGTGGTTTTACCTACCTAAAATTTACAAGCTAAAAGTGGTTTTAATTTTTTTTCTCGGAAACGGTACCTTTTACGGAAAAACTTTTGGTACCTAAATTTAGAGTAAAAAATATCCTTTCTATTAAAAATACTTGTTATGCAAGAATGTTTACCAGAAAAAAGTTATGATTTTTTTTCCAAAAATTTTCGGTTTTTTTACCCCCACCCCTAAGTTATAGAAATTAGGTTTTCGGTTTATCTACATTAGTTATAGGTATTTATCAAAGACATCATATAATATGAACGCGATTTATCTCCTTTGTATAGGGACAAAGTTATGGTCGAAAAACTGAAATCAGAAAAAGTGAGGCCCTAGCGCCCCCTGTGACCGGATTTCTCTGGTTAACGAACTTGACCTTCATTTTTGGATGGTTGATTTTTGTGCAAAGTTTGAAAGCGATCCGAGCGAAACTGCGGCCGCTATCGTGCTGACAAAAGTCGAATCTGGACGCACGCACGCATATATATATATATATATATATATATATATATATATATATATATATATATAAACTTTTTGACCAATGGTCATTTCAGACTCAGGCGGTCATAAGAAGACCTCCTGTGAAGAAATTTTTCCAAAATTCGAAAGTAGGGGACAAATGAATGGGCAGACCGAATTCTTCGAGGTCTACCCAAAATGTACTGATACAAGCAGCATTCGAACTTGCAACTTTAAGAAACACCTTCTCATGTATTTTTTTTAATCTAAGAAAAATAAGTTTAACTGTCACATTTGCGTTAATTATCAAAGCCTTATCGATCTCGACGTGCTGTTCGAGCGATTAAACTCCGATTACACCTCGCAATCCATTTAAATACGTCTAAAGTAAGAGACAACGCAATATTGTGCAAGAATCGTTTGTAACGTTTCATAATGTTCACGTTGCTATGTGTTTTGTTAACTACCCTCGGTTTTAGTTACGCAACAAATTGCTATGAAATACAACAGGCTCAGGTAAGTTATATCTTTGTCATATTGAATTATGAATCAAAATAATATTTTATGAATCATTTTCAGATATCCTCTCTTGACGATCGAATGGCACACATGCTCAACTCGTTTTACAGACGTAAGTAAAACCACAATGCGAAGTTGTAGAGGTCATTGTGTTAGAATTTGCTGAAGTTGTTATTCGCAATTAAATAAATTAGATAGCGATAAGTTAATGGATTTGTTTGGTATTTTTTTATATACTTGTATTTTCTATGTAAATAATAAAAAAAAATATATATTTTTTATTATTATAGTATAAAATGCCTTAACATGTAAGAAATAGTTTATTGACATCGATAAATTTTAATATTCTCTTGTTTAGCATTGCCGCAAAATGCAGTACCAGTAGTAGCAAGTGCACCCGGCAGTGACTACAACCCTTATCCCCATGCTTATCCTTATCCCTACCCCTATCCTTATCCACTACCACCACAAAATCTCATATACGCTCCCCCTCCAGCGCTGTACTCACCTCCAGTGCCAGTTAAACGTGCAACCAAACCACCAACGTATAACACAGATCCAAGAGAACACAATTTGGAATATAATTGGGCCAGGTATTACGACAGTCCCCACCATTACCCGCTTGCGACTTATCAGATGCCACCTTCTCCGTATCCACCATTTGTCCCACCTCCTCAATACACCATGCCTTGGTCAAGTCCACCCGATTCGTATCCATGGGAACACGGATACATACCAGAGTATCCAACACATAACTATGCTGCTCCTCCCCCTATTTTTCCATTTACGCTTCCCCCTCCCTATCCGCAGCTGTACCATACACCTGCAGAAGGTTCAACCCCCCATACTTTTTAAAGATATTTATAAGATTTATACGAAATATGTTAAAATATTAAACTAATAAACTATGTAAAGTGTGTTTAGTTTTTCATTTCGGTTGCGGGCAAAAATATGATTGATGTCTAAAAAAAATACCTTAAACAAATATTCTTATCGTTATTATAAAAATTTATATAAGCAGTATATTTTAAAATGCAACTCCGATCAGTTTTGTTTGAATCGTGTGAACCTAAGCGTCAGCGATCCTGAAGTATGTGTTTGTAAATATAATGTAAATAAAAACAACTAGAAATAAGTTGAAATGAATGTTTAAATAAACAAACGCTAATTAAAATAATTAATTTAATAGTAAATTATCAACATATATATATTGGAATCTGTAGAACCCCATTTGCGTTATTCTATTTATCGATACAATCACAAATAAGAAGGGAAAATTATAAAAATATTAAGGAGGGTGTCCATAGTTTCTTGTAAACTCTTTGAATTTCCACAGGACGTAACCCCCTTTGGAACGGTGGAAAGAATTAGGCGGCGTAAAATGATTATTACATGAAAATATGAAATACATGTTACATTTATAATTACAAAAAAATAACAAAAAAAGTGTGATTAATAATACAAAATAGTAATATAATTAAATATGAAAATAATTTTTTAAAAAAATCCTGTCTACAGACATCCATCTATACATCCATCCATCCGAGAAAAGTGAAAACAATACAGAACGAACAAAGTTCGTTCGTGAAAATTAGCCCTCTATGTGTATATACTTTTATATTACAAATTTTTTGTTTTCACATTCTGTTAGATAATATTCTTTGTAATTTATTCCAAAACCTATTTTTGTGTTATCTTCTCCATTTACTATCGCTTAAATGAAACTCTTTCATCAATATTACCCAATAGAGATGTCTGTACAATGTTTTATCACGGTATGTAATAATTGCGTTACAAATCGATCGTTTCTTCACTAAATAATATATTTAATATAAAAATATCTAACTTTCCAGACACAAGCCACACTCTACTCACCATGGCTGTCCTCTACCTAATATTAACATTACTTATTCAGGTAAAAATATATGTTATAAATATTTTGATTTTCCGTTGATATTTGATATTTAATGAAATTGTATAACTGTAAAATTTATGAATTTCAGAATTCATTGACGCATGCCGACAGTGATGGTGACGAGTACCAGAAGGAATCTCGTGAGATACTCAAAACAAAACCAGACAGTGATGAAGCAGGAGAGAAAGACTTCGACGGCGCTCCCAAGGACTGGATGGATATGTTCCTCAACAATGACTTATACCCAACTTCATCCGCGTCACTCATGGCTCAAGCTACGTTCTGCGACAAGTCTCCAGAAGAACAATTAGCAGATATTAAAGAAATGGCCAACCAGATAACCAAAGCCATACAGAGCGAAATGGCTAATCTTTTGTCGTATGCAATCTCTATTTCTGATGGTGAAAAAGATGAAAATAAATTGAGAAAGAGGAGATCAATCGAGACACCGATGGACAGCACCAAACTGGTGACGAGACTTCTTAAACATATTAAGTCCAATAATGAATACCAACACATCGCCATCGAGAAGATGATGAGCGCTCAAGAGATAGCAGACAAATATGGAATAAGTTTCGATCCTGATACAGAAACGCTAGCCAATTTGGCCGTGGCTGCGAACGAACAAGCTAGAGAAATGTCGGAAATTTTACAACAGGCTTTAGATTTGAAGAACGTAACAGAAAGTACAGTTGAAAATGCTAAAGTTACACACAGTAAAGAGTGTCCAAAAGAAACACAAAATAAGACTCCTAGTTTTTTGGAACACGAAATTTGCTACACAAAGCCAAGTAACACTCCAGAATCTTTCCCAAGTTACAATTACTATTACACTCCAATAGAAACGCAGATACAGTCACCAATGGATACGCCAGTGAGTTTACGACCGACTTTCTACGACTTTATTCCATATCCAACTGAATACCCGTACTGCACAATGGAGGCGATTACACCCACAATGGTAACGCCTATTGATCAAATCCAATTAGAACCTGAGCTGGTAGGAGAAGAATATGAAGAGACGGTCTCATCTAAAATGGTCATCGACGAGGAGTCCGGTCTATCTACAGTGAACCATATAACGACGTATACGTTGTCAGAGAAAGCACATTTCAAGACACCTAAAACTGAACTCCCTCAACAGATGCAGTATTACTTCTTCTTGGTGTAAAACATTAAATTAATTATATTTAAATGTAATAAAACACACTATTATAAATTTAAATATATTTCAATAAATATACATAACTTTAAAATATCTTTGGCATTTGAAAATAATCACTGACTCGACACTATGCTTGTTAAACTATTGAGTGTGCTTTGGCAGTCAAATATTAAGTACTAATTAGATCTTAACGCCAAATAAATTACATTTCATTTACTAATATATATAATATAGTTATAGTTACAATATGATCAAAACAGAACCAAATCTAAGCTATTTAATATCTACTACAGAAGAGTATTTTTTTTTACATATAATTCCCAAAAAGATATTTTTTTTAAATATATGTTACACATGAAACTGTATATATTATTATCCAAAACCTAATTAAAAGTTACAAGTAATAAGCTAAGGGTGAGTCATATCTACATATCACTTTGTGTGTGTGAGTGTTTATCTGTGTGCGTAGTAGGCCGTGTAAGCGCTGTTGTGACCCGCGTGGGGTTGGTATCTGGAATTATTAACACATACATATATACATATAATGGCTGAAGTATTCAATAATGGTCTAGCACTTTTTACTGTAGGTGAACTCGTTTTTAATGATTTAACCCAGCACAGGCTTTAAATACATAATTTCATCATTAGTAAAAGTGTTATAGCCTTTTTTCTAACAATTACTCTCTTGATAATTTGTTTAGCCAGATTTAGCCCTTTAGCTCCAACGGCCGCCATTACTGACGCTAAGGTGGCAACACAGATGTATTACAATGTGAAGGTGTTACCTGACGGGGTGCGCGTGCGGCGCGTACAGCGGCCCACCCGCGCTTGGCTCCGCCGCGTAGGGCTGCGCCAGCGGGGCCTCCTCGCGCCGCCGGGCCCGCGCCCCGCTCGCCTCCGGGGGACTGACCACCATACCGTTATAACAACCATTTCTAACTATCTTACGTTACAATTGCAATTTGTACAAAAAATATCTCTAATCGTGGTATCTTTTAAACTTATTGCGTATATTAACAGATTAAGTTAAATTATATGGATGGTAAAAATTTATAACTTTGTATCTAGAATTTGTAAGAAATATCACAATTTTAATGTAACACACTTTTACTATGTATATGTAAAAAATCGACGTTGGAAAGCGTCCCGGGCCGGGTCGAGTTACTCGTTAATATCTATTTTGACAAGCAGAGACAAATGACGGGCGTATATCATTAGAATTAATCGATCGTACCGGGAACTACAAAAAAAAATTCACTTTGTTTGTTCACGTGGCGAACTGTCCGTAGTGATATGTGGCATTAAATATATATATTGAAGGATTTTTTTTGATGTTTTTATTAAGACAGTAATTGTCACTATTTCTTGGGACATTTAGTTAAATAAATATACCTAATACGTTATAACCAGCACCCAACAAACGCTGCTATTAATAACCTAACAATCTATAAGTTTACGATAATATATAAAGAACCAATACCAGCTTTATATTTTAATGAGCTTAAATATTAAAACATCAAATTAAACATACAATATTTATCCAAATGCACATATAATATTGTAGAAATAGCTGAGTTAGACATAGACATAGGCGGGACGTCGCCATAACTGTCGCGTAACTCTTTAGCCGGCGGTCGTTAAAGTAAAGTGTCACCGGCTGCTGTGACTCACACGTGATGTGCCTTGGTTACACTTTATAGCCAATAAGTGTCTGAGCGGATAATTAAATATATTTTTTTGCTTTGGGGTGGTTTAAATAATATTTATAACTTGTGCGTAAACTTCAATTTGCTCCAAATATTTTTTTATACAATCAACATTAAAGAGACTGAAAGACCTATATTATCCGTTAGCATTTAAGTTAAATAAGTTACAAAAAAATCAAATAAGTCTGTGACTAGGATCCGCCCATCATGCGTGGCAGGAATTGAGCTGGGCGCAGGAAAATTAGAAAAGAATAAAGGAAATAAATATTTAATAACAATAATAACCATTAATTGAAAAAGTTTGTCGCCATGAAAGTTAGACTACGAGCGACACAATCACGATTCTCTTGGTTTTTTCTTTATTACTTTTGATTTAATCAAGCTATTTTCATTCTGTTTTTTATGGATGCTTATTTATTAGGTCTACATTCGTGCCGAATTTGACTAAAATCGCTCCAGTAGTTTTCATGTTATGAAGCGACTCAGCTCATTTTGAGAAAGACGATCGGCAAGCGCGCGCGAGAACAGTTAAGCTTAAGTCTATGGGGATTCAGTTTTTCTACCATAACTTTTGATCAAACCAAGATTTTATTAATCAGTTTCTTCCTGTAGAAGCCCGTCAACAAGAGCTACAGCAATGTCAATTTTGCTGAAGATCGACTGAGTAGTTTTTATGTGATGTGGCGACATAAAATTGATTCCAAAGCCGTTAAGAGCTTCGCTTACGCTCACGTCAATTATATAGGGGTATAAAATTTGTAAAATACCAAATAGAAAGTTCCATTGATATGTATAGAATAAAGCTCACCAGTCGTCGGGGTCGCAGTCCCGAAAGCCTTTAGCGAAGGGATTGCTCGCGATCTTTAATTGTGTAATCTGAAAATAAATCGATGTGACACTGTTAACAATCTCGAAAGTGCCACGTTAGAATTTGTGTTAACAATCTCAGAAGTGACACATTTGAATTTGTGTTAACAATCTCGAAAAAGGCACGTTTGAATTTATGTTAAAAATTTCACAAGTGATACGTTGGAATTTGTGTTAACAATCTCAGAAATGACGCGTTTGAATTTGTGTTAACAATCTCAGAAGTAAAACGTTTGAATTTGTGTTAACAATCTCAGAAGTAACACCTTTGTATATGTGTTAACAATCTTACAAGTGACACGTTAGAATTCTGTTGTATGACCTCCCTGTGGGATCACTCAAAGTGCAATAGTGAAGTGTATCTGTGCATGTGTGTGTACGTACGCGGTGGTTCTGGTAGGCAGTGACGGCGGTGAAGGCGGTCTCGGGAAAGACGAAGGTGCGGTAGGGCACGGCGGGCACGGCGCCCGGCGCGGTCGGCGCAGCACCCGGCAGGAACACGACGTGCAGCCGCGGCTGGTAGCGGTGCATCGAGTTCAGGATTATCTGACACCGGACACACACTTGTATTGAGTTATTTTTATTAAAAGACGAGCCGAGACGAGCGGCTCCTTTCATTTTAACAGTTTAGCATCCTGCTGAAGTGTCTTTGTACTAATATATCAATTATATAAAAATTACGAGATCGATTTCTTGCTTTTCATTGTTAAATTGAGACTATTTGATAATTAAATTTTATTTTGATTATCCGACTTCTTTTGAAACATAACTAAAAATAACGAGATTTTTTTTACTCCTTTATTTAACCTAGTGTGTCCTTATTTAATTCTTTAATGCACAAATTTTTATGTGTTGACATTTTCCATCAGCCCACCTACAGGAAATACTGCCAAAAACACATATCTACCTACTTGGAGTCTATTTTATATATAAGTATACTCACGTGTCCATTGTCGTCTAGTTGATTGTTAGTGAGCTTGAGCTTGTCGAAGGAGACGAGCTGTCGCATCCAGTGCGTCCCCGCGGCGGGGGAATCTGGGTGCACGTGGATGCGAGGGGGGGATATGGGGTCCGCCTTGCCAGCCACCACCCAGCTCGAGCTGTGTCGGGACAGGTGAAATAACACCACGGTATTTATTTATATCATATCCACTTTGAATCCATACCGATCACTTGTATGAAATGGAAGTGTCAGGACTATGATACCATACGTATCGAAATAAGCCTTTCTGTAAACACTCTCAATTTAAAATAAGGCTGTTCCAAATACATTGCTCTGAGAACCACACAAGAAACTCAGTCGTTTTTTTTTTGTTGTGACCACTGTTTCACAAACGTCAATATACTTAGTGAAAAATGTACGAACAAATAGAACCATCGCAATCAATCCGATGAGCCGGCCTAATGATTAGTTAAATAGTTGTTAAATAGTTCGATTAAACTTACGAATATCGTAGTTTATTTTAATTGAAAGATCGAGAGCAAATCGATTTGCTCTTTCAAATGAGATGTGGACGGCAAGGGTTTTTTTTATGTAAGTGTTTACCGCGAACTCTTGCAACATTCGGGAAATCGCCAGAGCGTTAGTAAAACTTACCTGTGGAACGCGTATCTATATCTTTTATCGTCGAGCGGCACAAAGTCCACCAGCAGGAGGTAGTCTGCGTTGGGCAGCAACCCCGACAGCCGCGCCTGCAGCGCCGGGAACATCCGTCGTCCCGCCTTGGTGACGATCATCTCCGTACCCAGCTCGTGGAAACTCCTCCAGAGGGGAGCCAGCTCCAGCGAAGCCCCGCATCGCGCTACCGCCGGATGCAGAGGAGCCGCCTGGTTGGGGGCTTGAGCTGGGGGTGCCTGGCGACACCGAATCAAACATGTTGGCATTAGAATATTTCTTAGTCTTCTATTCTTCTGTTACTCGCCTTGGAAGCTTTGTAAGCCTGTATAGACCAGTCTATTGTTAACCCAACCAGCCGCAGTCGTAGTTCCTCCATAGTTACCTGCAGTCTAGGCGGCGGTGCGGAAGCGCCATGGTCGCGGCAGGTGCTCTCGCTAAGCGCCTGCAGCGGGGAGTACGTGCTGCGGGGACACGACGCGCCCTACCACCCATATTAGATGATTAATATGATGTATACTTAATATTCCAGAATCCATTTAGATAAAACTCTCATATGATGTATTGAAAGAGTAGTTCATTGTGGAAAATCTCTTTTAATCAATTAAGATTGTGGAAAATCTCTTTTAATCAATCAAATGATATCGTTAAGAAAGAAGTTAATAGTTGTCGCCTCCGTCCCGGTAAAGCAGATTGTCGGGAATACTCGATAGTGTAGTTGGTAGAGTAAAGGACGGTTTCTCGGTTCGTGTCTATAAATTTTAAAAACATAATCAGGTTTGAAAGGTTGTAATAACAGTAAAGTGTCGTACAACATTGTATAGTGTCGGCAGCACGGGCAGCTGCTCCTGGTCGCGGCTCACTCGCTCCGCCAACGAATGCAGGTGGAACCCTCCTCGGGAAAACTGACTGGAAACCACGCCTGGAACAAACACTACAATGTACTGAAATATACAATGGGTCAATGACCTCAAATTGGCTATATACATATATATAAATTAAAATATTTTTTTAAATTATTTTAGAAATCAAATAAAAAAATATATACTTTGACTACAGAATTTATCCAAAATATAAATTAATAAACCACTGTATTTCATGATCACTAAAGAAATTGACGATAAGTCGACGTAAAGCTTAAATTCAAAACCATTTTGTGTTTGAGATTTTTCATTAAAAAAAACATTCTAAGTATATGTAGTCAATATACATTAAGTAAACGAATACTACACATTATTTATCAAAATCAATTAGTTTATTTTTTGACCGAAGCGAGCGGAGCGCTCTATGTGAGACTTTTTGCATCCCAAGGGTTGGCAAGAAAACGGCTTTACCGATCTTCATCAAATTTTGCACATTTATAGCGATGGTTATTGCGATAGTTTATAAAAAAAAACTCATGTCGTTGAGGAATAATCACCAAAAAATGACAGTTCCGTAGAGTTAAAAAAAATAATTGCTGTTATATTATTCTATATTTTTTGCATGCCGGTTTCAGCTTTGAACGCTGAATGAAGATGGGTTACTCACTTCGATCGAGGTCCTGTTCGCGCCCCTATTATTTTCTTTATATTATAACCTATAATGAATTCAGTAATAAATACTGAGAAGCACATACTAAGCTTCATAATTTTATTGCACAATTATACTTACATATATATCCTACTATTAAGTATATTATATTTGTATTTAAATAAAAAAATCAAGTAGAAATTAAATATTTTAAACATATAGTCCTTACTAATTTAAATTTAATATTTTCACATTATTAAGTTATCTTAAGTGTCTCTTAGTTTGGCTTGGACTTCTCCTGGGTCAATAAAGTCAACGTACCCTAAATCATTGTGAAAACAAAACATCCCGGGTAAGCTGACACAGTTATAAACCACCAGAATCCTTATCACTTATCCGATACACGATTACAATTTCTACTAAAAAATAAAACCGTCCATTAAACGTAAATGGTCCACACAGAAGCGGACATCTCACTCAACTAATTGGTGTAATGGGCGACTCAAAAATCTAAAACTGCCACAATATAATCTGAAGCGGTATAAATATACGGGCGATGAAAGGCATACTTACGTAGACACCGCGATCGTCTCCATTTTATTTTCGTTTCGTATTATTGTTTACGAGCGCGCGTCAAAATAAATTATCGATATTAAATTTAAAATAAACACTTTTTGTATTTATATTGATTGGATGCTTCCGAAGGGATGTTGTTAATATTGTATTTATTTTAAATCTTAGGATTAAAGTATGATCTCGATTATAGATACATATACAGTTATCCCCCCTATAAAACGGTAGATATATAGTTATCCCCCCTATATTTTATAGATTCGTTCCGCGTTATAGGAAAACGCGTTAAGGAATAACTTATAGAATGTGATCATATGACCGTATAACGAATTATGTACAAATAATTCACGTTTTTTTCGTTAAAGGCGGTTTAAATGGAATATTAGGAAGAACTGAATTAAATAAAACTTTAACTTTAACTTTATTATATTTAATTTAATAACAACACAATGTGCAAAGGCAAGCAAATTAATTATGAACTGTAAAAAATAATTATAAATTTCATAGTATAGAAATAACGTGTTACACGAGGGACTGAAAACGCGTTATAAGAGTACCGTGTTATGCGAGGATTACTGTACTAAAGTTACGCGTGGGAACTTCTCTTAATCATACCACTCCGCCTCGAGGTGCACTCGGGAGTCGGAAGCGATAAATTCTTTAAAACCAAAAGAACAAAGCTAATTGTCACATTAGTTATTTGTAACACACTCATGTCTACATGTTCCGTTACTAATAACTTTCATAATGAAATTTTTCAATATAACATACTTTATGTAAAAATTCATTTTAGTTTTATGCCTAAAATAGTTTAGTTTTATATTATTTGTTAAGTCTTGATTTAGTTTAGAAACTATTTACATTCAGTACCATGATATTTTCAGTCTTAATGAATGGACGATACGAATCGTATTTCGTGCTAATTGAGCTGAGCGTAAACGAAGCTCTTAACCGTTTGGGAGACCTTTTTTTGTGTTTAATGGTCTTTAGAATGCGACGAGATAATAAGCTAAAAATTCTCATGTATGTTTGAGCCGAACGCGGATGTTATAGCGAAACACAGATTGAAAAAATGTTTAGCCATTCAAAAGTTATCAAGAAAAGAAGAAAGTAGAGGGGCTCAGCTCAACACCCGCCGCGCACGGTTGGCGGATCCTAGTATCGGTATCACTGAAGTGATTTGTTCAGATCTAATATTATTGGTTGCTTAGATCAAATCTTTAATTTAGATGAAAAAAGGAAAGGACATAAAAATTACAAATCATTTTTGCTTTACAATTGATTTAAATTTGTTATAAAATATACATTTTCACTAGATTCAGTTTACATTTGTCTAATTAGAACAGTTAGTTATAAATGTAATATAACAGTATAATTTATATACAATTAGTACAGTGTATATTATACAGTTATCATACATGTATTATATTATCTAAAGAGTACTTACTATAAGGAATCATTTTATAATTCAACTGAGCTAACGAGCTTTCATTTTGACCAATATATTTTTAGTTTTATTTATCTTAAAACTCTATTTTAGCTATTAATACTTTTAAGAATGCTATATTAGCTTTTATAAACCTAATCAGTTAGTATTTTATCATGAAACAACAAGTCTACAACACTTTACATATTATTATATTATTTAAACTATATTTTATTAATAAAAATTTTAAAAATTTGCCTCCGACTTCTTCCCTTCCGACTGACTACAGACCATCAATTAAGTTTTCTCTGTAAGTTTTGTAAAATCCTTTAAAACATTCAGAACTAAATAATACCTTAGTTGTCTTGCCTTCATTTAATTTCATGAAAATTCGTTTTGAATAAGAATTAGCTCTGAACCTATCTAGTACAGTAAAAAAAGACTTAAGACAATAAATAAGAAAAAAATTAATTAAGAAAAAACATCACGGTGGAGGGTCTCCCATTCTATTCCAGTTGACACTATATTTACTTGTAAGTAAAGTATAGATTTTAATAATAAAACTCCACAAATAACATTTGAAACTGTATAAAATTAAATCTATTATTACAGAGCATTAATAAGAGTGCGGTCGGCAGGTGACCAATTAGAATAAATCTATTACAGTTAGAGGTAACGCTTCCTCGGCTATAAATCCGCCTTGATACGGTGTACGGTGCGTGGTGTTCGGTGCTCCAACGCTCACGTTGCACTTAGGGCTGCGAGATATATTGCACCTCTAAATAAATACATAGCGGACATTAAAGTGTCATTTCTCTTTCAAATATATACATTAAAACCAATACTCCTCATCTATTTGGCTATTTAATTATAATTTAAAAGATTGGATTCGTTTGGTTTGCGATTAAATCGTTGCGCCTTAATAATTTAATAAAATTCTCTCTGTCTCACAGAGATACCTATATTTAATATGAGAAATGATTTCTAAATATCAAATATGTTATTATTTTGATATACGGCACAGCCCTGTTAAGTGCAAGCCACGTGTAAGTTTCCATTGAGTTTGATTTACACTCACACGATACATATTACCAACAAATGTAAACACATTCCTCTTTACATTTCAAACCCAAACACCTTATCAATTAATATCTATATTTGGAATATTTATATTTTACTAACATCTTTTATTGTTAAAACATCAAATTAAATATTTGTCACTTGAACGTATAAGTTTATACCTCTTACTGTCCAGTGGCACTTGGTAGTTTAAACAATTAAGTTTATTTATTGAATGAATCATCAAGTAATCGTAATACAGTAGCAATGAATAAACACTTCATAAGTACTCTTCCCGGAACAGTTCCACTTAAGATTTGCTTACAAATAGACAAAGAAGTTACAAATTAACCGAGTCCATGTTACTTTGATCACCCTCGCGTCGGCATCGCTCGCATTGCTCGTTAACAAGCCACTACTGAATACCTAAGATTTAATTAGCTCTACCAATATATGAGATATGTTTTTAATTCGTATAAATGTATTGAAATAATGAAATGTTACACTTAAGTTTCAAATTTCAAGCCGTGTTTGAAGAAAGAAAGTTTTTCGGTTATTCGGTTTAAAACCTTTTAAACCTGTCATACATAATGAAGAACGATTGAGAACTGAAGTAATTGGTAACCATGCCAATATAGATATAAAGCATTTCATTGATATTATATCCGTAAAGATATTTGTCAGTGAGTAATTAAGTTTGAACCGATACATGCGTGTCCGTGTCCGATTAATTCAAATCAAACAGATATAAACGGCACAAAACAACAAATGTTTGATTAGTAAATTTCCTGTTCCATCAATTCGCGTGTTCCAGGAACGCATCGCTAGATGTCTCTGTCGCCGCCTCGCGATGTTTTGACCACTGATTGACTGATGCTGCTGAGCTCGCTCTATTCTGGGACGCGATTTAGTTTAGCACCTGTAGGGCTGCCAGATACTAGCATTGTTATGTTTTATTTAATATAATGATTCACCTGCCTTTGATTTCTATGCTACTTGAAAGGAAGTAGCTAACGAATTTTGTTACATAAAATTTCGAGTTTCTGTTAATTTTACTGTTTTAAGTTTTAGTTGTATCGTGAAGAAACAGTTATTTTTATAAGATTTCTACCATTTATCCATTTAATCTATTTCTTTACTTTAAGGCTTAAATGTCAACAAAACCTAAATATTTCTTTTACTATAGGTGTACTGTAATGTTGAGTGGATTTTTTATTACAATTAAAAATAAATTCCTCGACAACAATTAGTGGGGACGATGTCAGCCATAAGTCCTCCAAAATGTTGGCTGTCACATAAATTTCAAAACTAATTGCAGTACATTTATCAAAGTGGTCTGGCACAAGGTGTGAACTCCGACGTGGCTGATCGATCAGACCTGGTCTCACTGATGATTGATTGAAGCCAAGGCTTTTGACATCTCCATTTAACGATAACACATACACTTCGCAAATAATTATATAAGTTATAAATTACTACCAAGATTGATTTATTTGCACGTGATAGGCAAACGCAAGTCTTATTACTATTTTGATAAATAAATGGATGTTTAGAAACAATGGTACTATTAAATAATCACAACTCCAATAGTCGCCTCACTAATGGTGATTTGTGAGCTCAGCCTCGTTAGCTTCAACCGATCTGCGACCCATTAGCTATTCTCAGCATTTGCTTATTAAATATATCCAAATTTAATTGTGATATCGCAGTGCAAGTCTAGTAAATGTTATTCCTGTGAGACAACAATTAAGAGACACGGGGGCTCTGATTTTTTTTATATAACAATGATTATTAGTCTCAAATAGAAACGAAAGTTTAAAATATTTCTAATTTGTAACCGGAGGGTGGGGTTATTTATTTCAAAGTTTTTGTTTATAAGAGGAAATTCCACTGAATGTCAAACAAATAAATCGTATGCGGTCTCGTCTCATGAATCTTTTGGAACATTTAATTATGGCGCCGTGACGTAGAAAGGATTTGGTTAACATTTTTAATAATATCCTGGTCTTACCGTCTTAGAGGCTTTGCGGGATAGATATGGTCGAGACCAGGTTGTAATTTACATTTTTAGCATATATGTAGGTATATGAGAGAAAGTCAGTTTGGTCCAAGAATATAAAGTAAATAAAGTGGATTCAACTAATAAGGGCCGGTTCCAAATAGGGTCCATCTTTTCAAACTTCCCGTTCGTAATATCTATATTAAAACAAACATCGTGCGGGCCTTCATAGTAACACAAACAGAAGCGTAACGAGATTCATTGCTTTTGTAATGGGCATTTTGTCAGTGGTTCTTTGTATAATAGGAGTGTTCGGCAAGTGTCAATTTATAAAATATACTGAGTGAATTGACATATATAATTGTCTAACAAAGTCCACCCTGTTGCCTTTAAATAAGGCCCGGACCTTGTTAGTGGTTCTAAGGTTTAAAACTACTTTCGAAACAAATTTACCCCTCTATTTCACGTCACCAAAGAGAATAAAATATAATAGAATATATACAATATATGTGATATATACACTCGTCTTCAGAAAGTTAACAAATCTTTCATAGGCTTAAGTATACGCATATATAATAACGTTCTACAATATATCTTAGACCTTCTTTTTCTTAGATTTAAATCTAAAATTAAAAGAGTTTTATTAAATTCCATTTACAAAGATCAACTGTTGAATTTCAGTCCGGTTCCGGCTCTTCTCTGCAGAGCAGCATTCCGAGCTGATAGCTTACGCACGGTCTGACTACACTGACCTTTTTAGTGTAATAATTGACGATTCAAAAGTGCGTGTAAATGACTATTTAAATAAAGATAAGTAAATAAACATTGCGAATATTTGTTTATATTTATTTATCTTTTAATCTTAAGCTGCAATGGTTGTAGTAATTGTTATTTTTAAACACCTAATAAGTTCCATACCAATTATAGAAATGTATGAAGGTCCAAGGATTAAAACTGAAATATTGACTGTTCTATTCCCCACTATCCCCTGTGGACTTTTAAAACACATCTAAACAAAGACAACAATCTAAATCTAAAGATATGACGAATGCAGGAAGCGTCGACCAACGAAATAAATCAACAAAATACATATTGCATTGTGTTATTTTATTGCAGTGTTTAATAAAACGATCGACTTAAAAGATTGAGCTTACTACCGCATTTTTAAAGAACCTGCACAGGTTTCTCAAGCTGATACAGCTGATAAGTATTCAAATTTCTTCTTAGAGTTTCTCCTTGATTGAATTCTACTAATATACCGTGATACCAGATAGTTAAGCTATTTAAATAATAGCAAGTTAAAGATCACAATTGTAACTACAATGCGAAAAGGGACGATATATAACACATGTTTATCTAACACATGAGAACCACAAATATTTATATTAACACCGAGATTAGTCATTCAATCTAACATTCTAAAGAGATTCAGTTTTAACGTGTGTTTGAACAAAACCTAATGGAAATTCACAGCAGGGTAAGGAAGTTATCCAAATTGCCGCTGAAATAATGAAAGAAACGCTTAACGTATCAAAGAAACACCAATGTTAGTAAACTTACATCAAAGTCCGCGTCAATATGGATGGGTTCAAGATTAAATATTACAATAATAAACACGGGACGGACTTTGGTTTATTTTGCTTAGCGATATCGCGGCACATCGAAGACGCGCTCCGAGTAGGGAGAGCACGCTTCGTATATATAGTGGAGACTATCTATTAGACATGTGAGCAGCAGCGGCGTTAGGGCTACTGACACCCTGGTCAATATTTAGGCGCCCACTTAATGAAATCAATATCGAGTATTTATTTTTTGCTGAATCAAATCATCTGACAGCTGAACATAGTTGTGAATACGGCACATAGAGCACAGTATTGAGGGTACACAGCGCGGAAGGCAGAAGGCCGAGGCCCGAGACCTCAGCGCCCCCCAAATTTGGCGCCCCGGGCCGTCACCCCATCGCATGCCCCCCTAACGCCGACACTGCATGTGAGGAATATCTAACTTTGTTCTTAATAAATATCAAATAATTATTTCACTACCTGCAACCTCGCTTACCTATGTATGTATATTTTTATTTCTGTATTAAAAAAATCAAGAGAATTCAACAAATTCCTTAGACAAATCAAACAATGGTGACCCCACTTGATATATCTTATATCGTAATTGTTATGGATAAGTTTATTCTACGTCCATTACTATTATAATTTACGTAACGATTTCGATAAAATTATACGTATAAAAATAAACAATGTCTGCTACAATCTGTTTGTGTTCGGTGGCTCGTAATGGAAGCACAAGGATTGCCACACGTACTATCATGCGATAAACATACGGGAGACAGGACCTAATTCGGGACAATTGAAGATTTAACTTATTACCACATTTGCAAGATCAATATCTATTTGTAGGTATACCTAAAAGTGTCTTAGGAAATGTCAGTATTTTGGATACAAAATATCCTTTCCAAATGAAAACAATGACGTTGCATGTCTTTGGAAATGTTTTGATGGTTTGATCCACGATCAGCCAAGACTGCACAGAACTCAAAAAAAAAAATTTACACCCGACGGAAAGGAAGTTATAATTAAATATTTCATATCAATCATTTAATATCGTAATTGTTGTGTTTTGATCATTTTTTGTTATTATTTCACTGTTAGCATTTGGTTTAAATATTATTTATTTATTTATTTAGCTTCACGCCATATCCCTTAGGTACGGGGTAGCCAGAGACGACGGAGCGCCAAACGCTACGGTCCCTGCATACCTCTTTCGCCTCGGCCACAGACTGCAATCTCTTTATACATGCCCTCCGAGAGGTCCTCATGCTTTTTACGTGACCTTCCTCCAGTATCATAGATACTGTGTTTTTTTTTTCTTTGTTATACATTAATACATAATTGTGTTTTTCGAATAGCTACTCGAGTATAGCTTAGATATATTTAAGAATCTAAAACAATCCCTGATAATATTTATATTTTTATCTTATAGTATCTCTGAAATAGTTGTAAAACATCCCAGCTGTGAGATGGGGGTAAAAAAATGACACATTGCAGACTTGTGTCGTACACGTGGCCTTATCTGATAATAATTAAAACATTAATCATCACTCGATAATATTTCAGTTACCTAGAAATCCTTTGATAATAAGTAGTATGTATTATTAGTGCTTATTTATGGCAACTATTAAGAAATTCCTACTATCAAGATTTCTCTTTTGAAAATATAATATCAGATTTCGTTTTCTTTTATTAAGTTTAGTGAAATATGATGTAATACACTTTTGCATATATAAATACATATTTTAAATTTATGAAAGATTAAATAAAACTAAAAATATATATATTTTTTACATATTTCATTATCTAAATTGTCACATGTTGCGTCGAGTGCTTCAACTGAATAGGTAACTGTAAATTTGGAGATTTATGCATCTTCAGATAGTGTAGCTCGTACTAAATATTTAGCTTAAAAAGCTGTAGTAAAATGTAATTAGTAACATGATACTTCCAGATCCCACAAACTATGCCAAGTCATCGTCTCGCCACCCAGGAGTTGTTGCTAATATAATATATGTTCTAAAGTAGTGATTTTACTTTTACTAATATAATATCAAATGCTAGTCAATAGCATAAGTATTTTTAGTAGGTATATAATAAATTATTTAAGCAAATCAACGTTATAGAAGATTAGAAATGAAAACAAAAACACAACGATTGGTCTCCATTCGGAGCGATCTGTTCAACGATACTCCGACCTAATTACCACAAAAAACATCGCCCACCCCGCGTCACATTCATTATAATTGACATGTTTGTGCACTGCCTGTGTGTGTGTGTGTGTGTGTGTCTGTGCCTGTGTCTTGATTTATTACTTTCGAATCCGTTCAGTGTTCTGGGTCGAGGTTTAATCGGATCCAGATTTTTATAGAACTTTTATAATAAATACTTTTTATTATATGTAGAGACATTGCTTCGGTTAATTTCTAATATGTTTTTCCTAGTATCGTCTTTTTATAATATGCAATACTATGCGTATTCCGTGGTCTCCGGAATTGCGTGTCTCTCGTCACCTGAGCGTTCTTGGCAGCTCGTGTTGAGAGATGGATGAATGAACCAAATCATAACGACCGACACTCCCACTCGCATAACTAGCATTACATATATATATATATATATAATATAAAATTCTTAAATTAACGAACCAGAATATAAATATAACAAAATACATACCAATTATGCTACTTCAGTTCTCATTTCAGAGGCGACTGTGATGAAAAACGGCTTCCATTTAATACGATATTATCTGCGGATCCATTGGAGCTAATATTACCCTCTTATATCTATATATCTCTTATATCTCTTATATATCTCTCTCTCTGAGATTTAATTTAACGTTATAAAAAAACAACATGTTAATAAATCTTCCTAATGCAGATTTAATGTATAAAGTATATAAGAATCACGTTTAAAATATAAAATAGATGAAATATATTAACTATGACATTGAGGTGGAAGGAAAATCATTTTGGTTCTGAATCGCGATGAGAGATGATTTGTGAAGCTATAGCATAAGCATATAGTATGTTCCGTTGTATGTCCGTATCGATGCAGCGGTGCCAAATTATTTTATCTTTTCCATTAAAGATAAAGATATATTATGTTGGTAAAAGATAATAATATGAATTAAAGATTTTATTTATTTCTTAATTGATGTTAAGATTATAAATACTTTATCATTACAGTTCAGACTTTTCTCATATATTTTTAACTGATTTGATTTTTTTTATTTATTTCTTATATTGCTTAAATATTAGAAATGAAAATTTGGAAATATCTTTATCACAATGTCTTTGTACGAATCTTAAGTAACTTTGTTTTATATATATTATGTGTACATAAACGTTATAAAAAATCATGTTAAGTTTAGAATAATATTCTTTTAAAATCATAAGTTTTTGACAGTATTATTTAATAAGCATTTTAATTATATTTGTTCAAAGAAATTAAAAATACTTCAGTTATATTAGATTTAATGGAGAACTATTTTGAGTTTATTTGACAAAATCGATAGTTCCAAATCTAAGGGGATATAAACTCAACGAACTCATAGTCTAAATTGGAATGTAAGGCAAAAAAGTGTAGATGTGTGAAATAGTTTAAATGACCACACTGCCATCGGTAGATGATAAACTAACGCTCTCAGCACCTATCAGTTAGAGTCATTAAGAGTACCACTGACCGTCCACGTGGCGAGGCTGGTGCCACTCGTCACGCCACTCCTGACCCTCCATCACATCTCCTGGCACTCGATTACTTTTTCAACGGGACACTATAAATCAGTTGTTCGCGTTAATCTTGGACGCGCGTACGACGGCGCGAGACGAACGCTTCTGTCGTCGGCGCGCGCGCAGCCTCGCCCGCCCTACCCCGCCCTACTCCGCCCCACCCCGCCCCACGCCCCGCCCTATGACAGAGCTTGTTTGTATTGAGGTGAGTTATGTGTACCTGGACGAGGTATTCTTTATGTGCTCGAGTGTTCATTAAATAGGTATTATATATATTTACTATCAGTTATAGCAAATTATTTTAACAATTTTGCTAGTTACGATTAAGTAGTTTTGATGAAAATTTTTTAGGTTTTTCCATGAAAAATATTAAATACGAACTGTTACAATATTTTAAAACATTTATGCACATTGTAATAAAATTTGTATACTTATATTTATATATTAATAGTATGATAGTTATGTAAGAGCTATGCTGGCAGCCCTGTCCTTACAACTGTTTAGAGTAAATTACTTTGATGTTAGCAGCACGCGTTTATTTTTGAACGCTTTACCTGAACGTCTATTTTACTGTGGGATGTTTCAGCGGTTAGATTAAGCAGACCCACCTCTGAACACAACGAGGCTTATAACTTGCCTCTCTTATTTATTTTACATTGTTATATTAATTGACCGAAGCGACCGTAGCGAGCGGAGCGTTCTACTGGAGACTTTTTCACATTCTTTGTCAATTAAATTCAAAAATTCTTTGAAAATTATGAAATTTTGCAATCAAAAAGACACACATTAGGTGATGGTTTAAAAGGAAATGAAAAATGTAGTAAAAAAATATATATTTTTTTAGTGACATGTCAAAAAACTGATATCCCATTGAAGTAAATGGGAAACGATGAGTCATTTCACTGGGCTCGCTTTTCTCAATATGCAAACGGCACCAGAGATTTCGCGAGGGCACCAAGTCGAAATTGAGGGTCTGTTGGCGCCCCTAGTTAGAAGAGGTGCGGTGGCTAAAGGAAGAAACATTATTATTTTTATTTTTTACGTAAATTTCAAAATAGATAGCAAATAGACCTCCAAACTTTGGTAACTGAGTACTAAAAAAAATTATATATTAAGTATAGGAACTAGTAATCTGTTAATTCCGCTCAAGCATGTACTGAGTCTAATAATTTTACTTTCACTTTTGATATAAGTATTAATTACGCAGATGTGAATGTCATTGGCTCAAAACTGTAGAAGTGGCTGAAATTTTCAGACCAACACTCCAAATTTAGTTGCCACTATACGACCTGCCGACAGGAACAATTATGAAAAGAACAAAATGAATCATTAAAAGCACAGTTCGTCGTCTCTTTGCCTTTCCTCCAAGTATATCTGATAAGGGCTCAAAGTCTACTCCTATTAAGCCAATTGTCATTGTCACTGTCAGCGGAAGCCGTTCTGAAATCCTCATATCTATCTCGGTCATCTATGTCATGTATGTAGATGCATGCATGCATGGATTAATTTCATAGTCCTTCACACAACCTTAAGAGTTAGGTACTTTGTCCTATGCTGTATGTATACAAAGACATCATATGCTTGTTTTTGCACACGTCTGTAAGTATGTTTCTCTTGATTGGAGATCAAATATTCGTTTACCCTACATAAGCTTCTTTCAATTTGGTAAATAATTTTGCTCCTCCTCTTATATTTTGTAATCTAATTCTAACATTTATTTACTGCTCCTTCTTACATATTAATTCATCACCAACAATAGAGGAAGGCTTCTAAAACACATTCACATTCACTTCCCGACAGCCACTTTCTGTACCACTAATGTTCACGAAGCAATCTATCTCTTGAGGTGATTCATATTTGTAATAAGGTCCACCTTATAAGGACCGGCTTCAAATATGAATCACCAATCGGTCCATCTTTTAAAAACTTAATGTTTATATCAAAACGGACATCGTGCATTTAAAGAAGTTTAGTACCTAATAAGGTCCAAGGGTTAGAACTCAAAAAATCATTGATCTACATTTTGGGTAGACTCGAAGAATTCGGTCTGCCCATTCATTTGTCCCCTACTTTCGAATTTTGGAAAAATTTCTTCAGAGGAGGTCTTTTTATGACCGCCTGAGTCCGAAATGACCATTGGTCAAAAAGTTTATATATATATATATATATATATATATGCGTGCGTGCGTCCAGATTCGACTTTTGTCAGCACGATAGCGGCCGCAGTTTCACTCGGATCGCTTTCAAACTTTGCACAAAAATCAACCATCCAAAAATGAAGGTCAAGTTCGTTAACCAGAGAAATCCGGTCACAGGGGGCGCTAGGGCCTCACTTTTTCTGATTTCAGTTTTTCGACCATAACTTTGTCCCTATACAAAGGAGATCAATCGCGTTCATATTATATGATGTCTTTGATAAATACCTATAACTAATGTAGATAAACCGAAAACCTAACTTCAATAACTTAGGGGTGGGGGTAAAAAAACCGAAAATTTTTGGGAAAAAAAATCATAACTTTTTTCTGGTACACATTCTTGCATCACAAGTTTTTTTAATAGAAAGGTTATTTTTTACTCTAAATTTAAGTACCAAAAGTTTTTCCGTAAAAGGTACCGTTTCCGAGAAAAAAAATAAAAACCACTTTTAGCTTGTAAATTTAAGGTAGTTAAAACCACCGCAACTTTTTTCTGGTAAACATTCCCTCCTCGCAAATATTTTTAATAGAAAAGTTATTTTTTACTCTAAATTTAAGTATCAAAAGTATTTCCAAAAAAGATACCTTTTCCGAGAAAAAAAATTAAAACCGCTTTTTGCTTGAAAATTTTTGATGTAAACAACGGCATCATGTATTATTCTTAGGTAGTGAGTTATATTTTAAATGAGTTACACACGAGGTCTACCCACGCGTGTCCCCCTGCGGGCACGGATTTTTTTGTTTTTCTAATTGAAAACAAATTAACACAATTTAGCTAGAGAGTAGATTATTTCTATAATAATTTCTGTGTAATTTAAAGATATAATAGCATTTATGATATTTTTCTGATATACAAATCTAATATATTGGAATTTAATTATGGACCTTATTGAGAACCCTAGTATCCAATAAGAACTAGAGACACTCTATAAAACTTATTTTATTAGTAATCAGTTAGTGCCTTTGTTTTTATACAATATTTTCTCTTTAAATGTCTGATACATATCCAAAAATGTATATATATAAACATTTCCAAAAACCCGGCCCTTATTAGAAGCAATGGCCTTATTATTAAAGTCTGCTAATTTGGGATGGATGGATTATAACCCATAAAAATAATTTACTAAATTAAGTATAAAAATCTTTTGTAAGGAGCCGTAACAGTTTAAAATACTTGACTTTCCAATTATACCTAATAACGGACGAATAATGTCTTTAGAAGAACGATACATGCATCGCCGCTCTGATCTTGCGGACAAAGTCGCAGGTAAAAGCTAGTATATAATGAAAGTTGAGTTTAAATTTTCTAACATAAAAAATTATTATTGCAATAATTTATTTAGAATTACCTCTTACCAAAATAATCAAGATTTTATTTTAAAAAATATATTTTAAATTCAAAAGTTTATCGTTATCTATAAGCATGGAATGGGCGTGGTGCTATCCTTTACACACTGACTTCAAACTTATAAGAGCGAAAGAGACGGAAACTGGGCGGAGTGAGCTCTGCCCATGTGCCCACGCGGAATAGTAGGGATAGAAATAAAATAAAATATTTAATGACTCGCGCAATTGTTACGGACAGATGCTAATAGACTTCAATGTAGGTATTCACTATTAATATACACTAGGAATGTCCATTGCTTGTTTCGAAGTATAATTATAATTAATTAAATGTATCTACATCACTTTCAACACTTTCCATTCTATAGTAGGTATTAAAAGTTAAGTTTTAATGATGAAATGAAGTTTTAAGTTTTCCGAGTTATGAACAAATCGATTGCCAACTAAAAATATAGATACCTATGTATATAAAAAATGTCTTACCTGTAAATTTACATTGCAGGGATTGCGAGGTGATAAAAGAAAATCCCTTAATAAAAGATCATGCATATAAAAATTTTAAATTTTGTTGTAAACATAATCACCCTTTCTATTTCAGTACAGTTAAAGGAGTATTGTACCTAATAAGGTCCAAGGGTTAGAACTAAAAAAAATCACTGATTAGTAGCAGCATTATTTTTATTACCTATTTCATATTCATTGTTGGTTGGTACCACCACGTGGTCTAAAATATTTTTATTACACTTACACTTTACAACACTGAGTGCATTTCCGTAAAGAAAAATTGAAGCGTGTATTTACGTTTATGGCGGAGGCGACGACAGCACTAACGACGCCATCTTCCGCCGCGCATTTGTCTGTCAACGAGCACTCGCCGGATGGAGCCAGAAACACACACTGTGACGATGATTTGAACCGAACATAGACTATATATGCATTAACCTATATCAATTTGTTAGAGTAAAAAAAATAATTAAAAAAAATAATATATATAAGTAAGTAGTTTGTCATCAAATTTCTTAGTTTTTTTTTAAAGTCTGTATTACGAACAACATTTGCAAAAAACGGTCGACAAACTTTATTATATGATAAAAAAGATATCAATAGTAAAAACAATTCAATCTTTATTCACATTAATTTTAAGTCCCCTATCGAAAATAATGGTCACCCTTTTCGTCTAAACCTATATCTTCAAACAAAGTGAATCTGTTTACTGGATCTTTGGAACAGATCGTAAACCGAGGATCCAGGGGCGTTGTGATTTACTCTGCTACTGTTATTTATAAGAAATACAAAGAACCTTTCATAATACGTAAAAATATATTAGTTTTTAATATTTTGGTACCTAATATAAGTATATTTTATTGTGTTAATGAATGCAATGTAACCTTGTCAAGGTGCTTATTTTTATCTGTGCAATACAATGTCATAAAACTGTCATCGCAGTTCAGGTGAACGGCCGCGCGTTCGCAACATGTCGCCCATATTTCCGTCGTCGATGCGTCTGATGCGCGCCAAAATAAGATTATTGGTAATTTGACAGGGCGCTTAGGGTTATTAGACGAAAAAAAAACAAAACTGATTTTTAGTTAAACTTTATTCTTTTTAAAATCTACAAATTTAGAACAATATCTCATGGAAAAAAAATATCTATTTACAGTTATAATTTCAACTATATGAATCTTTATAAGAAATGTATATATGAAGGCCTTTACAGACGGTAATTTAATAAATTTACGCTCGCTTTATGTGTAAAGAACATAAATAAGTTACACTTACTTACTATTTAAGTTGTAAAGAGTATTAGGATCACCTAATAATAATCATATTACTCGTAAAAAAGTAATAGTATTTTTATTGATAAATTTATTGATAAGTATAGATTCAACCCTAAATAATACGAAGAACTCTTTGATATTCTCCTTAGCGATGACGCGATGTCGGTAAGTGTTTTAAATGTTGTGGCAATTACTTTATAATTCAAATATATTTTACTAAACTGCTGGAATAAATCCCAGATTAAAGAGTGAAATTAATATTTTATCGTAACGATTATTAAAATAACATTCCATTAATATATTTCAGATTCTTATGACTTAGATTGCTGTGTGTAATTTTCAAAAGACATTTTATTCTTTACTTATATTGTATTTCAAATTTAATAATGAAAAATTCATCGACACGGGCAGGTATCGAACAGGTGATACCTGGAAAACTCTTCGTCATTATATGAAATGAGCTATTGGCCGTTATTTACATACATACATATACGCAAATGCGTTGTTAACTTTGACAAATACAAAGGGTGTGTAAGCTAGGAAAGGAAGGGTCCTATCATTCTGTAAGAAATACGCTATAAGCTATTTATGCTGCTCTTTTATCACTCTAGGCTTTACTACAGCTCTAAAGGCTGTAAACTCTTGCATACCTGATATTATAATTGTGTAGTGTGTGAAATATGTCAAAAATGACAAATAGGCATTGGTAAGAATACAAGAGGATAATAAAAAGGTATTATATGTCATAAATATAACATTATCGTAATCATTTAACCTTAATTTTGTTTTTTGCTGTTTAATAGTTATTTTGGTAGTTTAAAGTACGCCCCTTCATATTTACTCAACTCTTAGTAATAAGAATAACTACATGAAAATAAAATAAGTTTTTTGAAACAAGTTACAAATAATTTTAAATTAACAAAAACATATTGATAACGTAGCGTAAAATTCCACTTAATTCAATCTATAGAATTTTCCGTCAAATAAAATTACAAAATGGACGACAAAACGACAGGTATTTGTTCTGTATACGTTATATTGAAGTGTGTGTAAGTATATGTATATGTGTAACGAGAATGTGTGTGTGTATTTTGTTTACTTAGAAAACTTCAAAATCTGATTAGTTTCTATTCGATTAAACAGAGAATAATTTTCACGAACGAATTTTGTTCGTTCTGTATAGTTTTCACTTTTCTCGGATGGATGGATGGATTTATGGATGTCTGTAGACAGGAAAAGTCCTGAAAATTTGTAGGGAATTTTGTTTTTAGTTTATTTTCATATTTAACTATATTACTATTTTGAATTATTATTAATCACACTTTTTAGTATTTTTTAGTAATTATAAGTAAACTTGTATTTAACATTTTCTTTTCTTCAATAAATAATAATAATTTTACTTAAAAATCAATTGTTTCTTTATTAACATTTATAATTTCGTCAAAGTTCGTTCGGGAAATACCCAGGGTATTAACATCTTCACTGGTTTAATATTTTATTTACTTTATTATACAGGGTATTTTATTAAATATATAAATTTATTAAAATTGGGTGGGTTGACATGACATGGTTATGTCATGACTTTAATAGCTGCTAGCTGTGATCCTTCAAGCTTTATCATCTGGATTTTGGCAGCACCTGAGGCAATATGAAAGTTCAGAATGTAAATAGTAAAGAAATCTTAAACATTGAAGACCAGCTGGTTAAACTTTTGAAATAAAACATAAATAACCTATCAATTATAAAAGTGCACTGAATATGTTGTTTGCAAAAAAGAAAACTGTCAAAACACTACCTGGTATTTAGAATTGGAAGTTACAAACAAGTTGCGAACATTGATAGGCACATGAAGAATGAATATATGTATGTGTTAGTAATTTGAGCTAAAAAAGAATAAGAAAATTCACTTTTTCACAAGAAGAATTACACAATTATGAATTATACCGATAGCATCTAAGGCTACTTCGGCTTGTGTAAATATTTCAATTGAGTATTTTTACAGAAATTATTATTGCTATATCTATAAACAACATAAATTATTGTTTCACAGTAATAATAATCGCAAAAAAACACAATTCATTGATATAGAATAGGAAAGGAGTAGGGTCAAGCACGCCTTGTATGAGCCAATAAAAACGTCTTCTACACATTAATTACTAGGGGCGCGAACCGGACCTCGATTTTGACTCGCTGCGCTCGCATATCTAGGTAGAGTTCGACGAATTGAGCGAAACGAGTAACCCATCTTCAATTCAGCGTTCAAAGCTAAAACTGACAGGCAAAAATTATAAAATAATCAAATATCACATAGCGAATTTTTTTTACGTTGAAGTCTATGGGACTGCCATTTTTTGGTGATTATTCCTCAACGACATGAGTATTTTTTCTCTTTTTTTTTATAAACCATCGCAATAACCATCGCTATAAATGTGCAAAATTTCAAGACGATCGGTAAAGCCGTTTTCATGCCAACCCCGGACATGGGATGCAAAAAGTCTCACATGGCGTTCCGTTCGCTCCGCTCGTTTCGCTTTAATTGTTATTATAAAAGAGAGTGCTACTCCACCAATGTTTATCAGTGTACTAATTAATTTGGGAATAAGTGGAAATAGAATTAAATACTTTAGTAATGTGAAGGAAAAAATATTTTGTAATTTTGGTTTTTACAATTGTGTTAATAAGTTCAACACCATTGTCAGTTGATGTGTGGTAAATAATAATGCTCTGATTAAATTTATTTAATTGATGTAATCCATATTAAGAATCTTCAAGAGTGGTTCGTAACTTCGAGCACCCTAATACTGGGAACAGCACGGCGTGCATTCAACGTACTTACCTCTGAAACCAACATTGTATTGTAATGACGTGTATAAATATTACAAAAAAATTGAACACTATTTTACAGTCAATTCAATGAAATGAAAATGAAGTTGCACTATTAATATATATATATATATATATATATATATATATATATATATATATATATATATATATATATATATATATATATATATATATATAGTTTATTATTTTCAAGTTAGGTAAACAAATTAATAAATAAATTATCACGGAAATGTCGAATGAGTTTATAAGATAAGAAAATAGCAAAAAATAATAATTTATGAATATTATTAAATTATAATCCAAAAAATCCCCCATACAAGATTTAAAATTAATATTATATATATTGGTATAACCACTATAAAATTGATGCTTCATATATATACTATAATTTTAACGTTCGAGCATTCACATACTAAATAGGCCATAATTAAAAAAAATCAAAGTATCTTTATTCAAGTAGGCATTTACAAGCACTTTTGAAACGTCAATTATTACAATTCAAAAAAAGGTCAGTGTAGTCAGTCCGTAAGTAAGCTACCATCGGCTCGGAATGCTGCTCTGTTGAGAAGAGCCGGCCAAAAACTCATCAGTTGCTCTTGTTCAAAAGAAATATCTTAGAAGAAATTGATGTACATTAATTAAAATGATTTATATAAATAATTGAAAGAAGCGAGCGAAGCGAGCGGAGCGCTCTACTGGAGACATTCATTTTCACATTCACATTTTCACATTTTTTGTCACGAATAGGCTCGAAAACTACTTGACGGAAAATTATGAAATTTTGCAATCAAAAAGGCATACATTAAGTAAATGTTTAAAAAAAATTGAAAACTGTCATGTCGTTGAGGAATAATCGTCAAAAAACTGATATCCCATTCAAGTCAATGGGAAACGATGAGATGAGAAATAAAACACTGGACTCGCTTCGCTCAATATGCAAACGGCACCCGAGATTTCGCGAGGGCAGCGAGTCGAAATTGAGGGTCTGTTGGCGCCCCTCGTTTTTGTATTTCATTATTTATCTTCATCCTTAGTGTAAAGTTCAAAAACAATATACACAATAAATTGTGTACAATACTTATTCTTCAAGTATTTAATTTTCGATAAAATACGAAAAACAGCAATTTCTGTTCGTGGACGCAAAATAAACGATGTACAATATTATCTAAAATGTATTCCGCTTTCTTTGCTTGAACTGAGACGGCACGTTCAGTCAAAACACAAAATCATTTTGGAATTTGGTTTCTGAGGTTGAATGCACGTCGTGGCGTCTAGTAGAAACTATTTGTTGATATCTGGCTTATATTATCAATTATTAAAGAAAATTGTAAAAAAAAATATTTAAGCTTATTTTAAATCTTCATTAATTTGTAATTCAAAAAATAGCATAACACAAAAAGGGTGCTCATACGAATCCTATTAGTTTCTTTTATTTTAATTACTGTTTCTAGTCCACAACGCCATGACAGGCAGAGAAGATAGAAAGATAATAATACTAGCTGTGCACACGAATTCGTTCGCGCGGAATATTTTTTTTTTTAAATAAAAGTAGCTGAACTCCTTACTCCTTATAACATCGTATATCGGTCAGTAAAAGACCTGTTATGTCCACCCGTTTTAAATATTAGACAGATCAAACAGACCGCCTGACAAAGAAAAATGTCAAAAATTGTTTTTTTTTTATTTAAGTACCTCATTTACTTTCTTTCATATACATTTAGTGAAACCTATAAATTTGAAATTACAAACAGACACTTCAATTGTATTTATATGTATAAATTGGATTTGATTTGATACAAAACGCTTTGGCGATACCGATTCCTAAATATTATATTCTATCGATGTACGATTCTTAACGACTAACTCTCGTAATTATTAAAAGCGTCCAATTTGACACAAGAGGCCGCTCAACATTTATATAGCTCTATGAAAAAAAACTTTTACCAAAAATATTAGTTGCAATAAAATGGAAAATAATAGAGTTTACTTATATATTAAAAATAAAAAAATAATTTTGAGTAACAAAGTATATATTAATAAATACTAGTAATTTTATTTATATGGCAACATAAGATGTTTTTGTGAGAACCTTGTGAGCATCATGAAATTTAATATTTATTTTGATATCGTAATTGTCAGAAACTTAAATAAGTAAAAGTAATTCGGTGTTTATAAGAGTTACATATTTTAAGTGTACTTAATTGTTGATATTCAAGTGGAGCTCATAAAGAAGCTGCTCGCCATGGCCGGCCCGTCCGACGGCGAGCCCGACGGATGGGTCGAGTTCTGCGAGCGTCAGGCCAAAACCGCCGCTCAGGACTTCGCCAAGGCTTGCTTACAATATATACAGACTAATACCAACGAAGCAGCAGCCCGGCCGGTATCACAAAAAGAACTTTTGAAGAAATTTGTGGAATGTTTTTCTGAACAATTCGATTTCGAATTTGGTAAACTTAAAGCACAACACAAATTACCGAATGGTACCCATACCGGTCACGATGAGAGTGATTATTCGGAGGACACGGACTCCCCTAAAACTCAACACAAACCTTTTTTTCGAAGGTTATCTTTTAAGGGCCTGCGCCGGGGGAAGGGTCTATTTCACAAGCAGCATTCAGATGAAGTGGAATTACAATCAAATTTAAATAAACATAAGACTAAATTAGCTAAAATAGTAGTTGAATGTCGAAAAGAGGGCTTAGTAAATTATTTGACTCCGGAAAGCCTTGAACAGCCCGGGGGTCCACAAAAATGGGAGAAGTGTAGACTGGCGTTAGTTAAGACTGTTGGTGGGTATATGTTAGAGTTTTATTCACCCCCAAAATCACAAAAACCAAGGAGTGGAGTATTCTGCTTTCTTATATCAGAGGCTCGGGAAACAACAGCTCTTGAAATGCCGGATCACGAAAATACTTTTGTTTTAAAGGTATAAATATGTTATGATTTCAAACTTACTTACTATACAGTAGAATAGCACAAGAAACTTAATTGTAAGTCATAGTTAGTACAGCAAAAGATATACATGCAATAATCTTAAATCTAAGGAAGTGATAAAAATTTAATGTTTATTACATAACTTGGTACTGAACCAACCATTTACAAAAAGAAGGTTTTAGTTGGTATACTTAAAGGATAGTCAATTTAAACTATCCATCCATATACAACCTCATTAATAATTAATGAATTAAAATGAATACTATAAAAAAAACCTAAAAAACTATCTACAAATTTTCAGGCAGATAACAACATGGAGTATGTAATTGAAGCTGCCGACGTTGATGACATGAAGTCCTGGCTGGCCACCATAAAATACTGCATGAGGTCGGCCCCGACGTCGCAGCCCCCGCCCGAGGCGCTGGCGCTCCCGGAGCCCCCACCGGACTTACCTCCCCGGAGAGACCTCCCCACCAGCTCCAGTACCGCAGACCTGGCCAACGATACTCCTGATGCGGAATTAGGTATGTTAACTGTATTATTTTACACCAAAAAAATAACTTTTTATAAATATATTTTTATTGTATTGTCTTTGCTGATACTGGCCATGACAGCATCACTGGTAGAACAAAAACTACATAATATATTTATATGTACAAGAGTGGGCCTTATTGCTAAATCAGCAATCTCTGCCCGCCTTGAGGTACAGATGGATAATTTCAAACTAATATTTGTGCGTAGGGGTGCAAATTACATAATTCAATACATCTTGAATAAAGTACTCTAAAAGGTTTAATGTTTACATTAGGGTGCCATGGGAGATAATGAAGTCGTTACTATCACAGAAGATACTATTTTCTGTAGTTATGGCTATTTATAATCCATAAATAAGATAATGGTTCCTTACCCTGACTGAAATGATTTATTCCCACTTATTTTGGAATGGCTGTATTTCCATTATTAAGTAGAATCATGGCACTTCAATTGATGTTATATTTAACTTAAACGAAATATTATTAAATGCACAGTTTCATCTTATGCAAGCTTCCATTGTAATTAATAACATTGTGGTACGTCAGAGCACTTACAGGTTCCCAATATAAGCTCCTTTGATTTTTCTAAAGCCTTTGAGTTTGTTGACTATAATACTATAAACATACATCATTTTGGAATTAGGGACCTTAGTGTAGTAAATTATTTATATTAAATGATAACTGCTGATTCAGGCAATGTCTAGATAATATTAATTATTCTGTTATCTCCTCTAAAGACCGTGCAATTACTGATGGCATTGGTAAGTCATACTTTGCCGTCTTAACCAACACACAGATGATAGACCGGTATAACTTGTTCACTTGCTATTTTTACCCTGATGTACCACTATTCTACACTACACTACTGACTGCATCGTACCCATTGTACCCATTCCTTGTCTTTAATGTGACTATTCAAATCAAGCCGTCCTCAATAGAGTGAAGTTCGATAGTTCGCTCAATACCCCATTTTCCTGAAAGAATGTTATCTTCTTGAAACAATTTTCTTCATCTCTGATAATACAATTCGGTTCCTTTACCACCGTGGTGACAGACGTTTGTGGTCCTTGATCAGGAGAGCGCGAAAGTATGACAGGATCCACTTCATCTTGACATTCATTAAAGCTGTCACTTCCTCGTGCTTGTTTTTAATAAATTTCTTAAATTTGCCGAGTGAAGCAATCTATTTGATATAACTCCATTGCTTTAAAATTTTGATTTAGAAATGCAATCTTTATCGTAGATAATATTTGGATAGTTTTAATTTCTTAACCCGGTGTTACCTTGTCACTACTGGCTCTATAAAATACTTACAATGATAGAAAATGTGCCCAACATTATTGCGAAGTGTAATTCGAATAAGAACTATTGTTAATGTTTTGTTAATAGTGTTTTTATTTTCTGCTGAATTTGATGACTGTTTTAATATTGTGTTTTGAGGGCATCGTGTGGTATCTTTGTAATTTTTCGGTTTGTTTGAAGATGAACATTCTATATTATTAATTGTAATTAGAGGATTGTAATGTTGTCAGTTCGGATTCCAAAAAATCTGAAAATTCATTGAAGTTTGGTACCTCGCTACGAGGTTTTGACATAAAATATATATAAGTATTGGATTCCAACCTGTTATATCTATACCTAAGTTTAAATGCGGTGCGGTTCTCAAGTACATTTTTTCCTCGTACCACTCGAATGTGGCACGAACTCCCTTCAGCGGTATTTCCAGATCGGTACGACATGGGCACCTTCAAAAAAGGCGTTTACTCCCACCTTCATGGCCGGCAACGCTCCTGTAAATCCTCGGATGTGGCTAGAGTTCATGGGCGGCGGTGATCACAAATCATCTGTGACCCGCCAGCTCGTTTGCCCTCCTATACTATAAAAAATTTCTTAAAAAAATGGCGTCTGAGTATTCTTTAGACCTACACGTTCAGTGTATAACACAATTAAGCCTTTTGTTGTCAAATCTTTGGTTTAGCAATTCCTAACATATAATTGTCGGAGCTTATTTTAAAATGCTGAATATGTCTTTCAGATTTGATTTTGAGTTTTCCTTTGATAAACTAAATTAAACGGCTGCTAATCATGCCTTGTTATGTAACGCTTCAAAGAGATTTTTCTTAATGATATAAATTGCTGATAAGTGCTGTTAAAAAGTGGGAATCTAAGGAATTGCTTTTTTCATACTGACGTTAGCAGCTTCTTGTTTCGTATAGGTTTCTTAGACTTTGTTGTCTCCGTTAAGTTCGTCATCGATATCCCAATTGAGAATATCATCTAACTCCCATTTATCTGATAGATTCCAAGTCCATTCCTGTGAGCATTCGCTGAAATACTCCAGAATTGCTCGATTTTTTGATTGACATCTCGTCAAAAGTTCTGATCGCTACTCAAGAAGTAGGCGTTTTACTTTCCCACTAGGATTTGAGAATTGACGACTTGGCCTTTTTTTGTTTCTTTCTTTATTCCGAGTTGGAAGAAGCGGGCTTATCCCTTTTCGACCAATACTGTTTAAGCGTTGCTTTTATTTATTCGTTTTTTTACGTATCTTTATACTAATGATTTTCAAAATAAGATGAGGTAGATCGATTCCATGATAGAAGTTCTATCACAAAACTTGTAGTGATTTGATCAATACTCGTTCCAATATCTTTAACAGAACCTTACCTTTAATATCGTCATTTTCCTTTCAGCTCCATCTTTTTTAAAATGTATTCCGAGCTTATTAAATGCGATCATTTGTGGTTGCGTTGATATTATTGCGATTCCATAATAATGAAAGACGTGGAAAGGGGTCCATTAAAACTGGCCAAATAATTGGGCTATTCACTGCAAATATATATTAAATTGTGTTCTTTAATTCTTATCTGAATTATTCAGTATATGTTGTACTGATGTGAGCGAGTGTAACGTACATACACAGTTACAGATATATATATAATATAAGATAAGTGCTGATGCAGCCAATGTCGCATTATAACTAACTAAAATACTGAAAAAAACTAATATAATACTAAGTTAAAAGAAATATCAAAGGAAGTTTCTTTCCGGTTCTTTTCCATGGACCTACAGTTATTGAAATTTAGTTTAAAAATTAAGTATTCAAATAAAAATCTTGGAGTTAGTAGTCATCGGTTCCAGGATACAATAATAGGAAGAATCACACACAAAATTTAATCAACCACCGTTTAGAAGGATCGTATCATTTATATATTATCGTATCGTATGTGTAGGGTCGATAGCGGAGGAGGGATGCGAGGGCCGCGCGCTGGGCGAGTGGCCGTGGTTCCATGGGACGCTGGCGCGTTCGGCGGCCGCGGGCTGCGTGCTGGCCGGCGGCGCGCCTGCTCACGGCTGCTACCTCGTGCGGCAGAGCGAGACGCGCCGGGGGGAGTACGTGCTCACCTTTAACTTCCAGGTACACTGTTATATACCTTATATAAAGATATATAAATACTAAATTAAAACGCATAATGCGCATTCGTATGTAATCTCCTCTATACACGTGAGAACACACATCAGACAGACAAACACACACACACACACACGATTTCTATTTAAATGAAGAAGTACAGTAAGTGTACTCGCGACGTCCCCAGGGGAGGGCGAAGCACCTCCGCATGACCCTGAGCGAGGCGGGGCAGTGCCGCGTGCAGCACCTGTGGTTCCCGAATGTGCACGACATGCTGGAGCACTTCCGAGCGCACCCCATCCCCCTAGAGTCTGGCGGCGCGGCCGACGTCACGCTCACCGAGTACGTCGTGTGCCAAGACAACCACGTGAGCTACTGATTTGAATCTGGAACGCGCCCGCTTATATACGTGCCGGTGTTTTGAATTTGGAACGCGCGGTACGGTTGTTTTAAATCTGAAATGCATTTTTGTTATTTCACTCGGATCCGGGTGGTGCAATGGGCATGATGACGGATTTTGTAAAAATTATTCGGTATGTTCGGTAAATGCGTCACTGTGCAGACTATAGAGGATTATAATATTACATTTAAATGTATTAAACATTTTATTAAAATACAATGGCGGCCGGTGACGTCACCTCATAGTATAAGATGTGAACATCGGAAGCTTCTCTACTGATTTAGTTTTAAACATGTTTTCAAAGGCCCCCCGGCGGCGGTGTACTAACACGTCCATAGAAAACACCAAATAAGTGTTCAACTCGTAACTCGTGTAGTAAAATCATACGAGGTTATTTCTGGAGCAACTACATTTCTTTTTATATCTCATCATATCACCATGTTTAATGGTTGTATGTATATGTATTTCCTCCATTATTACGCCACAAGACTGCTAAGTTATTCCTCCGAAGTCGTTAATGTCTGTAACTCTTTCTTTTATTTTTATTTCGTCATTTTTCCTTCCCATCCCGAAACAATGATGGGATGTGGGGTCATCCTCCCTATGAGTCAACAATTAATCGACTTCACGGACAGAAATGTATATATATATATATATATATATATATATATATATATATATATATATATATATATATATATTTATATATATGTATACAAGTTTTGGACCCATGTTTCGTCCATTGTAACAAAACGATTCAAAAAAAATCATCTACATCGGCTTCAAATAACTCCAAACAGTCACGTGAAATAGTCAATCGCGTCCATTTTTGTTCAACTGAAAGCAGTCGCGGAACCCACCTTTGTTAAAAAATTATAAAATCTCAACTAATTACCGCACACGTTTCGAACTTCACACAATTAACTATCTTTGCAATCTACCCTCGTATATATATCCACAAATTGCCCCAAAATAAAGTTGGTAATGTGTGTTATTATTGCGAACGGGTGGACTTTTAACCTTTAGCCTTTATAAATATCACTGAGATGAGGTGTAGTGACGTCACAGGTGCGCGTTCGTCTCTCCGTCTTCATGTCCACATCACACCAAACTGTTCCATCTTCAAGTGGAACTGACAATTTTGCTTGAGTCTGTAAATAAAACTAATTAACAAATGTAAAGATATATATATATATATTTATATATATAAATATATTAGTATTTAATTCGAAAGTGTAGCTATTTTACATTTGTGTATATTTCCAAACTCACTCAACTATGCTAAGTAGTGTAGCTACACTGTTTATAGTACACTGCATTTAATTATCGGACACTAAATTAGTGTAAGTGTATATATAGCTAGTAGTGGATCACTAGAAAGGATCTTATTTATCTAATATACGTATAATTATCATATAATGTATATATATAATTAATTATATAAATAAGATTTTTTTAATGAGACGAGACAATTATATTTACGCGATAATTGAATTTTAGAGGCTCCGAAATCCCACCGACCCTCTACATATATAAAAAAAAAACTATCTTTTAAGATAAAATTCAGCTAATATGTATATATTATTAAATCAATTTATAAGACGGTACATGTGATGTATGTTTGTCTCTCTCACACAGTGGATGTTGTAAATAGTGTTCGTTGAAATTAATTTAATTATAATTTTTAAAAAATATTTATATTTTGCATTTTTTTTTCTTTGTTGTTTAATTTTTTTTTTCTCTGTAAGAACAAATGGCGTTTTTTAATAATACAAAGTTGAGGTCTATTATACGTACATAGGTATGTAAGTGTGTGTGTATTTTTAATATCATTATCAAAGTACAATGAGCTGATGATATAAATAATTTCTCTGTCGGTTTTTGTATGTATTATTTAAAAAATATATAAAAGTCTACAAGTACTGCTAATTAGAAGGTTCCTTATATTAAGGACGTTTAAAAAAAAAGAGAGTCGTAAAAGGGATGGATAGCATTTAAAGACAACGTTGACAAAGCATGACCCATACACGTACACACGTGTATACACACGCAAACGACCACATACGCACGCACGCACAGGCACACACACACACAAACACACACACACACACAGTGGCTATAGGAATGTATTGTAATACTAATTTTAACCTAAATCGTAGCTCCAGATTCGAAGGATTGACCTAATATTCGCGATGTTAAATTTTGACAGATCATTTATAAAGAGGAGTGCAGAAAGTTAATATATATATAAAACGTGTTTGTGTACAATTCACACGCGACAGAAGTGAAGACTTGTGTGAAGTAGCCTACGGGAGAGTGAGATGGGTATAGAGCATCAGGAGCGTTAGAATACGTGTAAGGTTTATTATTTAATACTTTATATTTTTATATAAAGCTGCTCATATCATGTTAAAAACTTACCTCAAGTAACAATTTTACAAAACTATCAACGCCATCTATCGTGAGTTTAATAATATAACAACTTCAATTTATGCCTCTAATAACACTTAACAGTAATAGATGCACCATAATACCAGCGGGCAATACGTCTTCTATCTCACTCTCTCCTATACATTTGTTTGTTTCTTTATCGTGACGCATTTTTCGTTACATCGAGTTCCGATTCTAAAGAAGGTTAACTTCAAAAGTACGTTATACACACTACCTTACTTATTTATCAATTAATATTTATATGTATCGATCAAATAGAAACTCCAAAATCTAAACTAACTGTAATATCTCTTCACGACTCAATAAACAAGACTCTTATATTATACAAAAATAAAGTTTTGATTATGTCAGTAAGCAACTAGCTTGCACACTGAAATATAGTAGTGTTTCATTTGTTAAAACATGTATTATATAAAACCGCCATTTGTCCGCCCCGAGCCGCTAACCTCACGTTTATTATGTTTGGTTATTAAATGTTATATCGCTGGATGGCTTGTTTTTTATTTTGCTGGTAACAGACTGACTGAATGGCTGACTGATTGACTGACCGACTGCCTCCAGCCGGGCGTGACGCACGGCAGCGACGTGCGCATGCGCCGCGCCGAGCTGGAGACGACGCTGGTGACTGATTGACTGACTGACTGCCTCCAGCTGGTCGTGTCGCACGGCAATGACGTACACATGCGGCGCGTCCAGCTGGAGGCGACGCTGGTGACTGATTGACTGACTGACTGCCTCCAGCCGGGCGTGTCGCACGGCAGCGACGTGCGCATGCGCCGCGCCGAGCTGGAGGCGACGCTGGTGACTGATTGACTGACCGACTGCCTCCAGCCGGGCGTGTCGCACGGCAGCGACGTTCGCATGCGGCGCGCCGAGCTGGAGGCGCTGCTGGTGGCCAGCGGAGCCTCACACGACCACCGCGCCCGGGACAACCAGTACGTGCTGTGCCACCTCAGGCCCGGACCCAACTGAGTCCTCAGGGACCCCACGGACCCGCCCTTGTAAATTATGTGTACGGAGGTTTAGAACTTTACGGTTATCAAATCGGGAGAAGTCACGACTCCCACCACTATGAGTGTCTTCATTTATTTATTGGTGTCTAGTCATTTATATTTCGTTACAGTATCTTAGTTGACTGTTAAAAATTATAACAGCTTACATATTTGTTGATTTTATAATTAATTAATTAAATCGTGGATCTTTAATGATCAGATAAATTGTGCTTAAATTATAAATAAATGCCAAATACGTTGTTCATGTAAGTGCCGACGGCAGCAGTGTTGTTTAAGCTATAATGAGAAGCTAAAACGAGTACAAAACGGACGGTCGGATCGCGGCGAGTTTAGGATGAATTTGTTGAAAAAAAAAATAATAATATTGTAAATGGCTTAATTGAAATATATTAGAAATAAATGTTGTTGGAATTGAATATTAATAAATTAGCACTATTACTAGAGTATTTGGACGGACACATCTTGATGGAGTTCGTAGAATATTTTGTAAATTACGAAACGAAAATTGAGGTGTTAAGTTATCCTATCGAGTCGAGATGGAACGTAATAAATTTTAATCTCCGTATAATTATAAAGTCATACTCTTACTGTGAAAACGGTAAGCCTAAAACAATCTGAACTGCGTTAGAAATTAATTTTGTAATATATTAAACGTTGCCTTCATATAGTTTAATATGTTAATGTAACGATCTAGCGACTTGATACAAATTAAGTTTTCAATGTTTTGACGTCCACACGTCATTGTTGTGACATCAGCGTGACGTCATTGTTTTGACATCGACGGGACGTCATTGTTTTGCAATCAGCATGATGTCAGTTTCACAATCAGCGTGACGTCAGTTTGAACATCAGCGTGACGTCATTGTTTTGACATCAACGTGAAGTCATTGTTTTGACATCAACGTAACGTCAGTTTTGACACCAGCATGACGTCATTGTTTTGACATCAGCGTGACGTTATTGTTTTAGCGACACCCGAACGTAACATATTAAGTTTAACTTCACTTCTATCGAAATCTGGACTTGATAAATTTTAACTAATAATTGTTTTATTGTTATTTAAAAAGGTATTTCGTTACGAAAATTAAACACGCTTCAATTTTAAATTTGTTTCCATTTAGTTTGGTTTCTGATAAAATTTTTAAAAACATTAAATATTGCAACCAAGTGTTTATAATCATCGAGTCGACCAGCAGAGCTGGGTCTGCGTCAATATGTAATTGCATTTAAACCGAATGTCAAATAACAGTGGCTCATGTGTATGAACATTCCGTGAGAGTGTAATGTTGAATAATAGACATATTTTGCACACTTTATTGTTTCATTTTTCTCCTTAAATTAAAATTATTTATTTACAATTATATTTTTAAAATTAATATGATATAGTTTGTTGTGATCATCTAATCATCGAGCAGGGGTACGATGAAGAACTCTGAGAACATTTGTCTTTGGTCGTCCTTCTCTAGTTTCAGTTGCAGCAAGAGAAGCCCGTTGGAGCTACACCGCAACACAACCTGCAATTTCATATTAAGAGTCAATGTAACTATATATATTTATATATATATTCAATTAATAACATTAATAATTATTATATAACATCAGCTATTCAACAGTGAAAGTTGTGTTAAAATCGGTTGAGCTGTTTCAGAGATTAGCTGGACCAAACAGGCAAACAAAATTGTTTTTATTTATGTAAGTACTTTCATATGCATTTAGTGGAAAGCTGTTAATTAGGAATGACAAAAAGACATTTAAATTTAAGTGAATAACATACCTTAGAAGATATAGCAAGTGCCTTCATGATGAGTCTGATGTGGTAAAGCTGGTATTTCAAAGTCACCGGGTGCTCACAGCTGAAACTTTGTACCATGTCCGACGATTTTGGCACTTCTATACATGATCTATCCTAAAATAATACCATTGATGATGACCATGACCACTGATTTGACCATATATTATATTTTATAGATTTGCTTATTTATATATGTAATGATAATAATCAAAATCTTTTTCCTTTTTTCAATTTCACACTTTGTAAAAAACTTTAAAAAAAAAAACTGTCAAACTTAAAAAATTCACACTTTGTATTACTTTAAATAAGAGAAACCAACCTGCATTCCGTAAGTAACAATACTGACATTTGGATGTTCTGGAGACAAATTGATTTCTATAACATCACAAGATCGCTCCAGGTCTGCTAGCAGTCCCATGAACGCTGGAGCCTTGAGCACGAGCTTGGATACCTCCACTGTATCTTCATCTTTCAACTCAAGAATTGAATCGGCTGTTTGTGTGGATATCTCACAATCTGTCATTACATTGTTGACGGACTGGGGTTGAAGACTGGAAGACATTGACATGAATTTAATATCAATCTACCGCTAATAGACATGATAACAATTAATATTTGTTGTATTTACACAAGCAGCAATGGTGATCCCTCGCACCTGTAATACATTTTCAAACTGGATTCCTCGCTAGCACCAAATATATTAAGACATTCCGTCAACACGGCAATACTGATCTGCAATAATGTTTATAGAATGTTAAAAATTTTGCTAATATGTTCAGCATTTTCATTGCTTATTTCAAATATTAAACTGTTACTTAGATTTAAGGAAACAATAAAATAAGTGGTGAAGTTAACCTTAAATAAAACATCAACATCCTCTCTCACATGATATTCAGAAAAGTTATCGGCTGGTACATATGCAGAGGCCTGCACACATTTACCTTCCTCCACTGTAAGTTTCAAACCTTCTTGCATAGCACAGAACACTGCACACTGAATCAAGAACACAAAAGATAAGGTCAATTTAATATGAACAAGAACACTACTTAAATGAAAACTATAAAACCAACCTCTTGAAATTGTATGGATTTTAATAAACTATATAATGTTTTTCCAGAGTCCATAGTTGCTGTGAAATAGTACTGTGATGTTCCATCATCCATTGTGATTAAATTCAAACATAGACTTGACCAGCATTAAGTATTGTTCTTCTGTAATTTGCTTAGTAACTGTTTTATTTAGAATATGCGCAATTTTTCCAACCAGTACATGTTTACAAGTAATTTGAGTTCTCTTTTCTAAAACTTGATGTTTAAAAGCTTTACAAGGACAAAAATTAACCTGCCGGAATATTCTATAACAATTGTTATGTTCACCCTTAACTTCGATCAAAACCCTTGTACTGTTTGATGTTGAATAAGTTTCCAGCGATGGATGCTTTTCAAATATATCTAAAGCCCGTTGAAGAACTGGACCGTATGCTGAATGTAGTGCCAATAGATCTTCATCTGTAACTAAACCAGGATTTTTTAAATATATATATATAAGTAATGATGATAAATAATTTTCTTACGACTATTTACATTGTTTGGTTTCCGATTCTTGCACTCTTTTTGCAACGTCTTCTGTAATTCTTTCGGCCACAAGAATATTCATTACACAAAATCACGGTGTATATTAATAATCATGACAATTTACAAATTACTGAGCCAGCTCAACAAAACAAAAAAGTCCTAAGAAGTAACAAATCTCCCGCCATATAAATTTGTAATTTGACAATGTTGAATGTGTAAATAGTAAATTCTGCGCTTTGGGTACAGAGAAATCCTAACTTTATGAACGTATTTAACTCCACAGACTACTATAAAGTTAACTCTGTACTTATGAACAGAAGTCAGAAAAGCATTTAATATATATATGTATGCATACTTTCATCTCTTTTTATATGTATTTTTAAGTTTACGATAAAAAAAACTAAAAATGGATATTTATATTAATATGTATGTACTTACAAGGCCATCCTTTTTAACTTATTGACTTTTGGTACATTTTATTCATAATAACAATAAAGTTAAAAACTTTGAGTTTGCATGTAAATTATTATAAATTATATTATACTATTTGGGAATTATAGATTACCTAAGAATAATTGCAAAATACAGAGTTGACTATAATTGGGAAATATGGTTTTCGACTAGGGTCGCGAACCGGACCTCGATTTTGACTCGCTGCGCTCGAAAAATCTCGGTAGGGTTCGGCGAATTGAGCAAAGCGAGTAACCCATCTTCAATTCAGTGTTCAAAGCTGAAACCGAAAGGCATAAAAATATAGAATAATCAAATATTAGATAGAATAGATATAGATATACATAATAGATAGATAGAAGACAGATTTTTTTATATTGAATTGTAATTTTTTGGTGATTATTCCTCAATGACATGAGTTTTCTTTTCATTTTTTTTAAACCATCGCAACAACCATCGCTATAAATGTGCAAAATTTTATGAAGATCGGTAAAGCGGTTTTCATGCCAACCCCGGACATGGGATGCAGAAACTCTTACATAGAGAGTTGTGTTCGCTTCGCTCAATACATTTTTAATATTATATTTTTGCTTATTTGCTTTTATTAATGAACATATCAAAATAAAAATATCAATCTTAATTCTTATTTGCTTTTACTACTAAATACTAAAACTGACTTGTGTGAAACAATTTATTTATATTATGATAATGTAACAAAAATTATTTTCAATTAAGTCAGGATATAACCCATATGAAATATATTTATTAAACGACGACAGAATAGAGTTTCCAAATTATTAATTATTTTTCAAACAAAAGAAACTTTTTTTTCTGAAAAGTTTTTCAATAATTTATTGTCCACAAATAAATTTATTTCAACAAAAATTTAATAACTTGTTAAAATTAAAAACTAATTATAAAATTAACGTGTATGTAACACGTTAACAAAGGAAACTGCGAGTTTTTTCAACGACGTCGTTGACTATTTCGCCAAAAATGTAGTTTCTGTAGTAAATCAATTTCAATAATAACCTCACAGGTTAGCTTAGACACCAAATTTTCTCCCATTCTCGTTTGGAGCTATTTATATTTTTATAAAATTCGTTTTTGTAAAACGAGCATTTCGAGACCATCATATTACTATGTTTGATAAGTATTTTTAGTTAAAACGCAAAACAAACTAGATTTTTATAATATAATTTTCAAAAGCAGATAGTGAGAAAATTTCCCGAAGTAGCCTGTAATACTTTACGGTCAAACAAAACGAGAAGTAATGCTTTCATATCGCAAAGTAAATTGATATATAGATTTGAAATTACTGAACATAAATGTTAAATTGTCAGTGTCAAATATCAATTTTAAGTTGACAGATCTAAATGTCAAATGAGTAACGAAAACAGTTTGGATGATGTTTCCTTGAATTTATTCTGTTTCAATACGAAGTCCATTTTTATAAAAAAATATATATAAATAAGTTGTACATAGTAAATAGAACAGTTTTTTAAAGAAATACACAATGACTACTATGGTTGGATCTACGTGGGAAGGTAATTCTATAATAATTTACCCGGCACGAATTTTCCGTCTTCAATATGACGTTGCAACGCAATCCTTTTGTAATTGATAAATATCAGTATAGTATCATATAATATTTCGTTGCGTTTATTGTAATAATTTAGATGTTTTCTACTAAATTCTATCTTCTACTATCTAACTATCCATATACCTTGTACTTATGTTTTTTACTGATCCTTGTCATTGTTCAACAAACTGTTTACTGTAATGTTTATCTTAATACATAAATTATTTTAGAAGTAAGAAAACAGGCCCGGTTGCTAGAAACCGATATAGATGTGAAGCTTGTGGCATTTAGTAAGCTGGGTGTGAGTTCGGGAACGGCAGGAATGAACGCGGAGAATGTGCCACTTATCAATAGTGACGATATGTTTGATACGATGTCCATGGAACTACAGCAATTGTTAAATAAGGTACATAACATTAAGGCTTATATCACTTTTGTATCATTATTATCTTAGTTAATAAAAACAAAATAAACCAAACTTTTTTAAACAGTCAAACCTTTGTCAAACCCAAACCCTCTGATGACATTTTTGCACTTTAATGTCGAAAATAAATATATATATCACTCATTCTTAGTTTAGTAGTATTGTACTTTCATTAAATGACAACTAGAGCTGTCAAAACTACAATGTATTTAGCAAACAAAACCAGTTTTTACTCTTTAATCACTACCTTGTATAGTTTGTTATTATTTTGAGAATAATTATTATGAAACAAACTTAGTATCCGAGGAGATGCTGGCAATCTCACCAACATGTGTTCTGTATTTGACTGATATTGACATAAGTGATAGTTGATGATGATGTGATATTTATTTTTTTTTCGTTTTATTAATATCTTGTAACATTTTAGCTCTCGACGATAAACGACAAAATGGCAGATCTAGCACCGACCGGGACGGCAACATCACACACTATAAAGAGACACAGAGAAATCCTTATGGTAATTACAAAGATCATTCAAGATCGATCAACATCACGTTTCTGATCAATCTAGGCTTTAGTGCAATCCTCTTGTTAATATGAACGATACATACAAGATCGATCGGCATTTTCACCTTTCTGATCGATCTAGGCTTTAGTGCAATGCTCGTGGTAATACGAACGATACATACAAGATTCATCGAGATGATCACGTTTATGATCGATCTAGGCTTAGTGCAATGCTCGTGGTAATACGAACGATACGTACTCGTTCAAGATTCATCGAGATGATCGCGTTTATGATCGATCTAGGCTTAGTGCAATGCTCTTGGTAATACGAACGATACGTACAAGATTCATCGAGATGATCACGCTTATGATCGATCTAGGCTTAGTGCAATGCTCGTGGTAATACGAACGATACGTACAAGATTCATCGAGATGATCACGTTTATGATCGATCTAGGCTTAGTGCAATGCTCGTGGTAATACAAACGATACGTACAAGATTCATCGAGATGATCACGTTTATGATCGATCTAGGCTTAGTGCAATGCTCGTCGTAATACGAACGATACGTACTCGTACAAGATTCATCGAGATGATCACGTTTATGATCGATCTAGGCTTAGTGCAATGCTCGTGGTATTACGAACGATACGTGCAAGATTCATCGAGATGATCACGTTTATGATCGATCTAGGCTTAGTGCAATGCCCGTGGTAATACGAACGATACGTACAAGATTCATCGAGATGATCACGTTTATAATCGATCTAGGCTTAGTGCAATGCTCGTCGTAATACGAACGATACGTACAAGATTCATCGAGATGATCACGTTTATGATCGATCTAGGCTTAGTGCAATGCTCGTGGTAATATGAACGATACATACAAGATCGATCGACATTGTCACGTTTATGATCGATCTAGGCTTACTGCAATGCTCGTGGTAATAAGAACGATATGTACAAGACCGACCGACATCATCACGCTCATGATCGATCTAGGGTTTAGTACAATCCTCTTGGTAATATGAACGATACGTACAAGATTGATCGACATCATCACGTTTATGATCGATCTTTTCTTTAGTGCAAACCTATTGGTAATATGAACAATCCGTATAAGATTGATCGACGTCATCACGTTTATGATCGATCTAGGCATTAGTAGTTTCCCAATTTGTCTCTCGTCATCTCCAGGACTACCAGCAGGAGTTCTCCCGCACGTCGGCCCGCGTGAGCGCGCGTCGAGAGAGGGAGGAGCTGCTGGGGGCCGCCGGGACCACCCACGGCCTCAGCCGCCGTGAACAGTACGCCAAGGAGACGGCACATCTACACAGGTCACACATTTATCTTTATTCCAGCCAAATTCTCTTGCAGTGCCATTTTTGGAAGAGGAAGGAAGCTCTTCTAAAAGTATATCAGTAGAATGAATATTTTCAAAATACGGGGAGACAAAATTATAATTAAAAAAACGAGACCACTTTAACCGTATATGTTATACATCATATATATAAGTATTTTATTTTCATTCTAAATTGTTCAAGTTCAGGTTTCATTACGATCGACTTGTTTGAATCTCTATCGGAAATACTGCTTTAGTAGAACTAGTTGATTAACAATTTTTTTCAAGCACATAATTACACGGCAAATATGAATATTTGACTCGATCACCAGACGTCAGATATTGAAGATTCAGTGAAAAAAGTTCGCAATATGGTTTATCCGTTCCAGTTCCCACATTCTCGTGGACGAACAGATCAACATAGCGATGGAGGCTCGAGAGCACCTCACCTCACAGCGGCAGGCCTTCAAGCGAATGCAGACCAGGTTTAACGACATCACTAACAGGTAACATTATTTTATAGATATGTCTTGTAGCGCCTCGGAGCTGCCTCGGAAAATTATTTATGTATCAATATAAATTACATATAAAAAAACAGAAAACAATGTAGTGCTGAGGATTACCTATATCTTTTTTACCTCCCAGTTAGCATTGGTGTGATACAGGGTGTTCAAGACAGTGCGGTACACTTATAAATATAAATAGAAGAGAACAAAAAACTGATATTCATAATAGAGTATTTCTTTTAAGTATCGAAACCCGGAATATAGTTTTATTTCCGTCAAGTGCGTTGCAAAAGGTTGTCAAACTTGTTTGAAGAGTTTTGTAACCGATGAACATCAAAAGGCACTAAGGTAATCCCAACAGGTTCCCGATGCTGAACAGCCTGATGTACCGCATACAGGCGCGGAGGCGTCGCGACGCGCTCGCATTGGGCGGTGTCGTCGCGATCTGCACTTTCCTCCTGCTGCTCTATACATTCCACTAGACATCCTATTAACATTACACATTAAATATATATACTTTAACATGTGCAGGACTAATTTTTCTAGTTAAACTGTAATATTTATTATGACATTTAAAAACTGTCCGGAGCGCATAACACGTTGACAGCAGTGCGGCTCGTACACGCAGTTTGTGTGGAGCCGCACTCGGTATAACACTTATAACAAAACGTAACGCGTATGCGGCTCAACACAAATAATGTGGAATCATATTGCATGGGCCGGGAATTACAAGACATTTGTGTAATTTAAAGAAAAGTTATAAAGAATACAATATTATATTACGATACTACATTATGTGACAAAAACGAACTGTTGTAGAAAATATTACCATATATTATGATTTAGTAGTAATTATTTTTTATTAAGTGTCTTATCGTAATAAGTTAAGTGAGAACCCGTAATACATACACACCTACCGTAACACTTATATCTTAAACCAGCTTTCAACAATCTTATTATTTTGAATCTAATAATGTATTAACAATAATAACTAAGAGTTGAATTACTTTCATTGTTCAAGTGCAATGGAGACACGCCTTAAAATACTGCAGTAAAAATAGGTTTATTGCTGTTTTGAAAAATTATTGTTATATTTCTAAATAATCTAAAAAAAACGGCTAATTATAATTATCCAGTACATTATTTATTGAGCGAAGCGAGCGGAGCGCTCTACTGGAGACTTTTTCACATTCTTTGTCACGAATTGGCTCGAAAATTACTTGACGGAAAATTATGAAATTTTGCAATCAAAAAGGCACAGATAAGGTGATGGTTTAAAAAATAAATGTCATGTCGTTGAGAAATAATCGTCAAAAAACTGATATCTTATTGAAGTGAATGGGAATGTGGCGCGACTTTTTGTAAGGCCTTATTAAAAAATATATTTTGCCGCCGAAAAATGAGTTCAAAAAGATTTCTGTATGAAAGCACTTAATCAATATCAGCGACCTTCAATGAATCGTAATACAGTTCCTTTCACTCCTATTTCTAAACAAAATATTTTGGATTGCCAAAAACTATTTACTAATGCATCTTTGTAACTGTCGGTGGTAATGGCCGACAACCGCAACGATAAGGTCATAAAAATAAAACATAAAGCACATGGCGCAGTAAAAATGCTCTCATCTTTATTTTAAGTAATTATCATATTTTAGAACATAGGAGCAATTAGTTGTAAATCTATTTCCTTTTTTTGTGTTTATTTTATGTTCATTATAAAAGTATTTTATTCAAAATATAGAAGACATTTTAATGGTAACATATATATTTCGAAAATTTCATATAGAGTAAAAATCATCAACTCGACCCTCTAAACTGGACATCGGTCACAATCTCCGTCTCCAAATTAATATATATATATTATATACATATATATATATATATTATTGTATCAGCAACACCAAAGTTACAACACATAAGAGGCGTGTACCCCGCGTCCTTGTATAGATTTTCATTAAACACAATATTTGTGTTTGAGCCGCATTCGTGTTGCGTTTAAAATTACACAAATGTCGTGTTAATATATGTTGTATAGTTTTTTAAAATATAAACGCTGATATATGCATTTATTAATAACCCTATATTAACTATTCATAAAATTTGTATGGAGATTGTATCATTCAATCATTCTTTGGGTTTAAAATGTATTAGCAACAAGTGATTGGAAGCCGCACTCACATCAACTACTACTATACAAGTATGTTATGTAAATATCCTCAAAATGTAAATATATGTATTTATCAATTAATAAATTATTTTTATTATACTCCTTGTATTATTTCTCAAATTATGTCTCATTAAATATTTGTAGAAAATATTATAAAATTTACACAAAAAGAATTGAAAAGTAACATCATGGAACGGAGCAATGTTTAAAAACTCTTGAAGATTGAAACTAATAAAGAATTTTTTACCATTAATATGAACGGCAATGGAGAATCAAAATACACTTATTTATATGAATTTAAACATTTCATAGGTACATGAATATCATACACTGATTTGGGACGCCCTAACTGTCAAATTTATATTTTTGGAAATAGTTTTAAGAACTTTGTAAACCAAAAATATTACCAAATAAAAATGAATATGTATATGAATTCAATAATAAATAAAGATATTAATTAAAACAATAAAAAAAAAAGTAAATATTTTTTATTAAAGAGACAAGTATAGATTGTTTTTTTTTCAACGAGGGCAATTTCATCCTATCCTACTTAATACATTTGTTTGTCTCCACTTCATCTCCGGATATTATTATTATTAATACACTAGCAGCTTAAAGCTGATGTATATATCACTTGTGTTTTTAAAGCTCTATGTTTATCAAATCTATTTTAAAAAATGTTCATGTTAGGAGCATGTATCACTGTTTCAGGAAAGGAGTTCCACATATGCACTATATGATTTGGCAGAAAATGTGTTCTGGGTTTGCTAGCACAGAGGTTTGTTTAGTTTCATAGTGACCTCTTAGTTTCTTGTTGGGGTTCATTGTGAACATTCTTTTGATGTTTCTTACATTGTAATGGTGATTAATTTGTAAGTTTCTATGAGGTCTCCTCTCTGCCTTCTGTTCTAGTGTGGTTAAATTTAGTTCCATGAGACATTCTTTATAAGTAAAATTTTGGTCCTAAAGCTCTGTGCCTACATTGGCATTACCTTGTTATCTGGTGAACATTCTCCTTATGTGCCTTCAGCGTCCCTCTCTGGGCAAAACTCTTGTCGCACTCGTTACAAGCGTAAGGTTTCTCTCCAGTGTGTGTTCGTATGTGTTTCTCCAAATCTCCTCTTGTTGCAAACTTCTTACCGCACATGTCTATGGGGCATTTGTAACACTTGTTGTGTAAGCGATGGTGTATGTATAACTTTTTCCATTTAGTAAAAATTTTTAAGCAAACCTGTAAAATGAGAAAGAGGGATTTTGTTTAATATATATATAATTCAACAATTTTAAAAACTATTGTTTTGAATTTGGTGCAATGTTAAGTATGTGACAACAGAGAACAATAGATTTTTTTGTATGACTCCATTTTCAATCATTACTATTTGATATGTATTGATGCTGTTAGGTTAGCTGTTAAATGCTATTAATGTCTCAATTGTAATACATTTTTTTACATACGGGACATTTATATTCACTGTTTCCGATCTCAACCATAGGTTTCATTTGTTGAATTAGGTTTACCGAAGAGGCAGCTTCAATTTCTTTTTTCAAAGTCGGTGTGGTCTGAAACAAAACCATTTCATTGCTCATTTTATACAATACAATAGAAATAAGGAACACTTTACTTAGTATATTATACAAGTAATGTAATATTACAGTAAAATCCGGTTATAACGTTTCCCGCATTTAACATTTTCCTGTTTATAACGTTATGATCATTCGGTCCCTAGGACTTTCCTATTATTAAACATACAAAATAATCCGGATATAACGTTCCCTTTTATGACGTTTTCCCGTTTATAACAAATATTCACTCCGAGCCAGAACGATAATCCCCTTTGTATAAATATCCGTTCATAACGTTTTTGTCTTTCATTTAGAAGAATTTGACTCTTCAACTTTCCCTCTCAAAATGTTACTTTTATTACACTCATTTAAAGATTATACCTGAAAATAGAATTTGAATTTGACAGTGAAATTTCAAAAATCAATTCATTAGAATTTTCAATGATTTTAAACAGCGCGACCTTATCCGTTCAGACTACATTAGATTCTTTTTTAATACAAAAATGATGTATCTCTTATGTTTTTCTTCGAATTTCAAATTTCGAATTGTAAATCTGTCGTATTTTGTATTGTGATTTGTAAATAATTCTATTGTATTCCAATTCAATTTAATAATTATGATATATTGTGTATAAAATATTGTGTTTGAAAGTTTATTGTTTTAAAATAGTTGATACCTATACGAATATGTCCTAAATTTTTATAACGTTTTCCCGCTTATTGCGTTTTTCTCGTCCGGTCCCTCAAAAAACGTATTAAACGGGTTTTACTGTACTATAATTCATAATTGTAGTCTAACTTTATACATACATAATTATTTATAATATAAATAATATAATCACCTTAGTTTTGGAAGTACTAAATAAATCCTTTCTAATTGATATGGTATTAATCTTATTTTCAGTTAGATGTTTGACTAAAGCTGTTTTATCATCTTCTTGTGATACTTCTGCAGGTTTCTGAAATGTTCAACAACTGTTAATCTTTTTAAGTAACTTACTTTTTAATGCATAACACTTACCTGAGGTGTTTCATCTTCTGGGCAATCAAATAAACATCTCAAACGTAAGTCATTCTTCTTGGCGATTACTCTTAGTTCTGAAGCTTTTACTACAATGTTTAAACATATTTTACAGATTTTTTGAGGTAAGTTATCAGATCGGGATATCTGTAATAGGTTAGTAAGAAATTATTGCAGTGACTTGTTTATTTAGGTCACAATATATTGTTTTATTTACATACTAAATACATTTCGCTATACCTTTATACCAGTGCATTTGTAAATATCATCCAGCAACTCGTTTTTGTCAAAAATGATGAAATATCCACTTTCTTCTAAACACAGCCTACATATTTCGGAAAAAGTAATATTTCCCTTTCCTTCCGTCATCTTAAATATTATTATTTACTTAAAACACTTATTTTAATACAAAATAATGGCACAACGTATTTAAATAAAATAACTTAACGACGAAAAATTTGCAATAGGATGTATTTTTGTAGGTATATTTAATTGTTAGACACAAAAATTCCGTTGTTTCGCAGTTTTTTCATTAGTAAAAATCCCAAAATATTTGATTTTTTATTTGCATATTGTTCTGGTGGTATTTTAGTTCTTAATTTATTGACAAATTGAAATAACAGTTTGACAGTTAGATAAATATTTACTATATACTTAAAATGTAAAAATACCATTGGCAACATTGCCGCTATTTTTTAGATTCATTCCGAAATATTTAAAATTTTATTTACTCAAAATAAGCATTCCTAAAAATTTTAATATAATTGTGAAAATTTTCAGCATTAATTTAAAATAATATTGATATGGACATAAAGTTCGGTCTCCTGTAATTCTGAATATCGTGATTTCATTGCAGAAAGGGATATTACCACCGCATTTATGTACAACTAAGGATGCATATTACTTAGGAAACCTGTTATATTGATTCAACAAATTTCTTAAATATAACTTTAGATAAAAAGCTCCAGTGGAACTCTCATATCTCAACACTGGCAGCCAAACTCAGCTCAACCGTCTTTGCAATTAGAAAAGTTAGACAATTAAAGGACGTTAATACGGCTCGACTAGTTTATTTTGGTTATTTTCATAGTATTTTATTATGAAAAACAGTGACAGACACGCGATAAATACGAGAAATGAAACAAACTGGTAACGCCGAAATTTCGTCTTCAAAAAATTAATAAATCCTTCATGGGATTCAGTATACGCATATATATCTTTCTAACAAGATATCTTAGACCTTCCTTTTTTTAGTTTTAAATCTAAAATCAAAAGATTATTATTGAATAAATCTTATTATAACGTTCAGGAGTTTTTAGTGGATCGAAATGTGTGGAACTGAAGTTGTTGACTCATTTGCAGGATTAATATTGATATTATAATGTATATCATCTAAGATTGTAACATTTATTTTTAAATGAGCAACTGCTGAATTTCTTGCCAGCTCTTCTCAAAAGAGCAGCATTCTGGACCTGTGGTAGCTTACTGACGGACTGACTACACTGACCTTTTCTTTATTGTAATAATTGACGATTCATTAGTGCGTGTAGGTGCCTAGTTGAATAAAGATATTTTGAATTTTTAATATCATTTCAAGCATCCACATAGTAGAGCCCGCATTACTAAATTAACATAAATAACATTTCTGCTGTCACATTCAAGCAAACAGACAAAACGACGGACTGTTTATAGTGTATATGTATACGTATATGTATACGATCCATGTATACGAACATGTTTTATACCCTATTAAAATTTTAACTTAGGCTGTCAAACTGATCAGTTCTTCATGTATAACGATTGATAAGATAAATTTTACCGTGATAAAGGTAATATATTAGTTTTGAATTTTAAATCAGGACCTTTTTTATGTAATAACTATCAGGTTACCCGTGCTTCGCGACGGACGGCGAAAGTGATCAAACATTTTGTTTGAATTTCCACACCACCTAGGAGGCATCAAACAGGCGCGTTATATTTTTTGCAGTTTCTTAGCTGTAACTTTGGAACGGTTTGGACCTTTGCAAAACCCTTTCTTATTGCACCTATTCAATATGTCAGGAGTCTTGTGTTTTGTTTGTCAAATTTCAACTTTCTAGGTATTACGGTTTGGGCTGTAGAGCGATGAATGAGTCAGTGAGTCAGTCAGTGAGCGTCTTTGTGTTTTATATATTAAGATCATTATTATGTTTCTTTATCTTATAACTTAATTCGATTTTTATTTATTTATTTATAACTTTTGCACTTCCAATAAATACCAGTAATGTGTGTGTATGAGGGCTTTGATATATTTTATATTAACTAAATTTTTGTAAAAAATAATAGTAGAAATAATAAAATTATATTTAACAAAATTAAAATAAAATAATAAAAATGTTAAAAATGTTAATTAACAATTTTAACAATATTTTAATTGACTTAACCGTTTTAGAGACCTTTTTTGTGTTTAGTTGTGTCCAGAATGCGACGAGATAATTAGATAAAAATTTTCTCACGTATGTTTGAGGCGAACGCGGATGTTATAGCGAAAACAGATTGAAAAAATGTTTAGCCATTCAAAAGTTATCAAGAAAAGAAGAAAGGAGAGGGGTTCAGCTCAACACCCGCCGCGCAAGGTTGGCGGATCCTAGTTATAATAAAATACTATAACATATACACTTCAGGCGTGATCGAAGTGCTTGATTCACTGAATGACGTGACGCTGACGTGTTTACTCTTTTATCTTTGACCTGTTTAGTTGTTTACTTTATTTTTAATGATTCTCTTCACGGAAGGGATTATTTCGATACGTACGGTATCAAATTAGGCCCTTCTGATACATTTGACGTACATGATCACTGACATTGATTGAAAGTGGAAAAAATAAATATGAATAAATAAATTAACGTTCACTGTTTTACTTTAAATATCCTCAAATATCAGAGAGACTATATTTATATTAAACTATTTAAAAATAAGTTATTCCAAGTAATTGTACTTAGAATACCTTTTATTAAGTATATAAGGCAAATAGAAAGAATAAAAATGTTGAAGTTTTTATGATTTAAAGACATTTCAAAATGCTCTCGCTCTCAAATAGATAAGATATTGCCGACCTGTGCTTTTTGCGAAGAATAATATCAGAGGAAAGTCCTAGACTGTCCTAGAATACTTCAAGACATTAGTTTGATTGTACACAGACCAAATGCATGTTTCTACACCAAATTGATGTTTTTACACTTTAACTAATACCATATTTCTTACAATTAATTTGTTTTTATTTTATTTTTAATTAAGTTTTTATAGATAGTGCTCATTAAAGTAGTCAATTAATTTTGTTATTATTTCTGTATTTTTGTTGTTGTTTCTGTTTATGTTATTTTTTCATTTGTCATTTTAAATGTAACTAGTACAAATTAATTCTATACCTTACTTACTAACTTACTGGCTTAAATGCACATTTTTAATATTTAATGAAAATATATTCTAAAAGTGCATGTTATGTTAGCCTTTAATTGGAATATACTTTGGAACTCATCAGCCTTACGTTTTGAAAAAATAATATTTTCCATTGTGTATTATGTTGGCTTCCTATTAAATAAATAAATAAAACTATCTCATTATCTTTGTCTCATACATAAGTATGCAAATAATTCAAAGAACATTATATAAATAAAAAAGAGAAATGGGTCTAAGATTGAACATTGAGGAACCCCCATATCAATTAGAGCTACAGACGATCCCGTTCCATTGACTTCAACCCTCGGAATTCTATTGGACAAACAAGAAATCAAAAGTTTGAATCAACATTATTAACATCATAGTGATATAATTTTCTGACCAACATTTCATTGAACACAAAAGAATGTCTCAGATAGATAGAATGCATCAGAAGCATCCTTTGACTCCTCCCAGGCCACAAATATATGTTTGATAAGAAAAACCAGCCTTAATAATAGAGTTACCTTCTCTGAAACTGATCTATTTATTTAATCATTTATTTAGTATTATTTTTGCAAATATGTTACCGAATGAATGTAATACTGATATTGGTTTGTAATTGGACATATCGAGAGCCTGACGACATCTTGAAAGGGTTACTACTTTGCTATGTTTCATTAGGTCAGAAAAAACCCCACGAGAAATACAGTCATTGAAAATGGTAGCTGGCTAAGACGCAATGTCTACTATTAAGCCAATCAACTTTACAGATAACCCTTCTAAGTGTCATACCGACCGATTGGATTGCTGTCCGTCTTCGGTAAGGTTATGGAAAAAATGGTCATCAAGAGATTGAGGTGGCACCTCCGACATAAACTGAATCCGCGTCAGTACGGATTTACACCTCAGCGCAGCACGGAGGACGCCCTCTATGATTTGGTGAACTACATTAGATCTAAGCGGAAGAATAAGGGAATTGTAGTGCTGATATCCCTGGACATAGAGGGCGCCTTCGACTGTGCGTGGTGGCCGGCCATAAAAATACAGCTGAACAGTTTGGGATGCCCTGCGAACCTGTGGAAAATAATGGCGGACTACATGAGTGATAGGAGGGTCAGGGTCAATTACCTGGGAAGACAAGCGGAGCGAGAGACAACTAAGGGGTGTGTCCAGGGTTCGGTAGGTGGACCATTCCTTTGGAATGTCCTTCTCGACCCGCTCCTAAACGAGCTTGACAAGATTGGGGCATATTGTCAGGCGTTCGCCGATGATATCGTACTGGTATTCTCCGGGCAAGAGACAATACATATACAAAGGGAGGCCAACAGGGCGTTGGAGTTGGTCCAGAGCTGGGGACGCTCAAACAAACTCCGGTTTGCGCCTCACAAGACCAAGTCGATGGTGATCACCAGGAGACTAAAGTATGACAACCCGATATTAACCATGGGAACGGAACATCTCGAATTAACAAACGAAATCAAAATCTTGGGGGTCATCATCGACCAGAAGCTCACCTTCGCTGGACATATCTCTTATGTGACCAGAAAAGCCCTGAACATCTATGGCCAGGTATCGCGAGCGGCAAGGGCGACCTGGGGGCTAAACCCGAGCATAACCCGAAGTATCTACACGGCGGTGGTGGTGCCGATTATTGCGTATGGGGCGGCGGTCTGGGCGTCGGAGATAAACAAGAAATACGTACAGAAACAGCTTTCAACGGTGCAGAGGGGCTTTGCGCAGAGGATTGGCCGGACACATCGAACAGTGTCTAAGCACGCGGCCATGATTCTGGCAAGGCTCCTCCCCCTGGACTTGCTTATAAAGGAATCGGCAACGTTGTACGAAACCAGAAGAGGACGACCTTTCCTATACGCATCCGACGAATATGAAATGGAAAGAAGGGTGGAATATGCTGAGTTGCAACATCCTGCAAGAACCCGGAACTACAATTACATCTGTTTGGACGCACTCACCCCCGAGACAATAAGAGAGCTAGATATGAAAGGGACATTTATATACACGGATGGTAGCAAAATTGAGGGGAAGGTGGGTGCGGCCTTGACGGTGTGGCAGTCAGAAAGAGAACTGCAATTCAGGAAGCTCCGCCTGGCAGACCACTGCTCGGTGTACCAGGCGGAGATGTTAGCTATTCTGACGGCAACAGAACTTATAATAAAAAAGAAATGGACTGAAACTAATATATTGACTGACTCACGATCGTCCCTGGATGCATTGAACTCGGACCCTATGGTACACCCACTTGCGCTTAGGATAACAAAAACCCTACAGGAAATAAGCAACAAAAGTCTCAAAGTGAGACTGTTTTGGATTAAAGCGCATGTGGGTGTACCAGGAAACGAAAGGGCAGACGAGCTGGCCAAGGAAGCAGCCATGAACGCAAAAAGAACGATAACGTATGACGACTTTCCCCTATCATATGCCAAAAGAAGACTGCGGGAGGCATCAATCGACACCTGGCAACGAAGATATACTGAGGGAGACACTGCAGGGGTTACCAAGATCTTCTTCCCTGATGTGAGAATGGCGGCTAAAATTATGACTCAACTTGACATGGACTCCCTGACAGCGCAAATCCTTACCGGTCACGGGGGATTTGCATCCTACTTACATAAATACAAATTGAAAGAGAGACCGACATGCAAATGTGACGACATAACTGACGAGGACATAATTCATTTGATAACAGAGTGTCCAAGGTTCGACAGACAGAGACGAGAAACGGAAAATCAACTTGACATGACTATTAACAGGACAAATATTTCAGAGATAATGACGGACCAAGGGGCACGATGTAAGTTTTTAGAATTTTGCAAATATGTGGGGGGGATAGTTATTAAAGAAAATAAGACATGAGACTCTAAAAGACAGCAGACAGGACCTTGGACAGGACTGACCTAAACTGACTAAACTTATACAGATTAATATAATGACTATGACTGAGACAGGTTTGACATCAGCAGCCGCCGCCATTCGGGAACACGGGAAGAACAACAATTCACGAAACATAGGAAAACGTCCTAACACCATGTGTGACCACATGGGATGTCTAGGGCCTTGGCTGAAACAACCGACGAGGGAGGTATTAATTAATAATGTCCACCAAATCGCAATCTAAAACCTGGATGGAGCAGAAAGATGACATCTGGAAAAAAAAAAAAAAAAAAAAAAAACCTGTCCAAAGGTCCTTACAATTATTATAGAATTAGTAGTTAGATATAGTATAAATAATAAGTTCGTTTTTAATGTTATTGTATATAGTATATTTGTTAATTGTTTAATAGGAATGTAATTTTTGTGTGGCAGCTATGATAAATTGAATGTAAATAATGTAAATAATGCTAATGTAAATAATGTAAAACATAAAGGATAAATTGGATCTGTAATTATTATGTGTAAAGAAACAATATTTGAATAAATTTCATAAACTAGATACATATATAAGATACCAAACTAATATTAAGAAGTAATAAAATAAATATTATATAATATAAAAACCAGTAAATAGATAGCTGCCCACATAGCTGTACACTGATTAGGTACAACGTTACTTACACACCACACGTAAAATAAATGAAAACAAACTGAAAAACTTATTTTTACCTTAACACAGGCTTCGACCAACCATTCGAAGGTAAACTGGTGAAAAAAAAAAAAACCCTTCTAAGTGGGAGATATTAGTATTGTTTGATATCATAAAATATTTAATCATATTTTTTAACATTTGCACAATTACTACTCAAATACTATATAATTTACTGCACTAAAAACAAGAAATTTCGCTTTCTAAGTGAGTTCTATCATACAAGCGAGCTGCGAATTCGAATTATTTTTACACAATTCAGTACAACAGGTATCATCGGTACGACTTACTTATTCGGTAACAAGCTAAATAACTTTGTTGATAATGTGATTCTTTATTGACCTAACTTTAGAAATAATTTCGTATCAAACTAAAAAGTATTATATTTATTTATTTATTTACCTTCACGCCATATCCCTTGCGGGGTGGCCAGAGACGACGGAGCGCCAAACGCTACGGTCCCTGCATACCTCTTTCGCCTCGGCCACAGACATCAACCTCTTCATACATGCCCTCCGGGGGGGTCTTCATGCTTTTTACGTGACAAAAAAGTATTATATCTAGATTATTGTTAAATATAAAACCTATTTTCTAACCACGAGTAATGTCACTTTTAACAACACGAGAGTGACTTATATGTGTATATTTAATTTTAAATATTTAAAAGTGTTTTTTACAATTTTAGTTGTAATAAAGACAGCAAACAATCCCTGTTACATTTTATTACTATGAGTAACACATAAGGGGTAAACAAATATTATATATAGTAACTTTACGTAAATTGGCTTAACGTTATTATGAATGGTAGTAAGTAGTAATATATAGTAGTATGTAGTAATATGTAGGTAATGCATATATAAAAATGTAGTGTTTTCTATACAATTCTTGTTTATCAAATACTTATTCATAGTGAGAGTTAGGTTTAGTCAGTGTTTGATGTTAGTATCCCAGGTAACCTCGTGTCGCGTCGATCGATTTATATTATGATAACTAACAAATGTTAATAATGCTATAAGTAATGATATAAGTATTACACTAATTAAAATATTAAACAAATATTAGAAATGTTTGATTTTCATTATTATTAATAATTATTTTCTTAATATTATCAGATCGTAGTTAAATCTTAAAATATTAATTTGTTTGTTACACTAAAACCTTATCTACATTTACATGTTTTCATAATAATTTTTAAAAGATGAAAATCGAACTTTAGTGTAAATATAAATATTTTTGATTTGTTAAAAACTATTTGTCACCCTTTAGGAGTCGCTACATTACTTGATAACATCAGTTAGGTGCTAACCTCGCACCGCGCCGCAGGCACTACGACCATTGAAGCCTTCGTCTCGGTATGTAGACTCTTATAAATAATTAATTATATTTATTCAAATCAATATATATAAACAGGAATAATAATTATAACATTTCAAATAAGACAATCATATACTAGGATACGCCGCCGTGCGCTGTGGGAGTTGAGCTGAGCCCCCTCCCCTTATAAATAAAATATATTTTTTTATGGGATGTTGCTTATAAGAAGCGTAAGGTTGACGATCGGCAAGCGCGAGGAGGTTCTGATAACGTTAAGTCTATGGGAGACACAGTTTTTTGACCATCATTTCTGAAGGAAATGAGATACTTTAATCGTTTTTTTCAAATATGCCCATTTCTAAGCTCTACAGCTCTGACAATTTTCATTCAAATCGGTTCAGTAGTTCTTATGTGTCGTTGTTTCAAAAATAAGTTTCCCAAACGGTTAAAGCTTCGCTCGCGCTCAGCTCAGTTAATACTATACTTTAGAGTTTAGTTGTCTTCACTTTACCGAGTTTTCTGTAATGTATTTGTTATATAGTTTATATATATTACACGTAATATGTCGATATATTGCATTATTGACATAGAATATATTATAAAAAGTAATGTAAGCCTTGTCTCTATCAATGTATTCAAGGTGCACTTATATTTATGTATATATACAATATTTAGCCCCAAAAGATATAATTAAATGTTTATTTATCGGATGTATTTCAAGTAATTTTGTTATGTCTGTAGAGTACCATGAGTGATCGAGGCAGACGCGCCGGCGTTCCCTTCTACGCGCCTCCAAGGAAGACCTCCGCAGAAATCATCAGCGAAGCTCGAGCTGCCATCAGCGCAGGCAATACTATTAACATCACTTTACTATTTCTATTATAAAACACTAAGAACTTCTTGCGACATATTCAAGTCTATATGAGTCACTGCTTGCGTTTGTTTTTGCGTTTGTGTTTAAGCTCAAACGCTAATAATTAAAACGACAGGAACTTTAACAATGTAAAAGCTATCTCCTTACTAGACCTTGAAACGATATCGGTAAATACATTTTTATTCGGCCGTGATTCAAAACAATGTAACACCGAAGTTAATATTTTCATCGCAGTATGGTGTGTTACAGTTGGTTGTCACGCTATTTTCGAGATTTTTTTTTTCTTTCACCAATATTTCATGGCCGTTTATACATTATATTTTTAAAATAAATATTTAAAAGGAAGTATATAAGGCTAGTACATAAGTGAAGTATATAAGGCTAATGCTTTTTTAAATTATTGTAATATATTATTATATTATTTTTATGTATATTATTTTGATATTTAATACTGCTATATACTTAAAAAGAAAATAATAAATAGTTGTCTATAAATTTGCCTCTTATATTACAGACTTAACTTTTTCTTTTTTCCCTAAAACGTAACATTTTACTTTCAAACGTGGTTTATATTTCAAGGGCTAGCCTATCGCATCGATTCAATGTAATTTAAACCTATTGTGATATTTAAAAATGTCAGAAAAAAATTTTAGGTGATCTTGATGAAAGTCCAATAATTTTACCGTGCAGAGTATTGACTAACTTATTTACCTTACTATTACTAATTATAATTCCAATTTAATCATAAACGCTCTCGTGGTTCAGCTGTGACAAAGTAACACACCGATAGACGCACACTTCTGTATTTATTAAATAGCAGAATGATGACATATGATTGTTGCAACTTGTGTTGAATCGTTGAATCTGCAGGGAACACACAGGCTTCACAAGTGTCCACAATACTTTTTGACTGAAGGTTATTGAACTCAAGGCCTTCTGATACTTGTTATGCGTAGCTAAGGGGTTGCTAAGGATTCGGTTGCCATTAAAACAGATTGATAAATATTATTAAGTTCTTAGCTTGATTAAATGTTTAAATTGATTTTTAAAGTGGCATTGGTGTAATATAAACGCATATAAACTTTGGATTAAAGTAAAATACGCTCGGGTTTTATCTTTAATATAGATTTATCAAGATTAAGTTATGATTACATAAATAAGTGCACGATCCATAGATATGAATGGTCCTCCCGTCGTCGGGGCCGGAGTCCGACCTCTGAGGACGCGGCGCCCCTTCACTCCGCGAGACCCGCAGCGACCTAGAGACGCCTTGGAGTAACTATCTCTTGTACTCTAAGTAATGTAAATTCAAATATCCTTAATCAATTTACACGCTCTTTTGAATCGTCAATTATTACAATAAAAAAGTTCAATGTCAGTCAGTCCGTGAGTAAGTACCACCGACTCGGAATGCTGCTCTGGTGATAAGAGCAGCCCAGAAACTAAACAGTTGCTCTTTTTAGAAGGAAGTTTAACAATCTTAAATGATGTACATTATAATAACAACCCTGCAAATGAATCAACAACTTAAATTCCACATTTCGATCCTCTAAAAACTCTTGAACTTAAATCTTATTATAATTTATTTAATTTGAGATTTAGAACTAAGAAAAGAAAGGTGTAAGATATCTTGTGGAACGTTAAACCATTGCAAAGGATGTACACGTTTACTAGATATATTAATATTAGAGTGTATAAAATTATTGATAAATAACCCAAGCCTTATACATTAATTTTACAGTGCGTTGTGTTATTTCAATGTAACATATTATTATATTATAAACTGTTCCACTTATCCCTTAAGCGTTTTATAGTTCCGGTATTTTATAAAGTATTTACGATTACGGCGAAGAATCTTAATAAGTTAGAAGCTGTTCCAAAAGTCTAGTAATTAAACAGTAAACCTAATACTATAATGTTTCAAATATTCGCAGCCTCAAATACGTCAGTCTTTTAGAAAATGGAGAAGAGTCTTCGGCTGTTATCCCTGCCTTCGAACAACACGATGACGGAACATTGATAGACAACATCAATACCAAAAAGAAGGCAACGGTAAATAGAGTTATGGAATAATAATGCATCCATTACCATACTGAACTATTAACCATTTATTTTAGACGCGACCAGCAAAAACTATTCAGGGTGGAGATGGTTGGAGTGGTTTTCCAAAATTGCCCCATCTTAGCGGGAGAAGCAAGCCACTTCACCGGAGAAACACAACAGAAAAGACCACCGAAGGTAAATAACGAACTTTTAAAAGCAGTTCTGTATTTCTGTTCCTGAGTTGTGAGAGAGTACACATGTTTTTTTCGTTTTTTAAGAATAAGATACAAAATGTACCTTATTTTCCAGCATCTAATGCTAGTTGGGAATTGGCTCAGTCGATATCTGTAAAACGACCGCTCAATACTTACAATGAGTCAAAATCCTCTAAAGATCAATTTATAAGTGAAAAAAAATATTCTAAGCGTAAGAGAATATGTACTTTTCTTAGACGATTTAGTAATTGATACGACTACAATACCACCAAGGACTTTTTTCTCTTAAACTCTATTTAAGTCCCACAAATAATTAAATTATTGTAGCAATCATATTCCAGTTACAATTATGTTATTAGAGACACTCAATCAACCTCCTACCTACATTACAGCAAACAGCTTAGAACCATCGAACAAGAAAAAGCTATTTCTCACAGAAAAAACAGTATCTTACGACTCGGCGATCGGTCCGGGTGACGTCACAGTGAGACATCTCGCAGCGCACCTCCCGACTGCGACTGACGATGACTACGAAAAGTACTTTATAACCTTGATTTAAATTTTTTATTTATATAACGATTTATTAATTCTCACTTATTTCAGCATGACAGTGTTAGAAATAGCGGAAATTCTATCCCGGGGGAATCGAGACGTGGATCGCACTCTGCTGCAGCTGGGTTCGCTCCAGAAGTGTATACAGCGGTCCCCTCCAACTGATAGCTTGCGGGAGCTGGTGCTGCGGGCGCTGCTGACACACGCTCACGACGCCGACGACAGGCTCCTCGCAGCAGTGGCCACGGCGTTGCTGACGGTACAATTGATAACAAAAATAGAAGAGAAAGCCCTCTTTTTTGTTCTCTGTCCTCGTCTGCTTTTTAAGCCTCTTTACGTTTTAAAGTATTTTTAATTATTCGTTTCTCACGTAGATGCGGGTCACGGGATCCCATTTGACAGTAGCCTGCAAGTTGGTGTTTAAAATCGCCAGCGACGACAGGAACGATCGGCTCTTCAAGGATAGCAACCTTCTCGGTGAGAGGTAGACGAGATCATAATTCGTCGACCTAGAAACTGAATAAAAAAATGTGTATGTTCCATTAGAGTTGGTGGTAGAGGGGAGCGCACGCGCATGTCCCATTCGCGAGAGCGCGTGTGTGCTGCGTGCGGCAGGGGCGCTCCGTGTGCTGGCGCTGGAGCCCGAGCTACGGCGGAGGGCTCGCGCAGCGGGGGCGGCGCACCTCGCCGTGCTGCACCTCAAGATACTTAACGAAGCGGTCTGACATTATCTTAATTGAAATTTTGAAATGTTCCGCTTTATTAGGTGAGCGCCTATTCGGGGCGGTATCAAATTCTCGCGGATCGTAGCTAAAGAAAATGATTAGAACGGTGAATGACGGATTAGGGATTACGCACGGACTTAACGATTTCCGCGTAAGTGCCAACTCCGGCTTCTTAATATTCAGGTGTCGATAATTGTTCACAGCCGAGCAGAAGACGAAATGTTAAGTTAAATGATAATTGGTAAAATATATATAAATATTATCTTTTCTTAACAGAAAGCGGAGCGATCGCGCCAAATGACGGATGAGGCGACTCACACGCTCTACCAGCTGACCGGTGCCCTAAGGAACCTGGCGGGGAACGGGGAGGAGGAGGAGGAGGGGGAAGAGGGGATCGCGGAGGTGTTCGTGGAGAGCGGAGCCGTCGGAGAACTGGTGAAAGCGCTCACGTTGCACACCGACAGAGACGTGCTCACTAACGTAGCGAGGTGTTTGAGGTAATGACGTTAGACAATAACACTGAAATAATCGATAATAACTTCTACAGGTTGCTCTAGAATTGATAATCCTGGAGGACCGAATAGTACAGCTATAGGGTGCTCGAAAAAAAATATCAAAAAAAAATTCCAAGTCGTGCCCTAATTAAGAAGTATTTAAAAAATGCCTTTTTGGTGTTATTTAGCTCCACAGACATTATTAGAAATACAGTAGATAACGTAATAATAAATGTTATTAGCGTGTTGTCTGCGTGTGCGTCGTGTCTGCCCACGCTGTGCGGTTCCGTGGGCGCGTCGCGGGCGCTGGTGGGCGCGCTGTGCGCGTGCGCGTCACGCGCTCCCCTCGCACTGCGGCTGGCGTACACGCTCGGCAACATGGCCGCCGACAGCGAACGAGCCAGAATCGACGTGAGTCATGCGTAGATTATATGACCATCGACCTTATATCTTACTTATGTGGTAATTAAATCTTATATGACATTTGGAATCACAATAATGTACTTACGGCTGATCTAAGAATACTTATACAGGGTGGGCCAAAAATTTTTGCAAATAGCAACACTTGATTTCTCCAAAACCGTGAGAGCAAGGGGCGCGCGGGTGGCGGGGAATTGTGCGTCGTTTAATGCAATTTTAGTCACGATGGAGCGCTTCACGGGACAACAGCGTGCTTTTTGCGTAAAACAATTTTACAAAAACAACGATTCCTACGTTACTTTACGACGCCTCTTTAGAGTTGAATACGGATTACAACGTGTAAGTGAGTGTCCAAGTGTTAATTTAATTAAAGCTTGGGTTAAAAAGTTTGAGCAAACGGGATCGACAACGAATATTAAACAAACTGGGCGACCACGTTCAAGAAGAAGCGAAGAGAACATTCGGGAGGTTGAAATTTCTGTAAGCGACGATCCAGAATCATCTACGCGTAAGTGGTCGGCGGCTCTTGCTATACCAAGAACTAGTCTGCGGCGAATCTTGCATTTGGACCTTAAACTGCACCCATATAAGCTTCAAATTGTACAGGAGATGAAACCAAACGATTACATTCAACGCAAGTTATTTGCTGACACTATACTGGAGCAATTCTCTAGCCTTGAGAATTTATTGTTTACGGACGAAGCCCATTTTCACATTAATGGTCACGTAAATAAACATAATTGTCGATATTGGAGCACGGAAAACCCTCACTAATAATAATAATAATAAAGCTTTTTTTATTTCAGTGTAAAGGTATGTTTACATTTCAAAGTGTTAGTAGATTACTTAGGTTAGGTTAGTTTATAATTATGTTTGTTATTTGAATTGATATATTTTTATATAATTTTAGCTGTGCGTTTTACACGAATCCCTTTCGGGTAAAAGCCTCCTCTAATTCCTTCCATTTTTCCCTGTTTTGGGATATTGTCAACCAGTCTTTACCTGCTAATTCTTTTATATCGTCAGCCCAGCGTTTAAGTGGTCTGCCTTTGCTTCTCTTTCCAACAGGCCCTGTCCATTTGGTAGTTTGTAGAGACCATATCTTGTCTGTATATCTTGACAAATGTCCAGCCCATTTCCACTTGAGTCGCAAAGCTTGGTCGAGAGCATCTGTAAGCCTGGTTTTCCGCCTTATGTCTTCACTGCGAATTTTTTGTATTTTTCTTATTCTAAGCATACTTCGTTCCATTGATCGCTGGCATGTTTTGATTTTGCTTTTTATTTTATCTGTGAATGTCCATGTTTGGCTGCCATAAGTTAGGCTTGGAACTATACATGTATCCATCACTATTTTCTTTAACTTTAAATCATAGTCTCCCTTCAAGATGTCCTTGTGTAGCCAGTACTTCTTCCATGTGCTGTTGATCCTTCTGTTCACTTCGTCTTTATTCCTGTTTTTATTGAATGACATTTGTTTTCCGAGGTAGACATATTCTTGTACATAATCAATCTGTTGTCCAAAAACCTTTACAGGTCTTTGTACGCTGTTTGTCATCACCTTAGTCTTGTTTGCGTTCATTTGTAGACCACATTTTTTACTTTCAAATGCAAGAGATTGCATCATTTGTTCTAACTCTTTGGCAGATTTGGCAAACACGATAATATCGTCTGCAAATCTCAGATGACTAAGGTGGTGCCCTAGTACGCATATGCCATTCTGGTTCCAATCAAGGTTTCTGAAGGCACATTCCAATACTGCTATAAAGAGTTTCGGGGATAGAGGATCACCTTGTTTGACACCTCTCTCTATTGAAATCTCTTCTCCTTTATTTTCCATCTTGATTCTGCTTGTACTTTTAGAATAGATATTTTTTATGATGTTGATATATGTATTGCTTACGCCACAGACGTTGAGGGCTTTCCAGATAGAGGTGTGGTTTATGGAATCAAATGCCTTTGTGTAGTCTACATAAGCCACATAGAGAGGTTGATTGAATTCTTCATATTTTTCTAGTATTTGTTCCAAGGTGTGGATGTGATCTATTGTTGAGAACCCTGATCGAAAGCCTGCTTGTTCGATTGGTTGTGAAGCGTCTATGATGGGTGTGATTCTGCTCAAGAGTATTGTTGTGAAAAGTTTATAAATGCTCGGCAGTAGACTAATTGGTCTATAGTTCCCAATGTCTAATGGGTCTCCTTTTTTGTATAACAGAACTATATCTGCGTTACACCATTGTTTGGGGACCATTTCTGTTTTTAAGGATAAGTTAAAAACTTGTGTTAGATGTGAGAGCAGAAGGGGTGCCCCAATTTTTAAAATTTCATTATTGATGTTATCCGGACCTGGGCTTTTTTCTGTTTTGAGTTTTTTGAGGTGTTCAAGAACTTCGCACTCATCAATAGGTTTTACTGTTTCTTCTTCTTCTAAATATATGTGACTGTCTTTTGTCTCATTTGTTGTCGAATATTTTTTATACAACTTTTTGTAAAACTCGGTGGCATGGTTGATTACGTCTTGCCTTGTTTTCGTTTCTCCAAATTCTTTTTTGAGTTTTCCTATCCAGTTTCTATGTGTCGCTAGTTCTTTATAAGCTCTTCTGGAACTTCTATATTTGTTTAAGTTTCTCTCTACAACTTCTCTTTTGTATTTAGTGTAATCATTTCTTATGGCCTTGCTACACATCTTGAATAGATTCTTTAGCTCTTCTTTCATTTCTTTGGTTTTGTGTTTGGTGTGCATTAGTTTAGCGCGTTTATCCATTAAGTCTTTTGTTGTTCTGCTCAGGATTTTTGTCTCATCTTTTAAATTGTTATATTTATTTTTCAGGCTGCTCGTAATTGCGTATTCCATTTTGTCATAGTAATTTTGTACATTGTTTTCTTCCGGTGGTACGCAGAATTGTGTCTCTAGGTTTTCGTTAAGGCTTGTTAAATACAATGATTTTTCATCGTCAGTTTTAGGTGTTCTAGGTAATGAGCTGTAAGTTTTTCTGCTATTCTTAGGTGATTTCAAGCTAAAGGATGATCTTAGTAATCTGTGGTCCGATGGAAATGGCACATTATTTAGTACTTCTAGATTCGTTATTTGCTTTGGCTTGTTGCACATAATGTAGTCAATTTCGTTTTTTGTGTTTTGGTCTGGAGATATCCAGGTCCATCTGCGATCTGCGTCCTTTTTAAAATAGGTGTTCATTATGCTCAGTTTTTGTTCGCAGGCATAGTGTACAAGTCTGTTGCCTCTCTCATTTCTTTTCCCGTACCCAAATTTCCCCATTATAAATTTTTCATATTTTTTAGGTTGTCCTACCCTAGCATTGAAATCTCCCATTAAGATCACATTTTGGTCTTGGTTTTCTTGTGCTTTCCTTATATCGTTGTAAAATTTATCAGTCTCCTCTTCGGAAGCTTGCTCAGTAGGTGCATAGGCCTGTACAAGAGTTAAGAGTTCATGCTCATATTTTAGTTTTAGGACTGCCACTCTTTCTGATATGCCCGTGAAGCTTACAATGTTTTGTTTGTGAATTTTCTTGACTAAAAAACCTACTCCATACAGCCCGATCGTTTCACCGATGTAGCATAATATGTACTCTTGATGTTCTTCTATATTGCAGCCCTTTCTCCTAATTTCTCCCAGGCCTATTATATCAAAATTTATGTTCTTGAGAGCGTAGGTCAGTTCTAACAATCGTTCTTTTGTAGACAATGACCTCACATTATATGTGCAAATCTTCAGTTGTTGTGGAGCTTCTTTAAGTTTAATTTCTGGTGTGGTGTTATATTGGAATTTAGAGGGTTTTGGTCTTACACTCCCACGATGACCAGTCGGCTTGGGAGCAGACCCTCACTATAAACACCAAAAGCCTCTTCATTCACCAAAAACGACAGTGTGGGCTGCCATATCCGCAAAGGGCATAATCGGTCCATACTTCTTTGAAAATAATCAAGGAAATAACGTAACTGTGAACTCAGTGGAATACGTGAAAATGTTGCGAGAGTTTTTGACTCCACAGTTGCATGAATTTGAAGGATACAATAGCCGGACTTGGATGCAACAAGATGGAGCAACATGCCATACATCAAACGTGACTTTACCGTTGGTCAAAGAAATATTTTCTAACAAATTGATTTCTCGCATAGGTGATATCCCATGGCCTCCCAGAAGCCCGGACCTTACACCTTGCGATTTTTTCTTGTGGGGAAATCTGAAGAGTCGAGTATACCTTAATAAACCGACGACCATATCCCAATTAAAAGAAAACATCCACGAGGAGATAGCCGCGATTCCTCGCAGCATGTGTCAACGAGTTTTCCAAAGTTTACGTAGTCGATTGCAGGAGTGCCAACGACGAGACGGAGCACATCTCGACGATGTCATTTTTAAAAAATAAATTTTAATAAATGATAATTACGTTAAATAAATCATAAACAAAATAACATTTGTACTTTTATTTCTAGACATGTTTCAAAAGTGCAAAAATTTTTGGCCCACCCTGTATTTAAAGAAACAGTATCACGCTATGGAAGTTTGACAACGCTCTAGTCAAATATATTTAATACTATACTCAATTGGATGTTCTAATAGGTAAAGAATAAACGGAGTGAGCCTTTTAGAACTAAGTAGAGACACTATATTACACAATTATATTAATACACGAAAGGTATGCCATAACCGTAATATATTGTGAAATCATAATATTACTTAACCCTTTGCGGGACGGTACTGACAATTTAGATTGTTATGGTGTGACAGTAAAATAATGCATACATTTTTTTATTACGGCTATATCAGTAGCGTCATATACAAATACCAAACTATGATATTTGTAGACAGTACTCCCATTACCGTAAACCGGCGTAAGATTCTGAAGCAATTGAGGGACAATAGTCTACGTCTGAATCAAATTCTTCTCCGTCATCACCATAGGGGTCATCATTTTCACTGGTTTCGGAATACAACGACGAAAAATAGCGAACACGACATTTCACGATCGCAGGTGGCGTGACACTACTCGTTCCACGTTAACGTCACGGGCATTGCCGTAGTGTGCGTGCTAGGACTCTATAAAATAGACCCACACGTATACTTTCAATGTGTTTGTTCAAGTGTTAAAATGCTTCTTAGGCAGATGAAGACTAATATGATACGACAGTATGAATCGCTCTGTTAATATTAAGGTAGAAAAATTAAATGCATGAGCCGTATCAACATCTTAAAACGTTTTAAACAATTACGGCATTTACCGTACTGCCATTCTTGAAATCCACAAACTTTACGGCATATGCCGTGCGTCCCGCAAAGGGTTAAATAAAAATAACATACATCACAATGTACTATGTCACTTTAAGTCACAGTACCGCAGTAAAAGTGTTTTCTGTTTTATTTACCTCTATCTTGTCAACTACTCTGTAAAAAATACATTATTTTTAAAAATAGTAAAACAAATAAACTCAATGGAATGAATGAATGTAAAATATTAAGTATTCAATATGCATAGATCTACAAGGAAGAAGGCAGTGTGGATGTGCTGCTGACTGTGCTTGAGTTGTACGCGCAAAGGAATGACAGCCACTACAGAGACCCCGATCCGGATTTACATTTAGTGGGTTAGAAAATACTTCTATACATATCCCACTTGCCCTTGGTCTACTTTCTAATGACATAATGATAATAGATCAATAATGTCATTCTTATGATATAGTAGATATGTCCCCTCAATGCGTGTTTCTTTAACAACATCTGATGAAAAGATGAGAGGAGAAGTAGAATACATAAAGATAAAAGAAACTCAGCAACTTTAAGTTTTGATATCGTATTTTGTACGTATGTTCCAGGCTCCGATCTTGGTGGATCCGACGGTTCAAATGAAGATGTACTTATTAAGGTAAGTGAACCACATTTGAGTTAGTTATTAGTATTTTTTTCACATCCTCCGTCACACAACGTTACGATTGCTACTAACATTCGAATTGTAATGCAAGTGATCGCTTGTATTTCATAATTTGTAAAATGAGTTTAATACTTTTCATTTACGAGACCGTCAATGTACTGTAGATCGTCCGCGTGCTCGCCAACCTGTGCTTGGAGCCGGTGGCGGGGCGGGATATAGCGGACACCCCGCAAAGGACGGTTCGGGCGCTGCTGAGCTGCCTCCAGTTAGCCGGGAGTTGCGGAGAGGTCGGTACAATGCCTAATAACTTATAACTACTACGTCATATTACGATTATTATTATTTACGACGATATTTAATGAAGTATAACAATTAGTAGTAGTTATTTGTTTTGCGTGACAAGAGTTTGAAGAGAGTGTGTTATATAAACTCGTCCTAGACACAAGACCATAACTATTTGCACTACAGACGGAGACAGCAGAGAGAGAAGACAAGTGCTGCATCGAGCGCCGCGAGGAGCTGGCGGTAGCGGCGATGGCTGCCATCAACAATATCACCTTTTATTTCGAGCCTTCAACCTCTACATCGCACTTCATCATCTTAGAAGATCTGGTTAAAGGTAGAGATCATAAACATACCACATATTTCGATTTAGAGAAAATTATTTTGAATCATATATGTGCAGTACTAATACACAACGCACTGCTATATTTCTGCAGTATCTCTTCTCATTAAACATCGGTGACCCGCAAGCTCATTTGATCTCCTCTAAAATAAAAAAATAATAAAAAAATCTGATAATCGAATTGATTGCGATGGTTTTAGTTGTTCGTACATTGCTCACTAAATATATTGACTTTTGTGAAACAGTAATTATCAAAAAAAACCGCTTGAGTTTGTTGTGAGAGCAGTGCGTTTGGAACACTCATAGACTTGTTCTAAGTTGGGGAATGTTTACAGAAGGGCTTATTTCGATACGTATGGTATCACAATAGTCCATTTGTTAAACAAGTGATTATTTAAAGTGGAAGAGATATAAATAAATAAATAAAATCCTTTCAACCGTTTTTAGCGACGTGTGGTTGTCTGTGTGTTGGTCGGAGAGCATCGCTGGACGCGCTGCGTGCGCTTGGCAACCTCAGTCGATGCCAGCGCGCGGCGCGGGTGGCCGTGCTGCACGGCGTGTTGGACGCACTGCCGCCCTATTATACGCATGGTACATCTGCAGTGTGGCAGCAACTAGAGATGAATGTTATGTACAGGAAGCTACAATGTATAGCTCGAGTCGTTAATTCCATCACAAATTAATTTGTATATTATTTATATATTATAACCCCTAAGATCCGGATACCCGGTTTCCTATTTGCATATTCTTACTTTATTGTGTTTTATCTCAGTTTACTACATTCGTTATTTGATTCTTTTCATATCTATTCATATACGTTAAAACATATAAATATTTAAAAAATAATGAAAAGCCAATAATTTTATATGTGTACTAATTGCAAGGTAAAAAATAATTAAACTTATCTCTGGGGATAAAATAAAATATTGCTATATTTCGAATTTATTCTTAAAAACATGTTTTTGAAATAGCTTTTAAATGTTAATCGCAAGCTTTATTGCATTTTTAACATGGAACATGATCCTATTATAATTTTTCGTCCAGTGAAATCTGTCTCTTAAGTAGACCCGTCGGACTTAATTGATCTGGTTGCTTGTAGAGTTTATTGGTTTGCTATAGCTGCATTCGATCGCAATCCGAGTGGTTAAGTTTGTCTTTGGGCGAAACGAACGAAGTAAGAGAAGCGGAGCGTTTTACTGGAGACTTTTTACATTCTTTGTCACGAATTGGCTCGAAGACTACTTGACGGTAAATTATGAAACTTTGCAATCAAAAAGACACACATAAGATGATGGTTTTTAAAAAAAAAAATGAAAAAAAAAATATATCATATAAAAAAACCGATATCCCATTCAAGTCAATGGGAAACGATGAGTCAATACACTGGGCTCGCTTCACTCAATATGCAACGGTTTATTGGCGCCCCTAGTAATTTTAATATATTTAGAACGTACTTCAATCGATGGCATACTACTTCTTCACTTAATTGTCGCAAAAACAATCTGACCTCGTTTGTTTTCTTATCGTTTTGTTATTTTCGTTTTGTATTATGTAGCTTACAAGAGGCTTACAAAAAAGCGAGAGTTCATCTGTTAGTTTATGTATATTTACATGTACTAGTAAATTGTAAGGTGTATTGCAAAATACTTGCAAATTATTTGTAAATTTCTGCAAACCTTGTTGGTTTGCGGAAATTTACCGTCTGCTTGTACAAGTGTGAAATCTCCGTAGACCGAGTACTTGTGCAAGTGTGGACTTAAGCACTAAATCGCTCTGGTAACTACCATTAATAAAGTCATATTGAAAAGACTGTATCGACAGAGGACGCGGAGGTGCGGAGCGCGGCGGCTGGGGTGTTGGTGAACGTGTGCGGAGCAGGGGACGCAGCGGGGGGTGGGGAGGGGAGCGGTGCGGGGGGCGTGGCAGCGACGCAGGCGCTGTGTGCGGCGGCGCGGGCTCGTGACGTGTCAGCCGCCGCGTTGCTGGCGCGCGCGCTGTGGAACGCACACACGCACCGGCCGTTGGACCCGTCGGACGCCCGTCGCGTCGCCGCCGCGCTCATAGTGTTTATGGGTAAGAGTAAATGTATGTCAAACGTTGTGTATTTTGTTCCATTTAAACAAAATATGGAAATGGTTTGTTAAGATATTTACTACGAGAGAACTACTTTTATTTAATACTAGCGCTATAGATTTAGCGCTTTTGTCACACAGAAATTCAACCGGAACATCACTATCTCACACTCGTACAGCTACGTCTCTTTCGAGTACGAAGACAGATGGCTAAAGAACGTTTTTAAAACATGTCGCAGTCAGCATCGATTTTTTTTTATTTTAGTTTTATTGTAATATATAAAATTGTTGATCACTCCCACTTTCTTTGGGGCAAAATTGGACTTTCTCTCAATGTTTCCGCAAAACGGACAATCGCCCGAAATATCAAAACACCGTATTGAGATATCAAAACTGATAATACTTAGTGCTAGTTGCTTTGATTTACTTTTTTAAATAATGCATGGACCTCCTCAACTATGCGGCAAGCACTGCGAAAAGTGCAAGAAATCGGTAATAAAACTTGGAAGATATGTAGTTGTCTTTTCTGCAAATCAGGAATGTGAATACTCTTTATAAATTGCCATTTAAAATCTATTACGAATATGCAGAGGTCGTTTTTAAAAAGACTCATGCTGGATAAAAAAAATATAGCAACAATAAACAATGCTAGAAATGGATTTCAGATGATTTATTAACTTATTTTTAATTTTGCTAGCTTCTGTTATAATAAATTCTTTAAATCCAACCAAATCTTGAAATCATTTGAAGAAGAAGCTAACAGGAAGAAGGAAGCAGTCAATATTTACCAAAATTGTTTGTAGCCTCTACTCCAGTTATACTGAAATTAGAATACGGCTAATCCTTTCCTTATAATCTTGCAATCTATTGATACATTTTAGCCAGACCTGCTTTAGCTCAACCCGTATCCGTTTTGCCCTCAAGTTACGTCTGTTTCAGATGAAGATCCATTGTTTCCAGTTTACGAAGCAAAATGTGGAGATCGCCGAGCCAGTGATCCGGAGATGAAAAATCGCGTAAGATCGTTTTTCTCTCAAAGATAGAAAAAATAAATTTTATTCATACAATAAGATAAAATATTGAATTTAAAACTTTAGTTTTGAATGAAAACCACTTGTAAAAAAAAAATGCTTATGTGAAACAACTTACATTCATCACAATACCACTTAATATTCTCCATTTATGTTCTCATACATCATAGCTTTGAAACCCAAATTTTGCCTCTGATGCCCACAACATTTCGTATATACCTACCTAAATACAACACAGGTAAAATTCGAGTTGGACGACAACAACTTCTACAGCGACATTAACGAAGGTTATCAGGAATCGAAGGTGTCTGTTGGAACGTACAGTGTCGAGGAGGATTTATATTTAGAACAGGATTATGATGAAGAAGGGGAAAGGTACGGTTGCATAGACTTTATAAGATTTTAAGGTTTTATATCATAATTTGTGTGTGATTATTGAGTTCTGAACCCAGGAGGCCTGGCTCAGACCTGGGTTTCGAGGAGGGTGCTCCGGCGCCGGCTTGGCGCGCGCTTATCGCGGTGGCGGGTCCGCTGCTGGAGCGCCTGCGACCCGCAAGGCGCGACGCCTCCGTCGGCACCGACTGACGCGAAACAACTGACTATAGGGGATATCATGAATACCTTCGTGCTAGTTTGGTTCCACATACTAGAGACGGCAACACATGCGGTTAAAATAGGTGAAAGTTGGCTTTGAAACCAACATTGGTTTTGTGTCTTTCCTCAATGTGTCGTCACAGATCAAGCAACAGTATAATACCGCGTGTACACATTACTCGTATTTCATTATAGTAAATAAACTACTTAGTCAAGAAAATTAAATTACAAAACTAATTACTCTATTCTATTCAAGTTTAGTACATCAATAAATAATATTTTTTATAGATATATCGAATAATGTTGTAAGTTAAAAAAGGAGAAAGAAAAATATAATTGTTATTATACAAAAAACTCATATATATAATCCAAAAATATTCTAGTATATCAGGGTAAAGTTATCGTAAGTCTTATCAAAGCGTCTGAATGTGACGTCACAAAGGTAATTAATATTGGTTTCAACGTATTCGTTACACCCTCTCTAGTACGTGGACGCTGAAGTGCATGACTGTTGTTTCCGATGTGTTAATAAATGTGTACAATCTGTGTATATTTTATTAAGTTCCTCCTGTGGTCCTGTAAAATCTTTAAAATTCAAAATATTACGCAATTGAGACAATTTACTCTACAGTAATCTAAATAACAACTGTAGATGTATATTAATTTCTACTATTTCTTACCTCAACCGTATTCGTAGGAAGTCTTAATCGTTCATAATATACATGATTGGAGTTATTTGAAGCAGACATCAGACTTTTTATACGAAGAAGCGATATGGACCATTAGGTTAAGGAGAAAGTACAGAGTTAAACACTATGGGAAGGTTCTGTAGGCATCAACGTTATCTTTAAGTACCGACTGTATTCAAATTCAAATTATCTTTATTTAAGTAGGCATTTACACGCACTTTTAAATCGTCAATTACTACAGTACAAAAAAGGTCAGTGTAGTCAGTCTGTAAGTAAGCTACCACTGGCTCGGAATGCTGCTCTGTTGAGAAGAGCCGGCCAGAAACTCAACAGTTGCTCTTTTCAAAAGAAATATAACGATAGATGATGTACATTATAATATAAATCCTGCAAATGATTCAACAACTTAAGTTCCACATTTTTCGATCCACTAAAAACTCTTGAACGTTATAATAAGATTTATTTAATAATAAACTTTTGATTTTAGATTTAAAACTAAGAAATGGAAGGTCTAAGATATCTTGTGGAATTTTATTATATACTAGCTTTTGCCCGCGACTTCGTCCGCGTTTCGTTTCGTTTCAGGCAAAAGGGACCCTATCAAATGGTAAACCTGACCTTGTACCTTAAAAGTAGGCATGAAAGGGCCTTCTGAGATTTGTTTAGCACCAAAGGATGTCATTTGGAATGCACTATTATAAGTGCGAATATTATCTAAAAACTGTTTGGATTGCAAATGTTCCCCTAAAAGTAGTGATTTTAAAGGTTTAAAGGTCTTCGAACGAAGGCAAATTTATTTTACCTCCAGAACAACAGAAACCAGCAGACTCCTTCCTCCACTTCGAAGCATTACAAAAGGAACATACTACGTTCATATCGCCTATTTCAGAAGATGATCTGTAATCAATTGTGAGGTTATAAGCAAACCCACTTTTATATTTATCGGACCACGCCACCGAATTTGTAGATTGATCTACCACGTGTATATCTAAGTCATTAAGACCATGTCGAAATCTATCTGCAGTAAGACGGGCCTCTCGCTGTTCTTCTGTTTCAAGCGACCGAATATTTTCAATTCTTAATCTTTCATTAGATAAAGTAATCAATTGTTCTTGTCTCAAAGAATTGTAATAATCGCGTCCCGACTCTAGTCGTTGTTCATGCTCATGTTCATCTTCAAGAGATCGAATCATGTTGTGGTGCGCCCTATCATTTGTCAAACGGTCTTGATATTGAGTAAAAGTTTCAGATTCTCGAGACAAAATATGACGTTCGCGATCAGCTGTAAGCCGTAATTCCCTCTCAGTGAAGGTTTCGGACTCGCGAGATAAAATATGACGTTCGTGGTCAGCTGTAAGCCGTAATTCCCTCTCAGTGAAGGTTTCGGACTCGCGAGATAAAATATGACGTTCGCGGTCAGCTGCAAGCCGTAATTCCCTCTCAGTGAAGGTTTCAGACTCGCGAGATAATGTATGCCGTTCGCGGTCAGCTGTGAGTCGCAATTCTCGTTGTAAAGCAGTTTCAGCTTCTCGGGATAACGCATATTGTTCCCGGTCAATGGAACGCCTTAGCTCTCGTTGAGAAGAGCTTTGAGAAGCCCGTGTTGTAGCTCGTCTCGCTCTTTCAGCTGCTAATCGCATCTCTCTTTCTGGAGAGCTTTCATTAGCTCGAGATGTTGAGGCACTAACTATCATAGAGTTTAACCGATGTGCTCTTTCCTCTTCCGATTCTTGAGAACGCGTCATTCTCATTCTCCTAGCTTGACTCGAAGTTCGAGATAAAGATGGTCGTTTTTTAGGTGGCATCGTTTATTTTATTTTTAATCGACGGTAACTTAAATTCTATTTAGTTACCCAACAAAAAACTTACGTCAGAGGTCCTAACTATAGCTAAGTATATAATAAATAGAATATAAATCTAAGTGCCTATTAAAACTAAAATAATATTCTAATCGAATTATAAATATGTACGTAGGTACCTACAAATTACAAAAGAATAAAAAATGAAAATAAAGCTATACTTAATGCGTGTGCAATACTATCTACACTTACCTACTTCACTTAAAAATGAATAATAAGAAATACCTACAACTACTGTAATTAATCAAAGTACCTATGCTAATACAAAAAAAACCTTAGATGTTCTAAGTACAGCTGCTATATAATAAAAAAATATAAATCTAAGTGCCTATTTAAACTTAAATACCTAATATTCTAATAGAATTAAACTAAGAAATATGTACCTACCTACCTACAACTTAGGTACAAAAAAAAAAGAAATGAAAATAAAGCTAAAACACGTGTGCAGTATAGGTAGATAGTAGGCAATATCTACCTATACCTACTTCACTTAAAAATAAATAAAAAATACCTATGAATACTATAATTAATAAAAGTACCTACCTACGCTTTTATCTACTCAATACAAAAAAAACTAAACATAAAATGCCCAAAACTAACCTATCAGTAACTAAAAATCTAACAATAATCTAATCTATCTATCTATTATCTAATCTAAAAATCGAATCTAAATCTACTTAAAAAGAAATAAAATAGGAACTATTAATAGTTAAGAATTTAAACAAAACTAAAACTAATTTAGAAAATAACAACAAAAGAAATTAAAATAAACTATTTAAAGACAAAAAGTCGCGCTGATAAGCACGGTTTATAAAATAACAATTATTGTCTGTCAATAAAGTTCAACACTCTGAACGCATCAACAGCCAAATATTGAATGACGCTTGCGCTCGCCTCCCGCCCCTTTTATACTCTGCCGCCGCGAGCCCCGTCGAGCGCGGCAACCGTTACGCAAAAATAATCCTTATAGCTTGATTCACTATTCACGCGCGATGTCTTGTTGGCGTATTTCATGTAAGTAAGTATAAGTTTGGTGTTTCTATACCGATTTCAATGATTCTTTTTTTATTGAATTGGTGCTAATGTTTATTTTTTTTTTAATTAGGAATGATGGTGAGCATTATTGGTTTTATAAACGTAAAAGTAAACAAATATAATAAGAAATCTCCGAACTGCTAAGCTATCGAGAGTTATGCGTGTTATTGTGAGTTAACTATAAAAGGTAGATATATGCTGTCTTGGAATATTTTTCGTGTATTTTTATGTAGAATATTTCCGTTATACATAGTTTCTATGTAGCTCTAACCATTAAGGCTGCACACGCGACGGAAGCTTAAAAAATCAAGCAACTTCTCCCATTTTCTCAACATTTCCTTTCACTGCTCTGCTCCTATTCATTGTAGTGTGATGAAAAGTATACTATTACCTGCCCAGGAGTATAAAGAATAATTGTACTAAGTTTCGTTAAAATCCGTCGAGTAGTTTTTTTTTCTATAAATAACATACAAACAGACAGACAGACAGACAGACAGACAAAAATTTTTTTAACTGCATTTTTGGCATCAGTATCGAACACTAATCACCCCCTGCTACTTATTTTGTAAATATATTTCATGTACAGAATTGACCTCTCTACAGATTTATTATAAGTATAGATGCGTATAAAAACACCTCTCAGAGAATCTCTAGCTTTTAAGTTATAAATAGCCAGCACAGCTGTTTTTTGTAAAATAAATATAGAATTAATTTCGGCAGCACTGCCTCATAATGAAATACCGTAAGATAAAATACTGTGAAAATAACTAAAATAAACAATGATATTATATGATAGTAATAAACAAAATGACGGTCATTTTGAATGTTCTTAGGAACGTTTTATTTACTAAACCAAGGCGAAAAATGTGGCGAAAACTGCGGCCAAAACATTTAGACCTCGAACCACGATATTCGCTTCTCGAATGATGGAAGTATAGTATAAGATATTATATCTTTAAATGGTCACTGACGGGTTTTGTAGTTTTATTGATTTCGAATATTCTTATGTAGCTACAATATGTAGTACGTCTTTGTTAAGATAACCCATGATTAGTTAATCACTCTAAAGGATTATGCGGATGCTTTGCTTTTTACTATTCCAACAATTAATGATTTGAGTGCCAACTGGATTCTAGCATACCAGTAGATCTAAACATTTGTCTTGACAATGAAAAAAGTAACTTTCACAGTCAATCTCTCTTAAGTCTCAACCACAACCACACCAAAGATTAAATATACACCAACAGATAAAAACATTGCCTGCAGTAGTTTTAGTATTTAATTTTACTCTTAATATCAAGACCTTGAGCCTTGAGGTCCAAAGGACCGGTGCAATATCTCGTTCATAACGCTCGTGTTACTTTTAAGATCGCGTTGTCCGGTTGTGTTACGTAATGCATCGAATAATTTATAATCTGTGATAATAAAAATGTAAGTTTTTTTAATTATTATACTATATAACAAAAACTTCAAACATTAGATAACTTGATGATTGCATTAATTTAAATAATTTTACGTCACACTAAATAATCGCTTAATATTTTATTTTATAAGGTCTTGTTAATTTACATATCCTTTATTAGTTCGTTTGTAAAACAACTAACTTCCACTACAGTGAAATGTGGAAATGTGTTAACAAAGGAAACGGAACTGCGACAAAGGAGGTCCACTCAATAATATGTTATCACACAAGCGACAGTTATCAATGACAGTGGCGCAACCAAAAATATACTTCAGTTTTGACCTCGTGATGAACATATTCCGGGACATTCGGAATACCGCCCACATCTAGAGGCTGTTTAGTTTATTTATATAACCATTTATTAATAATTATAAATGTATTAATAGCCAATAATTAGTAAGAAATTAGTTTTACCTAATTTATTTTAACATTTAAATTCTTTTTCCTAATTATTACAAATAAAAATTACCCATACAGGAAATAGAAACCTGTTTATAAATAAAAATATGATTCCAGGGCCAATCTCAGAAACGTCTGAATATTTTTCATATGTTATAAACACTCTGTATACATAATAAGGTAGTAGACCTAATAGGGTACATTTAGGTGTATAAAGTCTCCCGTGCTGATGGTGATGACCACTCAACATATGTTAAAAGACACACCAACATCTAGTCATTTAAGTAATCACCGCTAACTACTTTAAAGAATGTTAATAATAAGCGAAATTATATAAGTCATTAGAATTGTTATATATTAGCAATATTATTTTATATTATATTAGTATTTGATTATTATTTACCAGAGAAATGGGTCAAAAAAGGTTCATCAGTGTGATTCTGGCCTTATCAATTGTGTGTAATGTCTTCTGCTTGCCGGCGAACTTGAGACCGAGGCGGCAATCTTCAGACAATCAAGTGAGTATTACAAAAATATAAATTTTTAACACCTTATTAACTAGTGTAATAGCTATAGCTATGTGTGTTATAGTTAATAATTTATTATCGTTATTATTATAATTACTTTAACTACAAGTAAAATAACTATATATACTTTTCCAATTTTCGGTTAAGCTGTCAGCATTAGAGGGTTCCTTCCAGAAAACTGATAGCCAAACTTTTACTTTTTATTTTTTACTTATATTTTTTCGCCGTTGGGTGTGCCAACATAGTTTTATATAAGTACTATATATAATAAAAAAAGTCGTTCTTAAGTTGTTTGTTGTCTCGAGATGTTGTCAATTAATACATTCGACTAGGTATAAATCTCAAAATTGCTTTTGATATTATTTTTTGTGAGTTTCCTTATTTACTAAAAATAAACTTGTAAAAATATCATTTCGTTTCCTGGTATTAAAATTACTTCCGTCACTTTCTGGTATAATAATATTTATAATGTCGACATCAACACATATAAATGTCCGACTTCAATAAGTCCATCAAGGATTACCGACAAAAAACTTCACGGAACTCTTTAATTATTGTTAATTTACAATTAAGAATTTACAATTTACGTATGTATTATCTGGATATATCTCTTATTTCACATATATCTTTGTAGAAATACGCGGACGGAAAACAATGACATTTAGCAAGTTCACGAATTCTAAATATATCTTGACCTTTAAAAAGTCCCTTTAAAAATCGACTTAGGTGAACAAAACCTAAACTTACATTTACAAAACATACAAAAAAAAACTTGTTTTTATTAAATGGTCCGAAAGTTTCTCGAACATACATATGTAAAAAGTACCGCGCGACAATGACACCGCGATCTAATTAACACATTATATGCAGATCGCATGTTATGTCGTTATTGGTCGACTAGTACTAGAGAGCGGATCACATATATTACATTATCTAATAAGCAAAATGAACAATGAAATTTATATCCCCAAAACTATAAAGAATAGATTTCTAGGTAATACAAAAAAAACATAAAAATCAAATGAGTATTTTCCACATTATCGCAATTTACCTGATTTTTGAATCTCGCTAAAAATGCCCGCTCCACGCATAGTCTCGCGGCGCGAAGCGCCCGCATACAATGTGTTAACACACCAACGAGATCTCTTAAGCTTTCAATAATAGCAGGTCCGTGTGCTTACTTCATAACAATATAAGACAAAGTGAATAAATAAATATAATAAAATTATTTTTCAATAATCTGTCGACACATTACAGTCTGCACTAGATTTAAAATAAGGAAACCACATTTCAATAGATTCATCATTTTTGTACGGACGTATACCCATATTCGTAATCTGGTCTTATATTTTTGGATATTGGGTATTTTTGTAGAAAAATAATAATTATTACGACATACATTGTGTAAATCTACTTTCACACCTTTCATTCAAATATATTTCTTATTTTATTTTATAATATATTGAAAAAAACTATTTAAAGGTAGGCCAGTAAGAAAAATAACAAATTTGAATAAAGTATATTACAGTAAGTATCACATGAACTACTTTAATTATTCACGACACTTTTTATGGGGAAGAAAGAAAAAAGTATCTTTTCTTCTTTTAGTTTTTGAGATATTTAGGATATCTCAAAAACAAAATTGTATGAAATTAAGTATCTGAATATATAAAATAAAAATAAATAAAACAAATTTGTATGAAATTAAGTATCTGAATATATAAAATAAAAATAAATAAAACAAAATTGTATAAAATTAAGTATCTGAATATATAAAATAAAAATAAATAAAACAAATTTGTATGAAATTAAGTATCTGAATATATAAAATAAAAATAAATAAAACAAAATTGTATAAAATTAAGTATCTGAATATATAAAATAAAAATAAATAAAACAAAATTGTATGAAATTAAGTATCTGAATTTGCCAAAAAAGTCCTCCGAATAAAACTATATACTACTTAACTTAGAACAATGCAAATTGGGTTAGTACAAATTCATAAAATATTTTATTACTAAAGTTATCAAATATAATATTATCAGTATAATACATAAACATTATATCTATTAATATATATAACTAGCGTAAATAGATGAAATAAAAAATATCTACCATAACATCTTCACCAAAATTTTGTTGAGAGGTTTCTTAAAATTTGTATTTTGGAATATTGTAATTGGGCTATTGTTTATTATTACTTATTTTTAATATTTCCTTGCAGACCGAGACCTCGACTACCAAATCGAGTGATGTCTCAATCAGTGCAGACAATGACGTAGCAATCCCGCCAGCGCCGTATAACGATGACGATGACTTCGAGACCGCTACACCAGCACCCTCCGGCGGAGGCAGCAACATTTCCAGTTTATTCAGTCTCCTCGGAGCCTTCCTCCCAGGATCAAGTAGTTCTAACGTGAGTTTAACTGTTTTCGACGCAAATTTGTGATCGTTTTTTTAGTATATCGGATGTAATGCTACCAATTTCTCGACGCATTCTTGTTCACGCTTTATAAATCTTATTTAAAGTAATGATACTCATATATCGTATTAATGTTATGAAGGTATACAATGATGATAGTAGGGTGACGGTATAGTATTTGATCAACAACTTTCCTTGTTTTTCTAACTAATTTACGTGTGTTTTTCTATCTAATTCGTGTGTGTTTTTCTATCTAATTTACGTGAGTTTTTCTATCTAATGTGTTGTTTTTTTCTGTCTATTTTGTGTGTTTTTCTGTTTCGCAAACGTTTTCCTCTCTATTTGCTTGTGTTTTTCTATCTAATTTGCTTGTTTTTTCCTGTGCTTTGTTTCGAAGAGTGATCTTAATTCTTTCAAGTGCACCGTATCTATCTGCATCATCTATCTCGTTTCTGAACTGTAAAAGGTAAGCTAATATATTCAATTTACATAACAAATTGACTTTTAAAGGAACTAACATATTTATATTGTAAGAATAGAAATATATTAAATTATGTTTCAGAGATTTCAAGATTTTATCCACCAAGTGATAAAAGAGTTGATCAAAATTAATAAATCAAGGAGAATAATTAAACGTGGGATATCAGACAACAAGGTAGAAGTTGATTACGAAAAGCCTTACTTACGACAAGAAATAGACGAAAATGATAGCGATTCTGAGGAATCGGTCGATACGAGTGAAGAAGATAAAAATGAGACGGAGGAGAACTCTGATTCTAATGTGGAATCTGATGAAGACTATGACGAGCCTCCGGGGGGAGATGGGCAGGGAGGGGGGGTGCTAGGCCTCCTGGCCGGACTGAGTGGAGTAAGTACTTAAGGAAATCTATTATAATTCAATATATAAATTATATTTGACGTTTTCAAATTTAGTATGGCCTTGCTATTTTTTTTACATACATATTCGGTTAATGAGCAGTATTGAATGAAGATTAAAATGTAATGAAAATTTATGTTTGCAGGAGGATGGACAGTCCGATTTGGGATCTCTTCTCGGGGCTATAAGCGGAATTGTTGCCAATCTAAGTGTAAATAACGACTGCTAAATAATTTAGTTTCACGATCATATTTGTGTATTACAATATTTTTTTATTTCAGGGAGATGGAATTGATTTAAATAGTCTTATAGCATCTGGGATAGGACTTTTTGTGGGGTTATTGGTACGATATATATGATTATTTTCTGCACTTGATGGAAAACTAATAATAATATTTCTAACAATTACATTGACTATAAAACAGTCAGAAGGAGAGGAGAATCCAGGGGCCGTGATAGCGAGCTATCTGTTGACATCTCTGGACACCATCACAGGAGGAGGTTCTGTACGTAGGCGTGTTGTCGTGTACAAGGGTATTACATTTTGGGTATTATAAATAATACTACATATTTCTTTCTCTTGCAGAAAAATAATGGAAAATTTTTTGGTACATTTTTGTCGAAATTGATAAAGGGTACAAGTGCGGTGAGTAGAATTTTGTTTATTTGTGTCAATAAAACCTAACTTTGAATGTTAATATATTTATAAATGCCTCCACATTTTAGGCAGTAGACCCAGACGCCAGTTCCGAGGAGGAAGGAAGGGAACCTATGAAAGATTCAACAGGGTTTCTCGTGAGCCTCCTCGCGGGGCTCCTCGGTGACATGTCCGGGAGCAGCTCCGCCTCCGCACGGACCGGACACGGACGGACGTACACGAACCAATGATGATACATAGATATATTATGTGTAAATAAATGACATTTCTTCAGACACGGTTTCGATTACAGTCGCACACATTGGTTGTCTTCGCTCATTGAGATTGAATTAGTGGAATTAAAAAACAAAGACACCTGAATATCATGAGGCTGAGTCTTAGTCAACATCGTCGGCTTAGCTCTTAATATGATAGCTTTATTATTATTTGTCATATTAGAAGCTAAACCAGCGGGTTTCAAACCTACCCGTTCCTGAATAGCGCCGCCGCTCCGCAGACCGAGCCGCCATGACTGCGGTCTTTCCGACGAATTTGACATTCTACATTGTCATAAATTCATTTATTCATAAAAAAAAAAAAAAACAACATCAAAGGTCTCAAAATAAACACAAATAATAAATTACTTTAAACAGTTAGGAGCGAACGTGAAAAGGAGTTAAAGTTAGTTCAACTTATTGAATTAATTGCGATGGTTCTAGTTGTTCGTACATTACTCACTAAATATATTGGCGTTTGGGACACAGTCATCGCAGTAAAAAAAACTCCGCTGAGTTGTTGTGAGGTACTTCTCAGGGCAGGGCACATTAGGAATACTTGTAGCCTTGTTTTAAGTTGGAGAGTGTTAACAGAAGGGCTCATTTTGAAAAGTATGGTATCATAGTCCTGATACTCCCCTTTGATATACAAGTGAGCACTGGTATGGATTAAAAGTTGAAAAGATACAAATATATATATTAAATAAATGTATTTGTATGGTCTACAGACGCCTTCTTCGGGGAGCCCCTCTCCGCTGTGGACGTTGAAGCTGGACGTGCTCCGCGCGCTGCTGCAGTTCGCGTCGTCGGTGCTGGGCCTCGCGTCGTCTTCCGTCTTCTCCTCCTCTTTCGGTTAAATGTTAATAAATGTGTATATAATATTTAAATTCGTCTCTCTCCCGCTGACGTCAACCCCAATTCGTAGATCTGAAAAGAGCGTTATGATTTTCGTATCTGTATGTACGCAATTCGATTTGAAATGATTTAAGAATTGTGTCGACACTAAAAGTATATGCGATCGTTAACTTTAAAGATAAACAGTATACAACCGTACGTTTAATATTTTTGATTATGTTCAATTAACCGTTTATTTTTATTGGATTATAAATTCCTAACTACGCTATACTCCTATTCGACACTCACGTTAACATTGGGCGGTGTAGAGAGCACGTACAGGATAGCATCCGCCACCTCGGTCGGCTCCAGCATGGGATCATCTCCCGGGTGGTCAGCGGTTATCTCCGTTCGGACGAGGCCAGGGGAAAAATTCTGAAACATCCGTTTATCATTATCTATACACATCAGATATAGGGAGGGATAGGTCGAGAGAGAGAGAGAGGGGTGCATAGACTTTGTTCTCCTTAAAATTCTTGTTAAATAACCTTATCTCTGGGCTGGTATTCCTCAATAATATCTACCATAAGCAAGAGGTCCGTCAATGACTTACCGTGACCTTGATCTTGCTCCCTACATCCGCCAGCTCGTTGAGGAGCGCGGATGAGAAGGCGCTGACCGCGTGCTTGGTGCTGGAGTATACGTTGAAGTACGAACTGAATGGTATGTAGTGACCCGCTAGGCTGAGAAGAATTTGTTTTTTAGATATACAGTACTTATAAATCACAAGGCAGGAAAAGATGGCTAAAGTTTTTAGTTAAAAAAACAAGTGCGTGTGGGGTCACATATACTTTCGCGCATTTTTTCTAGATGTTACAAAGATATGCAATTTTATAATAGGTAGATGAATTAATTATTAATTTCGGTCGTATGGCCGATAGACTTTGCCAACGACTTTGTTTTCATTTGTTATTTTATGATCTAAGATACAAGATATAAAATTTAATAAAGTAGTATGTTATAATATAATCATAAAAACTTAAAATACTTTGTTGAACGTGTATGATTTTTTAAAAGAATTAATGATTTCTGATACAATTAGATTTTGATGTTTTCTGTAAGATAAGATCAGTATATTTTAATACGAGTAATATATCGGTTTTGGTTAGAGGTAAGACTTAGTAAAATATATAATAATTACCTAGAAACATTGACAATATGTCCGTCAAAACTTCTCCTCGTCATTGAGGCGATAGCGTGTCGGGAACACAGCACCAGACCCTTGAAGTTCACGTCCAGGATCGAGAGCAAGGACGCTTCACTCAGAGTCATATCACCCACTTCTGGAATTGTTAGTAGGGTGTTACAGATAACTAAATAGATATCTGGTAATATTGATTTAGACAGGACTGCCTTATTTGCATTTTGTTTTTCTATGGTATAAATAATATGGTAAATTCGATGCCTAAAATAATGGAAACTATTTGCGATTATGGCATTTGTTATATTAACCATAATATTACTGTTAGTATTTGAAGGTAATTACTCTTTTTTATCTTTAAAAATAATCATGAACAAAATCTTACCTAATACGCTTATGAGTTAATTTTAATTTGATCTAACAAATAAAATACTGGTCCTATAGCGGATGGACTTCCGGGATATGTTTAAAATATAAAAAAAACAAAACTTAGTAGACCACTTATTAGAAATGTTATTATAGCGGATAATATCATGATGATTCTTTAAACTATTGCTGAATATGTATTCAGTGATATTATACTTAATTAGTTACCCGTGATTCTTCCCGGTTTAAAAAGGCCGGCGTTGTTAAGGAGTACGTCGGTGCCACCGTGAGTCTCGTCTATCCATTGAAATGCTGACGCTATTTCTTCAGCATTACTTATATCGCATTGCCTTGAATAAATTTTACCTTCACCGGTCACATTGGTATTTAATTCCTGGAGTATTTGAATCACAATATTACCCTTCCAGTAAGATATGCTTAAAACAGCCCCAGTGTGGGTTTACAAGGATTAAAAAAGTAGGGTTTCATTAAATTATTTTACAGACAGGGAGAAATAAACGATTGCAGGTTCGCTTTAAAACTAAGCTTTAGTTCTAAAGTGTCTGTGTATCAAACAGTCTGACTCACTTCAACTAAATGGTCTCTGCGAGCCAGTCCGATAACAGTAAGTCCGTGGTTGGCCAGCGACACTGCTGCGGCTGCCCCAATACCGGAACTGGCTCCCGTCACCACAGCCGTTCTCCCAAACCAACGATCCATTTAGATTTTATAACCTGACTGTTAAACAACTCATATATACTTATATTGTATATTCGCAATATCCATTGTATAAGTTAAACGAGTATGTTAATTATTGTAATAGTTTATTTCATTTTAACAACATACCGAAGTGCATAGTCATAATACAAATATCTCGGCGAAGGGCAGAGATAAGTATGTTCAATGTAAGTTTTGTATTAAATTTTGAATGATGCATAATTAAATAAACAATTAAAAGCGAAGAATTATAAGTAATTAATTTGCAGAAGCACAAGTAATTAATTTGCAAAAAACAATATTGAGCGGCGAGAAATATTGACTTCAAAATTTTAAAATGCAACTCACTTGCATTTACCATTAATGATTTTTAAGATTTTGGTACACAATTTCATCCCATTTCTAGCAATCATTTTCAGCTCGCAAGTTTTAAACCAACATATATCAGTGAATAATTAGGTTATATTATATTTCTTGATAATTTTGTCAATCAACAATCATTCAATACTTCGGCATATGAAGCTAAGTTTTCATTGTACTGTCCTTAGGTCTTGATCTACCAACCTCTGAGTCAAGTAACATTATAACATTGTATCGTTGTAAGTTGTAAGCGAGCTTGTGATTGGTCGCATTATTTGGGGTCAAATTGAAATTTTATGTCTCCATTAGATGTTACCTATACCATATTGTATGAAAACATTTAATAATTAACTGGTGAATTAATGAATTTTAAATACGCTAATAACATAATTTTCTTTGATTTTCATAACTCAGCACGGTGATGAAGTTATAAATTATACTGCTGAAGATTTTAAGAAATAAAAACAAGGTGACAACTTTTTGAAATCCATGTAAATTCAAATGGAACTGGAAATGAATTGATAAATGCTGTCATAGTTAACGCACGAAACTTAACTGATGCTATGAAACTGTCTCATATTAATTTAAATGAACTAGTGGTCGCCCAGTGGTCGAAATTCGACCATATAATAAATTTAAATTGTAAGTGACTTAATATACATTATTAAAATAATTAATATACATTATTAACATACATTATTCAAACATTATTAAGGTTCTACTATCGAAAACTAACTACTATAACCACAGATTTTACCAAGACTGTTATTTGCCAATTTCTTTTTTGAACAAATTATATGAAATTAAAAGAAATGTTCAATTCATGTTCAATTCTAAGTAGTCTGTTAAATTGTTGTAAACTTCAGACCTAAGACTTGTTTGATTTTGTCGAATGAAATGTAATCGTGAACCCTCTATTCTCACATACATATCAACAATCCACTGCAGAAATAGTTTTTGTGAATGGTGTTACATGCTGAAATCATTTCTAATTGCTAGTCGATAGGCTGTATACTGAAGCATGGTTAATTTATTTCTGGGTGCTCTTGAATTAAATGTAGTTGGTGTATTATGAGCAATATTGACATGCCACCCAGTATCACCGTTGGGAAAAAGCAGTGGGTACGCTAAAGGGTCTAATGATGAGTCCAAAACTGAGATATTCTTAATTATACCATTAACTTTTGAAAAACAAATCATATTTCATTCAAAAGGTGGCTTACCATCAACTGTATTAAATATTACTGCTACATCAGTTTGAACTGCATCATTAAATCGGCGTAGATCTAAATGATGATTTACTTTAATGAGCATACAAATTTCTTTGTTTTGATTTTTGACTCTCGGACAATGATGTTTCATAGCAATGAATGACCGCACAAAAGGATTACTGCCTTCCAATTCCAGTGAAATTTCATGCATAATGTTGTTGTTACATGTTTGACTAACATGTTCTTGTACTCTATAATTAATGGCAGTGTCAACATCATAAAAATATAATTGTGCATAACATGGTGAGCGACCATATGTGGCAGTCATTGGGCCTGATCTGTGATAAAAAAACATCATGTATTTTGAAATGATACACTCCACTTGTAACTGCCTCAGCAACTTTGGCTTCTGAGCTAACCATAGCAAAACATGAATTATATTTCCTAATATTTTCAAAATAATTTTTTGATTTACTTTTTATTGAAGGTTCATTTGAAGTAAGTCCATCATATATTTTAAATCAAATATTCATTTTGACTTAAGGGTGGTAATATTGCTTTACCCTTGTGACAACATGAAGTGAATGCAGTTTGGTCGCCTAGTCACTTCAGGTTCAAAATGTTAATGTCATAACTTAAAAACACATTTGGAATGACATTTAGAGCACACTTAAATGCATCTCAAAATCATATTACTATCTAATACTACTGATGAGGAATTATTCCTTCCTCTTAGAGAAATATTCCTTCTTCTTTGTCTCTCACTCCGACTCGTTAATGTTCTATGTCGAGGCATAATTAAAGTTCTTTCATAGATTACTGAAATCAAGAAGAGAAAAAGTTTTTACACAAAATTACTTATTTATCCTAAAGTATATGCAATTACTAAAATTGTAAACTACAATAATTGCTTTGAACCAGCAATATCAAAAATGTTTGTACCTGAATGTTGTTATTGCAGATTGCTGCTACAGAGCTTTCTTTATGCATATAATGATAGTCCTTGAAAGACGACGATACGTTTAAATATATCTTACTGCTGCACAACTCACATAAATTTGTATAAACGCTCAGTATTTCACGTAGTATTCGTCAAATAAAACTTTAATTAACTTTAAACATTCAATAAAACCACAACAAACAAACTTTTCAACTACGTCTATAATAGAGAAAAGAAACAATTTGACCACAGAGTATGTATGCGTGTGTCAAATGCATGCTGGTTAGTATAATGTTTTATTAACTGATTTAATTTATTTTTTACGCATTATTATTAAAATCTTTTATTATATTTAATTAAATGAGACAAATTAAACTTTTTTTTTGAGTACTCTGTCTATGCACAAAATGAAAAACAAAAGAAACCATTTGACCACAGAGTATGTATAGGCAAATATATATATTTTTGATATGTCAATGTCAGTACTCTAAGTCTGTAGTAAGTATGTGTGTGTGAATTTGCATGGTAGTGTGTGTAATATTTCTATGTCTATAGACAAAATGAAAAACAAAAGAAACATGTGTGTGTGAAATGCATGGTAGTGTGGGTAATGTTTTATTTATTGATTTAATGTACTTTATAAGCATTATTATTGAAAAATATTAGCGTTCTGCACTTCTCCTGTACATAAACTATAAGTGTGCCAAGTTTTATGCTCTTGCGTCCGCGCAATTTTCGTAAAAAGGGGTCCAAAGTTTTGGCATCACGTATTAATATATAGATTCAAAGGAAGGCTTAGAAGAATTTTATTTAAGTCGTCAATGACATTTTGACAACTATTTAACGTTAATTAGTGCACATTAAGTAGGAGCTAGTGTTGATGCACAGCTGAGTATTTTCAAACAATATAGTGTGTGATGGCCTTTACATAAATTATATTGCATTATTTACAGCAATGTGTCTTCAGTACAGCGGCTACAAATAATAATTATAAAATATCTAAGCCATAAACACAGACAGTCACAATTATATTGGGGTCCTAACTTTAATCTTTCTTAATTGAGCTGAGCGTAAGCGAAGCTCTTAACCGTTTGGGAGACCTTTTTTTGTGTTTTGTTGTCTCCAGAATGCTACGAGATAATTAGCTGAAATTTTTTTCATGTATGTTTGAGCCAAACGCGGATGTTATAGCTAAAACAGAATGAAAAAATGTTTAGCCATTCCAAAGTTATCAAGAAAGAAGAGGGGCTCAGTTCAACACCCGCCGCTCACGGTTGGCGGATCCTGGTGTATAGAGTCGGTTAAAAATATTTCTATCTAGTAATAAGGAATTTGGTTCTACCATAGTAGGTATAGTAGGTTAGTATTAGGCAATAGATTATTATATTTTAGAATATTAATGTTTAAGAATCAAACTCACCGAATCAAAATACTCGAACACAATGTAAAGAACCGTTAAAGCTAAAACGACCGGTCACTTCACTTTCACGTTAGCGAATGATTTCACTTTTACTCTTTAGAAAACAGCAAAGCAAACTATTAAACCACATTTTCTTAGTCATTTTAAAATAAACTTTATTTATTAATAACATTAGGGTTACTTTCTTTTAGCTATTTTATATTAACAAATAATAAATTTAATCGATTTTATTATTTATCTATATTAGAAAATATCACAGATTTACCAGATCTGCGATCATCACTCACATATTAATTCCATCCATCGCCATCGGTTTTTGCAAAAATAGTTTTAATATATTTTTCTGTTTTCACGTGAAAATGGAAAAAAACAGAAGCATAAGGCATCTTTTGATTTAGATAATACAACATTTGATTTAAAGTCAACACAGCATTTAATTTGATTTCGTCAAGCAATTTGTTTGTAGTAATTATAACCCATACATCAACATTAAAAATAATCAATGTATAATCTGCAAGAAGTACAATTTCACATAGAACCTAGACAAAAAGGGTAAGTAATTAATGTGAAGTAAAAATAATAATTATCCTTGTGGAACACCCATATTTAAGTGAGAACCAGCCCATTTAAGATTATGTACATCAACCGTCTGGATTCTTTGATTCTGATAAGAGTTAATAAGATCAAGCGCAGAACTAAGCATAGCGGTTATGTTTGAATAGCAATGTTTGATGGTCTACGCAATCAAAGGCTTCGGCTAAAACGCAAACCCCGATTGTATTCTGTGACTTCATCCATGCGTCGTAAATATACTTAAGCAACGTCACATCAGTATCAGCTGTTAATTTACCTTTGGTAAAACTATACTGTACCAAGTTGTTCGCTGTGCATGACTTTGTTGCTATAAACAAATTCTGCCATTTGGTACACTTTGATACACTCCAAACACTTTGTTGCTATTTAACAAATTCTTCCATTTGGTACACTTTGGTACACTTTGGTATACTCTATACACTTTGTTACTTTTTAACAAATTCTTTCTAGTTTAGAATATTTTTTTCAAAGATCTAACTCAAGGTCGATAAAACAGAGATAGGCCTATAACCATTGGTTCTAGTCTCTCGCTATTTTAAAGCAAAGGAACTAACTACTTAACAATTTTTCATAAAATCTCTGAATATATCGGTTTCAATACATGTTTTGGAAAATTAAGGAAAATTCTGGGGCATTATCATTTATAATAGTGCTAAGTAATTTAACTGATAAACCCATACATGTTTTAACAATTTCATCTGATAAAATAGGTTTAAAAACAAAATATTTATTACTGATTATTAATGTTATTAGTCAATTCGGCGATTGCTCAATTATGAAGAATTTGATTTGCGTGACTGTTAATGGAATTTTGGTAAAAGTCTCAAAAATAGTCGCCACACTTTTATCTGTATTTATTTCAATATTATCAATGTCTATCTTTATAGGTCCATTGGCAGCCCTATTTTTCCAGGTAACGCTAGCAGCCCTATTTTTCCAGTAACACTAGATAAAACATCGCAAGTTGCCTTTATTTCATCTTCTGAATTTAAAATTTCTAACATGAATGGACTATCCTTGTACGTATGTTTTTAAATATTTTTGAGAAGTTCCTTGCACCGGATCATGTTTCCATTTACTCTCAATATATAAATAATATAACATTTCTCTGCTGCTGCAGTCACTAAATTTAAATTTTAAGTATTTTATGGTTTTGGAATTAAAAATATAATTTATGTAACAAAAAAAATAAAATTTTATTACTATAAATTATTTTGAGTACATGTGAATATAAATTTTGGACTGTAACCTCAAAATATCCGAGTATTATTTGGATAGGATGGGATAGACTGGGATATGGGACATGTATAACTCATAATTTAATTTATTCAAAGGAATATATAAATTGAAAACACATGTATAGTTAAAAAATGTATATTTTAAGATAAATGTATGTTAATAGAAAAATCTCCGACGCATTCCTTAACAAGGCTATAATGGAAACTCTAAACTATACGTACAGACCGACACACTCATAGGAACATTTGCACCTTACCCTACTTTACTCGCGGCAACTCGTCAAACTATATACAGTAATACCCCGCTTTACGCGAGGGATACGTTCCAAAAAAAAACCACGTTAACTGAAATTCGCGTATAACGAGGTTTATGATTAAACATAGTCAAAAATTATTACAAAAAAATACAAATCATTTTAATCAATCACTTTAATTCTAGGAACACTTTATGCAATACATACTCTTATTTCTTACGGATAAATACATCTATTGTTGATGACTACATTATATTTATACACTCTTTCGTGTAATTCGAGGCATTTGAGCGCGAAATTTGCATCCGCGTTATAGTGAAACCGCGTATAACGGGGTCGCGTAAAGCGGGGTATTACTGTAATTATCGATGAACCTTTAATTAAATTGTTGTGTATGTTTTATTCACAGCCAAATAATAAATTTGAAACTCCAAACTATCAGTTTTATAGTCCAAAATACATACTCTAGTCCATTGTACATACAAATGTTTGGACTATTAAGTTAACGAGTTACCGCGCGTATTAAAACAAAATTATTTGAAGTATTAATACATACTGAATATATTTAAATTTAAAAAAACATAAAATCTAAAATATTAATACTCCAATGGTTGAATAATATAAATATTCTATATTTCATTTTCATTTTAACTACCTAAATATAAACATTTAGAAGCATATAATATATATATAAGATGCACGCAAAGTCGCGGGGTAGTCGCTGTTAATATATATATATGTATATTTATTATATATAAACCGTCTGTCCGTCCGTCTTAAACATCAGATCACAAAACTCTATAATACTTAACACGTTTTTTCTTATAATACTTAAAAATAATCTATTTCTATATTGATATTATATAATCTCTGAAAGAAAAAAAAAAAATTATATAATATAATATGTGTGTATGTGTGTGTGGAATTGTATAAATCTATGGCAGTTAACCGTTCATAGAAAGCAACCAGCTTGTCGTTTTCCAAATTAAACTTAAAATTAAACTAAACGATCCGATCCTATAATACAAGTAAATAACTTACAACTATATAATATATTTAATAATAAATTGCACTTAAACGTATCACCCTATGCTAATATATACACAGATTTACGATTTATATGTTTATTATATATATATATGTATATATATAGTCCATCACTGAAATAAACTCTGCAATTTCAACTTGGGCAAGTATTGGGGCTCCTCCTTTATAATTTTTACCTGAAATTTTTTTATTTATCAAAAATAAAAAGCAAATTTTTGTAGATATTGTTTTATTGCGGACGTGGATGTGTGTTTTGTTAAGGCTTCGGTTAAGTATGCGGCTCCAACACTAAAACGTGTGGAGCCGCATCGGTGTTTCATTGAATTTAATATTGTTATTATTTAATAGTAAAATTTGTATTTGAATGAAAATTTGTAATTGAAATATATAATAGGTGCGCCAATGGATCCGAAATTTCGACTCGCGCGCGAAATCTCGGGTGCCATTTGTATATTGAGCGAAGCGAGCCCAGTGTAATGACTCATCGTTGTAGACGTCGGTAATGTAGGAAATTTCATTGTAAAGCAAATTGTTCGCGCGATTTTTTATCCCATTGACTTCAATGGGATATCAGTTTTTTGACGATTATTCCTCAACGATATGACATTTTTCCAAAATTTTTAAAACCATCACCTAATGTGCGTCTTTTTGATTGCAAAATTTCATAATTTTCCGTCAAGTAGTTTTCGAGTATATTCGTGACAAAGAATGTGAAAAAGTCTCCAGTAGAGCGCTACGCTCGTTTCGCTCAATTAATATGTCAAGGCTTACCTCCTCAAAATCCTGTTGTTCGGATATATCAAGAGGGTCCTTTAATATCTGGAACAATACATTAATAGTATTAGAGATTGCATATTGAGGATAATTACGGGAATTGGGTGAAAGAAATAGGAACATATATTATAATAGTTCACTGTTTAAAACTTTACTGAAAAGATAACCACATTTTTGCTGTGTGAAATGATGAATGATGATGATGATGATGAAGGATGATGATGATGAATGAATATGATGTATTACATTTATACTGACCAGGCTTTAAATTCAAATGGTATTAAATTTACATTTATTCATATATTATTTGGCATTTTAACCTACAATTAAATGATTACAACACTATTTAGTTTATTTGTTATAATAATTGTTGGTCTAAATTATGTTAACTTAATTATTAGTGCCTTCATAAAGTTATTTCGCTTGACATTTTGTGAATCGAGAGACATCTTGTGAAGAATTTTCTCTCTTTCTTCTATATTTTGGAGCTCTATGTTTGATAATAACTAATTCAGGCAAAAGAACTCATCTGACTTAAAATACAAACACCGACTGGACTGTATAGTTCCTAGATATATATTTCAAAAAACAAGGAACACATACCACTAACGAAGTTCTAACAGCTCAAGGCCAGCAGATTCAGAGGAGACACAATTGTATGCTGGTTTAACATTTATATTCCAAGCCATTATTGTGATACACGAAGAGTATGAAAGGGAAGTGGAAGAGTACCTACAAACCTACCTACCTACCTACCTACTTACCTATTTACCTACAACACCTACCTACCTACAAACGCCAGTTCTAAGGAAGTAGACACGAGTGAGGACACTCACTGAAAGATAAGAAATTTTCAGACTTAATAGATAGATGCTACGTTGGTAAAGTACGAGGGGAGGTCCAAAAGTTCGTGGAATGGAGAGGATGGAGCGGGGGTAGGGGCGCTCGCTTGGTGTCATACGAATCGGAGACTCATCATTAGTATAAATACTGAGTTTCAACCCGATTGCGTTATTCGTTTACGAACAGTCGCCTGCTGAACAAGTCAATCCGGAAGAAAACTGAAACTATGGAGAAAATTGGACACCGCGCTGTGATAAAATTCCTTACCAAGAAAGAAAAGAACGCTCAAACCATTTTGAATGAAATGGGAGTCGTTTATGGGTAACAGTGCCCTAGTAAATCAATTATTAACAAGTGGCATTGTCTTTATAAACATGGTCGAGAGTCAATTGAAGACGACCTCCGCTCAGGAAGGCCAGTTGAGGCCACCACATCGGACATCGTCGAAAAAGTGGAGAAAATTGTACTAGAGGATGCCCGTTTGAAGAAAAAACAATTATCTGAATTAGTTGGAGTATCAGACACCACCATTTTGCGAATCCTACATGATAACCTGGGTATGACAAAAGTCAGTGCAAGATGGGTATCGAGAATGCTCACGCCGTTTCAGAAAGAGCAGCGTGTCGATGCGCCAAAGCATTTTTTGGAGTTGTGTGGTGATAAACCTGCACAGATTTTAGACCAAATTGTTACGGGAAATGAAACATGGGTTCATCACTTTGAGCCTGAGTTCAAATAGAAGTCCATGCAATGGCATAAAAAGGGGACACAACCGCCTAAGAAATTCAAGGTGACGGAGTCGGCTGGAAAGATGATGGCTACTGTTTTTTGGGATTGTGAGGGGATAATCTTGATTGATTACAAAGAAAAGGGAAGGACTATAACCGGAGAATACTACGCAACGATATTAGAAAAATTCAAGGATGCCATCAAGGAAAAGCGGCGAGGAAAATTGACAAAGGGTGTGTTGCTCTTGCAAGACAACGCGCCGGTTCACAAGAGCAGAATTGCAATGGCTACTCTGCACACGCATGGGTTCGAATCCCTATTTCACCCACCCTACAGTCCAGACCTGGCCTCAAGTGACTTTTTTTTATTCCCCTATTTAAAAAAAGACTTAAGGGGAAGGAAATTTTCCGACGACAATGAGGTAAGGGAAGCAATTTCGGCTCATTTTGACGGAAAAGATAAAACATATTTTTATAGTGGTTTAGAAAAAATAATTCATAGGTCTAATAAATGTATTGAGCTTAAGGGTGATTATATTGAAAAGAAAAAATAGTTTTGTTGTTTTATTTTATTTAGATCCCTTTCATTCCACGAACTTTTGGACCTCCCCTCGTAGCTTCTAAATAATGCCTGAAACTGAGTCCTAGAGCCGTTATTAGACTTACGATGGAAGAACTCTCAAACCATAATTATTATGGTCATAGTCGTAACAGAGAAAACACTAAACGATGTGGACTCATGCAAACCTAAGAGCCTTCTGCCCGTACTGGTTAAAAATATTACTGATGAGAATACTCCTACTTGTCAGTAGTAATTCCCTCACGCGAATTTAGCTTTAAGCGTAATATTATGGGATAATGCATCATATATTGATACCATCTTTGTACTACAGAAGAGTGCTGTTAGAGGCCTCGAGTCTTTATTTGAGCAAAGCGAGCGGAGCGCTCTATGTGAGACTTTTTGCATCCCATGTCCGGGGTTGGCCTGAAAACGGCTTTACCGATATTCATAAAATTTTGCACATTTATAGCGATGGTTGATAAAAAAAGAGTGAAAAGATACTCATGTCGTTGAGGAATAATCACTAAAAAATAATAATCCCATAGACTTCAATGTAAAATAATTTCGCTAGGTGATGTTTGATTATTTTATATTTTTTGAACTTTGAGCTTTGAACGCTGAATTAAAGATGGGTTACTCGCTTCGCTCAATTCGCCGACCACTACCGAGATTTTGCGAGCGCAGCGAGTCAAAATCGAAGTTCGGTTCGCGCCCCTAGTAAATACAATCAAAGATATCAAAATGATGACTGAACAATCAATTATAAAATATTAATAAATTCAATAAAAATTGTAACATACACAAAACACATGTAGACAGGCGACCGAGACGTAGAGAGTATAACTAGACCGAGCACAAGCAAGTGGACACGAGAGTCGGAACATGTATTGTCTAAGCCGAAGATCACACCTATCAAAGGAAAGCAAACTCGCAAACTACAAACCCATTCTCAAACCGACATGTACTTATGGAATCCGACTATGAGACCGCAAGCAAAAGCACCAATGCTAACCATACCTCAACATTTAGACTATGAATAGATAAACTTGGACCGAACAGCTAACCAAGACAAGACAGCTTCCAGGACAGGATGTGAACACATGTCAATGAACTGATGAACAACCTGGGTTCCAACATTACCAGTGATATTTACCAACTAACGAGGAGACTATATCAGAGTGTATATTCATGCAAAACCTCTACTCCTTGTTACCTCGATGGGAAGACAGCACGAGGACAAGGACAAATGTGTAATTTTTGAAATGTCCAAAAAGACCGCATCATTTTCGTCGAAATATTTCACTTAAATGTAAAACGTGTTCCGTCCACCGATAACAGAATGAGTGAGTGAATGATAGATGGAACGAATGGACCATCGATGTCCATGTTTTGTGCATTGAAATTGGAGATACCAAAATAATAACATTTGAATAATTTGTTATTTTATTTATGATTGTCCTTACATTCTTATTAAGTAAAATGACAAGATTTTTGACCAATTTGTAAATAAAAAATTTATTTTCCGAAATTCGTCCGAGTTACACACAGATATGTCCTCCTCGATCAGATCCAGATTCCGATATGATACAAAGCACACAGGTGCCGTAGTGCGGTAACAGTGCTCTCCGACTCCGGACCTAACAGAGGGTAATCCTAATCGCGATCGAAAATAATCGATTACCTTGGGCGGTCGTCCCCTTCGCGCGTGTCCCCCGCGGGCGGCCAGCACCCGCAGCTGGTGCGCTCGCAGCAGGTGGTCGGTGTGGTCGCGCGCCGACGCCAGCCGCGCGCCGCACGAAGAGAACACGCACGACACGCCCCACTCCGACGCACCGCCAGACACTGCACACACACACACATTCGTTACTACGGCACATGACCTCGCGCCACACGACGAGAACACGCACGACACGCCCCACTCCGATGCATCGCCGGACACTGCACACACACACACACATACGTTACTACGGCATATGGCCACGCACCAAACGGCGAGAACACGCACGACACGCCCCACTACGATGCATCGCCGGACATTGCACACACACACACACACATTTACGTTACTACGGCACATAGCCTCGCGCCGCACGACACACACACACACAAACAAACACGCACGCACGCACGCACGCACGCACGCACGCACGCACGCACACGTACACGTACACGTACACGTACACGCCCACGCACACACACACACAAAACACAGGTTGCTACGGTACATAACCGTGCGCTGCACACGACACTGATATGCAGGGTACTACGCCACACGCCTGTGGGGGAGTACTCACGTCTGGGATGTTGTCCGGGAGCGAAGGCTCGGGGGGCACGCTGCGGAGACTTGATGTCGTGTACCTCGCGCCTGGAACACCCCGAGAATTAATTATTAATTACTCCATGTGCACTGGCAGGTGTCATCGATAGGGCTCCCACCTGTGCGCATACATATGGTTTCTCTGGGCGAAGCGCTCCCCACAGGCGCCGCAGTCGTAGGACTCCGCTCTACCAGAGGCGTGGCGCTTTAGGTGCTGGTTCAGGTTGGTGACCTGCGGACGGACGGACGGACTTGTCACACGCCTTCATAAGCCTTCATGGAATCTGACGTTCCAGAGCTTCATATACGTATCATTTTAACGATCGAATCTCTATTCTTCGAAAAAGAATAAAAAATAATTATTGATATCATTATCATAATTTATATTTGTTTCAAAATAATATATAAAACCATTTTTATTACTATTTTTTTTTAATTACATATATTCGTACTCATTCAGCCTTTTCGATATTATTTACTTTACAACGGACAACACAATGTAAAAGAAAAAGTTTTAGTAAGTTATTATCACAGTTTCAAGGGGGAGTAGAGGGGGTCGCTAAATTATTATGGAAGATGTCCGCCAAAATCCCCGCCCTACAATCCACTATTATTTATTACGATTTGCTGTCATATTTAACGTTTATAGGATAGGCTTTTAAATTTAATTTATGTAAAAAATTATTTGGTGATATATTTCTTAACACAAATTATTCTGAACACAAATTTTATATACTAATTTAATAAAACTCAAAAACGCAAAGACTAAATTTGATACTGGTATTTTAATGTATATTTTATCATACGACAAAAAAAAATAAACAGTAAAATTTCAAAATAATAAAGTCTTTTTTGACTACGGCAAGAGAATACACACACAAGCGTGTCTCTGTGAGTTAGTTACGCACACATACATAAAACTAATGTTCAGAAACATTAACAGTTATATATATTTTTTTAACTTGAAATAAGCTTTTCTGTAGACACTCTCAACTTAAAACAAGTCTATGAGTATTCCCAACGCACTGCTCTGAGAACCACTCAACAAAGTCAGATTATCCTATCACTGTTTCACAAATGTCATTATAATAAATAATATTATTACCTAATATATATATATATATATAATGAATAGTGTACCTGTGCGTATGCTTTGTCACAGCCGGGCTCGGGACAGACAAACGGCCGCTCCCCAGTGTGAAGACGCACGTGGTTGTTAAGATTTGTTACCTATAATTATTAACAAATTATGTTAATTATGTATTAATATATCTCATTAAAATAAGATGTGAAAAGTAGTCACTAGTAATTATTACCGATTCACACTAAAACATTACTTGGTGTATGTATTTACCTGAGTAAAAGCCTTCCCACACTCTTGACACTTGTAAGGACGCTCGTTAGTGTGAATACGGAGGTGTGCTCTCAAATTGTTTGATTGAGAAAACGCTGAGAATAAAATTATATAAATTAGTAAAGTATGCCAAAAGCTCGGAGAGCAAACTAGGTATCGAAATACTAGTATTGATTTAATTAAATAAATTCTGAATCTATATGTCTCTTATCGGCACAAAAAACATAAAGTGTAAATATGTAATAGCAGCTATACCTTTGTTACAATATGTACACACAAATCTCCTCTCGGCTCGGTGATTTCTCATGTGATTCTGGAGCTGCATGCTCTTGCTGAATGATTTGTTGCAGATGCCACAGAAAAGGCTCTCGTGGCTCTCGTAATCCTATAATTAAAAAAAATATATTACTGCACATATTTCAATATTTGCCGCAAGCCAGGAAGAAATTGGAGTTTATATTTTTATAAATATTTTCTGTAATAGTTTACATTTGTAAGCACTGTATAGAATATAAGAAAAAAAACTAATAACTATTCAATGTTGTCATGTCCTTCTTGAAACAGAGTAATGTTAATAACATTTTTATAGCACATAAAAAAAATAATAAACTACATACAATTTACATTATATATATTAGAATGTATACAAAAGTAATTCTTACCTCATCTCTGACTGATGATGGTGATTGCTTCACAGATTCATCATCTATTGTGACCTCGGGTACCAGAGGCTGGCATTTGAAACACGCATATATACCGTCTTTGCCTGTCTCAAATAGTTGCTAAAAAAATATAAGGTATACTTGAATTTTAGAATTCATTTGAAATTGTTATTATTGTGATTAATAAAAATACTTTTTTTTATTATATGTGTATTTTAATTAATATTTGTATTAATATTATTATATTTAATATGAAATAGACGCGCTTGTGAAATATAATTAAATCGTTAAATAAAAATAAAATCTTATATTACATTTAAGCAATTCAATAATGAAAACAGAAAGCTAGCACACAATATTGTTAATCAGAAAAGAAAAAAAATAACACAATGTTTTTATACGGCGCCGAGCCAGACGTAAAAAAAACAGATAGACGGTCGAGGGAAGAAAAAAAAATAAGGCGGGCAGGTTTCGAATGCAAGTTTTTTTTATTACCTACGACTGCAATGCTACAGTTTTCATTGCTAAAGCTTAACAACGTATAACTATTAAATTATATCAAACACTGTACCATTTCAGTCTTAAACTACTTCAAGGTGTAAAATTTTTACAACAATATTACTAAAGAAAACAAAAAATATTGACCGATTAGCAATATATAAGTGCCAAAACGTATAATATGGAATGATTTACACTTACCACAGCGGGCTTTAAGCAAATTCCACATTTATTCATTGTAGAGATGTTTTCTTTAATCCTTATTTGAAAACAATAATATTTCCGTAAATATTAGTATTTTTCTCATTATACGACAGCTCGTCAGTGAAAAGACAGATACAAGCGGGGTGGGGCACAGTGGGGCAGGCTGCTGACATAGATACCGTATAATATTTATATTCACATTTCTTTTTATTGCTTAATCAATATTTTTATAACGAAAAGATAATTCCTAAACTACATTACTGTTCTTAAATTGTTCATATTTTTTGTGAATAAATAGTAGGATATGCTTTTCTAAGATCGTAACGCTTTTAATTTTATATAGCATTTACAGTTTTCCATAGGTTAATTGCAATATTTTATTTTAATTCATAATCTTGTTTACATATTTCTTAATTTTTATATATTATTCCTATTTAAATAATTAAATATATAGAACCACATAATCAATTGTACCTACACCTAATTATATAATCTGTTGTAAGATGTTTTGATTTTTGAAAACATGATAATAAGGAAAATGACACTTGCATAATATAAAGAGTTCTGTAATTTTCTTCTTCTTCCATTTTTCGTCATTGTTTATTTTTAGTTGTGTCACCTTAACTAATTTATTTCTTAAAGGAAATAATATGTAACATTGATGTGTCCCCCTAATATATATATCAAGTGAATACCTTTTAAACTTGGTGAAAAATTGTGGGTTATTCAGAAATAATGTCTGATAAACCAATTGTAGCTAGTGGCAATCAGCCGATAGTTAAAATAGGACATTATACTTTGGGTGCAACATTAGGAGTGGGCACATTTGGGAAGGTGAAGATAGGAGAACATCAATTAACCAAACACAAGGTTGCTGTGAAAATTCTTAACAGACAAAAAATAAAGTCCCTAGATGTCGTTGGAAAAATTAGACGCGAGATACAGAACCTCAAACTATTTAGACATCCACACATCATTAAGTTGTATCAGGTAAGTTTTGAATATGTACATAGTTGCAAAGTTACAACAAACATTGTTTTTACAGTATGATAGATACTGTAATACACATAATAAATATATATTTTGTTTCCAAGGTGATTTCAACACCCACAGACATATTCATGATTATGGAATATGTATCCGGAGGTGAACTGTTTGATTATATTGTGAAACGAGGCAAGCTGCAGGAGCATGAAGCAAGAAGGTTCTTCCAGCAAATCATTTCAGGAGTTGACTACTGCCATCGACACATGATAGTACATAGAGATCTGAAACCTGAAAATCTTTTATTGGATCATAACATGCACGTGAAGATTGCAGACTTTGGTTTATCTAATATGATGATGGATGGAGAGTTTCTGAGGACTTCGTGCGGTTCACCAAACTATGCAGCTCCAGAAGTAAATTATCTATATATTTTTAAATTATGAGCATTACATTTCCTTTTCGTCTTAAAAACAGAGGATAAAACTAACCCAGTTGGGATTAGTTGTTATGAATTATTATTATTCTTTCGTCCCATTTTTATACTATTACTAATACCGTAATAATAGTATTTAATTTCTATTCTTCATCCCTTATCTGATATATAAGATGTTATCTAACTTAATTTTTTAAAGTTTTATTGTCGTCGGATTAATAAACATTAATTTTTTATTCACAAGTACATTTAGCACTATTATTGCAAAAATTTGTTTCTATGAGACATTAAATATATAAGACTGAGCTGAATGTATCTTTATATATACCTTTTATTATTATTTTATTAGGTCATATCAGGAAAGCTCTACGCCGGCCCAGAAGTAGACGTGTGGTCTTGTGGGGTCATCCTGTACGCACTACTCTGTGGAACATTACCATTTGATGACGAACACGTCCCAACACTGTTCAGAAAGATCAAATCTGGAATATTCCCGATCCCCGAGTACCTCAATAAGACAGTGGTCAGCCTGCTGTGTAACATGCTGCAAGTGGATCCAATGAAAAGAGCCACAATCGAGGATGTGAAAAAGCACGAGTGGTTCCAGAAGGAACTTCCCGGTTATTTATTCCCATCTCCAGTGGAACAGGTGGTAATCATGACTTCCGATCTACTAACTGCTGCATGAGTAGGTAACAAGCATTCGGTAGCATCTTGCTTGTGGGTTATGGATGGATAGAGGTATTTGGTATATATGTGTATATATTATTCTATACAAGCCGTCAGCTACGTGGTCTGCTCCCTTATATATTAATTGTTTCACACTATTAGTTAGCTCATGCAGTTTTATATTAACCAGACTGAGAAATTAGTTACAATATTCATGTCATACATTGTATTAGATGTTTCGGACCAATATAAAAAATAAGTAGATTACTAAGAATAGGTCAAATTGAATGATTCCTGTAATGTATAATAATGTGACTTATTTTGTGCGTGTGGTAGGTTGTGTAAAACGATTCCCTCCCCTCCTACGCCCTAGGTCAGCACTCTAATTTGTATAGAAAATGACTTATTTTATCCCCCCATTCTATAAAATGACCTATCTTACCCCCTCCCCACTCCCAGGACAGCAGCGTGATCGACACGGAGGCGATATCGGAGGTGTGCGACAAATTCGGCGTGCGGGAGGGAGAGGTGCACGCGGCACTGCTGAGCGGGGACCCGCACGATCAGCTCGCCATCGCCTACCATCTCGTCATTGACAACAAGAGGATCGCGGACGAGGCCGCCAAGGCGGAGATTAAGGACTTCTACGTGGCTAGTAAGCGTCTATTTCTCACTCGAGCACTTTGAGTGATTACATAGTTTTACAATTTTAACAAAAAGGCAGTATCCTGGGTGTCGCTCGACACTTCTCTAGACCCTGACACTGACCTGACACTGACTAAAATCGGATGGTAGATCCTGTCAGTGTTACAATTGGATAACCAAATATCCCTTAACTTCCTTTTTCCAGACAGTTCTCCGCCGGCCGTGACGGAGAGCGGACGTCCTCACCCCGAGCGCATTGCTCCGCTCCGGGACAAGACATCGCCCGCGCCCGCGCACGACAAGAGGGGGACACCCGTCAAGAGGTAACCTCTTTCTAAGTAACATTCTATTTTCAAAATAAGTATGAGTTTATAATTCTAACATGTAAGTCATTTCCATTTCCAGAGCCAAATGGCACTTGGGTATCAGATCCCAGAGCAAGCCAAACGACATCATGCTAGAAGTGTTCAGGGCTATGAAGGCGCTGGACTACGAGTGGAAGGTCATCAACCCCTATCACGTCAGGTTGACAAAAATCTATTAGACAGATTTGAATCCCTTCCTATTATAACACCTTATGACTTTCAGAGTCCGTACACTGAACAAGATGACCCAGAAGCACGTGAAGATGTCGCTCCAGCTGTACCAGGTCGACTACAAGTCGTACCTCCTGGACTTCAAGTCCCTATCCGGAGAAAGGGAGGAAACGGAGGAGGAGGGGTCGCTGCCATCCCCTTCGCCCACCCCTCCCTCTCCCTGTAACCCCCAACAGCCCCACGGCCACCACACCATGGAGTTCTTCGAGATGTGCGCGGCCTTGATCATACAGCTTGCTCGGTAGAACCAAACACGGCTTAGAACGTTAGCTTATATTATGATTACATAATCATACTAACCAGTGATTGATAATGATAAAGAAATAACATTTTTGAATGGATTTAACAAGATGGCGATCGGAACAATTGAAACGTTTCAAAACTTAATGTTTTTGAGGACAATTCTGATCCGTAAAAGTTTTTAAATCCATTCATTAATAGTTTTATTTATGTTACAATAAAATGAGAAAATGTAAAAAAAAATAAAAATTAGTTTAGGTTAAAGCTTACAAATAATTAATTCTGTTTACTTAACTATTGTAGTGCGCACGAGTCCTTATATATGTTTATATTTATTTAATTAAGTTTTCGCTAACATTATAATAGAATAAGTCTTAGAGGGACTCAACGGTTGGTAAAAAATATATATCAATATAATAATTTAATATAACAGATATAAATGGCAATAATAATAAAAAAAAAACTATAGAAACTTAAACGTAGCCGTAGTATTTATATTAGTATGCAACTTAATAGATTAATATTTAATTAAATTTGTTTTTTTTTTTTAATTTATCATCCAGTTGTGATATTCTGTTAATAATAGTTGTTAGACGGACATCCGAGAGGACAAAGATATGTAATAAAAGGTATATAATAAAAAGTGTCTAAATATGTATATACAAGTATATATTTTATATAATTCTCAGACTGGTAGTGACGTCACTTGCCAGTTGTTTTAACAGCTATGTATGTATATATATATTATTATTCTCTTTGGAAAATTCTCATCGAGTTCACAGTATTATGTGAATAAGGAATTAAAATATTACGATGCATTAGTGATGTCCAACCAAAGAAATAAGTGCCTTTTGTATATAAGCAAATAATTTAGAGTCGATTTGCAAAATCCATATGACAATTTCATTCTTATCAATACAATGTCTGAATATATTATACATATTTATATAAATAAGAAAATCCGGGTCGTTAATTATGTATGTATAGTGTTATTTTGCAGATCGACTTTAAATACAGCAGTGCGGGTCGAGCCGTGTGTCTACGGCTTTATTTGGTTATGTTCAAATATTAATTCCATCATAAAATTCATATTAAATAAATTAGATGTACATATAGTTTTATTTCAATGACACAAATAACAGAATACTGTAATTTATTAAAGATCTAGATTTATAACTATAATTTCTAGTGACGTGAACGTGGTGGGGGCTGGGGGGGTACGTTATGCGGGTGAGGGCGTCCCCCCTCCCTCGTCAGGCTTGCTCTCGAGGCTGAAGGGGGGGATGCGGCAGTCGAAGGTGTATCCGTCCTCTCGCTCCATGCGGAACGTGCCCCTATATGAACATTTTACAAATATTTATTTTGATCACAGACTTACTAAAGGCGCATCGAAGCTAGTTCGTCATTCACTTTAATAATGACCGCCAAGTAGGAAAAGTACTATTTAAGGGTGCTTTTTCGTGTAATGTGTGTGTGTGTCTGTGTGCGTGCTTGTGTCTGGCTGCGTGTGCATGCGTATGTGTCTGGCTGCGTGTGCATGCGTATGTGTCTGGCTGCGTGTGCATGCGTATGTGTCTGGCTGCGTGCGTGTCTGTAGAGCGCGTACCACATGTGTCCGCTGGGGGCCTGCAGGCTGACGTGGCTGCTGTACTGGAAGGCAGGCGCGCGGGGCCCCAGCAGCGGCTCCTGGCCGACCACGCCCCTCCCGCGCACCGTCTCCAGTGTCCCCGACAGCGAGAAGATGCGCCAGTGGCGCTCCCGGAGTTGAACCGCTGCCGGGAACAGGTTCTCCAGGCGGATGCAGTAGCGCCACTGCGGAGAGGGAGAGTTACACTTGGATACGAGTTTCACAAGTCATCAGTAGACAACAGTAGATCACCCAGTAGACCGCGGAGTTTTGCGACTCGCGGCTCCCCATGTAGAAGGGTATGACTGTGACGCGCACTCCCTCAGTGGTCTCGCGGTGCACGTCACTCAGCTCCAGCCAGGGGTGGTTCTTCTTCTGCCACGCCCGGAGCGTCTCCTGCGCCGCAAACGGTGGATCTGGACCGAAATTTGTATTCGATATTTAGAATTCTTTTAAAAAGCAACTGTCGAATTTCTGGCAGACTCTTCAGTACAGCGGCATTCCGGTGCTAGCTTACTCTGACTACACTGACCTTTTTCTGTTATAATTAATTCAAAAGTGCGTGTGAATGTCTATTTGAATAAAGATATTCTTAGGTAGAATTGGATGGAAAATTTTCTATTTATCCCGTTACAAAGCATTATACAAACATGATGTGACGGATTAAAAGAGCTATCCAACGATCGATCTTAAAACAGCAGATATATAACCTTTATCAGGGTTGTGCATGAGGAATTTGTCGAAGAGCTCGTGCTGCAGGGGCACGCGCTCCACTGACGCGTACGGTATGATGTCATCGTGTGCTACGTAGTCCAGTCCGGGGATCGCGTACAGACTCCTACTGGACTCCTGGTTGCCCAAAAACGTAACTGCCTCCGTCTGGGCTCGCTGCGAGATATTTCATCATTGTGAACCACTCGACCGTAATTACTGCACAAGTCTTTAACACGTTGAGCCCGTTGAGAATATTGCTTTACTTTCCGTTTAGCCGGCAATGACCGAGAAATCGGGAATATTCAAGCCTGCTAACATACGAGCCGCTCAGAAGCCAATGCGGTTAAGTCCATTTTTTGATATTGTCTGATTTTTGTAAATTTTGCAGATATATAGGAAAAGTGAGCGGTAAGAGAGATAGGGGGAGGCCTCGAGTGACTTTCGAAAAAACAGTATCTATGATACTGGAGGAAGGTCACGTAAAAAGCAGGAGGACCCCCCGGAGGGCATGTATGAAGAGGTCGATGTCTGTGGCCGAGGCGAAAGAGGTATGCAGGGACCGTAGCGTTTGGCGCTCCGTCGTCTCTGGCTACCCCGCAAGGGATATGGCGTGAAGGTAAGTAAGTTGAAGATATAAAAGCTTTTTCATCAAAATTTACAAAAATCTCACAATATCAAAAATGGACTTATCCGCATTGGCTTCTGAGCAACTCGTATAATAAACGAGATCAACTCATATAATAAACAAAAATTCAACGTTACTTGTACGCAAGAAAGCCAGAAATGTGACTTAAAAAGTCATCACGTTTTGTAAGAGATGTAAAAACAAACAATATTTTTTGTTTAGAGTATATATAGTTTGTTTAGAGTTTCAATAAACTTCATTAAAATTACTAAACATTTATTTTTTTTGTCGGTCCCCAGGGACCGACACCGGGCTCAACGTGTTAATGGAGTAGAATCGTATATTGTGCGTTCGAATGATATGTACGAGTGTAATATGACGCTAAATGATATTTATTTATCGTCGCGTCGTCGACCTTGGAGAGATGATATTTTACATTGACGTTTCCTTTATGGAATGTAATGTAAGGAGTAAAGTATTTATTATTAGATTCATTAGGGATTGAAAATCTGTGTAGAAACATGATTTAACACTGTTGGAAAATCATACTATTAAGATTATTGAAGATTTGTTTGTGAACAAATTAAGCCAGGGCCAGAAGGTGCTTAATTAAAAATATTTTTATGTTATTGACGGTGGTTAATTGGTAACATTGCATATTATTAAACAAATTCACACATTGATGGAATAATTTTTCAGACTTAGTATTCATAACAAGATGGAAAACGTAACGTAAAATAAAAAAAATGTAACTTTACTTATGTCATGGTCTGACTTTATGATTAAGAATATTATTATGTATCATTTATCAATAATTCAAGAAAAAAGAAAGAATGCAGCAATTACATAAAATGATATTATGTAGGGTACTACATCAGCCAAAACCTTTTAATTTACAATTCATTTAGGATAATTATAGTTAGTTTTACTAATTATTTTTAATTTAACTTCATTTGAAGATAAAATGTAATGTAATTCCTTTAGAAAGGCAGTTAAAAATTTATTTGTACACATGTATAACAAAGTAATGCAAAATATTTACACATTTTTTTAAACTAATTGTTACATGCACCTCAAACAGAATAGTTAAATAATAGGACGTATTTGTGTGTATTCGCGCGTCAAGAATTAAACTAGCGGAATTATTTGGAGGATATTTTTTTAGTTTTAGGTCAAAGGAAAAAATTAAAAAAATTTTCAAATGCTTTGACACAGAAGTTAAAAAGTTTGAACTATAAATTTTAAATTAAATATGATCCGTAGTGCGATAGTAAAAGTTGAGAAGGAAGGGAAGGGGGATAATATATACACTCAATAACAGTGTTTACAGTTAATAAAATGACAAGCATATGGCAAATGTGTGACCTTTGATTACAAACTTGTCTTAACCGGTAATCAGTTCCAAACAGACGATCAAAACAAAGCACAAAGAAATTATTTTTCCGAAATATATAAAATAACTTGAATACTTTATAAATAAATTACTTTAAGTTGCAACTGTCAGACTTTAAGTGTTTCATTGCTTTTTATTACGCTGTTTTTTCTAATGTTTAATAATATCTTAAATTTGACAGTTAAACACAATACGCATAAAAGTGAGCACAATAATTCAATTAATGAGGAAGAAGTTATATATGAAATCCCTACGAACTCTTCACACAAACAAGGCAAGGTGATGACATACGTTAAAAACGCCGATTATAAATCTAAACTACTATTCAATCATGGCTACATATACTAAAATAACAACGAGTTATTTAAGACAAGTAGACAAGTTTGTGGCACACAATACATATTTTGATGACATACACCCTGTAAAATTTTAAACACATTAGTACCTTCTTCCATTCTGGTCTCGTGTCGATGTGGGTTTGTACATTCAACAATAATTCCTTATTTAGTATCATACAAATATAACGTTCAGACATTATGGACTCGCTAATAAAATAAATAAATGTTAATTTTCATTTCAGAAAATCCAATAAAGTATTATCATGTATTTAAATAACACTTTAAATTAATAATACACATTCCAAATTTGGTAAACTATCAACTTCTACTATCTGAATGCACACCTGGCATCTACAATAACTATGTTGGTTCGTGGCTATGTTCCTCTTAATTTAGTAACTGCTTATGTAGTTTTAAAAATATGATATGTTTACGTAAAGCCAGAGAAACAGATAGGTCATAAAATACTAGTTCTCAAGATGAGTGTAAATTCTAACAAATTTAAAGTGAAGAGCCGGTAATGCAATATATAGGCAGGATAACATTACAACAGACGAGTATTCTATGGTTACGGTAAAGGTAGCCAGCTATTTCCGAACAAATTTTCCAAAGTTGCCTCAAACTGCATTAAACTGGGGTTGCAATATAAATCTGGACAAAATGACAGAACTAAAGCTCTAAAGATTTAGTATGAGCATTAAAGTAATCATGATCGGCAGTATTATTTTGGCTAAAGTGGTAAATACTATGATCATGGGAAGCAAAATGGACCTGAGATTATAGATAGGTACTAAGAACTGAAAAATTACAATGCAATTAACTAGAATTAATTTACATAATTCACTATTGTATAATCAAATACTCTGTATAACCATTGCACCTGATGCAGGCTTGAGACATGATTTATTATAATTTACATTTAACAGTAACATTGATATGGAGTGTCTTTAAATAAGAATCTATTGTTAACATTATGTATATTCAAAGACTAAACATTAAGTACTGTTAAATTAAATGTTGTTAACTAAATCCTGACTAAAACAAACTTGATGACGCTAAACAAGAACAAAGTTGCAATATTTCTGTAATGTTCTTGCCTTATTAAATAATATATATAGGAGTATTGTACTTTGTTAGGCACTGGACTTGGGACTCATAAGGACCACCAACATTTAAGACTATTCATCAACTAGAAGGGATACAAGTACTTCCATTCAACACAGCTTGAATCTCTTCCTTTCATTGGTACAATGTTACATACCGATCACATTTCAAATTATTTTTATAATTCTTTCAGCTATTATAGGTTTCTTTACAATATATTAAGTTGTCTGTACCAGTAAACTTCCAGTATTCCCTATACCAACATTTCGTTATGCATAAAAAGACACTTTTTTGTGCTTTTCACATGAATTATTCTACTTAACAAACAAAAACTTCTGTCATAATTGGATCCATGCAATCTCTTCTAGATCAAAATCTGAATTGTGTCCCATTAATATAATTTTCACTTTTCTAGCATTCTTTTGGTGAAAATTTACATATAGACCTTATTAGCTAAATTGACTTTCCAACAGTTTGCAGTTAAAGCAAGCTATAATTACTTCAATAATAAATATTTTGTTACATTGCATTGAGTTAACCCATTAAAATATTATAACATTTTATCCCAAACCGAACCAAAAAACAGTATGGTGTGTTACACATCAATTATTAATTTTAGATGCTAGAACACAAAGCTGCCAAGTCATAGACAAAAATATTCAGGTGCTTGTTAAAACTTGGCATGGCTCAAATATGTTCATGTGGTATATTAGGAAGTCTAAAAGTCTTAAAATACTTACTATGTATGGAGCATCTCTTGTATCTATAAGAACTTGATAAAAAGTATGAGTCTTTCCCTTGACTTCTTTGCCGACATTTGATAAAGAATCTCCCGTAGTTTCCGCATTTCCAGAAGATTCTGTGTTATCTTTCTTATTTGAGGAATCCCTGTCATATACTCTTGCTAGCCAAGGGAATAATATCACACCTCTATATCCAAACACTTTATGCAAAATGAGTTGCCCAGTTTCATATTTGCCGGTTGTTTTAGGTGCCTCTAATTTGCCAACCTCAGCAAGTCTGTTATTTCGTAAAATTAAATACAATGAGAAAATGTTTTAAGGTTAAGTACGTAATAGGTCATTTTATGTTATTAATCTTATACAAACCGTGTGTAATGAGCTACATGAGTTAATATTATCCTAGATGCTTTTAATCTTAATGGATTTGTGGGCACAAATCTTAAGAATATCTCCATTTTAACATTTTATTTGTTATTTTTTATTAAACAGCTATGTTTTTGGTTTTTGTTTGACAATTAACGATGGCAAGTTGACATAATGTTATAAATTGTAGACAGAGAATGCTATAGACAATTGGCTAACATGACATATGCTTAAATCATGTATCTAATTGAGGCAACGATATCCTTTATGTTTTGGACACATAGTAACTTTTGTTTGAGCTACGCGTTTTTTTATAAGTAAAATAAATGAATTGAGTTTATTTGAAGTTGAACAGCATTATTATACAATTCTCTTTAAGAATTTCATACATCTAATAATAATATAACTTAGAATGAAGTTAGGTTTTTAAATTAACATAAATTGAAGATTAAAATTTATCAACTAATAATAGTTTGCTGTTATATCAATTCGATCTCAAAATTTCCTAACATTGTTTTATAAATTGCAATTTCATAATGCAACAGCAAGTCAGCTTGTGGAAAGTTATCAACGACACAGTCTTTTGTAGTATCAAAGGATTAACAACAGCGTTGCTGGTCTTGAGGCAGAAGTAGTCGTGCTGTTGTAATGTCGTATTGATCTGGAAATATATATCTTACTCGTATGTGGCAGACAGTTCCTTAAGAACGACAATGTGGTGGTGGTGGACTATCCAGGTGGTAGAGATGGTTTTGCAGGCGGTGACGTCAAGTGAGGCACGAATGAGGTCAAACAGCTCTATAAACCCGAGTAAACATTTTAATCTAATAGGATGAATAATCTACTGTTGCAAAGTCAAATACAGTTCTTCCAGCGTAGTCGGAGCAACCTAAAACGTTTTTGGAATACAAAAATGTATGGTTTCTTTATTAGTACATAATGTTATCGGATAATGAAAGTTCGATAGAAGAAACTTATATAAAAGCTGAGTTACCTAAGCTAGAAAAACTAAATATATTTAATATGGTTTAACGCCGTCCCGATAAAAACAAAAGATATAAAGACTGCTAAAATCATACTACACAGTGATTCAGTTTTCAGAGAGTTAGAGGTATCAGGGATACTGATGATGATAGAGACGTTTGGCATTCCCGGGGGTTTGTGTGATGTTGAGATGATGCCTTGCATGGACTTGGTTTCCATTGGGGAAACTAAGTAACTGAAGGTTACTGGGCTATAAGTCGAAAATAAACACGTAGAACCTAACCAACTTAACTATCTTAGTAAATTTTGTGTAATAAGTTGTGTCGTGATAAGATGCGATAAAACGCGAGATGATGAGTTGTTACTCTAGCTTTCTTTATTGTTATTTTAAAATTTGAGATTGAATGTTATGATGGTATTAAAAATAAGAAGTATCCCAAATTGTTATTTTGATTTGTTATTGATAGTTTAATAATAAAGTAAGGAAAGTTTTTTTTCTTATCTTTTGTATAATCGTATAATTAAATTAAATAATTATCCTGAATTATATCAGACACATTTTTAAGAAATGATTCATTCCTATTCAGTTTACAAATATACTAATCGATAACAAACAGATGATGGATCCCTGTTTCCTTTCATAGGGAAGTATGAAATTTAAACAGTAACTTATCCAAATGTAATTTTTATTCTGTAAGTGATCAATTTCTACGAGAAGAGCATATGTGATGAAAACGGAGAAATGGAAGCGGAAAGTATTAACCGTATATTGTGTACGTTTTTAGGATACTCTACCGTAGTAATTTCAGAAACCTGTAAAGTCCGATGTAATACCAATTATGTACCATTCAGCAACACTTGAAAGAGATAACACTATCTAGACATTCTTCAGATTCGATTTTCTAGACAATCTTCAGATCCGAAGATTCAGACATCAGCCAGTTGATTTCTGATGGGGGTAGAGATGAGGACTACCAATTCCATGTATCGAAGTGTCCGTTAAAAACCAACACATTAATACCACTAATTCTCCATCAAGATAAATATTTCGGAAAAGCATTTAAACTAATACAATTCAATATATTTATTTTGCGAATTATACATCAATACTATCATCTGAATAACAAAGTAGAACCAACAAGGATTTTTCAGGTTTATTAAGTTTTATTTACTATTGATATTTTTTCCTATCAGCGTTCAACAGAGTGAAGTATTAAATATATTTTTATCAATAAAACTTACAAATTGTGAGACAAAAGAATCACTAGTTCAACCAAATACCAATATGAATTTCCGAACCGAATAGAAGAGTTCAAACTTCAAAGTGCTTATTTAATTTGTTTTATTTTATTTTAATTTTTATTTTACCTTAATATTTATGTTTTTACTAATTATACACTAAATTAAATAAGATAAAATGTTAAGTTTAATGAATAAAGTTTTTACTTACGCCTGTGAGTATTTAAATAAACAATACGTGTAATAAAAACAATATATATTAAAAACAAATGTCTTAATAAGTTTTAATTAATCTACATACTTCGAATTACAGTACCTTCATCAGTACGTGGTTCTAGATGTATAGCATCTCTATCAGCTCTCCCTGATACATATCAAATGTTATATAAAACATGTAGGGACTTTGCCGAACAGGAACTTAAACCAAATGCAGCAAAGTTCGATAGGGATCATTTATATCCTGCAGATGCCATTAAAAAAATGGGGGATCTGGGTCTAATGGCTATAGCGACCCCAGAAGACCTGGGAGGTACAGGGCTGGACTACTTGGCGTATGCTATAGCCTTGGAAGAAATTTCACGAGGCTGTGCATCTGCTGGGGTAATCATGTCAGTTAATAATTCTCTTTACCTCGGACCTGTTTTACACTGGGGCACTGATAAACAAAAGGCAGAGTTTGTAACACCATTCTGTACAGGTATGATGACTCTTTGTTAAATATTTATTATGATCTTGATTTTACATATAATCTTATAAAAATATATGTTATTAATTAAAGGTGATATTGTTGGGTGCTTTGCACTCTCCGAGCCCGGCAATGGCTCAGATGCTGGTGCGGCATCCACCACAGCTAAAGATATTGGTGACAAGTGGCTCATCAATGGAACAAAGTGTTGGATTACTAATGGCTTTGAAAGCAAAGCTTCTGTAGTGTTTGCGACAACCGACAAGAGCTTAAAACACAAGGGGATATCGGCATTTATAGTACCGAAACCTATTAAAGGACTTGAGTTAGGTAAAAAGGAAGACAAGCTTGGTATCAGAGGTTCCTCAACTTGTTCTCTAATATTTGAAGACTGTGAGATTATGAAAGAGAATATCTTAGGTGAAGCGGGTCTCGGCTTCAAGATTGCCATGATGACATTAGATTCCGGAAGGATTGGAATTGCTTCTCAGGCTTTGGGTATTGCTCAGGTAATGACATTCTTCTATCAATAATATAATAATGAATAATGAACTGCTAAGATAAACATTTCTTAATTCAGGCATCTTTAGATGTAGCAGTGGAATATGCGTCCAAACGCATTGCATTTGGTAAACCAATAATGAAGCTACAGGCGATACAGAGCAAGTTGGCCGACATGGCTCTGCAGTTGGAGTCTGCGAGACTGTTAACTTGGCGCGCTGCCTGGTTGAAGGATAATAAACAATCATACACCAAGGAGGCTGCAATGGCTAAGCTGGCGGCTTCCGAGGCTGCTACTTTTGTTTCTCACCAATGTATACAGGTAAGTGGCTAGGTTCCAAACCTTCGTTATTGTTGTCTGTCTGTCACACTCGGTCAGATAAACAAGAAACCTTATAGGAACTTTACATTGGTATTTTTTATTGTATATTGAACATTCAATTCATTAAAATAATGTTTCTGGACAATATCTATTGTATTGGTTCCTTTATGTTGCTTCCGGTTACTTTTTGAGTACAAAAATATGTACTGAGTAATGTACCTTATTTATCCCAAGAATACTTATTTCCTACAAACTTTATTTCTAAATAATTATAATATTATCTTTATGTATAGAGATTTAGATTATTGTGACCAAAATATGTTATTTCTTTTCATAATAAGAATAATGAATATACTTTATTGCAACCCAGAAAAACAAATATAAATAAAAAAACACATTACAAATAGATAACAATAATTTGGATTCAAAAAGACGGCCTTATCAGTAGCAAGCAATAAATAAATAATATATGTGCATATATATATATATATATATATATATATATACACATATATACATATGTTTGTGGTATCCAACAAAGTGTTTTTAATTTCAACGAGTTAATCATATTTCCAATAATTGTAGATTCTTGGAGGAATGGGTTATGTATCAGATATGCCAGCGGAGAGACATTACAGGGACGCCAGGATCACAGAGATATATGAAGGGACCTCTGAGATACAAAGACTCGTGATCGCTGGACAGGTAATTAAGGAGTACGGTCTATGATGATCTAATTTTGTCTCCGGCAGGAGGTTTCTAGCATTGCAATCAATCAATCAAGCAATCGTGTCACTAATTACTTTTACTTATTTTGTATTACTTAAATAAAACCTGCAACTTTTCAATGCAAGACAAGTATTGGAATAAAGATTAGTGTTTTATTTCTTTTTCTATTTAATTAAAATAACTAAATGGAATAGGTACTGTTTTTATTTTAATCCTATATATACATATACCTCAGATGACTGTACGACCAAATTTCAGTATTTCTTCATTGATATTTTGTTGAGTTTCTATCCTGTCTAGATGACTAGGATTTGTGATGATGAAGTTGAAATGTTTCTAGACAGTTCACCTGGAATGACTATAAGATCTCACTTCTGTGACAAATCTTAGTAAAAATTATAAAAAGATTTCGTATAGTGCCTCTCGAATAAGTCTGTCAGGACTCGTTTCTGCAGTGCATTCAACTGTGTTGTTGCTTGATGATGAGTTTGGATGCTGTCATCAGATAGATAATAATGGATTGTGGGTTCGTAACCACAACTTATTAGGAATAATGCGTTTTTAATTTATAACTTTCCTTTAGTTGAGCAACTACAATGTTGACTTTAAATATGTTATATTAAAGAAATAATTAAAGTGATAAATTCATTTCTTTTTTCCCTTTTCGTACCTTTATAACCTATTTGACAGATTTTTCAATGAAATTAATCTTGAACTGAAATTATGAGTGGTCAATGCCTGGAAAACTTTTGATTTATTATCGTTTTCGTTTGGGCTACTGTCATATTCAAAAAGTAACTGAGTTGAATAAAAAAGGGCTTAGAAGTCGTTACGCATATTGACTAATATTCGTGTTGGTTAAATATTATATTGTTACAGGTATTTACTAATCTAGAGGTTCATGTATAAATTGATGTACAAGAATTAAATTGTTATAAAATAAATAATAATATAGGACAAAGAAAACTCGTAGGTAGTATAACCAAGCTGTAGTCTTTGTGCTTCTGACTGCAGTTTGTATAGGGCTGGCTTGAACGGGGAAAGACCGCCCTCTTACAGAGGGTTACTACACGTCGATGAGTGAAAGAATCCCGAAGCCTGAAGTCGTATTCTTCGGGGACTTCATCGCGCACAATACCGATTGACTCGGATCACGTGCCATCTACTACGCGGGAAGATCTGTGTTTAACTTTGTTCTGGCCAAAGGTCTGTTCCAGTTGGTCAAGACGCACACTCGTCTACTGGACGTGGACAGCCATATGCCCTCTTTGTTGGATCTTCTGTTGACTACATATCTAGGAAAATACCAGGTGAGTAAGTCAATATCTCGGCGCCCCTAGGGACCTCTGATCATTGTCTGGTACGGAGTGTAGTGCCTATTCAACATCCGGTACACGATCTGCGATCCACAGCGTTTGGCACTAGAAGTAAGCGGATTGTGATGGAATGCGGTCCGTTTTTTCATCCTAGCCATGGGAGCCGGTTTGTTTCCCTTCCAATGATCTAAGTGACTGCGCTTGGGCTGTGGCTGATGTGATACTACAGGGTATGAAGCTATTTGTTCCAAGGTATGTGGTAACACTTGGTGTCAGATCGCGGTATTCGTGTTGGTGATGCGTCTGTCACGGCTGCAGCAGCTGGCAAACGGCGTTTATATCTTGGGCTATTGCTTAAGTCACTGAGGACCCGAGTTCCGTAGAAAAAATAAAACAGTGCCTCCAGATTTTTCAAACAGTAATCCACTAGAGCAAAGTTCAAGCATTTCAAAATTGTGGATCATCTGGCAAGGTACCCCCAAGGGACGCGCAAATCTTGGTCCCTTTCCAAACCCACTCTGGAAAACTGTTACCAGCCAATGTACATGGTGGTATTCACCATTGCACACGGGAAACGACTCTGGCCGACACGACACAAGAGAAAGCCGATTTCTTGGGCACTCTTTTTGTCTCAAACCTGACTGAATTGTGAGTGATCAATAGAGTGAAGCAGTATTTCAAGTCTGGCCAGAGACTTGCGCTCTCTTAGGCGCAAATCTGGTTATACAAGTAGTACTGCTTTCATCTCCGGGCCGGATTACCCCAATATAAGCTTCTACTTTTTGACCACGTACACGTGCGTGCGCGCGTACGGAGTGCGTTCGGATTGTCGGAGTCGGATTGTCGGATTTTGTATCTTCTTTCGCATTTACAACGGTGTTAAAATTATTCCGAAGGAATATTTGATCGGATGCTTGCCGACCAATTTTATAATCGCATATCACGTCATCACCTGCTTTACCAATCTTCTTCTTACGATTCCCCGGATGTTGCGAGTGGCGGTGATCACTTGTCTTCAGTGACCCACACGCTCGTTTCGGCCCTCTGTTATAGCAACCCACATTTACACTTAAAACTACTTGTTACATACTTTTCATCCCTTTGCATTACGTGATTATACCATGATAAAAAATTACTTTACTTTACTCATCCTTTCCGTCACTGGCGCAGCACCGATGTAGGACCGTTTTGAAAATAACAATTTTTCTGGGAATAGTTATACTAGACGTGCAAGCTAGCGCTCTCGCAACGAAATTGAACTCTTGCGTCGGTGAGGCAACGTATGTATATATCTAATCTTTGGTATTTATACTTCGGATTTGTTTGTGGCCGGGTGCATGCTAAGACAGGAACGTAAAAGAATTTACATTATTTAAATGTTAGTCTCTCATCAGCTTACTTAAACGATGTATTTCATGTGCAACATGGCATGCGGAGGACCTCTGTCGAACTGGTTACATAACTGCAAATAGGCTCGCAAAGAATGGTGATTTCTGCCCTCCATAATAAGATCAACAATGATATCTATATTTTTATGCAATTTTACAATAAAAAATATATGAGTTTTACCTGTCTCTTGAAAGAGTTTCGTTAAGGTGTCTTACGAATACTTTCAGGTAATTGGTTCTAGAGTCGGACAGCGACAACAGAGACACATTCCGCTTCGAGCAGTTGGACCGGACACATGTCCCGACTACCTGCTCCCGTGTACCCACGCTGTCCGTACCACTCCGTACCGTACCGGCCAGTACCGGCCAGTACCATACGGGTCGGCGGCCCCGTTGGTCGCCTCTGCCGCAAACGAACCCTGCGTGCGAAAGGACTTTGAACTTCCATTTGGAAAGGATGTGCTGTCTGAGGGCACTAAGGCGCTGACTCGTGGTGCGGATGAGATGTCCGACCATGAAGTTGGCGCCAGAAGAAAGCGGCCTTCTTCTGAGACTTTGTTTATTCAGCGTGACGCGTCCGGAAGCGACTCTGAGCTTGGTGTTGCATCTTCTAAATATAACACCGCTCGTCGTGGACGCGTCACCTCACGTGGTAGTGGGCTTGCACGGGCAAAAGCCGATCTGCGGGCCCTTGCTCTGGAGGCGAAAGAAGTTTCCTTCGAGAAGGAGTTGGAGAAACGCGCCTTCCGCAAGGCGGCAAACTCCCAAATTCTCGAGACTTCCGGCAGGGCACGAGTTGGGGAGCCGTTCCTGCAAGGCTCTCCGAAAGAAAGGCAAGACAGCTGGTTTCACCCCAGCTGCCCCAAGCAGAGGGCGCCTGCAGGCGCAAGTTGAAGCCATGTCGTCATGAATAGACGGCGACATGGCTTCCTACAGGCGAACTTGAACCACTCCGTCAGGGCCCAGGATCTTTTCATCCAGGCTATGGTGGAGTGGGACATCAGTGTAGCGGTGGCCTGCGAGCCCTACTATGTCCCCCCTATTTCCAACTGGGCGGAGGACACTAGCGGTTCCGTGGCTGTGGTTGCGGGTTCTGGTCCCGGTCCCCCTTTCTCCACCTTGGAGACTGGCCCGGGTTTGGTCGTGGCGAGGTGGGGCGAATACGTCGTCATCGGCACGTACTTCTCCCCCAATCGCCGACTGGCGGAGTTCGAGACTTTCCTCGACTCCATCAGTGCGGCGATTGGAAGACAGGCGTCGGGAAAGCTCATATTCCTCGGCGACCTGAACGCCAAATCCGCGGCCTGGGGGAACCGCGCCACGGACGCTAGAGGTAGGGCCGTCCAGGTCTGGTCGCTCCTCTCCGGTCTGTCTCTCCTCAATAGAGGGACCGATGCGACCTGCGTGCGACAGCAAGGGAGTTCCGTGGTGGACGTTTCGTTCGCCACCCCAGCTGTCGCTCGCACGGTCGTCGACTGGAGAGTCGAGACGGCGGTGGAGACTCTATCGGACCATCTTTACGTCCGATTTGACCTCTCCACTTCCCGACCGATCCTGGCCAGGCCACCGCGGGAGGGGCGTCGCTTTCCTCGTTGATCGTCGATCCTGGCAGGTCTCGATAGGGACCCATGGTGACGTCCGTACCGCGTCGCGCGAAATAAACTCCGCGCCGCGTGCGCCCCGGTCATGGAGTCCCTTCAGCCGGATTTCCTCGAGCGGTTGGTGGGGGACTTATTCCCGAAGTCCACCGGCCACTCACCTCCCGTGATGGGGACTCACCCCCCCCTTCTCCTAATGGGGGGGTGAGTCCTATCCCAGACATCACGGAGGCCGAGCTGGAGGTCGCGCTGAATCGCCTTCGAGCCCGCAACACTGCGCCGGGGCCAGATGGTATTCCGGGGCGAGTTCTATTCCTCGCCCTGGAATACTTGGGAGGCAGACTTCGGTAACTGTTCAACCTGTGCTTGCGCACTGGACAGTTCCCGAAAGCCTGGAAGGAGGGCAGGTTGTGCCTGTTGAGGAAGGACGGTCGTTTTGCCGACTCCCCTTCCGCATACAGGCCAGTCGTGCTGCTGGACGAGACGGGTAAACTCTTCGAGAGAATCCTCTCTGCACGTCTTGTCCGGCACCTCGAAGAGGTGGGTCCTGATCTCTCAGAGGCTCAGTTCGGCTTCGGGGCGGGTCGTTCAACGATCGACGCCCTAGGAGCTCTGAGAGATCTGACCCAGGAGGCTGTTCGCGGGAGGGACGTCGTCCTAGCGGTTTCGCTTGACGTCGCCAACGCCTTCCACAGTCTACCGTTCGAGACATTGGTTGAGGCGCTCCGGTTCCATGGAGTGCCTCCCTATCTCCGTAGACTGTTGGGGGCCTACCTGCAGGACAGGGAGGTCCTATGGGAAGGCGGCGACCGGCGGGTCTACCGACGTAGCGTATGCCGTGGAGTTCCACAGGGGTCCGTGTTGGGACCGGTGTTCTGGAACCTCGGCTACGACTGGCTGCTCCGCTGTCCTCTCCTGCCCCGGATGAGGGTGTTGTGTTACGCGGATGACACCCTGGTCATCTGCAGGGGAAGGAACTTTGCGGAGGCAGCCCGTCTGGCTACTGTCGGCGCTACGTTGGTAGCGGACCGAATAGGGCTGTTGGGATTGGAGGTATCCGTCACAAAGACGGAGGCCATCCTGTTCCACGGCCCACGCCGGGGTCCCCCTCGTCGGGCGTCCATCTCCGTCCAGGGTTCGGAGGTGGTTGTGAAGACCCAGATGAAGTATCTGGGCCTCACCCTGGACGGAAGATGGAACTTCGGGGCTCATTTCTCCCTTCTGGCCCCGAAGTTAGTATCCACCGCAGCTGCCTTTTTTTTTTTTTTTTTTTTTTTTTATCGTTGGGAAAATCCGTTACGGATACCCGCCGACCAAGAAGGTGATGGCCGGAGGGTTATGTGGGACTACCCGGCAGCATAGAGGTCGCTGCCATTTTTAAGGTTACCCACTAAAAAACCAACGGTTGCCCTCAACGCCTTAATGGGACGCCACGGGATCGCTTGCGCACTCACCGTGACGCTCCGGCGGTAACCCCCCGTGTAAGGGTGCTCCGAGCAACTAAGAGTACCCTCACGACGTAGGCCTGTAATAGGTGAGAGAGGTCACCCTCCCCTCCCACCAAGGCACTACAGCTGGGGAAGGAAGCGGCGGGCGTACTCCCGCCTCCTTCTTCCCAGCCTTCCCCTACGGAGTGGGTCAGCGGTGGAGGCCTGCTCCCTGACCCGCTCCGCGGCCTCCTTCGCGGCGATGACCTGCTCGCAGAAGGAGGCCATTGCGACCCAACACCTCTCGCTGCCGATCATTGTGCCTATAAGGCGCGGCAGCGAGAGGTCCCCGCCCACCACGGCCACCAGCTCAACACGCTGGTGGTCCCAGGCTGCGCACTCTGCCAAGGTATGACGAGCCGTGTCTACGGCCTCGTCACAGTGGTGGCAGGATGGGGTCGCCTCCCTTCATGCGATCTTGTGCAGATACTCCCCGAAGCACCCATGCCCAGTGAGCACCTGCACAAGACGGAACGTAAGCGTTCCATGCCGCCGGTTGATCCAACGATCGAGGTGGCGACAGATCGCCCCCACAGTCGTCAGTCCGGCGGCAGGGGACCCTAGGTCCCTCTCCCACCGTCGAATCAGGGCTCGGTGAGCTAGAGCCCTGACCCGAGCCACCTCGGGCCTTACCCCCCTGGCCCTGGCTTCTGCCCGGTGCCAATACACCTCGGCGAGCACTTCCGCCTGTAGCTCCCAAGGCGGATCACTCGCCAAAAGCGTGGCCGCAGTGTACGACACCGTACGATACCCCCGAATCACCTTTACCGCAAGAATCCTCTGCGTTCTCCGCAAGAGGGTCTTGGAGTCGGCGGTAAGAACTCCCGACCAAATTGGGGAACCGTACAAGGCCATGCTCCTCACGATGCCGGCATATAGACGCCGGCACGGAGCCTGCGGCCCACCAACGTTAGGCAGAAGCCTCCCCAAGGCAGCTGCGGTGGATACTAACTTCGGGGCCAGAAGGGAGAAATGAGCCCCGAAGTTCCATCTTCCGTCCAGGGTGAGGCCCAGATACTTCATCTGGGTCTTCACCACCACCTCCGAACCCTGGACGGAGATGGACGCCCGACGAGGGGGACCCCGGCGTGGGCCGTGGAACAGGATGGCCTCCGTCTTTGTGACGGATACCTCCAATCCCAACAGCCCTATTCGGTCCGCTACCAACGTAGCGCCGACGGTAGCCAGACGGGCTGCCTCCGCAAAGTTCCTTCCCCTGCAGATGACGAGGGTGTCATCCGCGTAACACAACACCCTCATCCGGGGCAGGAGAGGACAGCGGAGCAGCCAGTCGTAGCCGAGGTTCCACAACACCGGTCCCAACACGGACCCCTGTGGAACTCCACGCCATACGCTACGTCGGTAGACCCGCCGGTCGCCGCCTTCCCATAGGACCTCCCTGTCGTGCAGGTAGACCCCCAACAGTCTACGGAGATAGGGAGGCACTCCATGGAACCGGAGCGCCTCAACCAATGTCTCGAACGGTAGACTGTTGAAGGCGTTGGCGACGTCAAGCGAAACCGCTAGGACGACGTCCCCCCCGCGAACAGCCTCCTGGGTCAGGGTCTCTCAGAGCTCCCAGGGCGTCGATCGTTGAACGACCCGCCCTGAAGCCGAACTGAGCCTCTGAGAGATCAGGACCCACCTCTTCGAGGTGCCGGACAAGACGTGCAGAGAGGATTCTCTCGAAGAGTTTACCCGTCTCGTCCAGCAGCACGATTGGCCTGTATGCGGAAGGGGAGTCGGCAGAACGACCGTCCTTCCTCAACAGGCACAACCTGCCCTCCTTCCAGGCTTTCGGGAACTGTCCAGTGCGCAAGCACAGGTTGAACAGTTCCCTAAGCCTGCCTCCCAAGTATTCCAGGGCGAGGAATAGAACTCGCCCCGGAATACCGTCTGGCCCCGGCGCAGTATTGCGGGCTCGAAGGTGATTCAGCTCGACCTCCAGCTCGGCCTCCGTGATGTCTGGGACAGGACCCACGCCCCCATTAGGAGAAGGGGGGGCCATCACGGGAGGTGAGTGGCCGGTGGACTCCGGGAATAAGTCCTCCACCAACCGCTCGAGGAAATCCGGCTGAAGGGACTCCATGACCGGGGCGCACGCGGCGCGGAGTTTATTCCTCGCGACGCGGTACGGACGTCCCCATGGGTCCCTATCGAGACCTGCCAGGATCTCCTCCCGAGCCAGGTCCTTTGCCTTCCGAATTGCAAGCCGCAGAGTCGATTTCGCCTCGTGGTATCGACTCCGCAGCTGGGCCTCCAGAACCGGGTCGAAGCCGTGACGACGGCGACACCGGACGAAAGCCCTGCGAGCCCTGCAACAGGCCGCCCGAAGTTCGGCAATTTCGGGTGACCACCAGTACATCCACCGCAGCTGCCTTGGGGAGGCTTCTGCCTAACGTTGGTGGGCCGCAGGCTCCGTGCCGGCGTCTATATGCTGGCATCGTGAGGAGCATGGCCTTGTACGGTTCCCCAATTTGGTCGGGAGTTCCTACCGCCGACTCCAAGACCCTACTGCGGAGAACGCAGAGGATTCTTGCGGTAAGGGTGATTCGGGGGTATTTTTATTTTTTATTTATTTTTTATTTAAAAACTTTATTGTACAACAAAATTATACAAATGGCGGACTTAATGCTACAGCATTCTCTACCAGTCAACCGAAATATAAAATACAGAAAAACAAACAAGGGGTACAACAGAAAACAAACTAACGAATACACACAACTTATGTAGATAACAATCAATATATATAAAGATACATATATATATATATATACTTGTACTACATGTAAATATATTACATGAATACGTATAAACATATAAAATATATAAAAAAGATACATACATATACATACATACATACATGCATAGGGCGATAGTAAGACTATAATGTATATATTAAAATAAAAATAATGTTATGCCAATATTGGTATAAATATCACTACGCAATAATAATTATAAAAAAGTTACAAGAATGGTTATGTCATTTTCAGGTGTAGATATCTACGAATACGCTTTTTAAATACAGTTCTATTCGGGGCATGTCGAAGCACACCAGGGAGGCCGTTCCAGAGTTTAATAGCGTGTACTGTGAAAGAGTTAGAAAGAAAGCCAGTATGGTGCGAAGGTACAAATAAGCTAAGATTAGAATCTGACCGAAGATGTAAATCGTGAGTTGACCTCAGTAGCTGAAACTTACATTTCAAGTATCGAGGAGAAGCTGGATCATTCAGGATAGAGAAAAGCTGACATAAAGTTCTGGATCGTCTTCTTTCGCGGATGGGGAGCCATTTAAGCTTAGAGCGGTACTGAGAAATGTGGTCAAATTTTCGGAGATTAAATATGAAACGAATGCAGCTGTTAAGAAGACGGTCCAATTTATCTAAATTAGATTCTGAGATATTAGAGCAGCATACATCAGCGTAGTCAATGAGCGGAAGGATTAGGGTCTGCACTAACAGAGTTTTGGTCCGAATGGGTAAAAAGTGTTTATGCCGATAAAGAGATCGTAGTGAATACGTTACTTTTCGGCATAATTCTACTATGTGGACATTCCAACTAAGCGTGTTGTCAATATACAGACCCAGGTTTTTTACTGAAGGCGTGAAAGGTATTATAATATTGTTATACATAACTGGTGGCGTATTAAAACTATCAAACTTAGAGAGCCCATATTTGCTACCAATAACAATTGCCTGACATTTATTAGGATTTACTTGAATGCCAAATACGGGTATCGTACGGTGTCGTACACTGCGGCCACGCTTTTGGCGAGTGATCCGCCTTGGGAGCTACAGGCGGAAGTGCTCGCCGAGGTGTATTGGCACCGGGCAGAAGCCAGGGCCAGGGGGGTAAGGCCCGAGGTGGCTCGGGTCAGGGCTCTAGCTCACCGAGCCCTGATTCGACGGTGGGAGAGGGACCTAGGGTCCCCTGCCGCCGGACTGACGACTGTAGGGGCGATCCGTCCCCACCTCGATCGTTGGATCAACCGGCGGCATGGAACGCTTACGTTCCGTCTTGTGCAGGTGCTCACTGGGCATGGGTGCTTCGGGGAGTATCTGCACAAGATCGCACGAAGGGAGGCGACCCCATCCTGCCACCACTGTGACGAGGCCGTAGACACGGCTCGTCATACCTTGGCAGATTGCGCAGCCTGGGACCACCAGCGTGTTGAGCTGGTGGCCGTGGTGGGCGGGGACCTCTCGCTGCCGCGCCTTATAGGCACAATGATCGGCAGCGAGAGGTGTTGGGTCGCAATGGCCTCCTTCTGCGAGCAGGTCATCGCCGCGAAGGAGGCCGCGGAGCGGGTCAGGGAGCAGGCCTCCACCGCTGACCCACTCCGTAGGGGAAGGCTGGGAAGAAGGAGGCGGGAGTACGCCCGCCGCTTCCTTCCCCAGCTGTAGTGCCTTGGTGGGAGGGGAGGGTGACCTCTCTCACCTATTACAGGCCTAGGTCGTGAGGGTATTCTTAGTTGCTCGGAGCACCCTTACACGGAGGATTACCGCCGGAGCGTCACGGTGAGTGCGCAAGCGATCCCTTGGCGTCCCATTAAGGCGTTGAGGGCAACCGTTGGTTTTTTAGTGGGTAACCTTAAAAATGGCAGCGACCTCTATGCTGCCGGGTAGTCCCACATAACCCTCCGGCCATCACCTTCTTGGTCGGCGGGTATCCGTAACGGATTTTCCCAACGATAAAAAAAAAAAAAAAAAAAAAAAGGCATGCGTACGAATTAGGAATTTATTTAGAAGATATTTGGGTTAAGAGGGATCGTAAAGGATAGAGTATAAGGTGCAAAGGATTCTCATGCACCTATGTTCAGGAATCGGTAGCCAGTTTATTTATTTATGTATTTATTTATTTATTCATGTACCTCATTATTACATAGATACTTAAAATTATAAAATATGTACATGGGATAGCTTATCTCTTAGAAGAGATCTCTTCCAGCCACCCCTGAGTGTAAGTGCCTTGTAATTGACGAAGTATGTGGGTACATTAAAAATTTCAAAATCTATATATATGATAATAATACTTAAGTAATAATAATAATAATAATAATAATAAGAAATATAACATGCTTATATAATGCAAAGAATAAATATATAAACTTACATATTAATAAATAAATAATATATATATATATATGTCGGCAAAAGGTTGTTATGATTGTTCTCGGACATGTTTTTGAGCGTGCGGGCAATGGATACGAGCAGATAAATAAAAGTCACTTTAATTAATAACGATAATTTACTGTTGATAATAATTTTTATTCAATTGTTATGATCACTTTTAAAAACGCGTTAATTACAAAGGAACGCAGTACAGTTCCTGGGAGACTAGCTATCACCGAGACGATCCAACGATTACTGATTCTACCCTCTCGGCGTTTGTCCCTCCCAGACTCTGTATAGCGCCACTAGATGGCGCTGGCATTCCAATTTGACTTCAATTGATTCGTTTTCTAACTTTTATCCGACATATATATATACATATATATATATACAAACATATATAAACATATATACTTACACAAATATTTTTTTATATATACATCAAAGAAGTGAGTGAAAGTGCTGCTTTAATTTATATTTAAAAGATTTAGCGTTCGGACATTTATAGAACTCGTCAGGTAGTGAGTTCCACAGACGCACTGTTTGCACTGTAAAGGAGCGTGAATAAAATATGCTATTATAGTGAGGAATATCAAGCGGTTTTAAAGGTACACATGAACGCAATGGTCTGTGATTTGTAGTCGACATTCTAAACCGCTCAGTAAGGTAATTCGGTGCACAGTTTTTAATTATATTAAAGAGATTATTTAAGATATGCATATTTCGGCGAAGAGGAATTGGTAGCCACTTTAATTGACGTCGGTAGTCTGATATGTGATCGTATTTTCGCAATCCATATATAAATCTTATACACAAGTTTTGAAGCCGATCTAGTTTGTCAAGTAGCTCATGTGTAGCATCTAGATAGCATATGTCAGCATAATCGAGAAGAGGAAGTAATAAAGTTTGAGTTAAAAGTATTTTTGATTTTACAGGGAGTAAATTCTGAAGACGTCTCATAGAGTGAAAAGAATAATGAAATCGCTTACTTATATCATTTACATATGACGACCAAGACAGATTGTAGTCCATTGTTAAACCTAAGTTTTTAACAGTGTCAGTAAAAGGTATATCAGTTGTATCGTATACAATTTGTGGGATGGTGTTAAAATCAACTTTGTGACGTAGTTGTCTACTTCCAATAAGTATAGAATGAGTCTTACTTGGATTAACTGAGAGACCAAAAGAATAGGCCCATTCCTTAATCCGCTTCATATCTTCGTTAATCAATTCAATCTCTGAGTCAAGTGCCTCAATGTGTGCGTGTCTGTACAATTGCAAATCATCTGCATAGACATGGTAGCGAGAAGATATAACTTTAGTGACTTCATTTATGAATATAGAGAAAAGAAGTGGAGATAAAACAGCGCCTTGTGGAACACCAGCTATTAGATCAGCCCAATCCGAGGAACCCTCGTTAGAGCGAACCATTTGCCGGCGATCATGAAGATAAGATTGAAACCATTCAATCACAGGTGGAGATATGTTAAGGGAACGCAGGATGGAAAGTAAAATACCGAAATCAACTGAGTTGAAGGCATTACTAAAATCAAGTAAAACTAGGATGGTAAGTGATTTGTTGTGTCCATAGCAAGCCTTATGTCCTCAGTGATTTTAAGTAGTGCTGTCGTGGTACTATGATGATTTCGAAAACCTGACTGGTAAGAACTAATTAAATTATTTGTGGCTAAAAAATATGAAAGTTGCTTGAAAACTATATTTTCGAGAATTTTAGATAGAAACGGCAGTATAGATATGGGGCGGAAATGCATGGGAGTGGAGGGATGTTTACTTTTAGGTAAAGGTATGACATAGGCTTCCTTCCAAGCTGTAGGAAGGAATTGGAAATAAGAGAAAAATTTATAATGTGAGTAATTACTGCCAGTATACTATTTAAAATCGGTAAGAGCATGTCACGACTTATACCATCGCTACCAACAGCTTTTGATGTAAAAGATAGTACGCTCATCTTAACATTACACTCTGTGATCTCACGAAATATAAATGGAGTACAGTCGGGCTTGGGGGCATTAAACAGTTCATGAAGCGTAGATGTTCGTGTTCCATCATGCAAAAGGACATGTGGTTTAGAAAAATATTTATTAAGAGAATTTAAATCATCATATTGATGTAAAGGTTCAGATGTTTTCCCCACACCCAAAGATTTGAAAAATCTCCACATCTGAGATGGAGTTGAGTTATTAATTGAGGAAAAAATGAAACAACGCTTTGCATCCCTACACATTCTATTGCAGAGATTACGCAATTGTTTGTAGATTGTTATATTTTCATGACTGCTATTACGTTTGCACTTTTGCTTGGCTTTGTCACGTTTTTTTATAATTTTTTTAATTGTCGGGGTAAGCCAAGGTGCAGGAAGGCGTTTTGATCGAACAGGTTTATAAGGAGCATGATGGTCATATAAGTTGGTAATTAAATTATTAAGGTTTTGCACTTTATTATCAATAGTTCTAGCTAAATAGACATCGGACCAATCCATTGTTGATGCATCACTTTTAAGATTATTCCAGTTTATACATTTAAGGTTTCGTCTCATTAAAGTTACAGTCTTTGGTTTGGGTCGAGAAAAATTATAACAAAGATATAGAAGATCGTGGTAAGAGAAGGGTGCTGTAGATTGACCATGATTTAAGACATTTTTAGTGTTTGATACTACAATTAGATCCAGAAGTGATGAATCAGCATTAGGGAAAAAATGAGTTTCGGAAAGAGAGAGTATAGACATATTAAAAGAAGTTATTCATGATTCAAGTTTATGAGACCTGGTCTTCCGTTTTGAAAGACATGTATTAAGGTCACCCATAATAATGGTGTGTTCATAAGATGTTGCATAAGATTGTAGTAGTTCTTCGAGTGTTGAGAAATAATCAATATTGTTTGAAGGACTATAGACGACACCAAGCAGAAGGTTTGAGTAGCGTGCACGAATTTCGAGAAAAAGATATTCTAAGTTATCAGTATTATGGGCAGATTGTGACAGAATGGAAAAAGAAATGTTATTGCGGATATAGATACACACACCGCCACCTCTTCGCCCTTCCCTATCGTTGCGAATAAGTGTGAAATCTGGAAGGAGGTAGAGACATGAAGGGAGTGAGGGTTTTAACCAAGATTCTGATATCAGAATGCAATCGACCGCTACATTGCTAAATGATGCTAGGAAACCAGAGTAATGGGCCGGAATACTTTGTGCATTTATGTGTACTATATTAAGATAAGTGGACCTTTTATGAAAAATGGAATTTAATTTTGAATTAAGTGGAGTAAAACTATCATCTGATGAAGTGGAACTTGCATCACTAACAAAATCATCAGGCGTGGAAGAAGAAAAATATTCATCATTTATAATGTTATATGGTAAATAAGACATATTTTAATTATAAAATAATATTGTATATACTATATATACAATAATAATAATAAAATAATAATAATAATAATAATAAAATAATAATAATAATAATATTATTAATTGCTTACAAACATTTAAATCTAATTAAAAGATTTATATTTATGTATTATTAACCTACACTCATGGGCAAACTGTAAGTTACATATTGTTAACCACTTTTAAAAAGGGGTACACAGTAAAATAAGTTAAAAAAAAATACAGTATAAAACTTATTAAACTAAAATTTAAAAATTATGATTAAATAAAAAAAAAACAAAACACAAAAATCTTTACATACTAGCTACATTTCTGAACTCACAATTGTCATACGTCAAATATCTTGTTTGTAAGGTAATTAGTGACAGTTGATTTCTATAATACTTGACAATCAACTATAAACAAAGACAATTACGGTGAATGTATTTATGTAACCAATTAAATTAAATCAACAATAGCTTAACAAATAGCTGTTAAAAGAAGTAGTTAAAAAAAAAAAAATAATTAAAAAGTAAAAAACAAAAGGAAGTTAAATATTGTCCGCTAAGCAACTGAAGTATGTACAAAATGTTAAAACTACAGTATGTACTAGGAAGATGGTGTCTACTGCATATTGATTCCGCTTCGAGCAGTTGGACCGGACACATGTCCCGACTACCTGCTCCCGTGTACCCACGCTGTTCGTATCACTCCGTACCGTACCGGCCAGTACCGGCCAGTACCATACGGGCCCAAAGAACCCATTGTGTTAAAAAGTGTCAGTGAAGTGAAAGAAGCCGACTCAAGATTCCCGGAAACGCAGCTGCGCTTTTAGGGGTCCTAAAATCCGGCGTCGCCCTAGTTAGGGTACGAAACCCGATCCAAGCCTTCGTCGCATAGTCTGCGTTGAGTAAGTACACAGTCGATAGGGCGTTAGGCACAAACCTCCGTCACCTACGGACGGAGCCATAGTAGGCTCACAGTAGGCACCCATCTCCCTGCCTCCGCAGGGAGAACCAATTATCTAACGGGGTCCAGTATGGACCTCGACAAGATAAACATAAGGGCCTTCTTCTGCTTTATGCAGAAGAAGTATCCTGACCTCTGTCGCGAATTCGCGGCGCAAGCCACCGACTCGGGGAGCTCAAACTCACCCGAGCCGGAAGAGGGAACCTCCGACATGGAGGCTGAATCCGCCTCCCAACATGAGGGGATGGAATCTGACTCCGAGTCGAGGACTTCATCCTCTTCCTCGGACGCAGAGGAGGACGACGGTTTCACGACCGTGCAGTCCAAATCTGCTAAAAGGAAGGCGATAAAGGCACCCTCGCCAATATTGCCGTGAAAGCGCGCCACGCTGCCCGCAACTACCGTACCGGAACAATCGTCGGTTCCGGATCCGACACGCGACGTCGCAAAGCGTCCGTCCGCGCCCTCAGCGCCCACGCCATCAGTGCCCTCTGCGCCCGCGACTTCTGCGCTCTCTGCGCCCGCGACTACTGCGCCCTCAGCACCTGCACCTTCAGCACCCAAGTCCCCGCCGCCGCTGTACATAAGGGACAAGTCAAAGTGGGACACCGTGTCCGCCCTCATGACGGAGCGAAAGCTCTACTACACCTCGGCCCGCTCGACGGTACAGGGCATTCGCGTTCAAACCGCGACATCATCAGACCACCGTGGTCTGACCAAGCTCCTACGCGAACGTGGGTACGGATACCACACGTTCGCGTTGGAAGATGAACGCCGCCTCACGGTGGTCATCAGGGGCCTTCCCGTGGAGATCCCGGCTGAGCGGATTTACGAGGACCTTAAGTCCCAATCTTATCCCGTCATATCGGTACACCGTATGTACCGACCGACCACTAGGGCTCCTTTCGAGCTCGTGCTGGTTCATTTAGAGCTTTCCCCGGAAGGAAAGCAAATTTTTAATGTTAAGGCAATCTGCCAACTCTCCTGCCTTAGGGTCGAACCCCCTCGCGGTCGCGGTTTTCCCGGGCAGTGTCATCGCTGCCAACTCTACGGCCACTCACAACGGTTTTGCCACGCGCGTCCGCGGTGCGTTAAATGCCTAGACGACCACGCGACAGCCGACTGTCCGCGGAAACAACCGATCCCGGAGGATCCTCCCAGCTGCGTCCTGTGCCAGCAGAAGGGCCACCCCGCGAATTACCGCGGGTGCCCCAAAGCACCGCGCAGGACGCAGCCGGCAAGAATCCCCTCGCGCTTCGTTCAGCCTCCCTGGGCTCCTTTAGCCCCGGGAAGAGCCGCGGCCCCTCAGGCAAACCAGGCCCCTCAGGCACCCGCGAACGCGTGGGTGAAACCCCCGAGGGTGAACCCCACGCCCGCGCCGAAACCGACACTGCCGCCGCCGGTACGCAATTCCGCCGACGGAATTGCGGGCTCGTTCGCGTGCGTCTCAAGCCTCTTCGGTGTAATAGACATCGAGGAGCTACTCGTGTTCTCGAACGAAATGAGGGATACGGAAAAGAATCCCCCCGCGCGGATGGATGTGCTCCTCAAGCACGCCGTCCTAATCAGTCAAATTTACAAACACACAATGTCATCTTAAATGACATCACACGGTAGAATAAAACCTCGCTCTCTGACTGTCGCGACATTCAACGCGAACGGACTGCTCAAACAGATAGATCAGGTACGCGACTTCGTAGTTACCCACCAGATAGACATACTGCTAATCCAAGAGACCTTTCTAAAACCGTGTAACCGCGATCCGCGCATCGCAAACTTCAACGCAGTTAGGAACCATAGGGCAACCGCGATGGGGGGAACCATCATTTACTACAGAAGGTCTCTTCATTCCGCCGATTCGCCCCCACTAGTTAACATAGAGGCGTCACTATGTCAGGTGGGTATGACTGGCCATCAGCCGATCATACTAGCATCAGTATACCTCTCCCCGAATAAGGACCTACTAGAGGGGGACCTTAAGTCCCTACTCCAATTAGGTAACGCAACCATTCTGGCCTCTAACTCTAGAATCGTAAATACTAGAGGACGTCTCCTTGATAGGCTAAGCAACACGCCTGGTCTCAACTTTGAGATCATAGCGCCCTTGAGCCCCACGCGATACTTTGACTCGGACTTCCGACACGACACACCTGACGTGCTCGACATAGCGCTCTTGAAAGACGTAACGCTTCAGTTGCGATCAATCGAGACACTATCCGAGCTAGACTCCGACCATCGACCAGTCCTAATCCAGCTAGGACCGCTCCACCCTACGACACCCGCGTTAAAAACTATAATCAACTGGAGAAAGCTAGAAGAGCAACTCCACTCCCCCGCCTCAGTGCACCTCGACGAAATACCTGACCAGATCGTAACGGTCGCGGACGCTGAAAAAGCCGCGACGCGATTCACAAACCAGCTATCAGACATAATAGGAACGTCCTCGAGGGAGTTCCGCGCAACCTTCGATGGGAGCCGTGCACTCCCTCCGGACATTAGGCACCTAGTTAACCGTAAAAACGCCGCGATCAGGAACCATGACACATATCCGACAGACGAACATCGACGGGAGCTACGCCGCCTCCAAAGGGAGTTGAGACAAGCTCTTGACACCTTTAGAGATGGAGGCTGGGACAAGAAGCTTTCAGAGCTCTCTCCTTCACACCAGGCTTACTGGTCATTGCAGAGAGCCCTGAAAGCCGAAACTGTCTCGGCAATGCCCCCGCTCGATAGACCTAACTTCACGCCCGCCTTCGATGACCGAGACAAAGCGGAATGTCTAGCCGACAGCCTAGAGAGACAGTGTAGCATTAGCACGCAACCGGTCGAACGCGAACATGTCGAAGTCGTCGACAACACTGTTCGAGTCATGTGCTCTCAACCACCAGCAGGTCCCCCTATAGAGGAAATGAACCTCGAAGAGGTAACGACCCTAGTTAAGGCGCTTCACGCCAAAAAGTCGCCAGTATCAGATAGGATCACCAACAAAGTGATCAAACTCCTTCCGCCTCCTTTGCTTTACCTAATGGTTAATATTTTTAATGCTCTACTGGCCGGTTGCCGGTTTCCAGCCCAGTGGAAAGAGGCCATAGTGATAGGCATTCACAAACCGGGTAAGCCCCGGAATCTTCCAACTAGTTACCGTCCAATTAGTCTCCTTAGTTCCCTAGGGAAAATCTATGAGAGGATTATCCTCAGTAGACTTAAGTCAGAAGTAGAGAGACTGAACATCATCCCAAATGAGCAGTTTGGCTTTCGAGCCTATCATTCCAGTTCTCACCAGGTGCAACGCCTCACGGAGCACATCCTTTCTGGGGCCACTTTGTGCCGCAAGCTACGTAGGACAGGAGCGCTCTTCCTCGATGTAGCGAAGGCATTCGACAGGGTCTGGCACAATGGACTGGTATACAAGCTATACCAGTTCAGGGTGTCGGACAGACTCGTACTAATCATACGGGACTTCCTGTCGAATCGCTCCTTCCGCTACAGAGTGGAAGGCGTGATGTCGACTCCCCGCCCCATCAGGGCAGGCGTCCCTCAAGGTTCAGTCCTCTCACCAATTTTCTTTTCAATTTACTCCAGCGACATTCCTAGGCCGCGTTCTAAAGTAGAATTAGCAATGTTCGCGGATGACACCGCAATTTACACATCCTCAAGGGATCCTTATGAGATCTCTCAACGCCTCCAATCCGCAGCCGACTCCCTCGGGAACTGGTTTCGGAAATGGAGGATTGAGGTGAACCCGGAGAAGAGCACCGCGGTACTCTTTGAACGGTCACGATCCACAAGGGGCCCGGAGATTAAACTCTTTGACAAACCGATTCCTTGGAAAAACAAGGCCAAGTACCTAGGAGTGACGCTGGACAAACAGCTAGTATTCACTTCACATATCGAGGACGTTCGCAACAGAGCGGCCTTTATCCTAGGGCGACTTTATCCCCTGTTAGGCAAGCGGAGTAAAATGTCCCTTAGAAATAAGGTCACACTTTACAAAGCCTGCATACGCTCCGTCATGTCCTATGCAAGCGTTGCCTTCGCTCACGCGAACCTGAAGCCCCTTCAGGTGCTTCAGAACAGATTCATGCGGCTCGCCACTGGGGCACCGTGGTATATGCGTAATATCGACTTGCACAGAGACTTAGATCTACCGACGATCGCACAGTATTTCAAGGGGCTCTCCAAAAGCTACTTTGACAATGCTGTGGGACACCCAAACCCGCTGGTGGTTAAGGCCACAGGATACACGGCCCGTAAGACTCCTAAAGTCAGAAAGAGAAGACCCAAGTCGGTACTTTTCGATCCGGACGACGCGATTACGTTAGGGAACGCTACGTAAAAGCGGCAAAGCGAACATAAATACTACACACACACAATCATACAGCGTCTTCGCCGGCGAAGACGAGGCCCCCATCCAAGCACGTTGCTCTGGCGTTCTGCCGTCGGAGGACGTTAGTGTCAAATCCTAACCCACATCCAACCCTCGTTGCCCACCTAACGGCGTTCTGAGCCGTGGTCCGAGCCTCACTGGAGGCGCCCTCAGGACGCGCGTTCCCCTGGGGCCCTTCAGGCCCCCCTTTTCAAGGGCGGGTCTCTGCACCCGTCCATTACACCGGTGACGCTGTCATGGCCAGTAGGGCTGACAGCAGAGACAAACAAAAAAAAAAAAAATACTGCATATTATTTTGCTGTACCTTTAATGTTACGGCGCGGCCTCGTAGTTCTGGGATCCTGTACAATTGGTGCTTGCTGTACTGGGTGTTTGTCTCTAAGTGACTGAAGCTCAGACATAGTATTTAATTTAACGCGACTTTTATCGGGCAAAACAATGAAAATATTTCCATCAGCAGACCATGAGTTTTTGAGACCAAAGTGCTTCCTAGCAGTAGAAAAAACTTCCTGTCTAGGTTTTGTTAAGAACTCAGACACACTGATACCGGATCCCTTCAATGAAGTTTTTGCGTTCCACACCTTGTTCCGATGCTTTAAACCACATAAACGCACTAATATTGGCCTGGGTTTATCTTTTCTTACTCCCAGGCGATGACATACATCAAGATGAGAGGAATCAATGTCATTTAATTCCATTTTATTACAAAGAAGATTATTAATAGTGCATTCAACCTTCTCATTATAATCTTCTGGTAATCCATGGAACAGTAAGATTTTCTTCGGGAATGAATTTCATGACTATCAAAACCTGCTGTCAAGAACTGGAGTTTCTGCTGTAGCATGTTTAATGTTTTCCAGATGACATCTTTGAAAGCTGCATAATCTTTTGCAAGTGTCGCAAGATCTGGAGAAATATTCTTTAATGGTGACTTTGAAGACGTTTGTGTTCTTGCTAGTGCCTTGTCAAAGTTATCCATACGTGATTCAAATATTTTAACAATGTCTTCCATGTTCTTATTAACTTGGTTTTGTAGATCCATAATAGTTGTTTATAAAAGTGGTTTGTACGAGATTTGCCAGGTAATGTAGGTTAATAATTACTATTAATTAGAACATTTACACTTAATAACAATAAAAAAAAACTAGATAAAATGAAATAAATTTTAGGACAAAACTTTTTTGATGTTGTACACCCAACTACCCACACGAAAAAAAAAATATATATAAAGCATATAATATGTGAAAGTAACACTATTTTATGACCTTCACGACTATGGGAAGTAACCTTTTACAATTAAAATATGATATAAAATATGTTGTGTCTTGTTTGTGATTTTTTAATGAACTGTTACTTACAATAAAGATTTAATTATATATTTTTTTTAAAAACTTTTCAAAACCGTCTGTTGTAATGGTTATGGTTACAATGGTTAATGGATAACCGTCAATTATCCAGTTAGATGAAATAAATTTCTATAAAACTAGGTGAGTACAGTCGGTTTATATAGATAGTTAATCACATCCTACCCCTTCTATTTGATTTATTATAGTCATCAAATATTCCATTCGGTGTTTTCCTTTCAGAACCGCTACACTTGTTATTACAATATTTGGTAAAGCAAGAGTTGAATGTGTGATTCCCTCTTGAATGTGGATAGAGTTTTTGAATAGTAGTAGACAAAACATAGAAATTAGGATTATATCTGTAAACAAACAAGTCAATATAGTAAATCTTCCTAAAAATCCAGTCCTATCGGTATGGAAACACCTCCGACGGAAGTCTAATAACATTTTTTGTGGTACACGTTGAATCTTTTGTCTGCTGGAGATAAAACATTTTTTCATTTTACCCCATTATGCAACCTGGTCTAAATTTTCTATCCTAACAACCTTTACGTTCGGCCAATTGAGAGCACTCAATACATTTCTGGGAAGTGAAAGGAGGTGGCTCGTAAAGAAGAGTTTTGTGTCATATACCTTCAAAGGCTTTTCCAATAGCCCGACTTATTTTTCGACCCTAAGATCATCGCGAAAGCAATATTGCTTGATTAATGGACATCCACATGGTAAGCCACGAGCTGACAGTTAACAATGCTCTTCTTTATTTTGTAAAACAAGAGGTAACAGTAACAGGTAAGGAACAGTTTTAAATACAGATTTAGCCAGTTGTAAAATGAGCAAACAGAATCATACTTATAAGGAAGATAAATATAGAGCCCAAAATAAATATGATGCTGGAATGACTGATGCGGTAGACGCCGTCGCGAACGCGTGTAAAGTGAAGCGGCGCAAGGCCAAACAGACGCAGCACTCGCAGCACCGTGGCCATCGCGCCACTCACCTCCCACTCCACACGTGCTCTCTTCAACTTTACCAACATATTCATTGCTTCATATGTTTCATAACACACGTTAAAATAAACTCTAACACAACTCTACGTCACAAACAACAAAACGATTCTATAGTAATTTAGATAAATTGTACAGATAAGGTATATTGTGTGTTTTATTTTATTACATGGTTAACGAGTAGATGTGGACATGATAATGGATGGTGTCGTTACCGATGGAGATCTGCAATTTTTTGTAATGTGCAGATGGGTTACCTGTTATTAGCAAATGCAGGTCAAAAAGACTAGGGAGGGAGTGTTGGAATTTGGCTTTCTCAACCATCCATTCGATATAGCTATCTATTTTAAGCTGTTCTGTGATCCCGGGGGAGTCACCTGCAAAATGGTTATTATAATAGTTTGTTTTAGTAAGGAACTGTATCATTTTAAAACAACAGCATAAACTTATTTATTTACTTATTTAAATAACTTTGTTGCATACACAAAATAATAACGTATAGAAGGTACAGAATTCGTCAAACAATTACCGATCTTATCACTAAAGTGATCTCTTCCAGGTAACCCACAATTACGAACATAATAATACTGATAGGCGCGGAATACATATACAAATTATAATGTAATACTGATAAATTAATGTAATATTAACTCACGTACATAAGTATATATATATTATATATAAGTATATATATATATATATATATAAACATAAGCATATAAGTAATATCTTAATACTCGTACCTAATAAGATTTTAACACAGCACATGAGAAAATAAAAAAAAAGTTATTGCTGTAAAATCTGACTCCACCGGTTGTGACCGGGTAAATCATAAGATGATGTTTTTGTTGTTGTTGTTGTATAGGTAACATTTTGCATATTTTGTCACATTTGATTAATTATTCTCTTACCTTCAATACCGTTTCCAGTGCCTAGCCAATTGCTCAAGTCGTTCCTATCCCCAAAATCTTTATCCAACACTTTTCTCACATTACCGTCCAATTGCCATATTTCTTTTTCTCTCTAAAGTTCTAGAGCGTTTTGTTCTTTAATAACTCTCACTGTTTCTTTCCAAAAATAATATTGTTAGTCCCTACCAGACTGTTATCCACAGGTGTCACAGCACTGTTACGGCATTAACGACGGTTTGTGATAGTATAAGGTTTGGCATTGACAACAAACAAGTGATGATCCAGGCACTGCTTGACTTCTAAAGAGCCTTTGATATTCTTTTAGTTATCCTTAAATTCATTAATGTCTAGTCAACAGCTATCGATAGGTTCAAGTCTTACTTGTATAATTGCACACAATTGTTCAAGTCTTACATGTATCTGTAACCAGGAAAAACTAGTGTTCCGCAAGGGGGTGTCTTGTCTCCGTTACTTTTTTTATATCTTAATACATAAATACTCTCATTTATCTTCTTTCCTGGCCACATCATCTATTTGCTGATGATTATCACCTGTATGTATCATCTCTTGTTGAAGGTATCCTTGATGCAATCAAGCGCCTGAACTATGATTCGAATGTGGTTTGCGGTTGCAGTAATTAGGTTACAAGTGAACGCTAGCAAATCCCGGCTTATTATTTTAAATAACTGCCGACAAATTTCCAAGCTTCACTTCGCTTCATACCTTTATACCTACTTATCTTGATGTTTCTATACTATTCTTCAGTAATACTACAAGAAAATCCTGGTATTATCATTGTTTTGTGGTTTATCGCTTGACTGCCCTATAAGATGACATCGGCTGATGGGTGTGTTAGAGAATTCAGGAATATGAAGGTGTTGATAAACAGTTTTTAAACGGTCACTACAGTGGTGGCCTCATCCATTTTTGTCATCTCTGGAACTCCGTGAATCAGTTAAATCTTTCTTTTGCTTCTGGTTTTCTGTTGATATATTTGACAACTTAGAATTTCAACTTGCTCAAATAAAAATACTTGCTTGATAAAACAAAGTTTCGGAAAGTGTTAAATTGTCCAGCAATGTTTGATGTGGGACTTGTAGCCATCATCAATCATTGTTTTATGGTTTAACGCCATTGTGAATGTTAGCGACAAGTCAGTTAATATCACCACGACACTAGAATTTTCTCGATCACCCACTGAACATAACCAAATAAATTTGGTTACTACATCTTCATCGTCGATCTTCGATGAGAGGGAGCTGCAGTCAAAGAAATACATTCAGGCACTAAAACCACCGTGACGAGGACGCCAGACAGGTATTTCTCGAGCGACGGCTCTGCCAACCCTCGGGCCGAGGGCGTTTAAAGATATATATTATATCTAATAAAATAACAATTAGACTGGTCGCGGTTAATAAAATAACTACTAAACTAAAAAAATCTCTTAATAAACTAAATAAGTCATACAGTATATGTCGGCGATAGGTCAGAGATTCCGTGTTTGTTGTCCATTATAATGAAAATTCACTTAAAATTTGTATAGTTTATTTTCGCATAACTGCTAGTAACAAGAATAACGCAATTGAATAATAGTAGCCATATTTATACTTATTTCTAGGCGTGGTTACAATCAAAACTTATTTTAAAGCAAGAGTTGAAATTACTGTATATAAAATCTTAAAATATAGTTCAATATTCACAATTAATATTATAATGAATTTTATATAACTCTAAATGATTTATTTAATACAAATTAGATTTATATTAAATAACAATCAAAATTTGTTTAAAGCAAATATTATAATTACTGTATATAAAATCTTCAAATATAGTTAAATCTTTACAAATGATATTATAATGAATTTTATCTAACTCTAAATGATTTATTTTATACAAATTACATTTATTTTAAGATTATAAACTCCATTTCTTACAAGTTTACATCAATCTTTAACAGATGTCGCACCACGTAGGATGCAAATTGAATAAAGTTTGGTTTATTTAATAACATAATGAATGTTGGAGTATTAATAAATCTAATTTAGTTTTACTTTAAATGTTTAACATGAAAAGGTGCAACAATATGAATTATTAAATAATAAATTTCACATCCAATGTGAAATTTACCGATTGGTTGAGAAATTTACCAATCACCAACCAATCAGTCAATACAATGTCTTTAAGAGATTGAAGTTAGAGAAATAACAGTTTTGTGATTGCGAATGATTATTTAAAAACTAATTATAAATAATTACGGTATTTTTAAAACAATATAATCATTACATAATGATTTGCGCCCATATATACATTGAACTACGGAAAACTATTTTGAAGGTAAATAAAAAATAATAATATATATAATAAAAAGAAACTGTTAGGATTCGAGTACACTTTAAATCATAATAGATTGAATTTTGTAATCTGAATCTGACTCATACGAAGTCGCCTGAAAAACTTAGTAAAAATTAAAAAGCATTGTGATGATTTAATTTAATTCTGAGAATCAAAAATAATAATACAATACTACTTTGTCTACTACCTATATGGAAACATTAACTTTCACAATTCCTAATCACACTATGATTATGACTTAAAGTTGATTTCATAGGTTCGAAATTGAAAAATGATGACCAAATATGTCGTCACGGCTCCAATTATCTGCAACAAACATTTAACTACAGTAAAATAATAATTCATAGTTTGACTTGGAGCTACTTAATATCGACCAACTTAATCGGGCTTTTAATTACAATAAGGTTTTGTGAAAGATCGTCTTTAAACTGGACTGTCCAACAACTGCCAAAATAAACAAGTACTACATAAGACCCTTCCTATACTTCACCTACTCCTTCAACTTCCCACCAGGCATTAGAGCCGGTTAACGCTGCCCAATTCAGAGTTTTAAAACTCTATTGTCAATATAATAGAGCAGGTTCGATAAGAGTATGTTTTTTCCGATAGAGATTTTTTTCTTTGAAATTAATACATCTTTGCAAGCAATGTAATAAAATATCAGGATCGTAGTCGATTTTCAGAAGCCACTTATCTTCTATTTAGCAAATCGATTGAAGAGCAAATCGTCGGTTTTAATGTTGACTTCGATATGATCATATTTCACTAACCCGAAAAAACTGTTGAACAATATCAAGTTTGTGGAAACTATTTGAAAAATTCCTACGTTAGGTTATATAACATTACAATAATAATAACTGGTATTGGAAATTATTAGAATGGCATTTGAAAAAGTATTTTACTAACGTGTAACGTTTTTCTATACTTCTCGTGAAGGCAGTCGGCTGACAGCTACTACTCATTATAAATATAATTGTTAAGATATCGGTTTAGGAATGCTAAAAGACAAACCGTTACTGTCAGAGGTCTAGACATTTTGCACATTCCCAGGGGCGAGTAGGAAGGCTGATTTAACACCAACTGCTTACAGAACATATTTAATTCAGCGAGGGTTGGGTCACTTCTTGATGAGATAGTACGCATCATTAAACACACCAGCATATACGTTTGGTTCATCTGATATAAACAAGTGTGCAGTTAGTACGTATTTGTTGATTATAAATCTCATAAATGTTAAGGATCTGTGAGTTGTTACCTCCTCCTGAGTGCGGTGACAGGGTTCCACGAACAGAAACATATTACAAATATGAAATAAGCACCAAAATAGTTGTAATACAACATTCGCTTTCCAGTCCATGGAATCATCTTAAAAAAAAGATAATTAAAATTATAAGATATAAATAGGATCATGGGTTCTCATAGTAAGGAGTTATCAAAATTTATTAATCTATTTAAAATTTCGTAGGTAATAGAAATGTAAGAAATAGGTAACATACAAAGTGATGTGATCATGTAATATGGTGTTATCACTAATTGCAGGAAAAAGTTTACAATAATAAGCAGAAGTACTAGGCCGTGTCCTCGATCTAACTGTCTCAAGACGTCGCAGACTGCGCCGTAAGCCGTTGCTAAATCTCTTATACTCTTCTTGTTGGGAACATGTCTTATATTGGGCTCACCTAAAAAATAAAACAAGGTATAAAATCAGTAAGGAATCACATTCCGAATGACTCTGAACAATAAATGGTAAATAAAATATATTATTTTTCTTGGCAAACTATTAGCTAATTTTACTTGAGGAAGTTTTGCTAATTGCTGACATAAAATCGACTACAGTATTTGTCCTTTTAACTGATTGACGTCGGAATACATAATTATTTATTGCCGTTTTTCCATTGTTGTCAGAATTAATGGAATGGTTATCAAATTTCGGGTCTCCTTAAATAAAAAAAAAATAATTATGAACCTTGAACCTTAACTCTTTTATCGTCTTTAAAATCTGCAAAATAACTAATAACTAATATCTGGCGCTGCGATTGTAGATAATTACAACTAATCTTATCCTTTTCTTTTAGTCGCAACCCGTCGATTTATTAACTGGCCAGGTATCTTAAAGTTATGTGTTGACTTTCTTTTGATGAAAACTTGAGTAAAGAACCTCTTTTGTGTTTGAAAATACGTCAAGTATTCAACTGTTATTTTAGAATAATTTACGTCTTCTACGTAGGATATTTACTCAAAATAGGGATATTTATTTTCGACCTACCGACACTGAGTACCGATCATACCCCGGGTATTAACTCAAACATCATTTATACCACACGCTGGGGTATCTGTGTTCGTAAGGTTAGATATCTGCTACCGTCGCTTTACGATTTTTGGACATCAGGACCTGTCTGTATTCTCGCTGCGCGTGGGCATGGACGATCATATCACAATCTACGCGTGCTGCTACACGTCAAATAGTGGTAATGTAGAATTAGATCAGCTCTGGAGCCTTTTCTAGGCAAGGATTGACGACCTGCTTTCACAGACTCCCTGCGCCGAAGTCGTTATCCTCGGAGACTTTAACGGTCACAATACTATGCGGGGAAAACTGTTTTTTAACTTTAGTCTGATAAATGGTGTGTCCCAATTGATTAAAACGCACACTCGTCTACTGGACGTGAACAGCCATGTGCCCTCTTTGTTGAATCTTCTGCTGACTACAAATCCTGGAAAGTACCAGATCACTTTCTTGGCACCCCTAGGAACCTCTGAGCATTTCTTGGTAGTACCCATTCAATGTCCGGCTAGCACAAAACATGCGATCTGACGCGTTTGGCACTACAAGTCAGCGGACTGATATGGAATGTGATCCTTTTTTGTATTCTACTCATGGGGGCCGATTTGTTTCCGTCCTAATGATCCAATAATTGATTGTCCTGCGACGATAAATGATGTGATATTACTGGGCAGGTAGCTATTAGCACCAAGCTCTGTGGTACCCCATGGTGGCAGATCGCGGTCTTGGTTTGATGTGGTTTTTAGGGCTGGCAGTAGCTGACAAATAGCAGGCGTAATAAGCTTGATGTAAAGCACTATAAAGAGGAAATTTATACCTCCAGAGTCCAGAGAGCGATAACGCCTCTATTTCAGTACTTCTATTTTAAAGGCATAGTCCCGGTTTCTTGAAATCCTTGTCCACCCGATCCCTTCAAAAGGTGATATCTCGTACCCAGCTAACTAAACTCCTTTCGCTATTACCTCTTTTCTTTCTAAAATAATGGAGAATATCACTAACGGAGAGCTTCTAACGTACCTCGAGAATTGCTATTGAAAACAAGTGAGAGGGTCTGGTTTTTAGTCTGGATATGAAGCCTGCGATTTTGTATGGTACAAGGAGCTTCTTTCGAAGCTTTCTTCTTATGGGCTACCCGAGTTTATGCAAAGTAGATCACCTGCTTTCTCACAGGGTGTAGGCTGTAGGTTAACGCTATGAGCTATTCCCGACTCAGTTTCTGCAGCAAATCAATATATGTTGGATATTTCCAGCCTAGATTGTTATACTGATGACAACATTGGAGATGCGGTATATTCGGGCAGTGCACGGTTCTCTCGGGAAAACCTTGACGAGCGCAGATGGAAACTTGTTTCTTCTATAGAGATATTCTTGGGGATAGTTTCACAATGGAACTGAACCTCATTCAGTTTAATCTCCATTCATCACCTGCAGTACCATCCGAACCATTTGGATGCGTGGAGTTCTTCTACTGTGCGGTTTTCAAGGACTTTTTTCCCAATACCATTCAGATGTGGAACGATCTTCCTTTGATGGTATTTCCGGAGCGATACGACATACTTTCAACCCCCAGGCCCTTATATATACTTTAGTTATGATCATTGAATGAAACAATAGTAATTCATACAATTAAAATAAATCAAAATTGTAATTTAATACTAACGATTTTGTTGACATCTAGTTGTATAGAAATGCAAAAACTTACCTTCGTTTTCCAGATTATAACGTATTTGTTCTTTTAAGCCTTCATTAATATTCTGCAATATTGTTTGGAGCTGCAACGCTAGCAACACGAATTGTAACTCGACCAATAAAATGAGGATATACTCGTAGCACAGGAAAGAGTACATAAGTAATGTTCGAACTAAAATATAAACATAACTTCTAGCATTTACGTAAACGTACTTACAACACATTAGGGTGACATTTTTATTACCTTCTTTACCCCTGTAAGCCTCTATTACGTATCCATACAGTTCCCACAATATAAGTAAACAAAGTCCACCAGATATCAATATAACTGTTACTCGTAATTTATTTTCTGTTGAATCTGGTTTTATTTTAATACCTGTAAACATTTTGATCTAAGATCAAATAAAAGATTAGTCACCTTAACCACGATAATAACTGATCAAGTTTTTATATGACTTTACTTTTATAATTTGTTTTAAGGTGTTGATATTGCAGGCAATGCGGCCGGGTTCTTGATATACGCTGACGCTTGTTATCAGTATTACTATAGAAAAATGTGCGATCAATATTAATCGTGAGGTAGGTGTGGACACTCGCAGTGACCGCGATGGTTCTGTTAGATCTATTGCGAAACCAGCTAAAACAACCGCGTCTAAAAATTTATATATATTTACCAATAAGTTGGATTTATCATCATTATCATACTTCTACTGTACACCACATTATAATGTATAAAGTTTTTTTTAATTTGATACTTTAAAATAGATAACATTTCACCAGTCCATATATGTATTTTAAGAAGACTGGAAATATAATTTTTGAGGTTTTAATAATGAAGCAAAAAAAAGTAAGAAAAAAATCTATTTCTTGATCCGTGACAAACTAAAAAACACACTTTCGATGTTTGGTCATTAGTGAAAGTATTATATTGAACTAAGTATTTACAGTAGCAGATATTTTGACTTTGGAAACTTACTAATAAAGGTAACAAGGATATAGCTATACACAGTGAGATAGCGAGAGATGACAGGTCCTCCCTGTGTCAATGTAAACGGTGCTACACCAGCAAAACGAGAAACGCGAAAGACGGCCGCCAACACACCCTCATACAGAGCCTCTCGCAATTCTTCCATCACTGGAAAACGTTTTGTATGTATCACTAATGTTTAATCTGTAATGGCCTCCTTATCAAATATTATAAAACTGTATTTGATCGGACTCTAAACTTTATTATCCAAGAATAATCAATCACCTGTCGCTCGTAGGACATTAATGAATTAAGATTTATATTTGTGATTAACGTAAAAGATTGATGATTACGTACCTATTGCGTTTATTTAACATCAAACTAACAATTTGTTTAATTATTTTGTTGTACTAAGTAATCGTAGTTACTATGTTAGTTCAGCGTCGTAGACTGCTTTTGATACAATATAATAGAAATTTAATAAAACGAGAAGCCGTCGTGCTGTCAAAATGTCATTTATTTATGTATGTCCTGTATCAATATATTTGTTTAATTGTTAACTTGGATGACATATTACACATACATTTAGGTATGTGGACTAGAGCAAGCTCAAGAGGAAAAACGGGATCTGACATATTTTTTTTTGTATTTCTACCTGTTTTCTAACATAAGAGTATCAAGAATACTTTAGATACTATATTGAAAACTAATAAAGACGTTTGCGATTTTGAACGTTATCAATTATAGAGTATTTCACTGTTTATTAAGAAAGGTTAAATCATAATTAGTGCGAGCCGGCTTTCTAGATTAAAAAGTATTTTTGTGATATTTTTTTTATATTTCCAATTTTGACGGAAATTTTATATCTTTCGATAAATAATACACACCATTGTAATAAGTCACATATTTTTAAACCTTTCGTGATACGAAAAGCATCAATTTAATACAAAGTTAATAATCACAGCGCTTATTCGTAATCAGTTTTAAAATCTTCTCAAAGTATTATTATTGTAAACTATACATAAAAAGGAATCGATGGTTTTGCCCGGCGCTGAAAACTACTAATGAGTGACGCTTTTCAATTCTGCCATATCACCTTACTGCGTGTCAACCTTGCCTTGACCGATATTTGACCACGATGGTTTTCTTCTATTTTTATTATAGGTGATCCAGTTTTTGTTATCAGTGACCAATCTCTTAAAAAATGCTTTGATTTCATTACGTCTTAAAAAAGAATTGTAAATGAGAACACGGTCCATTAAGTTTCCTTCAGTGAGTTCAAGTGACACTCACATTTCGTTTTTTTTTTGTATAACCCGTCTTTTTCAAATCGATCACTGAACTGTTTTAAGGTAAATTCTCAGGTCTTTAGCTATATTCTAACTACTCGCATATCGTTCTTGCTCCACTTTTTCAAAAGTTAGTTTATTCGTAACTAGGCGACCAGAGCCAGATGCATCTTTGACATAAATCGGGATCCAAGGGAAGGAGTTCGCCGCCTCTATGAGGGAGTAAAGCGATCCGTGTGTCTCTAAGGGGTGCCTGTGTTGTTATACATACACATATCATACATCCGACGCTATAAGGTGAAAGTGAAAATCCTCAGCATGCAACGTAGGCTGGTCATTTGAGCCGAGTGGGAATACTGCAAGATGTCCTATGAGGCAATGAATAGTAAGATCTACTTCTCTTTTAGCTTGAGAGCCTAGGAGGCCGCGCCCTTGGTAGTGGCTGAAGTGAATAGGCAGTCATATGTCCCATCTAACTACGAGTAAAGCCCAAGAAACCAGAAGCTTCCGGTAAACAAAACTGGCGTTCAATAATAGTTTATCACAAACATAAGAATTGCAGCTCAGATAATTTAGGACACTCAATATTTCACCACATTAGACCTTGTCAAAAGATTTCATGAATATAAAATTAAATTTCTAAAATACCTTGTAACAGGCCATGTGACCATTATGAATTGGAAGGAATAGCACATGGTCTTAGTATTGCTCTTGCTATTTTCCAATGAGAAAAGGACTTTGCACTTTCTGATTTACAAGACGGATGAAGTGTTTGTTTACTTAGTCGATATTGTCGCATTCACATCTAATGTATAAGAACATAAGCAGAAACTTTGTGAAGTGTTCATATATATACATACAGATAGAGTCCTTTTTACGGAGCCTCAAGTGCAATGCAATACTTTCTTTTATTTCAGTTTTGTCATTCACTTTAAAAAACTATTAGATTTAAACTTGATTGAAAAGCTTGATTATTTTCTTACTAATTAATAATAAAACTAAGTTGATCTTCAAAAAATCCTTATTTTATTCAAGAAGTAATTAAATATTTTCATCATCGTTAAAAATATAAGCACGCAAATATATTATTTAATTTTAAGACTGATTTATATAGGTTTTTTCACTCATTATTAATTACTTTGTATCTCTAAATTGATCATTAATAAGTAAAAATGTTATAAAACAGCCAACAATCTGTAACAAATGATCTAAATATATAAAAAACTCTTTCTGTTTTTCATGTAATTAACAAATAGTATTTCAAATGTACTAAATGAGTATGTATTTTAATATTATAATATTTACATACTATAGCAATCAATGGTCTACTGAAGTTAAATAATCCGAGTGGGGTGAAAGTGGATTGCTTGAAAAGGAACTGTTCAATGAAACTGTCCAACGCATCGTGAAGAGCACTGCCGCGAGGAATTTTGGTTAACAGTTTACTTACAACTATTTTTGTACTCTCCATCTGAAACATACAAATATGTACCAGTCGCCTATTTACCAAAAACAAAAATTAATAATAATAATACAATATGCTTTTATAAAGATTTATACGATTACATATAAATCATTGTCAGCAATTGTTTAAAACTTAATAAATTAAAATGTTTACTTTGTATTAAATGTACCTTACAACATTGATATTTTAACAACAATTGTAATATGTGATATATATATATATTTTTTTTTAATTTTATTTATTATACATAGGAAAATAAACAATGATCATTATACAATGTCCCACAAAACTGTTAAAACAGTTTGACTGTGGGATCAGCAGTCTCTTTTAACATTAAGTTGTTGTTACATTATGACTTTTTTCCTTATATTCAGGTGTTGTTACATTATGACTTATTATATTGAGTCGAAAGGTAGAAATACACCTAGTTACAAACTAACTAACTATTCACAAAAATGAGAAAAGGTATTTTCGTAGCTTTAATTTAAATATGCGTTTATTAGACTCCAATCGGATGTCTTTGGGCAGGCTGTTAAGTATGAAAGGTAATCGTTTTTTTAGTGTTCTGTCCCCAAAGTAATTATTCACTTTGGGTATTTCATATTTACCCTCAGACACCGATCGCGTACCGATGTTATGGTTCAACAGCGTCAGGCCATGCCCCTGACCGTTATGGTTATTTATGGCTAACAGATATTTATGCTTTAGGCTAACTGGTAGTATTTTGCAAATTTTAAATAGTTTGACATAGTTTCCTTTACAATTTTTTTTAGTTTTTTTGTTTACAAATAGCTTTAAAAATCTAATCTGTAGTATTTCTAGTTTGTCAATGTTACTTTTGGATGTGAGGCCATAACTGTCAAGTGCATAGCCCAGTACTGAATCGACTAATGCAAAATACAGAATTTTCAATGTGACAATTGGTACTCTAAAGCTAAGGTGATAGAATTTACATAGCAGCGATCTTAGTTTATTACAAATGTAGTCTATATGAGTCGTCCAGGAAAATTTAGAGTCTATTTTTACACCTAGGTATGTTACACAATCAACATTTTCTATCGGCTTACAATTACAATTCATAAGGTTGCTATGGAGGCAGGAATAATCATGTGTGTATATAAATGGAGGTGAGATTAATTTTTTAGCGTATGGTGACCTTATTACCATGAATTTGGTTTTATCTGAATTTAAGATGATTCCATTGTCGTGTGACCACCTAACTACCGCGTCTATATCACGTTGTACTAAACTACACAATTCCTCGATATCAGTTCCAGCAAGTAAAGTGCATAAGTCATCTGCATACATATAGGCTGAACAATTGCGGAGAACACCGTATAGACTGTTTACGTGTAATAGATAGCAGAGTGGCCCAGTCCCAGATCCTTGAGGAACTCCGCATCTGACTTCGGTTTCTTCGCTTAGCGTGTCACCCACCTTATATATATAAAGTCATGCCTCACCTCGTTATTCAGGCGGTGGAAAGGTTCTATCAGTAATACAACTTGGATGCTATTGTGCAATATCCACATAACAAGTAAAATAAACTTCTGTTTCGAGTAAATCCATGTAGCTTTAAAATTAATTTTCCAGGCTTTATAATTAATGTTTATACTCGCGAGGGCCGCGGAGGAGGAGGGGTGTTAGTTTACTCGAGAACCAATATCGGCGTGCGAGTGAGCGAGACGGACGCGAAAACGCGTATGCCGCTCAGCGGAATGCAATCGGCTGAGTGCGTTTCCTTAATATTAGACGTTAACGGCGAGAAAATTTATTTAATATCCATATATAGACCGCCCCGATTTTTTAACTATGACAAAATTCGAGATTTCTTATTAGAACTACGTAACCTATTGGATAGCTTACCTAAGCGTTCAAAAGCTATTTTTTGTGGAGATATAAACATTAATATTCTAAATAACGATGATAACAGGGTTATTTTATACGAGAATACTTTAGCGGAGTTTGGATTTACCAAATGTATTTGTGACGTGACTCGTAGGGAAGTACTAATGAATAACTTAGTTGAATCGTGTCTAGACCATATATACATAAGAGCACCATTAGCTTCGATTGATTCTGCCGTAATAAAACATAAGATAGCGGACCACTACTTTGTATCGGCCGCAATACAATGGAATCGCACTCCAGCTATGTGCCGTCCTCAGCCGATTGCAGCTGATCGACGTACTTTAGACAATAGCTTGGTTAGAAATAAGTTACAAACAATTAACTTTAACAAATTGTTAAAAATATATTGATTGTAATAATAATATTAAAAAAGTGTGGGACAAAGTAAACAGTTTATTAGGAAACAATAGGCAGCCATTAGACTCATTAATAATCTCAAATATGAAAGGGCAAGGAAGTTTAAAAGAAATATGTGATAAGTTCGCAAATAATTTTTTAAATGAAGTAAATAAAATAAAACATCAACATCAACGTGCTGAAAAATGGATGGTAAGGAATGATTATGTTAAGCGAGTAGATATGTGTATGAGATGGCAACCTGTCAGTGAAAATGAAGTCAAACGCGTAATTAACCAATTAAGTAAAAATAAAGCACCTGGGAGTGATCTCGTGCGTATGTCGGACTTAAAAATAGTCGTTGACAAGGTTAGCCCCATATTGGCTAAATTAATAAATTTATCTGTTAGCCAGCACATTTTTCCGTCGAAACTGAAAGAAACCGTTATCCGTCCAGTCTATAAAAAAGGTGACCGAAAACTTTATTTTAATTACAGGCCTATAGCTATTTTATCGAGCTTAATTCATACTTAGAAAAGAGCGAGAGATTAATTCATACTTAGAAAAGAACCAAACGGTTGTACTAGTATTTTATGACTATAAAAAAGCATTCGATACGTTAGAAACAGAAACATTGTTGAGAGGTATGGATGAATGTGGAGTAAAACAACCTTTAAATCAATGGTTCCGTGACTACCTAACAGATCGCACTTTCCGTGTTAAGGTGGGTGACACGCTAAGCGAAGAAACCGAAGTCAGATGCGGAGTTCCTCAAGGATCTGGGACGGGGCCACTCTGCTATCTGTTACACGTAAACAGTCTATACGGTGTTCTCCGCAATTGTTCAGCCTATATGTATGCAGATGACTTATGCACTTTACTTGCTGGAACTGATATCGAGGGATTAATTATTCTCAACTCTAAATTAATCTCACCTCCATTTATATACACACATGATTATTCCTGCCTTCATAACAACCTTATGAATTGTAATTGTAAGCCGATAGAAAATGTTGACTGTGTAACATACCTAGGTGTAAAAATAGACTCTAAATTTTCCTGGACGACTCATATAGACTACATTTGTAATAAACTAAGATCGCTGCTATGTAAATTCTATCACCTTAGCTTTAGAGTACCAATTGTCACATTGAAAATTCTGTATTTTGCATTAGTCGATTCAGTACTGGGCTATGCACTTGACAGTTATGGCCTCACATCCAAAAGTAACATTGACAAACTAGAAATACTACAGATTAGATTTTTAAAGCTATTAGTAAACAAAAAAACGAAAGCAAATTGTAAAGGAAACTATGTCAAACTATTTAAAATTTGCAAAATACTACCAGTAAGCCTAAAACATAAATATCTCTTAGCCATAAATAACCATAACGGTCAGGGGCGTTGCCTGAAGCTGTTGAACCATAACATCGGTACTCGATCGATGTCTGAGGGTAAATATGAAATTCCCAAAGTGTGTAATTACTTTGGGGACAGAACACTAAAAAAACGATTACCTTTCATACTTAACAGCCTGCCCAAAGATATCCGATTGGAGTCTAATAAACGCATATTTAAATTAAAGTTACGAAAATACCTTTTCTCATTATTGTGAATAGTTAGTTACTAACTAGTAAATGAGTGTATTTCTACCTTTCGACGCTTAAGTCATAATGTAACAACATCTGAATATTTAAGGAAAAGTCATAATGTAATAACATCTTAATGTTAAAAGAGACTGCTGATCCCACAGTCAAACTGTTTTAACAGTTTTGTGGGACATTGTTTAATGATTATTGTTTATTTTCCTATGTACAATAAAAAAAAAAAAAAAAAAAAAAAAAACAATAGTTGAAGCGTTAGTTACTTGTGAATATCTTAAAAGATCACAAGCGTTGAACTTTTTCATAGCCATTTTATTCAGTTTAATTGCGAGCGATAACGCGAAACGTGGTCAAACTGACGAAGTTTGAAAATAAATCTTATAGTAGTATTCAACATGCGGTCAAGCTTGTTGAGCAACTCTTCATTTAAAGTCACGTAGCAAACATCACCGTAATCAATTATCGGCAACAGTAAACTGTTGGCAAGCTGTATTTTAGTTTTAACGGGAAGAAAATGTTTGAGGCGCATTAGTGAATGTAGACAAGAATAAAATTTAGGAGACACTTCTTTAATTTGACAGTTCCAACTAAGACAACGATCCATCGTTAGGCCAAGATTTTTTACGTAATTACAAAAAGGTACAGAAATATTGTCAAGTTTTAAATTAGAAGAACAGTCATTAACTTTGGCTAGTTGCTGTCGGCTACCAATTATAATCGCCTGACATTTGGAAGAGTTTATAGATGTGCCAAATCGATGAGCCCACGAAGATTTGCGCATGAGGTCAGAATGAATGGAGGAAATATTTTGATCAAAATTAGCGCTGGTAGTGTGTTGATACAGCTGCAAGTCGTCGGCGTAAAGGTGGTAGAGTGAATGAATAAAGGTAGTAATAGAATTGATAAATGTCGAAAACAGTAAGAAAGATAATATTCCGCCTTGAGGAACGCCAGTAGTGATCTCACAACAGTCAGATTGCTTCTGTCCAAAGCGTACAGACTGCTTGCGCCCTCGAAGATAGGAAGAAAACCATTGTAGGGCAGAGTCTGAGATATTTATTAGGGAGAGAAGTGCGAGGAGAAGATCATAATCAACAGTGTTGACACATGTTTATTATCCATGGCTTCGCGGATGTCTTCAGTAACTTTAAGTAGGGCAGTTGTCGTACTATGACCAGCTATAAACCATGATTGGTATGTATTAAAAATATCGTGTTTAGTGTAATGAGAGGAGATCTGGTGATGGATTTGATGTTTTAGGAAGTGTCATGATAAATGCCTCACGGCAAGTATCGGGAAATGTGTTACAGGATATAGAAAAATTTATAATATCAGTAATTATGTCTAAAAGAGAATTTAAAATAAAAACTATCATAGGACGACTGATTTCGTCACATCCTATAGCTTTGGAGGAAATAGAAAGTATTCTCCTTTTTACCTCATAGCTGTCTACAGGTGAAAGATGAAACTTTTTTAAAGGAAAAATTGGCAAGCTGAATATATCAGCCAGGGTTTGGAAGTTATCGAAAGGTCCATATTGGAAGAAGGAGAAAAATGATCTTTTAAAGAATTGATGTCGATGTTGAGATTAGATTCGGTAGAGTTTCTCTTGGCCAACCCCAAGATTTAGAAAATTATATGTTGTCGACGAAGATAGTGAACTGATACGATCACTAATGGCGTTTTAAATTCCTACATAACCTGTTACACCGATTTCTTGCAGCTTTGTATATGGACCAATTAACTTAATCTAGCTTTGCAAAAGTCATCATTAAACCACTGAGTGCTGTGATGTTTTAATTTGACATTATGTAAAGGTGCATGTTTATCAAAAAAATTGGGGACTTCTTTACACCAATATTTCACTTTCTCATCTACTGTCTCCAAAACCGTTAAATAAATCCAGTGGATTTTTGAGGCATCCAACTCCAGTCTACTTAAATCAAGCCCAGTAGAATTTCTGATTAATAAGGTTTGGGTTTGGGAACCTTAATCGAATAAGAGCCAAAGATGAGGTCATGGAGTGAAAAAAAAGGGGCAGGGAGTTGGCCAGATTTTGCAACAAGGTTACTATTGGAGACCATGACTAAATCTAAAAGAGTGCTAGTTGAACTTACATGTGAGTTGGTTCTGAAGGTAGTATTGTCAAGTTAACAGATTCCAGCAGCGAGTATAATTTGTGCGAGCGGGAATTATATTTCAAAATACAAGTGTTAAGATCACCTATAATGATGACATGACTGTAAATAGATATTAAGTTTTCTAGTGTTTCTTCCAAGGCAGTAAAATAATTAATATGAGGAAGACAGTATATCACGCCCAGGACAATTTTAATGCCAGCATCCACCTCAAGGAATATGAATTCAGGGGAGGAAGAGTAGAGGGAAATGACTGACAAATGATTTTGTAAGGTTTTTGAGGTAAATGGCCATTCCACCTCCAATCTTTCCAGTGCGGTTATTTCTTAGTAGTGTAAAACCGGGAATAACAAAGCAAGTCGATTGTAATGATGGTTTAAGCCAGGTCTCAGAGATTAGTATACAATGCAAGTTATTGATATTAAAAGAGTCATCAGACAGGGAACGCTTTGGGTATTAATATGACTTATGTTTAGGTTTTTTGGAAAGGGCGCCAATTCATTTGACAAAGAATCACCAAGCAACAAATCATTTGTTAAATCATTGTCAGTAGTAGTAAAAAAAGAACTGTCACTGCAGGTCGAGTGAAAAGATTCAAAACTGATATCCATGATAAAATAAAAAACGATGTATGTATTTTATATATATATATATATACTAGCAGACCCGGTCACGCGTTGCTGTGACTATTGTTTTTGATATATTACATTGTAGTAAACTATTTAAGGGGTAACGTTCAGAGTACTACTGTCATGAAAATCATAATGTTTTCTTACAGTCGATATTAAGCAAAAATAGAAACATAATTATTTTTTAAATTTAATCCAAATTTATAATACAATTTGTAAATTACAAAGTTTTTAGTAAATAACTTGGAACACTAAACTTACGAATGAGGTAGGTAGGGTAGATACATGATGATTACGAATGCGTAATTATTCAATCCAGTCAACAGATACCGCCATCTTTTAGAATTGTTAGGAGCTAACTGCAAAATAATAAACAAATAAAATAATATTGCGACTATGAATTGAGTTGAAAATTATTATATATCTTTTAAATTAGGTCAAACTGTACGTGGTGTGTAAATTTATTAAAATCGGTTAAGTAGTTTAGGAGTCCATCGCGGACAAACAACGTGACACGTGATTTATACTTATTAAGATTTCTGGTGGATCTTGTTAATCATTTAATATTTTAAATAATATGATAAATAAATCGTAAAATTATCCTTTTTTTAATATGTTACTTATCATTCTAATACGATGAAATAAAGAATAATTAAATAAAACGTATATAAGTATTTTCAGTAGGTAATCGTATTAATAACAAAAATCTGTTTTATTTTTATTGTAGTGCTTTATGATACACAATGTTTTTTGTTGGATTACCTGGTGAATACAAACAAATCTGGTGGTTTTCCAACATGGGAACAGGCAACATACAATTGACCCCTGGGACTTATTTATGGTCATAGCAAAAGCAAGCCGCACTGGAAACTGTCAGTCGGAATCATTGCGATGCGTGGTATCAATACGTCTTCTCCTTTATACTTTCCTTTCAGTATAGTTGCTTCTATCACGTTGTTCAATAATATTTTTATCGCTAACCGTGTGCCGTTGCAAAGACGTGATTGGTTGATATTTCTCAACATTATAACTACCGATCCAACCTTTAATTGAAGATTGTGAGGTGGCAATCCTGGTAAATCCAGCGAGTTTAAAAATTGAGGCGGATAGTTGACGACATCATCTTGGTTAGTAGCCGAATCAACTGATTTATATATCCTCAATTCGCCTGTAATTTGTTCTTGAATTTTGAAATTTAATTCACTTACATCTATGTTTTTGCAGCCAATATAGCCCGTTCGCTCAATCAATCATGGTTTCTGTAATTTTGAGCAACATCTGGAAACACCTTTTGAATAAGTTCATCTTTTGATCTAGTTAACTGACAAAAACTTTGAGGAAAGTTAATGCAACCAGTCAAGGTGTCTATAGGAAATTTGCCATTACCAATGTCAATGAGTTGTTTAGAGAATATGTCTCCAGATTGGTCATTTTGCAACTTGACACGCATATTCTTGCTTAAATGTAATACCTTCACATGCTTCCACAAATTGGAGGACTTTAAATATGCATTAAGTTCATCAGCTGGCGTTGATCGTAGAATCACTGGCAATATTTGACGAAAATCTCCTGCTAATAAAATCATTGCACCACCAAATGGGTTATGATTGCTCCGTAGATCTTGTAAGGTTCTATCTAAAGCCTCAAAAGATTTTTTATGTGCCATCGTGCATTCATCTCAAACAATCAATTCACATTGCTGCAAAACCTTTGCCATTGCAGAGTTCTTCGAAACGTTGCAGGTTGTGGTTTCGTTGCTTTGCATGTGTAATAGCAATTTTAGTGCTGAATGAGCTGTTCTACCACTTTCAAGCAAAGTTGATGCGATTCCCCACGAAGCGAGTGCAAGTGCAATTTTATTTTGTGAGCGAATTGTTGCTAATATCAATGAAATCAAAAAAAAAATTCCTGTACCACCAGGTGCATCTAAGAAGTAAATCCCTCCTCTTTTATCATTTATTACTTTCATAAGTGTATCAAATACATACTTCTGTTGTTCATTCAATAGTGGAAGATTTGTTTGAATTAATTCTTTCAAAGTATTTCTCAGTTTTTCTCGGTGCAACTCTTGGTTAAAAGCATCATGCATTGGACGATTGGACGCGGCCAGGCCTAATTGAAATAATTGTTTGTTTGACAGCATCAAGCACATGTCCTCAATTGAAATCAATACTTCATTGTAAATTTCTTCGCTTATTTGTATATTTGGATTTCCCCTTCTAATCCGTATTTGATACAAAATATCATCACACATATTATCTTTGTACTTGATCCACAAATCCTTTGGGTTTGATGGGAAGCATGTAGATATGATTATAGAAAACAATGTTCGTATTTGATGAGCTTGTGATGATATTACAGCATCATTGAGAGTTTGATCCCAATGAGCATCATTTTCTAGCAATCGCAAACGTTGGCAAGCTTCTCTGTATGATCCACACAAATCTCAATCAACAGTTCGTACATGTTGGAATGATGTTGGGCCACGTACATTGACTAATAGCAGTCGTAAATAAAAACATTCATCATTGCTTGGATGTACGGAATAAATTCGACCAATCGCATCGGTAGAATATACATCTGGGTATCCTGTAACCGATTTTCCTTGTTTCCGTCGTATAAATCTCCTCGAGGATTGATTCCAAGTATAATATTTTGGCATTTCGGAATATAACAATGTTTGAGCAAAAACATCGTTTTGGCATGTCAAAAAAAACTGGTTAATGTAATAGATGGTGGCTGTACAGCTCTTTGTACTGCGTTCTGTGCTGTAAAATATACTCTTTGTCCATTTTCTAAATGCACAGCTAAATGAACAACAGTAGGGTGTGTCTCATGAATAGGAAAAGAAAATATTCGCCAAACTGCTTCATTACTACTAACATAGCGACCCATTTGGTATTGGGTAACGTCATCATTGGAATTCTCTGCATTAATACCAATCACAGCCATATCACTCCCTTTGGTTACATATTTGCAAATGTATTTAAAAGATTTTATTGAATGGCAAGATTCAACGTTGATATGCGCTTTGAAGATCTTTGATAAAATGGGTGAATATGGAACAATCCAGCGATTATCTATTTCAATATCTTGTTGATTTAATTTGACAATTGTTGATCTTCCATTTTCTGCTGTCGATCGGCGACGATACAAAGGATAACCGTCAATACCAGTGATTGTTTCAGATATTAATGTCCGTGGATATCGTTTTGAACATTTACCATCCACCATACATGGTAAATTTTGATTAAGAGTTCCACAGGGACCATGTACCATGTTTTTAATAACTACCTCATGCAATCCAGGATCTACTTCTACATTAGGGATTTCAGCTGATATTACTGCATCAACTTCATTTGACTTTATCTTGTCAACTAACCAAATCAAAATATGTGCATGTGGCAATCCCCATTTCTGCCACTCCACAGAATGCATCCAGCGGCGTGTCTCTCCAAACACATAATGTTTCACAATGAAATCCATTAAAGATTTCAACTTTTGTATAAAGACTCTGGCTGTGTCTATTTCTATCCAGTGTGGATTGCATGTAAATGTGATGAACAAATCTGCTGTACCATAATGACAAACATATGACATGGCATTTTGAGCATATTCATGCATATGTCCAGGGCTAACGATGTATGTTGCTGGAAGAATAGTTATTCGACTAAGATTCTGTGCATTACCATCAGTATTAATCGCATCTCGAAGGTGAATATACTCTTCAGATCTGAGTTTTGTCTGATTCAACCTGATGAATGTTAATCTCTCCGTTTCAATTTTAACATACATGTCTACAACATACTTGTGATATAATCGCCGACGTTTGATTATGTGATTGTCATCATTAGGCGGTAGGAATAATAGTTCATTGAACTGGCTTTCTTGTTGGTTTTAGAACCAGAAAATAGATTTTTGTTTTCATAACATTGAAAATTTAAAAAAAAATATAGTGACTGATAATATATCTCCTTGCTAAACTAATATTTTTTATTACCTGTAATGGGATTTATGATCTTGTTTGAGATATAGACATCTTTACCTTGCCAAAATATAATGGGATATTGCAATGCCTCATATGAGTGGTGTGTTTCCTTTATACGTTGTAATTGATCATTCCGACGATGTAAAACAATATCAGGGGATTCCAAGTTTTCTCCAACTACAACGATGGCAACTTCATCAATAGTTGGTGCATTAAAACGTCTTGCATGTTGGCCAACAGGTGTTTTATCAGCTCTGATTACAATTTTGTGATTATCAGATGGCATCAGATCCAGTGCAGTTTTAAACAACATAATCAATTGATTGTACTCATGAAATAAAGTTTGTAATTGTTCTACAATCGACCTCTTTACTGAATTGTTATTTGAACAACGCATATCAATTTCTTGTGGTGAATTGCCAATGAAATAAATTTGCAGGAATTTGTAATTGCTATCTGACACTGGTAACAGTGATACAGTTGGCCTTGTATCTGTTAATTAAAAAAAATGATTTTTGTCAAATATAAATAATATTTGTTCGTAAAAAGTATATCTGTCTCCTAATTTGAATCCTCAATTTATAATTGATATGCTTAGGTATGTCAATATGTAATAATTAGTTGTAACTAATATCCATCATCAAATAATTATATTGTGTTTTAAAATAATAAAAGTATTGCTAATACTGAATCACCAAATAATATTATGACTAAGTAATATATTTCTTGGGGATTAAGGAACTGAAGGTTAATGACACACCTTTACTTAATTAACAGGAAATTTTGTTCACTAAAATAATAATGATTAACTGCTATAATACCTACCTTAAAATTTGACATGAAATTTTCCCGAACTACGTTGCCCCAAATGACGTCATTTGAAAGCAATTGTTATATTATTGGATATTTAACAAAAAGTGTATGGAATCTGGTTCTATTCCTGAAACCAATGAGTACAATGGCTCTGGTGGCAGATCCAATGGTATCAATTTCACCTTCTCATTTGCGCAACACAATCCATTGGCTTCATTTGCCTTACAATGAGAGCAAACCAAGTTCATAGATCTAATAGTAACACATTGGTGGTTACTGTAGTCAATTGACAAATCATAATTGAAAGCAGCTCGATTCAAACTTTCGGGATTATTGGTTGAATCTCTCGCTCTCGCTTCTATAAATTACAGAAACCAGGATTGGTTGAGCGAAAGGACTATATTGCCTGCAAAAAAACATAGATGTAAATGAATAAAATTTCAAAATTCAAGAACAAATTACAGGCGAATTGAGGATATATCAGTTGATTCGGCTACTAACCAAGATGATGTCGTCAACTATCCGCCTGAATTTTTAAATTCGCTGGATTTACCAGGATTGCCACCTTATACGAATTCTTTCACGTTCATTTTGGTCGTCACGTTCATGTGCAGTATGATAAGATCGGTAATTAGTTTGGTTTGTAGCATTTCGGGTTCTTGTACCTAAATTAATTCGTCTTATATGAGGCATATTGTATATACTCACCTAAATTATGTCACATGCAATAATTATTAATCACAGGTATTAAAACACTTTGCACAAAACACGATATAAAACAATCATAATTAATTATTAAATATTATAAACGCTTTTTAACGCGGTTTGTTTGACAGATGCAATGACGTGAAAACTGATGACAATTTATGTCGCATTCCAAAACTAAAACAAAAGAAAGAATATTCCAAGGCCAATCAAATCTATAGCTCTTAAATTTTTTGACTTTTCAATTTGGTCGGGTTCACGATATTATCACTTTTGCGTGAACCTGCACACATATATATTTGATTGAATTTGAACTTTGTGCAGAGACAATAAAGTGCGAATTGACTCTTCGACGTTAGCAACACACCTACATTGTTTAGACAAAAATGAGTGCTTGTAATTTAATATGAACTTTATTGTATAGCAATACAGTTCAAATTGACTCTAAATTTAGTTAGAAAATATTTGTATAGGAAAAAGAAAAGGGCTCTTTTAGGGTTTTCCTGGAAATTATTCGAATTTTTCTCGCCTTAAGAACCATCCTTGGGCTTCAAGGAATATTTAAAAAAAAGAACTGTTAAGATTGGTCCATGCGTTGTTGAGTTGTGCGCTTACCAACACATTTTGCGATTCATTTTTATATAATAGATATATATATATATGTATAACACTCTCCAACTTTTATTGCCATTTTTCCAGTCTACTCTGCACCTCGATTCCATCCTCGCCGACAAGAACAATATCATCAGCGAATAGCATGCACAAGGGTGCTTCTTCCTTTATGTCCAATGTCAGAGCATCCATTATCAATAAGAAGAGGTAGGGACACAGAGCCGACCCTTGATGCAAACCTACTGCCATATTGAACTTGACGGTGTTTCCAGCGGTAGACCGGACTTGTGTACTAAATCGACTGTACACTGCACGAACCAACTCCACATACTTCCCAGGTATACCCTTCTCTTTCAAAGCCCACCATATCACATTACGGGGAACCCAATCGTATGTCTTCTCGAGATCAACAAACGCTATGTACAGGTTCTTGTGGGCTCGTCTGTATTTCTCACACAACTGACGGAGAGCGAATACAGCATCTGTCGTACCCCGACCAGGCATAAAACCGAACTGGTTCTCCGAAACATCAGTCATGTCTCGCATCCTTTTCTCTTCTCTTCACTTTCTCCTGTACTTTCATAGTATGTGACATGAGCTTTATACCACGATAACTGTTGCAGTCTTGTATATTCACCCTTATTTGTATAAATGGGACACTATACAAGCATTTATTACTTATAATAGAATAATTTATAGCGAAAGCAGTTGTTGACGTTGACTTCGACTGCCCTTCCTGATTAAAAATTCTTGATTTTGATGATAAACCGTAATATTCAATATTTAATATACATATATGGTAGGATACTGTCACAGGAAAAGAAGATACTGGAACTATTGACTTTCTCACTCACCCACTACTTGGTCGAATCTAACTAATCTAGTCAGTTGTGTTGTTATAACTGGTTACATAAATGGTGTTAATAATATTAATGACACAACTAACTTATGGCATTATTCTACTATGTAAGCCATATTTTCAACAATGACCAAACGTCATCAGGAGCTATGAAACGATTTTGAAACGACAAGGGTAACTATAATTCACATTTTTATGTGATTTTTTGGCAAACAAGCAGACATTCTAGATCATTCGTAGTGCCGTAGTTCATAATCATCTGCAAATTTGCAAACACTGTAGATTAGATTTGAATACAAAAATACTCATAGAGGAAGAAGAGAATTTGGCATTTATAATCTCCATTACTATACGAAACCTTAATCGAATACGAACGAAAGATCCTGGTATAATCTCTTCTAAAACATAGGCTTTAGTATATGATGCACGCTAACTTAAAATCTTAAAATCTGAGACATGTTAATTATTTAAGACTATAGTAGAGAAGAGAGGTAAATTAGAAATTGGTAGGTAGTCGGAAAAGCGAAAGAGATTTTAGAAGAGGAAATATGATATAGGTAAATAAGGAACACATTTGATGAGATGGATAATATGTTTCTTTCAGTGGTGTAACTACAACTCTGAGACTCGTCGCAAAATTATAAGATGGAGCTCTCACCAACCTTGTACTGAAAAAAATTGTCCAAAAGGCATAGATATTTGAGTGAAACATCATTTTTGTTTTACTTAAAATTATAAGTGTCCTTTGACTGCGGTTAAGCATTAATGTTTAAAATTTTGCAACACGAGTGCAGGCAGCTACACACTCCAACTGATAAAAATCTTTTGTTGTTTTGGTCACTAACTAGGTAAAAGTTTTCATCCAACTTAATCATTTATTAAAAAAATATAAACTTATAGAAAATAATGCCATATAAAGATGGTTTATTTAAATCACTTATGCTTCAATCATTGAGAATTTTCTACATTAACCTAAATTGAAACTCGAGAAATTCAAAGTGTGAGAATTCGACTGCATTTTTGCCGTCCTATGAGAGCTTTTCCGAAAATTTGTCAAAAAAATAAAAAAATATCTATTTTCCCAAAATTATATTGAATTTAATTACATAACTTCTTGGTGAAATCATTGGCCACTTATAGAGTAATTTTTATTTATATGTTTAAAGGTTACTAATTGTCTTCCTTCTTTTCTATTTACCAATGGATGTCTCCCTTTTCGTGCTATGATTTTCTATGATTATAAACGAGTGTTCAAGGAATCTTATAAAAATTTAAAAGCTGCTTTTGAGTAGTTTGCTCCTGCGTTATCAACAATTACTTATGGGTTCCCTGAATTTAAATTACCCCAGACCCGGCCGACCGACAACTGCAGTAACCCATGAAAACATGATCAGTGGAGTGAGTATTGAGAAAAAATAAAAACGTTACACATCGTGCGATTCAGGTTGTACTAAAAATTGGTACACAGGCTATTGCCACCAACCTACATATACACTTGAAGGTTGCGGCGCTATCGATACCTCAATCTCACGTTGAAAAATAAGTCCTATGTTGTATGGTGCACATTTATACTGGAAAAGTTTGTAGGAGGGTTTTAGCATAACGTATCTTACATCTTTGCAATTGACGAATCTTGGATCTACAGTTACGATCCAGAGTTCCATTTTGGGAACCCTTGTTTTTCATCATCTTTATAAACGATATTGGTGTTTCCAAAGTTCCAACTTTTATATGATCGCTAATCATTTAAAATTCTTTAGGATTGTAGAATCACTGAATGAGAAACTATCGCTGCAGGCGGAATTGGACAACCTTGTCTTGTCGTGCGCATCCAACGGTGTTTGCTTAAAACCTGACAAGTGCTATGTGTTACGATTCACTAAAAAGAAGAGCTCAATTACTACTTCTTTTTATGTTGAGAATGTACTGAATCAGGTCTAACGTATTAAAGGCTTAAGTATTATACCGGATTACGATTTTATTTGCATATTGAGAGCAGTATTAGAAAAGCCTTCTAAATCTTAGGTTTCTGCTTACGCAATTGTAGTAAATAAAAAATCCAAGCATAAAAATTATTAACTGCAACGCTTTTTTGCGTAACTGTTGGGACAATTGTAGTGTTGTATGACATTTATAAAAAGCATATTAAAGGTGTATAAAAGCGTTTATTATGCCACCTGTCAGACAGTTATAATTTATCAGAAATTGGCTCAAGTTATAAAGATCATATGCAGCGCTTCCACGTGAACTCGTGTTTCTGCATCGGACGCTGGACGTAATGTTTCTGTCCAATTTCTAATTGGTGACCATATCTTATATTTTAGATAAATTTGAACAGGCCTAAAAGTCTAGACATTAAGTACACCCCTTTTGTCGAAAAGCTAGCACGATCAAATCTTGTGCTATACTGTGCTTGTACATAATAAAATTTTCGATAGTGCCATGATTAACGATCATTTTGGAAACATGTCATATAAATAGCTAACAGTAGATATTTACATTTTTGAAAACTTATTATCACAGGTACCAAACTAAGAATTCTGTAAGTTAAAGGATTTTAATGTAAAAATAATATTTTGAATGAATTATTATTGATTATTTGTTTGTTATGAATTTTATTCCTTTTTTATTTAAATCTAACATAGAATTTGTTAATTTTGCAATCTAATGATATAATTTATTTTGAATATATGTATATTCTAATAATGAATTACAATATGTATTCTTTTACAGTACAGTTGGCACACTCATTTATTTAACGTGTTTGTTTAAATGTTTTCTTATAATAGTGATAATAATAACCCAACAATTTATATCCTCTTACATAATATGATTGAAAATAATTTTGATTTATCATCTATAGATTGTTTGTAGTTTATTAATTCTTGCGGAAAAAACAAACGACAATTTTTTTTTCTTGCAATGAAACCGATTTAAACTAACTCCTTTTTCAATTTTTCTTTATAAATAAATTTGCGATTATTCAATATTTCATTTTACAGCTCCGGCGTATGTGGCGCCATTTGACCAAACTTATAAACAACAACGGTCCAATAAAGAATTCAGAAAAAAAATAATTTGAAAACTTATATATAAACTATAATCATATTTATGATCAGTCTAGATCTAGATAGATCTAGATAATCTTATTTCAACGCTTTTGAAATATAAAAGAGATGTGTCGTTAATTTAATATTTTTGTTAAATCATGTTAGACTATCATTAATGTACAACACTCAAGGACTTTTTGTTTTAAGGAAGCTTTTGTTCCAATCAGTTGAATCAACTATAAGAACTAACATTAGATACGGTAGTGTTTTGTAAATACATTCGTATTATTTAACAGTAATTTATAGGTTTGTTATTTCAATTTATTATATAATTCTCAAATATTTAATCAGATTTTGCAGCTGGTATAAGAAAACATAAACTAATATTTACGATTTTGCCTGAACATTACATAAGTTTTATACAGAGTGATGCTAAACAGCTCTGCTCAAACTTTAAATATTAACTAAATATACCGTTATTTAAATATTTAATGTCCTTATCAAAACAAAACGGTTAAGTTAGTACTGGAAAATATATTTTAATTGTTCAATCGTTACTCATTTAAAACATAGAAAAATTTAAATAATAAAAAAAAACATAGTTTCAGAATTCTAAGCTGTTACAACGCTATTAGGTTATGTCATAACGATAACTGTCGTTTATCAGGCTTCTGTTACTGTTCTGTTCTGTTCTGCTGATTAGAGAAACGGGAATAGACATGGGGGTCTCGTGTCCAGTTTATCTGATAAAAGGGGGAAGTAACGCCGCGGTCTCCTTTGCAGGCCATTGATACAGAATTTTATAACATACTTCTTTACGCCTCTGTCTCTATCAATAGATCTCTACTATTAGTAGTAGAGACCTACCGGGTTTGGATGTCGCTATGTCGGTAAGGTATATAGGTATATATAGCAAGGTGACAGGTATCTTCAAATATCCATAAAAAAAAACAGAAAATAAATATTAATTTTAAGATTTTGTCCATCACACACACTTTTATTTTCATTATTATTTTAAACATTCTGTATATACCAAAAATTCAGTATATAATGCAGAGTTATTGTAAGTAGAATTTATTATTCGCAATGGCTTTAACCATGTTTGTAATATTGGCGGCTTTGGTGTTGGCGATAGAAATATCTGCTGGTGAGAAAAACACACATTTTATAATAATAATACTATTATATTCTAAAAGATTGTTTGTCTGTGTTATGTTCTTTATTCATATGGTTTTTATTTATTTATTTAAACTTTATTGCATTTTACAAAAGGTGAACTTAATGCCTGTTGGCATTTGTGGATTGAAAATAACACTAGGGCTAAGTGAAATATATATATATATATATATATATATATATATATATATATATTCTATATATATTCTATCTAATTAAATATACTTACTCATATAGTATATGAATGAAATGTGTATTAGGAAGATTCTAGGAAGTACTTGCAAATAAGGTTTTTAACGGACCTTTTGGTAAGTGCCCTCCTAATCTTTTCAGGTATATTATTCCAGAGTATAAAGGCTTGAACTCTAAAAGACTTTTGAATAAAACAGTTTTATGCGATAGAATGGTCATTTTAAGGTTGGAAGATGATCAAAGCATTTTGTAATGTGTTTCATGAAGATATTGGAATTCCTCCTTTAGATATGGAGGCGAATTTGGGTCATTTAAGATTGAATACAGGAGATTAAGTATTCTAGAGCTTAAATTTAGTGCGAAATTGTGAGACATGATTGTACTTACGTAAACCGAAGATGTAAACGGAGATAGTTGTTAAGGAGCCGCTTTAACTTGTTGAGAAGATCAATAAGGGGTAAGATAAGAGAGTTGACTAGCATCATTTAATGAGGAAGAAATGTTTCGTTCGATAAAAGGACTGTTCTGAGGCAGTGACTTCACCATTTATTTCTTTAATCTCCTGGCGCCAATCCATTTTACAGTCAATGTGCTCAACCACAGGTTTTTTTATTGTCTTTGAAAGTGGTATGCCATTGCCATTATATGTGACGGCTGGCATGCTGTCGAAATCCGTTCTGACCAGCAATCTTGAACTTCCAATGACTATAGCTTTACATTTATTAGGATTAACAGAAACACCAAATCTGAAGGACCATAAACTCAATAGTTTAGGTTGCGATTCATGGTATTAATTGGATCAAAAAGTTCATTTATCCCAGTTTGCACATAGAGTCGAAGGTCATCAGCGTGTAAGTGATACAAACGGTTGAAGTTGGGAAAATAAAGAGAATATAATAGGAAGAAAATATAATAAAAAATTGGCCTTATAGCAAACCAGTGTGTATGTTGGCCCATATGGAGCTTGAGCCACCCATGCAAACTGACTGTTAGTGGCCACAAAGATAGGATGAGAATCATTTAACTGCAGATGGGCTGAACTTGAGTAAGGATAAAATGGCGAGGAGGATTTTGTGGTTAACTGTGTTGAATGCATTTGAAAAGTCTACAAGCACCAACATTGTTGATTGCTTTATGTTCATAACAAGTGGAATATCATCAGCTACTTTTATGAGAACGGTATTGATGCTGTGACCTGGACGAAACCCAGACTGGTAAATACTCAGTAGGTTATACTTAAAAACATGAGAAGATATTTGCTCATAAACACAGGCTTCTAGAATTTTTGATAAAAATGGCAATATGGTGATGGGTCTGTAGTGATTTGGGAGAGTAGGTTAAAGAATTTTAGGTAACGGACGCACTAAAAGCTTGTTTCCAAATATTGGGATATTCAGTAGATGTTAAGGAAAAGTTAATAATTTGAGACATTAAAGGTAAAAGAGGATCTAAAATATTAAGAATCATGATCAAGCCCACTGCCTTACATGTGGTGAAGGTGACGTACAAACACCAATAAATGAATTGAGAAACTTCCATATATCAGTGCATGAAGAATTACTTATATTGTCATGAATGTAACGGCGTTTAGCTATTCGTATCACTTGACTTCACCGATACCTCGCACTCTAGTAAATTGACCAATTCTGCGCGTTGCGGTCTTTTTTCAATGCTCTAAATAAACGGTCTCGTTTAATCATAGTAGCCCGAATAGAGGAAGTCATCCAGGGCACTGCGGGTCGCTTAAATTAACCTGATGTACTGGTGCGTGAGTGTCATACAATGTAAAAATAGTAGTGTTAAGATAATTAACTTTTTCTCACATTGTTGCCGCTGCATTTATAACGGCAAAATCAACGTTGTAAGCATCCCGCATTAAATCATCTAAGTTTATTTGTGACAAATTTCTAATTTTCAAGGTCGTAGGTTTCAATTTCAATTCAGGGGCTCCAGTAGTTATGAGATCTATCATTGAGTCATCATTGTCTAAATTGTGTTGAGTTACCTTCAATGGGAGAATTGAGGTTAACTGACTCAATGATAGATCGAAGTCTAAGGTCTTATAACTAGACGATATATTATCTAGAGCGTCTTTTAAATCTTTAAATTAATCGATCGAGGGAGGACAATATACAAGGTCTAGGACACCTAACACCTTTAAATTCCAGCTCTAAAAACAAGTACTCACAGAAAGCCGAATATCGAGAGCGAGACAATAAAATTATTATACGAGCAATAGAGCCTTTTAAATAAACAGCTACACCACTCATCCTTCTGTCTGTCCGATCGTCCTTTATTAGCACAAACCCAGGTAATGGATAAATCGCAGAGTGTAATGGTGGTTTTAGCCAGCTCTCGGAGATAAGTACCTCGGGGATTGTATTATTCTTTGAAAATGTGGCCTCTAGTTCAGCATAGCAGCTTGGTATACTTTGAAAATTTAAATGACAAATATTGAACAAGTTACGGTTGTCAAGTAAATATTCTTTCCAAATGTCCACTTAATTAAGTTAAGCTATCGTTTCTTGAATCCTCACAACTATCAAAGGAGCCTCTGCAGTGAGTAAAATGTGTCATCAATACTGAGTGAGGATTCATTATCAGACATAATGTATATTAAATAAATAAACAATAATAAAAATGTTATATATTTAAACAAAAGGGGTTGACTGGTTTCCGTTATCCTATTTTTATTCTCTAAAAAGCGAGCAGCTCGCTCTAATATATTAGTCATTAAGATAATATTAATACAGTACTTAATTTATAGATAACAATTTTGTTATTGTCATGTAGATCTACCATGTGTGGCAAAATTTTACACTCAATCATCGGTGTGCGTTTGCAACGCCACTTACTGCGACACCGTTACTAGAACCGAACCTAAGCGTGGAACTTATGTGACCTACACAAGTACTAAGGTAAAAGAATCTGTGATGTATTTACAATTATATTACAACTCTGATCCACTCTGCAATGGTGTAAAGTGAGAGCGAGCTTACTGCTATTCTGGAGAACAAAATACCTTCAAATTTCAACTTATACGAACGCTCTTGTACCTACATCTTACGGTTGAGAATACCTTTTATCATTAAACATGGTAATTGTAATTATCAACTATGGTGGAATTAACAAAGAATAACGGTTGACATATAGAAGTAATTTGTTATACAATAGACTAACGTACTACTTGTCATATTTTTTTAATGTTAAACTTTTTTTGTAGATAGATGTGGAGAACAACTTAAAGTACCTTAAATAGTATTTTGTTCACGTGTCGCCTATCATAATATAAGACAACATTAACTTGTATTATTATACGATTTGTTATTAATAATGATTCTTAAAATCTTTTAGGCAGGACTGAGGTTTGATAAAAAAACTGGATCCATCGGTAAACTGGGATCAACACAAAATAACGGTAAGTGATATTGAAATTTTATATCTTAGGTTTGTCATGCTTTCGTCGTTTATCTCATGTCAAATAAAAAAATCCGACAAAGACAAGAAGATAGTTAAGTTTGCGGACATTATGCATAGTATAAATCTTTAATCCACTTTTTTCCGCTTGTAGGTAGAACAATATTTGAAATTAATCGTAAGACGTCCTATCAGACAATTGAAGGTTTTGGTGGAGCATCAACTGATACCGCTGGAATGAATTGGAAGAGTCTACCTTTAGAGGCACAACAGAAACTTATAAAGTAAATAAAATACGATCTTCAAACTACAATATTGTCATTGTATCTTCATTGGCATATCGAGACAATATTTCAATGTAAAATATAACAATATATATATATATATATATATATATATATATATATATATATATATATATATATATATATATATATATATATATTTAAATTTTTAAGGTGTCTTTAGTTTAATTGCGTAAATAAAAATATTTTTGTTGTTTAATTTATTTATTACCTTATTCTTTCAGTACTTACTTCAGTGATGAAGGGATAGAATATAATATGCTTCGATTGCCCATCGCTGCATCAGATTTTTCTTCACGATTCTACACTTACCAAGATCAGCCGGAAAATGATTTCAGTCTCTCCAATTTCACTCTAGCTCCCGATGATTATGATTTCAAGGTTAGTGATAAAAGCATTTTAATTAATCTTATTAACAACTTATCTAATGACTGCAATCTTATACGTTACGTACTCACAGATTTGATATGAATTTATAACGAGACACTTAATACCTAATTAATATTGACATCTCATGTTATATGATAACGCGCTATGATGTAATATAATATGAGGTAGTTGAGTCTACATTTACACAATATTGTAAATGCGCCAGTAAAGAATAAACATGCTCTATATAATTATATAAAGTATAAAATATGTTACATAATAATACAAACTAAACAAATGTATATATATATATTAGTTGTTATAAAAAGTAATGAAAAACTATATTATTTAATTTAAGATTCCTCTAATCAATGCTGCTAAGGAAGTAGCTACAGATGTTATAAAGATATTGTCAACGAGCTGGTCGCCTCCTCTCTGGATGAAGCAGCCGATGGAGGCAGTTGGAAAGGTGTCCGTAAATCCAAAATACTACCAGGTCTTTGCAGATTATCTTTGCAAGTAAGAATTCAATTTTTAGATTAAACCTACTCGTATCGTAAAACGTCTAGAGTACTTCGTTATGCGAGTAGTATAATATTAGTTTTTATCAACAACCAATTATCAAATTTTCTTAACGATACATATTTGCCTTACAACATTAGCAATAACATTAAACCAACGTAATGTGAGGTATTACTATTTAACGGCTCCGTGTAACATTGCATTTATGAAATGTCAGGTTTTAGTTGTACGATTCCCAAAAGTAGGTAAATGGAAAAGAATTGCCAAAAAAAACTTAATGGATGCGTTATTATTAATTAACACATAACGCACACGCATAACAATGTATTGTGGGAATATCCAACATATCATTGATGTGCAGGAGGAACAGAGTTGGGGATAGCACGCAGCCTTGGGGTACACCAGCGTTCAAGGGCTTGGGGTCCGGCAAAAACCGTCAAGAATGACCAGTGAGAAAGCTGGTAATCCACGTGCTTAAACTCTCGAGAAGTTCATAGGAAGGAAGCTTCGAAAGAAGTCTCTTGTGCCAAACACGATCGAAATCTTTTGCCATATCCAGACTAACTGCCAGACCCTCTCCCTTGCTTTGAATAACAGCTGCCGAACGGTGCGTAAGGTATAAAAGATTTTTGCCGAATTTTTTTTTCTGGCATTGAGCTCTGACATTGCGGGATGATAGACGGTATCTTACCTTGGTCGTTCAAAGTTGAGTTGGAGGCAAAAAGAGTGCCCAAGAGATCGGTTTTCGCTTTTGCCGTGTGGGCCAGAGAGTCATTTCCCATGTGCTATGGCGGTAGATACGGCTGGCTAAAGTTGCCCAGAGTGGCCTTAGAAAGTGCCCAGAATTTGCGCTTTCCAGGCGGGTACCTTGCCAGTTGATTCCCATTTTTTACGATATGCTTGAACTTTGCTCCAGCGATCTGCCGTTCGAAGAATCTAGAGGCACGGTTAGATTGCCTCTTCAGAACTCTAGAGTTCAGATCCCTAATGATTAACGCATTGGCCAAAGCTTGATACGCCTGCCGTTTTCTAGCTGCTGCAACCCTGACAGACGCGTCAAAACAAGGCCGCGATCGGCCACCAAGTGGTACCACAGAGCTCGGTACAAATAGTTCCATGCCCTGTATTATCACAACAACCACAGCCGCAGCGCAGTCACTGGGACTATTGGAAGGGAAATCAATCGGCCCCAATGGGTAGGATGCAAAAAAGGACCGCATTCCATCGCAATCCACTGACTTGCAGAGCCAAATTGCGACGAGTCGCAGGTCTTGTGCGAGCCGGACGTAGAATGGGCACTACACTCCGTACCGTACAGACAGTACCGTACCAGACAGTGATTAGAAGACCCTAAGGGAGCCTCGATAGCGTCCTAGTACTATCCTGGATGTGTAGTCAGCAGAAGATCCAACAAAGAGGGCGTGTTTCTACCCACGTCCGGTAGACAAGCGTGCATCTTTACCAGTTGGGACAGACCATTTTCCAGAGCAAAGTTAAACACAGATCTCCCCGCGTAGTCGGTTGCACGTGACTCTAACTATTCGGTATTGTGTGCGTTGAAGTCCTCGAGGACTACAACTTCGGCGGAGGGAGTTTGTGAAAGCAGGTCATTAATCTTCGCTTGAACGTGGCCCAAGAGTTGATGTTTCTGCATTACTACTATGGGAGCTGTAGAGGCTCGCGTAGACTCTGACGTGATCGTCCATGTCCACGCGCAGCCAGAGTGCGGACAGGTTCCGACGTTCAAAAATCTAAAGGCGACGGCAACAGATATCCTTCCTTACGAACACAGACACCGCAGCGTGTGGTAAAAAATGATGTTCTAGTTTATACACGGGGTATAATAGGTACGCTGTGTCACTAGGTTGAGATATCTGCGTGTCTGTCAAAAACAACAAGGCCGGTTACGCCGTCTCAAGGTGGTAGTGGACGGCGTTTAGGTTAGAGTGGTACCCCCGGATGTTGCAAAAGTCCACATCTAGAGTGAAGCGAGTTGCCGCTGTTTGCCATCGTTTGTCCTCAGAAAACAGAAACTGCGATACTTTGCCCGCCCCAGATAAAACGGGCAGCCCGAGCAAAACCCGAGAACCGTACACCCGATTGTAGTCCACCCAAGTCGGTAGCCGGTAGGTAATAGGGTATACTTTTTAGAGGCATGGCTATCATGTTTTACAGGGTGGGGGGGGGGGAGTTGGGCTTATGGACTATCTCACCCACCGACGGAACATAATCAATTGAATTTGGTTACTACATGCCAATCTTCTTTGAGAGGGTGGTCCTTCCTCGGTCGAGCCAGCCCCATAACAGCTGCAGTCAGATAACTACACTTAAGCTCTACCACTTCGTGACGTTGTATTAGAATGCTAAGAGACAATACTAGACCATTCACATAGTAGAGACTGCAAACAAAAATACGTTAAAGCCAACATAAATGACGTTGATGTTGTCACATTTAGGCTAAAAGAAAAAGCGTATTTTAACAGCGATATAGTATAACAATTCTAATTTTTTATAATAATTTAATATAGTTCTTAATTGTTCTTGTGGTATATTCAGGAAAAACGCATAATCAATGTTGGTTTCAAAGTTTTAATGCATGCGACGCCGTCACTAGTACGTAGAGGCTCGAAGCAACTTCATTTGAACTGGTGGCAAGAAGAAATGTTTGTTATAGCCCAAAAAATGTTTATTATAGCCAAGCCCTCCTAATGACAACATAGCTCTTAGTTTTATAATAATTATTATATAAATATAATAAAACGCCATTTATATAAGCTTTCCTTTAACTATCTTTAATTATGGACATTGTCTTATATTATATTGTTGTTATATTATTCTGTAGCATATTTTTTTTGACTTATCTAAAAATTAAAATTAAAATGTTCAACAAAAAAATAATAAAATTTCACTGTCTGATATTTTAATGTTAAACAGATTTGCGGAAGCTTACAAAGAGAATGGGATAGATATTTGGGCGATGACCCCTGCAAACGAACCAATGAATGCAATACTTGGGGTTCCGTTTCAAGGAACGTTGTGGAGTGCTCCAGAAATGGTACGTACAGTAATCCGACTGCCGGTCAGTTATAATATATACATGAATTATTTTTTTATATATTTAGTATTATGGTATAGAGAGTAAAAATATTAGTACTATAAATAAAATGTCCTATAAGCCGAATATGATACTATATATTCTATGTACGTTATTAAAATAGGCCCTTTAACTCAATTACTCAAATGATCAATATAAATAAATTAATAAATATTTTTTTTATTAACATGTGTCAATGGCTTTGTTTCTCCTTCTAGGCTACATTTATTGCAAAATTTTTTGGTCCGACATTAAAGGAAAAATGTTCAGTGAAAGGAATCAAATTACTGAGTGTGGATGATCAGCGATCTAATATTCCTTTCTATTTCACACTGGTAAGGTGAAGAAGATTATAATACGAGAATACTTTTTAGACCTTGAGGTAAATAATATAATTTATTTTGTAGCTTGATCTTTTCGACAAAGATGCCTTACCATATTTAGACGGATTCGCAGTGCATTCATATATCGACGAAAGGGTTCCCCCTTCAATTGTGAAGTTAAATATGATTCCAGGCAAATTCGCTATAGCCAGTGAATTTTGTGCAGGTATTTCAAATACTTCTTTCTCTTTCTAAACAATATTATTATTTTTCTATCTCAGTTAAAACACGAAAAACGATTTCCTGCTAATACTTTCAAATAAAGGAAGGTTGGTTACGTTCCTTTATTTGAAAGTATCAAAATAGATGGCTAACAAAATAATCTGCATGTTTTAAAACATATATATATGTATGTACTTTTCGAAGGTGCTACCTCACGAGACCTACTAAAAGTTGATTTAGGTTCTTGGGATAGAGCTATTACTTACTTCGAGGATATATTGGAGGTAGTAAAATATGATCATTACTATGACTTCTTTTATCCGGGACTGTTTTTTAATATTCAGACATTTTTGTAATATTTACAGAATCTTAACATTGATTTTGTTGGTTGGATCGACTGGAATCTGTGTTTGGATACGGAGGGTGGACCGAATTGGGTCAACAATTTTGTAGATTCACCGATAATAGTCGACGCAGAGAGGGAAGAGTTTTACAAACAACCTATGTTTTACGCTTTGGGACACTTCTCTAAATTTGTACCTAGAGGCTCTAAAAGGATAAAAATAGAAGAATTCGGAGAACACGACAGTAACGCGTAAGTATATATAATTATACATACATATAGTAAATATATTTTAGACGATAATATGTGTGAATGTTTTATACAGTTCAAACGGAAGTTGTAACCAAGAAGCATCGAAGAAACATATCGCATTCTTGACTCCAAGGAACACAATCGTAGTCATCCTAAACAACAAGTAAGATTCATACGAGATCATTGTAATAGTATGATATGTATAGCCTTATAAAGACATGTGTGTGTGTCTCCCTCAGGGGCCCGGCGCGGAAGGCAGCCCTTCGCGTGGACGGAACTGGAGTTATCAACATAAATCTCGAGGCGGATTCCTTTACTACCTTCGAGATACACAACTAGAAGTCTATGTAACATTGCCTGTGACCTAGGCGTTTATCGAAATAACGAAGAACCCAAATATACCTAAGCGCACTGGTGCGATATGTGAAACAACAATATACCAAATATAGTTCTTAATTTGTTTTTTTTGTTCCAAAGTATTATTGGAATATTTTTATGTTCATTATTGACATTAAGTTGTATGCAGTCTACGAGAATTCGGATGCAAAAATAAATGTTCTGAAACAGTTTTGTTATTTCACTTACTTTGTAATCCTTTCTTTAATACTGTTTTTATCCTATACGTCTTTTGAGATATTAAACAAAAAATTTTTTTTTTATTTTACAAAAACCATTTAATGATTCTAAAGTCGATTTCTCTCATATTTAGCTCTTAAACAAACATCACAGATTTATATATTTTTCAACACTAAGTAACATATTTTGCCAATGGTATTTTCTACTATGGTATTTTCTTTTTAAATCTAGTTTTTTCTTCTAACGTATTATTTACAGGAATGAATACATCTTTTACAATTTTCTCTAGAATTTGTTGACCTATCTTCTAGACGATAAGTTGATCCTGGTTTTGTTCTTATGTGAAATTGTTTTTACTGCCTATCGATAGCATCTGACACTTTAGGTATGCCGCTATTCTCATTATCTGGTTGAGTGGGATTGGTGGATATTAATTCTTCTGGATTATTTTCTACTAATATACTATCCTCAGTTTCTGTGACTGATGGTGGTAAAATTTTGTTCGTTGCTACGTTTCCATTAGGTGGTTCGATATCCTGTTCTTTAAGAGCATTATCAAATATTCTATCCATAATTTCATCATCATCATTGTCATCAAAGTTTACTGCTAATGACTTTATACTTCAATTCTAGTTAATGTGTCTGTATTTTTATAAATTATTTGATAATCACATTCTGCTAGTTTTAAACGCCAGCGTGTTAATTTAGAGTTTGGATCTTTTAAGAACATTAACCACGTTGACGGGCGATGATCAATATAAATAGGAAATTTTTTACCGTACAAGTATGATTTAAAATACGTAACTGCTCGTACTATAGGCTAATAATTATTTTTCTTTTTATGGTTGAATATCTAGGTTTAGTATCTGATAGTGTTAGTGATGCATATGCAAATACGATCTTGTGGTAGTACAGCACCAAGGGCGACATCAGACGCATCCGTTGTTAATAGGAATGGTTCATCAAAATTTGGGTATTGTAAAAGGGGTGCATTTGTTAACTTTATGATTATTGTTTAAACATATAGTCATGGGTTTTATGAGCTTAGCAAAATCTTATAAATTTTCTATAACAGCCTACCAAACCCAAAAAGATTTTATTTCGGTTGAAGTTCTTGGAAATGGAAAATGTAATACGGCTTTAAATTTGTTTTTATTAGGTTTTCAATCTTCGTCAGTAAGTTCATGACCTAAGAAAGTAACCTGATTTTGGAGAAATTTTGATTTATCCAGTTGTATTTTAAGATTGTGTAATTTAAAACGTTCGAATACCTGGTTCAATTTATCGATATATTCAAATAATGACGTAGATTACGTCATCAATAACGTCATCAAGATAAGTAAATACATTGGTTATACCGCGTAATACATGGTCAATGAGACGTTAAAAAGTGCTAGGTGCATTTTTGAATCCAAAAGACATTCTAAGAAATTCGTAGTGTCCTCTTTCTGTGGTGAACGCTATTTTTTCTACATCATGTGGGTGCATTTTAATTTGATGATAACCGCTAGTTAAATCTAGAGTAGTAAAATGTTGAGCTCTACCTAACCTAGCCGGTCTAAGATGTCATGAATATTTGGAAATGGATATTTATCTTCTATTATTCTAACATTGAGCCTCCTATAGTCTATAATAAGTTTTCATTTAACCTAGCCAGAACATACCGGTTTACATACATAGGAATTATATGAACAGGGCATGACCTTGGGGAAATGCTTTCTCGTATTATTCCTTGTTTTAAAAGACTATTTACTTGCTCTCGAATTTGATTACGTTGTTCTATGGACTGCCCGTAACTTCTAAAGAATATAGGAGTGTCTGTTAATTTTAGTTGATGTTTTACTGAATTAGTAAATGGTAAGGGAATATTTTGAGAATAGAAGAGTTCTCTATATTGATAACATATGCACCCATACCTCGCATTGCGTCGTTTCGTTTTGCATTTTTTTTGAAGTTGCGTCGCTGCTTAATTATAATAGTACTAATTTTCACTGTGCGTCTTTAGATTTTCGATGTTGCGTTGTTGTTTTGGGTGTGGTCGATTCTTTAATTTTTTTTTTTAATTTTCATTTATATTCTAATAGATGGCTTCACTTTTGTTTCTAATTGCGCCATGAAATCAAAACTTGGGGATTCTCTTTCTAACTACAAAATCAACACAATTTTAATACAGTTTTATTTTCACTTTGTTTTGGTAATTTTAGAGTTCAATTTCAATTACGTAGTATATGCTTTTTTTAAAAGAGAATAATACATTAATATAAGCTTTTACCTCTTGTTCTAGTTACAAAATAGGTAAATATTTGTCTAATTTATTTATTATTGGCAGATTCATATTATTTTTGTTTTTAAAATGTTTACTTTGTTCAATGTCCTTTATAAAGTAGTATTTTCGTAACCCTGGAACGTATCTTTGATCACGGTTTTACTATAGACAATTTTAATTCACTTTGCGTCGTGCGTACGTATTATTTCACTCTTTTCTTCTTTGTTTATATGATCTGTTAAATTTTTTTTCTTTATTTTTCAAAACTCTTTATAAAAATTTTGTGTAATAGTCATTGAGTTTAATTGATATTTTGTTTCCTTAGTTTTATTAAAGAAACAGTCTAAAGAAAACGGTATTCTTTATCATTATTAAAATTTAAATATAAATATATAGTATAAATTTTTTACTATTGTCTGTGTTAACTAAAAATTTCATCAGTTTTTTGCCAGAAATGTAGGAGATTATATTTGATATATATATAGAGTTTTTATTTTTATTATTATTATTATTATTAGTATTATTATTATTATTATTATTTTATTTATTACAATAAATATATATAAATATATATATATATATTTATATCTATATTATATGGATTCTAGTATGTCTGATATTTCGTATATTGATATTGCCGATGATTATTTTTCTTGTAGTTCAACCGATGTTTTTCTCAGCCCTAATAGTAGTGGTAATTCTTCATCCCTGAACACTATTACCCACTCTCTTGAAGCTCAATTAAATTCTGTATTTCATAATCTTTCTAATAAACTTAACTTAGTGCATATAAATGCACAAAGCATTCCGGCACATCACTCCGATCTTCTCGCATCGTTTAGCAACGTTTCTATTGATGGTATTCTAGTCTCAGAGTCCTGGCTAAAACCCTCTCTTCCCTCCTCTATCTATAATATTCCTAATTTCACTCTTATACGTAATGATAGATCTTCCAAAAGAGGTGGAGGGGTTTGTATATATCTTCGTGATAGTATCCCTTTCAACATAATTAAACATTCATCTGATACTTCATCTGATACCGACTTAGAATACCTATTTATTGAAATTATCTTTCGTCATTCTAAACTGTTACTTGGTGTTCTTTATTGCCCCTCTCTGCATTTTAACTATTTCCGTTCCTTTGAATACCTTCTTGAAACTTTATCTCCTTCCTATAACCACATCATCCTAATAGGTGACTTCAATACGTGCCTCATCAAAAACGATCCTCGAACCCACAAACTCAGATCCTTAGTTACGTCTTTTAATTTTACTATTCTCCCCCTCTCAGAAACTCACTTTCCTCCTAATTCTAAACCGTCGCTTCTCGACCTTATCCTTGTTCTTAATTCTGAAAACGTTTCTATTCATGGCCAGCTTACAGCACCCTTCTCTTACCATGACCTTTTGTTTCTTAGCTACAACGTAACCTCTTATAAACAGAAATGCAAAATTATAAATCGTCGTTGTTTGAAAAACATAAATTTAAATGAACTTGTATCTGATGCATTATCAATAAATTGGTCCTTATTGTCAGAATCTCAGTCTGTTGACGAAAAAGTGAGCATTTTCAATGCAGAAATTCTGAAACTTTACGATGTTCATGCTCCGTCCAAACGGATAAGAGTTCGACATCTCCCCGCGCCTTGGCTTTCTCCAACAATAAAAAAACTCATGGCCAAACGGGACAAAGCTAAGAGTATCTGCAAAAGGTTCCCATCGCAAGATAATTTGGTTGTTTATAAAAAGTTGCGAAATCTCTGCAATCGTATGTGTAGAGATGCCAAACGCCGTCACATTTTTTCTTCTATTAATAATTTATCCACTACACAGATGTGGAATTTCTTAAAGTCACTAGGTGTGGGCAAAAATCGGAACAGCTCAAATAATTCTATTAACTTAAACTTATTAAATAAACATTTCTCTACTCCTGCTATAGAATTTTCTCAACAACGCAAGTCTAAGACAATTCAAAAACTAAAAGATGCCACCCCACCTATCTGTGATCCTCTCTTTTTGTTCCAGGAAGTAACGGAGGGAGATGTTAAGAAGTCTCTCTTATCCATTTCTTCTAAAGCGATAGGGCATGATAATATTAGTAGAGATATGCTTATCCCCTTAATTGATATCCTTCTGCCCATTATCACTCATATCATAAACTTTTCCTTACACACTAATACCTTCCCTACGGCATGGAAAAATGCACATGTCATTCCCTTACCAAAAATATCAAACCCTACCACTCCTTCTCATTATCGACCTATATCGATACTCCCTATCCTCTCCAAGGTTCTTGAAGACTTAGTTTTCAAGCAACTTTCCGACTTCCTTTACAGTAATAATCTTTTAAGTCCTTTCCAATCCGGTTTCCGACCTCACCATAGTACCAGCACTGCATTACTGAAAGTAACCGATGATATCCGTTATGCTATGGATAACAAAGAACTCTCCATACTTGTTCTTCTTGATTTCAGTAACGCTTTTAATTCAGTGGATTTTGACGTAATGCTTAATATTCTTATAACTTACTTGATATCTCCATCCGTTATTGACTGGTTTAAAACATATCTTTTCGGTCGTCAGCAGATTGTGAAATCTAATGAGCATTCTTCTGATTGGATGAATCTATCTGCTGGGGTACCACAAGGCGGCGTCCTATCTCCATTACTCTTTTCCATTTTCATAAATGAAGTTTCCAAGATTATATCTTCCAACTACCATCTCTATGCAGATGATTTACAGCTATATAGACATGCCAAATTATCTGACCTAGCAGAGGCTATTGATGCCATAAACATCGACCTTGAAAAGATTCACTCTTGGACGCAAGACTATGGCCTACTACTAAATCCTTTTAAATCGCAGGCCGTAATAGTAGGTAGCAGAAAACTACATAGCAAAATCGATTTTAGGACTCTCCCTTGCCTAGTCTATGATGGAACTCCAATACCATACCTAGACAATGCAAGAAACTTAGGACTTATTATAGACTGTCACCTAAGTTGGGTAGCTCAAGTAAATGATGTAAGTAAGCGGCTTCACCATTCCATACATTCCCTTAAACGACTTCAAAATTTCCTTCCTCTGAAAACTAAAATTATACTATCACAATCCCTCCTCCACCCTATACTCGACTACGCTGACGTTTGCTATTTAGATGCGACTAATAAGCTACTTGATAAATTAGATCGACTCCAGAATTTGTGCATTCGTTTTATTTTCGGCTTGCGCAAATTCGATCACGTTTCCGAATACCGCCGTGAATTAAAGTGGCTCCCCATTCGCCTTCGCCGGAATATGCATGTGCTAACACTGTTATATAGTGTTTTAATAAATTATGGTCCGACATACCTTCAGGAACGCTTCCAATTATCCTCCCCCAGAAATCGACCTGAACGCTCTTGTGTTGCACCGAAATTTCTGGAAGTGCCAAAATACAATTCAAATTTTTATCTTAAGTCGTTTTCTGTTCTTGCTGCGCAACTTTGGAACTCACTACCTGATTTTATTTATAAAGACTTTCCTACTACTACTGTTTTCAAGTTTAGACTGAAAAAGCACCTATTTTCACTTTCCTCGCATTAATCGGCATCAATTATTTACTTACAATATATTCATTAGTTATATGTATTTGTGTAGACAGTTGTGTATGTAAGTATATGTAAATATATATATATATATATATATATATATATATATATATATATATATATTTATATTTATGTATATTAATATGTTAGTATATAAAATATTGATATATTAAAGCCATTATATTATATTTTATTTATGTTATATGTACCTATACCCCATATCAATAAATATTTCCAATAACCAAGGGTTTCTGGCAGAGATCTCTTGCAAGAGATAAGTTATCCTTAGTCTAAATTTTCTTTGTTTATAATGTCTTTGTTTGTAATTTATGGTACAGAAATAAATAAATAAATAAATAAATAAAAATAACCATTTTTATCTTTTATTATACCATCAGGGAAAAAAAAATATTCAAAAAAATATTATTATGTGAATATTTACCATCTAAATAATACGTCTTTATTTTTATTATCTTTTCGCATCTTGGTTCAATGCAAATCTTTTTCTTGGGATAATCTAAATGAATTGGTATTTGGGCTTCTGGTGTACAAAGAAATTTATTTTTGATATCTACGTAACTACATAATACTTTCAATAAGTCTAATCCTATGAGACATAGTCAAATAATAAAAAAATATGAAATATAACCTTAATAAAAAGGGGTGCTAGTAGCAAATGAGCTACTAGCTTATGACGTCTAGTTTCATGAGCTGTTTTTACTTCAAATGGTTCGTGTTCTATGCAATATTCAAAAATAGTACCTATTATAGCTTCAGGTGAAATCATGGAGCGGGATGCTCCTGTATAAATAAGAAACTTACCTTTAAATTCGGGTATATCGATGTAAGATGTTGTCTATGTGTTTGAGTTTCGTGAAAATTTGAAAATACCGGTCATTGTTTTCATCATTTTGATTTTCACTAATATTACCATCGATATTTCAGAGGGTGGTTGTTCTTGAAATATTGTTCTACGTATAAGTCGTAGGGGTAACTTACCTGATAATAATTATCTGGGGTATAAAAAAAATCTTCAGAAACAACTGTGGTTTTTCTGGTTTATTTACAGATCTCATACTTACGTCCGATACTTTTTGAGGTGGATTTATCTGTGGTTTCGGTATATTGGATTGTTTAAAATTATTAGTATTATTATTACCTGAAGGTCTAAACTGTCCTTAAGTGGTATTTTTCCAGGGCACCATGGAATTATCCTGACGCTGCTGAAGCTGTTTTGATGTCCAATTATTTAATTGGGATACGAAATGGGGCTAATAAACCGTGAGGGGTTGTTATTAAACGAGCGATTAAAATTATTAGGTTAAAAGGATTTATGTTGGTTATATTTAGGCTTTATTTGAGAAGCAGATACAATATTTGCACTTGGATTAGCTTGTATTTGATATTAGTTTAGCTTCCTCTTGTCTAGCTGAAACAATAGCTAATTCTAGAGTTTTTGCTTTTGAAATCCTAACATCTACTTGTACATTAAATTCTAATTGGCTTATGTTATGTTCGATTACCATACTTTCATAATACGATTTATTTGAATATTTACCTACCGTATTTAAGGTGTCCAATAATTCTCTAAGACGATTGCCAAACGCTTCAACATCCTTCGATCTTAGGCGAGGCATCCACGTGAGCTCTTGCATCACTTGGATTTCATTTCTTCTTTCTCCTAAACGTCTTAATAAATTTTGTTTAACCTCGTTCCATCTATCTAAAGATTTCTCGTAAGCGTAAACTTATTAATAAGGGGTGAGTTTGCCAACTAACATCTATTAAATTATTTACGTTCTCTAACTCCCTATATAGTAATTTAGTATTTTTAGATTACAATAATATATCAGAATAAAGTCTTCAATTGTTTTAATAACACTATCGCAATTTATAAGCGACAAGTTTATAGCTTCAAGTGTAAAAATGCCAAATAATAGATAACAATAGCGTTATTAGCTAGCGTTAGCTAACTACAATGCATACAATATATTATAATATTTCAAATTGATTTTTAATTTGAAAATTATATACATTTTATAAATATTTAATTATAATTATATAAATAACGACAGGAAATAGAACAGAGGAACTTGGGAGAAAAAGAGTACATACCACAAACTCTGCATCTCTTACCGGACTTTGCCTCAGGACAAGATCTTCTTTTTTCCGAATTTCCCCTAAATTTATCGTCCTTATAGATTCTCTTCAATAGATAGCGGTTTCTACGATTAGAACCGTACTCTTGAGTTTGACAGTGCCGCTATCGTACCGACTGCGCTAGTTATGTTCAGACCATATGGAAAAGGTTTAAAAATAAATATGTTTTTAAAATTACAAAAAATAATTAAAAGGTATTTTCTTAACTACAGTTGAGACAAGACTCAGAAATTAGATATATAGTATAAAATAAAAAGCTGAATAAACATAATGGATTCCGCGCCTTGTCGTAGGATCTGCAATTCAGCAGCTTTACGTTGATAAAGTCCTGGTAACGACAGTCTTAAAAAAATAATTTTTGTAATCTGTAATCAAACGTATATTCGTAGCGAAAAATTAAGTTGCAAAGTTAATTCCAGTACCTTTTTTTTATTTGTTCATTGGTTTTGAATTTTGAAGTCGCTTCTTTGAGATTGAGCTCTTCCAGTTTCCTCATTAATAATTTTCCAAGTTTCTTTTATTTTATTATTGCTATTTTGAATTTTCCTACTTATATTTAATGATTTTGCAACACTATATTATTTTTTAAAACAATTATTAAAGAACTTATATTTTTACTTTTGAAGACTAGTTTTAACTGGTTATATTCGTACAAGTTTATTTCAAAACTCAAGTTACTTTGTGAACTTTGAATAGCAAAACACTTTTTCTTGGTAAGTAGTGTTGAAACATTTTAATAACCTGTTTAACTAAGTTTTAAATCGTATTATTTGTCGTATATTTAGTTTTAGAGTAGATGGAAAGGTATTAAAATTAATAAATGATTTTTTTTATCGTACTGACATCCTTAGTCACAATATTCTCCTCTTTGCTTAAAATTCAAAATTCTAATTTATACAGCTATTTACATACATATTAACCGTCATTAATTTGTTTTTTTTTCTTCTGTATTTTCTGTTTGCGTCACTCAGTTTACAAAATGAAAAATTTGAAATACACCCATATCTCACTTCGCATCGTGGTTATATTCCGAAAAAATACGACGCCAATTGAAACGACGCAAAGTCAATTAAGATTTTCTATAGCAAACCATGTAAATATCGAAGATAGGTCAGGGTTACAAAAATATTACTTTTTAAAAAGAAAATTGAACAAAATAAAAACATTTAAAAAACCTAAAAAATAATATAACTCTGCCAATAAATATATTGGACACATATTTACCTTTTTTGTAACCAGAAACAACACGTAAAAATTTATATTAATTTATTATTCTCTTTAAAAAAAACACAACACACTACGTTATTGAAAATGGACTCTAAAATTAGCAAATCAAAGTGAAAATAAAACTGTATTAAAATTACGTTGATTTTTAGTTAGAAAATGAGTCATGAAAAGTGTTGCTATGTTTTAGAAAAAAACAGAAATTTTCAGAAAAAAATTAAAGAGTCGAATCCATGACAACGCAACATCGAAAATCTGACAACGAACAGTGAAAATTGGTACTAATTAAGCAGCAACGCAACTTCGAAAAAAACGCAAAACGAAACGACGCAAAGCGAGGTATAGCATTATTTATTAATACGAATTCCGCCGTGTCACCAGTGCTGCGGAAACGGCTCGAAGGGATAATCTCTTTATCTCTGATTAATCTTTTTATATCCCCTTTGTTATGGAAGTGAAAATAAATGAAATTCATCTTCTGACATGTACTGGGTGCTATCTCTCATTATGTATCTTAATTTTCATTTGCTATTTGGTCAGTATATCCTTAAAATCTCAAAATTGATTTCCTGTCTTCTTAAATGTAGATATATCAAGTAAAATAAATTTCCATTTCATTGAAAATCTTAGTATATTTGAAGCCAGCGATTTGTTATCTTCAAATACTTTATCTGATAATTTATCTTATCTTAGGTGCTTACTTCACAACTGATGTAGGTATGGACCCATACAGAAGGACACTCAGACCTCTGTATAAACCGAAAAAACCTTGGCCTTTGACGGTCTTCTCGCGCAGTCCCATATTCTTGGGTACTTTTTAGTGCATCCTAGAATAAAATATATAATGATACCGATCACATTTATAATGTTAAAGAATAATCTTATTTCAATTTTAATATTATTTATATTACCACAATAATTTTTATTGCTTAGCTTTAATAGTATCGAAACTTTTTGTAAGAAATTTATTAAAACTTAAAATAATCCGTAAATACAAACAACCAAGTGGAGCTTTAAGAATAAACTCGAAAACTTGAGATGATTCAAATTAATGTTGTAACGCAGCGTACAGACTTGATGACATAAAAGATGATAATATATTAAAACGCTTTAATTACTATCGAGCATTTGACGACTAAAACTACTAAAAATTTTTTAAAAAATATATTATTCATTTAAAAAAGAGAACGTAGATAAGAATAACGTTTATAACATCCTCACATGTCAATAACGTATGTTTAAATAAATATAGATGTAAATTGGCTCAGTGTCGTGCAGTCGTTCAGTGGTTGAAACAACGAATTTTGACATTCATGAATATAATAAAGTATTTTTCTTTAAGTAATTGCTACGACTTAAGTAAATGACCAAAACCTTTCTAAATATATGTAAAAATGCTGTTTCAAAATCTTACATTCACACGGGGAAGCCAAAATATAGTGATCATTATAATTTCACAGAAGGTCGTTTATTATAATTTCACAAAACGTTTATTAGTATTTTAACATAACATTCATTTGGATTTCATGAAGCCGTAGAGTCCCTCCCCAAAGCAAAGTCGGAGGAATAACGCCGAATTTCATGGTCAAAAATTTTACAAATCCTTCATTGGCTTGAGCATATGCATATATAATAAAGTTCCACAAAATATCTTAGACCTTCGCTTACGTAGTTTAAAAAAAATGTATTATTAAATAAATCTTATAACGTTCGACGTTTTTTAGAGGATCGAAATGTGTGGAATTTAAGTTGTTGACTCATTTGCAGGGTTGATATTAAAATGTACATCTTCTAAGATTGTTAAATTTCTTTTAAAAAGAGCAACCGTTGAGTTTTTAGCCGGGGCTTCTCAACAGAGCAGCAGTTGCTTACTCACGGACTGATTACACTGACTTTTTTTTATTAATATTGATATTTTAAATTTTTGAATTTGAATTTAATAATTCTTGGTTTTTACCCGGGCTTCCCTTCGAATATGGTGCGAGTAAATTATCGCACTTTCTGTTTTCTTAGGGCAAACTACGAACTGATTCACTCTAAATGTGGATTTTGTAGCATTCGAGGACTTCACCCCAACCGACATCCACTATCACCGAGAGGTGGCGCAGCCGGTCTTGTTATCTTAAACGCACAGTCGCGGTCTTATAGAAGTGCGCCCTTGTCTATCGGAACCCTAAAAAGATGATAGCTCGAATTCAGATAATTACAGTCCTATCGCCATTACTTGCCTTCTCTCCTACAGCTCCTAACGTAACTAAAGGATCGCCAGTTGATTAATGACCAGCGATATCGCTTTCGACATAGTCAATCGGCTGGTGATTTTCTGTTATATTTTACTCACCGTTGGGAAGTTGTTATTGAAAGCCAGGGAGACGGTCTGGCAGTTAGTTTGGATATAGCAAAAGCTTTCGATCGTTTATGGCATAAGGAGTTTCTGTAGAATTTATACAAGCAGATCACCAGCTTTCTCACTAGGCGGGGCATACAGGTTGTTCTTGACGGTTTTTGCTCGGACCTCAAGGCCGAGTCCCTGGTATACCTCAAGGGTACGTGCTATTCTCAAGTCTGTTACCCGTGCACATCAGTGATAGGATCGATATCTCCGACATACATTGTGCAGGGCCTCTTGGGAAAACCTCAACGAATGCTGAAAAAAATTTATATCTTTTAATGTAGACCTTCGTGGGGATGGTATTAGAATGGAGTGAACTGCACCTCGTGCAGTTTGTTATCTAAAAGACTCAAGAGAAAGTTTGCGTGTTTACCACTAAAATAACCCGTTTGTCTTATCGCCGCTCTTCGACAGCAGTTCCCTCAACCCTCGCCAAGCATCAGACTACTTGGCCTCGATAAAATTGGGAGTAACCAATATAGCGAGGTAGTATTTTAAGCCTGATTAAAAATGTGCATTTTATAAGGCGCAAGTCTGGCCGCATATGGAGTATTGTTCTCATCTCTGGTCGGCATCACCCCCAATATCAACTACCTTTTGACGGCGTATTTATGTAAACCCGGTGCTCCGTGAATGGCTGAACTCTTTGGCATTACGTAGAGACGTGGCCTTTTTGTGCTTCTGCTATCGCATCCAAAAATGGGAGTGTTTCGAAGAGCTTTACTTCCGATATTGGGTCGCAGTATAGTAAACCTCTGAATTTGTAGCAATTCTGTATTAAAATGTTAGCCATGATATGTTTGTTTAATTTTTTATATAAATATATATTATTGACAAATAATTGACAAGTAAATAGTATAATAGTTTTATCGGGTGGTAGACCATAACATCGGGTCGCCGGCAAGGTTACCACCCATCGAACAAAGTCGTGCCGCAAAGCGACCTAGTCGTGTTCCGGCACGTTGTGCGATGAAGCCGTATATATGAGAAATGGGTCTGAACAGTTGCGTTGCGTTGGCGTACCGGTTTGGCGTTGAGTTGGTGCTTGTTGTGTCGGGTGCCTAGTCGAGGAGGGTAGCGGGATCCGAAGCAACGGCTTTCCGCTGGCCGCCCGCAGATAGTTGGGGGCCCAATTAGTGGGTCAGCCACCCACGAAAGGCTGCCCCGCCAGCTGCGTAAAATCCCAGGGTGGCTCCATCGTGCTGGTTGGCGACCAGACGAGGAGGCCCGATGGCGATCCCTGGGGGGGTTCGGGCGTCCCCGCAGTCTCCTGACTAGCCTCCCAGTGGCATGACAACACCAATTTCGGCGCCGGGTTTGATACGTACCGCCTCGTTCAACTGCCATTTCTCATCCTATTCACTCTTTTATTTTTATATTTTTTAATGAAAAGGTCCAATAAGAAGATCAAGTTTTCACAGCGGTTGCACTCCTCCTCATTTAAAGTGCACCTCACTAACATCAGGGGTTTGCACTCTAATCTCTTACCTGTCCACCACCACCTCGAGACAGAGCAACCGCACTTGCTCTTTTTGACGGAGACGCAGATACAATGTCCTTTGAGCGCTGCGTACCTGGATCATCCCGGTTACTCGTTAGAGCACAACTTTCGCTCACGTGCCGGGGTCTGTGTGTACGCACGGAACGACCTCTGTATCCTGCGTCTCCGTCACCTTGAAGACCCCACGTTTTCTTCTTTATGGATTTTAGTAGACACAGGAAACGAAAAAATCCTGTATTCCTGTGTCTACCGTTCGCACAGCGGTGATCAGGAGACAACTAGATTATTTGAGTATCTCGGTGAGGCTGCTGATATGGCTCTGCATCAGTACCCTTCAGTGCAGCTCGTCTTTCTGGGGGACTTTAATGCCTGTCATCAGGACTGGCTGTTCCCGTACCAGAAGACCGACCATGCTGGAAGAGAAGCGCGGAACTTTGCGTTGTCCTTCAACCTCTTTCAGCTGGTGAGGCAAGCGACGAGGGTACCAGATGTAGTAGGCCATACAGCCAATTGCCTGGACCTTTTGCTGACAACTGATCCGGACAGGTATCGTGTAGAGGTTACCTCCCCCTTGGGAACCTCCGATCACTGTTTGGTGAAATCTGTATTTACATATTCCCCACCAGCTTCTGAACCGCATAGAGTTAGGCGAGTATGGAAATACAAGTCAGCAGATTGGGATGAGATGCGGCACTTCTTTGCATCTTATCCTTGGCGGCAGGTCTGCTTCTCTTCTTTGGATCCGTCGAGTTGCGCGGATGCTATAACCGATGTGATACATCAGGCAATGGAGTACTTCATTCCTTTTGCTGACGTACCCATCGGTGGCAAAGCTCGCCCATGGTTTAATGCCGAATGTGGTCATGCTGAAGACCGAAAACATTCGGCATACCTCATTTGGGCTGATGCTCGAAGCCGCAAAGCTCCGGATGTAAGTTTAAAGAAGAGAGCCTTTAACCAAGCTGCCAAGTCCTATAAAAAGGCATTACGGAAGGCTCGTCGCGATCGTATTGCTAAGAATGGCGAAAAGCTCTCTGTCAGACCTACTGGCAGTCGAGCTTTCTGGTCTCTTGCCAAAGCGATCGAGTCGAACTTCTGCCAACCCTCACTACCTGCTCTGCTGAAGCCGGATGGATCTCTGGCCCATACAGCGACAGAGAAAGCGAATGTATTTGCTTCTCTGTTCGCTGATAATTCACATCTAGACACTGGCAATGCTTCTCCAGCACATCTTCCTCACTGCGGTATTTCGATGCCTGAAATCCGCATCACTAACAAAGAGGTATGGAGAGCATTGTGTCGCCTTGATGTGAATAAAGCCAGTGGTCCTGATGGTATACCAGCCATTCTGCTCAAGACATGCGCAGCTGAGTTGTCTCCTGTATTGACACGTCTGTATCGCCTCTCTTTCAAGTCTGGAATAGTGCCGAAATCTTGGAAGCTTGCTAACGTGCAACCAGTGCCCAAAAAAGGCAGCCGTGCCGATCCTGTCAATTATAGACCGATTTCAATCACCTCCATACTCTGCAAGATTATGGAGCGTGTATTGAACTCGCGCCTTTTAGCGTACCTTGAAGGTAACGATCTCCTCAGTGACCGACAGTACGGGTTTCGCCGAAATAGGTCCACTGGGGACCTTCTTGTGTACGCTACGCACACTTTAGGCGAGGCCATCGAGAAAAACGGAGAAGCGGTCGCCGTCTCTCTTGACGTCTCGAAGGCATTTGACAGGGTCTGGCATGCGAGCCTTATAAGCAAGCTTTCAGCATACGGCATATCTCCTGGTCTGATCGGCTGGGTAACGGACTTTCTGAACCAAAGATCACTCCGAGTAGTTGTCGACGGGTGTTCCTCGGAACTTTTGACAATAAATACCGGAGTGCCCCAGGGGTCCGTTCTTTCTGCAACTCTCTTTCTGCTGCACATTAACGATCTGCTGAAGCCCGGTATCTATGGGTATGCAGACGACAGCACAGTTGTAGAAAGATACCTGCCGAGTAGTCGGGCTAGTAGAGATCAAGTACAGTCTGAAAGGGAAGCCATGGTGCAACGTTTGAATGACAAACTTCAGGCAGTTTCCGCATGGGGCAATGCCAATCTTGTCAAATTCAACGCCACCAAAACGCAGACGTGTCTGTTCACCGCCAAAAGGAGCCCTTTCACCTTGGCTCCTACTTTCCAGAGTGTATCTTTGGAATACAGTGACCGGCTTCAGTTGTTAGGCTTAGAGATTTCCTCGAACCTTAACTTTGGTCGGTGCATTGAGTCCAGAGCAAGAGTAGCTGCGGGAAAGCTTGCCGTTCTTGCGAAGGTCCGTCAGTACTTTACACCGGGACAGCTTCTTGTATTATACAAAGCACAGATCCGGTCGTGTGTGGAGTACTGTGGGCATATATTCGCTGGTGCCGCTAAGTCTCATCTTGCGGTTCTGGACTCAATTGAGAGGCGAGCAAAGAGGCTTATAGGTGACCCTGAATTGGTTGAAACCAACCTCCACAGCCTTGAACACAGGCGTAGAATTGCTAGCCTCTCAGTATTCTATAGGATACACTTTGGTGAGTGTGCGCAGGAATTACACGATTTAATTCCTCCGTCCCCCTTCCATCACAGGACGTTCCGACGCACGGCGGATATCCATCCTTACGTTGTGGACATTCCTCCTGTCCGCACGAAGCGCTTTGCTTCGTCTTTTTTAATGCGTACAGCGAAGGACTGGAATAGCTTGCCTGCGTCGGTATTTCCGTCCACATACAATGTGGGTGTCTTCAAGAGAAGAGTGAATAGGCTACTAGGTTAATACGCCTTACCACCTATGACTACATTTTGCACTTTCAATCAGGTGGAATGTAGTCAAGTACTAACCTAGGAAGTATAAAAAAAAAAAAAAAAAAAAAAAAAAAATATTTAAAGTTCCGAGTATTATAGCCCAGTGCTGCCGAAATTAATTCTATATTTATTAAACTAAGAAAAAGAGTATTGCGGTCTATTATAAATTTAAAAGCTACATGTTTTTAAAGCAATTGGTATTGTTACGATCACTTCTCTTTTTTTTATATATTAGAGGAGGGCAAACAAGCTTGCGGGTCACCGTTGATATGTGGTCAACGCCGCCTATGAACTCTTGCAACATCCGAGCATTCACAAGAGCTTTGTCGGCCTTGGAGATAGGAATATATGCCTTTTTGAAGGTACCCATGTCGTATCGATCTGGAAATATCGCCGAAGTAAGTTCGTTTCACAAGCGAGTGGAACGTGGGAATAAAGTCCTTGAAAACCGCACAGTGGAGGATCGCCACGCATCCAGGTGGTATGGATGGTAAAGGAGGCGATGGCGAGCTGTGCGGCTGTGAAATTCGGCGGTAGGCATCAGATCGAATAGTAGAATAGTAGTGTAAATGCAGTAGAAGACGCACAGAGAAGCAACGTCTCTACGCAATGCCAAAGAGTCCAGCCGTTCGCAGAGCACTGGGTTCCCGACAATCCGAACAGCTCTTCGTTGTCCGCAGTCAAATGGTAGAAGCTCCATATGTGGCCGGACCTGCGCTTTGTAGAGCGCAAGTCTTTGGCCAGGATTGAAATACTGCCTCGCTCTATTGATCACTTCCAAATACGGCTGTGAAATTCGATCTGATGCCTACCGCCGATTTTCATCACCGCACAGCATGCCATCGACTACTTTACCATCCCTACCACCTGGATGCATGGCGATCCTCCACTGTGCGGTTCTCAAGGATCGTTTTTCCGCGTTTCACTCGCTTGTGGAACGAACTCCCTTCGGCGGTATTTCCAGATCGGTACGACATGGGTACCTTAAAAAAAAGGCGTTTACTTCTATCTTCAAGACCGGCAACACTCCTGTGAATCCTCGGATGTTGCAGGAGTTTATGGGCGGCGGTGATCACGTACTGTATGTGACCCGCCAGCTCGTTTGCCCTCCTCTTACATAAAAAAAAAAAAACTTCTTTGTTTAAGAATACCAACCAAGCATTGAAAAACTTTTCAAGCAGAACAAAGAATGGATCAAGGTATGTACGAAAACTAGTCATTATACTTGACGTTGTAAAAAAATATTAGAGTTCGCGGTAAATAAAATATCTATATTATTATGAGTCAGTATTCTTTTATCTTAATAGCGGTATAATTAATATGTAGGTGGTGCATAATTAATAAAATTGTATCGTCTGCTTCGACTTTCTGTTCATGTAGTTAATATCGCTAAAGTAATCTTAAAACGTTAAGTTTTTTCAAAAAAGATTAGGCGTTTAAATGAAGATGTAAAAAATCTACATTGAATTCGGGAACGCTAAAAAAGTTATAAAGGTCGAAAGGTTACGAAAATCAGTTTTCCGCGAATACCTCGCGAACACTATGTTAACTCGGAGGTTAACATAGGTCATTTAAAAATAATTCATAGTGTAATTGTCTATAAAAAATGTCTCTTGCATTTTGAAAAATCGACTAAAATGTATTTACATACGGTATGGTATACCGTCCACCCAAGCGTTAAGTCTTTTGATTTCCATTAACGTTTGTTAGTCTCTTAAAAACTTTTATCTTTAAACTTTTGTATGATAACACCTAAATTGACTGGACTAAATGAGTAGAAGATCAGCATAAGGAACAACATAAAGAACAAAAACTTTAAAAATCGACCAACTATTTTTCATCTTTTCATAAAGTTAACCCGAACTAGGAGACCACCCAGATTCCTAGATTCGAACAATTTCGTTAACCCTGATTTAACTGCATATGTAGTAGTATGCGGATTTGACGCGTTTATTCCAACCCGGCGCTTTCTTACGCCTCAAATCTCCTATGAATTAGATTTATCTTGTTATAGTATCTCGCTCATACACGTGTAATTTACACACTTATTTAATGTGTTTTCTTATAATAGTGTTTACATTGTTCGTGCCATAAATAAAAAGGGGGACACGCGTGGGTAGACCTCGTGTGTAACTCGTTTAAAATATAACTCCCTACCTAAGAATAACATCCCTTGCGAGAATAAACTGTGATAATTTTATTTGGCTTAGTCAAAGGAGTACCTAGTGCGTTGCCTTAAATTTAGAGTAAAAAATAACATTTCTATTAAAAATACTTGTGATGTAAGAATGTTTACCAGAAAAATTTTTTTTTTTTTTTCCAAAAATTATCGGTTTTTTTACCCCTAAGTTATTGAAGTTAGGTTTTCGGTTTACCTACATTAGTTATAAGTATTTATCAAAGACATCATATAATATGAACGCGATTGATCTACTTTGTATAGGGAAAAAGTTATGGTAAAAAAAGTGAAATCAGAAAAAGTGAGGCCCTAGCGCCCCCGTGGCCGGATTTCTCTGGTTAACGAACTTGACCTTCATTTTTGGATGGATGATTTTTGTGAAAAGTTTGAAAGCGATCCAAGCGAAACTGCGGCCGCTATCGTGCTGACAAAAGTCGAATCTGGACGCACGCACGCATATATATATAAACTTTTTGACCAATGGTCACTTCGGACTTAGGGGGCATAAGAAGACCTCCTGTTAAGAAATTTTTCCAAAATTTGAAAGTCGGGTACACCTGAATGGGGAGACCGAATTCTTCGAGGTCTACCCAAAAGAAAATTAGAACCTTATTCTCATGATCAAGATTCCTGTGTGGAAATTTTATAATCTGAAACAGTTAAATAATATGTCTAAGGAATCTCATTACAAGAAGAAAATGATTGTACATAAGCTATTACGAATCAATATACTCATGCCTACGCCATCTCCTCCATCTGTTTAATAGCTCAATAATATATATCCTCTTACATAATATGATGGAAAATAATTTAGATCTATCATATATACTCTTGCGAAAGAATTTTCAAAAAACAAACGACAAATATTTTTTTGTAATGAAACCGATTTGACCTAACTCCTTCTTCTATTTTTATTTTATAAATCAATCATTTGCGATTATTCAAACAATGTTGTGAATAGCTAGTGAGACTATTAACAGTGATACAGTGTTAAAGGGAAACTTAACTAATGCCAGTTCCAGAAACTTCTTAAGAGACTCAATATTGGCGTCTCGTTTAAAGCCGGTCTGATCATTATTTGTATTCCAAAGGGTTCTGACCTGGACAAGTCACAGATAAGTCCTTTGGTTTTATAAAGTTCGTAACATTTTCTTGGAGTAAGTAAGTATGACTTTGGTGTTACATATTACTCCTCCAGAGTATGTGGTGCCATTTGACCAAATTTATAAACAACAAATTCGGTCCAAATAAGAATTCCGAAAAATATTAAATTGAAAGTTATTAATCATTTTTTACATTTTTTACATTTTTGGTAATTCACGTTAGACTATCATTAACATATAACAGACAGTCAGTTTAATCAAGCATAAGAACCATTTTGAGATATGATATTGTTCTGTAAAAACATTCGTATTATTTAACAGTCATATCAATATATTATATATAAACTGAAATAAAATTTGCATTTAAATATAATTTAAATAAAATTTGCATTGCATTTGCAAAAGAAAACATAAACTAATTTACTAATGTCTGAAAAGTGCATAAGTTTTATACAGGCTGCTGCTAAACAGCTCTGCTCTATCTTTTAATATTATTATTCTACTTTAAAATAAATATACTGCTATTAAAATATTAATGACATTATCAAATGAAACGGTTAGGTTCTAATCTATATATTTTGGAGGTTCTAATCTCGAAAATATATTTTAATTGTTCAATCGTTACTCATTAAAAATATAAAAATTAATATTTTAAAAATTTATTTTCACGATTTGAAACTGTTAGGTAATGTCATAACGACAACAGCCGTTTATCAGGCTTCTGTTGGACGGTAGCTGATTACCGAATCGGGAATGGCCATGGGGGTCTCGTGCTCGATCCATTTGATAAAAGGGAAGGGAAGTAACGACGAGGTCTCCTTTGCAGGCCATTGGTAACGTACTCTACTACTCACTTGTTTACGCCTCTTTCTCTATCGATAGGTTTCTGTTATTGGTAGTAGAGGCCTATAACTTTTGGTCTGAGGAGCTCAGTCTGAGCTCAATCCGAGTTTATGATGTCGCTATGATGGTAACTCATATATACCAAGGTGACAGGTATATTCACATGTCCAGAAAAATAACAAGACTTTAAAAATATTACTTTTAAGAGTTTGTATATTCTATAGATCACTTTATTTTTATATTTATTATTTTGTATATATTTTTTAAACATTCTGTATATAGCAAAAATTTAGTATATATTGTAGACTTATTGTAGATAGAATTTATTATACGCAATGGCGTTAACAATGTTTGCAATTTTGGTGGTTTTGGTGTTGGCGAAAGAAATAAGTGCTGGTAAGAAAAACGTAAATTTCGTAATATATTATTGTTTGTCTGTGTTATGTTCTTTATTCATATGTTATATATTAAAACTAAAGAGTGTGCTGGTTTTCCTTTTTCCTATTTTTATTATAAGCGAGCAGCTCGCTCTACTTTATTAGTCATTAATATTATATTAATGTAGTACTTGATTTATAGATAACAATTTTTTATTGTCATGTAGACCTACCATGCGTGGCGCAGTTTTATAATCAATCATCGGTGTGCGTTTGCAACGCCACTTACTGCGACACCATCACTAGAACCGAACCTAAGCGTGGAACCTATGTGACCTACACAAGTACTAAGGTAAAAGAATCTGTGAAGTATTTACAATTATATTACAACTCTGATCCACTCTGCAACGGTGTAAAGCGAGAGCGAGCTTACCGCTATTCTGGAGAACAAAATAACTTACAATTTAAACTTATACAAACGGTCTTGTACCTACATCTTACGGTTGAGAATGCCTCTTATCATTAAACATGGTTATTGTAATTATCAACTATGGTGGAAGTTAAAAATAATAACGGTTGATATACACAAACAATTTATTATGCAATAAACGAACGTATTTTCTGTGATATAACTTTAATGTTAAACTTTAGATGTGGAGAACAAAACTTAAAATACCTTCAATTGTATTTTGTTTACGTGTCGCCTATCACAATATAATACAACGTTAACTTGTATTATGATACAATTTGTTATTAATAATGATTCTTAAAATCTTTTAGGCAGGACTGAGGTTTGAAAAAAAAACTGGATCCATCGGTATACTGGGACCAATACTAAATAACGGTAAGTGATATTGAAATTGTTTATCTTAGGTTTGTCACGCTTTCGTCGTTTGTCTCATGTCAAATAAAACGTCCGGCAAAGACATGACGATAGCTCAGTTTATTGATATTGTGCATAATATAAATCTTTGATCCATTTTTTTCCGCTTGTAGGTAGAACAGTATTTGAAATTAATCCTAAGACGTCCTATCAGACAATTGAAGGTTTTGGTGGAGCATCAACAGATGCCGCTGGAATGAATTGGAAGAGTCTACCTTTAGAGGCCCAACAGAAGTTCATAAAGTAAATAAAATACGATCTTTAAATACAATATTGTCATAAAAAAATGACTCATTGGTATATCGGTATACTTCAATATTAAATATAACAAAATTTATAAGTTTTCTAAGGTTTTCTTTAGTATAATTACGTAAATAAATTTATCTTTATTACCTTATTATTTCAGTTCTTACTTCAGTGATGAAGGGATAGAATATAATATGCTTCGATTGCCCATCGCTGCATCAGATTTTTCTACACGATTCTACACTTACCAAGATCAGCCGGAAAATGATTTCAGTCTCTCCAATTTCACTCTAGCTCGCGATGATTATGATTTCAAGGTTAGTGATAAAAGCGTTTTAATTAATCTAATTAACAACTTATCTAATGACTGCAATCTTATACGTTACTCTCAGATTTTGTATGAATTTATAACGAGGCACTTAATATCTAAATAATATTTCACGTTATATGATAACGCGCTATGATGTAATTTAATCAATATTTATACAATACTATAACTGCACCTGTGAAGAGTAAACATACTCTTTATAATTATAAAAAGTGACAGTGACATGGGAGTAAAAGTAGGTGACATGAAGGTCAATTGCTTGCTATAAGCAGATGATGCAGTGCTCATTGCATCACCAGAATGCGATTTGCAGGCATTGGTCACCACTCTGAAAGATGGGTGTGAAAATAATGGTCTAAACCTGAATGCAGATAAGACGAAGGTTCTGATATTTGAAAGAAATGAAGAAAGAACAGAATGTAAGATCAACGTGAATGATAAGATAATAGAACAAGTGAATGAAGTGGTATATTTGGAAAGTATGTTTAGCAGAGACGGAAGATACGAAATAGATGTGGAAAGGCGTATTGCTGCCGGTAACAGAGTCAACGGTGCTTTAGCTGCATTGTTGAGACGGCGAAACGTTAGTATAGCTGTACGTTTGGCTGTACACAATGCGGTTTTGCTTCCGACGCTGTTATACGGTAGCTAAACGTGGGTAACACAGAAGAAGAATGTAAGAAAGATGAATGCTGTGTTGATGTCATCTCTTCGCAGAATATGCGGAATCAGCCTAGCTGACCGGATCCACAATAAAGAGATCCACAGAATGGCAGGTACTAGCGAAGATGTTACGGTGAAAATGGAGAAGAACGCGCTCAGGTGGTTTGGGCACGTCGAACGAATGAGTGTTGAAAGAATGGTAAAAAAGATTTGTACAGGAAAATTGAGCAATAAGTGAGACAGGGGGAGACCTAGAGTGACCTTGGAAAACACAGTATCTATGATACTGAAGGAAGGTCACGTAAAAAGCATGAGGACCCCCCGGAGGGCATGTATGAAGAGGTTGATGTCTGTGGTCGAGGAGAAAGAGGTATGCAGGGACCGTAGCGTTTAGCGCTCCATCGTCTCTGGCTACCCCGCAAGGGATATGGCGTGAAGCTAAATTAAGTTATTAATAATACTATTAATATATTACATAATAATACAAACTAAACAAAAACAAATTTATATATTTTAGTTATGATAAAAAATAATAAAAAACTATATTATTTAATTTTAGATTCCTTTAATCACTGCTGCTAAGGAAGTAGCTACAGATGTTATAAAAATTTTGTCAGCGAGCTGGTCGCCTCCTCTTTGGATGAAGCAGCCGATGGAGGCAGCAGGAAAGGTGTCAGTAAAACCAGAATACTACCAGGTTTTTGCAGATTATCTTTGCAAGTAAGAATTCCATTTTTAGGTTAAAACTATTATAAAAAATCTGGAGCACTTCGTTGGTCGAGTAAAATAATATTAATTTTTATCAACAACCAATTGTCTAATTTTCTCAACGACATATATTTTCCATACAACATTAGATTTAACATTAAAATGTTAGGTATTACTATTTAACCCCTTTATTTAATTTTTATTGCATTTAAGAAACGTCAGGATTTAGTTTCACGATTCCCAAGAGTAGGTCCATGGAGAAGAATTGGCAATATAAACTTAATGGATGCTTTGTTATTGAGCGAAGCGAACGAAGTGAGCGGAGCGTTTTACTGGAGACTTTTTGCATTCTTTGTCACGAATTGGCTCAAAAACTACTTGACGGAAAATTATGAAACTTTGCAAACAAAAAGACACACATTAGGTGATGGTTTTTAAAAAAAAAAAATTTTGAAAAATGTCCAAAAAAAAATATTTTTTTTTTAATGTCGTCAAATAACTGATATCCCATTGCAGTCAATGGAAAACGATGAGTGAATACACTGGGCTCGCTTCGCTCAATATGCAAACGGCACCCGAGATTTCGCGAGCGCAGCGAGTCGAAATTGAGGGTTTGTTGGCGCCCCTAGTTATTAATACTTTTTATAGTATTGACAATTGAATCACATACATAATTATGTAAGAAAAACTAGAATTCATCTAAACTATAGTACCCAAGGAAGGCCAGAACAATCAATCACACTACTACCACCATTGTTATGTCTTAGTTTTGAATTAGAATGCTAAAAGACAATACTATGAAAGTGCTTACATCTTTGAGCATTCACATACTAGAGACTGCAATGAAAATACGTTAAAACCACAATGAATGACGTTTGTGTGTATCGATATTATTTTATATTATATTTTAATGTTGTTATATCCTTCTGTAGCATATTTTTCTGACTGATCTTAAAATTATAATTAAAATCATATGTTCCATGAAAAAATAAATAACTCCCTTCCGGCCTTTGTGCCTTACATGATGAATAGAAAATACTTTAGCTATTTACTTATAAATGGTAAAAAAATAAGGTTTTTTCTTTTACTCACTCCTGTCATACGGTATCATTGCTTTAAGTAATCCTTTTCTCCTCCAACTTAGTCTATCTCTCTCATTTTTGGCCATATGCATCCACATTTACCTTCATAAATTGATACTGGCATCTATTGGCATTTGTAAGTGCTCACCTGTTAAAAATTGTGCTATCTGTTATTTTTATGTAAAACAGATTTGCGGAAGCTTACAAAGGGAATGGGATAGAAATTTGGGGGATGACACCTTCAAACGAACCAATTAATACAATATTTGGGGCTCGGTTTCAAGGAACGTTGTGGAGTGCTCCAGAAATGGTACGTACAGTAGTCCGACTGTCGGTCTGTTATAATATATACATTAATTACTTTTTTATATATTAAGTACAATACAATGTGCTATAAATAGAATTGAATAGTTATAATACAATTTTTATTTAAATTTGTCAATGGCTTTGTTTCTCCTTTTAGGCTACATTTATTGGTAAATTTTTTGGTCCGACATTAAAAGAAAAATGTTCAGTGAAAGGAATGAAATTACTGAGTAATGATGATCAGCGATGTAATATTCCTTTATACTATACAATGGTAAGGTGAAGGAAAATATAATACGAGAATACTTTTTGACCTTAAGGCAAATAATATAATTTATTTTGTAGCTTCAACTCTTCGACCAAGAGGCCTTGCAATATTTAGACGGTGTCGCGGTGCATTCATATCTCAACCCGATAGTTCCTGCTTCAATTGTGAAGTTAAATATGATTCCAGGAAAATTCGCTATAGCAAGTGAATTTAGTGCAGGTAGTTCAGATACTACTCTTTCTAAATATAAGAACAAATTTTTTCAATTTTTTATCTCAGATATGTTCGTCGATAAAAGACGAAACACAATTTCCCGCTAAAGGAACCAACCTTCGTTTATTTGAAAGTATTAAACTAAATGGCTAACGTAAACTAATCTGCATTATTAGAAGATATATATATGTATGTATTTTTTGAAGGTGCCTCCCCATTAGACCAACTGAAGGTTGATTTAGGTTCTTGGGATAGAGCCATTGCTTACTTTGAGGATATATTAGAGGTAGTAAAATACATAATCATACTATGACTACTTTTATCCGGGACGGTTTAGTAATATTCAGGCAATTTTGTAATACTTACAGAATCTTAACATCGATTTTGTCGGTTGGCTCGACTGGAATCTGTGCTTAAATAGGGAGGGTGGACCGAATTGGGCCAAAAATTTTGTAGATTCACCGATAATAGTCGACGCAGAGAAGAAAGAGTTTTACAAACAACCTATGTTTTACGCTTTGGGGCACTTCTCTAAATTTGTACCGAGAGGCTCTAAAAGGATAAAAATAGAAGAAGACGACAGTAACGCGTAAGTATATACAATTATACATACATATAGTAAAAACATTGCAGACGATAATACATATTAATGTTTTACACAGTTCAAACGAAAGTTGTAACCAAGAACCGTCGAAGAAACACATAGCGTTCTTAACTCCAAGCAACACAATCGTAGTCATCGTACTCAACAAGTAAGATTGATATGAGATCATTGTAATAATGTGATATGTATAGACGTATAAAGATGAGTGTGTGTCCGTTAGGGGCCCCGCGCGGAAGGCGCTCCTTCGCGTGGACGGAACCGGAGTCATCAACACAAGTCTAGAGGCGGACTCCTTTACTACCTTTGAAATACCCAACAAGAAGTCTATGTAACACGGCTGTTCGATCTACGCGTCTATCGAATTAAAGAAGAATCTAAATGTAAAGGAGTGCACTAGTGCGATATGTAAAAAAACCAATACACCGAATATAATTCTTCATTTATCTGTTTTTGTTCAAAATTATCATTGGAATATTTTTATGTAAATTCTTGACATGTTGCAAGTTGTATGCCGCTTACGAAAGTTCGGATGCGAAAATAAATGACATTCAAACAATTTTGTTACCTCACTTACTTTGTAGTCCTCTTTTTAATACTATTTTTATTCTATTCATCTTTTGAGATTTTTTACAATATTATATTTTTTATATTCAAAAACAATTTAATGTGCATAATATCAGCACACCTAGCTGTTATGAGCAATACAGTATTCTATCGGGTACGAATAAGCGATCCTTAAGTGGAGCAAGATAAAATGTAGAAAAAAAACGGTCTAATTCATTAATCTATACATAAAGGGTGTCTAAGAATATTTTTCGTTTTTCGATGTTAAATAAAAAACAACATTATCCATTAAAACTTGTTTTATTTATTGTTAAATTATAGGAACAGATCTTGAAGTTTATGTATAAAAAACAACCATTTGCAACTGTTCACCATTTACTTGTTCACATTAATTTAGCCTGGAGCTAAATTTTTTAATTAGTCACTGGAGCATCGCTTCTGGAATAGAGTTGATTTTTTCAGTGATTCTTTGCTTCAAAACGTTCAGGTTTGGTGGCAATGGATTGTAAACTTTACGTTTTAGGTAGCACCATAGGATAAAATCAGCAGGCATTGAATCAGGACTCCTCGGTGGCCAGTTGATATCTTCTCGGCGGCTTCTTCTGACTTTTTCAGGGAATAAATCGTTAAGAGCAGCTAATGAGTCCTTTGTAACATGAGAAGTGGCTCCTTCTTACTGGAAAAAGATGTTGCGTTTGTTGACATACTGGTTTTGCATTTCTGTAGCCAAAAAAGTCCGGATCATATAGCAATGTCGATTAGTATTAACGGACTGAGTTCAACCTCGGTCATCTTCAAAAAAATAAGGACCGATAATTCCTTGATTTGATATGACAGCAGAAACAGATGTTATTGTAACTCCTAAAACGGTTTTTCAGAGTTTTGTCCTGCAGAGTTCGACTCATTTATCAGGATGATCAGGCTTAATTTGTTGCACAATAACAATTGTATAGGGGTGAAAATGTAAATCTTTCAAAATAAAGCTATTAACCGGCGATTTTTTGAACATGAACATGGTCGACGTTCGTGCTCTTCCTTGATGTCCTCCTGCGCCCGAACGATTTGTCCGGCACAATGCCAAATGGACAAATCGTTTGGGCCAGTGCCAGTGCTATTGCCATTGCCATTATTTTCAAACTTGCACATCCAATATTTAATTAAATTGGCACTTGGCACATGTTTTAAGCTTGTTAAATTAAAATGTGTCCTGTAGAGACGACGAACAATAGGAATCGTTGTTTTTATAAAACGCTCGCACGCAAAACGCGCTCTGCGGTCCTGTGAAACGTTTCATGGATACTAAACTTAACAAGCCGGTCAAGTAGTTGAGACCACTCCTCTCCTCCTGCTACCTGCGGTTGGCGCGTATTAGTCAATTCAAAAACCAAAAACATTCTGAGACACCCGTTATATGTCCTAGACGTTGCATTACTTAATTTATTTTCTATAAACATTCTCGTGTATTCTGAATAATAAGTGAAAATATTAAACAGTGATTGGAAAGGAGGTTAGTATCTTTACTGTGTGGTGTACTCGATGTCTGACAACGGTACCATGAAGTGTAATACAAAAACTGCAAGGCTGAGCGTTAGACACCTAACACCCCGACTTAATTTAAAACTTAATTTAAAACGTTCGATTACCCGGTTCAATTTATGGAAATGTTCTTGTAATGATAATGTAATGCTATAATTACGTCATCCAGATAAGTAAATACATTGGTAATACCGCGTAATATATGATCCATGAGACGTTGAAAAGGCTAGGTGCATTTTTTAAACTAAAAGGCATTCTCAGAAATTTGTCGTGTCCTCTTTCCGTAGTGAACGCAAGAAACGTAAAGAAATATTAAAAAATGCATCCCTGTTACAATACCCAAATTTTGATGAACCATCCGTATTAAGAATGGATGTGTCTGATGTAGCCCTTGGCGCTGTACTATCACAAGGTCGTATTGGATCGGATAAACCAGTGGCATATACATCACGAACACTATCAGATACTAAAACTGGATACTTAACAATAGAAAAAGAATTATTAGCTATAGCATGGGTAGTTAAATATTTTAGACCATATTAGTACGGTAGAAAATTTACTATTTATACCGATCATCGCCCGTTAACCTGGGTAATGTTCTTAAAATATTCAATTTCTAAATTAACACGCTGGCGTTTAAAACTAGCAGTATGATTATCAAATAACACAGGCACACAAAAAAAAAAAAAAAGTCATGAACCAGAGGGGAGACCCCATTATTCTTAGGTTTTTGGGATCGCTGAAACCGAATATGACAATAAAAACTAATTTTAAATGCCAGTTTTCCCGCTAGCACCCCCTTACTACCTCTTAAGGGGTGAAAATTGAAATTTTTGTATAAAATCAAGATAGATGTCTATTTCTACGTTTTTTCTGATGCTGAAACCGAAAATAATAATTTAAAATAAAATCATGACCACTATCACCCCCTACCACCCCTTACGGGGGGTGAAAATTTAAATTTTTCTATAAAGACAAGATAGATGTGTATTTCTACGTTTTTTGGGATGCTGAAACCGAAAATGATAACTAAAAATAAATTCATGACCACTATCTCCCCCTACCATCCCTTACAGGGGGTGAAAATTTAAATTTTTCTATAAAATCAAGATAGATGTGTATTTCTACATTTTTTGGGATGCTGGAACCGAAAATGATAACTAAAAATAAATTCATGACCACTATTACCCCCTTACCACCCCTTACAGGGGGTGAAAATTTAAATTTTTCTATAAAATCAAGATAGATGTGTATTTCTACGTTTTTTAGGATGCCGGAACCGAAATAGGCATAGAATTAGGTTCAGCATCTTTTAAACGTTTTACAACACTGCCGGATGGATAACAGTATAAGTAGTATTAAATAGAAAGCAAAAAAAAAAAAACAAAAAGTGAAAAAACTTGTGAAGAATAGGACAAAAATCATGATTCAGTCTTAAGGGTTGGTGAGGGGTGTTAATGAGTGATAGAGGTCTTAAATTTTATTTTTAGTAATCATTTTCGGTTCCAGCATCCTAAAAAACGTAGAAATACACATCTATCTTGATTTTATAGAAAAATTTAAATTTTCACCCCCTGTAAGGGGTGGTAAGGGGGTAATAGTGGTCATGAATTTATTTTTAGTTATCATTTTCGGTTCCAGCATCCCAAAAAACGTAGAAATACACATCTATCTAGATTTTATAGAAAAATTTAAATTTTCACCCCCTGTAAGGGATGGTAGGGGGAGATAGTGGTCATGAATTTATTTTTAGTTATCATTTTCGGTTTCGGCATCCCAAAAAACGTAGAAATACACATCTATCTTGACTTTATAGAAAAATTTAAATTTTCACCCCCTGTAAGGGGTGGTAAGGGGGTAATAGTGGTCATGAATTTATTTTTAGTTATCATTTTCGGTTCCAGCATCCCAAAAAACGTAGAAATACACATCTATCTAGATTTTATAGAAAAATTTAAATTTTCACCCCCTGTAAGGGATGGTAGGGGGAGATAGTGGTCATGAATTTATTTTTAGTTATCATTTTCGGTTTCGGCATCCCAAAAAACGTAGAAATACACATCTATCTTGACTTTATAGAAAAATTTAAATTTTTACCCCCCGTAAGGGGTGGTAGGGGGTGATAGTGTTCATGAATTTATTTTAAATTATCATTTTCGGTTTCAGCATCCCAAAAAACGTAGAAATAGACATCTATCTTGATTTTATACAAAAATTTAAATTTTCACCCCTTAAGAGGTAGTAAGGGGGTGCTAGCGGGAAAACTGGCATTTAAAATTAGTTTTTATTGTCATATTCGGTTTCAGCGATCCCAAAAACCTAAGAATAATGGGGTCTCCTCCCTGGTTCATGACTTTTTGTTTTTTTTGTGTGCCTGTGTAATTTATAAAAAAGAATTCAAAATGCAAATGCAGACACATTATCTCGAATTAAAGATTTTTATAATAGTATAGAGACATTAGCTGTAAACTTTGATGACAATGATGATGATGAAAATATAAATAAAATATTTGATGATGCTCTTAGAGAACAGGATATTGAACCACCTACTAAAAATGTAGCAACGAACGAAGTTTTACCACCATCAGTTCCTGAAGCTGAGGGTTGTATACTAGTAGAAAACAACCCGGAAGAAATAATATCCACTAATCCCACTCAACGAGATAATGAGAATAGCGGCATACCTATTGTGTAACAGAGCAAGCACACGTTTTACAGCGGTGGGCGGCATTCTACAAGGATATGTATGAATGAGAGGAAGCCTCGGCCTTGAATACCAGCGAAATGCTGTGTCCGGATGTAGCCGATGGTGAAATAATTTGGAAGAAGTGGAGAGCGCGATTCGAAGTCTGAAATGTGGTAAGGCTGCGGGAGCAGATGAGGTTACTGCCGAGATGATCCAATATGGTGGGCCACGCGTCTTGGCTTTATTCTGTTTTTGTGCGATTCATGCTGGAAATCAGGAGAGGTCCCAGACGATTGGCGAGGTGCAGTCATCGCACCTTTGTATAAAGGTAAAGGTTCCCAGATAAAGTTTATGTTAAAATATTAACGAGAAGAATACAAAAGAGATCTGAAAGGCTGTTGTGGGAGGCCCAAACAGGTTTCAGACCTAAAACAGGGTGTATAGATTAAATCTTTTTCCTCCGCATGATCACGGAAAAGTTTTTGGCCCTAAACCAAAAGGTTTTCTGTGCTTTTGTGGAATTGGAAAAGGCGTTTGACAGGGTTGTGAGAAAGAAGTTATGTGAGATACTGCCCCGGAACAGTGTGAACGGACCCTTGGTACAGGCTGTAAGGTCTCTTTACCGAGATCACTCAGCCTGTGTGCGAGGAGCTGGCATGTCGCCCTGGTTTGACATCCAATCGGGTGTTAAGCAAGGTTGCGCTATGTCAGCTTGGTTGTTCAATTTGTATTTGGACAGTGGTCTCCAAGGCGTGAAAGACAGTGACATGGGAGTGAAAGTAGGTGACATTAAGGTCAATTATTTGCTATACGTAGATGATGCGGTGCTCATTGCATCATCAGAATGCGATTTGCAGGCATTGGTCACCACTCTGAAAGATGGGTGTGAAAATAATGGTCTAAACCTGAATGCAGATAAGATAAGATAAGACGAAGGTTCTGATATTTGAAAGAAATGAAGAAAGAACAGAATGTAAGATCAACGTGAATGATAAGATAATAGAACAAATGAATGAAGTGGTATATTTGGAAAGTATGTTTAGCAGAGACGGTAGATACGAAATAGATGTGGAAAGGCGTATTGCTGCCGGTAACAGAGTCAACGGTGCTGCATTGTTAAGACGGCGAAACGTCAGCATAGCTGCACGTTTGGCTTTACACAATGCGGTTTTGCTACCGACGCTGTCATACGGCAGTCAAACGTGGGTAACACAGAAGAAGAATGTAAGAAAGATGAATGTTGTGGAGATGCGATCTCTTTGCAGAATATGTGGAGTCAGTCTAGCTGACCGAATCCGCAATGAAGAGATCCACAGAATGGCAGGTACTAGCGAAAATGTCACGGTTGAGAATGAAGAAGAACGTGCTCAGGTGGTTTGGGCACGTCGAACGAATGAGTGATGAAAAAATGTTTATACAGGAAAAGTGAGCGGTAAGAGAGTCAAGGGGAGGCCTCGAGTGACCTTCGAAAACACAGTATCTATGATATTTGAGGAAAGTCACGTAAAAAGCATGAGGTCCCCCCGGAGGGCATGTATGAACAGGTTGATGTCTGTGGCTGAGACGAAAGAGGTATGCGAGGACCGTAGCGTTTGGCGCTCCGTCGTCTCTGGCTACCCCGCAATATATAATATAATATAATATATATATATATATATATATATATATATATATATATATATATATATATACACATTAGTGTCAGATGCTATTATATGATTATTATATGATAGGCAGCAAAAACAATTACACATAAGATCTACATCAAGATCAACTTGTCCTGTAGAAGATAGGTTAACAAATTCTAGACAAATTGTAAAAGATGTATTTTTTCCTTCAAATAATCATAAGAAATAATTAGATTTTAAAGAACTCACTATAATAGACCGTGTGTTCCATTGCTTTTTTTTGATAATGAAGATTTATATCTAGCTTTTTCGCGTGCTTACACTACAGTATTTAATGAAAGAGGCCCTAAATTATTTAAATGTACATCTCCAATGATAACAGTGGAAAATAAGGAACAAATAATTAAAAATTATCACACAGTTAACACTATTCATAGAGAAATTCGGGAAACATAAACAATTACGTGGAAAATACCATTGGCAAAATATGTTACTTAGTGTTGAAAAATATATAAATCTGTGATTTTTGTTTAAGAGCTAAATATGAGAGAAATTCTCTTAAACCACCCTTAGCTTTAACAGATAAGCGTAATAAACCTACGGAAAATCTTTTCATGGATTTATATTCTGCAGGAGCCAAATTTTTAACTATCATAGATAATTTCTCTACACGCACATTTTTTTAAAAAATAATATTGTAAAAAAATCTCAAAAGATGAATAGAATAAAAATAGTACTAAAAAGAGGACTACAAAGTAAGTGAGGTAACAAAATTGTTTAAATGTCATTTATTTTCGTATCCGAATTCTCGTAAGCGGCATACAACTTGCAAAATGTCAAGAATTTACATAAAAATATTCCAATGATAATTTTGAACAAAAACAGACAAATAAAGAACTATATTCGGTGTATTGGTTTTTTACATATCGCACTAGTGCACTCATTTACATTTGGAGTCTTCGTTAATTCGATAGACGCATAGATCGCACAGCCGTGTTACATAGACTTCTTGTTGGGTATTTCAAAGGTAGTAAAGGAGTCCGCCTCTAGACTTGTGTTGATGACTCCGGTTCCGTCCACGCGAAGAAGCGCCTTCCGCGCCGGGCCCCTGACGGACAGACACACGTCTTTATACGTCTATACATATCACATTATTACAATGATCTCATATAAATCTTACTTGTTGAGTATGATGACTACGATTGTGTTGCTTGGAGTTAAGAACGCTATGTGTTTCTTTGACGGTTCTTGGTTACAACTTTCTTCGTCTTCTTCCATGTTTATCCTTTTAGAGCCTCTCGGTACAAATTTAGAGAAGTGCCCCATAGCGTAAAACATAGGTTGTTTGTAAAACTCTTCCCTCTCTGCGTCGACTATTATCGGTGAATCTACAAAATTATTGACCCAATTCGGTCCACCCTCCTTATTTAAACACAGATTCCAGTCGAGCCAACCGACAAAATCGATGTTAAGATTCTGTAAATATTACAAAATTGTCTAAACAATATAAAACAGTCTCGGCAAAAGTAGTCATAGTAATGATTATATTTCTACTACCTCCAATATATCCTCGAAGTAAGCAATGGCTCTATCCCAAGAACCTAAATCAACTTTCTGTAGGTCTAGTGTGGAGGCACCTTCAAAAAGTACAGACATATATGTTTTAAAACATGCAAATTAGTTTATGTTAGCTATTATTTGTTTCATACTTTATAGACGAACCTATCTGAGATAGAAAAATGATAAAAGTATCTGTAATACCTGTGCAAAATTCACTGACTATAGCGAATTTTCCTGGAATCATATTCAACTTCACAATTGAAGCAGGAACTATCGGGTTGATATATGAATGCACCGCGACACCGTCTAGATATTTTAAAGCGTCTTGGTCGAAAAGTTGAAGCTACAAAATAAATTATATTGTTTGCCTTAAGGTCAAAAAGTATTCTCGTATTATATATTCCTTCACCTTACCATTGTATAATATAAAGGAATATTAGATCGCTGATCATCATTACTCAGTAATTTGATCCCTTTCACTGAACATTTTTCCTTTAATGTCGGACCAAAAAATTTACCAATAAATGTAGCCTAAAAAGAGAAACAAAGTCATTGTCACTTTTAAATAAAACTACTACTTATAGAACATTTTATTTATAGTACTAGTATTTTTACTCACTGTACCATAATACTAAATATATAAAAAAGTTATTCATGTATATATTATAATAGACCGGCAATCGGAATACTGTACGTACCATTTCTGGAGCACTCCACAACGTTCCTTGAAACAGAGCCCCAAATAATGTATTCATTGGTTCGTTTGAAGGTGTCATCCCCCAAATATCTATACCATTCTCTTTGTAAACTTCTGCAAATCTGTTTAACATGAAAATATCAGATAGTACAATTTCTAAACAGACGATTACTCACATTTGCCAATAGGCGCCAGTATCAAGTTATAAAGGTGAATGTGAATGCATATGGCCAAAAAAGAGAGAGATGGATTGAGTTAGATGAGAAAATTATTACTTAAATCAATGATGGCGTGTGACAGGAGTGAGTAAAAGAATAACCTTATTTTCTACCATTAAAGAGTAAAAGCTAAAACATTTTCCATTCATCATGTGAGGCTCAAAGGCCGGAAGGGGGGGATTTATTTTTTCCTGGGAAAATATGATTTTAATTATAATTTTTAGATCAGTCATAAAAATATGCTACAGAATAATATAACAACATTAAAATATAGAATAATATCGATACACACAGACGTTATTCATGGTGTTTTTAAATTATTTTCATTGTGCAGTCTCTAGTATGTGAATACTCGAAGATGTAAGCACTTGCATATTATTGTCTCTTATAAAACTAAGACAACAATGGTATAAGTGTGATTGTTCTAGCCTTTCTTTGGTCAGTACCAAACTAAATTCAACTTTTTAACAAATGAATTCAACTAAACTACAGTTAGTTTAGTTGAATTCTAGTTTTTCTCACATAATTATATTTGTGACTGAACTGTCAATACTATAACAAAGTGTTAATTAATAATAAAGCATCCATTAAGTTTCTTTTGCCAATTCTTCTCCATGGCCCTACTTTTGGGAATCGGGTTAAATAGTAATACCTCATATTACGTTGATTTAATGTTAATGCTAATATTGTACGGAAAATATGTATCGATTAGAAAGTTAGATAATTGGTTGTCGATACGTTCTACGATAGGTTGAAACTAAAAAAGAATTCTTACTTGCAAAAATAATCTGCAAAGACTTGGTAGTATTCTGGATTCACGGCTACCTTTCCAGTTGCCTCCATCGGCTGCTTCATCCAGAGAGGAGGCGACCAGCTCGTTGACAATATCTTTATAACATCTGTAGCTACTTCCTTAGCAGCAGTGATTAGAGGAATCTTAAATTAAACAATATAGTGTTTCATTATATTTTATAACATTTAAAACTAGCAAGTTACCCGTGCTTCGCGACGGACGGCGAAAGTGATCAAACATTTTGTTTGAATTTCCACACCACTACCAAATAGGAGGTATCATACAGGCGCGTTATATTTTTTGCAGTTTTTTAGCTGTAACTTTGGAACGGTTTGGACCTTTGCAAAATCCTTTCTTATTGCACCTATTCAATATGTCAGGAGTCTTGTGTCCAAATTTCAGCTTTCTAGGTATTACGGTTTGGGCTGTAGAGCGATGAATGAGTCAGTGAGTCAGTCAGTGAGTGTCTTTATGTTTTATATATTAAGATATATAACAAAAATATTTGTTTAGTTTGTCAATTAAATTAAATTTTTTATACTTATTATAGTATGTTTACTCTTTACAGCTGCAGTTACAATATTATGTAAATATAGACTTAATTACTTCATATTATAATTATCATATTACATCATAGCGCGTTATCATATAACATGAAATGACAATAATATTTAGGCATTAAGTGTCTCGTTACAAATTCATATCAAATCTGTGAGTAACGTATAAGATTGCAGTCGTTAGATAAGTTGTTAATTAGATGAATTAAAATGCTTTTATCACTAACCTTGAAATCATAATCATCGCGAGGTAGAGTGAAGTTGGATAGACTGAAATCATTTTCCGGCTGATCTTGGTAAGTGTAGAATCGTGTAGAAAAATCTGATGCTCCGATGGGCAATCGAAGCATATTATATTCTAGCCCTTCATCACTGAAGTAAGAACTGAAATAATAAGGTAATAAAGATACATTTATTTACGTAATTATGCTAAAAAACACCTTAGAAAACTTTAATAAAACCTAAATTTTTTATTATATTTAATATTGAAGTATTATCTCGATATACCGATGAAGATATAAAAAATGACCATATTATATTTGACGATCGTATTTTATTTACTTTATGAACTTCTGTTGGGCCTCTACAGGTAGACTCTTCCAGTTCATTCCAGCGGCATCAGTTGATGCTCCACCAAAACCTTCAATTGTCTGATAGGACGTCTTAGGATTAATTTCATATACTATTCTACCTATAAGCGGAAAAAAAATGGATCAAAGATTTATACTATGCATAATGTCCGCAAACTGAGCTATCGTCATGTCTTTGCCGGACGTTTTATTTGACATGATAAACGACGAAAACATGACAAACCTAAGATAAACAATTTCAATATCACTTACCGTTATTTAGTATTGGTCCCAGTATACCGATGGATCCAGTTTTTTTATCAAACCTCAGTCCTGCCTAAAAGATGTTAAAGATCATTATTAATTATAAATCGTATCGTAATACAAGATAACGTTGTCTTATATTATGATACGCGACACATAAACAAAATACTATTAAAGGTACTTTAAGTTGTTCTCCACATCTATCTACAAAAAAAGTTTAACATTAAAAAAATATGACAAAAAGTACGTTAGTCTATTATATAACAAATCAACCGTTACTCTCTGTTAATTCCACCATAGTTGATAATTACAATAACCATGTTTAATGATAAAAGGCATTTTCAACCGTAAATTGTAGGTACAAGACCGTTTGTATTTTTAAATTTTAAGTTATTTTGTTCTCCAGAATAGCAGTAAGCTCGCTCTCGCTTTACACTATTGCAGAGTAAATCAGAGTTGTAATATAATTGTAAATACTTCACAGATTCCTTTACCTTAGTACTTGTGTAGGTCACATAAGTTCCACGCTTAGGTTCGGTTCTAGTAACAGTGTCGCAGTAAGTGGCGTTGCAAACGCACACCGATGATTGAGTGTAAAATTGCGCCACACATGGTAGGTCTACATGACAATAAAAATTGTTATCCATATATCAAGTACTAAGTAATATTAATGACGAATAAACTATAGCGAGCAGTTTGCTTATTAGGTGATAAAAATAGGAACCAGTGAAGATGCAAATACGAAGGGTATTTCCCGATCGAACTTTGACGAAATTATAAATGTTAATATAAAAAACATATATATATAGATTTTTAAGTAAAATGATTATTATTTATTGAAGGAAACAAAATATTAAATACATGTTTATTTATAATAACTAAAAGATTACAAAAAAGCGTGATTAAAAAAGTGTGAAAATTACAAATATGAAAATAAAGTAAATCTACGAAAATAAACTAATTAATGAAAAAAAAATTAAAATAAATAAATTAATAATAATTGGCTGGTTTCCCTTTTCACGAACGAACTTCGTGAAAAGGGAAATCCTTTATTTTTAATATATAACATATGAATACAGAACATAGCACAGACAAATAATCTTATTGTATGAAATGTGTTTTTCTTACCAGCAGTTATTTCTTTCGCCAACACCAAAACCGCCAAAATTGCAAACATTGCAAACGCCATTGCATATAATACATTCTACCTACAAAAAGTCTACAATATATACTAAATTTTTGCTATATACAGAATGTTTAAAAAATATGTATAGTAATAAAAAATAAAAGTAAAGTGATCTGTAAGATATACAAAAACTTAAAAGTAATATTTTTAACGTCTGGTTATTTGGTTGTGGATATGTAAAGATACCTGTCACCTTAGTGTATATGCATTACCATCATAACGATATCATAAACTCAGATTGAGGTCAGTCTGAGCTCCACAGCCCAAAACCGATAGGCGTCTACTACGAATAGTGGAGATCTATCGATAGGGAAAGAGGCGTAAAAAAGTAAGTAGTAGAAAACGTTATTAATAACCTGCACAGGAGACCTCGGCGTTACTTCCCCTTTTTATCAGATGGACCGTGCAGGAGACTCCTATGGCCATTCCCGATTCAGTAATCAGCTACCGTCCAACAGAAGCCTGATAAAGGGCTGTTGTCGTTATGACATAACCTAATAGCTACGAATCGTGAAAGTAAATTTTTAAATTTAAAATTTTATATATTAAATGAGTAACGGTTGAACAATTAAAATATATTTTCGAGTACTGACCCAATAGTTTTTTTGATAAGGACATTAAATATTTTACTAGCGTTATATTTATTTTAAAGCAGAGTATTAATATTAAAAGATGAGCAGAGTTTTTTAGCATCCTGTACAAAACTTATGCATTTTTCAGACATAATAGTAAATATTAGTTTATGTTTTCTTATACCAGCTGCAAATTCTTTTTAAATGTATATGTCATATATTGATATTTCTGTTAAATAATACGAATGTATTTACAAAACATTACCATATCTCAAAATGGTTCTTATGGTTGATTCACTGACTTGAACAAAAGTTTCCATAAAACCAAAAATTCTTGTGTGTTGTACAGTAATAATAGTCTAATAGGATTTAACAAAAATGTAAAATTAACGATACATCTCTTTTATATTTCAAATAATATTGCCCAGGCCTGGGCAAATGGCGGCACAGAATTTTGTCTGGCCCGTGAAGCATTGTATATATTATTATTAAAAACACAAATATTAGTTTTTGTCTAACATAAATTGGTGCATATAGCAATTTTTTATAAAATATTAAGCAATACTTATTATCAGGTTCAGTGGTAGCCAAAATTTTCTCCCGGGCAACCGCTCTTTTCAGTGCCTCCTATTCGAAAATATAAGTATGATAATTCAACAATTACAGTATGTATAAAAGTCGCACAATTTTAATAGTTATTATACTTATTATATCACATTATTGCATGAATAAACAAAATAACTTGAATCTAAAGCCGCCATTTTCTCCTGCGATAAAGTAGAACGCAAGCTATTTTATATTTATTTTAATTAGGAGAAATATCTTTCCGCAATAAATTTGCAGAAAATTAAACGAAATAAAAGTAGATATAGATCTACTGAGGGTGCATGCATCGTAAAACACTAAAGAAATAATGAAACTGAAACAAAGAGACTGAACAAATTTTCTCAAAAAGTTATAAAAAAACAGCGGCTTTTTGTCCGTTGTAACTTATTGCTGCAATTCCAAGTAACGTTTGATCGACTTGCTTACTATATGATTTATTTTTTATTGGTGCCATACTTTCCGCGAAAATAAACTTAACTGACAAAAGAAATTTCCTGAAAGCATAACATTTTCTTTTTATAACTATAGCAAGTTAGTTTTGCTTATCACTTTGTTCGTTGTTTTTGTCACGTTAACATATCTATATTAAAACTTTGATCTTCAAAACACAACTGCTTTTTACTGTTTATCAAATTAAAGTGTTGTTTCTAATTCGTGTTGAAAAAGTCGTAATTACATGCTAATAAAAGAGAATTAATTATTATAATTATTAAAAAAATCTACAATAAATAATCCATCCAAAATGAATAAGAGAAGACAGGTCGATGTGGAAAACTGGGTTTTCAACAAAGAATGGAAAACATACTCTTTTACTAACGTTAACAATAAACTCGTGTTATCTGCCACGATAGTGTTGCAGTGTTAAAAGAGTATAATATTAAAAGCCATTTCAATTCCAAACATAAAGGATATAACTCAGAATAAAATTCTAAAACTCGATCGAAAGCAGCAAATAAATTAGCTCAGAATTTATTCTTGCCACAAAATACAATTACGCCGATGACTAAGGAAGAAGAAGATGCTACAAAAGCGAGTTATGGGATTGCCCATATAATTGCAAGGAAAAATAAAACATTTTCTAATGGTGAATATATTAAGGAATGCATGATTGCAGCTGCTGATATTGTAAGTCCGAGTATAAAAAATAAATTACAGAATGTAAGTTTATCTCGATAGACAATAACACATAGAATTGAATGTATGATCTGAATATGCAATTGTTGGCAAAACTACAATCGATAACATGGTATTCAATAGCTCTCGATGAGAGTACGGTTAATTTTTATAAGAGCATGTATGCCCTGATTTTCACATAATCGAAGAACTTTTATCAATGGAATCTATGAAGGATCAAACAACTGGAAATGATATTTTTGAACAAGTAGAGAATTGCTTAATCATAGACATACGGACCATGAAGGACAAAATTAGTGAGGAAAGTGATAAGGAACTAATTACAATTCACTGTATTTTACATCAGCAGGCTTTATGTAAAAACGTGCTACAGGTTGCACATGTTATCTCATCTCGTATTGTTGAGTTAGTTAATATTATTCGATCAAGGGGTTTGAATCATAGACAATTTACTAGCTTGTTTGTTTATATGCTCTTTATTGTATATAAATAATACTAAAGTACATAGCTTAATGTATAACAACAAAAAAAATATGCATAAAGGCGGACTTATCCCCTGAAGGGATCTCTTCCAGTCAACCTCTGGATGAATGAACAAATAAAACATATCACATGGTAAACTAAAGTGAAAAAAAAAACATAAAAAAAAACAAATAATATGAAAAAAAAAGAAAATAGTTTGTGAGCAATCATTTTCATTAAAGAATTTTAATAAAAATCCGTTTAGATCCTGTATTAGTGATGAACATTTAAAAGCACTGTTAAGAATTTCAACCACAAAATTGCTAAAAAATTTCACTTTAGTCATTAAAATTTATGTTATTAATTTTTTTTCTCTTTTTACTGTTTATTGTTTTGTCTTTTTTTTCAAAAATTACTGAATTTTGGCTATGAAAACTATAATATGTCAAAACGCAAATGTCATTAGAAAAGTTTTTGTAATCTGATTAATTTAATATTATTGGAAGATTTGTTTTCATTTCAGCATACATATTTTATTGTATTTACCCGTTTTCTTCATAAAACATAACTTATCTTTCTTTCATATTACTTATTTATGTTTAATGAATTGAAATATTTGATCTAAGAAATTGACAACTAAGAAGACGTTCTGTCAAATTAATAGTTTATGTAAATCACCACAGTGTTGTCAGCATTTGTTTCTCATGTTTTTTGTGACTGTTTGTGACTCAATCTATTAAGCATAGATGATAGTGATAACACTTTTAATAACATCTTTATATGATAATTGTAGTTTGATAATTATCTGATATTAATGTTTAAAAATTTTCTTTTACATTATTTTATTCAGATGACTTGATAGTTTGACTTAACTTATCTTCACGCCATATCCCTTGCAGGGTAGCCAGAGACGACGGAGCGCCAAACGTTACGGTCCCTGCATATCTCTTTCGCCTCGTACATAGACATTAACCTCTTCATACACTTCATTATCCGGGGGGTCTTCATGCTTTTTACGAAACCTTCCTCCGGTATCATAGTTACTGTGTTTTCGAAGGTCACTCCCCCTGTCCCTCTTACCGCTCACTTTTCCTTTTCCTTTCAATGTTAGTTTGAAAATTTATTTATTGAAATCCTTAGCAAAAACTATACTTAAAATTGGAAAAATCTGTTTTGCCAGAGGTCAAATTTTCATCTGCAATGTGACCCGACTATCAAAATATTTGTCCACCCCTGATCTAGATTGATCATAAGTATGATTATAGTTAATAACTTTTTAATTTAATCTTATTCTGAATTAGAATTTGTTGTTTATAAGTTTGGAAATTGTCTGCATAAATTTTTTCTAAATACATAACTATTTCGTCGGATTGACGACGTCCAACCGCATCTTTTGATACATACGAGTATTTGGTCACCCCTTAGCGTAAGTAGCCAAATGCCTTGTCATCTAATTAGTGACGCGCATGAATGAATTAACGCGATTCCCGCTATCCCTATCTACTATCTAGCGAAACCACATCAAAGGGAATGGGCTTGGGAGAATTAGCGGGGAAAGAAGACTCTGTTGAGCTTGACTTTAGTCTGGCAAGGAAACATGAGAGGTGTAGTATAAGTGGGCGAACTTAAACTAAATGTTTAAGTTAAACATAAATCTTTAATTTAAACTTTAAATGTTCATTATATAAATAAAAGTGCAGGAAATAATATCATATAACGTTTGTATTAGGTTATGTGTAAATCTCCTATTTATAATATATTTTTTCTAAACGATTCTTATAAACTTATATAAAAAAGTAGGTACACATTTTTTATATAAGTCATAAATCCACTACGGTTTGGGAAATTATAAAATAGTTTTGGTAAAATTTGGGATAAATCATTTAGGTCTTGGCTATTTGGCTAATGGACGTCAAAACTTTGTCCAAAAAGTTTTCAGTTATGTCGTTATACTCAAAAAAACTATCGTTTTCATATTTTCAAATAATTTGATTCTACTCAAATTCGAAATACCATCAGAAATAGAAATGTGTCATATATCTAATAAGTCCTAAAAGTTAAGTATAATTTCAATAATTTTATATCTATAACAACTCATCCGTAATCAAAATACAGTTTTAAAATGCCATTAATTACATTTTTAAAGTATACTAGTTTTTATTAGTAAATAAAGAAAGTATCATCACTGAAGACAGTAGGAATCTCAATTGCTAGTTTAATTCTTGTCTCGGCACGTGTAGTGTAAACGCGTGCCGTGTCCTGCGTTACTCCCGTGACTAACAAACGGCTGAGATTGTTCTCAGTAGACTTCTCCACTGAAATGACAGCGCCTCGAGTAAAACAACGTTCCTTGTCGTTTCAGATAACAGAGATAAATTTTAATTTTCATAAATACTTAATAATACAAATTAATTAAGCTTTACTTTTCTAACTTTTTACTAATTTTAATATTTCATTTCTTATTTTATAATAATTTTAGATTACATTATTTATTTTCTAAATATAAATCAATATTGAAAAACAAATAAACATTTTGCTGTCGATTTAATAATTAATAAGTTATATAAGAAATAAGTTATATATTATTATAAGAAGTTTCATACATAATATGTAAAATTTAAATATTAAATAAATATATTCTGATAATGAAGAGATAAGAAATATTGTGACAGAATATTGCTATTATTGAGCTGAGCGTAATCGAAGCTCTTAACCGTTTGGGAAACTTCTTTTTGAAGCAATATCACATAAAAACTATAGAACCGATTTGAATGAAAAATGAGCTGTAGAGCTTAGGAATGGGCATGTTTATAAAAAAACAGAATTGAAATATCTCATTCCGTTCAGACATGATGGTAAAAAAATTGTTTCTCCGTTAGACTTAACGTTATCAGAATCTCCGCGCGCTTGCCAATCGTCAACCTAGAAATACGCTTATAAGCAACATCACATAAAAACTACAATATATATATATATATTTATTAGTTATAGTTTTATTTATTTATTTATTATTGTGGCATCTTATCAGGAAGAGAAAGGATAACAAACATATTCCAAATAAAACATAGTATAGCGAAAGGGAATAAATGTAACTTTAAAAATTTACAACCGTTATAAAATAAGCTTTATCTTTTTCTCATTTCTATAAATATTGCGTCGTACTCACGACACACGACACACGACACACGACACACACACATAGATACATATATAAGTATTTCAAATATCGCGTAAATTCACAGATTCGTTGCCAAAAGTTTACATCAACGCTAAAGCTATTTGGATTACTTAACTATCATATTTTTTATATTTTGCTGAAATTTGGTTGAATATTTAAGTATTAAATTTTTTCATCTTCATCTTTCTGCCATTATCCCACTTTTGGGGTCGGCAAAGTATGTTTTTTCCTTCCATACTCTCCTGTTACTCGTCATCTCTGTACACACTCCCTTCTTCTCCATATCGTCTTTCACGCAATCCATCCATCTTTTCTTCGGCCGTCCTCTTTCTGTCCATCCCTCCACTACTATACCCAGCACTCTTTTGGTCACATGCCTTTCATCTCTCCTCATAATATGCCTATACCATGACAGACGGCTACCTCTACTTTTTTCTATCACTGGCGCTACTCCCAAGCTTCCCCTAATACATTCATTTCTTATTCTATTTCTTCTTGTACCCCAAATATCCATCTTAACATTTGCATCTCTGTTACATGCAAACGTTTTTAATCCATCACCTTCATCGCCCAGCACTCAGATCCATACATAATGACAGGTCAATGATTGTTCGGCATAGCTATTAAGTAAATTGTACCGTTGCTAATAGCAATCGTCAGGCGCTAAATATATTTTAATAAACAAGGGTATATGTTACGTTTTTGGTGGTGTGACAATCGCACGCGTAGCAGTCGAGACAGTTCTCGAAAATAGTTCTCGGTGAGCAGTTCTCGGTGAACCTTGGTGCTTAACGATTTTGCGGAGTTATCATAATCGGTTCTAGTAGTTTCCAAAAGAGTAAATTACATTAGTGTCGAGTGTTTGAATTGTTGGCTGCAGCGCCGAATTGGTGGCTGCCTTCTCACTCGAAGTGTGCGTGGAAACGGAGGTCACGCGACGGAACACTTAAGTATCACATTCTTTGTCCCATAATTATTTCCCTTTTTATTAAATCATTGACTAGTACAGACTGATTATGTGACTTCCTTCTTTGAAACAACAGAAGTAGACAGGTAAGTCGTTAGTATTCACTAGAGAGTAATCGTGTACGTTGCTATTGATGACGTTGCCCGTTTAGAGGTTGTGTCGTGGGGTCCGCTGAGCCCCTTTGTATGATAAAATTGCTGGTAGCAGAGCGTGGTTGTTAACCGAGTAGGTTTAAAACGTTAATATTCGGTGTTACGGGTTGCTTAATCACACTGCCGCAGTGCACTGCTGCGGCTGCAGCACAGAAGGATGATCGTCGATGTTCATATTGCCGAGATTCTGAACATGGTGTTACGAGCTGCAATAAATTTAAAAATCTTCGTTGGCAGGCACGGCGCGGTATTGCACGTCAGCGTAACTGGTGTTACAATTGTTTCGGCAGCCATCTCGCGTTTCAATGTCAGTCGGCTCGCCCCTGTGCGCAGTGTAGAGATGATCATCATCTCCTGCTTTGTGGCAATCGCAATGGATCTCCTCAACCAATTGCTACGGGTCGAGTATCACCATTAAATTCTCCAGGGTGTGATGTAAGGAACTCGCTTCAGCCTTAGACCGGAGGTGTCAAGTATGTTTTACCCAGAAATGGTAGTCCGTGTTGTAATCGAGGTGACAATGGTGATCGTCGTTCACCACCTGGTAGGGGCGGGGGTCCTCACGGTTCTCGGAACAAGGCTGGTGCAGGAATGGATCAGAGCTGCTGGATTGAGCCACAAGCGCAGCTTCCTTATATAGATCATCCTCGCTTGGGGCAACGCAATCAACATTCTCATCGACGTTTGAAGGAAGTGTCTGGTAACGTTCTCGCACCGGACAACTCTAATCGTGATCAGGATTGTTGACTCCTTCCTCGTTCTTTATTGCATGTCTCCCTCTTCTCCTATAACCGTGTTGTTACCTACTGCGTATGTTAAAGTTGGTTCTCTTCGGAGCGAACAGGTTACCGAGCGCGCGATTTTGTATTCAGGTTCTCAGGCGTGTCTTGTGTCAACAAGTTTGATGAAGAAATTATCTTTACTTGTTGCTCCTGGCGCGAACTTTATTCATGCGGTTGGTGGAGTCAAGATTCACCCACCTCTAACAGCATTACCTTAAACCAATGTTTGCAGGTCTCTTAATCTGCTTCCGCCGACATCAAGTCGTTTTTGTTGCGGATATAAGGATGATGTTTCCTCTTATTCATTCAGATCACAAAGTTTAATAGAGTCAGTTAACCAATTTGCTTTACGGATAGAAACATGCTTGTCTAAACTCCTTACTGAAATTAATATTTCAATACCAACGAAACGGAACACAGAACTTACAGGCCGTATAGCAGCCATGGAGGATCTCGATCTCCATACCTTCTTGAGTGGTTTGTATCCTCGATTGTCACAGATCATGAGATGTCGTGATCCTGACTCACTCAACTCTGCTGTAAGTTTTGCAGTAGCAGAGGAAAAAATACTTTTAAGCGTCAATAAAAGAGCAATTCAATCAACCCAAAGTAATACTGATAGACCTAGATTTTTACCCCGTAGAGATTCCAATCCAGAATCAACTTTCTAGTTCATATTATAATCGTGCAGATAATAATAATTTGACGTGCCGCTATTGTAAGAACATACGACAATAGAAAATTGTCGCAAACGTCAATACAATAACAAGAGAAACCAATCTAGTGCCTAAAATTCCCAAAACCCCCAAAAACTCAAAACTTTTCACGCAGAGTTTTCATTATTGATAATGAGGATATCGGTATTGACGAAACCGATAATTAAATCGTCTAAAATTTCCCGTTAAGTATCGCTCGGGAAATTATTCAAGTAAACAAAAAGTCGATACCAAACAATCCGCTGTATATATAATACACTATATCCGCTGTTTCCGCTGTATCCACTGTATTCACTGTTTTCTCTGTTTCTCATAAACCTATCATTTATATCGTTACTACTCCTGTTACATCCACTTTACCTACTAATTCGAGCACTTCTACAATATCTGTTTCATTTCATACTTCCTGCGAATTGAAGTTGGAAGAGCAAAATAATCTTAAGGTCTACGAAATTAATACAAATTCCAAAAATATATACTTACCTTATATTAACGTTCTAACATCAGTATCCAAACAGCCTCTCTCATTCTTGGTAGAAACATTGTCTTCAGTTAGCTTGATTAAACTACATTCGATGATACAAATTCCAAAATTTAACAAAGATATAATATCATTAAGAGGTATGGATTCTGGTGATAACAGTACTACCACTTTGGGCAGTTTCAAATTAAATTTACATGTAAATACGGATACAATCGTTCCCCACAAATTTCATGTTGTAGAAAATATTAATCTTAATGACGATGGAATCATTGGCAATGATTTTTTTTAATTTTATGCTGTCAAATAGATTATTTCAAAGGAATTTTGCAAATACAAAAGGACCATAGATTACCAGAATGTCATAAGCGAGAGGTTGAATCACAAATGAACAAAATTTTAAAACAAAACATTACCATACCCTGCAACTCACCATGGTCCTCACCCATATGGGTTGTACCTAAAAAACAAGATTCCTCAGGGCAACAAAAATGGCGTGTAGTGATAGATTACCGTAAACTCAACGACATAACCATTGGTGAAACTTATCCAATTCCTCAGATAACTGAAATTCTAGACCAGTTAGGGAAAGGTCAATACTTCACCACATTAGATCTCGCTTCCATGCCATCAAATACCAATTTCAAAGAAAGATGCTCCAAAAACTGCTTTTTCCATTCCACAAGGTCATCACCAATTCACTAAAATGCCATTTGGACAAAATAATAATAATAATAATAAAAACATTTATTTCGGACAAGATCATCCATATAGTGTTAGTAACAATGTTTACTTATAAACTAAGTTAGTTATTGTTAGTTACATTATAAAAATATTTTATTTTATTTTATTTGGCCCCTCATTGTTTCTATCCAATGTTTCTGAATAGAACAATGAGGGCGATCCATGATTGTCTTCAGAATGCTGTTGCTGCTGGCCCTCATGCGCCGCAACAGAGACTATGCTTTTTTACGCATAATTGCATGAAATCCGTCAACCCGTGCGTCTGCGAACATTGCTGAGGCGCTGCAAAACCGTGGTAGTCGCAACAGCATTCTGAAGGCATTGTTATACTGAGCTCGCAGAGTACTGTAGGCTTGACGCGTATAGCTCACCCATAGGCCACCCGAGTAAAACGACTGACAAAAAGCCTGAAAAAGGGTAATCTTGACATCCGCAGTACCACGAACAAACCTGCGTGCGAGCATATTGCTTCTTACCGCCAGCGCCCAACGCTCCCTCTCAATATACTCACCATCACATAAATCAGCAGTAATAATATGGCCCAGATATTTAAAATTGTCAACTCTCTTTAATGTTGACCCATTGAGAGTTATTGTTGACACACGACCTGATAACCGCTTACCAGCCTTAAACACGAGGATCTCACTTTTTGTGGCATTATATACCAGGCCATGGGTCTTCGCGTACGACTCGCAGATCCCTATAAATTTTCTTAACCCCCCGATCGAGGGGCTTAGCAGAACCATCTCGTCACCGTAACTCAAGTTATTGACGCATTGGTCATCAATATAGCATCCCACATGGACGCTGCTGAGCCCCTCAACCAGCTCATTCACGTATAGGTTAAAGAGAGTAGGAGAGCTAAGTCCACCCTGTCTCACGCCACACGTAAGGGTATACTCATCTGACAAGGCACCCGACCACCTAATCTGATTTTTTTGGTGCTTATACCAAAATTTTAATAATCACGCATACACAGGCGTTTTCCTCGTAGTGTAATACTTAACAGTATGCTTAAGACAGAAAATAGCGCTTTCTGTAGAAACACCCGGTCGAAACCCAAATTGAGCATCATGGAGCTTTACATGCTTAGCGAGGCTACCTTGCTAAGCATGTAAAGCTCCATGATTTAAGTCCTCCTGCTCCAGTTAAGCAAACTGTCAAGTATTTTTTGCACCTGTCGTTGCAAGCGATATAGGCCGGTAGTTACCCTTGTCAGATGTGTCTCCCGTTCTATTTTTAACAACAGGCACTGCTATGGTACGCTGTAACGCTTCTAACGCAAAAAAATGCACCATAAACTTTCCAAAAACTAACGAATAACTGTCTCTCCGATCTCCATGGATCTAGGTGTTTCGTGTACTTGGATGACATTGTCGTTTATTCTCCTGATTTACCAAGTAGCATTCACAATTTAACTTCAGTTTTTGAGAGATTAAGAACATATAATTTAAAGTTACAATCCGATAAATGCAAGTTCTTGCGAAAAGAAGTTGCCTATTTGGGCCATATAATAAAGTAATTACTGAATTTCCAATACCTAAATACCCGAAAGATATCAAATCCTTCCTCGGACTCGTCTCCTACTACAGGAGATTTATTCCTGATTTCTCTAAAGCCGCAAAACCCTTAAAAGCACTATTAAAGAAAGACGTATCCTTTTGCTGGAAAAATTAACAACAACTTGCTTTCGAAAGACTTCAAAATAAACTTATTACCTCCCTTGTCCTCGCTAACCCTAATTTTTTCACAACCTTCCATACTCACATGCGATGCATCTTATTTTGATATCTCAGCAATACTATCTCAAGAACAAATAGGATAAGACCACCCTATTGCTTATGCCTCACGCACACTCAATAAAGCTGAGCGCAATTATAGTGTAACAGAAAAGGAATGTCTAGGAATGTCGTATTCGGAACCAAAGGCTTCAGATCCTATCTTTATGGAAATAAATTTACGATTGTTACTGACCACAAACCATTGCAGTGGTTATTCAACTGTAAAGAGCAAGGATCCAAATTAGTACGTTGGCACTTAATATTAGAAGAATTCAAGTATACTACTATAATGCTAGTATACTACTATAATTCTTAAAAAGGGTAAAACCAATACAAACGCCGATACTCTTTCTCGTTACCCAGTAAACCCAGTAGAGACATCTCTTACAACCCTACCTCCAGAACTATTAGACGACTTCGAAAATCTCGTAGAGAATCCCCTTTTGGAACCTACGGCGCAAATACCATCTCCTTCTAATTTGCAGGTTACAAGAAATCCATCAAATCCCTTACCATTACAAAATCCATTATCAAATCCAGAGCTAAAACTTAATACAACTTCTTAACTCATTAATTTAGGACCACTTAACCTTAGTCCTAATACTGATAATTTGGATATAACCTTAGATGCCCCTCACTTAATAATAAAAATCATGTCTTTAATTCAATTTTAAGAGAGCATAATGAAAGTCTTTTAAAATCTCCATATAAGGGCATTATAGCCCCTACTTCAACTGATTTAGATGAATCGAGTCCTTATGTCGATGAAATATTAGCAAATGTCAATAATGTTGAACTTTTATTAAAATCAGAAAAAGAACTTCACCGATTCCTTAAAGTAAATTATGTAGATAAAACCCTTTTTTATATTTACTAAGATTCAGCACTTTGATAAAACCTCATACTTCGATATATACAATATATTAAAATCAATAAGAGATGAATTACTTAAAATACAAATGGCAGATATTACCATTTCCGACTTCAAGAATCCGTTTGATAAAATCGGCAATTAAAATTCATATTTTTTTGTGTTTTATTTATATGTTTTTAATTCTGCTAGTATTAAATAATTATCCCATTTTACACATTAATAACAATAGTTCAATATCTTTTCATTACAATAACGACATATTACATCTTTTTAGAAACGTCATTAAACCAGGAATATTTTAAAGAGATTAATCACTGTTGCTTTCATATTTTTTTTATACCAGAGCTATTTAAATTTCCAAATCAAAAATATTTCTTCAGAAATTTTACACAAAACAATAGTTTAACATTATTTTTTGAAAAAAATACTACAGTTAGCTATGTTATTTGAAAGTTATTCTCTGATACGATAATATATAATATACGATATGATAATAAAAATAATTATGATTTTAACTGATTGACCTCGTTACGAGTAAAAATATGAAATCAGACAAAACAAATGTTTTTTTAAAGAGTTTTTCGAAATTATGGAGGATACTGCTTCAATACAATGTGAGCGGACCCTTGCTACATGCTGTAAAGTCTATATACAAAGATCACTCAGCCAGTGTGCGAATAGGAGCTGACATGTCGCCCTGGTTTGACATCAAATCGGGATTTAAGCAAGATTGCGCAATGTCAGCTTGGTTGTTCAATTTGTATTTTGAATAGTTGTCTCCAAGGCGTGAAAGACAGTGACATGGGAGTGAAAGTAGGTGACCTTAAGGTCAATTGCTTGCTATATGCAGATGATGCAGTGCTCATTGCATCATCAGAATGCGATTTGCAGGCATTAATCATCACTCTGAAAGATGGGTGTGAAAATAATAGTCTAAACCTTAATGAAGAAAAGACGAAGGTTCTGATATTTGAAAGAAATGAAGAAAGAACAGAATGTTAGATCAACGTGAATGGTAAAATAATAGAACAAGTGACTGAAGCGGTATATTTGGGAAGTATGTTTAGCAGAGACAGAAGATACTAAATGGATATGGAAAGGCGTATTGCTGCCGGTAACAGAGTTAATGGTGCTTTGGCTGCATTGTTGAGACGGCAAAACGTCAGCATAGCTGCCCGTTTAGCTGTACACAATGCGGTTGTGTTACCGACGCTGTTATACGGCAGCTAACCGTGGGTGGGTAAGAATGTAAAAAAGATGAATGCTGTGGAGATGCGATCTCTTCGCAGAATATGCGGAGTCAGTCTAGCTGACCGAATCCGTAATGAAGAGATCTACAGAATGGCAGGTACTAGCAAAGAAAGAACGTGCTCAGGTGGTTTGGGCACGTCGAACGAATGAATTATGAAAGAACGGTAAAAACGATTTATACTGGAAAAGTGAGCGTTAGGAGAGACAAGGGGAGGCCTCGAGTGACCTTCCAAAACACAGTATCTATGATATTGGTGGAAGGTCACGTAAAAAGCATGAGGGGCTCCTGGAAAACATGTTTGAAGAGGTTGATGTCCGAGGCGAAAGAGGTATGCAGGGACCGTAGCGTGTGGCGCTCCGTCGTCTCTGGCTACCCCGCAAGGGATATGGCGTGAAGATAAATAAATAAATATATATATATATATATATATATATATATATATATATATATATATACTATAGTGTCAGATGCTTTCGATAGGCAGCGAAAATAATTACACATAAGATCTACACCAGGATCAACTTATCGTGTAAAAGATAGGTCAACAAACTCTAGAAAAATTGTAAAAGATGTATTTAGTCTTTCAAATAATACGTCATAAGAAATAATTAGATTTTTGAGCGAAGCGAACAAAGTGAGCGGAGCGTTTTACTGGAGACTTTTTACATTCTTTGTCACGAATTGGCTCGAAAACTACTCGTAATCAAAGAGACACACATTAGATGATGGTTTTTTTTTTTTAAATTGAAGAATGTCCTCAAAAATTTTTTTTTTTTAAATATCCTGTAAAGAAACTGATATCCCATTGAAGTCAATGGGAAACGATGAGTCAATACACTGGGCTCGCTTCGCTCAATATGCAAACGGCACCCGAGATTTCGCGAGCGCAGCGAGTCGAAATTGAGAGTTTGTTGGCGCCCCTAGTTTAAAGAACACACTATAGCAGACCGTGTGTTCCATTGTTTATTTCAAAATGAAGATTTATATCTAGCTTTTTCGCGTGTTTACACTACAGTATTTAATGAAAGAGGCCCTAAATTATTTAAATGTACATCTCACATGATACCAGTGGAAAATTAGATAGAACAGGAACAAATAATAAAAAAATATCACACATGTATTCATAAAGGAATTCAGGAAACATGAACAACTACGTAGAAAATACCATTGGCAAAATATATTACTTAGAGTTAAAAAATATATATATCGATGTGATGTTTGCTTAAGAGATAAATATGAGAGAAACCCACCTAAATCACCCTTAGTTGTACCATGATACATCTTTTCATGGATTTATATTTTACAAGAGGAGCAAAATTTTTAACTATCATAGATAATTTCTCTAAATTCGCACAGGTACAAATTTAAATAATGCTAGAATTTACTATTCACCTAGACTTCCCTCTAAGATTGCACTATCTATTAGAAGAACGATACGAAAATCCGTTAAGTAGTTTTTAAAATAAGCAATTACCTATAGACAGACAACATTTGAGAAGTTTCATATATATATATACATAAGTCGGGGTGTTAGGTATTTAACACTCAGCCTTGCAGTCTTTAATTTCACTTTACGTTACCATTGTCAGACATCTTTACGAGTACGCTACACAATAAAGATACTAACCTCTTTTCCAACCATTGTTTAATAATTGAATAATTAAAAATATTTATTTATTTATTTATTTATATTTAGCTTCACGCCATATCCCTTACGGGGTAGCCAGAGACGACGGAGCGCCTTTTCCCCTTTCGTTTATTATTCACAATACACGAGAATGAATATAGATTGAGAAAAAGTTTCTTATATGATCTCAAGCACTCGAATGTATAATATATACCGGCTTTTATATGAAAACTATTTACAACAAAGTAATACACAAACTACACTCAAATGTTTATCGAAAATAAATTAAGTAGCGAACGTCTAGGACATATGTATAAATTAATTAATTAAACCGTTGTTTTTCCAACGTGTTTTTTTGCTACACTTAAGGATCGTTTATTCGTACTCGATGGAATACTGGATTGCTCATAACAGCAAGGTGTGCCAAGTTTAGACCCATTTAATTGTTATTGATAATAAAAAAAATAATATTGTATAAAAATCCCAAAAGATGAATAGTATAAAAATAGTATTAAAGAGAGGACTACAAAGTAAGTGAGATAACAAAAATGTTTGAATGTCATTTATTTTCGCATCTGAATTCTCGTAAGCGGCATAAAACTTAATATGTCAAGAATTTACATACAAATATTCCAATGATAATTTTGAACAAAAACAGACAAATGAAGAACTATATTCGGTGTATTGTTGTTTTACATATCGCACTAGTGGACTCAGGTATATTTGGATTCTTCGTTAATTCGATAGACGCGTAGATCGCAAGGCCGTGTTACATAGACTTCTTGTTGGGTATCTCGAAGGTAGTGAAGGAGTCCGCCTCGAGACTTGTGTTGATGACTCCGGTTCCGTCCACACGAAGGAGCGCCTTCCGCGCCGGGCCCCTGACGGATAGACACAGGTCTTTATACGTCTGTACATATCACATTATTACAATGATCTTATATCAATCTTACTTGTTGAGTACGATGACTACGATTGTGTTGCTTGGAGTTAAGAATGCTATGTGTTTCTTCGACGGTTCTTGGTTACAACTTTGGTTCGAACTGTATAAAACATTAATATGTATTATCGTCTGAAATGTTTTCATTATATGTATGTATAACTATATATACTTACGCGTTACTGTCGTCTTCTCCGATTGCTTCTATATTTATCCTTTTAGAGCCTCTCGGTACAAATTTAGAGAAGTGCCCCATGGCGTAAAACATAGGTTGTTTGTAAAACTCTTCCCTATCTGCGTCGACTATTATCGGTGAATCTACGAAATTATTGGCCCAATTCGGTCCACCCTCCCTATTCAAACACAGATTCCAGTCGAGCCAACCGACAAAATCGATGTTAAGATTCTGTAAATATTACAAGATTGTTTAAATATTACAAACAGTCCCGGATAAAAGTAGCCATAGCAGTGAATATATTTTTTACTACCTCCAATATATCCTCGAAGTAAGAAATGGCTCTATCCCAAGAACCTAAATCAACTTTCTGTTGGTCTAGTGTGGAGGCACCTTTAAAAAGTACATATATAAATATATATGTTTTAAATCATGTAGATTAGTTTGTTAGTTATTTATTTTGATACGTTCAAATAAACGAAGGTTGATTCCTTTAGCAGGAAATCGTTTTTCGTATTTTATCGACGAACGTATCTGAGATAGAAAAATGATAAAAGTATGTAAAATACCTGCACAAAATTCACTGGATATAGCGAATTTGCCGGGAATCATATTTAACTTCACAATTGAAGGAGGAACTATCACATCGATATATGAATGCACCGCGACACCGTCTAAATATTTTAAGGCGTCTTGGTCGAAAAGTTGAAGCTACAAAATAAATTATATTATTTGCCTTAAGGTCAAAAAGTATACTCTTATTATGTTTTTCTTCACCTTACCAGTGTATAATATAAAGGAATATTAGATCGCTGATCATCATTACTCAGTAATTTGGTCACTTTCACTGAACATTTCTCCTTTAATGTCGGACCAAAAAATTTACCAATAAATGTAGCCTAAAAGGAGAAACAAAGCCATTGTCACATTTAAATAAAAAATATATAATTATTCTATTCTATTTATAGGATATTGTATTTATAGTACTAGTATTTTACTAAACCATAATACTAAATATATAAAAAAGTCATTCATGTATATATTATAACAGACCGGCAGTGGGATTACTGTACGTACCATTTCTGGAGCACTCCACAACGTTCCTTGAAACGGAGCCCCAAATAATGTATTCATTGGTTCGTTTGAAGGTGTCATCCCCCAAATATCTATCCCATTCTCTTTGTAAGCTTCCACAAATCTGTTTTCAATAAAAATATCAGACAGCACAATTTTTAAACAGGCGATACTCACAATAACCAATAGACACCAGTATCAAGTTATAAAGGTGAATGTGAATGCATATGACCAAAAAAGAGTGAGATGGATTGAGTTAGATAAGAAAAGGATTATTTAAAGCAATGATGACTGACGTATGACAGGAGTGAGCAAAAAAAAAACCTTTTTTTTACCATTTAAGAGTAAATAGCTGAAGTATTTTCCATTCATCCATTCATTCCATGTGAGGCTCAAAGGGTTATTTAATTTTTTCATGAAAAAAATATGATTTTAACCATAATTTTTAGATCAGTTAGAAAAATATGATAAAAACTAATATACTACTCGAATAACGAAGTACTCTAGACGTTCTGCTATAGGTTTTACCTAAAAATTGAATTCTTACTTGCAAAGATAATCTGCAAAGACCTGGTAGTATTCTGGTTTCACGGCCACCTTTCCAGTTGCCTCCATCGGCTGCTTCATCCAGAGAGGAGGTGACCAGCTCGTTGACAATATCTTTATAACATCTGTAGCTACATCGTTAGCAGCAGTGATTAGAGGAATCTTAAATTAAATAATATAGTTTCTCATTATTTTTTATTACATTTAAAATATATACATTAATTTTTTTAGTTTGTCGTATTATGTAATATTTTTTATATTTATTATAGTATGTTGACTCTTTACAGGTGCAGTTACAATATTGTGTAAATATAGACTCAACTACCACATGTTATAATTATCACATTATGTCATAGCTGATAATTATGTATTAAGTGCCTCGTTATAAATTCATATCAAATCTGAGAGTAACGTATAAGATTGCAATCATTAGATAAGTTGTTAATGAGATTCATTGAAATGCTTTTATGACTAACCTTGAAATCATAATCATCGCGAGTTAGACTGAAGTTGGAGAGACTTAAATCATTCTCCGGCTCATCTAGGTAAGTGTAGAATCGTGTAGAAAAATCTGATGCAGCGATGGGCAATCGGAGCATATTATATTCTATCCCTTCATCACTGAAGTAAGAACTGAAAGAATAAGGTAATAAAGAATAAAACAACAAAAATGCATTTATTTACGTAATTAAACTACAAAAACCCTTCGAAAACTAAACTAAACATAAACATTTCGTTATATTTTTACATTGAATGTTTATCTCGACATGCCGATGAAGATACTAAAAATGACAATATTGTATTTGAAGATCGTATTTTATTTACTTTATGAACTTCTGTTGGGCCTCTAAAGGTAGACTCTTCCAGTTCATTCCAGCGGCATCAGTTGATGCTCCACCGAAACCTTCAATTGTCTGATAGGACGTCTTAGGATTAATTTCATATACTATTCTACCTATAAGCGGAAAAAATATTTGATCAAAGATTTATACTACGCATATTGTCCGCAAACGGAGCCATCGTCATGTCTTTGCCGAACATTTTATTTGACATGAGACAAACGACGGAAGCGTGACAAACCCAACGTAAACAATTTCAATCACTTACCGTTATTTAGTATTGGTCCCAGTATACCGATGGATCCAGTTTTTTTATCAAACCTCAGCCCTGCCTATAAGATTTTAAGAATCATTATTAATAACAAATTGTATCATAATACAAGTTAATGTTGTCTTATACAATGATACACGACACGTAAACAAAATACTATTCAAGGTATTTTAATTTTTGTTCTCCACATCTAACTACAAAAAAAAGTTTAACATTAAAAAAAAATTGTCAAAAAATTCGTTAGTCTATTATATAATAAATTATTTGTGTATACCAACCGTTATTCTTATTAAGATCCACCATACTTAATAATTACAATAACCATGTGTAATGATAAGAGCCATCTTCAATCGTAAGATGTTGTTACAAGACCGTTTGCATAAATTTAAATGTTAAGTTATTTTGTTCTCCAGAATAGCAGTAAGCTCGCTCTCGCTTTACACTATTGCAGAGTAAATCAGAGTTGTAATATAATTGTAAATACTTCACAGATTCCTTTACCTTAGTACTTGTGTAGGTCACATAAGTTCCACGCTTAGGTTCGGTTCTAGTAACAGTGTCGCAGTAAGTGGCGTTGCAAACGCACACCGATGATTGAGTGTAAAATTGCGCCACACATGGTAGGTCTACATGACAATAAAAAATTGTTATCCATATATCAAGTACTAAGTAATATTAATGACGAATAAACTATAGCGAGCAGTTTGCTTATTAGGTGATAAAAATAGGAACCAGTGAAGATGCAAATAAGCAGGTTATTTCCCGAACGAACTTTGACGAAATTATAAATGTTAATATAAAAAACAATAGATTTAAAAAAAAAAATGATAATTTTTTATTGAAGAAAAGAAAATATTAAATACATGTTTATTTATAACTAAAAGATTACAAAAAAAGCGTGAATAAAAGAGTGGGAACATCACAAATATGAAAAAAAAACTAAATCAATAAATTATAAACAGCGCCATCTCTCGACAGTAATGAAAATTTTTCCTGTCCACAGCCATCCATTCATCCACCCGAGAAATATGAAAACAATACAGAACGAACAAAGTTCGTTCGTGAAAAGGGAAACCAGCCAATCCTTTATTTTTAATATATAACATATGAATAACGAACATAACACAGACAAATAATCTTATTGTATGAAATGTGTTTTTCTTACCAGCAGTTATTTCTTTCGCCAACACCAAAACCGCCAAAATCGCAAACATTGTTACCGCCATTGCGTATAATAAATTCTATCTACAATAAGCCTTCAATATATACTAAATTTTTGCTATATACAGAATGTTTAAAAAATATGTAGAATAATAAAAAAAAAAGTTAAGTGATCCGTAAGATATACAAATTCTTAAAAGTAATATGTTTAACGTCTGGTTTTGTTTTCTTAATTTGTGAAGATACGTATCACCTTGGTATATATGTATTACCATCATAGCGATATCATAAACTCAAATTGAGCTTAGGATGAGCTCCACAGCCCAAAACGATAGGCGTCTACTATCAATAGTAGAGACATATCAATAGGAAAATTAAAACAGGAAAATTAAGACATTACCTAACAGCTTCGAATCGTGAAAGTAAAATTTTTAAATGTTAAATTTTATATTTTAAATGATTGAACAATTAAAATATATTTTCGAGGTACTAACCTAATCGTTTCTTTTGATAAGGACATTAAATATTTGAATAGTGGTATATTTTTTTTAAAGTAGAGTATTAATATTAAAAGATTGAGCAAAGTTTTTTAGCACCCTGTACAAAACTTATTCATTTTTCAGACATAATAGTAAATATTAGTTTATGTTTTCTTATACCAGCTGAAAATTCTATTTAAATTAATATATAATATATTGATATTACTGTTAAATAATACGAATGTATTTACAAAACATTACCATATCTCAAAATGGTTCTTTTGGTTGATACAACTGACTAGAACAAAAGTTTCCGTAAAACCAAAAATCCTTGTATGTTTTTTTTTTTTTTTTTTTTATGAAAGAGGAGGGCAAACGAGCTGGCGGGTCACAGATGACTTGTGATCACCGCCGCCCATGAACTCTTGCAACATCCGAGGATTTACAAGAGTGTTGCCGGCCTTGTAGGTAGGAGTAGACGCCTTTTTGTACATTAATAATAAAATGATTTAACAAAAATGTAAAATTAACGATACATCTGTTTTATATTTCAAATGTATTAAAATAATATTATATCTAGATTCTAGACTGGTCATAAATATGATTATAGTTAATAACTTTTCAATTATTTTTTTATAAGTTTGGTCACATGGCACCACATACCCTGGAACAGTAAAATGAAATACCGAAGCCTTACTCCAAGAAAATATTACGAAATTAATAAAAGCAAATGGCTTATCTTTGTCTTGTCCAGGTCTCAACCCTTTGGATTACAAATAACGATAAGACCTGCTTAAAACGAGACGCCAATATTGTTTTATAAAATAAAATTATAAAATTTTAACGTTTCCCAATTTAGGTTTAAAGAATTTATTCTCAAAAAGACAGATTCACTTACAAGAGAACAATATAATAAAGTAATAATTCAAATATAAAGTTATTAAATTGTTGTAACCTTTGGGAGAACTAGTAAACTTGGTCTACGGGTGCTACGTTTATAGTTTTGTTTTATTAAAATTAAATTTGAGTGTATTGTTCCACTAATAATTTTTCTTATAAAAATACAGGAATTATAAATAAATATATAGTTGTCGTAAGTTCATAATATTTATTTTCTTATAAAGTGTAGTAGTTGGTGTCAAAGATGGATATCGGAAGAGTATTTTAATTTATTTATTTTGTTTTCTTTGGATTTTTTGTAGTTTTGTTTTGCCAATATTACCCCATATTTCTATTAAATATAATAAATGTGATTTTACTAAGAAATTGTAGATGTTATACTTTAATTTCTCAGGTTATGCATTTTGAAATATTAATAAATGAACCAATTAAAGAAGTTTTTTACTTATGTAGTCTATTTGATATTTGAAAGTTAAATAATTGTCTATACGAAAACCTAAGTATTTTTCATAAGTTTTCTGCTCGATTGGAAAGTTGTCAACCGTGAATGGGTCATTCAATAATTTTATTCAATAATTTTATTTTTTGTTTTAAATATAATATAACAAGTTTTGGAAGCATTAATAGTTAAAAGATTTTGATAGAACCATTTATGTAAAACATCTAGATCTTGATGAGCTTGAGAAATTATTTCACTTATGTTACTACCAAAATAAAATAAACAAGTGTCATCTGCGTACAAAGTCAGATGACCATTTAGTTTCAAAGAGGCAATATCATTTACATAAATTAAGAAAATAAGTGGCCCTCGAATTGAGCCCTGTGGGACTCCGCATGTCACAGGCAGCACACCACTTTGGCTGTTTTAGATTTTAACGACCTGCAACCTGTTTGTTAAGTATGATTTTAACATTTCAAGTACAGCACCCTTGACACCGATATTCCGAAGTTTATTCAATAAGAGTTTATGGCTTACGGTGTCAAATGCTTTTTTTAAGTCAATAAATAAGCCTAAAGCTATTTTCTTTTTGTATAGGTTCTGTCTTATTTTTGTTACTAGATCTACAATAGCAGCAGTAGTATTACTTCTAGCTCCAAAACCGTACTGTCGTTCAGATATGAAATTAAATGAATCCAAATACATAGCCAAGCGGGTGTGAATTAACTTTTCTAAAATTTTTGAGAGGACAGGTAATATAGAAATTGGTCGATAGTTTTCTGGTTTCTTAAGGAACCAGATTTATGTATGGGTGTTATTTTTGCTATCTTTAAGGTGTCTGGGAACATTCCTTCAGACATAAGCTTATTAAAACAAAGTGCCAAATTTCTTGATAATAAATTGCATAAACATTTTAATGATTTTGTGCTAATTTTGTCTATACCGGTACTTGTATTTGAATCTAAATCCCTTATCAGTCTTTTAATCTCATCGGAATCACATGGTTTAAATGTTCGAAGTTCATGACTGTATTGTTCATTGGTTGTATGAATCGGGTGTAAAATGTCATGGTATTGTGCTGGTATTCTTTTTGCTAAGAGGGAACCTATAGTTGCGAAATATTCGTTAAAAACATTACAGATGTCGTTCGTGTCAGAAATTATTTGAGATTCTTCTATGAATTTAGAGGGAGCACCACTTTGACTTATTTTAGTACTAGATAACTTATTTAATAAAGTCCAGGTCTTTTTAGAGTTCTTTGTATTGTTTGTAAATAGTTCCTAATAGTACAAATCTTTTGTATCTTGTATTAACTTAACTGTTTCAGTTCTCTTTGAATAAAAAATATTTTTTATATTCTCGTTATTAGGATTATTCCTATACTGCGTCCATAGAAAGTTTTGTATATATATAGAATGTTTTTATTTATCCATTATCATTATTATCAATATTTAGTGTAGTTTCTAATTGAGTTAATTGCGATTTTACATTGTTGTGCTCTAACGAGATTTTCGAAGTAGATGATTTAATATCCTGTATTTCTGAGCTGATTATAGTTAAATTAATATCAAATGTATTTTTAATTTCGCCATGAGAAACCTTTAAACTGGAAATTTCGGTTTTTATTGTTGCAATACAGTCGTTCATTTGTAACATCATTTGCGAAATAGTCGTAATATATATTTCAAATAAGATAGCAATGCGGTTTAATTCACTGCGTATGAGTTTAATATCTTCCGAGCACTTACATTCCCGATCAGCTGGCTGTTTTCGTTTATTACGAAATGTTATCTGCGAGCTGGGAATATTCAGTTTTGATAGATCAGGCTGTGAACCACCACCAGTGACGGTAGGAGGTGATCATGTTACGCTAATTATTTTTATAAAAATGAGTCAAACAATCGACAATCGTAATAAGTTTTTAAAATATAATGTCAATAAAGACGATATTCACGTAGCATCAGCCAATGTAAAGACTTACGTGTGCCACTTGCCAAACGCAGGGTCAGTGTGCGAGCGAGTCAAAAAATAGCAACCGCTCTGCTTTCGCGGGTGTGAGGTAGGTGGGTCCTCTTACTGCACATGCACTCCGATAATATTTTTTCTTAATGATAGTTATATGATGAAGGAATAGAATTGCAAGACACACATTTACTAATTTGAGGAAGTAAGGACAGACACAGGTCTACTATGCACAAAAGTAAGGCGATATCTGTCATTTATTTAAATACCATATTTTAGGCCAAACTTTAATTAAGTTTTTGACATAAATGTAATAAAAAGCCTAAAAATTTAAAGTTTACTTTTGGAAATTGTAGGCATAAAATTTTTTTAAATACATAACTATTTCGTCGGATCGACGACGTCCAAACGCATCTTTATACCTACTTGACACATATTTGATCATTCCTTAGCGTAAGTAGCCAAATGCTTCGTCATCTAATTAGTGACGAGCATGAATGAATTAACGCAATTCCCTATCTATTATCTAGCGAAACCACGGCCAAGAGAACGGGCTTAGGAGAATCAGCGGGGAAATAAGACCCTGTTGACTCTAGTCTGGCATTGTAAGGAGACATGAGAGGTGTAGTATAAGAGGGAGATCGTTCGCGGTCAACGCTGAAAAACCACTAATTTCATTGTTTCATTACTTACTTGCTTTCAAACGTTGCTTTTTGATCCTTCGATGTCGGCTCTTCCTATGACAGGTTAGTTTTACCCTACTGATGGCCAGCCAGCCTAGCCGGATCCGGCAAGGATACGCTTGCTGTGGAGCCCCCAGAGTCGAGAGGCTCTAAACAATGTGACTTTACTAGTCGTGCTCTATTCGTAGGGTGCGATTTCGAAGCCCATTTGGAACGCGGCGATCGGTGCTAGCAGTCTTAGCACGTGCATTACGGCGCTGAAATTTCGAATTAACCTCTGTTCGATGTCGGGGCTCGGAATAGCCTGTAAATGTTATGTTTCTGGCAGGGTGTTGTGCTCGGTAGAGCAGCGTTGTGCTACGATCTGCTGAGACGCAGCCCTACGCCAGGTGATTCGTCCTGAAATAATGCGATCGAGATATCATTTTTTTTTAATAAATATAAAGATCGAAAATCGATACATGAACGAAACTTTTTTTTTATTAATAAGAATTCAATACACGAACGGAGTAGTGACTGAAATAATGCGATCGAGATATCATTTTTTTTAAATAAATATAAAGATCGAAAATCGATACATGAACGAAACTTTTTTTTTATTAATAAGAATTCAATACACGAACGGAGTAGTGACTGAAATAATGCGATCGAGATATCATTTTTTTTTAATAAATATAAAGATCGAAAATCGATACATGAACGAAACTTTTTTTTTATTAATAAGAATTCAATACACGAACGGAGTAGTGACTGAAATAATGCGATCGAGATATCATTTTTTTTTTAATAAATATAAAGATCGAAAATCGATACATGAACGAAACTTTTTTTTTATTAATAAGAATTCAATACACGAACGGAGTAGTGACTGAAATAATGCGATCGAGATATCATTTTTTTTTTAATAAATATAAATATCGAAAATCGATGCATGAACGAACAAGGACGTAAAATTTTAGAAGTCCAAATATCGATACACGAACTCAACGGCATACTTTTACTAAATAATAATCATTCGCTCGCGACGACATATTATTCACTCTTCTTACATACAAAGTACATCGATACACGAACTTAACTTCACACTTAACTGCTATAATATGATTGTTTTAGTGCTACTGTAATATAATATTTATTTAACATTAAACATAACATAACATTTTTAACGTTTTTTTTAACAAAAAATATTAAATATTAACTTGTAAAATATATCTTCATTCCATTTTACGTAAAATGTTGACACAGCTCTATCTAGTAAGCGATATCATAGAATAAGTCTTAAAAAATAAGATTTTCGTTTGAAAATTTTTTGTTTTAAATTTTACTGAATGTCTACTTACATATTCAGATAGGTGTTGAGTTGGACCAAAATTGTTCATATTGGAGTATGCCTTAGTATGATTTTATGAATTTTAACATTTTTTTTTAACAAAAAATATTTACTTTTAACTTATATAATGAATTTAAATACCATATTGTGGGCATGAATTTAGGTAATTTTGTACATACCTTAATAAGAGATGAAAAACTCTTAACCAATCAGAAGTTTTATTTATATGATATGCCTCTACAATTCATCTTGCATGTAACCTTACTTTAATTACACAGGCCACAAAAAAAGAAAACATCATGAACCAGAGGGGAGACCCCATTATGCTTAGGTTTTTGGGATCGCTGAAACCGAATATGACAATAAAAACTAATTTTAAATGTTCGTTTTCCCGCTAGCACCCCCTTACTACCTCTTAAGCGGTGAAAATTGAAATTTTTGTATAAAATCAAGATAGATGTGTATTTCTAAATTTTTTGGGATGCTGAAACCGAAAATGATAACCTAAAAATAAATTCCTGACCACTATCACCCCCTACCACCCCTTACAGGGGGTGAAAATTTCATTTTTTCTATAAAATCAAGACAGATGTGTATTTCTACGTTTTTAGGGATGCTGAAACCGAAAATGATAACTAAAAATAAATTCATGACCACTATCACCCCCTACCACCCCTTACAGGGGGTGTAAATTTCATTTTTTCTATAAAATCAAGACAGATGTGTATTTCTACGTTTTTAGGGATGCTGAAACCGAAAATGATAACTAAAAATAAATTCATGACCACTATCACCCCCTACCACCCTTTACAGGGGGTGTAAATTTCATTTTTTTCTATAAAATCAAGACAGATGTGTATTTCTACGTTTTTAGGGATGCTGAAACCGAAAATGATAACTAAAAATAAATTCATGACCACTATCACCCCCTTACCACCTCTTACAGGGGGTGAAAATTAAAATTTTTCTGTAAAATCAAGATAGATGTGTATTTCTACGTTTTTTAGGATGCTGGAACCGAAAATGATTACTAAAAATAAATTTAACACCTTTATCACCCATTAACACCCCTCACCAACCCTTACGGGGGGTGAAAATTTCAATTTTTATTTAAAATTAAGATGGATGTGAATTTCTATGTTTTTCAAGATGCTGAGACAAAAAATGATTATAAAGTACTCGTATATGGTAACCTCATTGTATGCATATATTTATTATTATAATCCTAAGACTGAATCATGATTTTTGTCTTATTCTTAACAAGTTTTTTAATTTTTTGGTTTCTTTTTTTTGTTTTCTATTTAATTCTACTTATACTATTATCCATCCGGCAGTCTTGTAAAACGCTTAAAAGATAGTACTAACTAACTAACTATATATGTGTATGTACACATATATAGTACACATTATATAGTTAGTTAGTTAGTACTATACATTATATAGTTATATAACTACAGCTAGGCTCTAGCCTAGCTGTAGTATTCTGACTGCAGCTCGTATTGGGCTGGCTCGACCGGGGAAGGACCACCCTCTCACAGAAGACCGACGTTTAGTAAAAAAATCCATTTGGTTATGTTCCGTCGGTGAGTGAGAGAATCCGGAAGCCCAACCCCCCCCCCCCCCCCCTGCCAAACATGATAGCGATGCCTCCAAAAAGTATACCCCAGGAGGCTACCGGCTTTGATGAAGCCGGGGACCCCCTCCCCGTGCAAAATCGGGGGAATGATCTTCGGATTTTGCTCGGGTCGTATCTGGGGCGGGCAAAGTATCGCCTGTTGTGTTTTCTGAAGGCAAACGACGGCAAACAGCGGCACCCCGCTCCACTCTAGATGTGAACTTTTGCAACATCCAGGGGTCTCACTCGAACCTAAACGCCGTCCACTACCACCTTGAGACGGCGCAGTCGGCCTTGTTGTTTTTGACGGAGACGCAGATAGCTCAACCTAGCGACGCAACGTACCTATAATACCCTGGGTATAAACTAGAACATCATTTTATACCACACGCCGGGGTATCTGTGTTCGTAAGGGAGGATATCTGCTACCGTCGCCTTCAGGTTTTTGAAGGTCGGGACCTGTCTGTACTCTGGTTGCGCGTGGACATGGACGACCGTCTCAGAGTCTACGCGTGCCTCTACAGGTCCCATAGTGGTAATGCAGAAACGGATCAACTCTTGGGCCATGTTCAGGCGAAGATTGACGATCTGCTTCCACAGACTCCCTCCGCCGAAGTCGTAGTCCTCGGGGACTTCAATGCGCACCATGCCGATTGGCTAGGGTCACGTGCCACCGACTACGCGGGGAGATCTGTGTTTGACTTTGCTCTGGCAAATGGTCTGTCCCAGCTGGTAAAGACGCACACTCGTCTACCGGACGTGGACAGCCACACGCCGTCTTTGTTGGATCTTCTGCTGACTACACATCCAGAAAAGTACCAGATCAGTGTCGAGGCTCCCTTAGGTTCCTCTGATCACTGTCTGGTACGGAGTGTAGTGCCCATTCAACGTCCTGCTCGCACAAGACCTGCGACTCGACGCGTTTGGCACTACAAGTCAGCGGATTGGGATGGAATGCGGTCCTTTTTTGCATCCTACCCATGGGGGCCGATTTGTTTCCCTTCCAATGATCCTAGTGACTGCGCTGCGGCTGTAGCTGATGTGATACGTCAGGGCATGGAACTATTTGTACCAAGCTCTGTGGTATCACTTGGCGGCAGATCGCGGCCTTGGTTTGATGCGTCTGTCAAGGCTGCAGCAGCTGGCAAACGGCAGGCTTATCAAGCTTGGGCTAATGCGTTAGTCACTAAGGATCCGAACTCTAGAGTTCTGAAGAGGAAACACAACCGTGCCTCAGGATTCTTCAAACGGCAAATCGCTAGAGCAAAGTTCAAGCATGTCGTCAAAATTGGGGATCAGCTGGCAAAGTACCCGCCTGGCACGCGCAAATTCTGGGCGCTTTCCAAGGCCACTCTGGGTAACTTTAGCCAGCCGTCCCTACCGCCGTTGCACATGGGGAATGACTCTCTGGCCCACACGGCAAAAGAGAAAGCCGATCTCTTGGGCCTCTTTTCGCCTCCAACTCGACTTTGGACGACCAAGGGAAGTCACCGCCTATCATCCCGCGGTGTCAGAGTTCAATGCCGGAAATAGTTTTTTAGCAAAAAACTACCAGGCAGTCTCTTTTTTCCTTGGACGTTCATAAGTCGAGTGGGCCGGATGGCATTTCTCCATTAGTGCTACGAACGTGTGCCCCTGAGTTGACTCCAGTGCTAACGCGTCTATTTCGGTACTCCTACCTTAAAGGCGTAGTCCCGGTCTCATGGAAGCGTGCCCTTGTCCATCCGATCCCTAAAAAAGGCGATAGCTCGAACTCAGCTAACTACAGACCTATCGCCATTACCTCCCTTCTCTCCAAAAATAATGGAGATTATTATCAACCGACAGCTCCTAACATACCTCGAGGATCACCAGTTGATAAATGACCGGCAGTATGGCTTTCGCCATGGTCGATCAGCTGGTGATCTTCTGTTATACCTTACGTACCGTTGGGCAGCGGTTATTGAAAGCAAGGGAGAGGGTCTTTCAGTTAGTCTGGATATGGTAAAAGCCTTTGATCGTGTATGGCACAAGGGGCTTCTTTCGAAGCTACCTTCCTATGGGCTTCCCGAGAGTTTATCCAAGTGGATCACCAGTTTTCTCACTGGGCGGAGCGTACAGGTCGTTCTCGACGGGTTTTGCTCGGACCCCAAGCCCGTGAACGCTGGTGTACCCCAAGGCTGCGTGCTATCCCCAACTCTGTTCCTCCTGCACATCAATGATATGTTGGATATTTCCAACATACATTGTTATGCGGATGACAGCAATGGGGATGCGGTATATTCCGGTCGTGCAGGTCTCTCTCGGGAAAACGTCGACGAGTGCCGAAAGAAACTTGTGTCTTCAATAGAGACCTCCCTGGGGATGGTCTCTGAGTGGGGTGAACTGAACCATGTTCAGTTCAATCCCCTAAAGACACAGGTTTGCGCGTTTACCACTAAGAAAACCCCACTTGTCGTATCACCGCTCTTCGAGAGCACTCCCCTTATTGCCTCGCCAAGTATCAGAATACTGGGTCTCGACATTTCGAGCGGTTGTCAGTTTCGTGGTCATCTGGAGAGCAAGGCCAAGTTGGCCTCGAAGAAATTGGGAGTGATCAATAGGACGAGGCAGTACTTCAAACCTGGCCAAAGACTTGCGCTCTATAAGGCGTAGGTCCGGCCACACATGGAGTACTGTTCTCATCTCTGGTCCGGATCACCCCAATATCAGCTTTTACCATTTGACCGCGTACAACGGAGAGCCATTCGGATTGTTGGGGACCCAGTGCTCTGCGAACGGCTGGACTCTCTGGCATTGCGTAGAGACGTGGCTTCTTTGTGCGTCTTCTACCGCATTTACAACGGGGAGTGTTCCGAAGAACTATTCGATCTGATGCCTACCGCCGAATTTCACTACCGCACAGCTCGCCATCGCCTCTTTTATCATCCATACCACCTGGACGCGTGGCGATCTTCAACTGTGCGGTTTTCAAGGACTTTTTCCCACGTACCACTCAAACGTGGAACGAACTCCCTTCGGCGGTATTTCCAGATCAATACGACATGGGTACCTTCAAAAAAGGCATATATTCCTTTCTCCAAGGCCGGCAACGCTCTTGTGAATCCTCGGATGTTGCAAGAGTTCATGGGCGGCGGTGATCACATACTAACGGTGACCCGCAGGCTAGTTTGCCCTCCTCTGACAAAAAAAAAAACAAAAAAAAAAAAAGGGAATTATGAGCTGGGAACTATTTTAAAGATAACTTAAATAACAGATAGCTGTAGCGCTCTCTCTCTCTTGTGATGGATCGTGTCTGTGAATTTTTCCCACAATAACCTTGTCATTAAAACTTGAATTGCTTTATGATTTATTGATGGAAACACAGTAATGCAAGAAGCAGCTCTTATTAAACCTATCTAGAGAACAAATTAAAATAATGGTATTTCAAATCACTTAAATAACACACACACACACACATGAATACCTTAATCTTACTGGATTCTAATGTGTCAATGTATTCACTAATTGTTGGTTAAAAAAAGGCTTAATTCTATTTATACACATAAACAAAGGTATGATCAGATATAGTGTTGAAAGCTCTATAGATAAAGGGTCTCACTCACGTACTACTAACTGATGACAAATCTACATTACTATAGGCCGATTACATTGTGACAGCAATGGTCGGAGGAGGTTTAACACTAAACCTACCGACAATTCTTGTATACCTATTGCTACCGCACGCCGTCAAATTGACCGGTAATTAAAAGTTATTTTATTATATAACGCAGGTAATAATGGAAATAACTAACAGTAAAGAGTGTAGAAAATATTATATGCATATTCTAACAATTGTTATGTAGTTTGATAACGATATTATAACGTTTAAAAATGTGTAACTTTTACAAAAGTTTAAGAACGGTCAATTTGACCGGTACTTGGTAAGTTTAGTGTTAAGATGAATGTAAATACAGGGTTTATTCTTTTCTAATACTTATTAAGTTCAAATGTTACTACTTGGTTATATTTGATATATATTGTTTTTAACATAATTAAAAGTGTTACTCGTACTAAACTTTGTTATTTGAACAGCATTTTAGACTTTTATTTTTGAGAGGCAAAATCCGTTTATAATTTTGCAGACAAACTTAGTAAAAATGGCTAAATTTCATTAATTTCAAGGAAAGTTCCGTAAATTCAAAGAACAAGATCGATTTACAATTACTGAGGGTAGTAAACTATTTACATTATAACACATTTTCTACAATAATATGTTAATATATTGCGATAGTACTTATATTTCTTTAGAACCGTGGTAAAGCAAATTTAAATAATCTTGAATTGTACCTTCCATTCATATTTGTTAAGTACCTACATAAGTACCAGCTGGTACAACACAATCTCCATTTTCCATTGAAAGTTATAGAGCAAGAGCCCGTGAGTGCCAGACCTTCGGATTTTCATAAAAGCTGAAAATTTTTCTATGTGTGTCCCTAATACAGGTAAGAATGATCCCCACCCATGAAGCTGAGGCAGCGGTGGCTTTGGCAGGTAACAGGTAACAAAGGTGTATAAAATTCCATCTCAAATTTATCATAAAATAAAACTGAATTTTTTTATATTTGATTCATAATAATATCAAAACTCGCGTTGTTCATTGCCAGACAGTTAGTATGGTTGCAACCCTCTGCCGGACACCCTTAAACTATTATAATTTATAATTATACTTACGTTATATTATAAAATCTCAATTTTATATATAATTTTTTGGGGGCCTATTAATCTATGTTTACATAATAGCCGGACAGTTTCGACGGTTCTATCATCTTGCTAGACGCATTCAAAGTGAGCAGTAGTTCGGGGAGCAAGGAACGTATACAGTAACTAGTGCGAGTGAGACAGAGCGCTTGGTCTATTGCGGCCCTTCACTGCGCATCAGCTGTTGTTTATTGTAACTATCTGGTGAACGGCTATGCTCATAATAAATGTATTATTTTTCTGTGCAGTTTATAAAATAAATGTGATCAGTTGTAATAAAGTGCTATCATGAGTGACGAAAAAATATTTTGCTTTGTTTGCAGGAAAAGTGATGAACATATAATATTATTTTCTGAAGAAACTTTAAAAAAATGCCAGACTATTCTTAAATTACGAAAAATACATAAGCTAAAATACAAAGACATTATTTTACCTAGTGAATACACCGAGAGTGGTTATCACAGAGTATGTTACAAGGTATTTACAGGTCTTATGAAAAAATATTTCACCTCTCAACCATTAAGTGCTGAAAAACAAAAAGGAAAAAAACAAGGGAGTTGTGTAATTACAAGCAACTCATCTTTAACCTTGTCGTCGATACGAGATTTGAGTTCCGAACTACCTGATCCACAATCTTCGTCAACAGAATCTTCATCTCAACTAATTTTACTATCCCAGTCCACAGAAACACAACCTTCGACATCTGAAAATGAATCTGATTTACAGCTTGTACCCTCAGAATCTCCCACGACATCTCAGCCAGCTCCAATTTGTGAATCAATAGGTCTACAATCTGCAACTCTTCAAGATATTTCTGACGTTTTTGAACCAGAAGTTAGTGATAATAATTTTGTAACTCAAGATGTTAATATTTCAACTAATAATATTGCTGGTAAAAATGATAACGAAGTTGTTTGTATATTTTGTAATAAAAAGAAGAAAAAAGTGCGATCGAGAATGCTTCTGCTTCATGCAGCTGATGTTCAGCAATTTAAAGATAGTGTCAAACCTAATATAAACTTTACAAATATAAACTTCGTAAAAATGAAAAATAATATAAATAAAATTATTAGAGTCTCGATATGATTGAAGTTGTATTAGAACAATTTTACTGAGTACTGTTTTAAATATTTGTTATTCAAACTGTAAAAATTTATTTAATGAAATTTCTTGACTAAGAAAAAAATAAGCTGCACAATTTGAACTTGATAACAGTGGATGCGCAGTGAAGGGCCGCAATAGACCAAGCGCTCTGTCTCACTCGCACTAGTTACTGTATACGTTCCTTGCTCCCCGAACTACTGCTCACTTTGAATGCGTCTAGCAAGATGATAGAACCGTCGAAACTGTCCGGCTATTATGTAAACATAGATTAATAGGCCCCCAAAAAATTATATATAAAATTGAGATTTTATAATATAACGTAAGTATAATTATAAATTATAATAGTTTAAGGGTGTCCGGCAGAGGGTTGCAACCATACTAACTGTCTGGCAATGAACAACGCGAGTTTTGATATTATTATGAATCAAATATAAAAAAATTCAGTTTTATTTTATGATAAATTTGAGATGGAATTTTATACACCTTTGTTACCTGTTACCTGCCAAAGCCACCGCTGCCTCAGCTTCATGGGTGGGGATCATTCTTACCTGTATTAGGGACACACATAGAAAAATTTTCAGCTTTTATGAAAATCCGAAGGTCTGGCACTCACGGGCTCTTGGACTATTAGGTTACATTCTATAGAATTGTTTTTAAGGTATTTAAGTTTCATAAATATTTTCCACCCATAATACCTTTATCGCAGTAAAAGTTGGGACAAATCAGCAATGAAGTTATAAATATAATTCATGCAGATGATTACAGTTACTACTAATTGCGCTATTAGGAACCCTTTCTTGTTTTTTTTTATAATAACAGCAATTTTCTTATTATGTCCTTTCGATTTAATATTATATAAATATTAAATAATTAAATAATTAAAAAACACTCTTTATCTTCAATTTCCGTTTACCGTTTAAATAAAAAATAAATTATTTAAAATTTCAGACAATTTTTTTTTAAAAGGTGAGGTCTGTTTAAATTTGTAATAAATATATTAAATAGGTACTGGTGTCATGTTTATTTTTACATTCGAAACAGGTCGGTCGTTTCTTTTCATAATGCATCATCATAAGAAATAATATAATCATATCTTAAGTATGTGTATATATTTATATATATCTTATTATATCTTGATTTTTATAGCTTATTATGCTGAAAGAATACAGTAACTAAGTTTCTAGAAGCTAAGCATGAGTTTGTGATTTATGAAACCCTTTTAAAATATTCTTCACAGAGCTGTTGTCTAACTTCGTTGTGATCAATTTCACCTAATTCTAAAATTCCTGAATATTTATATGATCCGTGGTTACTAAATTATTTGTTCCATGGGCATTTGGGCATTGCATTTGAGAAAACACTTGACGATGTCTGGATACCTGTAAATTTCGAGCGCCTTTAAGAGCAACTCCTGCGATGCTGTGTCAAATGCATTCTGATAATCATCCAGCTTGTACTAAGCTTTTTTGACACTGATGTGCGTATTCCAATATGGATTTATTTAGCATTACTTGATCCTTGCAGTTTCTGAAATGTCTTCAGCAACCACGTTGATCTGGTGCTATAATATTTTATTGTGACAGTGTGTTTACAAGATGTCCGTGTATACGTGTTTTAGGATTCATGTTACAATTGGAATAATGTTGTTGTAAGTAAAGAACAAAATTTAAATTTTTAAATAAATCTCAAACGATTATTATTTGGCTCTTTATTAAATAAGTGCATTTTTTTCTTTTGAATTAAATATTTTAGGGTTCATTCGATTATTATTTGTTCTACATAATCACAAAAATTATTTCCATATTATTAGAGAAAAAGTTTTCATTATTCCGTGTTATATAATTTTACTTTTACTTAAGTAAAATGCAGCTTTAGACGGTAAATATTACAAACTTTACAAGAGGGAGTTCAGTCCCGTTTCTACATAATCCATACATACATTTAGACTAAAATATACTTTATAATAATTGTATTATTTAGCAGACAGGAGCAATGCTACCGGACCGGTTCAAGACGGTTGTGTTGCCATATATACGAGTACATACTATACAGTTTAGATTATTATTTTCAAAACAAACTTACATTTTATTGTTGTATATGTTGTATGTGTAGATGTTTAAATTAATCCTTTACATTATTAGAAGTATTTACAACATCGTCCGAATGAATATTATATAATCTATATATATTATATATATATGCGATTTACCACTCACTGACTCATCACGAAATCTTCGAAACTGTCTGTACGATTAACATAAAATTTTACATAGTTACTTACGTCTTTTGTGACGTGGACGTCCATTAAGAATGGATTTTACGAAATTCCTATCCCAACGGAATTAAACTTTTTGCATTTAACGCGGGGGTAAGAGTTACTATAGCAACGGTTACGATGACAACGGATAATATGACCAAGGTTACCATAGCAACCTAAGTTTACATCCAAATTAATGGTGTACCCAGGGAAACAAGAGGGAACAAGCTAGTATTTTATTAAACAGGTTTTTCAGCTGCTTAAAATATTTCACAAAGTACTTTATTTATTTTTTGGTGATAAAAAATATAAAAAATAAAGTATTTGATACACCGAACAATAGAATATATAGAAAGTTTATTATTCACGATTGTAAGCTTCATTAATATATTATTACTGCAGGATATTTAATGACGTCACATCCTAAATTAGTTGTTCTTAATTAGTTATGATAGTAATGGTAAATAAAAAAAAATGTTTATATGGAAATAGTTCTTTCAATTTAAATAGATTGAAAGTTAAAAAAAAAGTTGACCCTCCAATCTCGTTACTTTCCTTAGCTTAAAAAACCCACAAAATTTAAATTAGTCTTTTAAAACAGACAATTATCGTCCACATCGGCCTGTAGCAATGAACTGAATCCACGAAAGTGGATTTATGTAGATCCATCTAGGCATACCTATATATATATATACCCTGTATCTAGAAATGTATTCAATGAATTTTCGATTTCTTTGGAAATGTTTTTCTATTATCGTTTTAACGAATTTATCAATGTTATAAAAAGGAACTGAATTCTCTAAACTTTTGAATAAAATGTGATGTTTTGTTAATTGCATGGTAAAAAGCGGCAAATCTATGTAAATATTTCTTTTATATTTGATCACCAAACGAGTTAGGTCGAATGTTAAAAAAAACATTTCTTAAATGTTTCTTTTCAGCAACGAATATTTGTGGTAAAAGAAATATTATTATATTTGTAGTAAAAAAACCTCATTTAGCAACGATAGGTCTGATAACTGATACATAGCTACTTTACTTCAATATTCATAATCAAGATAGTCGTATATCGACTGTTTTTTTTAGGTGATAACACCTACCAGAGGTATTTAGTGTCAATATTATTAAAATAAATAAATAAAATATTATTTACCACAAAATTTAACAAAAAGTCAAAAAAGCCCTATAGTTTACTAATTTATCAAACAATGACCACCTGATGGTATGATTCGCTTATTTTTTTAATCATTAGCATATTCAACAGACGACTCTTCTAAAGCCTGAATTGCTTTGAGGCTACTTTAACTAATGGTAGAAACACAAACGAACAACAGATATACAAACGAACATGTTCACTTTAATCTAAAAGCCTTTAAGTTTATGACTATTAAGTTCTGACACCCTAGATCTTTGAACGCTTATTCAACACTTGTCAGAGTGACAATTACAAAATTCAATACAATATATTTTTCTCCTCAAATCACGATGAATATGTGACTATTAATATTACACAGACTATTCGGCCGAGCAATTTTGAATAGGGTTCATTTATTTAGATATAATATGTAATATAAACTAGAAAGCAAAGGATTTTCGTTTCGTCTTGGACACTGGTAATAAACCAAGCATGAGTAAGACTTAGGATACAAAAGTGTATTATAAAATATTTCAACCTACAATTTAACTTTATAATAGAGTTTGAAAAAAATTTAATAAATAGAACGATTATCTGTTAATGTACAGTTAATTCGTTCAATAATATATAAAATAACAAATGTATAAATAAGGTATATATAATGTCAAGCAAATATTATCTTAAGCTTAAACTTTTTAATGTTGTTATTATTAATCTTTCAATTATAAGAACATTATACAATTTTAGGTATTAATGAAAATACTTAACATCCTGTACTCATTGAGTAAAAAAGGACGTAATATTGATAGAATTGGAATTGCTTTTCAAGATTAAAGTTATTAAAAATAATCTCTCTGAGTTTTATGTATTTCGTAAAATAACTATCCTGCACTGATTTTAATTAATAATTTAAAAAAAAACTTTAAACCTTATTATTTACTTACATCTTTTTACTATTTATTAAAAAAGTGACTGTCAATGACATATTCGTATAATCAATTCTGACATCTGTCAATGTTCGTTTAGCGAACTGCATCATATGCACTTGAAGTACCGTTATTGTTTGTAGCGTGTTAGTATTTTCTAAACGAATCATTGTCTTGGTTATATCACTTGTACAAGTACCACACAACCATGTTTCGGTTTATGGTTTCCTTAATATTAGTAAATACATATTGTAGTTTCGGACATCCTGTGAAGCAAAATACTACTAGAATCCTTGTAGCTGAACCATTAATGACTCTTGCAAATGGTTGTAAAAACTCGTTTGTCGCGGACATAATTAAACAAAATATTGAACACTGCAGTGCTCCTGTGACACCAGATAGTCAGTCAGAACTGGAATGTTTAATGTTTTATGAAGCAAGTACTCACTTGTGCAGTTACATTTATCCAGCTGAGATTGATTTGAAAGAGAATTACACTAAAAAAATAGCAACAATTGAAGATGTGGAAACATTATGTGATAATGCTAAAACATGGAAACTATCTAATTTAGAAAAGTATCCACTGCAAGAGAAAATACTAGAAAAAGTGTTAAGTAACAGGAGGGCTTGTTTAAAACTATGTAGTGTGGAAGATGTTCTTAATGTAGACTCTAACTTCTACTGTAAATTTTTCCAATGGGGTTTAGATTTGGTCAAATTCCAAAGCACTACGATAGGACAGGAAAGTCAATCTTCTCAAACAATCAGTACTCAAAATTCTTTACAAAATAGAACTGTTTCATTACCAAAAATTCTAAACTCCGATACTCTGCCTAAAATTGATAGTGAAGATCAAAATCTACAACCACAATTAATTAATTCTGTAAAATCTGCTGATGTAAACATTACAAATATTGAAGTGAGTGGACAAGCTCCTAATAACCAGGCATCTGAATCAACTAGTAATAGCCATAAAGACATAGAAGTTGTTGAACACAAAACATCTGAACAATTAACGGCACCATCTATTAAAGCAGATTCGGATAAACCCATACCTGTTGCCGACGAGCCCCCAAAAATAGAGAAAGTTGATAACACCGATTCAGAACTACCAAAACCAAATGAAAATAAACCAATCATAGACAACAATAAAGTGAAACAAAACGAGGAACTAACAGGAGATGATGAAGTGGAGAATGAGTTTGGAAATGAACAAGGTAAAATACTACATTTTTAATAAATATGGCTATAAACTAACAAACACTTAAATATCAATATTAATAAATGAAAAAAAATATTGTGTCTTATAAAGTTATATGGTTATTAGTTAACATCATTAGAATAAGTAATAATCGAGAAATATTATTATAAGTACCTAATCCCATTGCAGAATTAGACGAGGAATCTTTATCAGATCAGGATGACAATGGAAATGATCAAATTGTACAATCTGACCCAAAGCTCGATGTCGAGAAAACAAAGATGGCTGAAAAAAAAATTGAATCCATCACGTCTACACTACAAGATACAAGAGGTGAGATTATATTAGTATAACAACTAAATAATAATTGTAAGTTAAATTTCTCTTAATCCATAGTTTCTAAGTGTCATAAATACATTAAAAATTTATTTTTTTGCATTGATTTTGGTAGTAATGCGATGGTTGTAGTTCCTAAATATTGATATATAGTAAGATAAAAAATAGCCGGCTGAGTTTGTTGTGTAGTATTCAGACTAGGGCTTATTTGAAACTCTCGTAGACCTATTTAAGTTAGAGTGAACTGTATACAAAAATATATATGTATATGTTATAAAAATAGTCCTGACAGACCTGTTTGATAACTGGTCAGTATTGATTCAAGTGGAAAAGATACAACTAAATAAAATAATCATCTTTTGTCTCAAATTTATGTATTATATTAGAATTTTATTTTAAATGTGTATCAATTATCATAGTATTTATTTATTCAGATGTTTTATTTTGTCTCGTTAGTATATATTCTATTTGTTAATAAACACAAGTCTCTAATTGTAATTGTATATATATATATATAGAAATATAACGAGTCATGCATATGTTAAAAATAACTTGTGATTATTAAAAAAACATGAATTAACATTTCAGAGTCCGGAATGTTCCCGAATCCGATTCAAGATTCATTTTCTGAAGATGATGATCACTTCTTCCCATTTTTCCTCACAGCCATTATACTTGTCGTCCTCCTCTACATCTTATATCATAATAAGACCAAATTTACCAAAGTGGTAAGTTACAATTACAATATAAATATAAACACATATATATATATATATAAATATATATTATAAGTTAATTTGCTTCTTTGAATCTCATATCACCAAATTTACCAAAGCGATAAGTTACAATTACAATTTACCTTTTTTATCAATAGTTTGTTGAAATAAAAGATTTGTTTGACATGTTTTTCCCATTAAAAATATTATTATTGATAAGTCATATTTTTTATCTATTTGTTATCTTTGTGTTATATACATATACATGAAAATGAAGATTGCAATTCCAAATTAATGGATTTTTCTAAATGCATATTAAAGTATATACTTACATAAAAAAAAACTATTTTTAAAATGATCTTTATCTGTCTGGCTTTTGGCCAGGGTAATCTCTAGTAAACTAAGGTAAGGCTGAACCGTTTTTAAGAGAACTTTTGACGTATAGCTGATTTTATAAGGAGTAACTTGGCTAGTTTTCTGTTAAAATAAAGATCTAAAATGATAAATTTATTTGTGAATTTTATATTTAAACAATGCTTTTGATAAAATTAAATTGCAAAATAATAAGTCAATTTCGATCAAAATCAAAAATCTGTTTGTAACTTCAAATTTACTAAATGCATATGTAAGTATATAATATGCTATATTTAGATTAAAAAAAAAAACATTTTTAAAAGTTTTGACTGTCTATGTCTTTCCATTTGTTACAAGGAATAGTATGGTTACTTCTATTTTAAATAACATGTGCCTTGCGAATGAAATTATAAGCACTACACATAAAAATGCTATTAATTTTATGATATATTCATTTCATATCCTTTTTTATTTTTTTTGGTTATGGCTTCATTCACAATATGCTTGGAATATTTAGCCAATTTCAAGTTTAAGTTCATGAGTGTTGTTATTGTAGACTAATAAATATAAAGTGTAGAGAAAAAATGAAAAAGATTGGTAGATATGTATTGTGGTGTACAATAAAGAGTAAATAAATAAATTTTCATTTCATAAAACATGGTAGTTGAATTATTAAATATTATGACAACTGTCAAACGAAGTTTATATTAATGTATCTGTCTGTAGCGCGTCTGTTTTTGAATAATTACTCGTTTTGGGGCTACGTCTAGCACTTTTTACTGTGAGTGAACTCGTTTTTTAATGATATAGCTTGGAATTTATAATTTTTATAAAAAAACAAATCTATATTACCAAAAGTTAAACTTGCTGAAATGTTTGGTGTTCAGCTTAACACTTTCACTGCCAGCTCCGTAGCGTGTACGGAGACGCAAGTTTCACCCCGTGTTTCACCCCAGGGCCGTAGCATGTACGGAGCAATTAAAAGTCACTTTTTTATAGTATTTAATTGGCTCAACATTTTTTTTACTATTTTTCCGTTTATTTAAATGCCTTTATGCAAACTTTTATATGAAAAATTGAAATAGCACACAGGGCTCAATTTCTGAAAATCTGGTGGCAGCGAAAGTGTTAAAAAATACATAATTTAAATTTTTGAATCTTTAGTTGGTTCAAATAGATTTTTTTTCTCCTATATTAGTTTAATTTTGATTATTATTATTGTGATTTAAACTAAACAATAAATACGTAATTGAAATTAGTAAAAGTGTTTTGTTACAGCGAGTACTTACTTGTTAATTCTTCATCTAGCCCATTAGCCCTTTTTAGCCTAAAACTAAGATGGCATTCTTAAACAATCAAAAGTTTCAACATGAGTTTCTATAATAAATGATTAAATAATCATTAGAAACGTATATCATTGTAAAATGTATAATGTTCAATTTAATTTTCCAGATTCTCGGTCTAATAGTGGAAGGTAGACAAACTGATCGTCGCAGAAACAGCAGAGGCCATTCATATCGACGCTTAGACACTCTTGAACAAGCAATGAGTTCTAACACAGCGGCACCTCCAACTAAAATTATATATTGAAGTATATAAATACAATTTTGTGACAAACTTAGATGAGTTGGATGAGAACTTTTGTTTGTATAAGTTTATTTATTGAGTTTGATATTTAATTCAGATTTATCGAAAGTGAATCAATAAATTAAATGATTAATTCAAAAGAAAATATCACTAAGTTATATTATTTATTATTCTAGTCTATTTATTTTATTTTATATATTGTGTCTAGACATAAATGGGTTGAAGCCATTTCTTGTTCATAAAAGCTATATAGAAATAGCTACTTGTAGAAATACCACCTTTCTACTTGTAGAAATATCTTTCTACTTGTAGAAAAGTCTTCTCGCTACTTGTAAAAATACCTACTTTCTACTTGTAGAAGTACATACTTGCCACTTATAGACATACCTACTTGCTACTTGTAGAAATACGTACTTTCTACTTACAGAAATACCTACTTTCTACTTGTAGAAATACCTTATTATATTTTAATAAATGTTACATAATAATATTTTTAAAAGAGCAATTAATTTACGGTGTCAAGTACAATAATAGATGTCAATGTTTAATCTGTGATTAAAATTAACGATATAGGTTTTATATTTGTTTGTTTTAAGAAAATTATAATTTGTATAAATTTGATGTAATTGTAAGATATAATATTTCTAATTGAGAACAATTAATCAATATTTCACTGATCAACAAATGATATTTCAAGAATTTGAAAACTTTCAGAATTCTTACGAATATTATAAACATAAAATTACTGCTATGAATTTGTATATTTAATTTTTTTTGGAATAGTTTTAATGTATTCATTACATTTTGATTATTAAATGTAAAAATATTGCTGTACTTACAAAAAAACAATTTTGTAATTTTATTCTGTTTAAAACTGTTCATCTATTTGTACTCAATAAAGTCAGACCACTTCATGTTGTTGTAATGTGTTACCTACCTACTACTACCTACCTACCTACCTACTTTGTCCATTATATTATTAGTTTTTTGACAGGTCACGCCCATGAAGTTTTGTATTGTTTACGTTAAAATGTTATACAAATAATGTTGTTCTTCATGGAAGGGTACCGCCTACTTAGTGATGTGCCACACATGATTACGACGATTGTGACACCGATTACAAATAATCGGTAAAAAAAAATGCTACGAATATTATATCTGCTAAAGAAAAACTCTTCTACAATGTTAAATAAGGTGTAGTTAATATGTTATTTAAATATAAAGACATGTAAACTTTATATAATATCATTATTTAAAGTTTTATTTTGTTCTTAGGTTATACAGGCATTATTTCTTAGGCATACAAGTAAAATAATTAATTTAAATTGATTTTATTAACACTAGTCGTCAGAATAATAATTTATACTAGATTCGTCCGATGAGGAGTCTTGTAATATTAATGATTAGCTCTTCTGTACATATATTATCAAATATATGATTATAATAAATACAGACGCAATCACACGGGTTTACGTTTATTTTCAAAAAACTAAGACAACATTAAATCAAAATGTATTTCTTTATCTGTTAATGTATGTAGGTAGGTATGTAATTCGATTAATGATGTACTATAATCGGAATGGTATCGCATTCGAGAATCTTAAAGACATCACTATAAATGTCAATCGTCGAGCTGTCAAAAGACTAATATAAACTATTTCCATTACCTTTAATTTTGTTATTGTTAGTATTTATGGATTTATATAATATCAAATTTTATGTACAATGGTTTTTATTTCTTTAAAATGGCAACATAGTTCTACGAAACTTCAGTTTTTACTTTTTTATTCTTGGCTACCTCCAGAAATGATTTCTATTATTTATTTATTTATTTATTTATTTATTTATTTACCTTCACGCCATATCCCTTGCGGGGTAGCCAGAGACGACGGAGCGCCAAACGCTACGGTCTCTGCATACCTCTTTCGCCTCGGCCACAGACATCAACCTCTTCATACATGCCCTCCGGGGGGTCCTCATGCTTTTTACGTGACCTTCCTCCAGTATCGTAGCTACTGTGTTTTCGAAGGTCACTCGAGGCCTCCCCCTGTCTCTCTTACCGCTCACTTTTCCCATATAAATCTTTTTTACCATTCTTTCATCACTCATTCGTTCAACGTGCCCAAACCACCTGAGCACGTTCTTCTTCATTCTCACCGTGACATCTTCGCTAGTACCTGCCATTCTGTGGATCTCTTCATTGCGGATTCGATCAGCTAGACTGACTCCGCATATTCTGCGAAGAGATCGCATCTCCACAGCATTCATCTTTCTTACATTCTTCTTCTGTGTTACCCACGTTTGGCTGCCGTATAACAGCGTCGGTAGCAAAACTGCATTGTGTACAGCCAAACGTGCAGCTATACTGACGTTTTGCCGTCTCAACAATGCAGTCAAAGCACCATTGACTCTGTTACCGACAGCAATACGTCTTTCCACATCCATTTCGTATCTTCCGTCTCTGCTAAACATACTTCCCAAATATACCACTTCATTCACTTGTTCTATTATCTTATTATTCACGTTGATCTTACATTCTGTTCTTTCTTCATTTCTTTCAAATATCAGAACCTTCGTCTTATCTACATTCAGGTTAAGACCATTAATTTCACACCCATCTTTCAAAGTGGTGACCAATGCCTGCAAATTGCATTCTGATGATGCAATGAGCACCGCATCGTCTGCATATAGCAAGCAATTGACCTTAAGGCCACCTACTTTCACTCCCATGTCACTATCTTTCACTCCTTGGAGACAACTATCCAAATACAAATTTCTATTATAAATACTATTTAGATTAGGACTTTACTTGATTTCGGTAGACAAAAATCGTGTAAGAATTGTTATTTTGAAGTATATTTCTATAAATATTTCTAATCTAAACATTACACTAATATTAAAATTGTACAAAGTCAACTAGTGCGTGTTTTTAACCATTTTGACCAAATAAATTTTAATTTGTATAAAACAAGAACAATTTTACGTTCGTTGCGCTAGATGGCGTTGTCCTTATTTAATATAAATCGAGTTTACTTTAACGCGATCAAGTTGGTGAAAAAACTCGCACTACGCACACTGATTTATGGTTAGTTAGATATAGTAAGGTTATTTAGCGGACAGACTAATTTATTTAAAGATTTAATATTTAATATTAATTATTTTCTTCGAATTAATTAATTTATTACGGTCAATAGAAAGGTCCCGAATACATTATATAATATACATTTATTTGATGTATTTTTCTCTGTGGATTAACTGATGCGGGTGAATTGATCATCTCTGTTATACTATTTTAGTACTATCTATCGGAAAATTTAAGAAACTATTTAGAAACGTGCAAAAGAACAGGTTTTCAATTCAAATTCATGACCACTTTATGCCACGAGATGGCGCTGTAACAAAAAATATAGATAGTAATAAAAGTGGTCATTTTTTTGCTTTTATTATTAGATAGATACTAGAATCTTATTTGATTTTAGTTATACAATTACTATCAACATATATACACACATTTGCTTCAGTTTCCACTTTTCAAAACTCTATAAAACAATATTCATGTATGATCTAACACAAAACCACAAATAACAAATGCGTTTATATAAAATTTACACCTGTCTGTACGACCGTGTTGAGGTTATATGATAAAAAGAGACAAAGACACACACACACACACACACACACACACACACACACATACACACACACACACACACACACACACACACACACACACACACACACACGTGTGTGTCCACACACAGAGAGATGCACGCACACACAGCACAGTGATGATTTCTACTACCCGTAAGTCTTAAGGGAGTTCGTTTCAAAAAATATTTTATAAATTCAGAACTCATAGCGTGAATAAAATTTTTATCAACACTAAAATTACAAATTTTAAAAATCTGATAGAGAAGATGGGCGCACGTAGAATGTATAAACGGTTTTTTTTATTTGACCTCAGGGACATTTCAAGTTAAGAATGCAGAACTCCCTAGTCCCGATAAAGGCGAAAGACAAGGGATTTTATAAAAAAATCTGCATTTCATTTGGGTTGGTAATAAATTTTTATTTTGAAAGAAATAGGTCAGAGAAAAAGTCTTTGTTATATTGAGCGAAGCGAGCGGAGCGCTCTACTGTAGACTTTTTCACAAAACTACTTGACGGAAAATTATGAAAATTTGCAATAAAAAAACACACACGCAAGGTTTTACAAAAAACAGTTTTGAAAAACATCGTTGAGGAATAATCGTTAAAAAACTCAAATCTCCTACATTACCGACATTGTCCAACATTGTCCATTGATAACGATGAGTCTTTTTTTTTTTTTTTTATTTATTATTTTTTTTTTTGTGTCTCTGCTGTTAGCCCTACTGTCCATGACAGCGTCACCGGTGGAATGGACGGGTGCAGAGACCCGCCCTTGAAAAAGGGGGGCCTGAAAGGCCACAGGGGAACGCGCGTCCTGAGGGTGCCTCCTGTGAGGCTCGGACCACGGCTCAGAACGCCGTTAGGTGGCAGCGAGGGTTGGATGTGGGTTAGGATTTGACACTAACGTCCTCCGACGGCAGAACGCCAGAGCAACGTGCTTGGATGGGGGCCTCGTCTTCGCCGGCGAAGACGCTGTATGAGTGTGTATGTGTAGTATTTATGTTCGCTTTGCCGCTTTTACGTAGCGTTCCCTAACGTAATCGCGTCGTCCGGATCGAAAAGTACCGACTTGGGTCTTCTCTTTCTGAGTTTAGGAGTCTTACGGGCCGTGTATCCTGTGGCCTTAACTACCAGCGGGTTTGGGTGTCCCACAGCATTGTCAAAGTAGCTTTTGGAGAGCCCCTTGAAATACTGTGCGATCGTCGGTAGCTCTAAGTCTCTGTGCAAGTCGATATTACGCATATACCACGGTGCCCCAGTGGCGAGTCGCATGAATCTGTTCTGAAGCACCTGAAGGGGCTTCAGGTTCGCGTGAGCGAAGGCAACGCTTGCATAGGACATGACGGAGCGTATGCAGGCTTTGTAAAGTGTGACCTTATTTCTAAGGGACATTTTACTCCGCTTGCCTAACAGGGGATAAAGTCGCCCTAGGATAAAGGCCGCTCTGTTGCGAACGTCCTCGACATGTGAAGTGAATACTGGCTGTTTGTCCAGCGTCATTCCTAGGTACTTGGCCTTGTTTTTCAAAGGAATCGGTTTGTAACGATGAGTCATTACACTGAGCCCATTTCGCTCAATATGCAAACGGCACCCGAGATTTCGCGAGCGCAGCGAGTCGAAATTGAAAGTCTGTTGGAGCCCCTAGTATATAAATTGAAAGTTGACATTTTGTTTACAACGGGTACAGAACCACGACAAACAATACATTCAAAAAGATTTTATTATGATTTTTTACTAAACGAGTTTTTCTATGACTTATATTGGAAGACCCTAATAATGTCTTAATTAGTAAAAGAATTTCGGATTCTATTTCGAAATGCTTTTGTTTTGAAAAGCTTTTGTTTTGTTTTGAAAGCTCTCCAGATACATAATATATAAAGATGCAAAGATACTAACTAATATAATATAATAATAAAAAATATAATTTAAATTAATTAATTATTATATAAATGTTATTCGAATTGAATTAATATCGAGATGTCAAGATGTCAGACTGTTTGATCAATTGGGTTGGAGGTTATATTGACATTAAATAACGAATTATAAAATATGGAAATTGAAAATTATGTTCCCAAACAAAGAAATAGCAATATAATAAAATTTATTAATTTCTCATAAATTATTTGTAAACGGCTTCCATTTATTAAAATGTTGATTTGGAAGCTAAAAAGTTCTAACTACGTACATACATTAAGAATCTTTTATTCTATCATAGAATAGTTAAAGTTTTCTTTAACAGTAACATTACGACATTACATATACGGGATTAAAATATTCTAATCCTGTCTATAATAAATCTTTCTCATTTAACATTCTCTAATAACGTGTTAATATTAATATAAATTAAACATTAATAAATACAACTAAACACGATATATATACATATATACATATATATATATATATATATCTATTAAATGTATACAAATGAGATTAAACCCAAGACGTGAAAATCCTAAGAATCGTACTCAATACGTTTCGATAAAAGTCGAAGAAAATATAAAACACTTGAAGTGCTTTCCGCGTACTTTGATTGTAAAGAGTATAATGAAATTCACCAATGAAGGTGATTCTTTCATTCCTATTTTATTTTATCCTTTCCACCTTTTTATACGGCGGCCTTAATGCTAAAAAGACATTCTCTACCATTCAATCTTAGCATGTACTGGGGAGGGGGAAATATAAAATATTATATTATTAAAGGGGGAATAAAATATTTGCATAAGTAGAAAAGCGTCACTTATTTGAACTTATTTCCTTGCGCTCAACATTTTACTTTATTGCATAGGATGAAAAGTTCGCTGTAATATTTTTATTTTATTCAGTTCAAAAGTACCCATTCCCTCTCATCGCTTTCAATGGTTCGAGCGGTCGCCGAGATTTACGTTCATTTATAGTCGAGCGAGCAAACAAAATAACAACAATTGTAAGCTATGATAATTTTGAATAACCGAGTAACAAATATAAAGCAATTTATTACAAATCAAAGATTTGATTTGAATATGTAAGTTACGAGATTCACCAGACGCCAGAACAAATACTGAATTTGATTTAACATTAAATGTACTGATTTAATTTGATAAGACATTTTTTGGGAAATATAATATAAGAAAATTAGGTTATTGATATCTCCTTACAAATGGAGGAAAATTGTAGGATGAATTTTTTGATATTATTTTTTAGTATAAATAATATTAATCTTGAGGGGTTTCGAATTTACTTGATAAATAATTTAATTAAATAAGAATTAGTTAATAAAGTAAATACAACGTGTATTTACTTTGTATTTACTTTTACAAATGATTGTTAATGATAGTGAGTTAGTGAATAATCATGGTTAATCAGTTCTTATAAAATCCATTTGTTTTTGATATGAGTATTAAAGTTTTGACGTATTAAGAATTTGTTGTTAAATATCTATTGAGAACACTAATTAATTTCGGTGGCACTGCCTCGTAGTATAATACAATAAGACAAAATACTACGAAATTTAATTTAAATTAACCAGTGAGCCGTATTAACGTCCGCTAGATGTCTTACTTTTTTAAAAATTTAAGTTATAAAAATCTCCTTAAAAAAGTTAAGCTTCCAATAATGCCCCCATTTCCAATATTGCATAGTTATTATAGTAACAGTTTCTATTTTTGTGTATTGTTAGTTGAATGTTTAAGACAATGACAAGAAATGTAGAAATAAGTTATAACAAAACTTTCTTACACTTTAATATACTTTGATGTTTTATTAATGGTGAGTTTATTTTTATATATTATTATTTTTAATCATTGGCGATATTAAACTACATCTCAGAGATGTGAAGGCAACTTTAACATATTCAAGTTATATTTCATCTATATACTCATATATATAAGCGATTTACCACGCACTGACTCATCACGACATCTCCATAACTATTAGTTCGATTAACTTAAAATTTTACATAGTTACTTCTTTTGTGACGTAGACGTCCACTAAGAAAGAATTTTACGGAATTCCTATCCGAACGGATTTCAACTTTTTGCATTTCGCCAAGTTTTAAACCTGTAGGAGTTATACACTTAACGCGGGGGTAAATGTTACTATAGCAACGGTTACCATAGACAGTGTTATCAAATCAGACCCTTCCTGAACTCTGTTACAGATAGAGTTATTTTTATTATTGCGATCCGAATGTATTTAATAAGGTATCACACGTTCCTCAAGTCTCATTCATTGTACTTGAACCTTTAAAGATGGTAAGCTATTGGTAAAGTTCAGTAAAACTTTACAATCTTTTAAGTTAACCGGAAGAAAGAGAGAGAGAAAGATATTAATCATTCCAAACATTATTTTTATATTGGGCTATTAGTAATAAGCGAACAAAGTGAGCGGAGCTTTTTACTGGAGACTTTTTGCATTCTTTGTCACGAATTGGCTCGAAAACTACTTGACAGAAAATTATGAAACTTTGCAAACAAAAAGACACACATTAGGTGAAGGTTTTTAAAAAAAAATTTTTGAAAAATGTAAAAAAAAAAAATTTTTTTTAAATATCATGTCAAAAAACTGATATCCCATTGAAGTCAATCGGAAACGATGAGTGAATACACTGGGCTCGCTTCGCTCAATATGCAAACGGCACCCGAGATTTCGCGAGCGCAGCGAGTCGAGTCGAGTCGAGTCGGGTTTGTTGGCGCCCTAGTGTAAATACCTTGTTAAAATGAAAATACCGTTTATGACAGGAACAAACAATATACATCGGACCTTGTTTGTGATGTTTGTATTTTTACCCACGTCTACTATTATTTCTATTCTGTTCTTTGATCAGACTATTCGAAGAGTGTATCAATAACATATTATTTACTTAATACGTTCCAGTGTCGCTTACAAATAACTATATTATGGTTGTTGTTGTGTTTGTTTTTTAATGTTGGTATGAATAATAAATAAAAATATACGTTATAATATAGTTTAATATTTGTATTAAAAGTGTTATCTTCGATATTTTATTTGTTAGCCGGCAGATGGTGTTCGACCTTCAAATAAAAACAACCCAGGATTGATCGTAACGCAATATATATTTTAATATTAAATTTAAAATATTCATCAATGTACTTAAATATACATACAATAATAAGAATTGTATATATATCATTTTATAATATAACGCTTATAGAGTGAGCTAACTAGTGAGTGAGTTGGTTGAAAAGCTAGTGAGTGAGTTGAAAAGCTGTTAATTTAGAATTACAAACAGACACTTTAATTTTATTTATATATAGATATAGAAATTAAGTGAATCTGACATCAGCGTCTGACGGATTGATTGCTAAATTGATAAATAAAATAAAATGATTGATAAAATACAGTTGCTGCACTAAATGTTAAGGAGTACGAAGTGGATATCAATACTAATAAATGATGGACACAAGGTGATAGAAATTTTTTTTTTGCTTGTGCTGTTGTGTGTGTGTGCGTGTGCGTGTGCGTGTGCGTGTGCGTGTGCGTGTGCGTGTGCGTGTGCGTGTGCGTGTGCGTGTGCGTGTGCGTGTGCGTGTGCGTGTGCGTGTGCGTGTGCGTGTGCGTGTGCGTGTGCGTGTGCGTGTGCGTGTGCGTGTGCGTGTGCGTGTGCGTGTGCGTGTGCGTGTGCGTGTGCGTGTGCGTGTGCGTGTGCGTGTGCGTGTGCGTGTGTGTGTGTGTGTGTGATATCTGATAAAATAATATCAATTTATTCTATTAAAAACTCATAAATTAAGAAATATATTATATTATTATTTGATCCACTCATCGATATATTATTACTCTTGTAATAAACTCTCCTTAATATCAAGAACTGGAAGATAATATGGAACACATTTTCCGTGTACATAGTAAGGTTTCACTGATAGCTGTTCTGATGGTAATAGATCACGTTACATACAAAATAAAATAAAATAAATAACACATTGAAATTTGAAATCAAATTCGTCCTTTTAAGGTCTTAACACTAAACCTACCAAGTACCGGTCAAATTGACCGATCTTAAACTTTTGTAAAACTTACACATTTTTAAACGTTATAATATCCTTATAAAACTACATGACAATTCTTGGAATATGTATATAATATTTTCTACACTCTTTACTTTTAGTTATTTCCATTATTATCTGCTTTATATAATAAAATAATTATTATTTACCGATCAATTTGACCGCGTGCGGTAGGAACAGTTACACAAGAATTGTCGGTAGGCTTAGTGTTAAATTAAGAAACTTAAGGTTAACATTATAACGCAATCATTTTATGTTTAGTACATTTAGGTAAGTTTTGGGCTCAAAAAGAAATTCTGAAGGGGAACTATGCCTTACATCTGAAAAAAATTGTGTTTGACACATGCCTCTTACCATGTTTACTATATGGTTGTCAAAGCTGGGTATTCACAAACAAAATAAAACAAAAAATCAAATGCACACAAACTGCAATGGAGAGGAGTATGTTAAAAATTAGAAAAATTCACAAAATAAGGAATGAAACTATCAGACAAAAAACGAAAACTACTGACGCTCTCAATCACGCACTCAAACTTAAATGGAAGTGGGCAGGTCACATCTCACGGTACACTGATCAAAGATGGACCATAGAAACCACGCGATGGAAAGGCCCAAGGGGGAAAAGAAACATAGGAAGACCAAGAACAAGGTGGGCTGATGACATTGTACAAGTTACAGGGGACAAATGGATGGAAATAGGCAAGGACAGGGATAGATGGAAAAAACTGGGGGAGGCCTTTACCCAAGACGGGGTCCATATTTCAAAAAAAGAAGACTAACATACTAACAATCAATATAAGAAACTTACTAACATTACTAACTTGGTTTGAAATGTAACATAAGGAATATGGAATAAATGGCTTATTATTATTATTATTATTATTACATTTAGGTAATAATATTTCAACAACTAATTAAGCTAGTAATATGATTGTTATTTAATAACATCAAAGCATCCACTAATCATCAGTTATCTCCTTATTATTAATTTATAACTTACATTTATTTTACTTATTACATGATTATTCAATAATTTCTTCTGTTAATTACATTATAAAAAGCAAATTGTCACAAAAACCTCACAGAAGTTATCTGGGCCAGTGATCGTTCGCAAGAAAAGTATTATTTTTAAGTAAAGTATATTAATAGTAGTTTATCTTATGTATTAAATTTTAGTTTGAATTTAATTTAATTGAGCTAAGCGAACGAAGTGAGCGGAGCGTTTTACTGGAGACTTTTTACATTCTTTGACACGAATTGGCTCGAAAACTACTAAAAACTACTAAAAATTATGAAACTTTGCAATCAAAAAGACACACATTAGGTAATGATTAAAAAAAATAAATATGTACTCGAAAAAAAAAAAAATTTTAATGTCTTGTCAAAAAACTGATATCCCATTGAAGTCAATGGGAAACGATGAGTCAATACACTGGGCTCTCTTCGCTCAATATGCAAACGGCACCCGAGATTTCGCGAGCGCAGCGAGTCAAAATTGAGGGTTTGTTGGCGCCCTTAGTTTATTATAGATTTTAATCTATAATATATTTTTATACAACAATATTTTCATTTACTAAAGTACGGTTGATTTAAGTAGTATTTTTTGAGCGCATTGAAATATTCGTTGTTTTTTAATTTATAACGTTTTTGTAAATAATCTGGTTATAATTTAAAATGTTTGGTTTAAGAGTTTTAACCATTCTTGTACCATATGTATTATTAGTATTTGTTATAAATAACAAAATATAGATAGGCTTACTAACGCCATCTTGTGGCAACTATGTCAACTGTATTTGTATATTCGTTCTTTTACTTCAAATAAAGTTCTGTGTCGTTGGGATTCCGTGAAAGCAAGTCGTTTTATTAATTATCAATTTATCACAGTATTAGGCACACAAAAATTTTCAGTATTTTCAATTCTAAGATTATTAAGTCTAGTTTTGTATGTAAGAAAAGATGAATCGTTAACTTCGCTTAATATTTTGTAGCAGAATTTGTCATAAATGTTCATGATATTACAATACTTAAATAATTCTTTATCGTTATATTTCAGTCTGCTCAGGATCTGCCTGGGAACCAACAATTTTAATATTCTAAGCTGAATTTTATGAATTTCTTTGAAATATGTTTTGTAGGACCGTCCATAACTACTTAATCCATAATTGATATCTCAATCTGCTAGAGCCATATTTATTTATTTATTTATTTATATATTTTCCATTTTGAATCCATACCAGCGATCACTTGTGTACGTCAAATGGAAGTGACAGGAGGCTATTTTGATATCGTAAGTACCTAAATAAGCCCTTCTATAAAACACTAACCAACTTAAAATAAGGCTACGAGGGTTCTAAACGTACCCTGGTCTGAGAAGAACCACACAACAAACTCAGCCAGGTTTTTTTAAAATATATTTTTTTATTGCGATCCTGTTTCACAAACGTCAATATATTTAGTATATTTGCCTTTTAGTGCTAAAAGGCAGCTTATTTTTTAGCACAAATAATTGACTGAAAGTAGGCCGTAATTTTGAGCATACATGTTCTATATGGGGTTTCCAGTTAAAACGGTTATCAATTATAAGGCCAATATACATATGTTGACTAACCAGTTCTATTTGCGGGCAAGAGCAGTTACAAATAATATTATGCAAACTCTGATAAGTATGAGCAATGACAGTTGGTGAAATAGCAGCTTTATTTTGCGATTAGTGAATATGAATACGGTTATAGTTAAAAATATATTATCAGAGGCCTACGTAGGTAGTTATCTGTGATTATAAATATGCTTCGACTGAAATATTTTGTTTAATACTTCATGCTAAATGTATTACTTATGAAATCATAACGATAAATTGGGAATAAAAAACATACTTATTAAGTGATATCTAGTTCACCTCATTTCTTTGTAATATATTTCTTATTTTCTATCTCTTAGATAAAATTCCAAAAAGTAATTCAATTATCATTGAATCGAATAATTATCAGTCAGTAACTACATTTTAAATATTTAAAAACCATTATGTGGTTCTTATTATATCATTATCTATATATGATATAATGGGACATTTCAAATAAGATATAGTAGTTGAAAATAGTAATTAAGATAATTGACTTACTAGTGTGAATTGATGGTCCCTTGTTTGATTCTCGCAAATACAAATATGTGTACGATAATTTAACAGGTGGTGAAATTAAATAAAACATCTCAAATGAAACCTGTTTATCTTAAAATTCATGAAAAAATATTTTTTTGTAAAAAACGATAATAAATTAGGTTTATTTTAAAATATTTAATGTCTAAGACAATTATTAATTATTATTGATGTGGTGCTGTCTCGGTCACAATCAGGATTAACACAATATAAGTATTTTTTTTACCTTTACTTGATGAATGTGCCAGTGCTTAGGTGAATGCTTATAAATGTAGTTTATTGAAATAATGTATTCTAATCAAAGTACTGTTAGTTAAACAGGCGAAGGCAGATATTTGAATATGTAATAATAAGTTATATATATAGTATGTAATAATAATAAGTAATCTGTTGTTTAACTTATAGCTGTTTTATGTAAATTTTAGGTCTTACACATGATATATGACACGACACGGCACGGCACGGCACGGCACGGCACGGCACGGCACGGCACGGCACGGCACGGCACGGCACGGCACGGCACGGCACGACTAATGATATTCTTTATTGGACAAATACAAGATACAGAAAAAAAGGAATAAAAAAACTCAAATGTAAAAAGTACAAAAGGCGGCCTTATTGCTAAAGACCAATCTCTTCCAGAAAACCTCTGAGTAGAGGACATAAAATATAAACGTGGATATAGGTACTGTACTAGAGAGAATACACACGTACATACATATTACATACATATATATATAATACAACATACATAATATACATAAATATATATTCATATTTATTTATTTAACAATAAAGTTTTAGTTATTATTTACTTTATGTTATTCTACATATTGTAATAATACTGTTTATTTTTAGCTTAATTAAAATTTTCTTTTTTTAGTATATTAATTATTTAAAATCTAAATGTAAACAATCATTCTTAAATAATTTTATATGTTATATGCAAGTAACAAAATTCGGCGTTATAAGGTTTTTATCGGTACTTGTAATTATGCCACCATTTTGTAAACAAATGAAGGTGAAAAGCATTGGCAATTCCACTAGGCGTTATGTAACACCGAATGGAATTGGTTATCAGATGTGGGAAAGAAGTTTTGGCCTTGGGAGAAACACTTTAACAAAGTCAGGAATGTAATATTATTACCAAAATGATTACGATATTAACTATTGACCTCTAAATTACTCATGAACACACAGTTTGCTCACTAGAAAATCCCTCTAAATTACTAAATAATTCAAGAAAAGATTTCATTAATTTTAGCCACTAGAAATAAAATTACAAATCAAATTACCGTAATAATGCTAGAATATTAATTTAAAGATTTAATTAAATACTGATTCCTGTTAAATGAACATTTAAATATTGGGCGAGCAATTATTTATAAAGAAGTATTGGCTAATTTTCCACTCAAGTGGATGTAAAACGGATTTTTCCATTAGTTTTTGATTAGGTACAACCTTGACAGAGAGAGGCTATTACAGTTAGAAACGATTTCTTTTGGTTATGTGCAATTTAACCTTATTTATTAACATATAAATATCTAGGTTTATTATAAAATAGTAACGAGGTGAGACGCATTGCTGAGACTGATATATCTATATAGTTTATTTTTATAGGTGCAGAAGCTTATTTTTTTAGAAAATGTCTACAAAATTTAATTTAATTCAGAATAAGTAATGCCTTGTTTTAGAGAGAGTCTCAGAAAAAAAGCTCTAGCTGTAGCTCTAGCTCTAGCTGTTATAACTGATAACTAGCGTTGTGATAGTCTAACTGATTTGTTTATTAAAACTGAGTACAGACGGTCCACGTGATGGATAGCGATATGGGAAATAGGTATTGAGATTTATCAATGCGTTTCCACCCATGGAGAGAAGGACGAATACTAGAATATACTATGATGTAAAAACAATATGGAGCTTAAAGTTCTCTCACTAACGGTATGAATCGTAGCTATAAAAACTACTTTGTACCCATCCTATTCTGCAAAAGCCCGTATACGAGTAGAAGTCTATTCTGTTACTTCTAACATTATGGCTTAGGTTTTACAATTACTTTAAAAAAGTAATTAATAAGTCGACGAACGATCAACATAAAAATTAATAGTGAAATATAAATTAGAATCCGTACATACAAACATTGTCTGAGTTTTTTACTACTACATAATTCATTATATTTAATTAGGAAAAGTGACAAATCGTGTAAGAGTGCTTTGAGTATTATATCGTATTTTATTCGTTAAATATCACGTTTAACTCGGTATCTCTAAAACGTGGAACAATAAATATAAAATATTTCTATTTAGCGGTTTCTTGTGGTCGATTTCTTTGGAGTTAATGTCATATCGGGAAAAAACTTGTTTAAAATTCCCTATTAATATTTGTTTCACATATATTGCTGATTAGTTTACGTTTCAAACATTGTAGATAAGATACTACATATTAGTTAACATTTATAATATTAAATATACCGTCTAAGGGTGAGCCAGTATACATGTGTGCGTGCTACGTCGTGGGCTTAAACTATTGTAATATAAAATTCATTGCCTCAATATACACCATACAATTCCGATTCCGATTCCGATACAAAGGCGATATTATAAAGAAAATATTTTATATTAAACTTTTCTTTTCACACACAAGAATCACTTAAAATGAAAACAGTTATACATTATAGTTTAGATTTCATATCAATCGGACGTAAAACTCTTTTTTTTTTTTTCTTTTTATGGCTTCAATTACGTAACTCTATTCAGTGCTGTTCTGTCATGTATGCGGCGCTGTCATTTTCAATTTGATTGATGCAAACCAAGTATCACTTCGTAGATAAATAATATAATGATAGTATAATATTACTAAATAAAAATGACCTTAATACTCTTGATCTATAATCGACTGTTTTATCGCCATATAATTAAACCCAGTCCATCGCGTTTGTCAATTGAACTTAGGTACGATTAATTGATAGAATACTCAGCAGATATTTTTTTAAATATATTTTATTAACATACCTTTGTTTGATTATTATTTTCTGTTTTTGATATATATTTAATTAAAATTAAATAATAGTGAAACAATTGTTTGATTGACGTCAAGTTCAAAGATTATATTTTCAATTTGAGATTTTCCGGTAAGATCCGGAAGGTATTGGATTGTATGTGTAAGAATGTAGCTACATTATAAAGTGATACTATAAAAACATAAAAAAAAGTAAAGACCTCAAAATATTATTTCAATTATCAAAATATCTAATTAAAAAGAGCTTCTTGTCATGATTCAAGAGACGAAGTGGTTATTATAATTGGGTGTCATTTGTACAACGGACTTCCTGAAAATGTCGTCAGACAACGTAAATTAAAATGTCGCCAAAGTTTTCCTAATTACTGGCCATATTATGTTATATTAATTATGACGATTCTAAAATGTTTTTGAATAAAGGGACTTGGCGTTTCAGCTGGTTTCACTTTAATTTAATTTGTATTTTATATTTTTACTCACCTAATCACTAAAATAAGTATTTAAAAAATACTGGACACAACTCACTGACCACAACTTCAATGTAGTGAACTATTATTTAAAGGATTTAATGCATTAGCAAAATATTTATATTTAAAATTTCACAATAAACATATGGTATACACATTTTTTCTTTAGGTTTTAATGAATGTGACATTAAACAGTCCATATATTATTTTTTCTTAACAAGCCCAATATTTTTTGGAAGGAAATATTAATACTTTATTAGAATGACTCATAAATGTTATATTACATTTGTTTTATTTAATTACTCGAGGTTGTTTGGTTTGTAATGTACATATAGCTTTAGTAATATGAAGATATGGAGGTATATTATTTTCTACAGACTCCGATGTGTTAGACCCTGGATCGACGTGCCTAAATCCATTGCAAATATAAATTACTATGAGGTTGGAATTTAATATAAAGTACCCTAAAAATGTAATAAATTTGCATTACTATTTTTTTAACACAATCACAACATAACTTTGAATAAAAGTCGCTTTATAATTTGCCAAAATATTTTTGCTATATAAACTTCGGAATAAATAAATAAAATCGAGTGTAATAAAAATATATTTTAAATATTTTCATCTTTTGCAACTCGCTGTAAATCTGAATATTATTTTTATAAACGTAACATTTATATCGAAGAGTTCTTTAAATGAAGCATAAAAATATTTACAGACACTGACATTTTTTAAACAATAATAATTATACAACATATATTATTTTTAAGTACTTTTTGTAAATGAACCAAAAGGCATGTGGCAAAAAGAGTGCTTGGTATGGTAATGGATGGATGGACAGGTAGGGGACGGCCGAAGAAAAGATAGATGGATCGCGTGAAAGACGATATAAAGGGGAAGGGAGTGTGTACAGAGATGACGAGTAACAGGAGAGTATGGAAGAAAAAAACATACTACGTCAACCCCCAATTGGGTTATCCTATTGGGTTATGTCCTTGTTCATAAGTACAAGAAGATGTTGAGTCCTATAAGTCATGAAATAAAATTTCGTTTCGTTCTTTTTTTATCAAATAATAATTGCCGCAGATATGGAGAAAGTTTTCTAAAACAATTATTGTTCATACTTAAAGCAATTCCAACCCTGAATATACAATTGTAACATTAAGTTACTGAACTTTCACCTTTTAACTTTTATGTGTAATGCTGTCACATAATGCTGTTTAATATCACTGAAGGGACATTCTTTTAATCAAACAATGTTTTTAAAGTAACATTTTATTATATGTATTTCCCTGGTGTTTAATTAAATCAGAATTTAACCGACTATTTCGAACCCATTCAGGGTTTTTAATCACGAGTCCTGTGAATGAATTCCTGCGTGTCAGTTCACGTCTTAATTCCGCCATGGGATCAAAACTAGTATATAAAGTTCAGATATAATTAACGTGCAAATAAATATAATAGGAATCAGGAAAGCTTAAATACAAATATCAACATTTATATATATCATTATAGTATGTTTTATACGAGAAAAAGTCGTAATTTTATGCAAAAAATTATATATACTTATTAACTCATTTTGCAGGGTTGATAGTAAATGTATACGTCCAGTGGTAGCCTACTAAGGGACTGACTACACTGACCTTTTAATGACAAAAATTTATTCAAAAGTGCGCGTAAATGCCTACTTGAATAAAGATAATTTGAACTTGGAACTTTGGAAAATATGTCGATTAATCAACTTAGGGTATGTCTATTCATTTACATATAACATGTGTATTTTTACGTACTGTACGTCGCTTGCTATTGTTAGCTGGATTGTATCTCACAATATTGTTTGTTGCTGAATCACCCTTGTCACTGCGTGGGGTTAGGCAGGGATTCTACAGCCCGCCCTGGTGGGAGGGAGAGGTGTGCCGACGTGGTTCATACTTTGAGCTGCTATTCTTCTGCTCTCTGTTTTAGGAAATATGAGGTGTGTATAAGTGAGGAATGTAAAAGGTTTCATTCTTTTGGTAGTTCGGAGGGACGAAGTAGACACTTGCGTTAACATTCTATATAAATTCAATAGAATTTAAATCAAATTCTAGGAACTGAATTACTAATAATTATTTACACATTAATAAATTTTATTTGGTTTTATATTATTATATTTGTCGGAATGTTAATTTATTAAGTATAATTACTTCTCTTTTTTAGTCTACTCAAAGATGAGTGAATAAAAAACCTTTTATATTTAATAAACAGAGGATTTTATAAAGACTTAATAAATGGTGTAATTTTTGCTTTTATAGTCTAGAGGTTGCGAGCTGATATTACTATAAAAAACAGTGCTTAATGAGGGATTTCTTAGAAGCCCCTTTAGCTTTGAATTAATATTTTCTTCAATTTTATATAGAATATTATCAGCCTTAATACAAAGGGATATTTAAACATAATAATAAAGTTTCTTTGATCCTTGTTCGTACAATCATTTAAAACAACATTACAAGAGTGCATGATAAACATTTTGTATACCCTATCTAATATCCTATATTATTTCCTTAGAATTTTTACAATATTACTACTACTACTACTATAAAGCAGTGTATTTTTATCGTATCACGTGTTAAAATGTTAGCATGTTTGTTCTGTGTAATGTATTTACTTCGTATGTATGTTATTGTATATCATTGCCCCTTGTGTGGTGACAGGCACTGGCTCCTACAACCTCACCTCACTGTATGTGTTCACACTCAATATCACCCTCGATAGGTAGGACAAATATTAAAGATATCATATATAATATATGCATTAAAAGATTCTTTATCTTTATATGTGATATGCATTCTGATTGGTTTATGTCCATAAAACTGGAAATAAAATTGTTAACGAATGATTCGAGTATAAAAATAGGATTACATATACAACTTTACTGAAGTTTTTTAACTTGGTTTTTAATAACTAATAAATTATTTCTGAATCAGCTTAGAATTAGACACAGGTTTGACAGCAAAAAGAGTCACGTTAAAGGAGTCCATTTAATTAAAGTCTAAACTTAAACATTATTATATTTACATTTATTTAAATTATCTATTTCGATTTGATAATTGATGTCATTAACTCTCTTAGGTATTGTTATTGCTGTTAATATATTTTAACATTTTTTATTGAAACAATATATGTAGATAACATATTTAATTGAGCGAAGTGAGCAAAGCGAGCGGAGCGTTCTACTGGAGACTTTTTCACATTCTTTGTCGCGAATACGCTCGAAGACTAATTTACGGAAAATTATGAAATTTTGCAATCAAAAACACACACATTAGGTAAAGGTTTTAATTTTTTTTTGTTAAAATGTCAGAGCATTGGCGAATAATCGTCAAAAAACTGACATACCATTGAAGTCAATGGGAAAAAATATTCGCGGGAAAAATTTGCTTTACAATGAAAACTTCAACATTATCGACATTGTCCACAACTATGAGTCATTATACTGGTCTCGCTTCGCTCAATATGCAAACGGAACTCGATTTCGCGAGCGCAGCGAGTCGAAATTGAGGGTCTGTTGCCGCCCCTAGTATTTAATATTTAACATGTTAATATAGAATGTCGATGTTTTATTTGGTTATAACGCGTTAAAGTTAATGTATTTACAAATACACTTATATGTTCCTGACTTGGAATGTTGGATGGGTGTGACAAAGTTATATAATAAATGTTTGAAAGAACATGGCTATAGTGAAGCCCGTGCAGCACAGGTTGAGCCGCAGTGTGGCTTGTCACTGTATGGTTCGAGTATGCTACTTGCGATGCCGAGCTTAGTTTACTCTAATACACAAAAGTATCTATTACTTTAGAATATTTAATGTACATGATTTTTTTAATACTCATTCTTTTCTTTCATCTTTTATATTTATTCAATTGGTTGGTGAAATCATTTAATTATAATTATCCCTGTATTATTCCTTTTATTTAAAACTTTTAAGATATTCCAAATTCTTTTTCATGTAAAAAATGTTATTTTATTTTCTTTTAATTAAGTAGACTTTGAATTTCTTTTTCGTTAGCTTAATTATTCATTACTTAAACGTATCATTCCGGGAGATTATCTTTTTTAAAAAATAAAGCAAAAAGTTAATTGTATGAGTGCACTCTCATAAAGCTATAAAAAAGATAAAAATAAATTAATCATCTTTAAATATCTTTTGCTATTTACTTCGTTACTTTAACAGCTTTTACTTTTTAATTTTTCCTCTTCATTAAAACATCCAGGGCTTTTACTCAAACAAAAACTTTCCTTTTCAACTTTTTCCTTTTTAACTAAACCAAGGAATGAAGAAACCGAATTAAAAACACGCGTCAAACAATCGGTATTTTGACTACTCAGTCACTAGCATCTGTCTTGGTATTATTTATTATATTTTATTAATTATTTTAAAATAGCAACCAGAATATGTCCTTTTTCATACACGGACTTACCTGAAATATTTTTTTTAAGGTAAAGAATTGTAGGTCTATTTGATTTTAATGAATTCTAAAACCAAGATAATGGAATAAAGATAACCTTCAAATAATGAATTTATAATTAAAACGAGAAGTGTATATAATAAAAATATGTTTACTTTAAACAAAACAACTTTTAATAAAAATGTTGTTATTTTAAACTTCGGGATCACGACTTTGTCAGATGTAAGTGTATCTTAAGACGCAGACAAATCTGGCAGTTACTTAGTTTGATTACTTGACAACAAGAATGCAACGCAATGAAATGCAACACAATACAATATATAATTATAAATGTTGTTAAATGCCACCTTCTTACAATATTAATAATGAACTCTTTGAAGTAAGAAAACAAAAGAATAACGTTCTATGATTTTTATATAAGTTATAAGTATAATGTACTTTTCGTGGACAAATTAACAATGAAATAGTATTTTTATTATACTCGTAGTATCTGGTAAAATATAGCTACGATCTGCACTTAACAAAGTAAACAAGACATTTGTTAATCTTATATTTGTATTTCCTTTACTTACTCTTGCTTTTAATTTTTAATTTAATAAAAGTACTAGGTATGGGATTTCCCACAGGTAACATCTTAGGAATATCATACAATTTTTATCAAATATATTTTGTCGTACGAAACAATACGAAAAGGAGGGTATGTGAAGAAAAAAATCTTTCGTGTATCTTAATTAGGAAGAAAAGTTTGAAAATTTAAAAGTCTAGGTTCTATATATATTATAATAAATTAAATATATATAGTTAATAACCGTCACTAGTTGTATTTTTATTTGTATTATAAGTGATATTAGTTAAAAGGTATGTGAACGGCGAACGGGAAATATGTTTCATCAAGTAGCCTGATGACAACTCGAGAGCGGATTACCGGTAAAACTAGTATTACTATCAAGATAATAGATTAAAGGAGTATTAATAATGACTTTATTTATAATAATATCTCGACATACACTGAACAATATTATTTTGATAACAAAGTTTTAATATAAAAAAAATATTAAAGGTCAAATCAATAACATATCTTATATCAAACACCTTCGATGAATGTTTTAATATGATGTTTTATAAATAGACATTAAGTCGAGGTATGACATCGTAATAAGAATATATTGAAATACATTATGAAGGAATTCAGTAATATCCTGAAATAGAAACTCATTTTAATGGAGTATTTTTCTTTTGATAATTTCTTACAATATTCATGAATTTCGTTTCGATTTTTTGTATAATTTTTCAGTAATTATAAAGATTTTCACAAATATGAAAAAAAATCAAAGTGATGTGCTAATAAAAATCGTAATTAATTACTAATACGGTTTATATATAATATTTATTTGTAGGTTGTAACCTTTAGTTATGTTATTATAATTTGCTTGAATTTGTAATATTGTGTGTAAATATAGTTAGCATCGCTTTGCATGCAAGATAATAAATTTTTATACAATATTAAACCAACAGAGCTAAAGTTAACTCAGTCTAGATTAAATATAAAGGAATATTTAGAACACGTGTAATGTAGTTCTTTAGCTATAATGTAGAATTCTTGTGATTTCTCGGTGTATGTTGGAAAAGAAGGTAAAATTGGCTTAAAATTACCTACATATCATAATAAGATATATATATATATATATATATAACTTCTTGTCTCAAAGAGTACTGACCAATACATCTTTTGTCTTTCAGATTCTTCTAAGAGACGTATATACTGATAACGCCCACCTCAGTCAAGTTCTCGATTTACTGATATCCAGTTCTTATGAATATTTATTTAAAATTATACACGAAAACAATGACAACTCTGTTTATTACATCAAAGGATATAACTCTGAGCGTTCAGTTTATAGATATCACTTTGATTTATGTCTGTTGTAAACTTGAATTGTAAATGACTGTTTGGTTTTAAGGAACTATAATCCTTAACTAATAAAAAAAAAAATACGGTTGGGTACATTATTTAAGTATTTTAATTCGATCTAATGATTGAAAATCTGTTACAATAAAAAAAATATTGCGAAATGTATCTTTATTTATAATTATATTAACTCGTACTGCATATTACCAATAAAATTAGAAATTAAAACTCTTGTCTATGGTTACTAGTAGAGCTTTGTCTATAGTCTGTTTTTAAGCGTGATTGTAGTTCCATTATTATATTTCCACGAGGTTACCATAACACATGTACTTTGTGCTAGTCTACAATAAGTCATTTTCATGATACACACATCATACTGGGCACTCTACTGGCTGGCCATGACAAATTCTATGTGCAATACACTTATTTATTACTGAGTTAAATTTGACTTGGCTTGGCTTTCAATTCCAAATTTATAAAAAAATATTGATATTATAACAATATTGATGGAACAACTTGTTATACAATTTATTAATATGGAATATACTGCGTGTTATTTAAATAAGTGTAATCAAAAGTGCTTTAAAAATTTATTAATCGTTTGACAGTTAATTTCTCAACGGTTTTTCGACATCCGTATAAAATATACTAGGATCCGCCAACCGTGCGCGGCGGGTGTTGAGCTGAGCCCCTCCTTTCTTCTTTTCTTGATAACTTTTGAATGGCTAAATATTTTTTCAATCTGTTTTCGCTATAACATCCGCGTTCGGCTCAAACATACATGAGAATTTTTAGCTAATTATCTGGTCGCATTCTGGAGACAACTAAACACAAAAAAGGTCTCCCAAACGATTAAGAGCTTCGCTTACTCTCATCTCAATAACGAATATATAGTACATAAAGTTCATAAAATAACTGATCCACTCTAGCTTATAGTATTAGAGACAATATTGGAATAGTGTTTGTGGAAACATTTGTTCATTTCAAATTGTTTTTTTAAGTCCTACGATATATTTGATGACCGACGCGAATATAGTGAAATCAGATTAAATATTTTCTTTACACAATTAATAAAATACATAACTACCTATCAAAAATATGAAAATATTGTAATTTTTTCTAAATACAAGCTCAAATCTATGACCTTTGCAAAGTGAGCTAATAAGTGCTGAAAATATATAACGCAATTTTACGATAAAAAACCTCTTAACCGTCTAGACTTGGAGAGTTAACATTTTGTTGTATGTAACAGTAAACTGAGCTGCGCTGCATTATAGTTGCATTTTTATCTTTTATATTTCAATATTTTATTTTAAAAATATACACACCGTGACATTATTTCCAATTGTTAATGATTTCATTCAAATATTTTTTTTTATTTTATTCAAGCTATATTTATTTTTGATGACTTTTCATTCGGAGTCGATTTTTATTTATTTAGATTTAGTTATTATTTAAGCATGATTGGACTGACATTTTGGAATACTTTAATGATTTTATTTATTTATTTATTTATTAATATATTTTCCACTTTGAATCCATGCCAGTGATCACTTGTGTACATCAAATGGACGTGACAGGAGGGGCTATTTTGATATCGTATGTTTGATACATACGATAAGCCCTTCTGTTAAGACACTCTAACTTAAAATAAGGCTACAAGGGTTCTAAACGCGCCCTGGTCCGAGGAAAACCACATAACAAACTCAGCCGGTTTTTTTTTTTCACAAACAATAACAATGGTATATGAAGAATTCAAAATTCAATTTTAAATTAAAAATATCTTTATTCAAATAGGTATTTACTCGCAATTATGAATCGTCACTTTTTACAATAAAAAAAGTCTGTGTATCCAGTGTGTCCGTGAGTGAGTACCACCGGCTCGGAATGCTCTGCTGAGAAGAGCCGCCCAGGGACTCAAAAGTTGCTGTTAATAAATTGAATTTAACAATGTTAGGTGTATACATTATATCAACCCTGCAAAAGTCAACAACTTGAATTCCACACATTTTCATCAACTAAAAACTCTTAATAAGTTTAATAATACACTTTTGATTTTAGATTTGAAACTAAGAAAAGGAAGGTCTAAGATATCTTGTCAAACTTTATTATAAATGCGTACTCAAGCCCACGAAGGATTCGTTAACTTTTTGAATAATAATCTTATAACATATAATTTTATAATATTAAAAGTATCAGAATGTCTAAAGAAGAAATCAAAACGGTGTACATGTATTCTGAAAAAATATAAAGTTTTATATATCATGAAATACGTAATTTATTAAGATTTGTACAAACATTATAGTACATTTTACAGACAGACAAGGACAGGCTCCCAAGAGGAGTAGGTTTGAACACTTAAAAATATCCTATAAAACTTGTGTTGATCTTTGTGTTGGTAAATCTGGAAATTACCTACAAACAAAGTTACCTCCTTATAAACATTAAGACTGATAGCATCAAAAGGTTAATACAAAAATAATAGCCTAATATTCGTTTGATGTCATGAAAGAAATTAATTGAAAGACTATTAGAGACTCAAACATAAACATTCATTTTGATTTAAAGATTACCATCAGGGTCAATGAAAATCGAATTGTTAGATAACATTGAAAGTATGTTTTACCTTGAACATATAAAAGTCAAAATTAATGATATACATTAAGAAAAAATAAAACTTATTTTATTGATTGCCTTTTTACTTTCTTACTCTTATATAGTATATAATCGTAACTGCTCGGCTGTGCCTAATATACAGCGTGACCCGGAAACAAATAGAGAGAGATTTAAGAATCGTTTGTATCCTTTGATATTTTTATTATATAATAACTATCATTTTCCCGTGACATCGCTTGCCACCGAACAATTGATGAGTGGAATTACACTAAAATAAAAATGACTGTGTTTAGGTATAAAAAGAAAATTGCATATGAATTTTCATAAAACCTTTCTTTTCCAAGAAGATAATATGTCACAAGTACAAAAGAAGAAGGTGATGTGAACGCATTAGAAACAATACTACCAAACCATGTAAAATTTTGCTTTAAACCAAAAATGACGCTGAATAAAATGGACCTAGTAATATCGATATAAATGTCGAAGGATATAAGTATTAAATATTACATATAAGGATTAAGTATAACAGTTCAGAGGTTATACAGATAAGATAAAAAAATATGGTAATTGTTCATTGGGGTGAATAATTTGACGGTAATTGTGATATAACTTTAGGAAGGGATGTTGTCACCGTTTAAGTATCCGAAATGTTCCTCTGATTTGGTAAATGAACCATGCATTTAAGATCTAATACTCTGTATCTATATCGTTATCACTCACTGTACCCGCATTCCAAGTAATACCATTATATATATACAATGAATTTAACAAGAAATAAGGATTTAGGTACCCGAAGTGCATAGATCGCGTACAGTTAAAAAAGTGCACAGAATGTTAGGGGCTTTTTGTAATTAAAATCACGCGTACAAAATAAAATGGATCGGCATCCAATTTAGTGTCCAAATTGATCAAAGTCAAAAGTCAAATCAAAGTTTTTTTATTTCGAATCGGATTAGATAGCAATTATGATCCATCAGATTCTAGCAAACTTTCAAATGATAGATCAACACACACACACACACACACACACATATATATATATATATATATCTATCTCTTTTAACTTATTTATTAATTAACAATATATACAAATTGGCTATTAAGTCACAGTTATAATTATTGCGTGTAAAAATTGAATCATAGTAAAAACTGATGAAAGAGATTACAAATAATAAACACTCCACCAAATATTTGATGCTTATATTTGAACGAGCTCAAGAATTCTAATCTTAAATATTCAAAATAATCATTACAAAATGCCTTACTTTACTGGTTTTAATAAAGTAGTGGTTACAAAATGTTAACATTAATCGAAAATCTTGGAACGAATGCCTAATTAGATTTTAAGAGTGCCTTTAAATTTATTTTAAATTTAACTCAATATACCATGTAATACATTATAATACAATCGTCATTTAGTTTACCTAATTATTATTTATCATTTAGTTTACCTAATTTTAGTTTACCTTATTATTATTTATCATTTACTTTATCTTATTTTGGTTTACCTAATTATTATTTATCATTTAGTTTACCTAATTTACTTGTTTCCTGTGAGGTTAATAAAGCTTTTGCTTATACCGGTTTAGGCAAATAAAATATTTTTACTATTACCTTACTCAATATATACTTCTATTACGATGCGTCGTCACCAACCTCGTGAAGGCATAAGTATAAACATTCTATTTTCATGCGGCGCATGAACTACAACAAAGGGAATACTATACTAGTTACCCGCACTTCCGTTCCCTGAGATAATGAAACTGTTTATGTTCGGAAGCAATTGATTCAATATTGTAAAAATGAGACTAATCTCGTTTTGCCTCCGACACTTATTATTTATCGTCCAAATTACCGTCGCTTTTGCGTGAAATTACAAACAACCAGGCTCATAAATTATCTTAGTAATTACAACAATCAAAGATCTTATATTGTCATAAACCTATAAATGGATGATTCTTATAATTTTTTACAAACATCTCATTACATTTACATGAATTTTTATAAGCTTTCTACTAGTGGCCCGTCAGTAAATGAGAAAATAACTCGAAATTCTTTGAAAATACATGAAAACTATTATATAGCTTAAGGACTATTAAGATACCTAAACGATCCCATTTACCACAAGTCGAAATGTGTTGGCGATAAACCTATGGATAAATTGGTTCTGTAGACAAACTTAGTATCCTTTTTAGATCTTTGTTAGCTAGAAGTTGTATAATAAGAAACTAGGTTTATTTGGGATCTAATGACTATTGACAATACAATAATAATACACGTGTCTTGGCGATGTACTTTAATGAATTCTTTAGGTGGTATATAAACTTATTTAGAGACTAGTTGTTACATCTTTATTGAGAGTAGGATAGTTGAGCGAAGCGAGCTTAGCGAGCTGAGCGTTCTACTGGAGACTTCTTCACATTCTTTGTCACGAGTAGGCTCGAAAAGTACTTGACGGAAAATTACGAAATTTTGCAATCAAAAGACACACATTAGGTGATTTTTTTAAAAATAATAATTGAAAAATGTAGTAAAAAAAATTTTTTTTTGATTGAAGATGTCATATCAAAAAACTGATATCCCATTGAAGTCAATGGGAAATGATGAGTCATTACACTGGGCTTGCTTCGCTCAATATGCAAACGGCACCCGAGATTTCGCGAGCGCAGCGAGTCGAAACTGAGGGTCTGTTGGCACCCCTAGTATTTATTGCTCACTTGAAAAGAAATCTTGAATGTTTACTGGATCTTTTATAGCTTCTAGTGGCGACATCTCATCTACTATTGTAGACTACGTGCTGAGCTTTTTATTTACATATTTTAGTATTCAAGTATTACATCTCATTGGCAGCTGTTTGTTTCATAGAAGAATGAGAGTACATGACATAAATATAGAAATGCTTAATGAATTAGATTTAAAGATTGTATACGTAACAATGGCAGACGCTAGTAAAGCGTCCATCACAAAATATGATAAATTTTGTGTATTATATATTTTTTGGGTTAGCTTTAATTTTATATTTTAATAATAAATACATTTAACTGTAAGATGTAGTCATATTAAAACTATGGTGCTTTATAAAGAAAGGTATTCTTGAGATTATTATTTAATTATAAATATGTATCTCTCTTAAAATAAACGGTACAGGGTTAGATGCAATATCTTAGTGACTCTATGAACTTTAAAGTGTTGTTTTATAATAACATAATTATCTTTTGACTCGTTCTCCCGAGAGATGTAATTAGAGTTACCATTAAACTGTACAAACGCGGATAATACAAATTTAAATCTCCTATTCATATTTACATCTAATTTAATTAATGTTTGATATCTAATAATTGACCGAAGGACGAATGCTGAGCGTAGCGAAGCGTTTGTCCGAAGGACTACGTTTCCACTTGATAGGCCCATTCTGCTATTTTTCCGTATGTATTTCAGTACGTTTGTTCCGGCGCAGCCGGCGTATTTTTCATCCTATCGTCACGAAAATCGGCAGGTGTATTCTTCGAATAATTTTAGTTTTTATGTCGAGCCGTTTTCTTGATTGGGCAAAAAAATTGAAAATGGCGGCGTTTTTCAGTTTTGTTTTTGGCCTAGCAGGAGCAATTTTCATCCGATCGCCACAAAATTCTTTGAGTTATTTAAATTTTTTTTTTATTCGGCCAGTTTTTATTACTGGGAGAAAAAAATCAGAATGGCGGTGATTTAAGTTTTTATTTTGGCGTAGCAGATGTATTTTTTATACAATCGTCACGAAAATTGGTAGATGTGTTCTTTGAATTCTCTTGAATGTGAAGTCTAAGTATTCTTTGCCGAAATCTAAAGGGTTTTTTGTTACTTCTAAATCCAAGTCTGTTTTAGGTCCAGTGTACGGAGGTTACTGGGGTGGCACTCATACTTGGTTCACGGGTGAAATATCGTAACCACTGCACCTCGTGAAATCCACTATAAATAATTTCCCAACATTATCTCATCCCCTAACGTACTGAGGTCTACTGTTAATTATATACTTACAATTATTCTAACTATTTGGCATCGGTGCAATATATCAATACCTTCCACTCTCTTCTATCTTACCTCATCTCAGAGGACATTTGTCTTGACCATTTAATACAAATATTAGACCTTACGTTTATTATATATATATAATTGAATGTCTAATTTTAAATTTTATTGTACAAAGTTTATATTGTTAAATACCTTAAGGTCGGATGGCGGTTGAAGTAAGTTATAATTATCTCCTTGCGATTGTCGATAACAGGTTGTCATCTAAAAGTGATACAGAAACAAGGAATATTTGACGATACCCATTTTCCCTCACGTTATTATCGATCTCAGACTTTACCTTTTGTTTACTGCCATGTGGGAGTGCTTCTTGTTTTATTTGTCCTAACGAAATAAATAATGCTTAATTAACTATAAAACTTCGTAATTATTCGTTGCCATGTACCATGTATTAATATCGAATATATAGCACTAATTAATCTTAGACATTGGTTTGGTAGTTATAGTCCAAGATTACTGAGCCAGGTCGTAGGTTTGATTCCCATGGGGCCGTTGTGCCATGTTTACATGATTGTTTCGAGTTTGAGTGTACTCTATTTTCATGATTTATGTGTTCATTAAACATATTATATATTATTTGTTTAATATATAAAGAAATATATTTAAAGTTATATAACGGAAACGGATATATATAGATAGACAGGCTAAAAGGTCAGTAAGTCATAAAGCGATTGCTGTTGGGACTGCCTCGATGCTGCAGCGACTCAGGGATGTTCGCTGAAGCGCGTGTTGATTGTGTTTTTGCACTCATGAGAAAAAGATGCGGGTCTCTGGTGCGTCGGGTACGGGGTAGTGCCAACAGAATCCTGAGCATGATATCTAATAGCCTGAATTGCATATACATGAATCATTGCTGCTCCGTTACAAGCGGAACAGTGCAGCGGTGATTCATGTATATTATATTATTTATTTAAAAAAATGTAATAATAACTAACCTAGTTTGTAAGAAATATTGTATTACTAACCCAAATGAGTCAATGGTCACTTAAATAAAAAAAATATTATTATTATTATTATTATTATTATTATTATTATTATTATTATTATTATTATTATTATTATTATTATTATTATTATTATTATTATTATTATTATTATTATTATTATTATTATTATTATTATTATTATTATTATTATTATTATTATTATTATTATTATTATTATTATTATTATTATTATTATTATTATTATTATTATTATTATTATTATTATTATTATTATTATAAATGCTCATGCCAAATGCTTAATATTATGATAAACCGCAATTGGAAGCACAATTTAAAAAATTGATCTACCCCTTGTATCTAACCGTTTGGGTCTTTCCAATCCTTAAAGCCATTGCCGTCACGCCAATTTACTTAAAACAAATCTCATAAGTATTTATGGGATGTTGTATTTACTTTGAAATTAATATTAATTAATATTAGATATATCTACAATAAGCAAAATTTTATACTAAAAAATAATATTAGACGGGCATAAGGTTTTTAATATTCACTTTATTAACTTTTTATTAATTTAATAGCTATGGGATTCAAGAGCTTGAGTAATTTTAGACTGAGCTTGAGGGATTTTTTTATTTATTATGGAGTAAGCCGTCATAAGCTATGTATATTACGAAACCCACGTTCAGACTTCAGTAAAAAGTATATTGAAGAGTGTATTCGATATCAAAATATAATAATGAGTCCATCATCTACACGACAATAATAATTGTTGTATAGTTTGCGGTTATATATTGGTTAGGATTTGACTGTACTTGTAGATACCTTTTTCATATGCATGGAAATATTACATTTAAGAGCTATTAAGCTTAATTTTTAAGAAAGTTTGTCTTGAAGGAAGTATGCTATAGTACTCAAGAGCTGATAGAATTATATTAATTAACAAAAAGGTCCATATTTTATAGAATGAATTAAAACGACGAATTAAATATTGTTAAAATAAATTATTTTACCATGTTTTCTGACAAATGGCTTGCTTGCTTGCTGCTTGCTTTTATGTAATGCCGATAATTTATTCAAACGAAAAAAAAGCATTTGTGCGAAAATATAAGATTTGTAACATTTCCATTTTGATAGTGTATATTTGTATGTGAGCTGATGACTCAAGAGTAGAAAGGTATTAATTACTGGGAATGCGGTTTAATAACACGATCTTATTACAGTTGTGTAATGAAAATGTTTTATTATTAATTGTGCTGACTGGCTTTCCTGATTATCTTGACGTAACCGAAAAAAAGCACTTTGATAGAAGATTATTTTATTTCTACTATTTAAAGTAGTTTCATAGAAATTATACATCATTTTTATTTCAGTTATTCAAATGGATGGATATATTAGATATCCTGACCATAAAGAATATAATTGATTACCTATTTTTAGTGTGTTTTCGAGGCAATGTGGTTTATGAATTATGAAAGATCTATTTATAATATATATACTCGTAGTTATGATTGAAGAAAACATATCCAGAAATGAGTTAAATAGTTGAGCTCTTAAAAATTTAAAGGCGTTTGCGAATTTATATCTGAAAATGATATCATAAGGGTATGAGAATTGTAATCATCTCCGTGCAATATCCAATTAAAAGTGGTACCACAAAACAATCTGGTAGGTTTAAATAACATTCAGTAAAAAAAATAAATAGAAACAATAGTATTATTTATATATTTTTCGGTTGTTAGCTTAGTTTTGTAACTAAAATCAATAACTTGATGTCTAATAATCCGAGTTGTTGATTACTTTGTTTGTTTGAGTTATGACCAAATAAACTCTTGGATAATCAATAAGTATAGACAACATAATAAAGTATAATATATTGTATATTTATATTTCAATATGTTGGAATCACGAAGGCCCTGTTTGATAGTGACGCCCAATTTTATTTTTTAATTTTGACTAATTCACTTTTATGATACGTAATTTTAAAGTTCGTTCAAACTTATCTAAGTATCGTATAATTGGTCAGATCGCAAAAAATGCGAACTCTCTGTTCTTAAAAACTATCGAGCTACGTTAACGAAACTCGCCACAACAATTGCGAGTATAAGGCACTAAGCATATATATATATATATATATTTAAATCGTTATTCTAAATTCAGTATAATTTACTAATTCAGTTTAGGACAATTTACGTGCTAGCTCAGAAACTGCGCATACCACAGTTTCAAAACTCGGCATGGTGTTTGATGCCACATTGCTTTATGACTGTGCAAAATTTCGGATAATTTCGATCGTCAGATCTTGAACAATTAACAGAACTAATTTAGTTCGATTAGTGACTCACCAGCGCGCGCTTGCTCGATGCACGAGTTACGAGTGGATTGAAATCTAAGAAAGTTTGTAACTACTCTCATACATAGCAGAACTGACTATAAATTCGTCAGAATGCAGTTCACATTGAGCTCGAAACACACTAAAAGAATGGCAAGTTTAAGAATTACAGTAAAAAAGTTTCAATTCACCAGAAAATTGTCCATAGACTTATCATATGGAACGTCTCATACCGGGGCGCGCCTCAAGTTAAAATAATAGCTAAATAGAAGGAACAACTGAACGAACGCTTCAGCTGCGTGTGAGGTTTCGAACAGGCAAGGTTCCGTCCGAATATTTTTTTCACTTTTATTTTTCATTTTGCTATCCCAATTTAATATTTTATACCCTCCGCTTACATTTCATCATAATAATTCGTTTTATCCCCAAGGAGGTCGAGTCGTCGAGCTTTCTAATGTATCAATAGTATCGCAGTGGACCTAATTGTTTCAGCGTGATGCCATTACGAAAAGAAAGGTGTTATGAGCAATTCTGTAGAAAATTTTCCATTTAAAGACCTGAAACGAATATCAAGCTTGACATGTTTTTCAAATGATTTATTGATAATATCCTGTATTTCCATTTAACTCTGGTCGCCACAAGGTGCATATATAACCCTCGCTTGTGAATCTACACAATCACTTAATGAACCCTGATATTTAATAGTAACCGTAACAGTATTTATTTTTAATTGTAATTAATAGAAGTTTTTGCATTTTTTAAACCATAATCAAATAATTGTTTATTGAAAAATATTCTACATTCAATCAAAACCCTCTATAGACAAACGTGCAAGTGATAATCATTTTAGAAAACAACAGAGTCACCCATTCTCACGATGCTGACTATGCACTGGAACTGGATTTTTTTTAACTTAATGTCCATAGACGTTTGTCCATGCATTTCATTGTAATTTTAAAACAATTTTCTTATGATTTTAATTGCGATGGTAACTTCGCAGGAAATTGTACACCTGCACAAGTTTTCCAAAGCTATTTTAGAAATTTATAGTAATAATAAATAAAGTAAATAGTAGTAGTAGTAAGCTAGCTTAATAAGTTCACTAGCTTTTTCATAGCCTCGGAGTCACGGTGAGAAATTGCCATCTTGAGTTTGTACTCTATAAGGTTTCTATCGGAGGTATCGCCGGCCCGCCTAATGATTCTCACAATGGCGTCTTCGTCGATATCCGTGTAGTACGTAGAACTTCTTGTGTGTCTAGATATAGCCACTACTGCATGTGGGACACTTGTCAGGTACGATTTTGGTTTGGATTTGGTTTGGATGATTATTACCGACTCGTATGTTAATCCCTGAGGTTCATTGATGGTGAGGATGCGCGAGTTTTTCCCTATTCCGTACCCTAGGTTTGTAAGGTCCGCTTTTTCAGTCTGTGTGTGGAACAGGTACAAGGTATTAGGGAAATCAGCTTCGATGGTAGCACCCGTAAACCTGGCTGTTTTAAGAGAGCGAGTCAATGAATGGGCTGAGTATATGCCGTTGTATACCTCGTTTAGAGCATAGCTTACGTCCAGGGGACATCGGTAGGGTCTTAAAAGCTCTTGACTAATAGACGTGACGAGGTATGTGCTATTATATTTCATTTGGAACAGATTTAGCCGGTCTATATAAGGAATCTGGTTTGTGTCTCCGATTAGTATGACTGCTTTGGCCTCTGTTAGTCGGGCCGCCATAACGATCACTCCGAAATGGTTCATCAAGGCCTCGTCAACGATAAGTCGTTTAGGCTTTTCTTTAACGCCATTTATTAATATTGAAGCGATCGGTCAGACTTTGGTCTTCCCGTCCTTTGGACAACTGAGGGCGAGTTTATTCCTGAGCTCTAATGCTGCCTCAGTCGTCGTTGTTGCTATCAAGTCACTTTCAAATATGAAGTTGTTTATTACCCAAGTCGATTTTCCACATCCGGGAACGCCGTAGACCCAGTGGAAAATTGGTGCTTCTCATTCTTTCCAGGGTTTTGCTGAATCCTCTCCGACTGTAGCCATTTGGAGGATGTTATCTTCCAGCGAGACCGCCATGCAGCGGGCTACTACAAGTATTGAGTCTTCGGCGGATGTTAAATACTTGGGCGGCCCAGTTACTCCTTTGGGGGTTTCAATTATTTTAAAGAATCCATTTTTAACGCTGTAAGCTGCCATGTGGGGAATTCTAGGTGTTTTACCCCGTACATATTCAGATGTCGTGTTGTTGAAAATGGCGGCTTCTTCTTTCTTGAGTAATACTTTAAGAAGACCTTCGTTTTCGAGTTCGAAGGTCCGCCTGATCTTTTCACAGATCGCAAGGTTAGTTTTGATTGTTTCCCTTATAGATGCTGTGTACTCAAGAAACGCGTTTCGCATATGTTCGTTGGCACCACTGGCGGATGATAAATCGGGTGCACTTGTTTGTCCCATGTCGGCTCTAGTTCTGTTCTTTTTATGATATTTTTGCTTAGGTTTTAACATTGTAATCATCTTATTAAATCCTTTCTTAGTTTTTAATTTGTCCTGTGTTATTTTGTTGGATTGACTTTCGATGGCAATTTTCTCTTGAAGGCGTGCGGTGCTGCTTTGTAGGCTCTGGTTGCTTGGTTCGCCCCAGGTGTTTTCGGGGGTCGTAGTCCTATTTGGTGTTTTTCTTATTTTAAGGAACGTTAGGTTTTTTTCCGCGGTCTTCATATACAACCACATCGTGGTACCTTGAATTGATCCTATGAGATTTGCTACAGTTCCTTTGTCATAGCCAACTCGCATAGCGTCAACGCTTATTGTTTTGGGACTTGTGTTAATATTTTCAGCTTCTAGTGTGCTCAGGTGATCGAGCATCTTACATGCATTTGTGTAAGGGGACTCTGGGTAATTAGCGTCTAGTAGTGCGATGGTTTTGTTCTCCTTCCGCACTATTCGGCAATCCCAGTCCCCTAATGTGACTTTTGGCATGCTGTCGTACTCTGACCTCGCCATTGTTGCCATATCGGTACTTCTTTTAGTGAGGGCAGCTAGTCCGGGTGAGATGTATATCCAGTTTTTCTACTACTGCTTTAGTCCGAAGCCCTGGTGTACTAGGTTGTCCATTATCCAAAAAGCGTTGTAGGTTCGACTTTTGTGTCCCTGTAGGTTTGATAGGTGTTTTTGGTGTGAGTTTGATAAGACTCTTGTTTTCTACAGCTTATAGCTTCTCTTCCTTATATCGATTTTACTGCCATTTCTTCTCATGGCAACCAGGAAAATTTCTTCTAGAAAATCTAAGAGAACTGGGCGTCTTTGATCATCGGCCATGAGGGTTTTTATGCCGATTTTCTCCAGTTTGGTATGGAGTTGAGTTTCCAGGTCCCATCGAGCTGACGAAAAACGCGGACAGTCTAGTATTATGTACACTGTCTCTTCGATGGACGAGTCACACTCACAGCCCGGAGAGTCTTTCAATTTAAATAGGTGTAGGTATTTTGCTATGCCTCCGTGGCCCGTCAGGATTTGCACGTGTATAGGATTCCACTTGGTTTTCCTTGCAATACGATTTTTTGCAATATCTGTAAAAATATAACAGCATATAAAGTGTGAGAAAAATACCTTGTGAGTGTATGAACAATATTTACATATGTGATTATTATGTCCGTGACATTATTTTAACTATTTATTTCAATGGTATCTGCCTACTATATGTTTGGATGTTAGTCATGCTGTACCACATATTGTATATATGTATGAACCCCATATTTCAATTATTAATAGGTTGAGTGTTAAAATTAAATGTATCAAAGAGATTTATTGTAAAATGTGTCCTAAAGTAATATATGAAGTCTAAGACGAACAATTGACAATTTATTTTATGTATTTTATTTCGTTGTGGTAATTTTTAAAACACGTAGCAAACAATGTTAAAATTCTGACAAAATGAAATAATTTTTGTTCATAGGAACCGTGTTTTGTGACTTCATAATTTATATTACATAATTTTATATTTTAACATTGTTTTAAAATAAATTGCTAACAATTTACCACAATTTAAAACTTTAATCAAACATAATATTCATTCCATACGGAACTGTGTTTAAACTCTCTATTGAATTATTATGATGTATGTTATTACTCGTGTGGTCACGAATCTAAACTACAAAGGGTTGCCTTCCAAATTATTATATATATATTAATATAACTTTTTGGGTGTTCGTGCGTAACATTGTAGAAGACTTAGTTGGCTAATAGTACGAAATAATAAATTATATTATAAACCAGAATAGTAATAGTAGTTTTTAACTTATACAAAATTTATAACAGACGAATTCACAAATTCATCTACGAATTAAAGAATTTAATAAATCAGTATACAACAAATGTTAACAGGTATTTCGCTTTTGTATGATTTTATTAACGGTTGATTTCTAATTTTTACTTATTATAAATCCGGCTGCGCTTCTTTTATAATAATTATGTCTAAGTAATATTTATTATAGAATAAACTTAAAAATCATTAAAACAAAACTCGTTTCTTTTTTTTATTATAATACGAATTTGATAGTCTGCGGTATGAATCGATAAGATTATTTTTAAATAAATAAATAAATTATCTACGTAAAATACATATAATACTTTATTTTATTATTGTTGATTATCCTCATTATCAAAAATGATATCGCTCTTGGAAATAAAGTCGGGAGATTACACAAGCGCGTTTTACCAGAAAAAATGAATAGTTGTTTCTTAAAACATAGAAATAAAAATTTATATTTATGAATGGATTAATAAATAGAGTTTAAATTAATATCATTGTTATATATTACTATACATTTTTGTTAGAGCTTCCACTTCCACAGCTATCCACCAAAAAACCAAGAGTTCTCCAACAAAACTCACAAGTCTTAAAAGTTTTGTGTATTGTTTTACATATTAAGCAGCAGATATTATATATCCGGTTATAAGATATTATCTATTACTATTAATAAAGGGTAAAAATGCCTGGAAATGTTGAACAGTAATTAAAATGAGGGTGAATGTGTAATTTTGATTGCAATCTACAAATTATTAATGTCTGTAATATGTTATATGTAATAATCACTGAATAAAATTATAACGATGAGTAACAGTTTTTAGTCGTGCTCACTGCTGAGTGGTCATAAGCTTATTTCTTATCAGCGACTTGGGCTGTTAACGTTGAATACATAATACGGAGACACAATCATATGATTTTTTAAATACCAAGACTTTCAAGTCAAAATGTGTTTCAACACATTTTACAAGATATCGCTCTTCTGAAAAAGTAAAAAGTAAAAAGTAAAAGTTACTTGTAAAAGATGGACTTTGATTTATATTGATAGATTTTTCACTGTATCTACCTAAAAGTTAACTAAACATAACTTGTTAAAAATATAATTACAATTTTAAACCATTTACTCAATCATTTTTATATTAAAATAAGTATAAATGACTTTTCATTGGACACAAAGACAGTAGTCTTACATAACAAAAGTCTTAAAATGTCACAGTGAATAATGATTCATTATAATAGAAGCATCTTGTGAAATACTGTTTTACGTTAAATGAAATGATATTCGCGACCTGCGGTCGTAATTTTCAAAGAACTTGAAAATGTTTTCTAAAAAGGTTAATTGAGCTTCTACGTTAATTAATTTTACTTATAAGTATGAACTAATTAATCTTTTGTTTTATTTATTTATTTATTTATTTATTTATTTATTAAAACTTCATTGCACAAAAAAATGGTACAATTGGCGGACTTAATGCAATCTAGGCATTATCTACCAGTCAACCAACAATGTTAGCAGAAAAAATAAAAACAATGAGGGTAACAAGTAAACAAAAAAAAAATAATAAAAGAAAATCACATATACATGAAATAAACTATACTATACTAAAATAATAATATACTACACTAAACTAAGAGAAAGAATAATAAATACAACATAATTATCTTATCGCTATAAAATAAACTAAATACGAAAGTGTAAATACGTACAAAGACTCAAATTTAAGAATCAGGTAGTAAATGAATAGTTAATAATAAAAAAAATTATAATATTTATATAAACAATTTGTGGCACAACAAATACTTTTATAGAAAAAGGAGAGTGCGGTGAACCAAGATCAGAGGATGTAAGGATACGATACTAGTCTAGTAACATATATTTATAATTTAGAATTTTAAACACAAAATTCTTAATTCCATTTTCATGCTTTCATACTATTTATAGGACTGATTTTTTTTTAATATAAAAATATTTATTAAAAATTAGTTTTTAAGGTCATTAAATATGAGAACATTTAAAACGATCGATTTAAGTAACTTTATTAGGTTATAAAAATATAAACCTTGTATATATACAAAATATCACACTTTATCTATATCGCCCCTTTCAAAACCTTTTTACTTCGTGGTTTTATGAAGCAGAGAACGATTTTATGAGATAACTCATGTCCCGTTTTATGTATCTACTTTATCTTAGGTAATAAGATTTTTTGATCGAAATCAAATCTATATGGAAATTGCTTTAGTACTTTTGAAAGAGACTTTATACGTCCGTGTATTATAAAGGTAATGAAAAAGTGTTTGTTTATTTATTCTGATAGAAGTTATTATTTTCCCCAAGCACAGTCATGGTAAATCTATATGATAAAAACCAACTCAATTTCACTCGATAAAAGTGCATAATATGAAATACTGTCGCTGCGCCTCGTGCCAAGTGAAGACACCGCTGGCGTTGACGCTATTATTGGGAAACGGACTTTTGTCTCTCTTGGGTCAAACGCTGATTTAAAAATACATTTCTATAACACTTTTTAATTATAATTGCATCCTCTGCTGCCACCAAAACAGAACTACAACTTTTTTATTTAGGGTTGGATCATTATTTTTTCAGTTTTATAGTATTAATGAAAAAGATGTTTAGAGTAAATTATTACGAATTTCATTAAAAAACACACGCTCTTAAAATGATACACTTAACTGGGAAGTACACGTTGTTTATATTAGTAAGACTGAGACTGTGTTGAATGTAAAGTCATAATGATAATAATGACTTAGTAAACGTTCATCATAACATGAGTGATGCCTCGAACAGGTAGGGGCTGGGAAGTAAAATTAAATATTAAAGGGTCATGAAAGGCCTTTTGTGTTAATCATTTTATACGCTGTGTATTATGAATATTAGAACTTTATTGAAATGTTAACACTTTTGTTGATAAAAACAATCTTTAACACTCTATAGCTTTATATATTTCTTGAATGAATAAGTACCTTATATAAAGAATCAACTTTGACACATAACTAATAAATTTCATTTTTAATACTTTCTTTGGGAATTTAATTCTCAAAAAAATCATTGTATTTTGATATATAACTTATATCAATGATTATAATAAAAAATATAGAAAAAGGTTTAATTTGATTACAAATTATCACCGTTAGATAATTAACTGAAATCTTACTCATTTTAAAATTTGAAATTTAAAACAAAATTTAAAAGTCATGGTTTGCCTCCAGTCCTCCGAATAACTCGTAAAGAAAAACAAATTTAATGGAAATTTTCAAAAGTACCTAAAATATTTATTTTATTACTTTAAATATTAACGTATATATCTATATCGTTGGGATAGGAATTCCGTAAAATTCTTTCTTAGTGGACGTCTACGTCACAAAAGAAGTAACTATGTAAAATTATAAGTTAATCGGACAGTTTCGTGATGAGTCACTTAGTAGTAAATCGCTTATATATATATATAATATATATATATATATATATATATATATATATTTAAAAATTCATACTGTGTATAAAACATAAACTACTAGCTAAAGCTTAGCTGGGTTAAGCTAAAGTCATTCAGTGTGGTCAAAATAATTATGATGTTTCATTTAATAATTCAAATATTATTTCACATAACATAACTTGTTCTTCCTCATCAATAAATACAAAAGCGTTTTCATTGTAAATCCATGTCCGTCAGTCAGCCGTATTTCCGTGATTATGCAGAATATCATCCAACAACAAACACAATCACAAATTACTTAGAATTCTTGGAATATAGGGTAATAATGTTTTTTAAACATATGGTACACTGTTTCAAAATAAAACAAAACAAACATATTTACATCAATAAATTGAACCTTTCGGAAGTGTTAATTTTGATAACATTAATAATTGTTGTTCTATCTAGGGGTTGCTTATTAACGTGTAAACGCTTTGATCCCAATCCAAATTGTTTAAATGGACGATAACTTTCTAAACATATATATTATACAGATTCTAAGAACTTTGCCTTATTTAATTTATTGTAATTTCATTTTTTAAATACAGTATCTTTAAGTACGTATTGTCTGCACTTTAAGTAACCATTCTTTGATAAAAACATTGTGCCACGGTCATAAAAGTAAGTTCATAAATAAATAAGAAGAGAGAGAGAGAGAGAGAAAGGGGGAGGCCTCGAGTGACCTTCGAAAACACTGTATCTATGATACTGGAGGAAGGTCACGTAAAAAGCATGAGGACCCCCCGGAAGGCATGTATGATGAGGTTGATGTCTGTGGCCGAGGCGAAAGAGGTATGCAGGGACCGTAGCGTTTGACGCTCCGTTGTCTCTGGCTACCCCGTAAGGGATATGGCGTAAAGCTCAATAAATAATTAAATAAATACATTTTACATGAGTAGTTAACAAAATTTCGAGTACACTAATGGATTTATCATATGGAAAGTTATATAAGAAACTTGTATAACTTGTGTGATCCGAACATGTGTGTGTTGTTCCTAATCTGTGTGTATTATCTCCGCGATACAGACGATGACAATGTTTATACGAATAGGTAAAATTTATGCTCATAGGGTTTGACTTCTCAAAACGTATCTATATAAAATTATATATGAAACCACCTAAAATTACCTTATCTCTATCATATTTTTTCATCATTAGTAGTTTTCTTTTTATAATCAAAGTCTAAAGGGTATCCATTGTCGCGGTATAACCATTTGATTATAATATATATATATATATATATATAGCAAATTTTCCAGACTAGTTTCGAACTCAATCGGAATTCTTAATAAGAGCTCAGAGCGTAGAGACTCCGTGTCGTATCTATTTTAGTTATTTGGAAGTTGTCTGTGAAATATAATAAAGTTATATTTTTATATTTTATAGTTGCAAACATTTATTTAATATAAAACAAATTAAAAAAATATAATTTATTATCTGATTAAGCAATGGAAATGAAATCACTGTAATTGCAAAATTATGTTAGGATTAAGCTAAGCCAATGTGACAATATGAGGGACACATTAGCTTCATAAAACATGATAATTTGACAGTAATTGATAGGACTATTTTTTGTCAATACGATAAATGAAAAATATGCTACGTAAAAATATATGCTAGTGCTTATTTGTTTTGTCTCAGACATTTCCACTTACTAAAGACATAATAGACCTATATAAATATTTTAACTGTCATTTCAACAAAACTTTGTTATAATAACCTTCTCGCAGACTTAAAGACTTTACTAAGTTCAGTTACTTTTGTTTCGGTGTTTAATTAAAGTACACAGTGAGCTTATACATGACTTCAAACAATTTCACATAACACAGTTTTGATGCGGGTTGTATAAAGCTGCTAAAAGTGTATTACAAAAGCACCTGAATGAACTACCTGCGGTCTAAACAAGTCCACTTCATAAGTGCTGTAAATAATTTCGTCGCTGCTCATTTGTTTTGTGTTGGTACTTTTTATGAAAGGTTTTCTTTGAACTTTAAAATCATGTATTACAAGAATTAAGAGAATTGTTGTTTTTAATTAAAAATATGACAATCTTTTTTCAGTTTAGATTTCAAGAAGGAAGATTCAATTGACTAAAAATCTTTTAATTTTTCTCTACCACATCATCCTTATCCTTAATTCTGAAGATATTCTACTGTACTGTACTGTACTCTACTGCACTATACTCTACTTTACTCTTTTCTAATAAAGTAGTATCAAGTAATATCAAGTAAGTAATATAATTACAACAAGAACATATATATCTAGTTTTATATTATTATTCAAAAAAGGTGATAAACATTTAGTAACAATATATTTGACTGAATTGAACATGTTTCTCACTTTCTTGTTAGCGTTTCATATTGAATTTTATACATAAAATATCACTTTATTCGAACATTCGACTATTAATTGGAGGATTTGCAACGTCACTATTCTAAACAAACAACCCGTCAAAAGGGTATTGTTTCATTTTATAATATTAAATGTAATTAATCACTTCATACCTTCATAATGTTATTTATATGTACGTTGCAAAATAGCCTAATGTTTAAAATATAACAGAAATAAAGTGTATAAAAGCGGTTGGTAATAATTTTAAAATCTTTAGTCCTTACCTGTAGACTTCCAAGGCCGTCTTTATAAACTGCATTTTCTGGAAGTCCTCAAAAGATCCCTGTTAATGTCGGACTCTTATAAGGCCCCTTTCAAGAAGGGACGAGTACGGCTCCTTTCCATCTATGTATATGATACTGTCATAATCAGTACAACTAACAGCATACCAAAACAAAATTGTTTGATATTATCTTTATATCAAAACAACATATAAATAAATTTAAGATGACAACATACTTTATATTTAGCAATTATTACGCAGTGATTTTATATTTTTCCTAATGTTGAATATTACACGATACTGTATTGAAAATCTTTGATATTTCATCTCGGAAATAGTAAAAGTTATGTTTATATTATCAACTAGCAGGTTAGCCGTGCTTCGCAATGGAAGGCGAAAGTGACCAAACATTTTGTTTGAATTTCCACACCACCTTGGAGGTATCAAACAGGCGCGTTATATTTTTTGCAGTTTTTAGCTTTAACTTTGGAACGGTTTTTACCTTTGCAAAATCCTTTCTTATTTTGAACCTATTCAATATGTCAAGAGTTTTGTGTCCAAATTTCAGCTTTCTAGGTATTACGGTTTGGGCTGTAGAGCGATGAATGAGTCAGTGAGTCAGTGTCTTTGTGTTTTATATATAAAGATTGGCATCCATTTGTATAAAACTAGTGGTTGCCGTAAACGTAATAAGTTCTTAAGAATCTTATTTAACTTGTATATTTGTTTTAAAACTAAATGCGACCGAACTTTACCATCTTTTCTCGGAACATGACCTCGGTGAAACTTTGAACACTTCTTTAGTCTAAATACAACACAGATAATCCGATATCTATCTTAAAGACAATAAAGAATTCGATTTCTTTATCAGTTACGTTTGTTATAGCAGTATATACACAAAAATACTATTAAGAATGTTTGTATAATAATACTAAAACATAGTACATACATAATATATAATAATTCTAAAACATAGTACATACCGACTTTATTAGTTTTATTTAGAAATTCCGTACGTTTCCTTTGTAAAATAATACCCATAATTATTTACTGCGGAAAGGACGGGAAAGAAAATTTAATAATTTCGTTCTTCGAAGTAATAATAAGCCAAGATTTTTTAAATTGTTTTAAGCAAAAGTTATCTCTACAATATATAAGGTCTATTATCTTAGACTACATTGTATTACCTGATTAATAAAATATATTTTATTATATCATTAACTAAACTAAATTATTCATTTCATACGTACATCTTAGTCATCTTCACAAACAATTTAATAATAATTTCCGGTGTCGGTCGTTGACAACCTCAACAAAACTTAGCAATTATAGTAGAGATACGATATCGATCGATCAAATAAATCCGAAGCTATGTAATAACTAACAGAGCTCACCAACTTTATTGGGATATAAACTTGTTTTTCTATTTAATTTATTTCTATTCCATGAATAAAACTGTAATGTGAAAAAGTCTGAACATTAAATAAAAATTTAAACGAGTGGCTATATGACCTATAAACCTCGAGATTTATTGTGATACAATTAGCGATTTTATTACTATTTTCCACCCCATTACGACCTCTTGGAGTTTATAGGAACAAAAAAGTTACCATGCATTTGCGTTACGGTTATATATTTGTATAACTAAATTTAAGTTTTGCTGAATGAATGTTTGTAATAGTTGTTTACTGTACTTATAAGAATGTGTATGTGTTTTAAAAAAGTTATGCACAATTATAATATAAATATATCTGTAATATAATGTACGGATGGTATAGGATGCGATGACCGGCCGTGAGGTAATAAAATTTGACAGCAGGCATCAGATCGCATAGCTCTTCCTAACACTTCCCGTTGCAATAGTAGTAGAAGACGCATAGAGAAGTCACGTCGTTCGCAGAGCACCGGGTCCCTGACAATCCGAACGGCTCTCCATTGTACGTGGTCAAACGGTAGAGCGATATTGGGGTGACCTGTGACTTATAGAGAGCAAGGTGTACATTAGCATTCACGGGCTTGGGTTTCGAGCAAAAACTGTCGAGAACGATCTGTGTACTCCGCCTCGTGAGAAAACTGGTGATCCACGTGCATAAGAGATCTCTCAGGAAGCCCATGTGCCATACACGATCTTCACGAAGGCTTTTGCCATATCCAGACCAACTGTGAGACCCTCTTCCTTGCTTTTAATAACTGAAAGAGGCATATAGAAGTATGTAGCTTAAGTTATATAATTCATATTTAACGAACTACAAAATTCAGCAAAATGATTGAGTCTTTCGAATGGTACAAAGTTTTCTATGCTGTTTAAGTAAACTAAACACTGTTACTTAAAGATGTTTTGCAAGTCCGGAAACGTTTACTGCTTACACAATGAAGGTACTCTTGGTGGAATTCTACTATGTTGTGGTTTAAAAGTATTCATAAAAATAAATTAATAATATAATATATTACTTTTACTGGTTTTATTACATAACACAAATTGAAACTTATTAATAAATCTTTTGCTGAAAGTTGGTAAAAAATCTTTTCATTTAGTGTAGTTTTGTGCAGCTGCTTTTATTGTTATTTTGTAAAGTATTAAAAGGTTATAACAGGGTTCAATTCAGAACATTCTCAGTGATATTATTAGTACTTTTAAAATATTATATATTTTTTATAGGATTATTTTTAACTGTTTCATTTTTTATAAACTTTTATAGTTTTTCTCAGTTTCATTTATACCGTCGCGTCCTCTGGATGATAAAGATTTCTATACGTTCGAGGTTTATCATTATTATGCTTTTCACGGTTGGGTTCTTTACAATTTAAAATTTTGGTATTTTTTTTTAGTATTTTTATAAAATCTTTAGAATCAGTCTGGCTTGCTATATATATATATTGGAACATAATCAATTTTAAAATTTGAAAAATCTTTATATTAGACAATTTTGTGTTGTCGTACACACTTAGACACTGTCGTGTACACTTAGGTGCACTATAGAAGGATAAGCAATTCCTTTGGTATTTTCTTCAGAAACTAAAAACAAAACCCTCGTTGTTTGTCGAGCATTTAGTTTATAGTTAGAGTTATAAGACATACATTTTGTATCTTGAGAATCAAGGTTAAGTTTAAAAATCGTTTATTAATCATTAGTTTTAAATCATTTCAGCGTCCAAATTCCGATATTGCAGCGTCTTGTCTCAAGTGTGTTTGGAGGTAAGGTACATTATAATATTACAATGTACAGAGCAGATATTTAATAATTTGTAAGATACAATAGATACAACATCTTAAGATAAGCCCAACATACTTCATCGCATGGTTATATCATCGTATAAATACTTTTTAATATTATACCTCATAATTAAATTAGTAAAACTTATTCATCATGATTTTAAATATTGTTATTATAAACAAGCAAGAAGAATTTAATACTAAGGATAATGAAAAGTTTGTGAATAATATTAATTTGCAACCCAAAAAGTTAATCCATGAGATTATTATTCTATTAACTCGTTATTAATGTAGTTTTTTTCTAAATTATAATTAATAATTGAGCGAAGCGAACGCAGTGAGAGGAGCGTTTTACTGGAGACTTTTTTCATTCTTTGTTACGAATTGTCTCGAAAACTACTTGACGGAAATTTATGAAACCTTGCAATCAAAAAGACACATATTAGGTGATGGTTTTAAAAAAAAATTAAAAATGTCAAACCAAAAACCATTTTTTTTTAATATCATGTCATAAAACTGATATCCCATTGAAGTCAATGGGAAACGATAAGCTCCTTCCCTCAATATGCAGACGGCACCCGAGATTTCACGAGCGCAGCGAGTCGAAATTGAGGGTTTGTTGGCGCCCCTATTATATTAATGTTATAAAGACGTGATGATTTTTATTTTCGATAATAAGTATAATTATAACAAGTAAATGTAATACAACACAGACAAGAATACTTGTAGAATACAGAATAGAGAAGGAACTGAATAAGAATAAATAACAGGGAAAAATTCTGTCTTAAAAACATATATAAGCCTTTTGTCATATCTGTGCCGTTGTAAAAAATATTTTTTGTTTGTAAATACATTTTAGTATGAATAATACAGAACCAAATTTATAAAATAATGTAATTCTGAAGAGATAGAGCAACATTACTAATTAATTAACAAACATAAGTCAAAATGTATCTATTGTGATCAAAAAATGATTTCAATTCCATTGATCATCATCATCATCAATCATTTTTGACATCTATAACCATACCACATATAGTTTTAAGTGGTAATATTTTTTAAGTTAAAATAACATTTTATCAATTTAATATGGTTAATAAAAATAACCATTATCATATTCTACCTGTTTATAAATATAAAAATGTGTTTGTTTTTCTTTGAATCACAAATCAATATCGTTTGTAGACAGAACAGTAATATAAGATGCTGTTCCTTATTAAAATACCACAGAATATATAACTTATATAACAAAGATAGAACCGACGCAAGTCAAAACTATAAAATGTAATCTTTTTTACAAGGCATTAACATGAAGTGCCATTAACATTATAAGTGATATTTAACACTAAACCTACCAAGTACCGGTCAAATTGACCGTTCTTAAACTTTTGTAAAACTTACACATTCTTAAACGTTATAATATGGTTATCAAACTGCATGATAATTCTTAGAATATGCATATAATATTTTCTTCACTCTTTACTTTTAGTTATTTCCATTATTAAATGCGTTATATAATAAAATAACTTTTAATTACCGGTCAATTTGACGGAGTGCGGCAGGAACAGGTACACAAGAATTGTCGGTAGGTTTAGTGTTAATTCGCGTCATGAAGCCACTGAGTACGAATTATTTACTTTGCAATGATAAGATTTCTTAAAGGTTTCTTGAAAAGGTTCCAATAATAGATTTATTCATACAAATGGATGGTGTTTTTAATATTTTTGTTTTATATAATTTTTAACAACAACAACAACAACAACGAAATTCTTATATCTGTTTTCTTTCTTTAAATATTCTTACTTAACATACTATGGACTTTACCATTATCAATATACCTAAATCGTATACCTTTAATAAATTTTATTGCTATGTATCGGATATTTTTAGTGCAATTCATTACGTAAAAAGATAGTGATATAAAAACAACAAGTAAGTACATTTTGTATTACATATCACAACTATAAAAGTAAGTATTATATCTCTAAATTGTTTATTTGGACCGGATATAACAAGTTTCAGTCAGACGAAAAATAACGCTAAAATTACAAACCTTAGTGAAGTCTTCAATCTACACACATACTATTCTCATAGTTCATTATATTCGACTCCTAACATAATGTATGCATACTGTAAATAACGTAACTGTAAATTAAATATTATTATACCCGATGCTACAATCCTAAAAAAAAGATAATCTTTTAAATATATTTAATGTAATATTTATAATTAATATAACTTTTTGTAATGTAACATAGCAGAAGAGTATTAGGGATAAAATAAAATGAAACGTAATAATAATTTTATTCATTTTCTTGATAAAATAAAATGAAGTGAGTAAGTTTTGATTGAGATTCCAACATTGGATACAATGAACTTAGAATTGTGATCTAAGTTTTAGTAACTTCAACGTGTATTCAAATAATATAATTCATTGATAATGCAATTCAAACCTATTGTTTGTTTGTTGATTTAGTATTTATTTATATTTCACACATCACAGTAAGTTCCTACAGTCACGCACAACCTCAATATGTCAGCCGAGACCCGAAAGCTTATGGGTTATAAACTGTTTGAAATCCCAGAAAACGACCGCATTATGTGAAGATGGATCAGACTTAGGATTAAGGTCTGCGTACATTAAACGATATTTTGATGTACTTTCTTAAATGCTTTTTCTTTGTAAACTCTTTGATCTGGAAACATAAGAGATAAGACGTCAACGAATAAACTTTATTATTTATATAAATTACCTGTAGTTTTTATCACAATAACATAAATATTATATTATTACAATTTAAAAGAGGCCATATAGTATATAATAGAAACAAAATTTTTAATGGTTAGTTAAAGCTTACATGGTTGGAATCCAGAAAATGTGCGACTATTATTTTCCTCTTTACTTCGAGATGCATTTATCATTCATGTGTATACTTTTGTTATCTTTTATCATCTTAAAACATATAAAAATATATATTTATAAATAATAATCATAAACGTATCAGTCCATGATTTACAAAGCTGATAAGTTTATATATTACTTTTCGTATTAAGATATAAAATATTAATTTAATTTTTATTAGAATGGAGTTGCTAAATAGTAAAGAGAAATATTGTTTGTTTGTAATATTTTTATTTGTTTAAATTGTATACAACCAAACCACATGTGACTAATGATCCAAAGTTTTTGATAAATGAGTCGAGCAAGGAAATACGGTCTCTGCCATTTCATGTTTGCGGTATATTGAGACTTACAACTTCCCTTCTTTCCTTTAAATATTTAGAAGAAAGTACGAGCAGTATAACAGGAATTAAACGTTATATATAAAATTATTAAATGTATGTATTGTATTCTTAAGTTACTGGTTATCTGTGTCGCTTCAATTCCATTTGTTTTCATCCTTGTAGTGTTTTACATGGTCTATATTTCGAATTACATCACAAATAAATTATATAATACTATAAAATCATTTATATTAGGTATTTACTTATTAATTTTATTTAAAGATTAGTTGGTCACCTTACGTACTTATGATAAAGGAATTAAACAAGTATGCTGAGAATTACAGCCAGGATCTATTTCATAAGCTGACCTGTATTTGTTTCAAAAAAAACTCATTGTGATAAAAAAAATATGAAAAACTATGTATTTAGGTATGAGAAAATAGCATATTTCTGTTTATATAAATCGAATGATTTCATAAAATCTGTTGCACCTCATAAAATAAAATATTTCTCATAAATAAATAAAAGAATTAAATTTTCCTTAAAAATTTAATAATTGACAATATTTTTTTCGTTTCGTTGGAGTTACTTGAAATAAAAGCCTCTATTATATCTGGTCAATATTACTAAATCATCAAATAAAATCTAAACAGTTTTCTAATTGTAACTGTAAATACATACATATTCGTTTCCTATGCCTGATACTTGTTATCTATTGAAGGACTATTTTGTATATATATATATATATATACAGTGTACATATAAGCACTTCTATAGTACCATTATTATTAAGTTTAATAAACTTTTGTTTATTAGTCACATTTCTCGTCATCATCATTATTTCCAATCATGGAACCTCTTCTAAAACCTCTATTATATTCAGAGGCAGTGTTGGGGTACTAAACTCCTGCTTTATGTCGGTTTTCTATGCCTAAACCACTCCGCTATATGGCACCAAAGTTGCCAATTGAATCAATCTATTCGTGCTATTCTCAGGATAAGACAAAAACGATTAAGACTCTCAGTCGCCTCTTACGATACTTACAGGTAATAGGGATGATATATATGGGATCACCTAGACAAAAAAATACTATATGAGAGTTATAAGTTATATTATGTTTAACAATTGAAATAGTTATATTGTATATAATATAACTTCTATTCTATGGATATACCTTTGGAAAACGTCTGCTTTCCTAACCATGAGACTTCACAATAAAATGATAAATACAATAATATATATAAGTGATTTACCACTCACTGACTCATCACGAAATCTCCGAAACTGTCTGTCCGATTAACTTACAATTTTAGATAGTTACTTCTTTGGTGACGTAGACTTCCACTAAGAACGGATTTTACTTAATTCCTATCGCAACGGATTTTAACTTTTTGCATTTCGTCAAGTTTTAAACCTGTAGAAACTATAAATTTAATGCCACCGGTTACCATAGCAACGGTTACCATACAAATGTTACCACAGCCACTGTTACCATGACAACGTTTACTTTGACAACTGATACTATGACAACGGTTACCATGCCAACTAGAGTTTAGATGAGGTTGGGGGTGGGATGCAAAAAGGTGAAGTTTGAAATTAAAAAAATAACATAAATAAAAAATCTAGAACGTTAAAATATTAGGAATTGATTAGGAAATTGAATTTGATATATTTGAAAAATAAAAAAATATATAAAAAAAATACTTAAATTTGTCACTAGTTATATGCTGGCATTTTTTCATGGTTTAGGTTTACTGGGGATCCCGCCACATTACATAATGGGAACGCATTCCAATACACAGCACCTCATAGGTGATGTGGAAATCTCTGTATTCACTGACTGTCATTATATTTCTTTATTTAAAATCTTAAAAATTTTCACTGAACTTAAAATAGAAATTAAACATTTTGTCAATGCAAGAAATCTAATTTTTAAACAATAAGAAAAAAAGTAACATTCTCAAAGACCAAATGACAGCTTTGAAAATTTTTTAAAGTTTTTATTGATACTTAAATGTATTTCTCAATCATTTTTTAAAAGAAAATATGTTCGAATGATTGATTGATGAATAATATAAATATATATATATTTATACTTCGAGGAGACTTTAGAAAACTTTAAGGTTTTAATAAAGATTAATTATCATAAAGACTAATAGTAGCAGTAGCAGACATTTATTTAATCTGCACTGGCATGGACTTTGTATTATATACAGATTATTAGTAAATAAGTACAAATATCATAAAATCATAAATCATCAAAAAATAATCAAACGTCTCACATCAAAATAAATAATGTCTTATAAAATAAATACTGTAACGAATAAAAATATATAAATCCTAAAACTCTCGCTATGATTGATGATACATGAACATACTTCTCTTGAATTAATTATTTATATGAATATGGATCCTTTTCTCCTGAAGACATAATATATGAATAGTTGAAAGGGTGAGCCAAATTGTTTTTTTTTTTGATAATATTTTCTAAATCTATAAGATCTAATAACTTTATTTTCTGATATGTTTTTATTGTAGTTATGTAAATTCGATGCAAAAATTACTAGTGTAAATTTAATTGCTTGACTAACAATATATTGTTCCCTTATCGTTTTCCAATAGTCTTATCAACTAGAATGGTAGAAAAAAAAATTTTAGAATGTTTGAAAATTGATACAAGCAGCTATTGCCGAATTTTATGGGAACATTAAACCAGTCAGTATTTACGTTAAGGTATCCCCTCAATTATTGAGATTTATTAAATAAGATCTGCCCTAGAACTTAATATAAAAAATAGCGTGAAATGAACGTAATGTAGAGTCGTTTTAGATAACAAAATCTTATCTACCGTTTGCGTGTATTGTATAATTTTAATAACATAATATATTAAATAAAAATTAATAATAATATATAACATATAAATTTATGCGATTTTATTTTTATTAAATTATAATTATCAGTAAGGTCCAAGTATAATATATTTTTTAGTGAGTGATGAAAACCACGTACTGTTTTGTCGTAAACAGCATATTCTTAAACTGTATACGAGTTTAATAAATTACTCTAAATGGATGTATTAAGATCTATTGTCTTATAGAGCAATAATAAACAATCTCATTGTATTTGGAGTTAGTAAACTTACTATAACATTACATATATTATCTAAATATATAACTCTTATTATTTACCAAATCAACATGTGTAGTGATCCAAAGTATACATAATAATATATACTTAATAATCAATCAATCAATTCACAAGCAATAGTGACAATATGGACTAAACCCAAAACTTTGTCTTCTTCTGGATTTATTTCTTATGATAAAAAACAAAAATATTAATTATCAAAAAAAAAATAATTTTTATCTATATCTAGAAGCACTGCAATTTTAATTATCAGCCATTATCAAAATAAAATTGTTGTATTCTATTAATATAATTTCCATAGTCTTGCCAATTCAATAGTTTTTGATAGAAAAATTAATTATTAAAATAAAAAAGAAAAACACTAAACAATTGCAATGAAAGTGGAATGAAGAGTGGAATAGAATCAAAGGGAATGATAATACATAAAACTATTTAATAATTCTTTTCTTCTTACCACATTCTTAGATGCAATATTTTTAACATTTATACACATAATAATATATTGAGAATGTATATATTCAAAATAATAATCATCATCCTGCCGATATCTCACAGATAGGAATAATTAAAAAGATCTACTTATAAGAGTAAACTATTCTGGGGCTTAAATTAAAATGGATATCAATTAACTTTAAAGTAAGTAAGTAATCTTTAAGTACCCCTTTCTTATCGTTAACAACTCAGGACAACCTGTCTTGCCCTAATAAACCCTTAAAATTCTCTTTTAACAGAACCTTCACATCTGTTAACATATTGTACATTACACACACTCACACTATTAATATCATACATTGTTTCTCTTAAAATAAATAGAAATTTAAAAGATACTTTAAATGTTTTAATCAATACGGACGATGAACCAACATTTGTTTTATTCAAAACTTTTAAATTTCAGTTTTTCAAGCCCACTTAGAATTCATATTTTTGCAAGGATTTGTTTGAGTTTCGACTTCTTCAGTGTTTTAAAACCCAATATTAAATTTTCTGTTTGAATAGATACCACTTTTATTGCAGTTCATTTAAGAGTATTATTTAATTTTTATGAATAAAACAATTTATTTTAAAAAATAGATTAATGTTTATTAGAAAAGTATAGATAACATACAGCAATTACTCAAAATTATACATAAATTATATTATAACGAAAACTATTTATAAGTTAAATGATATCCGGAACATTACGTTTAGTGAACAATCAATTAATAATAAGTATTAGTAATAGTAATATTTATAAAAATAAATTTTAGCAAGGTTACTGAAAATCTATCTTAGTAATGAAATGAAAATGAGTTTTAGAAGGAAATGTAGTACAAATAAGGTCTTTGATCTTTCCTTCCATCACATTGTTTTATTTATTCTGTATTAACGAAAGCAATGAGATATTTAACACAATGGTGAACTGTTAGTATTAGATAAAAGATTATATTATGTTGTACAATTGTATATATATATATATATATATATGTCGGAGTATTGTGGCGGTTTCGGAACGCCAGCGCCATCTGTTGGTGCTCGATGGAGTTAATGTCAGAATGCACCGGTATAAAAGAGCCGACCAGTGGCGTGAGAAACTCACTTTTAAGTTGGCGGTCGGCGGGTGCGGACGATACTAAAACTATCCCGTGTTCCGTGCTGCGTATCTACCTACTTATAATTTTCTTAATGTAAATTGTACAATAAATTAGTGATTGCATAAATTGTGTTTACTTGTGCCGACACTATCCACTGAAGCCCACAATAGACCGGTACTCCGAAACGATGAGTGAGAGAAACCTACCCGCTACGACATATATATATATATATATATATATATATATATATATATATATATAATAGTAAATGCTCAGGTGAAATAAAGACGAAATTTGCGTTTTCTGAAATAACAAATTATTCTTTTATTCACACCATACAGTTTAAGTATACAAAAGTTTTACTACCATTAACATATTTCAGACATAATAACTTACCTGAAATAACAAAAACAACATTTAAAGCCTTTACTTCTAGTTTATATAATATTAATTTCTATTTAAAATAAAGCAGGAGAATATTTTCCACGTTTTTCTAAAGACCGCTTAACCTCACTTTTAACGTCACAAAATGTCATCCTCATGTCACACTCACAGCTCTTCGTCCCATAGATTATATATTATCTGCATAAGCAGAAGCATAGATATTATAACTTTACATCTCCCACCCTTGGAGAGAACAACATCACAATGATTGTTCGATCAAGAGCTCATCACTGGAGTTAATTTTGTAACATGGTAGAAATTTGACTCTGCCTTCTTATATCCAGTATCAACTTCATAGATTGAATTTGAAATCTTCCTTAGAATTTTATATGGTCCAATCCTTAACTCATCCATTTTCTTCCTATTTAGCTGGTTCCTATTTTCTACATATACTCTATCACCTACTTTAAACTCATATTCTTTTCTTTTTAGCTCGTATATTTTTTTATTATAGTTGTGAGATTTTATTGAATTTTCAAATGCTAGTTTTCTGTCTTTTTTAAGGTCTTCTACTGTACATCTTGATTTCAATTCCAGTGGCAAAATATCCATTTTCTCTCCTTCCAGAAGATATTTTGGGGTAAACTTTGTAACTGTATGTTCTGTTTCGTTATATTTTTCTACACATTTTTGTGCTATAGTTGTCCATGCTGTTTTCTTGTTTTCTTCATTTATTTTACACCGTATCCTATTAACTAAAGTTTGGTTCAGCCTTTCATTAAGACCATTTGAAAATGGCGCGTCCACAGCAGTGAATACCATTGTTATGTTTTTTTTTTTCAAGAAATCTTTAAATTCTTTGGAATTTATTCCAGGATATTGGTCTGTTAATAGCATGTCTATATTATTGCTCTGTGTCACTTTTTCTATCAACTTGATAAAATCACTGGAGTTTTGATTTTTTGATGTCAAAATGTATGCATATCGTGTAAAATGATCAACCAAGAGATGCAAGTATTTTTTTGTAGACCTTGATCCTCCAAAGCCTCCAATTGTGTCAATGGATACAATTTCGAAAGGGCGTGTTGCTGGGCCTAAATGGGACATCAAACCAAATTTTGGATTCCTTCTTGATTTGTTTTTTATACAAATATCACATTCATCACAGAGTTTCTTAATATTTGTGATGATATTTTTTGCTGTATAGAAAGGAGTTATTTTATTTATCATTTGGGTTCTCCCAATGTGGCAATAAGTATTGTGAACATTTTTAATCAGTGTTTTGCTAAATGTTTCTGATAGTATAATTTTTTTCCTTCTTTTATTCTTTTTGTAATAAATGTTATTTTCCAGTACAAACTTTGTTTTTTCGCCTTGTATATTTAAATTTGTGTCTTGGTCTTTTTTTATATCTTGTATGTTTATTATTAAGTTAACAACTTTCAAAAAATCTTCAGTATTGTCATTAGGTTCCAAGACTGGATTTCTACTTAAGCAGTCCGCTTCTTGATTTGACTGTCCTGGGTTATATTTTATCTTAAAATTGTATTGCGATAAGTAATATGTCAAATCGCCCAGTTCCTCATCAGTTCTAGATTTTATATTGAGATTTTCTAATGGTTTATGATCTGTGTATACTATAAAATCTTTATTCATAAGCCAGTGTTGCCAATATTTTAGAGCTTCTTTAATTGCCAAGCATTCCAAGTATATAGCCTTTTTTTTCTTTTGGGTGTGGGTCAATTTTTTTGAGAAATAAGCTACAGGTTTATTTATTCCGTTTTCATCTTCCTGTTTTAACACAGCTCCCACTCCTTGAATGCTGGCGTCAGTGTATATTTTTATTGGTTGTTCTGGGTCTAATATTTTAAGAATTGGTTTTGAGCATAGTAAATCTTTTATTTTATCAAATGATTTTTGGCATTCTTTGGTCCATATAAATGTAACATCTTTCCGTAACAGATTGTGTAGTGGTTCCAAGATAATTGCATTGTGTGGTATAAATTTATGATAAAAATTTTCTTTTCCCAGGAACTGGCGTATATTTTTCTTTGTTTCTGGAATGGGGAAGTTCCTGACAGCCGTTAAATAATCTTTGAGAGGTGTAACTGAATTTTTTCCTATTATATGACCTAAATACTTGGCATGATTGTTTGCAAAAGTGCATTTCGAGAATTTCAGTCTAAATCCTTCTGTTAATATTGCATCAAGTAGTTTTGATATATGTGTTATGTGGTCCTCGAAACTTCTAGAGAAAACTAAGATATCATCTATGAAATTTACCGCAAAATCTGAGAGATTATATTTTCTTATTATATTTCTCAATATTCTTTGGAAAATAGCTGGTGCCGTCTTTAAACCAAATGGGAGGCATGTCCATTGAAAATGGCCTTCTTGTGTGACAAAAGCTGTCTTATATCTATCTTGAATTCTCAGTGGAATGGACCAAAATGCTGAATTTATATCAAAAGTAGAATAATACTCACAGTTTACAGTCTTTACCATCAAGTCTTCAATCAATGGGAACGGCTGTGATTGAGGGACAACAATTTTATTCAATTCTCGGAAATCGATACACAGTCTTGATCTTTTCCCATCTTCTTTTTTGTATGCTAAGGTGACTGGAGCTGCAAAAGGGCTATATGATTCCTCGATTAATTTTTGTTTCAATAATTTTGATATTTGATTTTCAATTTCTTTTCTATCATCAGTTGTGCATCTGTATGGGCGCTTGCAGCAATATTTATCTACTGTCAAGTCTATGTGAGCTTCATAACCTCGTACTGTACCTACGTCGTATTTATCCTTAGCGAAGACTGGTTTGTATTTTTCTATTAATTTATCAATTTCAGTTTGTTTAGATAAATCTAGGTGGTTTACTGAAATTTCAAATTCTTTTAAATTAATATGTTCATTGAAGTTTATTTCACATTGGTTTAAATAGTTAATTTCTTGTTTCCATACTTCAGAGCTTAGGATCACATCTTGTTCATTTTTTTCAATCTTGTTCAACATATTTGTTTCAGAGTATTTATTTTTGTTATTCTTTTCATTTTGATTTTTATTCTCTTTGTTTGAATGATTACATTGTATAATATTCAATTTTTCATTTTGCATTAATCTGAATTTTTTAATGCAATCCAAACCAATGAGAAAATCATAGTGAAAATTTTCATCATCTATCACAAAAATGTTCATTTCTCTTTCAATGTCATATATTCTTATTTTTAATGTTACCATACCTTTTGTTTTCTTATCACCATTAATAGTTTTCAAGTTTGCTGTTTGTTTATTAAATGTATTTTCTTCTTTTTTTTGTATTTTTAATAACTTTGCATTAATTAATGATACATTTGAACCTGAATCATAAATTGCGGTAACTTTTAAAGTGTCATTTAATAATAACTTTACTTTTATTAATGGTGATATTTCTAGTTTTTTGGATTCTCCTCATTAAGTTCAACTTCTAATTCAGAGTTATTCACACTTTTCACAACATATTTTTGATTTTTCACATTGAACCAGCAATTTTCCTCAGGATGAAAACGTTTTCCTTTTTTCTCGTTTACACAAATTTGGCATGGTTTCTTTTCTTCATTTTTTTTTGTTTTTATGTCAGAGTGTGTGTAGTTCTTTTTCTCATATTTGTTCTTCATAACAAGATGTTCTAATTTCCCTATCTCGTTATAGAGATCTTCAGTGTGTTCTAACGTCTCTCTGTCAATTTTATCACTCAGGTGATTAGGCAGGCCTGCAGCTATAAGGTCTATAAGAGTACCTGTATCAATCGTTTTTCTAACCTCTAACAACAATTTCTCTTTTTTTAATGCATATTCTAGTAATGAGCCCGTTTGATATTTAAATCCAAGAGCATATCTGATCGGCGACCAACCTTTGTTTCCAAACGTTTCACAGAAGCTTCTTTCCCATTTATTCCATTCTGATTCTACTGTAAACTTCATTAGCATACAACTGTACCAGTTTACACTCGAATATTCTAAAAATTGTTTTAAAATTTCAATTTTTTTTCTGTCTTCATCAATATGGAAACGGTCACATTCTTTGTTGAAGTCCTTAATCCATTGGTGAGCGTTTGCGTTTTTTCCGGTGAATTTATCTAGCACAAAGTCTTTTGCAATTTTCCCCAAATTTTGAGTTTCAGATTTTCTTTGCTTTTCATCGAGTAATGTCTCTAGTAATTTCTCCAATGTTTTATTTGAGCTTTCAGTTAATGATTTTGAATCATTTATGTTTTCATTAGTCTCTTCAAGGTAAAAATCTTGAAACTGTATATTTTGTTCTTCATCTAAATATACCGCTGATATCTCATCAGTTAAAGTTATCCATATTTTCCTTTTTTGATGTCTTTTATTCAGTGTTTTTTTTATCTTGGCATAGTTAGATGTATTTGTTATAATTTTGTGTAAGTTTGCAGGTTGATATTCCGCCGGTATGTCGTAAGTTTTGCCATCAGATGTACCTATTGAGGTTATGCAAATAATGTTTGATTTTCCATCTATTGATGTTTTTACACAAAAATCAAATCTTAACTTCTCCATATTTTTATTGCGGAAAATGTTGTTTTATAATAGTAAATGCTCAGGTGAAATAAAGACGAAATTTGCGTTTTCTGAAATAACAAATTATTCTTTTATTCACACCATACAGTTTAAGTATACAAAAGTTTTACTACCATTAACATATTTCAGACATAATAACTTACCTGAAATAACAAAAACAACATTTAAAGCCTTTACTTCTAGTTTATATAATATTAATTTCTATTTAAAATAAAGCAGGAGAATATTTTCCACGTTTTTCTAAAGACCGCTTAACCTCACTTTTAACGTCACAAAATGTCATCCTCATGTCACACTCACAGCTCTTCGTCCCATAGATTATATATTATCTGCATAAGCAGAAGCATAGATATTATAACTTTACATATATATATTTATATTATCTTTAATAATGTATCCGACTATTTTAATTTGACATGAATCATTAATAAATAACAATAATAATTTGAAGTGCTATTAAACAGAGGATTTCGTCACCTATTACCGATAATTATACGATATGATAATACTTGATGCATTCAACAAGATATGTTAAATATATTTCTTTATATGATATATGATAAATATTAATGTGTTATATGATAGCGGATAACATCGTAAAGTCATTAAATAATAAAGTTGTGAAATATAACGTCAAACTTTAACCCATTTTAATGTAATGTGCATTCTTAAGGTAAAAGTGTCATCAAACATAACTAATTGATACTTAATAATTAAGATAATGTTGTTGTTGTGCTGTGCTGTGCTGCGCTGTGCTGAGCTGTACGGCGCTGTGCTGTGCTGTGCTGTGTTGTGTAGTATTGTATTGAATATTTATAATAGTGATATTACTATATAACTTGTTATGTAACCTAAATGTATAATTTGTTTGTTTAAGTTTTGGTTACGTAACATATTTTTGATCAATTATTCAAAGAGGATGTTCCATTGTAAGTACTTCTTAAGTTTACTGTACATAATATATTATATACTTTGATATTTTTTAAGAATACAATTAGGTTTTATTAGAATTAAAACTTCAATACAGTGTTTTTAATATATACTAGTAGGAGTTTAGGAGGAGAAGAGAATATAACACACTTGTAAAGGCGGAAATAGAAATACTGGCTCTCTGGCTTCTTACAATTTAAAAGTTATATTCAAAATTCAGATCATATTTTCAGTTCTAGTACGAAATAATATTAGAATTAGAGAACAGTATATCAAGAAATAATGAAATAAATGTGTAACAAGTCGGACATTAGATACTTTTTGTATAGATAGGGTTACTGTAATTAAATAATAAAAGGGTTATGAAAATGCGTTGAGCCATTTTTAAATGATTGAATATCTCACTTCCACCTGTAAGAAAGATAAGAAAGATATGTATTATCATTTCATTTGAAATCATCTCCTCAAAGTTCTAACCACTTATTTAGCTTTCCTGATTTTATTTAAATTATACATCCAATATTTTTCTCAAAGTAAGTTAATTCTTAGGAAATCTTGATTAAAGGAAACTAAATCAAGACCTTTTTGTTTTGTTTGTACAATATACTCGTATTATGTATGTATGTATTTACGGAATGAAGATTATTAATTTATATCGGATCTTTGTTGTACACATGTCACTTTTGTATAGGTTGTTCTAATCTCACATGACATATGTCACTTCACAAAAACACATTAAAACAACAATATACAGGGTGGGCCAAAAATTTTTGCAAATAGCAACACTTGATTTCTCCAAAACCGTGAGAGCAAGGGGCGCGCGGGTGGCGGGGAATTGTGCGTCGTTTAATGCAATTTTAGTCACGATGGAGCGCTTCACGGGACAACAGCGTGCTTTTTGCGTAAAACAATTTTACAAAAACAACGATTCCTACGTTACTGTATGACGCCTCTTTAGAGTTGAATACGGATTACAACGTGTAAGTGAGTGTCCAAGTGTTAATTTAATCAAAGCTTGGGTTAAAAAGTTTGAGCAAACGGGATCGACAACGAATATTAAACAAACTGGGCGACCACGTTCAAGAAGAAGCGAAGAGAACATTCGGGAGGTTGAAATTTCTGTAAGGGACGATCCAGAATCATCTACGCGTAAGCGGTCGGCGGCTCTTGCTATACCAAGAACTAGTCTGCGGCGAATCTTGCATTTGGACCTTAAACTGCACCCATATTAGCTTCAAATTGTACAGGAGATGAAACCAAACGATTACATTCAACGCAAGTTATTTGCTGACACTATACAGGAGCGATTTTCTAGCCTTGAGAATGTATTGTTTACGGACGAGGCCCATTTTCACATTAATGGTCACGTAAATAAACATAATTGTCGATATTGGAGCACGGAAAACCATCACTATAAACACCAAAAGCCTCTTCATTCACCAAAAACGACAGCGTGGGCTGCTACATCCGCAAAGGGCATAATCAGTCCATACTTCTTTGAAAATAATCAAGGAAATAACGTAACTGTGAACTCAGTGGAATATGTGAAAATGTTGCGAGAGTTTTTGACACCACAGTTGCATGAATTTGAAGGATACAATAGCCGGACTTGGATGCAACAAGATGGAGCAACATGCCATACATCAAACGTGACTTTACCGGTGGTCAAAGAAATGTTTCCTAACAAATTGATTTCTCGCAGAGGTGATATCCCATGGCCTCCCAGAAGCCCGGACCTTACCCCTTGCGATTTTTTCTTGTGGGGATATCTGAAGAGTCGAGTATACCTTAATAAACCGACGACCATATCCCAATTAAAAGAAAACATCCACGAGGAGATAGCCGCGATTCCTCGCAGCATGTGTCAACGAGTTTTCCAAAGTTTACGTAGTCGATTGCAGGAGTGCCAACGACGAGACGGAGCACATCTCGACGATGTCATTTTTAAAAAATAAATTTTAATAAATGATAAAAATATAATTACGTTAAATAAATCATAAACAAAATAACATTTGTACTTTTATTTCTAGACTTGTTTCAAAAGTGCAAAAATTTTTGGCCCACCCTGTATTTAAAATACAAGTATTTTGTCTGCGCTAAATTAAAATATTATAAAAATATAAATCATTTAGTTTATTGTAAGGAATATAACATATTCATGTTGTTTGGATAACTATTAATAGATTAAGTTCGATCAATTATCATGTTTTATCACATTTTAATAGAAAGCCATTGTATTTATTTCTTATTAAGTAAATATCTTAACTACACAGACTGTTACAGCGTTTATATGACACCATATATATTATTAAAATATGTTAGTTGTAAGTCATTGATTGATTGACTGATTGGATGCTTGTTTAAAATTTATTGTTTAATATAACCACTAACAATTGCAAATAACATTTCTTCACTTTTAATTACATTTAATAACAATATTAATCACATGATAACTACTGAAATACATTTATAATTAAATTACTGTTCAATGCAAGTTACAAAAATTAAATATATGACATTAAAAAATCTACTACCATTAAGAATTATATTCGTCCAATTATAAACACTTCGTTGAAAATTCAACAGCCGTTCCCTTGTTTATACATTGTGGAGACACCTCATTAAGATAACATGGGAAACTGAAATACTAATATTAATATAACTCACAAGCAGTTCCATATTTTATAAAACAATATTTCGCGGTATGTAATATGTTATTTTTTAAATCACTACCACGAGGACTAGCGACAAACACACGTACAGACGATTTAATATTTTTACAAGATATTTTATCTCTTCACGTATGTTTGAGTCAAACTAGAGTATTTACATGTTTTTGTTTAATAAATTTATTCTTTCAAAAAAACCTTGTTATTCTCACATCTTTTTAAATAGTGCCTTTATCAGTTTGTTTATAATTTGTTCATAACATTGTGCACAATTCATTAATAATACTAAATACTTAAAAACTTTACTTCAATTTATGAAAGTAGCAACGGAAATACTCAAGAGACATTATGAATAGAGAAATGTTTTGTCTTTGCCATTGAGTTTGAACGTAGTTACAATCTTCAGTCTATTTCGCTGTACTTATTACTGTATTATTAATATTTTGATTGATTTTACAATCTAATATAATCAATTACATTACATGTCACCAAGTCAGTACATTAAATGTTTTATAAAATGTAATTGCTGTCTTTACTGATGACATTTGTGTAATAAAAGCTTATAGCACAGTAACACATATAGAGTAATCTTTCTTTCAGCAGAATCCATTTTTACGAGCAATCCTAAAAGTAATTTGAGCTGTAATTGCGACGCAACAAAAGTAATGAAGAGTTATCATAAAAAAAATATTACATTTTGAAGACCAAAACGACCAAAACACGACGATTGGTTCAGTTTATAATAATACTTTCCTTCGCTAATGGATATTTACTTCGCTAGTGGATATTTATATATCTTCTTAAAGTTCTTTACTAGGACACAAACAACTGATTAACAACCCTTTTAGAAACATAATAAAAAAATAAAATTTTCACAAAAATATTCACATAAACAGACAGCTATATTACGTTATTTATTGTTTGTTTTCTGTTATCTATGTATAAATAGACAGACACAAAACAGTTCAGTGTCTTTTTATCGTCTTATGGCAACCGATATGGCTTCCCTTTATAATGTCTCGTTGATTTGTTAAGGAACTTTAGGTGTTGTATTAAAGAACTAGATCATTATTTATTTTGGTTCGTGTAAGCGTTATATAAAATCAATAAGGCTTTATTAGCTGATTTGTGTTTGATTTATTGAACTTATTTTTATTTAAATATAATGGCACTAAACAATTTCCTATGGAATATGTAACAATATGATGATGTGTAACAAACAATTTATAAAATTATAAGCTAATAAGCATGGTTTATTCATTCGTGTTTGTCCAGCTTTTAATAATGATTATGTGTGAATTTCAACTACAGGCCGACCACTTGTGATTATTAATTGGTAAAAGATAATAAAATAAATAATCACACGTTTTTATTGTTTTGTTAATATTGTTTAACAGAATAATTTTGTTTGTATAAAATGTTTCCTTTCATATATTTTATTAAAATATTATAAATATTATAAAGGTAACGTATAATTTAAGAGTACCATCTTTCAAAGCCATAATAAGGTTGTTTCGCAATTTATAATTTATATAAACAACCATAATATTAACTAAGATTGATTTTGTATTTTTGATTTCCGGTGAAGACAACTCTTTTACGTTCTTAGTCATTTGTCGGTACTTAATTTATCTTAAGTTTTTAATAAAGTAATAAATATTGGCATTGCATAAAATAAACATAATGTTGTTGATAAATTTTTTGTTGTGAAATAAATATCTCAAGATAGAATATATTTTTTTTTATGCTTTTGTAATAAAGGTTATATAGAAATTGTCCAAAATACGGTATGACCTAACAAGAGTCCTTCATATTTTTTTATATTCTCCCCAGATGTTATTGTCTTATTTGATACAAATTTTTATTTAATTGATTAAATAATTCACGTTTTTTCCCATAATTTTAATCCTAGTATCTTTTATGAACAGTTGTAATTAGTTTACCGAGTTCAGAAAAGGGACGCCTTAAAGCTAATAATGACTGTACTGTAATTAATTGATATTCAAAGCAATATTACAGCATTCTTACGACACCTAGCTCGAGCTACTGCCATCCTCGTATTTAGGTTGTAGTAATACTTGTCATATAAGAAAATCAGCATGAAAGTACATGGTGTTTGTGTGATGTGTTCATCATTGTATTTATATTATAACTTAGTTTTCTTTGTACTTACTGTTACACCTTTTAACCGCTTTGGTTGGTACAAAGTTTGCTTTGTTACCATTTATTTGTAGTTTAATCAAACGAATCGAAGAGTGTATCAATAATATATTATTTACTTAATCCGTTCCAGTGTCGCTTACAAATAACTGTATTACGTTTCTTTGTTATCTAATAGACAACCTTTTTTAAGATTTGTTATGTGTGAATTGATGTTATTTGTTATGTGTATTCAAGAGGGATCGGTACAGGTGTGTGGTTTGTTGGTGTGGGCATGGGCGTAGGCGTGGGCGTGGGCATGGGTTAAAATTAAAATTTCATTAATAGGAATTATTTTTAAATTGTCTAAGGTTAGACAATAAACATACTGCCGTAATAAATTTTGCTTAATATTAAGAAACGGAACATAATATTTTCTTATAGATCACGTTACGTATAAAATACTTGATCACTTAATAAAATAAATAATACATTTAATGAAATGGAAAATCAAAACCGTCCTTTTAAGGTCGAAGTTAAATTAGAGGAAATAAATTATTAGGAATAATCACAGGTAGTAAAAAAAATTGTATAGTTTAATATATTATTCATGATGTGCTAGTATTTTTTTTATTAAAAACACACTTATTGACCCGTATTTCTGACTTATATATTTTTCAACTTTTTTCCCCAGGGGTGGAATTAAAAGAAAGTATTGTCATAGAATCAATTAATTATTACTCAGGAGCTAATATAAATTTTACATAGTATTTATTTTTTAATAAAGTAAATAATTATGATACTTTTTAAAAACATATCAGGGATCTTATTATATCTTTTTATAAATCAATTCAATCACAGTTTGTATTCACCGGAAGAAGCCCCTTAGTTTTCAAGTAAGAATCTAATCTACAAAACTTAACTTCAAACAACATTTAACTTTATATAAATATATTTATAACAGTCCGAATACATTAGGACAAGTTAGATGTTATGTAAATGAGAAGCTATTTGGCAGATGTTGCTAACAAATGGAAGTAAAGCTTGAAACTGTTAAAGTAAAATAGTTATTTGCTATTAAATCTATCTTAAAGATTTAGCAAAATAACGAGTAACGGAACATTTCAATTAAGATACAATCGTAAGTTAAAGTAAAATTGTAATATTTGTACAATAATTACTTTTATTATAGGTGGTGAAGTTAAGTCAAAAAGAAAAGAAAACCTCCAAAGAAAATTAATGAATAATGGTTAGATTTTTAAATATTATTTACATCTTTGTATCCACAATATATATGTTATATTTAAGATTATTTTGATGTATTTAATTTTATTTATAAATGAATATAGAAAGTAAAATAATTTGTAAAGCCTTTATTAGTAACGATAACTAAGACAAATATTAATTATTATTAATATAGTGTTGTTTCTCTTAGCCTTAAGAAGTTAAGACAATGTAAGTAACAACATTTTTTTACCTTTTAAGTTTTTAATATCGACTGAGAATTCTTAGCATTTATCTAAGAATTCTCAGTCTTATAAAAAATCTGACTGTGAAATGATTATAAAATCATATTACGATAGTGAGTAAAAATCTAAGGCTTTTATCCTAATCAAACAGTTTAGTAAAAATGGCATTTATTTTGGGTATTTATATTTTATTTTAAGTGAAAAGGTTTTACATGTAAACTTATAAAGTAAATCGAAAGCGAGTGAGTAAATAAAATCGGGTACTGTCGAAAGCATATATTTGAATATGTAATAAGCATCTGTTGTTTATCTTATAGTTATATTTTGTAGATTTTATATCTTACAGGTGTTATTGTTAGACTTAATTAATGCAAATAATATTCTAGGGTTATTGACCCGTAAAGCTTCAATATTATTTACTTTATGCTATTTTTTATATTTTTTTAAATCTACTTCTATCTTAAACTATTATTTTCTTTGTATAAGTATTATTTTAAATCTAAAAATATAATTATAACCAATCATTTTTACGTAATTTAAATAATATATGAAAGTAACGCAGATACTAGGTTTTTATCGGTTCGTGTAATTATGTGCCACCATTTTGTAAACAAATGAAGGTGAAAGACATTGGCAATTCCATCAGGCGTTATGTAATGCTTAATGGAATTTGTTATCAGAGGTGGGAAAGAAGCTCTGGCCTTGGGAGAAACACTTAAGCGAAGTCAGGAATGTGATATTATTTCCACAATCATTACGATATCAATTGACTTCTAAATTACTCAAGAAAATACAGTTTGCTCTCTATAAGGTCAAAAATACAAAACCACAAATTACTTATTAATTCAAGAAAAGAGTTCATAATCTTAATAACTGAAAATAAAATTACAAATCAAATTACTATAATAATAACCGTTAGAATATTAATTTAAATATTGATTCCTGTTAAATGAACAGTTAAATATTGGGCGAGCAATTATTTATAAAGAAGTTATTGGCTTTAGTATTTTCCACTCAAGTGGATGTAAAACGGATTTTTCCTATTGGTTTTTAATTAGGAAGAGCCTTGACAGAGAGAGGCTGTTACAGTTAGAATCGGTTTGTTTGTAATCACGTAGTGTGTTATATATATTTTAATAATATCAAGGTCAAAGTAAGATATTAAAAGTTTTATGTAAAACAAATTTGTAAAAATTTCAATTATATTTGAACTTTAATGAAAAAGGTAATTTGTCCCTGAATAGTTTATTTTTAAAGGTGCAGGTGCCAATTTAATTAGCAAATTTCTATAAAATATAATTTAATTCGTATTATGTAACGCTTTACTTTAGAAAGAGTCGCAGAAAAAAGCTGTCCTTGAAGCTAGCTGTCTTAACTGTAGCTGATAGACAGCGGCATGGGATAGCTTTAAAATTAGGACCAGAAGGTCCAAGTGATGAATAGTGATGCCACATCATAGCACATCACATTATAGGCATTGGGATTTATTAATGCGTTCCCAACCATGCATGGGTGGATGGAGAATACTAAAACTTACGATGATATATCAACCTAGAAGTGAATAGAGCAATATAAATTAGAATACATACAAGAATTGTCTGAATTGACGTGAATAAGTTTTGTCATTCTTTTTCGTAAAAACTTTTGAACTATATGAAGCTTTACAGTAATATAGCTCATAACTCAGCCCTACACATAGACTACAATTTATAATCATTTTACATCATTTGATCTTAATATAACGACAAGTATTGAATAATTTGGAAAAAATCCTGCCCTTTCAGAAGTATCTTGGCGTGGGCTGTCTAACCTGTTGGAGCCATATGATGATAATGTATGGTAGAATTGTCTTAAATAGTTCTAAATAAAGTCTGCAGTATACACCGTCTATGTGGAAGCCACTATACGCGTGCGAAGTTGCGGACTGAAGGTAGTCTACTATAATATTCATTTATGCCAAATTCATAGATTTCTGTTTTCATTATTAGTATTTATTGTTTATATTTTATATAAAATGAGGTAATACAATTAACCAGTGAGATATTATATAATATCATTCCACTGTTTACTTCGTTACAAAGGCAACGATATTATAAAGGAAATATTTTATATTAAACTTTTCTTTCCTTCCACAAGATTCGTTTAAAATGAAAACAGTATAATACTGTTTTCATTACAGTTTACGTAAAGCCCTATTAAGTGAGTCACTTTATACATAGAAAATATTGATATTATAAACTTACTGCTGATTCCCGCCCGTTTCGCTGGGCACACGATTACTTTGGATATGAACTTAGACTTCTTGTATTGACAAAATGTTTAATTTCTATGTTATACTTAGTATATATTTTAAATAGAGAAACATAATGACAGTCAGTGAATATACAGATTTCCATATGACCCATGAGGTACGAGGTACTGTGTTTTGGGATGCGTTCCCGTTATGTAAAGTAGCGGGATCCCCAGTAGGTCTACACCACGAAAAAAATTGCCAGCATATAACTAAGGACAAATTTAGATTTTTAAAAAAAAATATTTATTTCATTTTTAAATATATCAAATTCAGTTTCGTAATCAATTACATTTTTACGTCTTTTATTTATAACAATTTTTAATTTTCAAATTTCAACTTTTTGTACCTGATCGAAACTCTGGTTGCCATGGTAACCGTTGTCATAGTATACTTTGGTAAGGTAACCGTTGTCATGTTAACTGTGGCTATGGTAAACATTGGTACGGTAACCGTTGCTATGGTAACCATTGCTATAGTAACTCTTACTTCTATCTACGTACACACTTATCATGAAACTTCTGTAGCTATAAGGCCGATTGACTTGAAATTTGTTGAAACTCGTTGGGATAGGAATTCTGTAAAATCCGTTCTTAGTGAAAGTAACAATGTAAAATCTTAAGTTAATCGGACAGATAGTTTCGGAGAGATGATGGGTCAATGTATATATATATAAATAATATATATTAAATTTAAATTACCTTAATACTCTTGATTTTTAAGCGATAGTTTTTATTGCCACCTCATTAAACCTTGTCCATCGCGTCGTTTGTATTTAAATTAGCTATTTTAATTTTAAAGTATTTTTTATTTAATAGTTATTGAAGTCAAGTTCAAAGAATTCATTTTCAAATCGAGGCCATCTGGATCCAAATGATATTGTATTTTATATATAATTATGTTATTATAAAAACAAAAAATAATAATGACCACAGAAACGTAATTTAAATTATCAAAAGATCCAATTAAAGAGAGCTTTTTATGTTGTATTAAGAGACAAAGTGCTGGTACAATTGGGTGTCACTTGGTTCGGACTTCCTACAAATATCGTGAATGAACGTAATTTAAAATGTCACCAGAGCTTTCCTAATGAATGTCCATATTGTATTTATTTTAATTATTACTATTCAAAAATGTTTATGAATAAAGGGACTAGTCCAGAGGGAAATAGAACATCGAGATGTTTCAGCTGTTTTCAAAGCTGGTTTTTAAAGCTTTAAACACTCCACTCGTTAAATTGTTTTTGAGGTTGTTTAACATTTTTTTTTGTGTGGAAGATTTCTTTATGTAAACCCTAAAACAAAAAAGTGATGGTTTATGGCAGTCTAGAATAAAGGCTATACACTGAAAATCAAAGGTTACTCATCGCTGTGGTATGCTTTAAAGGGATAAATTCCGCACTCGAAGTAACGCTGACTTACGAGTAAATACTATTTAAAAATAAAATATATATACATTATATTAACAATTTGAGATCATGTTTTTGACAATGATTTTATAGATTTAGTAATAAGAAGATATGGAGGTATATTATTTTATGCAGATCCCGGTGTGGCAGACTCTGGTCAGCGAACCTGAATCCATTGCAAACTTTAAAAATTCCTTTGTGGGTGAAATTTTATTTATAAAAGAACCAAAAAACTGACTTCACAATTTTTTTAAACACAATCATGACATAACATATAAAAAAATTCTGGTATTAAAATTTCAGACTAAATACATCAAATCAAATGTAAAAGAAACATACTTATTCAAATGTTTCAACCTTTGCAACTTGCTTTAAATCTAAATATTATTTTTTTTAAATTTCATTAACATTTAACACTTTTTCTTAAAGAAACATAAATAGGTACATATAAATATTTAAACAGTAATAATTTTAAAACATGTATCATTTTAAAACTTTTTATAAATGGAGTCCTTTTTCAAAAAATAATATTTTGTTTGCGTTATCTTTTTTATGAAATTAAAACTGCCGCAGATATGAAAAAAGTTTTTTAACACAATTATTGTTCATGTTTAAAAGCAATTCCAACCCGGATATACAATTGTAATATTAAGTTACTGAAAAAACTTTTAACTTTTATGGCAAATTTGTCACATAATTCTGTATAATATCACTGAAGACACATTTTTAAATTAAACAATGTGTTGAGATAATAATTTTATTACATGCATTTACCTGGTGTACTCGTGTTAAATCAGAATTTAACCGACTATTTCGAATCCATTCGGAGTTCTGAATCTTGACCTCTATGTATGGTGGAATTGCGACTGCCTGTCAGTTCACATCTCTATTCCGTCTTGGATTCAAAACTAGTCAGACAAGTTCCGATTTAATAAACGTGAGTATAACCATAACTGGCGTGGTTCATACTTTTTGCTACTAAGATTGAAATACCGTATTTTGAAATTACCGTATTTATTTATTTGTTTATATCTTTTCCACTTTAATTCAATACCAGTAATCACTTGTGTACGTCATATGGGAGTGGCAGGAGGGCATATTTTGATACCATACTTACATAGCCCGTTTATAATGACACTATCCAACTTAAAATAAGGCTACCAGGGTTCGAAACGCGCCCTTTTCTGAAAAGAACCACACAACAAACGCAGACGGGTTTTTCGTAATCTATTTGATAGGCTGGCCTAATGATTAATAAGAAAAAAAGAAATCCGTGGCTAGTAAGACGACCAGTCACCGCATCGTCGTCGTTAATGTAATATTTTGAGTTTATTTAGTGACAAATTTAAGGCTTTACTGGGGAGTTTATTGTAAAAACATTTTCAATTAACCTTAAAGGAATTACCTATTTTATAGAACCTAGTGATGGGCATGGAAATTATTATTGAATTTTGAAATATTTTTGTGTGCATAAATTAAATTTTTATAAATATGATTGTACATAGTCATAATTTTTAATTCTTTGCATATATCTTTTAATGACTCTTCAGGCCTCATGTTGTATATTGCTCGAACAACCCTCTTCTGCAGTACAAAGATATCATAATAATAATTGAATTCGATGAGGATACATAAATTAAAAAAAGAATCTCCTTTTGTCTTAATGTTCATAGACAATACCAAAAAATGACAGTTCATTGGCTGCTTGTAACTCGATATCTGATTCCTATCTTTTCTTCTATTATACAGGGTGGGCCAAAAATTTTTGCACTTTTGAAACATGTCTAGAAATAAAAGTACAAATGTTATTTTGTTTATGATTTATTTAACGTAATTATCATTTATTAAATTTTTTTTTTTAAAAATGACATCGTCGAGATGTGCTCCGTCTCGTCGTTGGCACTCCTGCAATCGACTACGTAAACTTTGGAAAACTCGTTGACACATGCTGCGAGGAATCGCGGCTATCTCCTCGTGGATGTTTTCTTTTAATTGGGATATGGTCGTCGGTTTATAAAAGTATACTCGACTCTTCAGATATCCCCACAAGAAAAAATCGCAAGGTGTAAGGTCCGGGCTTCTGGGAGGCCATGGGATATCACCTCTGCGAGAAATCAATTTGTTAGGAAACATTTCTTTGACCACCGGTAAAGTCACGTTTGATGTATAGCATGTTGCTCCATCTTGTTGCATCCAAGTCCGGCTATTGTATCCTTCAAATTCATGCAACTGTGGTGTCAAAAACTCTCGCAACATTTTCACGTATTCCACTGAGTTCACAGTTACGTTATTTCCTTGATTATTTTCAAAGAAGTATGGACCGATTATGCCCTTTGCGGATATGGCAGCCCACACTGTTGTTTTCGGTGAATGAAGAGGCTTTTGGTATTTATAGTGATGGTTTTCCGTGCTCCAATATCGACAATTATGTTTATTTACGTGACCATTAATGTGAAAATGGGCCTCGTCCGTAAACAATACATTCTCAAGGCCAGAGAATCGCTCCAGTATAGTGTCAGCAAATAACTTGCGTAGAATGTAATCGATGGATTTCATCTCCTGTACAATTTGAAGCTTATATGGGTGCAGTTTAAGGTCCAAATGCAAGATTCGCTGCAGACTAGTTCTTGGTATAGCAAGAGCCACCGACCGCTTACGCGTAGATGATTCTGGATCGTCCCTTACAGAAATTTCAACCTCCCGAATGTTCTCTTCGCTTCTTCTTGAACGTGGTCGCTTAGTTTGTTTAATATTCATTGTCGATCCCGTTTGCTCAAACTTTGTAACCCAAGCTTTAATTAAATTAACACTTGGACACTCACTTACACGTTGTAATCCGTATTCAACTCTAAAGAGGCGTCGTACAGTAACGTAGGAATCGTTGTTTTTGTAAAATTGTTTTACGCAAAAAGCACGCTGTTGTCCCGTGAAGCGCTCCACCGTGACTAAAATTGCATTAAACGACGACGATCTGTTATTGCCGTAAGGTGTCTTTTATGTTAGAAATTACAAAGATCAGTCGTTGGATAAAGTATTTAATTAGGCCTTCCTAAGAACGGTATATTTCGCTTGGCTTTTGAATCTCTGGTTTTAAATATTAAATAAGTTTGTGGAAAACAAGTACTGTAATTATAGTTTTAGATAATTCTTAATTCAATTTTACTTTCACTTGAACACTTAAGGCCAATATTAAAAAAATATGTCAAATGAAAAACTATATTTTATATAAGAGTTTTCTTATCTATTTAGTATATATATAAGAAATTAGAATATAATTTTTACTTTGTTAATTTCTAACTTCGTATATTGTTTTTGTATCACAACAATGTATTGCTCATGGTACACAGACTTGACACAAAAAATATATTTTACATTTAAACAATTTTTGGGGGGTCTTAATGAATTCTAAGACCAAAATTTTGAATTAAAGATAAACTGCCTTCTAATTATGAATCTTTATTCACTATTACACATAACAAATTAAAAATATTTTTATTTTAAACATTACAATTTCAAATTAAGGTTTTGATAACTATAAACTTCAGGACCGCGACTTTGTCAGTTGTAATTGTATCTTAAGACTAATACAAATCTGATAGTTACTTTATGATTACATAACAATAAGATTATTATTGTTTAATTATTAAACATAACACAAAGGCTTTAGTCGCAAGTTTATGTGAAATATGTTAGAAAATAAACTGAAATTATAAACTGTTTGGAATATATTAATAATATAATGTATAATATATAAAGGTAGATAAATGCCAAGACTCCTGAAAATATTAATATACTTTTAAGTGTAATACATATTACATAATAGGTAATATCCGCCGGTAGTTTTAATTTAGTTTCTAATATTGTAAGCGATATTTCTTCAAATGTACGTGAACCGTGAACGGGAAATACGTTTCATCAAGTGTCCAGATGACAGCTATCCTACCTCGAGAGCGGATTCTTAGTAAGACTAGTATTAATATCAAGATAATAATAAAAGTCATGCATTTAAGGGTTAAAGTATTAATAACAACAAACAACCACATTGTTTAGATGAAAATGTTTTAAAAGAAAAATTATTAAAGATCAAATCGATCATCAAAATATCAATAACATGTCTTATATCAAACACCTTCGATCAATGTTTTAATAAAATGTTTTATAAATAGACATTAAGTCGAGATATAACATCGTAATAAGAATATATTAAAGCAAATTATGAAGGAGCTCACAGGGATATCCTGAATTGCAAACCTATTTTAATCGAATATTTTTCTTTGACTGCTTGTATATAATATCTTTTATCTCTTAGATTGTTCTAAGAGACGTATATACTGATAACGCCCACCTCAGTCAAATCCTTGATTTACTGATACCCAGTCCTTATGAATATTTATTGAAATATATCTACGAAAACAATGACAACTCTCTGTTTATTACATCAAAGGATATAATTCAGCGTTAAGTTTATGGATATCATTTTGATTTATGTCCGTTGTAAACTTGAATTGCAAATAAATGTTTGATTTAAGGGATTTAACTTATTTAAATGAAGGTCATAATGTCCGATATTGTAAACATTTTAAGGTTAGGTACATGATTTAAGTATTTTATTTCGATCTAATGAGTGAAAATTTGTTATAATTTAATTTGTTATAATTTAATTCCTATTTAATTATTATATTAATTATATTAAATTGTAATGCATAAAACTAATAATAAAGAAATTAAAACTCTCCTCTGTGGTAACTTGTAGTGCTTTGTCTATAGTCTGTCAGAAAGAGTGATTGTAGTTCACGGATTAGGGGAGACCGGGGCTGGTTGACTATAGGGGCAGGTAGACTAATTGTCAAAAACGCGAGTTAGGCAAACTTTTTGCAAAGATCGACTAGGTGAGCGTATCCATTATTCCCCCGCGCACAATCATCAGAAAAACCGCGGAGCAGACCCAAACCGTTTGTCAGCTAGAGCCTATTTATTGTTCAAAAACAAGACACTTAAGTAACTATTTTTGCCTTAATTCTATTTGTCATAACTCTTTTCATTTTGTTTTGATTGCTTGTCAAACTGTTTAATACGAATGTTTGATTTCCGAACTTTGTATGCTTTCTTATTATTTTTAATTACGACACCATTTTAAGGTTTTGGCACGTAGTTAAAAATTACTAGGTCGTTTGGGGCTGGTTGACTCATTTATAAAGGGGTTGGTTTACTATCTAGTCAACCTGCCCCATACAATTTTGGATATACTAGATATAAATTGGTATAAAAATTATTGTTCTTAACCTAACAGTTTAGAACGATGCGAATCTATAAACGAAAGTCAAATCGACGTAAAGACATACTGGAGAGAGTATGTCGACAAGTTATTTTCGCCGAAGTATCAATTCCAGCAAAAGAATTTGCCATATAAAATATCGCCATGTAGTAAATATGAAAAAAAAGAATGCAATCCCGGACTGTCTAGATCTCAATTGACCTTGGAAAGCGTTGGCTACATAAAAAACAGACAAATATTCAGTGACGAGGAAGAGCATGCATCAGAAAATTGCCCATAAGGGAGCTGATGATGTTTATTATGGATTAACGCCTTACGAGTCTCGAAAATTTGCATATGAATTTGTAAAAAAAAAAAAATCTATTCCTCAATGATGGGATAAAAAACAGATTGCTGATGAAGATTGGATAGGGAGTTTTGCTTAAACGTCATCCTATTCTCTCTATTCGATCTCCTCAAGCTACTATTTCGAGCCACTTCTTTCAATAAAAACAACGTGCAGTTGTTCTTTGATTACCTAAGAACCGTTTACCTACGTTTAAATGTAAGCCCTGGGTATATTTAGAATGTAGATGAAACAGGACTGACAACGGTTCACATTCCTGATAGAATAATAGCTCATCTTGGCACCAAAAAATTGGGAAAAATGACATCTGCTGACCGAGGTTTCGCTGGTGAGAGTCGCAGTTGCTATCTCGGCCTCGGCCATATGGTCCTTCCGTTCTTCGTTTTCCCACGTGTTCACTATAAATACTATTTTGACTTTTTTAGACTAAAGGACTATCAAAGACTATTTTAGACTGGAGGTGGACCGATAGGTTCTTAACGGTGTTTAATGTTGTTGAAGATGTTCTTAAAAATGATGATTGCATTTACTTTAGTATTTAAATCTTGTTCCTTCGTAGTCTTGGTACTGATTACTTCTTAGGTCAACTTACCTCTAGTGACAAGTCAACCTGCCCCAGGCACGGGGTAGGTTGACTCGTTTTTCCTGTTCTAGAAAATCGAGCCTATATACTATGTTTTAATAGGTATCGAGATTATTGTAATTTCTTTCTAGAGCTGAATAGTGTCACTGTCAATGGAATTGCTTTTCACAAAAATAATCATTAAAGCAATAAAAATACTAACTTTTAAATTGAAAAATGGTCAACCAGCCCCGGTCTTCCCTACTCTTTACAAGACTTTAGTATATAAACCTATGTATGATATACAGAGAGAGGAGGGATGGAGAATAAGAAATATCAAAATAGAAGGGAAGAGGGAGAAAGGAGAGAGAGAAGAAAAGAGGGGAAGAGAGATAACGGAAGGAAAAAGGGATGGAGAGAGAGGCGAGATTGTGGGGGGAGGAGAAGGTAGACCAGAAAATCGAAACGAAGGAATTTATCACCGACCCACTGACACAGTCTTCTGTAACTGTAACAGTTTTATTACAATGATTCCAGATTGTGTGTGCTTCAGAAGAGTTACACTATAAGAAAGTATTGAAATAATAAATATAGTATTCCGTTACTCTTAAATGATAGTTAAGAATAGTTTTACAGCATATTATTTAATGTTAACTTATAATAACCTACTAAGAAATGTTTTGTTTCATATATGTTATATGTCTTTGTTCTTGTATATCTCATAAAATATTTCTTTATCACTTACCGATATCATGATGGATGAGTGTGATAAAGAACATTGATGGATTCCTTCTTACAATTCATTCGTTTAGCATTATAGCATTGAAATTATCATTGTAGATCATAGTATATTTGCACATTTATACAATAAAAAAATGTTAAGGAATTAATTTATTTGATTTAAAAATATGATTTAAATACTAAATACTCTATATGGGGTGTTTTCGTACCCCATCGAATAAATTAAAGGCATATTATATTTTTAGTTATTTTTTTTCTGCATTTAAATTAAAAAATATTTTTTTTTAAAACAACACTGAATTAATAAAAATACTTCAATTATTACGTAAAAATGTCATGTCCGAAGTAATTTAAATGTTTATAATATTCATACATTCTTTCTCGTTTTTATAATGTTTGTTAATCGCCTGTCTGGGAACATTAGGTTGGTTATTAAGTCCTTAATGTCTGAGGATATTAAAGGGACCTAATTAGTTTGTGACATTTCGTATTCTGTTAGAAATCAAATATTGCAAGCTTGAGATTACTGTAAATTCCTCAAAATATTATAATTAATAATAAATATAGAATAAATATAAATTTAATATTAAAGATAATACATACAATTCTATCTAAATTATAGAATTGTATGTATTATCTCATTTAGAGTTTTGCCTAAGTCATGAATTCAAAATAATGATAGCAAACTGGTAAATGATGTTTAGATTCTGCCTAGATTGTATTATAAATGTATTTATTTGTACATAAAATTGAATTACCTGCGATGTATTGTTATTATGCATTGTTGTACTTAATAACGCTTTTAAGTGGGTGGTCCTTATGATCATTCGTGTATATAATTGCAAGGTTGATTTGTTATTATAGAATAACCATTAGTAGGTGTTTTTAAGGTTTTATAACTTTCTTCAGTGCTTTATGTTGGATAACTTCAGTATTTGTCCTGTTCTAATAATAATACTTAACATATTTTATTACTTGTGGGTCATTTTTTCCTAATCATTTTTGATAAAATAAATTAATTTATCGAAAGTAGTCCAAAGCTATTCTAAAGTTTTATTTATTACTAAATGCTTTAGCCGCTTTAATGCTTTTCACTAACTGGAACAATTTGTGAACAATTGGCAGATGTAAGATGTTATATAGCCTATTACAACATTTTAAATAAAAAATAAAACGGTAAGTTATACCTGATCAACATTAAAAATTCTTGTCTTTCAAGTAGGTAATACAAAGAATAATATTTTCAAAATTGTGAATCAAAAACGTATCTAATATATGTATTACTTAGAACTTTTAGGATCATACAGACAGCATAAAGTATATTATAAAGAGTGGGTGATAGAGCCCAGCTGCAGACAGGAGTGTAACTCAACGAGCTGGTCTGATCAGGGTAGTAACATTTTTTCTGAGAAGATTAGTGTAACTAGGCTATTATATCTTTGTAACGGTATTTGTATAACAAAATAATTATATTTGAAAATATGCCAAATATTGATTTAAAATAACTTTCAAAAATATTTGATCATGTTGCTATGTATATACAAATAAATACATATATATCATACGTCTGTTGTATCATAATGTAGCAAAATGTTCTGACCTTCTGTATATAAAATCTATATTAATTGAATAGAAGATAATTTAGTACAGCTTATTTTTGAATTGAAATTAAGTTTATAATATACATATATAAGTGAAGTTAAAGAATTTAGATATAATACATAAAAAGTATTAACTTATTAGACTGAGAACAAAAAAGACAAGAGGCAAAAGAGGAAGCAAAGTTGTAAGAAAGTCGCAACTTAATTTGAGAAGATGTTCAATGACTGAGCTCATCAAAGAGATACGGTAAAAGGATTACAAAGTACTAAAGTCAACTGCTTAAAATTTAAAAAGCTGACATAAAAGACACTAAAATCAATAATATTATTTGAACAACGTACATTAAATATATATTTATAAATGATATTATAACAATATTGATGGAACGATTAGTTATACATTTTGTTTCTCAACGGTTTTTCAACATAAGTATAAAGTATGTAACGAAATAAATATTACCTAAAATTACAGAGTACATAAAGTTCATAAAATAAGTGATCCACTCTAACTTATGGTATTAGGGACTCCATTTTGGAATAGTATTTGTGAAAAGAGATTTATTCATTTCATTTGAAATTGATTTTTAAGTCCTGCAATCGATATATCTGATGACCGACACGAATGTAGTGCAGCCTGACTAAATATTATTTTCACACAATAAATAAAATATATAACAAATATATATAACGAACCCAGCAAATATGTGAAAATTTTGTTATTTTTCTAAATATAAGCAATACTCGAATATATGACCTTTGCAAACTGAGCTATTAAGTGCTGAAAATATAGAAAGACAAAACATAATAAATTTTTCGGATATAAAACGTCTTAACCGTCTAGATTTGGAGAGTTAACATTTTGATTATCACTTTGTACACATATAACAGTACATTTTCTTGTTTGATTCATTTAGATTTCGTGACAGGACTAGCATTTTGGAATAATTTATTGATTTAATTACTATTATAATATAAAATAGAATAATATATAATATAATATAAAAGCATTGGAAAGTTATAAAAAGACATCTAGTAGATGTACATATACGAGTATTCTGATAAATAATTTTACATATTATGGAATGCCTTCCACGTGGAGTAAGTTTGAACACTGGGCATGACAATGTTATTTTATGTTTATTTGTAATTAAAAATCAATTGTGTTGGTCAAAATGTAAAAATTATCTACAAACAAATTACCTCTTTCAAACATTAAGACTGATAGCATCAAAAGGTAAATACAAAAATAATAACCTAATATTCATTTGATGTCATGAAAGAAATTAATTGAGAGACTATTAGAGACTCAAACATAAACATTTATTTTGATTTAAAGATTACTATCAGCGTCAATCAAAACGAAATCGTTGAATGACATTAAGAGTATTTGTTTTATAATACCTTGAAAAGATGAAAGTCAAAATTAATTATTAAGACAAAATATTTTCATATTTATGGCTTAGTCAAACTTATTATTTGAAAAACTTTTTTTTTTTACTTTCTTACTCTTGTATTGTATAAAACCGTAAATGATTTTAGATAACTATCATTTTCCATCAAAAAAAATTTATGAGTTTTTTTACCTTATATCTTTGGTACAGTATTATTTTACAAAAAACTCGTTCAAGTTTGATTGTATAGTATATTAAATAACTATATCAATAATAATTGTGAAAACCCATAAAAATTACTGTTTAAAGACCTAAAAAGGAAATTGCACGAAACCTATCTTTTATGATAATATAATATGTCAGAAGTACAAAATAAGAAAGTAATATTAACTCAACATGTAAAATATTAGCCTCCAACAAAAATAGTGCTGAATGAAAAGGTTCTAATAATGTCGATATAAATGCCGAAGAGTGAATTAATGTAAATCGATGGTGGTAAATGCCATGAAGTTTGACAGTTCCGAGGTTATACTCGTACAGATAAGATAGGAAAAATAGGTTAATTGTTCATCGGGGTGAATAATTTGACGGTAATTGTGATATACGTTTAGGAAGGAATATTGTTACCATTTAGGTGTCTGAAATGTTCCTCTGATTTAGTAATTGAATCTTGGCTTGAAAATCTAATATTCTTTCTATGAATGAAAAGATATTCGCGTAATCGTCATTTCGAATAATACCAAATAGTATTTATACTGAATTTAATAAGGTTTATTGTTTCCAAAGTTAGTTAACTCTTGTTTTTGCTTTTAACTTGCTGTTTGATATAATTTTACTATGCATTATTTTCATGGATCATAGCTACGAAGTTGTTTACATTTTTATTTCTGTCGATATTTACTGAAGTACTATAATTTTAAATTCAAATGAACTGTAATTATCTCATAATATACTCGTAAATATTTGTTTGTCACTGTTTTATCATTTTAACATCTTATACATATTTAGTGGATTATGATTTAAACCATTTGTTTATTTTATATTATTATTTTTTGGCACATATATTGGAAAGGCAAGCATTCTCAGCCAGCTAGCTCTCTAGCATAACATTACATCATGTTACATATATTTAATATGCGCTAAAATATCTTGATGCAGTTCACAAAACAGCATTTTACAAACAAACAACAATGTTCCCAACTAAGTTAGTACTATTTTAGTGAACTATGTGATTCATAGTTCATAAGAGCTGCGAATGATTAACATATCGTGTGTGATAGCGTCGTTTCGTTGTCGTTTAGTAGATTTGTTCTTTCCAGCGTCAATATAGTAACAATATAATCATCCCGAATAAAAAGAAAAGATAAACTAAGAGTATATATTCCATATGTCAGATTTGAATGGTATATCCTAAAGGTTTATTGATGTTTTGGAAATAAATATGCTATACCTTTAATAAAAATGTGAAAATTTAGAATTAATAGGTAATACAATTACAGTACAGTATTACACTATATTGTAAACACTATTACTAAAACATTTCATTTGTGTCCACAACATAATGTTATACTCGTAAAAACTGAGGTAAAGTTACATATATAAAACTTATACATAGAAATTGGAACAAATAAATTGAGACTTCCTTCCGATTTATAAAATATCTGTCTTACTAAATCTTTATACATATTTTTATTTTTAGTTTAATGGTGATTATAACAGTTGATTCTTTTTCATGAAAATTGCAATATTTTCAATTAATTAGTATCATGTACATGTCGGGACCTATAATCATACAAAATTTCAACAAAATCCGTACAATATTTTTAGTTATAATTTTCAATAAATTGTAAATTTTAATATTGCTCATCATTGCTAGTTGAAGCAAAAATATATTTTGTGAATTAATACTTTCCGTTAGTCTTCGATATCTTCAGACATTTCGGACCAAAACACGCTTTTAATAATTTTTGAAAAACCTATTATGTAATTTTATTTTTATTAATAATGTTAATAAATAAAGATATTTTTATACCGATAATTGCAAAAATATAATAATTACATTTCAAATAATAAAACATTTTAATATAAAAAAATAGAATTCACATTTCATATCGACACTTCAAGACGTCACGTTCGTTTTCTTCTCACGGATCTTGAGATTTATTGCTCACTTGAAAAGAAATCTTGAATCATCACTGGATCATATTCACTGGAATATCAAAATATTACCTACCATTGTAGGTTTTTTATTTACCTATTTTAGTATTCAAGTATTACAATCTAACTAGCAGCTGTTTGTTTCATATTAGAAGAGTGAGAGTACATGATATATAAATGTAAAACGTTTAAGTATTAGATTTTAAAGATTGTATATGTCGGCGGTAGGTCAGAGATTCCGTGTTCGTTGTCCATTATAATGAAAATTCACTTAGAATTTGTATAGTTTATTTTCGCACAACTGCTAGTAACAAGAATGACGCAATTACGATACGATACTTCTCCGTCCCGCCAGTTTTGGCGGGGTGCTGTTTTCGGGGTTTTGACCCCATAACAGAGTTGCACTCGCGGGTGGCCCACTGTCCACCCGGTCATAATGACGCAATTGAATAATAGCAGCAATATTTATACTTATTTTTAGGCGTGGTCACAATCAAAACTTATTTTAAAGCAAGAGTTGAAATTACTGTATATAAAATCTTAAAATATAGTTCAATATTCACAATTAATATTATAAAGAATTTTATATAACTCTAAGTGTTTTATTTAATACAAATTACATTTATATTAAATAACAATCAAAATTTGTTTAAAGCAAATATTAACATTACTGCATATAAAATCTTCAAATATAGTTAAATCTTTACAATTGATATAACTATAACTCTAAATGATTTATTTTATACAAATTACATTTATTTTAAGATTATAAACTCCATTTCTTACAAGTTTACATGAATCTTTAACAGATGTCGCACCACGTAGGATGCAAATTGAATAAAGTTTGGTTTATTTAATAACATAATGAATGTTGGAGTTATAATAAATCTAATTTAGTTTTATTTTAAATGTTTAACATGAAAAGGTGCAAAAATATGAACTATTAAATAATAAATTTCACATCCAATGTGAATCTCACCAATTGGATGTGAAATTTACCAATCACCAACCAATCAGTCAATACAATGTCTTTAAGAGATTGAAATTAGAGAAATAACAATTTTGTGAATACGAATGATTATTTAAAAACTAATTATAAATAATTACGGAATTTTTAAAACAATATAATCATTAACATAATGATTTGCGCCCATATATATACGTAACAATGTCAGTCTCTACTAAAGCTTCCATTACAAAATATAATAAATTCTGTGCATTATTTTATATTTATTTAGGAAAGAGATAATTTTATCTTTCAATATTTACTAAGTGTCATTTTTTCAAATAAATTTATTAATAATTTGCTGGGCTATAATCTGGAATTTCCACAGAAATTATACGATCTGGATGGATGGATGGATGGATTCAGAATGGATTTTGTCGATGAGCCAAACCGAAATATGAGCATGCATACCCGCTTTTGCTATTCAACCAAATACATCAAGCTACGACTTGGACCAAAAACATGTAATTTTGTAATAAAACTTATTAAAGATTTATTTTTTGTCTGAGCGCAGGTGCGATAATGTCATGACGATGTATTGCATTTTGTCCAGGCAATAGCAACGTTCTAACCTCTGACCGTTGTGGATTACACGTGACCGTAATAAATAAACATGGTCATCGATATTCACGCACAAAGTCAGAACATTATGTATGTATTCTTGCATATGTACGATGGACGTGGAATCAAGTGAATATTTCATGCTATGACAGAGCCTACATTATGGAGGGGAGCTATGGAATGGACACTTGTCTTCGAGCCATGCTGAAGACCAGTAATACTGCACTTGGAACTGTCATATGTTTCATTTGTTGAAGACTAATGTAGGTATTGAAGATTTCGTTTTACAATTCATTTCATTTGCTGGATTACTCAACGATTCGGCTATTAAGTCTGTCGACAGACATAATAACGATATTGATATATACATGATAGTTCCCGGCAAAATGCGAGAGACCACGAACACGGTATTTAATTATTAGTTAGCTTAGAGCCTTTCACTGTCCTTCCTTGAAGTCACATCAATTATAAGCTGTCTATAAATACCTAAAAATAAGATTCAACCTATAAACCAATTTTGTGTTTTCCCGTAAAAAAATATAATTTTAATAGATATCCTTTAATTACCAACAGTAAACGCTACGATAAGGTATTGGAAATCATACGAGTCTTTCAGTAGCAAGACGCAGAAGGGTATATACAACAACCACCAAACGATCGGTAGAGTTCGTGAAAGCAGGTTCGTTCAAAAAATCGAAAAGAAAGTCTTATTCCATCTTAGACGTAACTCCTGATTGGACTGTCATGATGGACACGTATGAAAAGCAATACAAAGTCCATAGGGATATTTGTGTTTCGTAATCTAGACCGGACTTATTCCTGTATTCAAAACAACTAAGGCACGTTGTGCTTATAGAGCTTACTGTACAGTGAGAAACAAACATACCCAAAGCTCATACATTTAAACTTAACAAATATTACGAACTAAGTAATAAACTGATCAGGAACAAATTTATAGTTATTTTTTACGCTGTAGAAGTAGGAACAAGAGGTGTAACTGAAAAATCTCTCTACAACTTATTTAAAGGCATTTCTAGAAATATCTTCGGCTAATTTCTATTTCAAATCGGCTAAATAGGTTCTTATTATATTTGGTTAGGTAGAGAGAGGAGCATAGACAGTGAATTTCAGCGTGTATGCGCACAGTAAAGGGGCTCCTTAAGTACACCTGGATCGCAAGTCCCAGTCATTGTTTGCACTCCTCTCCTTGCAACGCGGTGGGCCCAGAACCCGCACGGAGATTCGATGGAATGCTAAGTAGATTCGTCTCATATACTCGTAAATAAGTTCTATATTGGTAAAGTTATTTGATAATATTAAAATGTACAGATGCTAATTATTGAAACTTTAATAAGACAGTAATAAATAAAGCGTAGTATACTGTTAGGATTCGACTCACAGTCATGAAGCTTTCCAAACTTTTCCATAGCAAAGGCAAAATACTTCACTATTCAAAATATTTCTCGAGTATTATTTCAGTTACCGCTCTTATAAACTTTAGTAAAGTACTTAGTTTCAATGGTATTAAGGAATTGAACACAATTTTATAATATATTATATTTTTTCTAATATTAGCTATTTACGGCTCTTATAAAAAATTGTTAATTATGAGAATAACGTTGTTTTATGACGGAAAAAATGTTAGTTATCAAATATGTATATACTTGTCACAAAACGCAAGGGAACGCCTTTTGAATATTCAATGAAGTATTAAAAATTTGACGAATATTGTTCTTAAATATTCTACGAGCTTGAATTGTAAATCAAATTATTAGTCATAAGCAATTTGTTTTCTTTTGATAATTTTTAGCTTTTCTTGAATAAATTTAATCGTTATAATTTTTCAATCTAATATTGATATTAAGCCAGTTATAATAAATGATAATTCATGCTTTGTTGAGAATTATACAAACATACTTGAGTTTATCATTGGGAGTGCATGTGCTTTATAGTAAATTGTTTGTCATATTTTATGGTTAGTGGTTACTATTCTTCTTTTAAAATATATTTGTGAAGTGATATATGTCAACATAAATTAAAAAGCAAAGTATGTCAAAGTAACAGTTGTGATGTAACGTATTTTGTATCCAGTAACGAAGGGTCCGATATTCAATTTAATAGATCTTTGTTTTCTTTATTTCTTAAAAACAAGTTAAGTTATTTTGTTGTGTCGAAACAAAATATTTTCAATAAAAAATTTCTTTGTCTACATTTTCTATTTAAGATTTTCGTGTCAGTTTGACTTTGAAACAAAAATTTAAGATAATTAATTTAAATAAAATACATGTAATTAAAAAATATTCCTTAGTAAAAAGTACCAAATATCCCACTTTGAACATAATTTCTAATAATATACAACATTCCTAAACACTCCTATATTCCTTTTCTTTTACCCTTGATCTCAACATTTTGTCATACCAGACCCATTAGTTCGTTGTTAAGATTTAATAATATGAATGTAGAAACTATCTTCGGAATTATGTAACTAGCTTTTGTGGTTTTATTTCCACCTCAGCAAGGACGGTTACTTTCTCTACTTCTCTTTATATTTGTTCAATACTTTAAGTCCTATTGTTTTATAGAGTGGATTGAACTTTTCAAATATTTGGAAACTACAAATACTTAAATAAACTATACAATAAAGTAAAACTTATGTAAAACTGACATTAAGACAAGGCTTTTGTGTGTTGAGTAAATTATGTCAGGGATAATTATATTTACCGTTTTAGTTGCTTATTTTCTTTTAATTCCGGAATAGGGAATATACAAGGAAGGAAGTTGGAGGCTTTGTCAATACAACTATGGCCGTTACACACGAATATACACTGATCATCTTTCCTTCCTTGAGTCATTTATCATAAACTTTGACCAATTGGTAATAAAAAAGAGACTTTAACAGACACACTTTATTTTATATGAACATTCAGGAAAAGTTATTTATTCGAGAATAATAAATAAGTTAATTTATTCAAAGAAAAAATATTAGAAATACGAATATTTTTTTATTCGTTAGTTGATTATTGAATAAAATGGTTTTCAAATCGAATTCTTAGTTTTTATTATTATTCGTTAATAATTTCAAAGTATTTAGAGTTGTGGTTATTTCTTAATATTTGTTTTCAACAAAACACTTGTTTTAAAACATGTTGTCAGATAATTTACTTGACTGAGGTAAGTTTATTTTTTTTATTTATGTATTTATGTACTATTAACTTACAGAAAAGCAGAAAAATATACAATGACAAAAAATAAAAGAGTACAAAGGTTTAACTTGAGATCTCTGCCAGTTATCCTTTTATATAGTCGCATAAGAAAAAACTCGTTCTACAAATGCAGAGAAAGGCAATGGTGTTATTTTTTTACATATAGTTTTTATTTCATGATAACGATCTAAAACATTAAATGAATGGTCTTTTTCAGTAAAATATTGCGAGATAATCACATTAAATCTAGTTTTTGGGGGATTGCCTTTGTAAATCAGCTTCGCTTCTCGAGTCCGACTTATAGACAAAAAATAAGTTTTCTGTTTCAACAGCATATCTATTTTCAAAATCTTTAGTATTTTTGGTCACTTCTTTTGCTATACGGATTCCATTCTTTTTTGTTCATGTTGTGTAATGCATGCCATTTGTTTTTGAACCTCGGGTAGGAAAGTGTTGCAATAATAGCAAGTTGGGTCTTAGGCGTAAACGGTTGAAGAACTCTTTTATTGTCTAAGAACTATTGTCTGCATATTGGCCATGATTGTATAATTCTTATGTTATAAATAGCCATTGACAGACTTGGGTCTCGGATTATCATTTACTTCTAGATAATTAATTAATACACATTGCTGCTACTGATACTGCTAGTGATAGCATGACGGATGACTAAGATGATAGATTATTCCTTACAAATCCCTTCAACAATAACATTAATTAGTATTAAATTACAATACTATATTCGTATAATATATGCATATACAACTCATGTATCCAGTTCCAAATTCATTAATAGAGCACTACTAAAATGTTCACCTGTTAATATGAAGTTTAAATAAACATGGTGCTTGGGAAAATGAACAAATTCTTATAAACATAATATAAATATATTCTGAAACGTGGCTTATTTGTTTCATAAGATCGAATATAGATCAAATATATCTGAGGTTGTACAGACAGTAAAAAAGTAAAAGACATTCCCGTTGAAAGTGAATAATTTAGTCACGAATGAGCTTGGCATTATATTGGCACCAAGAATGCTATGAACTTTTTATCAACTATCCACGAAACATCTTATGGTGTATTGACACATATATTATACTATTACAATTGTCTCTCACCTGAAAACAACAATCAAAGGCCTGATTTCAAATTGATAGAATTATAATTATTATATTAAAGAATATAAGAGAAACATTATTAAACAAAAACACATTTATACGCTTATCTCCACAAATCAAGTTTACTTATGTTGATATAATTTTGATTATACGAGTAATGGCTGTCGTTAATGTCTGTGAAATAGCTTCCAATTAACGTGTCTCCTTAGAATAAGGACACGTCTATAAACGAATTTATACAAGATGATGGAGATTCGAGTATTATTTTTTTCTCGAAGTCCTTTCTCTATTTCTGTATATATATATTAATACACATAATTAATGGTTGTTATTTTAAAATATGATATAAATGAAAAATATGTTTTTAATTATTTATCTATTTACATTCACATCTTTCTTTATCATATATTATGACAACTATAATATCAGAACTCTTATATTATATATGTGCTGTGTAAAATGAATAAAAATAGGATATTAAATAAACAAAAGTCAAGATGCCTTGTCAAGATGCCTTGTTATTTTCTCATCAGCTAAACAAACATTCTCACTCAGTTCGTGAAGTTTCAGTTGTTTACAATAAAGTACCTTCTGATTTAATTATTCATTACAAAATAGAACTTCACTAAACTATGTTTTTGGTACGTGGGTCTGCTTGATGTTTATCGGCTGAAATTTGTAATTGACTTTTGAGTTTAAAGCTAATCTTAAATACTTGCCACAACGAATGCCGAAATAATAATAAATCGATGGCGATCATGTAGTTTATTTTACAACACATAACCCCATTCCTTCAGATTAAAAAGATGCTACTTGCATGTAATCAACATTCAAGTAGCATCTTATTACCACGAAGAGAATTATTACGAAAGTTAATTAAATAAATTATTGTTTTTATAGATAATATATCGTTTGAATTCAACCTGTTAGTTATTACTTATAACATATTTCTCGATTCACGACACCTTGGTAGAGCGATGTTTTGAAGTTAAAGTTATATTCACCATGTGATACGTGGACAAACTAGTGATTGACAGCTCATAATTGTACCATATTTCGGTTTATTTTTCAGAGATCAGAATATAGTGTACTTGCTCTGTCATACGATGAATAGGCTATATTATTATATTAAAAAAATATTATTATTTTCAGATATTCTTGCTTCATAAATAAAAAAATAAATATTCATACAAAAATATTAACATAGATCTACATTTTATTGTATATATATATGTATATATATTTATATATATATATATATATATATATACACATATATTATTATATGCGTATAATGGTTTATGTAAATTCTGTAAGAGCTTATCACCACAGGTAATTAACCTGTAACAGTATAGTTTAACTGAACCATCTAATTGTTTGTTAAATCATGCTTTGAATTTCATATATTAATGATATATTACACACTTACTTGTTTGCATTTTACAAAGTAATTATATAAAGTGATATTATTCCATATTATAAGAATTAAATAGTAAATTCTATTTTATTAACTTTTATCTCCAGTGAAATGTTTTTTTTTATTTTAATGCCTTTTGGTTAAAAGTAATTAAATCAGATATTGTAATAGCGCACTATTGTAATAATAAATTTAAATTTACTTCAGAGAGTTTAAGAGCATTGGGGGAGCATTGGGATTTAGAATATTTTTAAAAATAAATAAAAAAATTTTTAACAGTGTCTTCTCACATTCTCTCATTCCCGTCCCTAGAAGGTGTTATTAACACCCCATACTTTAAGATTGTTTATCTGTACACGAAGGTAGCCAATTACCATCAAAGTCGAAATGTATAAATTTTTCAGATTTAGAGTGTAACTTGAATGATATTTAATATGACAATCCTTAGAGGCTTCTTAACTTGCAGACAAAAATATATGATTTATTTTACAAGAGACTGAATTAGGATTTGTAACATCAATTAATTACTTACTGTAGAAACAAATGAAGTACATTATAAATAATTGTAATTAAAGAAGACGTTGCCGCGTTAATATATTATAACAAGCCAACATTTAAACTAAACAGTAGACATTAAAATATGTATGGTTAGACAGGCAAGTAGCCAAGAATATAAAAAAATACCGTTTTAATAAATAATTATGCTATAAAACATATTTTAAGCTATTTATTGCATAAAACTACATTGACCTAAATTTATACAGCTACTGAATTTACTAGTTATAATGAATTAATGCTATAATTTAAAAAATATGATAATACTATGATAATTAATGTTAGAATAATAAAAAAACTATAAGCTGTAAACGGTATGATAAAAACAACAAAGGTCTAAAATTATAAAACTCATTGAGTTCACACAGATACACGCACGATCAGACGCTTTGGGTTACCGCGAGACAATTTTCTGTTATTAATTTCATGGTTCGTGTCTCATAAGGTTCTTCCTATCCTTAAAGCAATTTTTGATAGGCCCGATTACTTTCAAAACAAGCCTCGTGCATATTTATAGGATATTTTATTTACTTTAAAAATTTTGCTTAATTTACTTAAAATAATTTTAATCCTGCAGTTCTATCTTATTAAAACTTCAATATTATACAATTATATTTATTTTTATATTTAGTTCCTTAATGTTGAAATGAATAAGTGTGGAATTTTAAGCGTTGAAGTAATTTTAAGACTGAATTTTTGGCAACATTTTTTGTTTATTTTGTACTAAGCCAACGTCATAAGCTACGTATATTGCAAAATTCATATTACCAACTTTATTGACAAATGACTGTTATTTTCTGTTGAAAATATAAGATTTTAATTTAGCAAGCGTGTATCGCTGATACTCAAGAGTAGTGAGGTCTTTATTACCGAGAATGTGGTTTAATAACTCGGTGCTCATTAAAGTTGTACAATGAAAATATACTATGACTTTATTGTTGTCTGACTTCCCTGATTATCTTGACGTAGATCTTAGACCTTAGAACTGGAGGCCTTTCAAATGAACTGCAAGAATTGTTACTACCATAGATTTTTTTCAAATTCATCAATCTAATTTTACTTAACAGTGTTTTTGATTGAAGTAAAACAGTTTATTTATATTTTTTTTTAGTTAAAAATTACAGAATAGACGACGTGATTGCTATTATCTGCTTGCAACTTGCTTGAAATTTGATTAGTGGTTGCTATTGTGACATTGGAGGATGACAGAGACAACTTAGACGACCAGCCAATGTGGCCACAAATACTCAGTATGACCCCATTGTTATCTCTTCCAACGACCCCGTCCAATTTAGAGTGGATACTCAGATACTGAATGAACTCCATCAGAACAGGTACTACTAGAAAAGATTTGGTACTTGAAATTGAAATAAATGTGATGAAAATTCAATAAATTAAATATATCTTATTTATTGAATATATTATTGCTATGTATTTATTGAATATATGCTATATATTTATTGAATATATTCTTGCGGGGTAACCAGAGACGACGGACGGACGGTCCCTGCATACCTCTTTCGCCTAAGCCACAGACAACAACCTCTTCATACATGCCCTCCGGGGGGTCCTCATACTTCTTACGTGACCTTCCTCCAGTAGCATAGATACTGTGTTTTCGAAGGTCACTCGAGGCCTCCCCCTGTCTCTCTTACCACTCACTATATAAATAAAAAATCATATAAATCTTTTTTACCATTCTTTCACCAATCATTCGTTCGACGTACCCAAACCACCTGAGCACGTTCTTCTTCATTCTCACCGTGACATCTTCGCTAGTACCTGCCATTCTGTGGATCTCTTCATTGCGAATTCGATCAGCTAAACTGACTCCGCATATTCTGCGAAGAGATCGTATCTCCACAACATTCATCTTTCTTACATTCTTCTTCTGTGTTACCCACGTTTGGCTGCCGTATAACAGCGTCGGTTGCAAAACTGCATTGTGTACAGCCAAACGTGCAGCTATACTGACGTTTTGCCGTCTCAACAATGCAGCCAAAGCACCATTGACTCTGTTACCGGCAGCAATACGCCTTTCCACATCCATTTCGTATCTTCCGTCTCTGCTAAACATACTTCCCACATATACCACTTCATTCACTTGTTCTATTATCTTACCATTCACGTTGATCTTACATTCTGTTCTTTCTTCATTTCTTTCAAATATCAGAACCTTCGTCTTATCTACATTCAGGTTTAGACCATTAATTTTACACCCATCTTTCAGAGTGGTGACCAATGCCTGAAAATTGCATTCTGATTATGCAATGAGCACTGCATCATCTGCATATAGCAATCAATTGACCTTAAGATCACCTACTTTCACTCCCATCTATTATATTTATTTATATTATATAAAAAATATTTGAAGGAATTTAAAAAAAGAACATCTAACATCTATCTCAAACTCTCGAAAGGTGTAAGTTGCAGACTTAAATATAATTATTATATATATAATATTTTTTGGAATTAAAACGTAATTTTGATCTATTATTAGTTTGTATGTCTTAAAACGAGTTACGAAAAACCTAGTTATAATATATATAGATATGAGTAAAGAAAACATATCCAGAAATAAGTTACGTGATTAAGTTCTTGATCCAATATAAAATAAAAATTATGATAACCTTTATGAGAAACAAAATTGGGCTTATATCCGGGCACTATCCTATTAAAAGAGCAGTAGGCACTATCCTATTATCCTACCACATATAAATTTATTAGCTTTAAATAATATTCAGTACACAATAAACATTATTAGGAAACAATAAAACTATTTGTTGTTTTTTGGTATTTATCTTAGTTTTGTATCTATATTAATTAACTAGACGTCCAGTAATCCGAGTCGTTACTTTATGTTTGATGGAGTTACGGACAAAGAAATCTTTAGCTATAAGATAGGATGGAAAAACTGAAAAAAATATCTTTAATAAGCAGAAACTAGCATTATACTATTTTTCATGAATAACCTGTTATACGAAGCAGGTAAAACAAAACAACGTGTACGTGGAACGTAACTTTACATAATAAATATTAAGAATTTTAATATGAATATAAAAATCTCAAGCATATAACTTTACAAAGTTTTGCAATATCAGTTAAAATATAACATCATTTAAAAGAGTGAGGAAAACACCTTGAGAGTGTGTGAACAATATTAACATGTGATTCTTATGTCAGGTGAAATTATTTGAACTATTTATTTCAATGGTATCTTTCTACTATATGTTAGGTCTTAGCCATGCAAATTTGAATGTTAAAATATAATGTATCAAGGTATTATAAAGACTTCTGAAAAAAGAGTCATAAAATAATTTATGAAGTCAAGAACGAGCAGTTGACAATTTATTTTATGGCTTTTATTCCAGTGTCGTAATTTTCAACAGACACACCACATTGTGGTAAAATGCCGATAAAGTGAAAGTATTCTTTATTAATTTATCACAATTTATCATAATTTAATTTAGCTATAATCAGTCATAATATTATTTCCATGAAGTTCCTTGCAGTTGCGTTTGTATTCACTATTGTATTATTAAGATATATGTTATTACTCGTGTGTCACGAATCTAATCTAAAAAAAGATTGACTGCGAAATTAAAATACATTATAGTTTTGTTCTGAACTTTTGGGTCTTCGTGTTTATAATAACATTGTATAAGGCATAGATAGCTCATAGTACGAAATAATATACACTATTTATACGAATAATCGACGTTAATTAAACCGAAATAGTAATAAACTAATCTAACTTATATAAAATTTATTTCCAACGAATTCTACAACTCATCTACAAATTGGATTTAATAAATCAGTATACTATAAATGTTAACACAAATTGAGCTTTTGTATGAGCAACTATCATTAGTTTTATGTAAACAAGCCAATATCGATTATTATATCGACTATTTCTAGTACATTAGATGATGAATCCAATAAACGAATTTCCAACCTATGAGTCAAACTATGATTCGTACAAAAGAATAGTTTGTTACGGAAGACAGAATAACAACTAAGACAGCAATGGAAGTTGTGTTTAACTTTGAATAGGAAGTCCCATAGTGTTACAATTTCCATATATTTCTGTATCATCAAGTTCGCTATAATTCATATTTCATCAAAAGTAATGTACGAATTATATTAACCCCATATTAATCATTTGATTCTCTGCCGTAGTTAATTTATGAATGTGTTTCGAACGCACACTAAGTCATATCTCTTGACGATGTTGTAATACAATGAACAGTTGGTATTTGGAACTTTTACTTATTGTGAAGGCGGGTAGCGCTTCTTAATCTTTATTCTAAGATGATTGATATGATGAAAAACCTATGATGTAGTTAAAACTAACAACGTTAAAAATATATTTAAAGTATCACTTAATTATAGGAAATTATATAATTAATTGCATTAAATTACTAAGAGAAGTACATTATCGACTAACAATCGTCACGAATATATGGTGAAGAACAAACTTATACATCTCGGGTTGGTTACAACCTAAAAGTTTACATAACTGTATTCATTATACACACTATGGTTGTATTTAAACACTCTGATTTGGGGGTATTTGCAATCCTTAAATAATTTTAATTATCAGTAGAAACATATACTTACAATATAATGCTACATGCTAATTACACATTTATTTATAAATAACCTGAATATTTTTTACAGATTGGTTACAAAGAATAAGTGGTTCAATAGACGGCCATTAGTTGAAATTAAAGATAACTCATTTATAGATCTCAAGATTTCAGTTTTAAATTTGCGGTTAGCGATATCACTCAGTTCCTATTCAAGAAGATTTATTTATTAAAAATAATCTGATATTCATATATACGAGTATATTGGATTAATGTGAAATAATTACTGAATTTAAAGAAGTGCTATTTGTTTGCTAATAACCTTAAAATGACCGTCTTCATTCATTTGCGTTCGTAAAGAAAGTACGTAAAAATGACTAAACAAATAGTTTTTGTTGTTTTTTGCAAATAATTGTCAAAGGGAAAAAGAGCGGTTTATTTATTATTATTATTTAGCAAAGATATTTTTTTCGAAATAAAGCCAACATAACTAATTCTACCTTGGTAATTAACTAAAATTAAATATTTCCTATTGATTTTTTTTTATTTTTCAGATAAGTTAGCTTATTGCAGAAAACGTATTTAAACAAAATACATTTTCAATTTAATTTCTTTTTTCTTTATAATCAACATAGCTGAGACATATTTTCTTAAATGTAAACTGATTTATGGTGAAATATAATTTAATTTTAATAAATTTAAAACAATTTAATTATACGTGACGTCACATCTCATACATTGTTGTAACTCGTTTATAATACTTTTACGTCTACGTCGTAAAAGTATTTCATTAAATTGGAAGCTAAATTATTAATTAAGATACATTATTAAGAAATCAGTGTATATTATGTTTTGGCTTCTAATCTGTAAAGCTTACATTAAAGTTGTCCTAATATTTCTTTTTGTACACAAAATCTCAAAGTATCTTTAATTATGTTTCCGCAACCTTTTCTAAAGTTAACATTTATTCACTCCTTTATTGCGTAATATTATCACTTCTGATCTAGCTATAATTGTTCATATGCTTGTCAACAATTCGATTGAAAATGAAGTCCGAAAACTTATTTGCTATGCGTTTCAATCACGTATTTTGTCTTTCATTATATTACTATTTTACATTTTTACTGTATTCACTTAGAAAAAAATTGTAATAAAAACAATTAAAACCTGTGATGAGTGTAATAGATTGGTCGCGAGAGATGCGGTGGATGTTAATATTGTTATCATAGCGTAAGAGGACCCAACGACAGATAATAATGGCTATAAAATGAGACAGGATCAGCGAAGAGAATAGAAAATAGCACTGTAACTAATCAACAATCTGTTACCGGAAACATGATAGATATAGTTGGCAAGCGGTAAAATACTAAGTTCCGAAAGTGAAGATTAATGTATAGCGAACGTAGGAAAAGTTACAGCAAATTTACCTACTATTTATGTATGGATGTTGTATGGTATTTTATTATAAAAGCATGAATATATTTTGAATGATATGAAGTGGTATGAAGACTGTGTCACTTCTGATTAGGTTGATATTTTTGCCTGCGCTTCAACGTTTTAGTTACTGTTATAGAGATAATAATAAAATGTAGTATTTAAATTCTATACTGTAGAAACAGGAAATGAAAAACACGAGTACTCTTATGTCACAATACTTATGAACGTAATTAATATTCTCAAGATAAGTGACACGTAATACTTCAATTAGCTTAATGTGTTTCTTTTCAGAAATCATCTATTGGAGTTTATGAGGTAGACAACAAATATTACACGAAAAAAATAAATAAAATCTAAAAAAAAACACTTAGTCTTGAGAAATGGTATTTATTTATTAATTATATAATATTAGAAATCAAATTATACTTCAATAATTTTATAACACTTCCACTAACTCGTGATAGATCCATTATAAATAATAAGACCCGTTAAACAAGAAAAGCGAGATTAAATCTGCCTTTACTGGTAAGTTAGTCTTGCATATACTGGAATACAGCTAGGAGAATAACGAGTATTGAGATTACCAAACATAGAAATGTCGTGTAGACGTCTTAAATATAAACAAACAACACAAAGTCAATTTCGTCGACTTGTTTTGTTATTTTTCTATTAACAAAACAAACAATATCAATGTGCCCTATATAGAATAAGTTTGTGTTGGAGAATTGAACCTTCTGAGATGAGTTTTATACGAATATTCTTTTGATAACTGATTATTTTAGTGCAAAAATCTTTGACATAAACTAAAACTAAACTTCTTTATAATTGACATAATTAAGTTGGTAGTGTTGACATAATTAACCACTATAATGATAGTACACTAAAGAATAATTTATTGAAAAAAAATATCAATTTGAGACGGTGAATAAAAGTAGGTGACATTTATTTTCAGGACTCCTTCAATAAAGTTCTTTCATACAATTTCCTTTGTAAACATACATTTAATTTTAAAAGAAAAATATTTATTTTATCTTTTATATATTTATTCATAGCATTATTAATATCAAATCAATGAATATTATTAATAATACTTACTTTTAAATTAAATTGTACAAATGTTCATGACACCCATGTTAGATTGTTATTACTTATAGCAAGTATTATATAATCACATAATTGGATTGTCTATTTTAATTTCTTAGTCTTCTGTTGGTACAAGACTGTAATCATCGTAAAAGCTACATTTATTTCTCTTCCTACGTTGAGTATTAGATTTGAATTATAACATTCTATGAATATCTTCAAACTAAATCCTTGTTATTAATCTAACTTAGTGTTGGCAAAATGAAGTCGTAAGTTTTAACTTTTTTTTCTATAACAACTAAAGTAACAGTTAATTAAAGTAAAGTAACGGTGTAATTATGTTTGAAGTTCACACACAAACACATTACGTTTGTGTGTGAACATAATTTTATATACTGATGATATTTTCTATTACGAAGTTTTAATAACCGTTTTGACATGGTTAGAGTCAAAAAAGAATAAAAGAAATAAATAAATATCTGTTTGAACACAATTGAAATTGCTGACAATCAATTCTCATAATCAGATTTTATATACTAAATAATTTAACTAAATAATTCGAAAAAAAATAATTAATATTATTTTACCGTTTATTTTATTATTTTAACACTATTTTACTAAAAATAAAATGTTTCTAATGAAATATAACTGTCCTTTTTTAAAAATAATATGTAATACTATTTTCGATTCTAATTTAACTGATTTGATCGCTTAATATTATTTTTTTAACAGGTGATCTGCTAAATTAGATTTTATTTCCAATCGTCAAAATTCAAAACGCGTTACTGAAAAATATTTATTATTATTTCTGTTAATTTGTATCATAGTTGACACTAAGTTATTGCAAGATTTTTTTCTTAAATTTTGACCCAAATTTAACACGAAAAGTTTAATATTATTGTTATAGTGACATGTTATGGTCTCATTGGAGTTTTATTTCGACGCTTCATAAAAATACATTAACTATGAATAAATAATAAAGCACACACTCACGGAAGAACTAAGTCTGAGTACTATTTGAGCAACATATTTTTAATGAATTTCAGATGTATCAATCAGTAGCAAAAGAGGTTGAAGATAATTAAACCCATAACACATCAGAGATTTGTCTCTCTGTATATCTGTTCTTGTCTTATCAATCCTTAAAGGCTAACATTATGATATATGCATATTCATTTTCCAGTTTATATTGTCTCGCTCAATTTAAGAGTTTTGCGAGTACGAAAACAAGAATTATAGTTTTTAGATTTTTAAATGTTATATTTCATAGATATAAGAGAATATATGCCCCAAAATTTGGTATAAATGATTGATTTGATAATCATAAAGACAAAAAAATTCAACCATTTTTTTATCGTATAGCTGCTGTATATGTCACTGAATGATGAATGATAAATTTATCTCTTCTCAATGCATTTATAAAATATTTTAGTCAAATTTTTTCTTATACTAAATTCGTCGAGATGTAATTTACATAAAGATTTTTCGATACACTCAACATAAAAACAATTATGTTTGTTTGTTTATTCGCAATTCATTAGATAATTATCGTAATTTATTATTTTAGAAGGAGAAACGTCTCACTATGAGACTGTTTCTATGAACGCATAATTTAAAATAAGATGCCTAAGTAATTTTTGGCATACACAATGTTTTTCTTATCAATTATATATATTGTAAAATATACTATTTGTTATATAATACTCTATACAAAGTAGTATTTTAAAATAGAAGACCTTGCTAAGAAATGATATTGCATACCAAAAATATAATATGTCAACCGAGATTGTACGGTTTTATAGAAATTGAAAGCGGTCGACTCTTATATCTAGCGCTCTCCTCGGGGAAACTTCCAAGAGATCGTTTGGCGTACATACAACTTAAAACATATTATAAAACATTGCTTATTTAAAAATAACAGTATATTACCATAATAATACTATAGGTGGAGGTAAATAAAGGCGAGTATTATGTCACATTCTAACGCATAGAACGCTTTTCTATTATATATTTTAAAGTAACTTTTGACTTTTTTTGTAATATTTACACACTTTGACTTATTTAAAATCGACAAACGCCTGAAATACATAATTTTTCACACACATCTAGAAGACACTAAAGATTGTTACTTATTATTAATATTATATATATCTACATATAACTTTATTGGTGTTATATTTTTTTCTAATTAGGCACTTCCTTTCATTTGTAACAGTGATACTTTCTTAATTAATATTAATTGTCCATTGGAGCTGAAATTCATCATAATGATCCATAATTGTTCTCTATTAGAGAATAAACCTCTGTTATATAAAAAGTAAAACAATATTTTATATGGATATTGAAATAAATTAATAATAATTAAAATAAACAATAAATAACAGAAAAAATCGAGTAAACAAGAAATACGCATACTACAAAAGTGAACGTTATTACTTCACATACATCATCACTTTAAATACAATGATTTGATATTAATTTATTGACATTATTTTCACACATAATTATCTTATTTACAACAGCAATTTTGAACTTGTTACTGTTAATTTATAATTAATACAATTATTAATATAATAATACGTTAAAAATACATATTTATTTAGGACCTAAATATAATAAATTAGTATGTTAAAAACCTGTGTAGGTAGAACATTATAAAGCAAACCGGGGATTACATTTTTACGTTCATTAATTAAAACAAAGAAGTCCCTAACAATGATCAAATCCAATTAACTTTTTATACAAACCTTAAAATTATTATTATTACAAGTAAGATAATATTTTTAAAAGGTTTAGAATTAATTTAATAAATGTCAGGAATTAAACAATTATCAAAACGTGTCGCCGCCCACAGTTATTAAAATAACTTTTAAAAATGTAAGCGTCCGAATAGCTTTTTAATTATATCATTGTAAGTTACAATTTTCTAAGAAGAGTTAATGGTATATATCTTTTCCTATAACCTATAAATTCTTATAAGATAAATATATGCCACCACAGACTTCTTTTAAACCAGTAATAGAAAGCATAACACCACGCATTATTTTGTTATATATCAAAGGAATTAGGCAGCAGATGAAAGCTTCGAGACAGCTCTAATTTTTCTTTTATTTTTTTCAATGAATTGTCTTCATATTTAAATTTCCTTAGATTAGATATTTAATATGATCGTACATTAATATCTTCAGTGTGTGAACATACAATAGACAATCATTATCTCAAAAAACAATAATTGTTCTAATCTATCTAATACCTGGGTCCCTGTCATTAAAAATATAAATTTCCACTACAATGAACACAATACATGACCATATGACCATATCAAATGCATTATGGAAATAAAAAAATCCGTTGGCGGTAGATGACAATTTAATTGACGTACTGACAGATACCTACATTTCGTCTTCCCAAAAACACTATTACTGCAAAGTATTTGAAACATCAGAATCAATTTTACATACTGTAATTTATACCAGCGTGATAGATCCGTAAAATAGTGTGTTTGTAGATTTGTTTTGTGATTTATATATTGTTTGAATACGTCGATAATGTAAATTAAAAAACCAAACATTCTAATGAACTGTAATATCAAAATAATTTCAACTTAATTTGCAAAGTATCAAATTAAAAAATTGTACACTGTTCTATATATTTAGCGGCAGGCGTTACATATCCGGTTATCAATTATTATCGATTACTATTACTGTGGGGCTTCTATCTGATAATATTGATACAGTAATTAAAATGATGTAACTGAGTAATAATTTCTGCTAATCATACTTTTTAACATAGAAGTAACCACTGAGTAGATTTATAACGATACGAAACAGTGTTTAGGCTTGGTTTGAATTGGTTGGCACTAGACAAGTTCTTATGAGCAACTTATAAGCAACGTTTCGTTTTCATAAAATTATAGACCTTATAAATTGAAAAAACATATCACATTTGATCTATGTCGCCTCTTTCAAAACTTTTATAGGTCGAGATTGTATGAAGCAGATTTAAAAAGAGAATTCATGTCCCGTTTCATGTATCTGCTTTATATCAGGTAACAAGATTTTTTTATATATTTTAAGGCTATATGGAAATTGCTGTATTACTGTTGAAAAAGACCTTATATATCCGTGGTATTAAGAAGATAATAACAAAATTGTTAGCTTTTATAAAGCAATAATGAACAGATATTTGGATTAATTATTTTAATCCAAATTTCATACAAAAAATGCACATTGTTGAAACGTGACATTTACCTGGGAAGGTGACGTTCTCCACCTCTCCTTATCGTAAAATCTTGAAAATTTCTTTTATTCGTACGCTTTCTAACGTTTTGACTAAGATGATATGTTTTATGATTTGGGACAGAATTATTTAGTTTTAATTAAATCAATATTTCTATCGTTCTAGATATTATTAAATAGATATTGTTCATATTATTAGTATAAGAGACTGTGTTGTATCTACATACAACTTATCATCATTATTTCTGTATAGTTAAAATGATAATAATAACGTTGTAAATGATAATCGTAACGAATGAGTGGTGCCTCTGCTAGGAAGTGAACATAAAATATTAACAGAACATATAAGGCATTTTGTTTCAATCATTTACTAAGCCGAGTTTTATTATTCTTATAATTTTATTGAAATATCAACAATTTAATTTATAAAAGCAATGTTTTACACTCAATAGCTTTATATTCTTCTTGAATGATGATTAAGTGACTTGTATAAGGAATCAACTTTAATACATAATAAATAAAATATAATTTGTGTCAATAAAATGATAATAACCTATTATAATAATTATAAAAAGAAATTGTTTGGTTTACAAATATTTTCGTGAGAAAATAAGTAACTTAAACCTAACTTCATTTAAATCTTGAAAGTTAAAATAAACTTGAAAAGTCATAAGACTATGAAGGTCAAGATAAAGAAGACTCTTTACCTTGAGTCCTGAGAATAACTTGATAAGAAAAACAGTCCCACCTTAATTTCCAAAGGTTATCTGATAAACATTTAAATTACTTTAACTATACATTTATATTCAGTCTTGCCTTTTGAATTACATTGAATTTAACTAAAAAAATACTCAAAAGTAATAAATAACATTTTCATCAAAATTAATTAAAATATTCTTAATAACTCTTAAAATACAGTTTTTTTGTCTTTTTGTTTTCATCCATGTTTAAAGAATGACGTAGTGCTATTTTACTTATAAATACTTATTTCGGTATATAAATGTAAGTTTAATAAATTATCAATGTACCCAAAATACTGATACTTTAAAGCTTTGGAAACAACGTTTCATTCATCTTACAGTATACAGAATTAATTACGTACTATAACAAAAAGGAACAATAATATTTAGCCTTATCTTTAATATTAATCATTTTAGAAACAGCTTTCGTGAAATTAAATACGAGCAATGTAAAGTAAAGAAATATATTATTATTTATTCGAATTCCTTAATAAGAACTCCTCCATATACTCCACTCCATACGAGTATCTCCAAGGCCGGCAACGCTCTTGTGAATCCTCGGATGTTGCAAGAGTTCATAGGCGGCGTTGTTGTCACATGACCGGTGACCCGCAAGCTCATTTGCCATCCTCCAACCTCTAAATAAAAAAAAAGAACCCTGTTAATATCTGTTATCGTAGTTTCTATACTTTGGTATTACAATATGGATATAATCCCATATTGTTAATACACTATACACTTAACCATAGCGTTGTAAAGTATGAGTTCCATCGAAAACGACATTAGTAACTATTTTAGGATTATCAATCTTATAGGTAAGATATAACAGTAAATATCAATAAGTTAAATTTTTAATACCGCCATTAAAATTCTCAAGTCAAAATTGTAATCAAAACTGGGACGATTGTTAATTATAAAATGCCTTCACGTGCCAATTTTACTCTGTTTAATCTTTTTATCTCTCTATGAATATATAATAAATTTTATTTTAAAATTGCAGTTTTACCTGAATTCACAAATAATATATATTTTTTTATCCCTACTATGTCTACAACATAAAATTATTAAATAAAGCTAAGCTGGGATAAACTATAGCTAGATAGTCACTCATTGGTGCCGCCAGTCAAAATAATTGTGATATAAGTTTCATCTAATATTTCCTAATATTTTTTTTAACATAATAGTTGTTATTTATACATTAAGATATATTTAAGATTTTTTGTTTTCTTAAACTTAATGATAAAAATTATTATAAAATATTTGAAACCAAACTATTTCTTCCTTACTTTCTGATAAATATAGAAGCGTTTTTATAGTAAATTCATATCAGTTATTCAGCTGTATATATTAGCTATATTATATGACAGCGAAAAAAACACTCATACAATAAAAATAAAAACATATTGTTTGTAAGTTAATTTTTAAAATTCAGTAATACTTTTCAAACAAACACTGTTTCGAAACAAAACAAACAACTTATATCAAAATACAAATTTAGAATATCTGTATTCAGGTAGGCATTTATTTACACGCACTTTCGAATCGTCAATTATTACAATAAAAAATAATTAACTACAGTCTACGTTGATATTCAATATTTTACTTTCCTTCTTAACATTTTTGATTTCATAAACCAATATTGTTTGCAATTATTGGATAGTTTTGACTTGGTTCTTGAAAACTATGTACAATGTAACTATAATTTGTATGCATTAGACATGCACATGTCTTTTGGTACTTTATTACGTTTCCTTGAACGTGATAGGAGCTTTGAACTTATATTGTACTTCGTAATTATCTGTCTACAATATTATGTTGTTTAATAATTTGTAATAAATAATACTGCCTTCGTTTTCATCAGCTATTTCAAATTTATATTAGCAATTTCTAACAATTTAGAACATTTTCTTTTTCACATTAGAATAAGCATTGAACATGTCTTTCTTTTCACTTTATAGCACCAAAAATTTAATCACACAAATCTTGCAATAGAACTTAAGTAAGGCAGGTTTCGATATCATTAAAATTTATTTAATTTGAGTGTTCTATTAACTTCCTTGTAAGTCCATACCTCATTATATCCTATACATCTACATCAAATAGTCAGTTAGCATGTATGCGTTGGTGATATTATATTTTTCCTAATGTTGAATATTATACGACACGTCACAATAACTGAATATGTTTGATATTTCATCACGTGAAAGTAAAAGTTATTTGTTAATATTGTTCTACATATTAAAAATAAATAACTTTTGCTACAAATCATTTATTATTACTTTTATCATTTATATATATATTTGTATTTATATTTATTTTTATTGTACCTTTACCGCAACTACATAAATATTTTCTCCTATAATAAAGGGTTGCTGGTAGAGATCTCTTTTAAGAGATAAGTCATCCTTTTTGTGTACATTTTATTTTATTTAGATTGTAAATTGTATTTTTTCCTGGTACATAAATAAATAAATAAAAAAAAAAAAAAAAAAAAAAAAATCAACATTCAAAGAATAGGAATACCTTCTTGTTTCTTATGTTGGTATAGATAACTGTCACGACGAATATTGTCTAAGTTTTCTAGACCAACTAGAATACAATGCAATTAGCATCCATTTATACAAAACTATTGGTTACATTTACACACACAGAGAAAACATTTATAAGGTTTACACCTTATAAATGTTTTCTATCGATCTTATTTATCTGTTATAAAACTCTATACGACCGAATTTTACGATCTTTCCTCGGAATACGACCATGGGGAAACTTTAAACACATATAATTTAAACCCGTATTTGACTAATGCGTCTTTTAGTAAAGTTGACATAAATCTGTACAATAAAAAAAAATCAGTATGTTTTGCATTAATAATATATTCTACTTCATTTTATTACTTAAATTTATGTATGTCACCAACGAATATTTTGCATACCAACATTTTTCATAATTTTTAATACTAATTAAGACCGTGGAACAAATAACTTTATTTGCTATATCTAAACATTTTATAAAAAGAGACTATCCATGTCACGCATATTTCATATTTTAAACTCAATGTTTCTTTCTATGAAATCATAATTGTTTATCAACATGCTTCACTGCTCGCATTTTTTATGCGTGTATTCTAATATATCTTTATCATCTTAATAATTCATCTCCTATATTGTAAGCCATTTCTGTTCACGTATATTGATTTAATTAATAATTTTCTGTATCGGTCCTTAACGACTGCCGCTATGAAACATCGTCTCAATAAAACTTATGAATTATTGTAGAAATAAGATATCAATCGATCAAATAAATCCGAAGTTATATAATAACTAACAGAACTTACCAACTTTATAGGAATATAAACTTATTTTGTTATATACGGATATAAAGTTATTTTGAATTCCGTGAATCAAACCGTATTCTGCAAAAAGTCACACATATAAGAAAATTTTAAGGAAGTCGCTCTGTGAACTGTAGATCTCGAGATTTGTGATACAATTAGCGTTTTTCGTTATTTTCCACCCCATTACGACCAATTGCATTAGTTCGAAATATAGTTACCTTACGTTTGAATTATCGTTATTGGGATATTAATAAAACTAAATTAATGTTTCAGGGAAATTTCGCAGAAGGAATGTTCATAATGGTTGGATGTGTTTGAGCAAAGTGATGCACAATAATAACATCCATAAACACACAATGCATTTTTTGTTGTTTTCTCGCTGATAATATTAGTTTTAAGTAATATTCTGTTGCTGCTATATATGTTTTTAATTTTAATAAATCTGCCATATGGAAGTATGTAACTTACGTTATACAGCAGATATATTGTAATCTGCAAATTCAGAAAAATTACTGAATCTTTTATACGGTACGTTTTTAAATAATTAATTTTTTATAGACTTATATTCTTTCTTCCTCAGTTTCATTTACATCATTCTATGTAAGATTTTTATACATTTCAGGTTTTATCGTTATATCGCTGCTCACGATGGGGTTCTTTACAATTTATTTTTTTCAAATCATGTATTAATTTTATAAAATCCTTAGAATCAGTCCAACTTGCTATATGTACTCTTACCAAAGATTATAATGATTAAAACCGTTATTAAACCTTAACATCAACTCGTAAATTAGGACTTCCCAAAAAAACAACAAAGTTTTTTTTTAATAAATAAATAATATCATTAATATTTTAATGTTGCTAGTGTGATTAAAACATTAACAATAATGAAGTAGTGTGACATTGCATTAAAATAAAATACTAATATATGATACATTTATTAAAATTATATTTTTTGATAAAACTGTTATATATCTGTAATGGGTCATAAAGAGACTATAGCGGTAAACTAGTAACATATATTATTTACATTCATTCTGTTTGTCCGTGTGTTGTTGGATCACAAACAGGATATAAAAGAGAAAATCCTTTATATTACACTTTATTGGGTAAAATACAATCTTGTGTTGTCGTACTTTGCACTATAGAAGAATAAATAGTTTCTTCACAAACTACGACCAGGGTTTGCCTTTAGATATTATATTTATATATATATATATATATCTCAAGTAGTTTTAAAAATTCAAGCGTCCAAATTTCGACGTGTTTGCTGCATGTTTGTAAAGAGACAATAATGTAGAGAGCAGATATTTAATAATTTGTAAGATACAATAGATACATTATCTTAAGATAAGCCCAACATACTTCATCACATGGTCATATCATCGTATAAAAACTGTTTAATGTATAATATTAAAATTAGTAAAACTTTATCTTTATCGTGATTTTAAATATCATGATTTTAAATAAAAATACTAACGATGATGAAAAGTTTGTAAACAATATTAATTTGAAACCCAAAAAGATAATCCATGAGATTATTACTTCATTAACTTTTAATTAATGTCGTTGTTTTCTAAAGGACAATATTGTAATAAAGACGTCATAATATTTATGTTCGAATTGGTATAATTAAGCTACAAAACTTAAATATTTGCTGTATTACCTGAAACTATTACTTATTTTGGTTACTTTAGTAATTGCACTTTTTTATTGTTGTCTAAACAATAGGTGATTATGCATTATAAAAAAAATCTTATAATGATTACTCATATTCACAAATACCATATTGATCGTATAGCTCATAATACAGGTTGAACTAATTACCATTGGTGTTAATACTTTTCGTACACAATACTTTTGCTTCAGTTAAATGTATTGGAGACTTTTTATTCATTTTTTAAATTTTAACTTATCTTCTAATGTGTTAGTTAACTTAAAACAAAGTTTTTATGTAAAACATATTAATCGATACTCACTATACTTATAATAAAGATTTTTAATTTATAATATCCAACGTACCAACAATATTAATAGATACTTAATTTAATATAAAATTAACACTTTTTATATTAAAAATGATTGATTTATTGAATTTCACGCGTGATCATAAATTTATGTCATTTTATTATTTGTTATTGTCTATAAAAAGGTTTGGCCATTTACTTTTTTTAATAAATATTAAATTGCATAGTTTATTACACCAGGCCTCGAATTTGAGACCGCTGGGAAACTCTCCTGTAGCACTGCCAACTGTACTACAGTGTCACTACTCACGTCAATAATTATATATAACTGACTTTTGAATAACTCTAAACAATGTTTTTAAGGTTGCAGTATAGTTTACGTAAAAGATTATCACATCTGAATTTACTATTTAACTATGATAGAGCCAGTGTATATATTTGTTTTGTATAATAAAATACTTTATATTTCAATAAATTTAGTCCATATTTTACCTTACCGATTTATAAAACTTACAATAAAAATGTAACATTTCATCAATAATAGCAAGCGATGAACTTAATACAAAGTGACTGCTCCTAGCGTAGGAAAATACACCTTTGGGAGGCATAACTTACAGGTAGATGTCAGTATAAACTTAATTAATTACACTTGGTCTGTTTAAACTAACTTACACAAAAGACGTAGTCAGCGTCAGATAATTATGCCATAGTAATAATGATTTCTGTTGATTCAGAAAGTTTTTGGAAATGAAGTGATGATATCATTTAATAATAAAAATATGCGAGTGGATTGATCACACTACACCAGTCATTGTAAATCCATCTAGTTTTTTCAAACTAACTAGTGCATGTACCAAACTTTCTCTAAATCCCAATTTATTTAAAAGTAACTAGTACATAATTGTAATGAAAAAAAGCACTTGTTTTAAAAATATTTTACCAAAATAAATATAACATACAGAAATTAATCAAACATAGATTCATAAATTATATTATTATGAAACATATTTATAAGTTAAGCTGAAATGATATCCGAAACATTTGATTTTGATATATAAATTTCAGCAAGGTTACTGACAATCTATCTTAGTAATGACCTGAAAATGAGTTTTATAATTAAATGTAATACAAATAATTTCTTTGATTTATCCTTCCATAACATTTTATATAATTTGTTAAATTATTTTTTACTTTATCTCATTTATAATAAATATTATTGAATTATATATCAGTGGATAACAAAATAGAATTATTAAATAACAATGTTGTGATAAAAACTTAGCTTCGACTCCAACTTCTATAATGTTTGGCCGCATTTAAATCTTATATGAATTCCAAATATTTTAAAGTATTATCTAACCTACACAGTTACTTTATAATTAACGTCATGTTACTTCGTATTGAATGTTTATTAGTTATATACAAGTGTATAATTATAGTATAAGTTGTAATGTGACCTAGATGTAATGTTTGTTTAAGTTTTCTTTGTGTAACAGATGTTTAGAACTTTTTGATAAATTACTCAAAGAGGAAAGGAAACACTTTCGATGTATATTCACAAATCGGTCAGGACTGTATTGTCAAAGATTATAACTTCCTTCCTTATTAGTTGTAGGTTTTACTTATGTTTACTTTATAAACTATGTTATATTATATACTTTATTTTTTTAGATTACACTAATTTTTATGAATAATTAAAAAGTTCAAGTTCATGTATTTAATGTATAAAGTTGATGTATTAAACAAATATCAAGGGAGAAAGAGAACATAACACACTTGTAAAGGCGGTAATAGACACAATAGAATGAAAGCTGGCTAAGAAATTAAAAAGATAGTTTTGAAATTCATATGAAAAAGTCTATGTAACTTAATGTAGAAGTCATATTGCATATTATAGTATAGCATAATGTAAGAATTTAGAAAACATAATAAATGGATTATGAAAATGTGTTGAGGCATTTTAAAATGATTCAATAACCTACTTCCAAACATTACTCTTATCACTTGTGAGAACGATATAGTAGAATAGGTTTTTTCTTGAATACAGTGTTTATAAATTATTTAAAAAAATCAATTTGATACACTGACATAATTGTTTAAGTAAGTATAGTTTGAAAACACTTACAAGGAACACTGCAGGTTAGTGGTAAGAGCGACGAGGGCGATATCTCAGAGGTTGCAATTTCTAGCAATGCCAGTTAGAGTGAATTTTCCATTGTATATAAAAAATACTATTCTGATTATATGTGTATACATAAATATTATAAAATAATATTCAATTTATTTTCATTAAACTAATTAGCTTTTTTTCATTTTTTTAAGAATGTATATTCAATTTTTTTTAAGTACTGATTCCTAGAAAATCTTGAATAAAGAAAAGTAAAAAAAAAGGTAGGTTCATTGTATTTAAGGAAATACAAATATCTAGATAATTCAATGTCGTTCTTGCTAACAACATATATTACTTTTGTATAACAAAAATATCACCACAGTTAATGTTAAGGTATATAAAATCAAATTCATATATGTTCGTACAACTATTAATAGATTAAGTTCTATTGATTACCATTTATTACCACTTGTCTAATGGTAATCCAAAGTATTTATTCCTATTAAGTATCGTAATTACATAGACTGGAATATACTATATCGTTTACTATAATATTATTTATTTAAATATGGTAGTTGCAAGTGATTGATTTAGATGTCTGACTTAATCTTGCGGTTTAATCACATTTTTTTTTAGTCAGATGTAATAAAGATATGAATTCTTTAACTTTTAATTATTATGCATTGAAAAGTAAATAACTATGCAATACAAAATAAAAAAAAATATTAACAAAAATATATGGCTATATTCAACACTCCCTGCACGATGTCGGGATCCTTCGATAAGAGAGCGTGGAAAACTAACATTACTATTTAACAAGCGTTTTTATATGTTACTAAAATAAACATTTTACAGTAGCAACATATTTTCTCTATCAAATCACTGTCACTGGCGTCGAGTTCACGTGCAGAAAATTTTTATTTGAAATAGGTAATTTATCTGTGGTAATTTATCTTTTCACTCATGTATTATGTATATTTTCATGTTTTTCTTAAATAAACTTATTCTCCATTAAAACAAAATTATTCTGATTTATACACATGAATAGAGAAATATTATTTCTTTGCTATTGGAAAGTCAGTGAAGCCTAATGAAAGTAGTTCGAATATTTTCACTGTATTTTACGGTCTAGTAATCTAATATATTAGGTATTGCTATAGCTGAACCATGATATTTTTCGCCTTGTTTAAATAGTTTCAAGACTATTAAATAACAACAATGAACCGGTGAGATTTATTGTTAATAATGTTTAGAATGTATCCTTAACTTCAACAACTCAACTTCAACAACTTTACTCAACTAACAAGTAAGATATCTCAGCATGATAAAACAATCGTTACAAAAACTGTATAAAGTTTATAGTTAGCTACTTTAAACACTTACCGTTTCAATGTCAAATGGATTTAGTACGTCATAAATATTGAAATTGCATAAAACTAACAAAGTGTAGCAGCGAATAATATTTTATGGTGAAATGAGTATCTCAAGATAGAACATCTCGAATTTTTAAGTGAAATAAACATAGTGAAATAAACATCACTTTATGTATAAATTGACCAAATTAAGGGGTATACTAATAAAAGTTTACTATGTATTATAGACTCCGCAGAGAAAATAGTGTCTTTTTTTAATTTACTTTCAAACGTATCAACTTTATTTGAATTTTTATTATTTTAAAACACAACAACACAAGCTTTCCTTTAATATTTAAGGAATGACGATAAATAGATTTTTATATATTTCATAATTTATTTCCTATCGTAATTTTTTTCACCAGAGTGTGCCGAGTTCAGAAAAAAACAATATTACCCTAAATATTAAATGCCCATAGTCATGTTATCAAATAATACGCAATCTAACTATCTAACATTCTATAGTTGTAGTTTAAATATGAGGGAAAGGATTGTCTTTAGCATTTAGCATTATATGCGGGTTATTTTGTTACTAATATATTGTTTTAATATGTATCATATATGTATAAATGTAAGAACATATTCAGATAAATAGCTAGTCTACAATTTTTTTGCTATATATACACTAGACACCATTTGTTTATTTGGAGGAGATTGCTCTTTAGCGATTTTATCATCATTAGTTTTGTAATGGACAGACGTGCCTTAGTTATAGGTAATGGATAGACCTGCCTCAGTTACGGGAAATGGATAGACCTGCCTGAGTTACTATTTGACTTTATATTATTTAACTTGTTGCTACTTGTGGAATTTGATCTAGTTAATTTAATTTTGATTGAAATTGTAAATAAATCGGATTTATTGGTACTTTGTTTTCTAAACCAAAATTCCGCTTCTGAACCTAAAAATATATTATTTAACATAATAAAATTATTTAATATTGTTATGTACATGTATCGTAAGAATTCTAAAAATAGCAACTTTAGCATCTGCTAAAGTTGCTATTTTTAGAATATAATATAATATATATATATATAATAGTTATAAATATACCTTTCGCAATATATGTGTATAATAGGGTTAAGAGTACGATCATCTGATATTTTAGTATATAGAAATTGTATTCAAGAATAAACCTGCTTCTATCATTTTAATATATTGGTAATATTTATTTAACTAAATGCTTAATAAGTTTTACATTTCTAAAATATCAGACGTTCATACAACTAATGTTCAATATAAATTCTTTATATCAGTGTAAAATTATCAATCTTCGAACTATACAGTTTTTATTATATGTACAATATTAATTTAATATACATTTAATTTCATAAAGTCTACATAATTAAGCAAGTGAGCCGCAATGGGAATAATTTTGCTTATAGCAGCTGTTGTTATAATTTTGTATATTATTTTTTTTGCACAGGCAAGCTGTTTTCCCCAACTAGCTCTCAAATAGACAAAGAAATTCATACAGGTACCAAAAAAAAGACAAGCTAAATTTACAAAAATATACAGAAATAAAACAAACATAAAAATAAATAGAATCATAGCAAAACAAATTACATACAGTGACAGACTCCGAAAGAAAATATTTTTTCACTAAGCATTTGAAGATATTTCTATAGCCTTACAAGTGTCTATAGTAAAAGCATTTCAGAGTTTTGAATTCTGTGTAAAAATTGTTATAAAGGAAGTTAGTGCAGAAAAGTTGGCAAATATGTTTTGATACGAAAAAAATAGTAAATTCGAATATCCTGAAGTACATAGACCGTGTACAGTTCACAGAGTGCACAGAATGGTCCGGATTTTTTATAATTAAAATCACACGTGCAAAATAAAATGGGTCGTGGAATCCAATTTGGAGTCCAAATTGATCAAAGCCAAAAGTCAAATCAAAGCTTTTTTTTCAAATCGGATTAGATAGCAATTATGATCCATCAGATTCTTGCACGCATTAAAGAATAGATCTTAATATTCTTTTAATAAATGATAATAATCTTTTCATTTATTTATTAATTAACAATGTATTATAGTATTAGCTATGAGGTTACAGTCATAATAATTGCGTGGGAACAAAATAGAATTTTAATTAAAAACTGATGAAAGAGATTACAAATATTAAATACAACACTAATTCTTTGATGCTCTTATATTTTAACTAGTTCAAAAATCTTAATATTTAATATTAAAAATTATAATTATAAAATGCCTCATTTAATTTTTATTAATATATTCTATTATTCTAAAATACTCTTAAAGTTACTGTGTGTCTGGGGGCCTAAGTGTTTTTTTCATACGAGTTACTTTCTGTAAGAGTTATTGCTTCAATCTTAATACATTGTATTTATTATAAATTATTTTGTTATTATATTATACTTTTCAAAGATTAATACTCAACATATGTCGAATCTTTTAGAACTCATGCCTTCTATGAAATTTAAAGTGTAAATTTAAATTTAATATTTGAACTTAATATACGGCTCGTATATTATTATTAGTTAATCTAATTTTGATAATTTTTACAGAAATTACAGCCAGAAAGACAATTACAGAAGGTAAGTGACTACTTTTAGAAACTATGTGCCTCACATATTTTATAACAAACACAAATCTACCGAGATAACTAGTCTAACAATAAATATTGTAACAATTTCTAAACTTTTCATTGATTAAAATACGTGCAGAATTGTTTAAAATGTACCCTGCCCTCTCCAGCCAGACTGCACCTGCTCAAAAGGCCTGAACTAACTAATCTGGTTTGAATTCAATATTCCGATTCAATGAATACAAATTATGGTCAGTCTTTGAAACGCTGGTATTGAGCCTCTTTAGAAATTTCTAGAGCAATAACTAACAGATTGGCAACGTTGTCAACCAACCTACGGATTAAGGCGTTTTAAGATTAAAAGCCAGTAACTAAATAACAAATCTTTTAATCAATAATGAAATTCATTGAATTCTTTAATTCTCAATTAAAGTAGAATAAGATCTGTCAAAAGTTATGTAAAATGAATTATAACATATATAATAATAATATAATATAGAAAAGGCCAATTGATTATATTTTAATCTAAATATTTCAGTGTAACATTTTAGTTAAAACTATTAAATAAATTATTTATATTTATTATCTATTATAATATTTTAAAATGAAGTTGATAAATATTTGGTTATATAAATTATAGCTTGTACTGAATCATATTTTCCATAATGTTTTATTTAAGGCTTGCATTATGTAAAAAAAAGTACACTTAGCATATTCATCCAGTTTTTTTTAAATTTGTAACAAATATTTCCGAACAAGGTGTAATAATAAAATAAAACAATGGTAAAAAAATAAACCAATTCTGTGTTCTTAAGTCTCATTTTTTAAAAGATGACTTATGTTAATAAAATGTAAGCAAATAAAAAAAAACGTTTAGTTTTCCAAAACCGTCTTCACTAATATTGGATGCAAGGTGAACTAAAACTTTTTTTTTTAACCCTAAATAGAAACTTGATCGAACCGCAAATTGAAATCATAAGCTTGTGCAATCGAATTGATCAAAAGTAATCTGTTATTACTGAATCGGCGTCTTTGTAGAACTGGTGAAGACAGTGCTATTTTAATCGTGTGATACTTTATTAGATTTAGTTTTTTAGCGTATTATTTGTGTAATAATTGAGCAATTCTCACTTAATCCACATTTCGACTCTTTGTTTTGTGAAAAAAATGCTTTTTGGTTGGACGAAATATTTAACATCATGAAATAATAATAACTGATTACTTTATTTTCTAAAATATTATTATACTATTAAATTTAAACGTTCATCATACCTCCTCATTTATTTTTATTTTAATGTTATTATTTATAAATAGAAATCACACAAATAAATGAGTCTTTATTCTTCGTAAAAACTCATTCTGGATAACCCTGCAATAGACTGCCGCGTCTTTGACTTAAGTACCGCTTTATTTCTTTTTGTTCATTTTCCACATAATTGTTGTTTAACTACACAGAGGATAAAATAAATAATGCTCGGATATTTTAGGATAGGATATCTCATGCCGCTATTAGATATAAATTAAAAAACCTTTAATAATGTGAACACATAGAGACTATTGTGTTATAGTGTAGGTATAATTAAGACAAATGACAGAGGAGAAAGAGAACAAGTTGAATTATTAAATATTCTAGAACAGTTATAAAAATATTGAAGGATTATATTAATTTTAACTTGTTACTTTAATTTCTGATTTCGGGTAAACGCAATTACACCATATAAACCATCAAATATTTCAACCTGTCGGTTCTAGAAAAATTCTAAGATACTTTGTATCAATATAATTTCTAAATGATATTATCGCATCCAAAAGACTTCTTTCTACAATCTACTAATTTTAATGTTCTCAGCAAAACATCCGAGCTGTTATATTGATCGTTTGTTACAAATGATTCACATATGTCTCCCTTCAGAATATATCGATATTGATCATGTCAGAATTTTATTCTTTTTATTAAGCACTACTGACTAAGTACTTTTTGGGCAAACTTAAGATTAACAGTACATTACATGTAATGTCTACTTATTGATACTCTCAATATATATCTATATATACATTTTTTATTTTTTTATGTTAGAGGAAAACAAACGAGTGTGCGGGTCACTGTTGATATGTGATCACTCCCGCCCATGAACTCTTGCAACATCCGAGGATTCACAAGAGCGTTGCCGGCCTTGGAGGAAGAAGTACAAAAACTATTACGAAGGAAATAAATTTGTTAACTCTAACCAACATTTTTAATCGATAATAATACATTGAAGTCGACATGGAATGAAGCGTACGTATTAGATTGAATACCGCGTTCAATAACTTAGTGTATATTGCTCTTTGATAAGAGCGGCCAACGATTTGTATATAGTGGGTGATAGCGAATGGGTGTAATTTGTATAGAGCATGGTTAAAAGTAGAAGTAGTTACGGGAGCATAATTTAATATATAGTAAATATGTATTGTAATTCTACCATAAACTTTAATTGTACATCTTTTTTATAAAGAGTAAAAGAATTCTCCGACAATTAATTCCTTAAGTTTAACGTTGCTGTTCTTTCTTAACTGAATTCCTGCACTTTATCTCATATAATATAAATTTAAAAATCTTTGCAAAAAGCTTACTTCATATAAAAATCTATATGTATATGAATAGAAACAGATATAGGGACTACTATAGATCTTAGTTTCCGTTGCGAATGCAATTTTTATTTCTAGAACTCAATTGATAGTTATATCTAGATTCTTAGTTCTAGAACTCAGTGATATTGGCGCTTAGTAGATTTTTCCTTTCCAGCGTCGATATAAATATCGACGATATAAAAATAGACTAAGAGTACAAACTCCATAAGTGAGATTTGATACATATCTCCTAAAAGTTTATTGATGTTTTGAAAATAAATATGATATTTAATAAAAATGAGAAAACTTAGAAGTTTACTTTAGATAATACAATTACAGTACAGTATTGTGTTAGGTCACTTTATTGTAAATACTATTCTATTCTAGACGTTTCATTTGTATCCACAAAATAAGACTATATTCGTAAAAACTGAAGTAAAGTAACGTACATAAGAATTGCAACAAGTAAGTAGAGATGTGTTATAATTAAGTATATTATATGGGTTATTGTATTATTATAAAACTAGCAATAACCAATTTTAACTGTCCTTTTATACTTAATACAGAAGATTCTTACTTAAAGTTTAAATATATCAATAAATTTTTAGTTTAATGATATTACTTTACATATAAAGTTTATAATTTTCAAGAGTAAATGTATCATATACGTTAGCAGTAATCAAACTAAATTTCATAATCCATGCAGTAATTTTAGTTGTAATAATTTTCTATAAATTATAAATTTTTACATTGCTCAACATTGCTACATTGTATGAATAAATGAATATCTAATTCAATGAATGTTTGATATCAAATAATAGTTGTATTTGAAGAGAAATATTCTGTTGAAATTGTTTTGACTTAGTTTTAGTGGCTCAATACATCAAATTGCTTATTGCATGTAGTATACTATAATATATTATTAGAATATTTTAAGAGCCACATTAAACTTTCATAATTTTTATATACTTATATCTTTTGTACTGTCTTAAATATCAGTATCAGTATCAGTGGACTCAAACTTAAATATTTTCATTCATAAATTTTATTTTACTTCATTTGGAATTTTGTAATAACAGATTTGGCGTTTATTAATTTGAGGACTTCTCAACGATGGTCTAATATAATGAAGTAGAGTCGCATTTAGTAATAACAATATTTTGAAGGGTCTACCTCAGTCTCCTTTAGTAGTAATCATGTCTAATTGCGCAAACCAATAGCTGCCAACCACACGCTATCTACATCTTTTCAAGCCGTTTTCTTTTCTTTGTTTGCTGTGATTAATAAAGCCTTTTAAGGTCCTTTTTATTTTCCACCATAGATCATTTATAGCGTGATTAATATATGTGCTATTAAAATTTATTTTGTGATCGTTTGGGTCGGAAGCAGTAGATTTATTATTTAAAAAATTAGAGCATTCTCGTTTTGCCTTCGACAGGCCTTCATTATGTACTCCTTATTACCCTCGCTTTTGCGTGAAATTACAAACAAGCAGGGACATTAATTGTCGCAGTAACTACAACAATCAAAGATCTTTTGTATTCATTAATTTCTCATTACTTTTGCATGAGTTTTGAATAGCTATATACTACTAGCTATATCAGTAAATGAGAAAATAACTCGTAATACATTAAAACCATTTGCCATTAAGGACCCTTAAGATACCTAAATGATCCCATTTACCATAAGTCTAAATGTGTTGGCGATAAACCTATGGACAAATTAGTTCTGTAGATAAACTAAACATCTCTTTTAGATCTTTGTTAGGTAAAATTTGTATAATAAGAAACTAGGTTTATTTCAGACCTAATGACTATAGACAATAAAATAATAATAGGTTTGTTTCTTAGCGATGAACTTTAATGAAAACTTTGGTGGTAGAGGTAGAGGAACTTTTTTAGAGACTAGTTGATACATAAGTATTAATCGTCATCTTTATTGAGAGTAGGATAGTAGTAATATTAGTATCATAGATTACTACTCTAGGTTTCCGTGTTATACTTTGCGATAATCTTCGATGTCTTCAGATATCCCTGACAGAAACTCGTTTTATTAAATGTATAATTTTTTGTATAAAACTTATAAACTTATTATTTAATTGTATTTTTAATAATAAAATTAATTAAGTAACTTCTTTTTATGAGGTTATATAAAAACCAAGCAAAAAATATAATACCTACCCTTCAAAGAGTAAAACATTTTAATTTAAAAAGTAGTATCCACATTTCATATCTAGACTTCAAAACGTCACGTTCGTTTTCTTCTCACGGATCTTGAGATTTATTGATCACTGGAAAAGAAATCTTGAATGTTTACTGGATCTTTGATATGTTCTAGTAGCAACATCTTATTTTCTATTGTACACTACGTGCTGAGCTTTTTATTTACATATTTTATTATTATTCAAGTATTATATCTTATTTACAGCTGTGTGTTTCATATTATAAGATTGAAATAATTAGATTTAAAGATTGTATACGTAACAATGTCAGTCTCTCCTAAGGCTTTCATCACAAAATATGATAAATTCTGAAAATCATGGTTAGCTATATTTTGAAATTTCAATAATAATTATATTAACTGTAAGACTCAGTTATATTAAAACTGTGGCGCTTTATGAAGAAAGGTATTCTTGAGATTATTATTTAATTATAAACATGTATCTCTTATAAAATAAACCGCACGACTCTGGTGCAATATCTTAGTGACTAAACGTAATTTTACTTTTAAAATATTATTTTACCGTAATTATGGTTTAACTTAATAGGGAAATTAACAAGGAACCCCCGCAAAATATAATTACCATTAAACCGCATTTATACCCTGCAAAATAGTTACGAACTGTTCATGTTGTAAAATAATACATCCAGGTAGAATACACATTTCTATCTGCCATTCATACTTCAATGAAAAAACGGATGATATCTAATTTAATGAATGTTTGATATCAAATAATAGTTGTATTTAAAGGGAATTATTCTGTTGAAATTGTGGTATGAACTACATGCTGAAAAGGTATATATTTTATAAATTTCACTTTACAAAAGTATTTTATTCTCAGAAAATTTCGACTATTACATCTACAGCAGAGTATAAGGATATCAATGGAAATTTAAAAAAGTTCCAACTAAGATCCTTTTATATATTTTCTATTAATTTGATAGTGTAATATAGTTAATATAGCTTGATTAATAGATTTTCTTAATTATTTAGACATCCCTATTGGTAAAATCTCAAATTTATAACCTTCTTTTATTAAGTTACATTTGTTCCCTTGCGGTGGTTAACACTGTCAATATGTGATACAGAATTAAGGAATATTTCTTTCTGGTGGGCATTCTTTTCGTTCTTGCCCTATCAACATTAAAAATGCTTAATTAAAAGTAAAACTTTTATACGGTGTTTATTGTCAAATATTTTCCACAAATTAATCTCAAATATATATAAGTATATGCTAAAATATTAGCGAGAAGAATGCAAGAGAAATCTGAAAGGCTGTTGTGGGAGGCCCAAGGAGGTTTTAGACGTGGAAGAGGGTGAATAGATCAGATCTTTTCCCTCCGCATGATCACGGAAAAGTTTTTGGCCCTACACCAGAAGGTTTTCTGTGCTTTTGTGGATTTGGAAAAGGCGTTTGACAGGTTTGTGAGAAAGAAGTTATGGGAGATACTGCCCCGATACAATGTAAACGGACCCTTGCTACAGGCGGTAAAGTCTCTTTACCGAGATCACCCAGCCTGTTTGCGAGTAGGAGCGGGCATGTCGCCCTGGTTTGACATCCAATCGGGTGTTAAGCAAGGTTGCGCTATGTCAGTTTGGTTGTTCTATTTGTATTTGGATAGTTGTCTCCAAGGCGTGAAAGACAGTGACATGGGAGTGAAAGTAGGTGACCTTAAGGTCAATTGCTTGCTATATGCAGATGATGCAGTGCTCATTGCATCATCAGAATGCAATTTGCAGGCATTGGTCACCACTCTGAAAGATGGGTGTGAAATTAATGGTCTAAACCTGAATGTAGTTAAGACGAAGGTTCCGATATTTGAAAGAAATTAAGAAAGAACAGAATGTAAGATCAACGTGAATGATAAAAAGATGATGAAAGTGAATATTTCTTTTAAAAAGGAAGGATTACAAGGGTTATATAGAATAGAGTAAAGAAGTGAAAGGATATGCATGTTGCGGCGTTTTCTAATGGTTAGCTAGTTTAGTTGAGTACGACATTCTGACACATGATCAAATTTGCGTAGGCTGAAGATAAAATTTATACACAAATATTGGAGCCGTGTTAGTTTGTTGAGTTGTTCTTCAGTTACATCTGGATAACAACAATCGGCGTAGTCCAAAAGCGGTAGTAAATGGGTTTGTACTAAAGAGGTTTTCGTCTTAATTGGCAGAAGATGCTTCCAACGTTTTAATGAGGCAACAGTAGCAAATAACAATATTAATAAATTTTAAAGAAATGTTTTTTTTATCAGACTATAATCAACAGTACAGAGGTTCGAGCTAATTTAATTAACTTATTAAAGTATGTTCATACATATTTATATTTTAATACATATTATATAAAAATAGCATAGGCATATGATAAAATAAAAATATACAAGCTAAATATTAAAATATGAATAATATAAATACTTAGATGAAAACTAAGTAGAGCTTATCACACTTAACTTAGAGATTCGAACTACATTCATTAAGCTTTCCAAACTTTCCAATAGCAAAGACAAAACATTTCTCTTTTCATAATATTTCTGGAATATTATTTCGTTAGTGCTCTTATAGATTAAGTACTAAGTTATTTACAAATTATTAATCTCTTGTGACAGTACTAGGTACTTATAACATTAACGATAGAGTCATTTATTTCATTGTAAGAACAATTTTGTTTTGTGAAAGATTAGTATTCAAGAAAAAAAATGTTAGCAATGGAATAGGAAATTTACAAGGAAGGAAGTTGTAAGCATTATCAAAACAACTATGACCGTCCTTGAACCAGCTTCCTTACTCGAGTAATTTATCAAAAAGTTTAGCTTTATGGAAGAAATTGACATATCTGGTCGGTCTCAAATAAAATAAAATATTAAATGTAGAATATTTTCATACCATTCTTCCTTCAGTTCCATAGTTTACTATTTTTCTTCTTATTTTTATGTGGTTTTATATTCAAACGTTTATTGAATTGCCAAAACAGGAAAACTTCATCTACTCGTACCAGCATTCCATAACATTGTTCTGTTTATGGCTATTATGTAAAACTGCAGGTATTCTAGATATAAAGCAAAAAAAAAACTTTGTAATGAATATTTTTCTATTTTATCACCATTGTATCAAAATATCAAGGTTTGTCCTTTATTTGATAGGTCAAAGCAAATACTGAATGTGTAAATTTATAGGAGGTATCAAATAAGAAATTAATTTAATTTTCCTAAGTGTGTGCAAACAAATGTGCCTACTTATTTTTATTCGGCATGTTTTGTCATCTTAAAACCAGTTTCCATCAATTCCTGAGGTTCAAAATTAACGAACTTTATGATTTGCCAACGTTCGAAGTCCTCTAACTATCAATTATACTTTGCTAATTGATAGTTAGTGTTCAAACACGGGAGCGGGATGATTTAGAAATCAACATCTATAACGCACTCTGCAGGTTCTGAATTTGAAGCTTATCTTAGGGTCCACTCAATCACATATGTTATATATGTTTATTTTCAAAGATACTTTAATAACCGAAAGAGGATAGTGAGCTTACTTATAACTTTTGAATTGATGATAATTTATTTATAACATGAATTTAATGATTAGATAAAAAGCCCTCTTAAATTTTTAATATTTCTAGAATATCCCCGCAAATAAAGAGCAAGGGGTTCGATTATGTTATGCACGGGAACGGAAACTGGTGAATATTCAATGAAGTGTCTATCATTGGCGCAATCTTACTCCTGGATAGTAAGATAGACTAAATAACGACATGTAAATTTTAGTATAACTGTTCCTCCTATCCGGATTAGATTATATGGTTTTACTAACTATAACCATTAGCACTCTGAGTATTTTTTTATTCAAGAGTGCGACAACTCAAAAAAAATACAATTTGATATTTATATTTTGTAATTCAACTTAGTATGAAATTTGTGGAAACAATCTCCTATATGCATGCGTGGCTTATTTGACATGTATTTATTTATTTATTTATATATATATTTTCCACTTTGAATCCATACCAGTGATCACTTGTGTACGTCAAATAGAAGTGACAGGAGGGCCTATTTTGATATCCTACGTATCTAAATAAGCCCTTCTGTAAAGACACTCCAACTTAAAATAAGGCTACGAGGGTTCCAAACGCGCCCTGTTCTGAGAATAACCACACAATAAACTCAGCTGGGTTTTTTTTTATATTGTGATCACTGTTTCACAAACGTCAATATATTTAGTGAGCAATGTACGAACAACTAGAATCATCGCAATCAATTCGATAAGCCGTCCTAATAATAATTAATAATAAGAAAAGGGAAATCCGTGACTAGCATGTGTCACAATATTCGGTTGATTCCAGTCTTCCGGAATTACCCTTGCTCTTAGAATACACTATATATTTTTTTATACTTATTCCATTTAACCTGCCTTCGGAAATGCTGCTGCAACTTTTTTTTGGACGTTTCACTCGAAAACTGCCTATTAGTTCGTCAACCAACTGTTTCTTAAATTTAAAGTGTGTTTAGTCATTGCCCATTCTGTTTTTTAATGGTTTTATACAGAATATACGCATTGATTAAACATATTTCCATCCCCTAAAAAATAACTTTTGCCACCACTTTTCTTTCTTAGGAAGCAGTCAGTTGATCCATATTGATCAGCCCGATCTATACCACCCATTGAATATGTGTCGTTCAGCACTACGTTATGTTTACTGACTATTACTTCTGACCCACCTCGAATATATCTCTTGGTACGAGTAGATCTCGATCCAGTATTTCTGCAGGTACTCAATAAAGTACCACCCCTTTATCCTTCCAAGCTAACAGTATTACAGTATTATATTTCCTTTTCTTTTAGCAATAGTTGTTCTGTTTAAATAAATTGTTTTTTTTTTTTATAGAAGCAGGAACATCTTTTATATATACAGGTAAAATATTCTTTCTACAGAGTTAAATAATATTATGACAAACATTTATCTGTTATAAACTTTAATAGCCATCTTTTTTAAAAGTGAAATTAAACAAATTCAAACTTATACATTTGAGAATATAAGTACTATCAGTCACCCATGTTACATTCAAAGAAACTGACGTTCTTGGTAGTCTTTTATAGGAAGAGGTTTTTCAAATTTATTACGTTAATTGTATTATTGTTTTACACCTACTATAATACTACTAGCTTCACTTCATAGTATTTATAATAGTTATCTCTAGTATAAAGGAAAGTGAAAGAAAATAATATGAATAACTAATTTGTATTTAACGCACTGAACTTTTCGTTAAAAAAAAGATTCTAACATTTCGTTTGATTATCAGGTTAGTAATTTACAATCATTTAACAATATATACTTTCGAATGTAATAAGATTTTGTATTCATTTTACTAATTTCATGACATTTATCTATTCTAATATTTATTCTAATATTTATTCTGTTAATGGTAAATGTTACCACCGACACATCGCTATCGACTAAAAAATTCCTTTTAAGAACTTTTTTTACTACGCATATAAGAGTTCTAATTTATTTTCTACGAGGATTATCAACTTGTTGCTAAGTCTTTTTATCTAGCTTTCGTTGAACTTGATAATCTTTTCCCAGAATTGACATCGTCTAGACTCAGTTTGGAACTTAGTGTAAGTTTGTACGTGAACTATTTAAATTAGAGTACAGCGAAGGATTAAGTGGACAATGACGTACCTATATATATGTATATAGTGGGATCGTAAATATATTTTTATTATTAAAATAACACCATTCCTAATAAATTTGCAGAAACTTTTACAATTAAAAGTAATTATGATCTATTCATTTAAAACAAATCAGTAGGAATAATAATTTCAAGAAACTTTAAAAAATTGTCGTGAAAAATTCAGGATCAACTTGGAAAAAAAAAAATAAGTCACCATTTTTATGGCATTTCCATTTCAGTTGCAGAATTTCAGAACAAATCAAAAATAAGTTATTAATTAATATTAGGTGTGATATTTAAAAGAATAAATGACTACTTATATTTATAGTAAAAAAAAAATCAAAAAGAAAATTTTGATAGGTAAAACAATGTTCTATGTTTTTAAAGAAAATACAATTTTTTTTTACAGAATGCAAAATGCAAAGTTGTCTTTCACCTTATAAAGTGTAATACAAAGGATTTTCTATTCCATACTCTATTTGTGACCTTTAAATACAGACAAACGAAATTATAAATGTTACTAGTTTATCATTGCAGTGTCTATTTGAGTCACTTCAACTTATAAATAACCCGTATAGAAATAACAAATTAATTTAGCCTTATTCCACTTTAATTACAACTTATTTATCAAATGGTAATAATCAATAACGGTTATGTTAACAAAAATTACTTTTATAACATGTCATTAATATGGTTAAAAACCGTTAAATTTTCACATAAAAATGTATCATTTAATTAACTTCAAACAAAATGTTTAGTGCAAAATACATTATTAATAACCATACATTTAAGTTGTTGTTATTCTTTGTATTAAACATTTCAAAAATATTTTATTATATAATAAAATAATAAAGCAATGTTAAAAAATATTCAATTAATTCTTTCAAAATTATCATTCATTTCTAATTTTCAGGATATTTTACATTAGCTTTAATCATTAGAATCAACGGTAAGTCTATAACAATACAGATTGATTCTGATGATTTTTTGAAAATAATGAACAATTTGGCAAATTTAAAAACGGAAAAGAATCCAACTGTGAGAAGTGATATAACGATAAGACCTGAAGCATATAGAAACCCTTATCACCCAGAGGACGGTCTAAATGAAACCGAGAAAGAAAGTATAAAAGGTTACGAAGAAAACAACCCAGTAAAAATATTACTGTTGATAAAGAAAACGATGAAATAAATGCAAAAATAGATAAGGATAAAATGGAATTTCTTCAAAGTGCCAACAATATTAGCGACGATGAACTAACTGATAATAATACTTACAACGATTTTGAAAATAAAAATAATAACAGTTTGAAAATTCTTTCAAAAAATGAAAAAGATGTTGCTCATACTTTCAGCAAGAAATTTATAAAAATGCTCTAATTTCTCTTAACTAATGCAACCAATAACAAGTAATATTATAAATTAGTGTTATTTGCACTTGTACTTTCAATTTATATAATTCAAGAGTACCAACAGAACTTTCATTGTCAATGCAGTTCAGATCTTCACTGACATGGGTACTGAAAATAATGTTATTACAATATTCTATCTAGTACGTCCAGAAAGTTAGTTTCGTTTCCATGTATATCCTCTGCAGCGCTGCGCTCGCAGTTCCGCGCATGCGCGGCAGACGCTCTGTATCAAGGAGAAGAAATGTGCGCCATTTTGAGATCGCTGTCAGTCTCGTACGCTTTGTTGTGCTTGATTAAAATGTCGGTGTTGATCGAAAATCCCGCCGCTTGTGAAATCAGATCTGTGATTCGTTGTCTGAATGCTAAGAAAGTGAAACCGATTGACATTTATCGGCAAATTTGCGAGGTTTACTAAGCGGCAATCAATGGAATGGAGGCACACTTCATCTCCAGCAAAGGTTAAGCCGAAACAAATCTTGACACCTCGAAAAATCATGTGCACAGTGTTTTGGGACAGGAAAGGCATCTTACTGATTGATTTCTTACCGTGAGGTCAAACAATCAATGCAGAAGTTTACTGCGAGACACTGAGGAAATTGCGCCGCGCAATACAGAATAAGCACCGAGGATTTCTGTCCAAAGGTGTTGTTTTTCTTCATGACAATGCACGACCACACACTGCAAATGTGACGAAAAACCTCATACAGGGATCTGGCTGGGACGTGTTTGACCATCCTCCGTACAGTCCTGACCTCGCTCCTAGCGACTTCCATCTGTTCTTACATCTGAAGTCTTTCCTTGGCGGTCAACACTTCAACGATGACGAAGAGCTGAAAGAAAATGTTTCCAAATGGTTGAAGACACAGGCGGCAACCTTTTATGAAGAAGGCATAGAAAAACTTGTGCCACGCTATGACAAATGCCTGCAAAATTTCGGCAGTTATGTAGAAAAATAGTTTAAGAGTTGTAGATTTTAGTGCAATAAATATTTTTTCTATATCTGTAGACAAATTATTTTTATTACCCAACGGAACTTACTTTCTGGACGTACCTAGTATATATAAATTGGTGTGCCATTTAAAATACCCAGTTTTACTGTTTAAAATACCCAGTCAATTCTGCATTTTCCACTTGCAATATATGTGCTACCTATAATATAATAGGACTACAACCTTACAACTTTATCATTTTATTTTAGCAACGTTAGAATTTTATATAAATAAAATATTTCAACACACGAATAATATTGCATTCGAAATTATTCTCTTGGTTTACCCAGAGACCACCAAAGTTATATTTCAAGTAAATTCTGTATTGTTAAATATTTTTCAATACCAGCAGGATTATAACCCATGGAGTTCCATCCTAATAGTTTTGGGTAGACCTCGAAGAATTCGGTCTGCCCATTCATTTGTACCCGACTTTCGAATTTTGGAAAAAATTCTTCACAGGAGGTCTTCTTATGACTCCCTGAGTCCGAAATTACCATTGGTCAAAATGTTTATATATAGTAAAAAATAACCTTTCTATTAAAAATACTTGTGATGTAAGAATCTTTACCAGAAAAAAGTTATGAATTTTTTTCCAAAAATTTTCGGTTTTTTTACCCCCACCCCTAAGTTATTGAAGTTAGGTTTTCGGTTTATCTACATTAGTTATAGGTATTCATCAAAGACATCATATAATATGAACGCGATTGATCTTCTCTATATTGGGAAAAAGTTATGGTCGAAAAACTGAAATCAGAAAAAGTGAAGCCCCCTGTATCCGGATTTCTCTGGTTAACGAACTTGACCTTCATTTTTGGATGTTTGATTTTTGTGCAAAGTTTGAAAGCGATCCGAGCGAAACTGCGGCCGCTATCGTGCTGACAAAAGTCGAATCTGGACGCACGCACGCATATATATATATATATAAACTTTTTGACCAATGGTCATTTCGGACTCAGGGGGTCATAAGAAGACCTCCTGTGAAGAAATTTTTCCAAAATTCGAAAGTCGGGTACAAATGAATGGGTAGACCGAATTCTTCGAGGTCTACCCAAAAATGGTAATCTCTTCGCTCGTATCCACCTGTCACTTTAACCATACTTGTAAAATATGTAATATACACACACAGTAAAACGACGAGGTTTTTTATTTGCAATATAATTTAATGGTTTCGTAAAGATTTTAAAAGGCAAAGGTTATTAAATTGGCTTAAATGTTGCTTGTTGATAATTTAAGAAAAGTGTGTGCGAAAAATTTCACAAACGTATGTTTGTCGTAGGGTTACGGTGGAGATATGGGTGAAAACCCAAAAAGTCATAATGCAATCATATCCAACACAATATTATTACCCTTTTAACTTTTATTTCCTCACAACATAATTGATAAACTTAAAGCAGTCGAGGGTGCAAAAGGATGAAAAAAAAGAGAGAAGAAAAAATATAAAATATCTGTCACATCTCACACATTCACTACTTTAAAATTTCTTTAATTGTTCAGACTATTTGTAGATTACAGTCTTATCCACAACATAGAAAAATCGTGTTAGAGATTATATAACTTAGGATTTAATTGATCGATTTAGATCTTAGAATCACACTTATTACATTACTTTTCTTGGCTCGATGTTTCATAGCTACCGTAGTTAGCAACCGATATAGGAAGGTATTAAGTACAATATTCATATAAGAGATAAATTGTCTTGTTTCTGTAGGTATTATTATAACTTTGTCCAGAAATTTAATTTAGTACATGACATGAAACAAGTTTAATTTTTAAACAGGCAAATTTAGATTTACTTAATAAATAAAAATTTATAAATAGTAGCTCATTAAAACCAACGTCGACAGAAATAATAAAGTTGGCATAATCATACATTGCACGATAAAATAGTCTTATAATACTTTAATCATATTATAACACTTCAAAGATAATGACTAAATTATAAACACTACAAACCACACCACGCCACACCATGCCACACTTTTAGTTTGACTTCATATGTATATTAATCTACTATAATATTATAAACAATTAATGCTAAAAGTAGCTAATAAAGTAAGAAAGAAAAAGTAGTTTAAGGTTTAAATTGTTTTAATGAGTTTTTTAGCAATAAGAAGCGTAGAATTTTCATGGATACCTTTATCTATACATAATATTTTGTACATCTAATGTGATATCGAACTTTACAATTTTTTTTATATTTTCGTCTTATTTGTATAATATTATTCTTTTGTATTAAGTTTAAACTTAAAAATTGTTTATTGGATACTATACACATGGAAGTAGCTGGAGAATTAAGAAAATAAAAATTTAAAAGTCTTTAGTTTTGCAATTTATTCCATCTGTTCGTATTGGTTAGTATATAATACATATCAATCATTTACATATACATTCTACATTTTACATGGAGAGTGAAGCCCAGTAATGCTGAAGAGGATACCAACCAAACATTAATTTTAAAAAAGCTATTGTCTGTAACACTTTCTCTGATATAGATAGATTGTTTTCGTTTGCTTGTCTTATGCGCCTTGCATATTTAAATCCTTTGAAATCTTTGTATTATTAGGCTTTGTACGGTTATTGATAGTATTATGAATACACCAATTCCCAACGAAATGGAAAATATTTTCCATATTAATGATATAATCTTTACATTCCTTGGAGTTATTTGTTTTACAATACAACTAAAATATAACCTAATGATTTTAATTACATAAAAAGGTGCTTCAGTGGAGTAATAAAACCACAATCATACACCATAAAACATGTGACAATTTAATGTTATGAACAATAGATTCTTCCATCCCTTGCTCCTAACTAGTAATGAAATCAAAATTTTCAAGAGCAATAAAATTTTTCATTTTGATTATACTATAAAAATAATAAATAAGATCTTTCATAATAATTTTATTGTTTTGCAGGCATTGATACTATGATTTTGATCAAATTACATAAAATATTTAAGTATGGAGGAGAAAGCGTGTTTTATGCGTATGTAACTAGGACATATATTATTATATTAAGCACTCATTATCAAAACAATCTTTTTTTTTTCCGTTTTTATTACAGATCTTCAAATAACTTTTAATTATTTTTTGAAAGAATGACTCCCGCATGACAAACAAAATCAATTATTTGTGTTTGTTTAGGGTTTAACAAATAGAAATAACGGACACAAAGAACAGAAAACACAAGAAGATTCCTGTGAGAATCGAACATACGATCTTATTCAGTAATGTTATCTACTATCTACTACATTAACAGGCTGTCTAAGATTAATAAGTCGTACAAGTTAGTATAATTGCAAGGTTTTACTGTATAGGGACTTAACAAAAAATACCAGGTGGATGTTTTACGATTAATTAAACATTGCTTTTTTGTCAGAACAAACAAAACGAGATGTAGGGGTATATGAAAGATACGTAGTTATTTATATAATAGTTGGTAAAAAAATATAAACATTTTTTTTTATGTTATTACCGGCAGACATCAGCAAAGGAAATTTTTAATATAATATATACCAACATGTGGTTCTGTTATTTGGCACCACATGCCAAAAAACGCTAATTATTATATATATTCTATAAATAATATTGCAACATCTGGATGAGGTTTAAAACTAATGCTTATTACAATCCTGGAGAGAAACAGCTGAAACATAATTATGTTAAAATAACACTTTATAAGTTAAATTGCGTTTAGTTTCTAAGATATTGCAATTAAGCCTGTGCTGTTTATTTTAAACGACATAAAAGTTTATAATTAAACATTAATCTGAAGAACCGCTTACAGCATACAACTTGTTTTCAAAATAATAAAATATTACAGTTAAATATCTATAAATAAATTAAACACGATTACATACATAATTTAAAAAAAAAATTACATATAAAATAACATTTATAAATTGGTAACATATTTCGCTGTGGAAGTTTTGTCAAATGATATTATTACTAATATAATCATTAAAATCTTTTTTCTTATAAATTTTGATATTTATATATCATTTACTCTAATTTTGTTTCTAATATAAAATAGAAAGCTACTAGTAAGATTTTATCGCTTGTTAATAAACAAAATATCACATAGCCTACAATAGTACCTGAAATGTTGCCATCAGTGGGTGTCGAAGATCCAGTAAACTTTCATTCATTCATTCCAGTAAACTTCTTTTCGAGTGAGCAATAAATCTGAAGATCCGTGAGATGAAAACAATGGTGACGTCCAGAAGTCTAGATATGAAATGTGAATTTTGTTTCTTATATTAAAATGATTCTTTTTTTTTATGAACACTATGGTTATTACATTTAAAATATTTATTAATTTATTAAAGATTATATTAATACTATTTATAAAGATACAATTGAATAATAAGTTATATACTTTTTTTGATTTTAAACGAATTTATTTATGAGTTTATTAATAAAACCTTTGAACTTATTTATGATTAATTAATATAATAGGAATAGCTAGTGGATTTTATTTATAATGTTTACTCGGTGATAATGGATAAAGTGTATTTAATTTTAAATAAGTTTTACCTCGTATATCTTTCTGCTCCAATCTTTTATCTTAAATCTCAAAGCAAAACAGTTAAGTAAAGCATCTTTACACCCAAACAACCTAATTTATTTTTCGATTAAATCTTTTCTGAGGATAGCAGACTGTTGACTGTTAGGTATCAACATCAGAATTTGCAAGGTCTTTAAGAAATGACGTACTTACTAATATTAGTTAAATAAATGAATCATGACCGGAATAAGCAAACATATCTTAAAAGTATATTGAAAGCTAGTTTGTATGTCAGCAATATCTGAATATATTATATACATTATAGTAGATGAACGAAAGACAGATTTTTGTTTATTAATAGACTTCTAGAGTTAGTCAGGTAGAGTACAGTTTACTAGACTACTGAAAATAAAAACATCCTCCTATCAGTAAAGATAACGATTGAGGTTTATGTATTAACTTGGAGTCCCAAATGAAAGCTCCCATCATAAACATTTGATTTTAGCAGATTGCCAAGACTTAGAAGCCGTTATCAATATTAAGAGCCATCAAATATCAATCAACAAAGTTTCTAATTTGACTAGTCTTAGCTTAACAATATAAGTTCGACCTCAATCAAAACATGCAGAAAAATATTAATAGAGCTGATAGGTTTATATGTAAATGTTCTGGTCAATATCAAACTAACACTTTGCGGCTAATATTTGTTCAGACAGTTGGTTTGAGATATTATTCCATGAATTTAATTGGTGAATTACTGTACATAGTGATAACTTACAAATATTTTTTCATATACTTATAAATTATATCTATTTAATTTAAGTCTTTATGACCATCATTAACACTTTGGTCTATGTAAAGTAATCAGTATACCATTATATAGAATCTTGTATAAAAGATTGCCTAATTAACTTAAGATTCAAAGAACATCTCTTTGAATCTGAATAGCCAAAACCTTTTTATGCTTACGTAAAAAAATTAGTAAGAAAAATTATTCCAAGTTTCATTCGAGACGTTAAAGTTGAGATCAAGTGATCGCTGATTTAAAATTGAGATTAAAATTTCTTGAGATCAGAATATATTCTTATATTTTCTAATAGTTCCATATTTTATATTTTAAAAATAAATAATCAGAATGATTGCATAGTTAAGTATTAACTCTGTCCATTTTATCTATGTTGTTATTAATTTGATTATAATGTTTATCGTAAATGTATGTCAAACAACTTCTAAGTAACATATCTCCATGGAAATGCGAAAAGTTTGTAATCGATTTGGAACAAGATAATGAGAATTTTAAAATATAATTCGTCTGTATAACAGGACGTAACAAAAGGGTTATTTTGTAAGTACAACTAATTACTTCTCCTATTTTTTAAATACCCACTGTTTCCATTATGTTAACTCATCTAACCCATCACCACACACTTCGAAACGAAACGTGATTTTTCACATATTAATAAGACCCAATTTTAATGATGGTTTTATATTAAGGGAATTATTACGCCAATAAATAAAATATAATGAAAATAATTATTGCTTTTTATTTTGGAGAAGGTTATTTTGAAAGTTTCATGCTTTTCTGCTTCTTGTTATTTAACGAGTTACACTTTTGGTTGGAAGTAGCTGTTAGTAAATTTCAGTATAAGTTTAAAAAATTTTTATTCTAAAGTGCTATTGCAAAGGCCAAAGTTTATGTATATGAAAGGAAATTTTTAGAAATTGTATAAACAGTTTGTTATATTTTATTGAAGATAGTTTACACTTTAATATATGACAATTTTTACTTCTTTTAAGTTTTGCATTCAATTTAATATTAAAATAAGTTTATATTTATTTCGAAAAATATCATTAGTTGTTGTTAATTATAAAATATTTATCGATTTATGATAACTTGATAGAGATGTTTTGAAGTTAAGTTATATTTACTGTGTAATTAGTGCTTGAACTGGTGAGTAGCAGCTCATATTTGTATTATCTATATTCTGTTGATTTTTCAGAAATCAGAATATATTGGAGTCGGTCTATCCTAGGATCAATGGGCTATTAATTCCAAATGTAAATTAATTTAGATCTTTTTAATATTTTGCTGTCGTTATGATTACAAATTCTAATTAATGAATATTTCCAGATATCCCTGCTGCACTTAATAATTAAAAGTAAACTAAGTTTATTGATGAGATTAATACAATGAGGAAGTCATTGTTCGTTTGGTAAACTGTGAACTATATTTTATTTCATTCTGTATATATATATATATATATATATATATATATATATATATATATATATATACATCAATAAGTACATATATATATATATATATGTACTTATTGATGTTATATGTGTGTAATGGTGTATGTAAATTCTGTAAGAGCTTATCACTACAAGTAATTAACCTGTAACAGTATAGTGGAACTGAACCGGCTAATTGTTTGTTAAATCATAGTTTGAATTTCATATATTAATGATATTACACACTTACTTGCATTTTACCTATTATATCAAGTGATATTATCCCATATTAGGTAAAATGCAATAAAATAGTAAATACTAGTTTATTCGTTGTAATGTCCAGTGCACTGTCTCTAAATGTCAATGACTTTTGGTTAAAAGTCATTAAATCATATCTGATTCATCACAATGACATCCTAACAGTGTGTATTTGGAAAAATAAATTCAAGCAAAATTAAGGTTTAATTAAGGAGGAAAAGGGATTTGAAATACTTTTAAAGATATATAATATATTAAATCATAATAGGATCCCCTCCATACTCATTTATTCCTGCACCTCAATGGTGGTAATAACAACCCGTCATATTATTTGATTTTGAGTGTCATTATAAATATGTTTAATATGATAATTCTAGACGCTCCTTAACATATAAATTATATTATATAATACTTAATAAAATTGCAATTAATATCTATTTCGAAATATTTTTTTTCAGTACTTACTTACTTGTGAAACAAATATTGTATGTGAATTAAATTATAAACAATTGTAATTGGTGAAGACGTTACCGCGTTACTGTATAACAAATCAAAATTTAAATTAAACAGTAGATTTAAAAAAATATATGTTAGACAATCAAATAGTCGGCAGTATTAGATTATCTATCTAGATATTAATTAATGATGCTATAAAAATATAATAAATAAAATGTTATTAGAGTGAGACATGTTGTAAAAGGTACTATAGCAGCCTAAACAATTATTATTATTATTTGTTATTTAGCTTCACGCCATATCCCTTACGGGGTAGCCAGAGACGACGGAGCGCCAAACACTACGGTCCTCCTCCATACCTCTTTCGCCTCGGCCACAGACATCAATACATGCCCTCCGGGGGGTCCTCATGCTTTTAACAATATATTGAAAAAAATTACATTGAACTAAATTTATACAGATTATAAAATACTATAATAATAATTAATACTAGAATAAAAAAACTATAAGCTGTAAACGATATGATAAAACAACAAATACCTAAGAATACAAAACCCATTGAGTTCATGACACACGCACGATCAGACGCTTTGAGTTACCGCGAGACAATTTACTGTTAGTAATTTTATGGTCCGTATCTCATAAGGTCTTTTGACACGCCCGATTACTTTAAAAACAAGCCTCGTAGATTTTTTAGGAAATTGTATTTACTTTTAAAATAGTTCTATCTAATATAAGCAATATTGTACATGTATATATTATATACGAAACTCATAAATGCTTAATGGAATTTGAACTATCAGACGTCACTGAATTTGAAGGTCAAGGTATATCCGACATCATTTACAGAGAAATCCAACATTACTACATACGTCACATACAATACAAAACACCCTTCCTTTCCCGCATAATGTGCATATATCCTTATTTTACAGAATAAAGCAAAAACAATACATTCAAAAGACTTATAAAATAAATTAATTTTATAATAATAGTAATAATAATAATAATAATAATACATTTTATTCCTGAACTAGCTCATAGAGTGTTAGTATACAAAGCATCTTATAATCTATTGTCAGTATGACTATATAACTAAAATAAAAATAATAACAATCATATTCACAAATATATTAAAAATTGTTTCATATGGAAGCTGCATAGAATACTGAACTCTCCTATCTATCTACATTTACTTTCAGAATGCTGTCTTGGCCGCGGAGACACTTAAGTAATTATGCGTACCGCTTACGAATGATGGCTTTAAAGTCATCTACGTGCCTTTACGCGAACATAGCTGAAGCCCTGCAATGCCACGGCAGCGCCAGCATTGCACGCAGAGATCGCTGTAAGCACGCATACTACAGCTGGTTCACAGACTGCACGCTTAAAAAGTTTGGCAGAATGCTTTGAATAAAGTTACTTTGACGTCTTCCGTGCATCGTCTAAATCTACGAGCCAGCATGTTGCAGCGCACCGACAGCGACCTTCGCTCCCTGTCAATATCTTTATCGTTTCCTAAGTTCTCGTTTTACCAATAAGTAATCCGCACAGAGGTGATCCGCACAGAGGAACTTCAAGTATGGTTGTATATCCTTTTGAACCAGCCTTAAAAACCATGACTTCGCTCTTTTTAGCATTATACTTGAATCCCTGAGCCTTCGCATAGACTTCACAATTAGACAGTAATCGTCTTAATGCACCGATCGATGGGCTCAGTAAAACAATGTCGTCAGCATAGCTAATGTTATTAATATTGACCCCGTCTATGTGACACCCTATGTTACTGTTACTGAATTCATCTATCAGATAATTCATATAAAGGTTAAAAAGACAAGGCGAGGTCAAGCCAATGACTATTTTACCAACCTTACTGACAAACTACTATTATTTTTAAAACAGCTTCGAGAATTACCTATACTCCGTTGTAAGTAATCAGCATTTGTGCTAAAATATCAGTTTTGCAAGATTTTTATTTTAAAAGAGTGTATCGCTGATGACTCAAGAGTAGGAAAGTGTTTAATACCGAGAAATGGATTTGCTACGAGTAGGTGACTTGACCGCAAACAATACACGTAAATAGTTATTCTTAGTATGACTCGAGGCTATTTTTCTTGTAGACTTGAGACATTTAAGAAGATTAGTAACTTGGTAACAGCATAGACAATTATCGCAAAAAGACATTTTATTTCCTACGATCTGGCAGCATTTTTACCTTACTTTAAATTTCTTATATGTTTATTAAAGAAATTTGTATGTTTAAGTGTATTTTATGTGATTATTAAGCTAAAAAGAGAATTTTCCTTCATTTTTTTAATAATCTATTTGCAGCTTATAATTGAACTGAAGACCTTTCAAATGAACTGCAAGAAATGTTACTACCACAGATTTTTTTAATTCACTAATCTATGTTTTTTAACTAAAACAATTTATTAAATTTATATTTTTCCAGGTGAAAATCATAGACTTGGCCATGTTGTTACTTTTACCCGCCTGTAACTTGACATTTGGTCATTACTTGCTATTGTGGTATTTGAGGATGACAGCGGACAGCTATCACCCAATGTTACAAACTATTCTTATCTCTTCTAACAATCCCATCACTTTAGAGTGTGTACTTGGTTTATGAACTTTGTTAGGACAGGACCTACGAGAGAACATTTGGCCCTTAAAATAAGATAAATGTAATGAATAATAAATTTGAAAGAATTTAAATAAGCTTAACATCTATCTATCTTAATTTTTTATGTTTATTTTTAGAATGTAAATATAATTTTGAATTGTTGTTTGTTTATATAATAACAGAATGTATACAGAATACATGTTCTGAGATTAATTATCAAAAACCTATCATATCTTATATGTTACGTGACTAAGACCTCAATGAACTATAATATTGTAAAGGCTTTTACGAATGAAAATATGGAAATACTATTCTTCAGAAGAAACAAATTTATACTTATCACTGGGTAATATTCCAATAAAATCAGTATCACAAATAATTTTGGTAGTTTAAAACAGTAAAAACATTAGTAAACAATACAATCATTTGTAGTTTTTCAGGCATTAGTTTAGCTTTGTAACTAAAATCAGTAACTTGATCGCCAATAATCCGAGTTGTTGATTACTTTGTCTTGGAGTTACGGACAAATAAATCTTTTATTATTATAAGATACGAGAGAAAAATTACAAGTATATATTAAAATTTAATGTAGTGTACATTTATATTTTAAAATATATTTTATGCACACTAAGGCCGTGTTGGTTATTGACGCTCGATTTTATTTTTTAAGTTTTGAAGAAGTCGCGAGTGGCAGCGAGTAGCCGACACATGATCCAAATATAACTCTGACCTGAGAATCTACACCATGACTTCATGAACCATGGTGTTTAATTTTCACCGAAACGGTTAATTGTAATTAATGAATGAATGAGTTTTTGCGTTTGTGTAAACATGATGCAGCAGATTGCCTAATTAATATTCGTAAAATATGATAATTTTATGCTCATAAAAGCACATTTATATTTTTTACTATACTGATCAAATATAAATCGTATAAAGAAGTGTTTGTTTGTTGTAAAATATTATTTAGTTTACATTCTAGTCAATCAAAATCGAAAAATTTACAAAAGTCATCACTTGATGATCTTAAAAGAAAGCAGCAGGATTGCCAATATCCACAAAATTCTGAACGGTCTGCGGAATGATGAGATCACTTACCGAGAAGCTCAAAGTACGGTTAACTATTTAACAATTTTTTTTACGTTTTTATATATGAGGCAAACTATGGAAAGACATCTCAAGCATGCAAAAACTAGCATCATGTTATTTTTCATGAAGAATCTCTTTCTTATACGAAGGGGGTAAAACAACATGACGTGTACGTGGAACGTGACTTTAAATCATAAATATTAAGAATTTTAATATAAATATAAAAAACCTAAGCAGAGCTTTACAAAGTTTTGCAATATAAGTTGAAAATGTAACGGCATGTAAAGTGTGATAAACATACGGAATGAACACAATTGAATATGTGATTTTATGCGAACCTATCCGTGAAGTTATATTGACTGCTTATTTCAATGAAATTTGCCAACGTAAGCTTGGATCTCAGCGATGCTATATGCGTATGCGTAACTGTGAGCAGATTGAATGACTTACAATTAAATGTATCAAAATATTAGGTATTACAAAGATTAAAAAAGTGTTATAAAACAGTTTATGAAGTCAAGAACGAGCAGTTGATAATTTATTTTATACCATTTATTCCGTGTCGTAATTTTTAAAAAGTTAAATTAGTATTGTTTATATGACACGTTATTTGGGACTTCATAATATGTCTTATCAATTAATATCAATCAATTGTATATTAATGTTATCTATTGCCCTTATTTTAAAACAAATCGCCAACAATTTACCACAATTTAATTTAACTTTAATAAGACATAATATTCATTCAATGGAACTGTGTTTGAACTCCCTATTGAGTTATGTGTTATGTTACCGCGTGTGGTCACGCATCTACACTACATAGGTTTAAACTTCAAATTAATATATATTATAGTTTTGTTATAAACTTTTTGGGTCTTCGTATTTTACAATGTGAAAGATATAGTTGGCCAGTAGTACGAAATAATATATATTATATATTTTAACCCAACTTTACAAGCGTTAACGGTTACCGGTATGTTCTTAACTAATTTCGAACCCATATATTATTTATTTCCGAAGAATTGTTCTTTTGTATAATTGTATCAACTGTCGAACTTTATGGTGTACAAAAAAAAATTGTTAGCGAAGACAGAATAACAAACTAAGACAGCAATAGAAGTTGCTTGATTTCGAAGACAAGAATAGAACTTTAGAAAGCTCCACAATAGACATAGGAGGATAAATCTTTACAAGGCTATATTATCCAAATTACCGTACATTTCTGTATCATCTAGTCTGCTATAATTCACATTTCATGTAAACTATTGTAAGTATTATATTGAACCCCACATATTAATCATTCGACTCCGACCGAAGTTAATTTATGAATGTGTGTCGAACGCACAAAGTCATATCTCTTGAGTATGTTGTATATACTTATTAAAAGTGTTTGTAACTTTTACTTATTGTAAGTGTGCCCGCACTTTTTTATTTTTATTCTAAGGTCATTAATGTGATGATTAACTGCAGTTCATACCTTTGAAAAAAACGACTTTAAAATTATTTATAAAATTAGGTGATACTTTAAAAATAATCTTGTTTGTTTGTTTATTGTAGCAAATTATATAATTATATAATTTACTACATTAATTTACTAAGAAAAGTACACTATCGTAGTAACAATTGTAACAACAACTTATTATTTCTCACTATGCCCCTGAATTTGAAATTTTCAGATAATAAATAATTATTATTTTACATGGGTAATTAGAAATTTAATAAACTAAAAAAAGAAAGAACAACGAATGAAAATATAATAGACAGTATTAAAATTGGTTTAAGAGTCAGAATAAGTTTTATATAGTTGAAATATGTACAATTATATTATAAATACAGACAATTTTTAACGAAATTAATATTTGTTTTATATCATGCGAAAAAAAGTAAATAATATTAAATTCAGAAATGAAAAACATTGAACAACAAAGTCCAATACGTTACAAATTATTCCGATAATTATTCAGAATTATTGCAGATAATTTATAATATCATCCTGACATTTTTGACATTTGTATTTATTAATAGTTTACATATTAAGAGCTTATATTGAATACGAACATAAAAGTTTATTAAAGAAATGTCGAGATACGATGTCGAGCTACAAAAGAGCCTGGAAGTGTAAAAGCGTTATCTTATTTTATCAGAATATATATTGTGACAAAAGTTCGCTTCAAATATTTGTAATTATTCAATCATATTTATTACTCCTTAGAAAAATATATTCACTTATCCTAGTTTAGATAAAACAATCATGTATGTTATTTTACTGATCTTTTTATTAAAGTTAACATTTATTTTAAACAATTTTTTTATAAATTTATAGTCCAAAGTAAATCAATCTAATATAGAGGCATGCAGGTGTATCCAGAATAATTTTGATATTGTCTTATTTTAAACCTTTTTTGTTTTTAAATTTGTGCAATATTATCAAATAACTGAAATGTTGATATTATTATTGTAAAAAGTACTACATTTGTAAACTTTGGTTCCAGTATTCATGAAATATGAAAATGGGTTCGTTGTTTACATATTATAACAAACCAATAAGAACAATAAAATTATATGAAGAATATTATTATAAAAATAATAACAGCTATTTTCTTTCCAACATTTGTGAAAATGTACAAATTATTGAATTGTTCATTCATTAAAGTTTTATTTGTATAGGATAAAGAAAAGATTCATATGAAGCAATGAGTGTTACAACGTATGAATAACTCAAACAAACAGTTTGTGAGGTTTGTGGCGTTCTAATTAAATGAATTTTTACTCAAACGTCAAATAGTAAAGAGAAAGTACGAATAGGCAAATATTATATTAAACCGCAAAAATATGTTCATTTATTTTCAGTACATTGCTTTATTAGATCAACCATGAAATAGACCGATATTTGAGGATAGAATAAATGCAGGATAACATTATTCAAAGTAGCGGCTGATATCGGGTACAATGTGCGATCTGCAAATGGCTTTAAAACGAAATATATAATTTACTTAAGTGTCATAAGAACTGTCATTGTGTATTAATTTAAGAGTTGGATGATGGATAGGAAAACAGGAGAGCAATTGGATTCTGTGGTAATGTGAATGTTGAAATGGATGAATTGAGAATTTTTTATAAATTTTATAAAACTTAACAATTTTTTTATATAAATAAAAGAAAAATCACCTTCTTTTTGTTAAGAAAATAAATATAATGAAAACGTCAACAGGAAATTTCATTAAAGCTTTGTTTCCACTAATCAATATATCTAATGACTGAATCTTAATGATTCCTGTGTAGCAAAAGCTTACTTTGATTACATTTACCTACAACCCCTTGGATCTTTAATCTCAAAATAAATTACGTGCAGAATATGAATTACTTCGACTAGACCGTAAGTAATTAAAGTTAAAATTGTCTTTATTTCTGAGTGCTTAGAAATATTATAAAAAAAGTGTATTAAATAAATATTGTATAAAATACACCAACTGCAAATGAAATGATAAGCTGATAATGATATAACAATACGGTATTGGAGTCCTCAAAAACGTTACTTTGTGGAATATAATTTTATAAAAACTACGCTCCCTTGTTGTGAAATGTACAACCAAATAGAATAGAGAGGACCGGTATGTTAACATTCAATTATAACTTTCCTTCTTTACATTTTTAGATTTCATAAACCAATAGTTGCTTTCCTTTCATTTGGTTCTAAACTTATCAGAAGATCAAAAACTTTGCGTTGCTAGTGACAAATATTCTATCTACAATATAGATAGGATGAAAGTATTGTCTTTCTCCCAAGTGAAAACTATTTAATTTGTATGCATTACCATAGACATGCACTAGTTCTTTTATACTTTATTACTTTTTCGTGAAGGTGATAGGAGCTTTGAACTTCTATTGTACTGCGTAGTTGTCTGACTACCATATTATATTGTTCAATAATTTGTACATTAATATCAGATATAATATCAGATACTTTAAAATTATAATAACAACTGTCCAACACTTTTGATTAGGTTTTCTTTTTAACATTTAAAGAAGAATTGAACGAACATTCCTTTATATTCACTTTATATACCCGCATAGTACCGTGTTCACAGTACCATAATTTTAGTGTTCAGGTGCAACGCCTTAAAATCTATCTATTGTACTATCGCTACACAAACCCACGAGAGAAATAACCACTGATGAATTGCTGGCTGCTATAATATATTGTAAGAATAATAAATAAGATCGTGCAAAAAAATTCTACTAAGTCTTACAGGTTTCAATACCCATGTTTTTTTTAATATACGAGTATTTACTTTACTTCTTTATTCTTCTATATCTTATTATTTCATAGACATATCTAGATCAAACAGAACGTTTGCAATTTTGTGATGCCGGTAATATTCTAATTTTCATATTGTTGAATATTAAAAGTTATTTTTATATAGTACTAGCAGACCCGGTCACGCGTTGCTGTGACTATTGTTTTTGATATATTACATTGTAGTGAACTATTTAAGGGGTAACGTTCAGAGTACTTCTGTCATGAAAACCATAATGTTTTCTTACAGTCGATATTAAGCAAAAAACAAAACAAAATAATTATAATTATTTTTTATATTTTATCCAAATTTATAACACTATTTGTATATTACAAAGTTTTTAGTAAATAACTTGGAACACTAACCTTACGAATAAGGTAGGTAGGGTAGATACCTCATTCGTAATTACTCAATTCAGTCAATAGATACCGCCATCTTTCAGAATTGTTAGGAGGTAACTGCAAAATAATAAACAAAAAATTTGCAATAAAATAATATGGCGACTATGAATTGAGTTGAAACTTATTCTATCTTTTAAGTTAGGTCAACTGTACGTGGTGTGTAAATTTATTAAAATCGGTTAAGTAGTTAAGGAGTCCATCGTGGACAAACAACGTGACACGTGATTTATATATATTAAGCATTCTGGTGGATTTTTTTTATCATTTAATATTTTAAATAATATGATAGAAAAATCCTAAAATTATCCTTTTTTTAATATGTTACCTTATCATTTTAATAAGATGTTCATAATTAAAAATATTTGGTGGTTTTACTAATCCATATAATATAAGTTAAACTCAAAACATTTAAATTTTAAAAGATAAATCATGAAAAATGAAAAAAATACATTTTTATAATAAATACAATAATTTTTATACAACTCGGCAGACTTCGTTCTGTCAAATAGATTTGGAATGTGGCAGTTTATATTTCGACCTTAAGATGTTTTTACTCTGCTGACCCTCACATATAGCATATAGGGCTATATGTGAGGGTCAGCATAATAATGATAGCATTATGGTGACGGTTCTGTTCAGGAGAATTAAAGAAAAAGGTCAGCTCGGATGACCTAAGTATCTTCGCTTCCACGAACTTTGGCCACCCTTTTGAGACGCACTAAAAACCCCGACTGGGATGTCTTCTAGACGGCTTCAAACTAAGAGGGGAACATAAGGTTCAAACCTGATTGAAAAATAATCTAAAGGGATAGTGGGAACGTAAAGGTGACAAATATTTACAAAGTGGGTGCTTCAATGACAAAACGTGGAGAAATTTAATTATTTATTACTATTATTATTAACATAGGGTTAATAACCGATGAAATAAAGAAAAATGAAATAAAACGTATATAAGTATTTTCAGTAATTGATCGGGGAATCACTGGCAATGTTTGACGAAAATCTCCTGCTAATAAAATCATTGCACCACCAAATAGGTTATGATTGCTCCATAGATCTTGTAAGGTTCTATTTAAAGCCTCCAAAGATTTTTTAAGTGCCATCGTGCATTCATCCCAAACAATCAATTCACATTGCTGAAAAACCTTTGCCATTGCTGAGTTCTTCGAAATGTTGCAGGTTGGAGTTTCGTTGCTTTGCATGTTTAATGGCAATTTTAGTGCTGAATGAGCTGTTCTACCACCTTCAAGCAAAGTTGCTGCGATTCCCGACGAAGCGAGTGCAAGTGCAATTTCATTTTGTGAGCGAATTGTTGCTAATATCAATGAAAACAAAAAAGTTTTTCCTGTACCACCAGGTGCATCTAAGAAGTAAATCCCTCCTCTTTTATCATTTATTACTTTCATAAGTGTATCAAATACATACCCTGTTGTTCATTGAACAGTGGAAGGTTTGTTTGAATTAATTCTTTCAAAGTGTTGAGATCATATAGTTTTTCTCGGTGCAACTCTTGGTTAAAAGCATTATGCATTGGACGATCAGGCGCGGCCAGACCTAATTGAAATAATAGTTTGTTTGACATCATCAAGCACATGTCCTCAATTGAAATCAATACTTCATTGTAAATTTCTTCGCTTATTTGTATATTTGGATTTCCCCTTCTAATCCGTATTTGATACAAAATATCATCACACATATTATCTTTGTACTTGATCCACAAATCCTTTGGGTTTGATGGGAAGCATGTTGATATGATTATAGAAAACAATGTTCGTATTTGATGAGCTTGTGATGATATTACAGCATCATTGAGAGTTTGATCCCAATGAGCATCATTTTCTAGCAATCGCAAACATTGGCAAGCTTCTCTTATGATCCACACAAATCACCATTAACAGTTCGTACATGTTGGAACGATGTTGGGCCACGTACATTGACTAATTAATAGCAGTCGTAAATAAAAACATTCATCATTGCTTGGATGTACTGAATGAATTCGACCAATCACATCGGTAGAATATACATCTGGGTATCCTGTAACTGGTTTTCCTTGTTTCCGTCGTATAAATCTCCTTGAGGATTGATTCCAAGTATAATATTTTGGCATTTCAGAATATAACAATGTTTGAGCAAAAGCATCGTTTTGGCATGTCTCAAAAAAACTGGTTAATGTAGTAGGTGGTGGCTGTACAGCTCTATCTACTGCGTTCTGTGCTGTAAAATATACTCTTTGTCCATTTTCTAAATGCACAGCTAAATGAACAACAGTAGGGTGTCTCTCTTGAATAGGAAAAGAAAATATTCGCCAAACTGCTTCATTACTACTAACATAGCGACCCATTTGGTATTGGGTAACTTCATCATTGGAATTCTCTGCATTAATACCAATCACAGCCATATCACTCCCTTTGGTTACATATTTGCAAATGTATTTAATAGATTTTACTGAATGGCAAGATTCAACGTGGATGTGTGCTTTGAAGGTCTTTGATAAAATGGGTGAATATGGAACAATCCAGCGATTATCTATTTCAATATCTTGTTGATTTAATTTGACAATTGTTGATCTTCCATTTTCTGCTGTCGATCGGCGACGATACAAAGTATAACCGTCAATACCAGTGATTGTTTCAGATATTAATGTCCGTGGATATCGTTTTGAACATTTACCATCCACCATACATGGTAAATTTTGATTAAGAGTTTAACAGGGACCATGTACCATGTTTTTGATAACTACCTCATGCAATCCAGGATCTACTTCTACATTAGGGATTTCAGCTGATATTACTGCATCAACTTCATTTGACTTTATCTTTTCAACTAACCAAATCAAAATATGTGCATGTGGCAATCCCCGTTTCTGCCACTCCACAGAATGCATCCAGCGGCGTGTCTCTCCAAACACATAATGTTTCACAATGAAATCCATTAAAGATTTGAACTTTTGTATAAAGACTCTGGCTGTGTCTATTTCTATCCAGTGTGGATTGCATGTAAATGTGATTAACAAATCTGCTGTACCATAATGACAAACATATGACATGGCATTTTGAGCATATTCATGCATATGTCGAGGGCTTACGATGTATGTTGCTGGAAGAATAGTTATGCGACTAAGATTTTGTGCATTACCATCAGTATTAATCGCATCTCGAAGGTGAATATACTCTTCAGATCTGAGTTTTGTCTCATTCAACCTGATGAATGTTAATCTCTCCGTTTCAATTTTAACATACATGTCTACAACATACTTGTGATATAATCGCCGACGTTTGAATATGTGATTGTCATCATTAGGCGGTAGGAATAATAGTTCATTGAACTGACTTTTTTGTTGATTTTAGAACCTGAAAATAGATTTTTGTTTTCATAACATTGAAAATTTAAAAAAAATAATATAGTGACTGATAATATATCTCCTTGCTAAACTAATATTTTTTATTACCTGTAATGGGATTTATCATCTTGTTTGAGAAATCATAGCCATCTTCACCTTGCTAAAATATAATGAGATATTGCAATGCGTCATATGAGCGGTGTGTTTCCTTTATACGTTGTAATTGATCATTCCGACGATGTAAAACAATATCAAGGGATTCCAAGTTTTCTCCAACTACTACGATGGCAACTTCATCAATAGTTGGTGCATTAAAACGTCTTGCATGTTGGCCAACAGGTGTTTTATTAGCTCTGATTACAATTTTGTGATTATCAGATGGCATCAGATCCAGTGCAGTTTTAAACAATATAATCAATTGATTGTACTCATGAAATAAAGTTTGTAATTGTTCTACAATAGACCTCTTTACTGAATTGTTATTTGAACAACGCATATCAATTTCTTGTGGTAAATTGCCAATGAAATAAATTTGCAGAAATTTGTAATTGCTATCTGATACTGGTAACAGTGAACCTGCGCTATGATATAGTTGGCCTTGTATCTGTAAATTAAAAAAAATGATTTTTGTCAAATATAAACAATATTTGTTCGTAAAAAGTATATCTGTCTCCTAATTTGAATCCCTAATTTATAATTGATATGCTTAGGTATGTCAATATGTAATAATTAGTTGTAACTAATATCCATCATCAAATAATTATATTGTGTTTCAAAATAATAAAAGTATTGCTAATACTGAATCACCTAATAATATTATGACTAAGTAATATATTTCTTGGGGATTAAGGAACTGAAGGTTAATGACACACCTTTACTTAATTAACAGGAAATTTTGTTTACTAAAATAATAATGATTAACTTCTATAATACCTACCTTAAAATTTGGCATGAAATTTTCCCGAACTACGTTTGTTGCCCCAAATGACGTCATTTGAAAGCAATTGTTATATTGTTGGATATTTAACAAAAAGTGTATGGAATCTGATTCTATTCCTGAAACCAATGAGTACAATGGCTCTGGTGGTAGATCCAATGGTATCAATTTCACTTTCCCATTTGCGCAACACAATCCATTGGCTTCATTTGCCTTACAATGAGAGCAAACCAAGTTCATAGATTCAATAGTAACACATTGGTGGTTACTGTAGTCAATTGACAAATCATAATTGAAAGCAGCTCGATTCAAACTTTCGGGATTATTGGTTGAATCTCTCGCTCTCGCTTCCCGCGTTCGTGATAAACGAATTCTTTCACGTTCTTTTCGGTCGTCACGTTCTTGTGCAGTATGATAAGATCGGTAATTAGTTTGGTTTGTAGCAGTTCGGGTTCTTCTACCTAAATTACTTCGTCTTATAGGAGGCATATAGAAAATACTCACCTAAATTATGTCACATGCAATAATTATTAATCACAGGTATTAAAACACTTTGCACAAAACACGATATAAAACAATCAAAATTAATTATTAAATATTATAAACGCTTTTTAACGCAGTTTGTTTGACACATGCAATGACGTGAAAACTGATGACAATTTATGTCGCATTCCAAAACTAAAACAAAAGAAAGAATATTCCAAGGCCAATCAAATCTATAGCTCTTAAATTTTTTGACTTTTCAATTTGGTCGGGTTCACGATATTATCACTTTTGCGTGAACCTGCACATACATATATTTGATTGAATTTGAACTTTGTGGAGAGACAATAAAGCGCGAATTGACTCTTCGACGTTAGCCACATACCTAAATTGTTTAGATAACAATGAGTGCTTGTAATTTAATATAAACTTTATTGAATAACAATACAGTTCAAATTGGCTCTACATTTAGTTATTTATTCTATATTTAAAATATTTGTATAGGAAAAAGAAAAGGGCTCTTTTAGGGTTTTCCTGGACATTATTCGAATTTTTCTCGCCGTTAGAACCATCCTTGGGCTTCAAGGAATATTTAAAAAAAAGAATTGTTAAGATTGGTCCATGCGTTGTTGAGTTGTGCGCTTACCAACACATTTTGCGATTCATTTTTATATAATAGATTCTATATTCTCGTACTATAAATTTCCTTACAAAACAATAATAAAAGAATTGGAAAATATACTAGACGCCATCGCGTGTATTCAAAGTAGTTACGTGAAGTCAACATTGACTTTGAGTTTTGTCAGAATATGACGTCACAATTCATAATACATAATAATAATATAGTATGGTAAACGGTTTACTCTGTAGCCAAGGTAAATATTATAGTTGTCAATCTCGAATGTTATCAAAAATTACTTACTTTAATTTACTTAAATTACTTATTTACTGCTTAAAGTATAAGTACGTAATTAACACTTAATTCATTGTGTACATTGTAATTTTTTTAAGAACGAACCATAAAAAATTTAATGCAAATTATTTGGAATAATAGTAAATAATAACTGTAATAAAGGATAGTGATTATTTTAATTACCTTTAGATTGCTTTCAAGAGGAAAAAAAATATACAAAATATTCTGGACAAAAAAACTGAAATAGTTTTAGGATATCCGTTAAATAATCATAAATTTTATAAGTTCAAATTTTTGTACACTATTAAAAGCCAATCGTTTTGCCTGTATTTCACGCCATAAACTCAATTCATGTTGGTTTCAAGGTATTTTAGTTATGGCGTCTCCAGTGTGTGCTCGAAGAAAGAACCTTATTATACTTTATGTACAATTTTTGAATACAATAACAATGGCGACCATTAATACAAAGATTAGTATTGATTAATAGAGAAGTATTGTATTAAATTGTAGATGTATTTTGAATCTACAAGCGATCGAACTTCACATCTTTAAAAATCTTAGTACGAAATAGAAAAAACGATTTTGAAGTATTTATAACTTGGGTTGGTTGTAAACAATATATTAGTATAAGACTATTGAGAACGTGTATGTGACAATTCTTAAGTCGTTTTGACGTAATAAGCAGATGTTTGTATAATTTTAAAATATAGAATACATACCACCTTCATTAATTTTACTTAGTATTAATACCTGTATCATGTTACTAATGAAACGTCAAGTCTCTATAAGATCTATCTTCCACTATATTGTATTACCTGAGAACACTATTCAAACTACGAGTTTATTAATACAATAATTTCTAACTTTGTTTTATTAACCTACAATTGTAAACCGTAGCTCTGAAAGAATTATTAAGGTTAGTACATACAAAAAATATCTCATCATCATTCCGAAAGCAATTTAAATAAAAAACTTTTTTACCGTACAATAATTTACTTTGTTCGTACATTTTATCAAAAACATATCTTGTCACGTATTTTTTATATTTCATGCTGGTTGTTTCTCTGAATTCATATTTTTTATGCAAACGAGCGTGCGGGTCACCGATGACAAATGTTCACTGCCGTCCACGAACTCTTGTAACATCCAGGGTATCGCAAGAGCGTTGTCGGCTTTGGAGGTGGAAGTATACGCCTTTCTTCAAGGCACCAATGTCTTATTGATTCGGAAATATCACCGAAGGAAGTTCGTTCACCATCTTAATATTTTGTGGTATCCCGGTGGTACGGATGGTAAAGCAGGTATTCACGTGCTGTGCGATGATGAAATTTGGTGGCTGGCATAATTGTTTCTCAACTTATCTGTATCATTGTATAGGACAATTTTAGCTTTTAACCGCGACTTCTTAAACGTTGATTTAGATAATAAGTTATTATATTTAGTCAAATATTATATTTAGTCAAGTAAAATAAATAAACAGATAAGCAGACAAGTATTAAAAAATAGTCTTTTGGATTTTACCTTGCATTACTGCAGAAGTAGTTTTAGTTAGTAGTAGTAGAAGTTTTTTTATTGATACAATTTGTTTTATTAACTAACGGATCCAACACTCATTATCTTGTAAACAAGAAAACTAAAGCGCCATTTAAAGGGACCAATTTTAAATCTACAATAAAAAAGTCCAACAGAAAGCGATGTCTTGTAAAAAGAATCCTTGAAAATTAAATGTGCATAAAAATTTTTGAGGCGATCTTTAAAAAATATATAAAGCATTGAGAAATACCGCGTCATGGTCTGGCGTAGAGACAATACATCAATCATCATCAATTGTTCGAAAGTATCTTTTGGACTTGAATATTAATTACTAAAACGATTTTTAACAATTGGTTGCTTTGAAATGAACATATGGTGGTGACAGGGGCGATAGCCTAAAAATATTATAATCATATAGTTTTTTTAATATTAGATATACAGAATTTACTAAAATATAAATAAATAGATGACCATAAATAATTAACGCGTCTTTTTACTACATAATAATATTAAACCACTTTTTTAATTGTGGGCTACTTATTCATGTGCGAAAATTATAATTTTAAGTGAACTAACAAAAGTCAATTTAAACAGGGAATTCTTTATTCTTAACATTTATTACTGAGCTAAACTCATAACACCAGTTTTTTAAATCTCTCTGAATAATAAAATACATTAATTTATAAGCCTTTCAGAAATATTCCGTACTTAAAATGTTATGGTTTAAATAAAATATATTTTTAAATGTTGTATTCATTCACCTACCTCCATTAACTTCTAATAGGATTAATTGTATAAATAAATTATACATTATGAAGTTCAAAAACATCAATTCGTGCAAATCACGAAACAGTTATATAAATTTTACAAAAAACTTTGTATTATTTAATTGGTTTAGCAAAATATACGCGATGAATATGCTATAGCGTAAATTTAGTACTTTTTTTTTATCCTCGGTTACATTTAATGTGTTTTACTGCTTTTGTACACAATTAAAAAAATCTGAAACATTGCCCAATACAAAAAGAAATATTATTTAATTAGCCATTACTTAAGTTGGAAGCCATAATTTAGGTAGAAAGAGTTACACTAGTATACTTACACTTACACCGACCGTGGCCAACGCCATGGTCACGAGCGAAGAGGCTTGAAGAGCGATGCACTCCTTCTGCGAGACTTTGATGTCGCAGAGGAAAGCAGCGGATCGGCGCAGGAAGGAGGACCGAGCCACTCTTCGGATGCGAAAAGGGGGAAGGCGAAGGCGTGTCGCTGGCTAATGCCGCCTGCCACCATAGCCCGAGATCCAGGTGGTGGATTGCGAAGTCCTCCACTCGCCACTCGTGAACTTTAAATTACTCTTATAACATTTTACAGTTATTTCTCGTGTTTTATAATAAGATTGATTGATTATGATTATAAGACATGTTTATACACCATATCAAAACTTCGTTTTATTATGTTTCGTTAATCTAAATGTATATCTTTTCTTTATTTTGTCACGAGTACATTACGTGATAAATTAAACTTATTGTCTGTAGAAACTAAACAAATCATCTTAAATACACAAATGTAAGTCATTTTGCTTCACAAACATTGATTAAATTATAATTTCTTGTATCGGTACTTAACGGCCGGCGGTATAAAACATCGTCTCAATGAAACTTATAAATTATTATATGAATAAGATATTTCATCGATCAAATAAGTCTGAACTTATATAATAACTAACCAGTTTACCGACTTTATAGGGATATAAACTTGTTATTTTATTCCGTTAATAAAACTGTAATCTAGCAAAAGTCTGAACGTTTAAGAAAATATTAAACCAGTGGATCTATTTATCGGATGATAATTAGTTCGAACAAAATTTGCGATGCGTTTGCATCACCGTTATTGTGATGTTTGTAAAACCAAATTTATGTGTTAGGGAAACTTCGCAGAAGGAATATTCGTAATAGTTACTTAAAAGTCTTCAAACAAGTACAATAAGGATGAGAGATGTGTTTGATCAAAGTGATGCACAATAGTAATATAATTAAATCTTGAATGCATTGTTGATTTCTCTACGGTAATATTTATTTTAATGAATAAAAACCCGTGCTAATATTAAACAATATCTATGAAAGTATACAGTCCTGTCATACGAAAGAATGTAACTTTCGTTATGTAGCATGTATATTGTAAACTACAATATCAGAAAAAATATTGATTCCTTTGAACGGTAAAATATTTTCTGTATTGTCAAAGGAGTACTAAATATTGGATGTGTGAAGAATATTTTTAATAACATTATTTCTTGTACCCTTGTCAGCGAAGACAGTCACTTGAAGATGTTTTGCAAGTGCGGAATCCCTTACTGAATATATAATCAAGGTACTCTGGGTCGAACTCTACTACGCTATAGTTTAAAAATATAATATTATTATTTTACTGATTTCATTACATAAGACAAATTAAAGCTTATTTAAAAGTCTTTTGATGACAATTGGTTACAATTTCTTTTCATTTAGTGTTTTTCAAAATTTTATAAGCTGTTTTTCTTATTATGTTTAAAAGTATTACAAGTTTATAAAAGGTTTCAATTAATTTCATTATCAGTGATATTATTAGTACTTTCAAGGTATTATATAGTTTTGTATTTATTTGATCGTTTCTTTTTATCAATAGGAATATTTTTAAGTGATTCATTTTTTTATAACCTTTTATACTTTATTTCTCTTTTTCATTTACACCGTCTTCTGGATGAAAAGATTTCTATACGTTCCAGGTCGTATCGTTCAAATTCAAATTCAAATTCAAAATATCTTTATTCAAGTAGGCATTTACACGCACTTTTGAATCGTCAATTACTACAATACAAAAAAAGGTCAGTGTAGTCAGTCCGTAAGTAAATTACCACCGGCTCGGAATGCTGCTCTGTTGAGAAGAGCCGGCCAGAAACTCAACAGTTGCTCTTTTCAAAAGAAATATAACAATAGGTGATGTACATTATAATATAAATCCTGCAAATGATTCAACAACTTAAGTTCCACATATTTCGATCCACTAAAAACTCTTGAACGTTATAATAAGCTTTATTTAACAATAAACTTTTGATTTTAGATTTAAAACTAAGAAATGGAAGGTCTAAGATATCTTGTGGAACTTTATTATATATGCGTATACTCAAACCCATGAAGGATTTTTTAACTTTTTGAAGCCGAAACTTTGGCGTTACGAGTTTGTTTTTATTTCTCGTATTTATCGCGTGTTTGTCACTGTTTTTTATATAACTATTTAAATTTTGACGTATATATAAAATGTTATTAAATATGTATTGGGAAGCGACTGTAAGAATACCTATTTCTTTAAAAACATCTCTCAGAGAATCTCTAGCTTTTAAGTTATAAATATCCCGCACAGCTCTTTTTTGTAAAATAAATATAGAATTAATTTCGACAGCACTGCCCCATAATAAAATACCGTAAGATAAAATACTGTGAAAATAACTAAAATAAACAAGTCGAGCCGTATTTATGAGAGATGGGGGTTCCACTGGAGCTTTCTATCTAATGTTAAACCTAAGAATTTAGTTGAGTCAATCAATTCTAACATTTCATTGTTAAGGAGCAAGTTACAATTTTTACTTTTTACATTAGGAAGTGTAAACTCTACGCATTTAGTTTTCTTAGCATTATATCGTTTCTCCCGGTTGAGTAGACAATTTTAAATTTAGGTCAAAGTGTTTATTATTTTTATAAAGTTCTTAAAATGAATCTGATTTCTTATATATATATATATATATATATATATATATATATATATATATATTTACTAATATCAACGATATACTATATAGTAAATAAATCTTTTTGAATTAATTATTTTAAATTAAAAATATGTTTATTTTAATCTTGTTATTTTTTATAAAATTAACAATACGTATCTAGAAGCAACGTTAATATTGAATGTAAACAAAAATACTATAATATAATATATTTATAAATATAATGTTTTTTTAACAAAACAGTTATATATCTGCGATGGGTCATAAAGACACTATAGAGATAAACTAGTAACATATATTATTTACATTCATTCTGTTTGTCCGTGTGATGTTGGATCACAAACAGGATATAAAAGAGAAAATCCTTTATATTACACTTTATTGGGTAAAACACAATTTAATGTTGCCGTACTGTGTGTGCTCTATAGAAGGATAAATAATCTCCCTTTGGTATTTTCTTCACAAAACTTAGACGAGGGTTTTGCTTTGGATACAAAGAAATATTTGGTTGTTTTTTAAAATGTTTATTATTTTATCTATTTCAATTAATTAATTTATTTTTATTATTAGGTATACATTATTATCTTGTATGAGGGTAAGATAATTTAAAGTCACTAACTTTTTAATAAAAAAATTAAGCTTCAACGAGTATTCCAATGTTTGCAGAATCTTATCTCAGGTATGTTTGGAAGTAAAGGGACAATTATGTCAAGTGCCGATTTCGAATAAACTATGTAACACAATCCAGATATAATAGATACGAAATCTGAAGTTAAACCCAAGATACTTCAATCACATTTTATTTTATAGTAGACTTGAAAGGTGAAGATAAAAACTTTTTAATACCGCACCTAATAATTCATATTAATTGTTAAAACTTTACCTTAATTTTGATTGTGAGAAGGAAAAGTTTGTAAACCCAAAAACGTAAATTATTCTGTTTTATCGTAATTAATTTTGTTGTTTTCTAAATATTATAACAAGGACGTGATACTTGTATATTTTATTTGGACGTTTAGAACGTTTTATTTTGAAAACTGTCATAATTTAAACTAGTATTAAATATAATATAATGCAGGGAAGAAACCAATTATATTTGTATAAAAAACTGAACACAGATTCTCAGTAGGAGGCGTTCTCTCGGCAAAAACATATGCAAGTTCTTTGATATATATCTGCTATTGTAAAATAAATATTTTGTTTATAGTAGTATTAGTATTATTCATGTATGAATAATATTGCACCAATTTTGTAAAATATCAAAAATCTGAAGAGTCAAAGCCAAAAGTAACTATTATGTAAACGACTGTAGAAGAATGCAAGAGAGATCTGAAAGGCTGTTGTGGGAGGCCCATGGAGGTTTTAGACCTGGAAGAGGGTGTATACAACAGATCTTTTCCCTCCGCATGATCACGGAAAAGTTTTTGGCCCTAAACCAAAAGGTTTTCTGTGTTTTTGGTGGATTTGGAAAAGGCGTTTGACAGGATTGTGAGAAAGAAATTATGCTAGATACTGCCCCGATACAATTTGAGCGGACCCTTGTTAAAGGCTGTAAAGTCTCTTTACAGAGATCACTCAGCCTGTGTGCGAGTAGGAGCTGACATGTCGCCCTGGTTTGACATCCACTCAGGTGTTAAGCAAGGTTGCGCAATGCTAAGCTGCGCTAAGCTAAGCTGCGCTAAGCTAAACTTGGTTGTTCAATTTGTATTTGGCTAGTTGTCTCCAAGGCGCGAAAAACAGTGACATGGGAGTGAAAGTAGGTAACCTTAAGGTCAATTGCTTGCTTTATGCACATTGCATCATCAGAATGCGATTTGCATACATTGGTCACCACTCTGAAAGATGGGTGTGAAAATAATGGTCTAAGCCTGAATGCAGATAAGACGAAGATTCTGATATTTGAAAGAAATGAAGAAAGAACAGAATGTAAGATCAATGTGAATGGTAGGATAATAGAACAAGTGAATGAAGCGGTATATTTGGGAAGTATGTTTAGCAGAGACGGAAGATACGAAATGGATGTGGAAAGGCGTATTGCTGCCGGTAACGGTGTTTTGGCTGCATTGTTGAGATGGCGAAACGTCAGCATAGCTGCACGTTTGGCTGTACACAATGCAGTTTTGCAGAAAAACGTGGGTAACACAGAAGAAGAATGTAATAAAGATGAATGCTGTGGAGATGCGATCTCTTCGTCGAATATGCGGAGTCAGTTTAGCTGACCGAATCCGCAATGAAGAGATCCACAGAATGGCAGGTACCAGCGAAAATAAGCGAAAAGAGGTTGATATCTGTGGCCGAGGCGAAGGAGGTATGCAGGGACCGTAGCGTTTGGCGCTCTGTCGTCTCTGGCTACCCCGCAAGGGATATGGCGTGAAGCTAAATAAATAAATAATTGTAAATGACACAAGTCAAAATGAATCCTAAATAATTTGACAAATCCATATTCTTATTGATTCTATATAAACATATATAACATATGTATATGTTGTATAGTATATATAGTTTTAAGTCGCAATATTTTTACATTAATAAATATTTTATGAATTAAGTATATTGAATTAAATTGTACATTATCACTTTATAACTGTTTATAAATATACTAATATGTTTGTTTTTCTTTAAATGAGAAGTCGATATCTTCTTCACATAGGACAGTGACAAAGATGTTGTCCATCGTTTAAATAAATCCATAAAATATATACTTAACATAACAAAGCCAGAATTCATGCAAGTAAAAATTATATAAATTATAAAATATAATATTTTTACAATACATGCGATATCTGTACCTGAAACTAGAATGGAAAAGCCATTAAATCTATAAGTGACCATTTAACTTACTTCAGAATACTACTGAGTATGAATTATTTACTTTACAAAGACATATATTCTTACTAATGAACGGTTATTAAAATATTTTTATTTAATATTAGCTAAGCGATTTGTATAACTGTTTTTTTCTTCTTTTAAATGTTTTTACTTCAGTCTGATGTTACGCTAGTGAGAGACTGCGGACATTATTATTTTCCAATACAACTAATAAACTCTATAGAAATACCTATATCAAATATTATTTCGTGTAATTCTTTTTATTCTTTACTGTCTGATGTAAAAAGACTAGTATACATATCATAACTTGTTCACTTAACAGTAAATATTATATCTCTAGTTCAAATTACTTATTTTAACCCGATGCAAAACGTTTTAGTTAGACGAACATTAATGCTAAAATTACAAACCTTAGTCAAGTCTTTAATCTAATCTACTCTCAACTCCTAACATAATGTATTTATACTGTTATTAGCGTAACTGATATAGTATTAACCTATAAAGTGTAATATTCATATTTTATTCAATAAAATTTACGGTACTGGGTAAGAAGTTCAAACTTTTAAATGTGTTTAAAATATCAATAATTTATATTCCTTTTTTTTACAATATAAGGGAATGTTATATCGTAAAGTTAATTTTTGTTTCAGTACATTACACGTTACTATTTTGCTTAAATAAAATGAAATGAGCAAAAGCAACAGTTACAATTAATGTAGAATTGTGATTTTTATTACCAATTCAACATTCACTTTGACAAAATATTTCTACAATATCGCAATGTGAACCTAGTATTTGTTATTTGATTATTTATTTATTTATTTCATACATCAAAGTTACTACTGTATGCATGACCTCAATACCAGCGAAGACCCAAAAGCTTATGGGTTGTAAAGTGTTTGAATTCCCAGAAGACGACCGCATTATGTGAAGATGGATCAGGCTTAGGATTAAGATCTGAGTACATTAAACTATATTTTGACGTTGTCTATTAAATGCGTTTTTCTTGGTAAAATCTTTGATTTGGAAACTGTATTCATAAGAGATAAGAACGTTAACGAATAAATTTTATTATTAATATAAATTAACTATAATCTTTATCACATAATAATAATAATATAATAACATTATTAAAATTTAAGAGGCCATAGAATAAAAGCAAAATAACTTAAAAGTTTGATTTATTTTTAGTTAAAGCTTACCTGGTTGTCTTCCAGAAAAAGAACGACTATTATTTTCATCTTTACTTCGAGAAGCTATTAGTATTCATGTGTTTTACATACACTGCTGTTATCTTTTATCATCTTAAATTATTTTGTCTTTATAACAATAATCTTTAAATAATTAGTACATGATTTACAAAGCTGATGATTTTATGTATTACTTTTTGGATTAAGATATAAAATAATAATGTATTTTTTTTATTAGTTTGAAGTTGCTAAATTATTCATAATTATTGATTATTTGTAAATTTTTTGTTTTTTATATTTTGTACAAAATATATATTTAATAAATTTTATATAAAATATCTCGTCAAAAATTTGTTTTAAATTTCCTGTAATAAAATGCAAAATTTATTTCACTGGAGATACTTGGAATGAAAGCCTCTAAGAGTGTCTTATTTTTGTGGAACTTTCTGGTAACGGCATCTAAATTCCTATTTCATTGGATTGATTTTTAGTTCATTTTTTATTAATGTTTTAAATACATGTAGATTGCCTCTATTTTGTCATCATTACCATTTATATTTGTCTTTCATTTCTATTTTGATTCATGAATACTTTGATCGCCTCTTAAATACATATTATTATTGCCATTGAGCTTTCTCGTTGACAAAATACCTAACAAATTTGTTCGAATAGAAGTTATTTAATTTAAACCTTGAATAGTATCATCTAACGAATTGAGATTCAAGAACATATGATATTTTTTTGCAATTTTTATCACACTGGTCGATACCTAATTTTTCATTTATGTGTGAAATTGTACGTTCGTATTTTTGTAATTGATAAATTTGCTATTCTGATGATTTCTTTACCAACATACGAAATTGACCTTTCATTATGCCTGATTGTAACCTTTTTAATGTTAATAATAATAAATATATCTAAATAATTATTTTACTCCTTATTCAAAATATCTAAATTATTTTATGATTTAAAATACGATGAGCGGTCTGAGCTAAATCTCCGAACAATCTTTGCACTTTCGAATTAAGTTGAATACTCTCTCTGATGGCCATGTTCTAAGCATATCTGTGAACCATTCGTTCGTGGCCTTCTCTATTGATTTGGAATATTAATAAAATGATAGTGATGCCCAGCAATAAGAACAATATGTTTTTCCTTGTATTTGCTTCACCCACTAATTGTGTCGCAGCTGCGACTTTAAGCCGCTAACCACAGATATATTTTATTACCCATGACCCAGTCTTTGATTACTTTAGAAATTGCACATTTTTTTTCTATTATATACATAATAAGCGATTGTGCTTTAAAAAAAGGTTTTACAACGATTTTTCATATTAACAAATCCGATATTGATATTATAACTCGTAATACAGTTTGAACCGATTACTATTTTAGACAAATACTTTTCATAAACAATATTTTTATTTATCTTTTTTCCACACTTAAATCTTATAACTTTTTCCAATTCATCTTCCAATGCTATATTTATTTGATTTAAACTCAAGTTATGTAAAAACAAATTAATCACTACACTTATAGTAAAGATATTTATTTTAAAATATCAAACATGTCAAAAAATCAATAGACGATGAATTTAATATAAAATTAACACTAGTCAACTTATAACAAACATTTGATTTATTAAGCTTCACACGTAATCATATATTTATTTATACAATATTCCTTAAATTGTTGAGAATTGTCCATAATAATTTATTCACAATTTCACTAAAAATTTAGTCCAAAATTTACGTCACCGATTTTTAAAACTTACAATAAAAATGTAGCGTTTCATCAAAAACAACAACCTAGGAACTTAATACAAAGTGACTGCTCCTAGCGTAGGAAAATACACCTTTGGGAGGCATAACTTCAAGGTACATGTCTGTATAAACTTAATTAATTATACTTGGTCTGTTTAAACTTGAACAAAAGACGTAGTCAGCGTTAGATGAATAAGTCATAGTGATATGATTTTCGTTGATTCTGAAAGTTTCTGTTAATGAAATAATGAAATCATTTTAATAAATATGTGTAAATCGATCGAGCGTCTTGTAAAAGACATTCTACAAATTATACACCAATTCATTACAACCTAAATAGTTCACGTACCAAACTTTCATGAAATACCAAAAAGTGAGTCTAGGCTTTTTCAATTCTGGTAAAAGATCGAAGCAAGATTTAAACAGAATCTTAGCAGCAAGTTCATAAATTTAGTATAAAATAAACTCTTACAAGCTCAATAAAAAAATCTTCGGTTATTCGACCATGGACCACGGGATATGGACCCTTTTCTCCCGAAGACAATGTATGAATATTTGAAACGGTGATCCAAATCAATCCATATTAGTTCAGCAACTCCTCTTAACTCTTTATATATTCATGTGTTATTTGCTTATTTAAAAAGTGTTTTTTTTAATATTATATTAAAATATTTTCTATTCCGAAAAAATAGAGAAAATTTATACAAGGAAGGAAGTTGTAATCTTTGTCAACACAGCCGTGACCCTTACACAGGAAAATATATTGAACGTGTTTCCTTTCCTTTCGAGTAATTTATCAAATAAGTTCTACACATCTGTTACATAAAGAAAACTTAAACAAACATTCCATTAAGGACACCTTACAACTTATAATGTAATATAAATATATGTTTGAATAAAGCTGTAATATTATATTCGATACGAAATAAGAAGACGTTAATTATTAAGTAACGATTGTGTATGTTTTGATAACACCTTCACAATTTCGGAATTCACATTATATGCGGACAAACATTATAGAAATTAGAGTTGAAAGTTGAGGTTTTATTCAAGCGGAAAATTTAATATTGAGTTTGAAACACAGACTAAGTTGAAATCAAACAAATCAAATCAAAGAATAAATTCTAATGCTTGAAAATCAGACATGGAAAAGTTTGGACTAAAGCAAATGGTATATCGTCTGCAACGAATTTAAAACATTCGGAATATCTCTTTTCAATTTCTGTCTAATATTTATTTTAGGAGAAACGATGTATAATGTTAAGACTGTAAGTGTGTGTAATGTACAATATATTAACAAATGTGTGTAGGTTCTGTTAAAAGAGTATTTTAAGGGTTTACTAGGACAAGGCAGGTTGGATTGAGTCGTAATGCAACTTAGTTGGAAGGGCGACGGGACAATATTTCAGAGGTCGCAGGTTCTAGTAATAATACCCGTTATAGTGAATGTTCCATTCTACATATCTTTTAAAAAAATAGTATTCTAAATATATATATATATATATATATATATATATATATATATACTTCAGCATAACAAAATAATATTCAATTTATTTTAAATAAATTAATTAGCTCTCTTGATGTTTTTTATAATGTACACAGTATTTATTTCTACGTCTTGATTCATTTCTATCTTGAGTAAAGTTTCAAAGTAAATCAAGGAATGTTCATTTTGTTTGAACAAAACAAAGAATAATAATTTATAGAAAATTTATATCAGAACTCTCACTCTCGCTAACAATATATGTTACTTTTGCATAGGTAGCTCTTATATTGCATGCTGACATATTTCACTTCAAAAAAAAAACAAAACATCTTTACATTTTATCAAATATAAATATTTTATCAGAGCTTAATTAAATATTAAAAACGTATAGATCAGATAGTTTATTATAAGGTATATAACATATTCTGTTAATAAAATCGTATACGTTTGAAGAACATTTATTATAACTTGCTCAATAATATTTCAATGTATACATATTCTTATTAAGTAAGATTTAGTCACACAGACTGATACGTTTATATCATATATGTTATTAAAATATAGTAGTTGTGATCGGTTGATTTGAATAAGATTCTTCCAATTATAACTACTTTATTAAATATTTAACAGATTTAGCTGCACGATGTCGAGAGCCTTCGATAAGGGAGCGTGGTAACTAACAGTACTATGTAACAAGCGGTTCCATATATTATTAAAATAAACATTGTGCAGGAGGAAAATATATTTTCTATTAAATCACTGTCACTGGCGTCGAGTACACGTACGATTTAAATATTTAAAGTAGGTAATTTATCTGTGGTAATTTATCTTTTCACTCATATAATATAAATGTTTATAACAATATTATTCTCACTTATACATACTAAACTCGTTTTCAAGAGAAATGGTAATGGTACTAAGAATTAAAAATTTTTTTATGACTTGCACAATTCATTAAAACCATTAAAAACTTTGTATTTCAGTTAGATTTATAAAAGCGGTAACGGATGTAATACTTAAGAAATATTTTAAAAAGAGAAATCTCTGTCTTTGCTATTCGAAAGCTTAATGAAAGTTGTCCGTTCACTGTATTTTAATGTACTTAGTACAGTATCATAATTTGTCTTTCATATTATTAGTTAAACCATACGGTTCTTCGCCTTGTTTTAATGTTTCAAGAGGATTTAAACAATGAGCCGTTGAGATTTAATTTAAATATTTACTTGAATGTACCTTTAACTTTTGGAATAAATTTATTTTATATAAATGTAGATAATATTGTGTTGCTTTACCAGAATATTAATCTATCTGCACTAAACTTATGTAATTTATGTAATAAATTATCAAATTCGGTATTATTTATTAGAACACGACCAAAAAGGCAGACAAATTAGGACCCGTATCTTTATGTTTCATAAGACATGTGTAAGTAAATAATAATAAATTTAAAAGACCTTCATAAATTATTTTAAGATATTAAAAGTGATAAATGTTATTTAAATTGTAATACGCCAGGCTTCTCAAACAAGCCCATTACAAAACTTGATCTTTATAATGAATGTATAATAATAATAATTATTTATTATTATTATTTACTTTATTTCAAGACATATCCCTTGCGGGGTAGTCAGAGACGACGGAGCGCCAAACGCTACTGTCCCTGCATACCTCTTTTGCCTCGGCCACACATGTATAATAATAAGTAAATAAAATCTGCTCATTTCTTTACCATTGATGAAAGGCTTTGATTAGTAATATTAAGTTAATAAAACCAATTAAATTTCTCTTTCAATTCAATTGTGACTAAATGAAATATGTTCATGAAATGTGACAAAATTCATTCTTAAACGATTCTAGGTTGTGTGGAAATTCATTCTTAAAAAACTACAGTAAATCATAAAATAAACTCGAAAACAAATGTCATATCTACTTCGCTAATGTAAATTTAAATATCTACTTCTCAAAGTTCTTTACTAGGACACAAACAAACTGTCTAGCAATCTTTTTAGAAACATATTTATGTTTCAAAATCTCTGATAAAAAGGGTCATATTTTCACAAAAATATTCAAATAAACAGATGCTATATTATGTTATATCTATGTATAAATAGACAAACACAAAACAGTTCAGTGTCTTTTATCGTCTTATGGCAACCGATACGCTTCTCTTTATGATGTTTCTTTAATTTATTGAAGAACTTTAGGTATTGTATTGAAAACATTTAGAACGAAATATATTTTGGTGTCATGTTAGCGTTTAGATGCAGTAGATAGATTGTGAGAGAGAAATTGAATCTTGCTTTTATAACTGATAATAAATATAAAAATAAATTATATATAACAATAATATTAACTAAATAGTGGTTCAATTATGTATTTAGTAATTTGTTGTTTTTTAATTTATCTAGAGATTTTTAAAGGATATTTAATAGCGTCATACACCATGTCATTTATTGTATCTAAACATTTAAAATGAAATTATCAAGTAAGATATCTCAGCATCATAAATGATGGTAACAATAACTGTATATAGTTTACAGTAACCTATTTCGCACCTTTACCCATTTCAATGACAAAATAATGTGGTTTTAGTACGTAATAAATATTGATATTGTATAAAACGAATATAATGTCGGAACTATTAATATTTTGTGCTCAAATAAATATCTCAAAATCAATATTTAGAATTTTTAAACGTTTGTAATGAAATAAAGATCATTTTTATATTCCAATTGATATAATTAATTGGTATTGATATAATTTCACTATGTAACGCTCCTCAACTATGTAACCTCAGCTATTAAAATCTCACCAAAGATAATTGTGTATTTTTTCTATTCTCATTTATTTACATTTTTTTTTGTTAAATCACAAATATTATTTAGACAGACTAAATAATTTTCGTTGAAACATATGACCTTCATTAGATTGACTTGTTTATAATTTAAAAACACAACACAAGCGTTCCTTCAATTGAATTTTAATATATGAGGCATGACGATAAAGTGATCTTTATACTTTTTCTTAATTTATTTCCTAGTCTTCTTTCTGAACAGTCTAAAATACTTTATTGATATTGTACATGATATGATATGTTTATATTGTACTCTATTAATTAATATTCAGAAAAAGTTAATGGCTTTGTTAACTGATAAGAAAATTAGTAAATCTGGTAAAACAAAGTTCGCTTTCTTTCACTCAAACTTCATTCTCGATATCCTTTGTATCTCCATTGAATATATCTTCCGGATTTCGCTGTTGCCAAAATGTGACTATGGAGTCAGATTGAGGTTAAAAGGTAATGGAGATCACAAGTCTATTGATAATCAGTGTTGCTTGTTTGTTGCAAAGGTCATGTAAGCCATATTGTGATACTTTTTGTTATTTAATTGAGCGAAGCGAGCGGAGCGCTCTACGTGGGACTTTTGCATGCCAAGTCCGGGCATGAAAACGGCTTTACCGATCTTCAGAAAATTTAGCACTAATGTGCTATTACCAACGCTATCAATATAGCGATGGTTATTGCGATGGTTTATAAAAAAAATGAAAAAAAAAACCTCATGTTGTTGAGGAATAATCACCAAAAAATGATAGTCTCATAGAATTTAATGTAAAAAAATTTCGCTTTGTGATATTTGACTATTTTATATTTTTTGCCTGTCAGTTTCAGCTTTAAACGCTGAATTGAAGATGGGTTATATGCTTCGCTCAATTTGCCGAACTCTACCAAGATTTTGCGAGCAAAGCGATTCAAAATCGAGGTCCGGTTCGCTCTCCTAGTTATATAAGTTTAGAATATGAATTTGTTCAGTAATCAAAAGGTTTAAAATTGTATCGTGCACTAATAATAAGGATTCAAAATAGCAATTTCAGCATAGCACAAAGTCTTGGTAAGTAAGCAATTGAACCACAAAGAGAATAATTTATAAGCATCTGCTGAATAATTAAATTGCATTTCAGCTGGCAGACGAAATGTTATTGCAATTGCGTCTAAGATTGTAGACTGGGAATTTAAAAAGCGGTAATATTAGAAAGTTTTATGATCTTCTTTACTTTTAAAATATTAAATAAAATAAAATAAAATATATATATAATTTTAAATGCTGTATATAATAGGAGTAGTAACAATATGGAATACAAATTTTATTAAATATTAGCTAATTGTCTAGAAATGTATTTGGAAATTCAATATGTGAATTTAGGGTGATACTTAGTTGTTCTATTTAGAATATATCGATATATTAAATTTTAATGTCTATTACAAAATACCAATAAAACATCTGCAACAACAAAGGAATTAAATAAAGAAAAAATAGAATTTAAAGCAGAATCAAGGTGTGTTTTTTAGTAAGATCATATTCATATAAGTAATAATAATATAATAGGATGCTAGAGGCTTCTCACCTGGAACAGGCAGACGATGAACTTGTAATACCATTTTCAATGGGTTCATATTTAATCAATCTAGAAGCCTAAGCTTTAGGCTTTCGTGGGTTGATCTTTATTAGTTGTGATGGCACCATTATTTCTAAAATATAACACAAATGCCAATTGCTATCGTCTAAACATCATTACCGTATACATTTCCAAAGTATATCGCAATTCTATCATTTTGATGTGTTGTTTTAAAAATAGTTATGATAAAAACGAATTGATTGAAAGGCTAAATTATAAAAACCAAGATAATATGGTAAAGACAATTACTCTCTACAGTTCGTACCGATTTACGTCGATCTTCATGAAAAGTTAAAGTTTAAGCTAAACTTAAATCAGGGTTTATGTTTGCTAATATTTATCCATGTTAAATACGATGTTATGTTAAGCTTATGTACCAATGAGTGATCAGTTTCACTGACCATGGTAAGTTTTTTCACTGTAGGATACTAAAATATAGCTGGATGATATATAAATATCTTATACGATAAGAAAGTATAAGAAATGAATATTTGTTGACATCACCGTAATATCATCTTAGAGGGATGCATGCAGGAAACTAGGATATAAGGTGAGAAAACGAAAGGCCAACGGACTCTCTCATTCACTGCGCTCTTTGGAGACAGAATGGACGAGCCAGTAAGTATATGATCTAAAGTCAAGGGTAAATTACACTAAAATACCAACAAATTTTGTTTTATAATTTGTATTTGCAAATCCTTGTATTATAAACTATTCAAAAGTACTAAACAATAATACAAAACTAATTAGCAGGCAAAGTTTACAAAGTTCATTATTTTTGAACTTCCGTCATTTCATACTCTTACAAAATTTGTAAAATTTCCTTGAAATAAAAATATCACTCAATATCAATATGTTCTTAAGTATTTTTGAATAGTTTAAAATAAACTTTCATTTATACTTCAACACGTAGTTGTTGAATTGAAAATGTAACATTTTTAGTAATAATATATTATTGCAAAAGCGCTTCGAAATATTTAATTATTAACTGTTCATTACAATATTGCATTATCAATAATCTCTTCATTATTAATATTGTGAATTCTGAGCTTGTTACAGGATATTAACTAATTAATTTACTAAGAGGAGAGCCCGAGGGAAGGACGGTTCGTCGAGAATTAAGAAAAATAATAAGTGAAAAGGGAAAAAAAACCCGGGTTGATTAGAAGGAGAAAGAAATAAGACGTCGCTATCTTCCTTTGTTGTAGTATCTTGATGATCGTGAAATTTCACGAGAGCAATGATGGTAGTTGTTGAGCATTCCGATAGTGTCTATGACAGCTAGTGCTATATAAAGTTCACTGACCTCCTGGCAGTGAAGTTTAGAACTAGCCGTCTAGATGGTAAATTACAATAAAACATAGTGAAATGCTAAGCTCACACACAAATGTCACACACAATAGTCATCCTCCGTCCACACAACCAGACCAGAATTAGTAATGACATAGCTAGTTATTCCAGTCTTCTATCAATTTTAAGGTCGGTGCACTATGTTTTTTCCTTCCATACTCTCCTGTTTCATCATCATCTTGTCTTCGGCCATCCTCTACCAGTCCATTCCTCCACTACCATACCCAGAGCTTTTTAGGTTACATGCCTTTCATCTCTCCTCATAACATGCCCATACCATTACAGACGGCTACCTCTAATGTTTTCAGTCACTGGCACTACTCCCAAGCTTCCCCTAATATATTCATAGCTTATTCTATCCTTTCTTGTCACCCCACACATCCATATAAACATTCGCATCTCCGTTACATGTAACAAACGCTTTTCATCCTTCACCTTCATCGCCCAGTTCTTTTCCCAGAACCTTTTCGAGTCCCGTCTAATTTTTGTAGGGAGATTTTAACTGAAAATAATATATTATATGTAACTTGAAGTTAGTAGATTTTCATTTGCAACTTTTTAGTAACAGCAAAAGTGAATTAAATGCAAAAGATTATCGTATTTTTATTAGTTTGAAACAAAAAAGTACTCCAGCAATACAAATTATTCGCATATTGTCTAGATTCAGTGGCTTTAATTTGCAGTAGTGATGCTTTTATAACTTCCAGATACAAGACAGAGTAAAAAAATTCTCTAAGGCTTATAGTAATATTACAGGGGGAAGGATAACTATTCTACTCCTTTAGTAATATTAATTTTTTTGTTGATTTTAATTGTTTAACTGTTTACCTGACTCTGTTTTAATGTTTAAATAACATGAAATGTTTTTCATATTGTAATGGTACCTTTAAAAGTAATATTCTCTAATCCTATACAAAGTATGTTGTTAAAGTGGAAGAGAAATTTTGGTTAAACAATATTTATTTTTTCTGACACATGCCGGTATTTCGCAACAAATTAGTCTCCATAGATCTCGAGGAGTGCGGGCATGTGGCACTAAGATGATAGAGCTAAGAGAAAAAAATACAAAAAGATTAAGCACGGTTGACATTTTTTATGTTTATATTCTTGTTTCTAATTTCTCATTTTTTTTATTTTTGGATAAAAGTGTCAAATTATCTATTTAAAATAATTATATTATTCGAAATATATATTGAGTAGCGTTAATATTTCAAATTGTTTTTACACATTTATTATACGAGTAAATCATTTTAGATAATATAGTATTATTTATTTCTGACAATTTGTGATTCTTTAGAGGGATATCTAAAAATAACTTTGAATATTTAAATATATATTAATAAGTATATGATTAATGTGAAAATAGTAAAGGTATATTAAAATTTTTAATTAATTATACAGCGATAGCGGTAGCGACAAGGTAGTTTAATTGGCACAAGATCATTATAAAATAAAAGAAATTGGATTTCAAATATGTTATTTTTAATACAATAGTTTGAAAAATACATGAAAATAAAAAATAAACATGTAGTCACAAATTCGCTTTAAGCATCCATTCCTTTATAATCCTTGTAATAAAACTTAAGGGTCAAAGGAAAACCCTCTACAAATAGAACAAAAATTCTAAACATAAGAACAGTGAATAATTAATTACAGTATTCATGAAGTCGACTCGTTTAGATCTCAGGTATTTTAATGAGGTGCTTTTACAGACCAATTTTAGTAACTTTAGACAACCCGCAAAAAAAACAAGAAATTGTTTAAAGCCATGTAGAAGCTCTCTGTGTACTTTAATTAAACACTGAAACAAAGTAACAGGACTTAGTGCGAGTAAAGACTTTTAGGAACATTACCACTTGTGAAAAGATCGTCCTAACAATGTTACGTTGAAACGACATTTTATTTTATACTTATTGTTATAGGTTTACTTCTTTTAGTATGAAGAATGTCAGACTAACAAATAATCGTTAATATTTTTATTAGGTATCGTATTCTGTAATTGATAATGGTAATAATTGGTCTTTGTTATTACTTTCAAATCTGTAAGACTTTTAGCATTATTAAAGTATAAAAAAAATAAAAATAAAAGATATTTGCGGTTCAGTATTTATTTTAATAAAAATAAAAAACAGTCTTCTTTATTATAAAACTTTTTCCAAAACATTTTTTCGTCGACAAATATACAATCAGCTGGGAAAGTTATTTGACTTAGAATTGAGAAAAACGGCGATAAGAACTCAAACACGATATGATTTTTATATCTCGTGAGTATTCTCTTTTACTTTCTAGGTCTTAAAGGCATCATTCATATATATTTTTTATTTTTTATTCATATGTATTTATTTTTTACACTGACTAAGTTATCATTATCACTATTACCTTAGAAATCATTCAATCTCAATACTCTCTATTAATATTACTTTTTTTTTAATGTCAATGTCAATTAAAATGTCAATTTCTACTGTCAATTACTACTTCTACTACTATTATGAATGTACTCTATCCACGCACACAGAGATTATCTAAGTCTATCATAGTATCACCGCCCTTATTTGTCTTACTGAATGATAGTTAAGGATACCTTTTTCGATTTCAAAATATGACTAGAGAGAAATTACTAGGACTACCCATTGTAATTTTTCTCTTCGCATCTCCTTGTCTCTAGGCGTGAAATAAATTAACTTCGTTTTATTGCAAGGTGATAGCTATCATTTACTATTAGGATGAATGTCGGTACCTTCCGAAACCGTCGAAAAAATAAATAAACGTAATAGCAATGATTTCTATTAATTATGTATGTAACGGACGTATTAATTACATTATTAAGCCGATTTACTTAAAAATAGCTAATATATGTTCCAAATCATTAAATACACTGTTTTAAAAATTAGTCAAAAGGTTAGAGAGCCTGAGAACTAAAAGGGTCTAGGGTCGAGGCGATCTAAATGCTTAATGTTGAAATTAGGAATTACCTTAATTGGTACTTTAATTGGGCCCTTGTAATGAGTTTTAAAGTAATATCCTTAAAAAAACAGATATTAACTAGGCGTTATTTTTTTTTTTTTTTTTTTTTTTTTTCACCTTCACGCCATATCCCTTGCGGGGTAGCCAGAGACGACGGAGCGCCAAACGCTACGGTCTCTGCATACCTCTTTCGCCTCGGCCACAGACATCAACTTCTTCATACATGCCCTCCGGGGGGTCCTCATGCTTTTTACGTGACCTTCCTCCAGTATCGTAGCTACTGTATTTTCGAAGGTCACTCGAGGCCTCCCCCTGTCTCTCTTACCGCTCACTTTTCCCATATAAATCTTTTTTACCATTCTTTCATCACTCATACGTTCAACGTGCCCAAACCACCTGAGCACGTTCTTCTTCATTCTCACCGTGACATCTTCGCTAGTACCTGCCATTCTGTGGATCTCTTCATTGCGGATTCGATCAGCTAGACTGACTCCGCATATTCTGCGAAGAGATCGCATCTCCACAGCATTCATCTTTCTTACATTCTTCTTCTGTGTTACCCACGTTTGGCTGCCGTATAACAGTGTCGGTAGCAAAACTGCATTGTGTACAGCCAAACGTGCAGCTATACTGACGTTTTGCCGTCTCAACAATGCATTAATGCATTAATTAATTAATTTTTTAATGCATTAAAAAATATAAGTACATCAAAAAAATATATTATTTTAAATATATTCGTTCTAAATATGCTTTCCTTTAGCATCCTTGTAATAAAATTTAAGGTTTAAAGGAAACCCTAATATAAATAGTACCAAAATTTTGAAACGAATGTTTACATTTTATATTATACTTTATTGCTATAAGTTTATTTATTTTAGTACTTAGAACATTTGGACAAACAAAAAGCATATAAATATTTATTACAATCTGATAATAAGTCTATTTCACCAACTTTTTTTAAGTAAATGTAAAAAAAAAAATTGCTTTATAAGAATCAAAATCAATTTTATTTACTATAAATAAAGTTTCTTCAAAGCATTTTTTCGTAGTCAAAGTTAGAACCAGTTAGGAAAGTCATTTGACATAGACTTGAGAGAAATCAGCGATAGACTGTGAACTCGATTGACCTTGAGGGATAATATTTTTTCAACATCTCATGAGGCTCAATGGTCTGTGAGGGTTCTTAGATTTTCTAAATATTTTGAGGTAGGATAAGTTTACTTAAATCAATCCAGCTACACATATACCATGCCTATTAAGATTTAATATCCTCAGTAATGCAAAAAAAAAAAACGATTCAATCATTTCCATTATTTCCTTTAACATTTACCAGTAGTCGCTTACACCTCTTTTATATTAAATAAATTATTTCTACCGTATAATTAAAAAATTTAGTTTTATTATCTTTTACAATAAAGTTTTCATTGACCACGAAACTAAGAAGACATTGTTAAAAATTTTACTTGGTTAGTTTTATTTGGTATATCATTTTATACATAGAGAAAAATTTGTGACTTCAAATTTGACAAACATTGTTCTGGCTACATTATTTAAAACAATCCAATCAATTTAAAATTATATAATCCCTGAGAGATTTCATTCACAAATGAATATAGCAGACAAAGTGCCATAGGGCGGCACAACAATCTATAGATCATAAAAAGACGTGTGACGATTACTATTTAAGTCGATATTTTTTTTAAATAAATATGGATTTAAACATTTGTTTCAATCGATATAACTTTTAACATACTAGTTTATATACTAGTTCCAGAACTCGTTATTAATATACAAGTTTCATTGTATAGTTAACTATTGTATTAACACATGAATGTAGTCAAAGTTTACAAAGTATCTTTATGAAATGACTTGTAGTTATTGATTTACACATGTACTTTATGTTACTGAAGTATTTAATGTTACTGAAATAAAATAATTAACGTTCGGTCCGTACAATACGTACTTAATGATACCTTCATTTAAAAACAACAATTACAATAAATTAGAAAAGAGGAAAGCCTTTTATATGGTAATAGCAACCCCAAGCAGATAAAATAACAATTATTTATGTTACCAAAATTAACGCTCCTGAAACAATAAATCTATTGATGTGAATGTGTGTTTTGTTTTGAAACAGTATACGTTTGAAAGGTGTTATCGTATTTTAATAATTAGCATATCATGTTTTCATATTTGTTCTTTGAATGTTTTCTCTTCACTAACAGAAATATGGCTGACTGACAGACAGGAATTTTGTATAAGGAAGTTGAAAAAGTTGTAATATTGTTAATATTAAGTTGCAAAAAGTCTTATTATTTAGCTGACAAATATTGCAAAAGAAAAGTATTATAAATTATTAGAATAAAACTTTAAAGATGTGGACTACACTGTGGGCACCAATGAATAGTTTATTTATTAGCTAAACCTAGCTTATTAGTCTTTAGCTAGTAATTTTTAGTTTTATACATAGCAAAAAAGTATAATATAACAATTGAGGAAAAACTGAAATGTTTATTTATTTTCATATAAAAATAAAAATATTAAGCAGATAAGACGTGAAGAGGTTGAGAAAACATTTCATAATTCACAAGCGCCTTTTCATTCTTTCGTTTGTTTCGCTGTCTGTCTGTCTAATCTGTAATATTACAGATATTATTTAAACCTTGACCCATCAATATTGAAAGTATTATCTTACCAATAATAATAAAAATAATATGATTTTGGTTATTATTAATAATAAATAACTTTTAGACTATATGAGTACAACTGAAGGAAATATGAAGTCAGCTAAGAACTGATTTACAGACCATATCTATTCTTGCCGTATCTATAATACGACGCTAGGATTATAAACAAGATAGGATTAACAAAATATCTGATAAATAAAATTGCTATCAATTGTAGATACAAAATGCTATTATTATTATCTTATATAAAATACAATCTTGATCTTCTGTGTTAGCATTACTTACTTTTCCTTAATGTACTGTTCACTAATACAACATTCATCCACGACTTTGTTGTTATGTTATGTAAACAATACGTAGGTTAGACCACCCACATGTTATTTTTCTCTTTGTATCTTTACGTAAAATAAATATATTGCTGTATATGAGAATAATTTACTGTCACATTTCAACATCCTGGGTTTCTATTTAATAGGCGAGATAACATCATTATTATAATGTAACTCAAAAACTGTTGAATAAAGCTCTAACAATTTTTAACAATATAAAAAAAATCCATCATTACGAGTACGTTGTTACCGGAAAATGTTATAAGGTGATTGTATGTTAAATTACTCATCAAATCGTTTCTGCCTCATAAAACCGCGAAGTAAGGCTTTGAAAGAGGCTGAATAGATAATCTGTGATATATTTTCGTAATGATTTATTATTTTTATGATAAAAAGGATGCCTAAATCTATATCCTATCCTAATCGAATTCTTGAGATTTCCTATTTTTTAAAGGTTTTATGTAAATAAATAATTAATGAGTAAGTTTCAGCTCTATTTACAATAATAAATATATAAGGGTCATAAAGGTTTTTGTCACAATCTTAAAATATAATAATTATACACTTTCACATTGGTTTAATATTATTTATTTACAAAAGCACTTTGATTTCACCATCTGGCAAATGGACAAAACTCTAAAATTATATAACACGTAATATACAGCGCTGTAGTGTTACTAGTTGTAATAGTTATATTACTGATATGCTACACTACTACAGGCCGTATCATTAAAAAAAATCAATTTGGAACTCGAAACACTTAATGACTATAGACTATACTTCCTCTATTCCATTTTAAGTATTTTAAGATTTCAAAAGTAAAATACAAAATGTTGAAATCATTGCAAGGTGCATTTTTTATTTCTTGTATTCATATGGACCTAATATAGTTGATATTTTTCTGATAACACATATAAATAGATTTCCAATATTACGCAATTTTATCTATTGTGCAAATAGTTATTACACAGAATATAATGTTTTAGTGACTAAAATATAAAACTTAATTATAAACAATATGAAAGACATTATAAACAAATATACATTTTTTTCTTCTGTCACATGTTAAATGAATTAGTCTTCACTTCCTGTTATAGAGATTTAGTTTATAATTTTTACGATTTATACAGAATTACATTCTCTCATACATTCTTACATTCACTAAATAGAAATTAATTTAAGCACGATTAAATACAAATGCATATATTCAAGATGAGCATCTTGGGATAAAGTAAATCGTATGTTATCTGAGCAATATATTTTAAATCTCATCTGGTATTGAATTTCAAATGTATCAACAAGCAGCAAATGAGATTGAAGATTATGAAACCCACAACATTTCTGAATCTCTATCGCTCTATATGTCGATTCTCATGAAACAATTTCCTGTTAGTAATGCTATGGATCATTTTCAACAAAATGTTTGCAATCCTTAAGCCCTAGCATTAATGCGATGCTCCGTCCCACTTATAGTAGCATATTTACTTTCCTCTTGATATTTTCTCACTCAAGTTAGCTATTTCAGTCTTTTGTAACCATTTAAAATAACAATTTAAGTTTATTTGTTAGAGGCTTGAGATAACACGACATATACATCAATAAATTTATCACGTGTTTTAGTCATTGTACACATACTCCTGTACTAAATTCTTTGGAATGTAATTCAATTAAAGAATTACCGTCGATTCAAAAAAAATATTTTTTTTCCCAAAATTATTGAGCAATAAGAGTAATTCTTAGTTCATTACAATAATTGAGAAAAAAACTACAACATCATTATAAAGCAGAAAGAGAGACAATTCATTAGCCGTTTTATGTATCTACTTTATCTTTGGTATCAAGATTTACCTCACAGATTTAATGAAACGAAATAGAATAAGGTTTTCTTGTTTTTAAATTATTTCCTTTAGATAATAAAGTTTTCTTATCTATTACGACTTTTTAAAATCTTGTAAGTTGAAGGAAACTTGAAGACTCTTCACTCGAGTCCTAAGAATAACTTTAATAGAAAAACAATCTCATTCTAACTTCTAAAGATTACTTGATAAATGTTGTAATTAATAAGAGTAAATATTTCCATATAAATTTATATACATACCCTTAACCTTTTAACTGAACTCCATTTTACTAAAACGATACACAGAAATATTAGTTCAAATATTAACAGTATATAAATTAATTCAAAACTCTGTAATTTAGTATTTTGTAGACAAAATGTTGTAGTGTACAATTTAATATTTTTATTCTTTTAATATTAAATAAATTTTCTTCTGCTATTCGTTTCTTTGTTTCGTAATCGTGAATTTTATAAACAAGTATTAACTATTACATTCATTTAAATAAACACAGTACATTTAATTAAGTTAAGTGTAATATAAAAATACTATGTTATTCCCTCCTGCTTCACTGGGCACACTATTAATTTGGATGTGAACTTAGGTTGCCATGGCAAACTTTGTCATATTATCATAGTAGCTCTTACTCCCGCTTTGAGTGTTTAGTTCCTACAGGTTTAAAACATGAACTGAAAAGCTAGGTCTGATCTAAGGTCTTAGCGAAGTCTAAGCTAAGTTCATATCGTTTTCATTTGCATTTATATAATCTTAAAAGCTTTAGGAAGTTTCACGTAAATTTTATATATTCCATTATATTTAGAAGTTAAGTAAATAGGAACTATGAACATTTCGAAAGAAATCTAATTAAAATTAAGCATTAGATACTCTTGGTATGTTATTAATATGGCCTCTTAATCAGTGATGAGAGAAATTTATTGTAACAAAGTTTTACGTTGGATTCTCACACGTTTCTGTATGATCCATATGTAGTCGTACATAAAATATTATAAATAATCAAGACATAATTATGAAAGGATTTTACCAGTTATTACATTGTCAAAAGCTACTGGATACAAAGTTACTTCTATGTTATCTAGTGGGTGATAAAAATTTTATAAAAAAATAAAGAACCCTGTGATATATATAGACACCATCATTATTGTAGCGGGATATCATGGAGTCACTTCTGCACCCAACAGTTATGCCTCGGAAAACTTCGGATCCAACTTAAATCGTTAAAATATGACATAAGTACAAAATAAGATGATAATATTAACATTTTTTAAATAAAAAGGATCTAATAATATCGATACAAATGTCGAAGAGTGAATTAATGTAAATCGCTTATGATAAACAGTTCCGAGGTTATGTGGATAAGATAAGAAAAATAGGTTAATTGTTCCGAGGCGTTTGAGGGTGATTAAATTGAGTCCGGTAATTGTGGTATAATTTAGGAAGGGATGTTGTTATCATATAAGTATTCAGAATGTTCCTCTGAACGTTCTCCTCTCTTTTTATGAATGGAGAAAATATTCACAGAATTGCTTGCTGTACCCACATTTAGAATTATACCACATTGTTTACATACTGAATTAAATAAGATTTATTGCTGAGAAGGTTAGTCAAGTTTTTTCGCATATTAACTTGCTGTTTGGTATAATATTACTATGCATTATTTGCATGAATCATAGCTACGAAGATGTTTACATTTCTATTTCTAACGACATTAACTGAATCACTATAATTTAAAATTCAAATGAGCTGCAATATAATCGAAATGATATAATAATTGTTTAATTCACTATTTTATCATTACAATAACATTTTAGACATTCTTAGTATTTTATGATTTGAATAATTTATTTATTTAATTTTATTCTTTTTAGCACATATATTGGAAAGGCAAGCATTCTCTACTAGCTAGCTCTCAAATGAACCATAACAATACATAACATTATATAACGTTATATACATTTTAGGTACGTTAAGAAGTTAATCTTGCTACAGTTTACTACAAGCAAGTAAAACAGTATTTTACAAACAAACAACAATGTACCAAATTAAGTTAGTACTACTTTAGTAAACTATGTGAATAAAAATATTCTCCGATAAACAAGAATCCACCGAGATTTAACAGGAATGGTATTTGAAATACTGAGTCTCGTAATAAATCTTTGGAGCGAGCAATAACTAACCAATTGGCAATGTTGACAACCAACTTATGGATTAACATGCGTTAATGCATTGATTGGTACATAAACAGATTAAAGTCAACTCAACTATAACAAAGTAACCAATCTTTATTAACCAATAATATAATTAAATACTACTTTAATCCTTAGTTGAATTAGAATTAGGTTCGCCAAGAGTTTTATAAAAGTTAACATGTAATATAATATATACGACAACAGTATAATATAGATAAATCTAATTCAGAGTATATAATATTTAATAACGTAATATTGTAATGTGTTACAATTACAGATAGAACTATTAAATAAATGATTTGTAAATATCTATTCCAATAATTTATCCTCGGTTTATTCGCTGACTTATTGGATACAAGGTGACCTAAAACTTTTTTCAACGACCCAGTTATAGCACTTGATCGAACAGCAAATTGGTATCATAGGATTGTGCAATTGACTTGATCAAACAATAATCTGTTAGCAGCTGCCTAATAATTGAATTCTCTGAAGACAACGCTATTTATAATAGCAAATATGAGAAAGTATTACTACTTTATGAGATTGTAGAAAATATTACTACATCAGAAAATAATAATAACTGATTATTTTATTTTCTAAAGTGATTATTAAAGAATGTATTTCTCATACATACCATTCAATTTAAACGATAATCTAAGTTCATACATTATTTGAATTTCAATGTTATCATTCATAGATAGAAGCCATACATAAAAGAAATGAGTATGTATTCTTCGTGAAAACTCGAATTGTAGATAAACCTGTAGTTGATTGCCGTGTCTTTGATTTAAGTATCTTTTTATTTCCTTTCATTTATTTCATTGTAGTTTAACTACAGGGAGGACAAATTAAACAACGCTCCGATAACCATAGGACCTTTGTCTTAATGTTTATTATCATCCCCACAATCACTTAATGGACATCAGTTCTAGGAACTTACAGTCGCTACTTAAAATATAATATCAATTTAATTACAATTATAATAAAACTGCATAATATCTTCGATGAAAAATTCATTAGAAAAATCAAATTTTACATAATCGATTGTAGGCTGTAGCTTTTCAATTATATCAACAAATCCTATAACAGTCTAATAATTTACATGCACGAACCAGAAAAAAGAAGAAGACGAATAAATCTGACTATTAAAATTACATTTTTTAATTTAAATAACAATTTTTTTTAGAAAATTTACTTGGTAGTGGTTTTAATCTAACAATCAGAGTACTAACTCTTCTTGTGATTAGTTTTTATCAAATTTGTGGTAAACACAATTTTATCGTTCGTATTAACGGCATCTTCTGATTTTAAAAAAGAGTAAAGTGAAGAAGATAAACCAATGAACTAATTATTAAACTAGTTAGTCACTTTATTATATTGTGACACACCCCTAAGTTATTGATGTTAGGTTTTTGGTTTATCTACATTAGTTATAGGTATTCATCAAAGACATAATATAATATGAACGCGATTGATCTACTTTGTATAGGGAAAAAGTTATGGTCGAAAAACTGAAATCAGAAAAAGTGAGGCTCTAGCGCCCCCCGTGGCCCGATTTCTGTGATTAACAAAGTTGACCTTCATTTTTGGATGGTTGATTTTTGTGCAAAGTTTGTTGAAAGCGATCCGAGCGAAACTGCGGCCGCTATCGTGCTGACAAAATTCGAATCTGGACGCACCCACGCATATATATATATATATATATATATATATATATATATATATATATATATATATATATATATATATATATATATATATATATATATATATATATATATATATATATATGTATATAAACTTTTTGATCAATGGTCATTTCGGACTCAGGGGGTCATAAGAAGACCTCCTGTGAAGAAATTTTTCCAAAATTTGAAAGTCGGGTACACCTGAATGGACAGACTTCGAGGTCTACCCAAAACCATCGTCGAGTGGTTAGAATCTAATGACTCTTTAATAAAACTATTCGGTCGTTTGTGACGATTTATTCAGATTAATTTAACTTTCGGAATATTTATATTTTATTATTTATGTATTGTTATTTTCATAAAACACTTTAATTTTGGATCAAACTTAAAATTAACAGTACAGTATATTTAAGTCGATAAATATCGATTAAGATGCGTTTTTATAAAATTTTATACTGACTAGAGTATTAAATTTGTTGGGAATAATGTATCATTTTAATCTTCCATTTTGATATTCGTATCTGTTGATAAATAAGTTTATCATGTAATAGTGTATGTAGTAGTTATCTTCGTACATGTTTGGATGTGTTGATGAAAAACAGAGACGCGCGAATAAACGAAAATACGTGTTGGGTGCTGGGCGCTTCAATCCTAACTGATGAACTTTAGAAACTGGAAACCGGTGACACAATAGACCGCTAGCCGGTCAACTGATGTGCGCCCGCATACAGCGATAACAATAGACGGCCAGCCGGTCGTTAGTTATAGTTATAAAGTAATAAAAATGTGGATAAAATGTTTTTCTTTACATTATGTTTTTCAATTTCTTTGTTTTACATAAATTTTGATATCAAAGATTATATGTCTAATAATAACGAAGGTTTATAATCTTTGAAATGTGTATATACCGAGATTATGTTATTAGAGACGGTTCAATGCCTTTGCTTTAGTCCCCAGTTCGGAAGTTTCGTTAAGTTGCTCAAAGTTAGTTTCGTCAAAGTTTCGCTTGCTTTTTCTTTGATTAATAATTAATATAACGTAAAAAGTATTCATAGAACAAATGACACCACTTGTAAGAATTCTTTTTGAAAAAGTATTACAATTTTTTTTTTATTTTAACAAAAATAGTCCATTAATTTTAGTTACAATTTTCAATACATAGTAAACTTCAATGTTACTCATCATTGCTAGTTAAAATTTGAAACAGGTTTGGGATCACCGATGACAAGTGGTTACTCATGCAACTCATGCAACATCCGGGGAATCGCAAGAGCATTGCCGGCCTTGGAGATGGGTGAATACTCCTTTCTTGAAGGTCGATTGAAACGAAATCGATCCTTAAATACCGCCGAAAGAAGTTCGTTCTACATCTAAGTGGTAAGTGGAAGAAAAATCCTTGAAAACACACAGTAGAGCGATGACGTGCTGTGGGGTTATGAATGTTACGGAAGGCATCAGATGAAATAGCTCTTTGGAACACTCTCCGTTGTAGATGCGATAGAGAACGCACAAAGAGGTAATGCCAGTTCCCAACAATCCGGACGGCGTCTCCGTTGTACCCATTCCATCGAGACCAACTTGGCTTTGCTCTAAAGATAACCACGAAACCGACAGTTGCTCGAAATGTCAAGACCCAGTATTTTGATAATTGACGAGGCATTAAGAGGAGTTCTCTCAAAGACCGGAAATACTACAAATAGAGTTTTTTCAGTGGTAAACGCGCAAACTTCTGTCTTTTTTTTAGATCTACTGAACGAGGTTCAGGTCACTCCATTCTGAGACCATACTCATGAAGGTCTCTATAGAATTTTCTTTCGGTAGTCGTTGATGTTTTCGGATAAATATACCGCGTCGCACTGGAGATGCGGTATATTTGTCATCCACATAACAATGTATGGTGGAAATGTCCCACATTAATTTGCAGGTTTATGTATGTATATATTATTACTTAAAACTGTTTTAACGGAACATAAATTTACTCTTATTTTGATAACTGTAATGAAATTGTAAGTATGTTTGGTTTTTAATTGATTATTGATTCATATTTATAACATTTTAAGAAGTAATGACAGTCTGAATTAGGTACTGGCATTTGCATCCGTAAAATCGAAACCATGATTAACATGATTAACATGAATAACATGATTAAAGAAAACAAAAATATACTTTGTAAAACTTAATACATGCCAATTATATTTAAAGAATATATTTATTTTATTATACAGATTATAAATAATTATATTATACAGATTTACTAAATTATTAGGCAACAATCGTCATCTTTAATAAAAATAGGATAAATTGATTTGTAATATCATAGACTCCAGGTTTCTGTGTTACAATTACGAAATTAAACTTTTTTAATCTATGATATTTTTTGATAAAAATCTCTGATGTTTTAAGGTTTATGTTCCGTAATTGTAATTAATTGTTTTCTTATTTGAAAATATTCTAAGCAATTGTTTAAACAAGTTGCTAAGAAACATTTACTTTAAAGTGTTGTACAGTTTTGAATCGGTAAATCAATTACAATTATATAATTAATAAATGAATTTATCTGCATTTTGCAGTGCACTAAGTTTATATTATGAATAAAACCATTAGCTATAGTCATTTGATTAACTGGTAATAACTAAAATTAATATTATGATTCAGTAAATAAGAAAGGAATTTGTATAAACCTAAAATAAAACAAATATACTTACTGGTATTATGTTACTAGCTTATTGCCTCCCACTTCGCTGGCTGGGCAGACTATTAATTTAGATAGGAATTTGTTTCATGGCACAAAAGTAAGGATTATAATGAACAAATTAAGTACTAATTAATATTACAATACTACACAGTGACTACACATATCAACATTATGTGGACCACAAACAGCATTATCCGGTCATTATCCGGTCTTTTGATGGACACAGGTATCAAATTTTACGCGTGTTTGTCGTGGAAGGAACAGGAGCTTCTATTGTTAAAGATTCCCAATCCTCAATCATGACCCTTATATTACGCCTCAAACTCACGGTCTGTAATCCTTGCCGAAGCGAGGGTTCCATTAGCTGATCTCCTAACTTCATTACAAAATCGCACCGACTCATTGGCTTTTTCTTATTTCTCATGTTAATACAGACATAAATAGCGTAAGAATGAATAGAACATACATTGAGAATGTTATAAAAGATACACATCGGCCATCTCTTGGTTTTTTGGTCAGAGCATATATTTGCACACATTTGATCAACAAAGTCCACTGCACCTTTTGTGCTATTATAAAAATGTATTATTTCTGGTTTTTATGTCGTTTCATTAATAATAGGTTGCTCATGAATAGTTGACAATAAAAATACAACTTCGTTGGTTTTAAATGAAACTAATATCTTTCTCTAAAATGTCTTCCGTTTCCGATGTTGAGCTGTCAGATCTCTCCTCCAGTATGCTTTTCGATGCTGACTCCAGCCAACGTCGAATCTGATCCTCTTGATTCCTCGAATCCATCTAAAATAAATATAAAATAGTGAAAACATCTACATAAACCGAACCACAAATCTACTTACTACTAAATTTAGCATTAAACTTTCTATTTAAATCAATCCAATAAATTAAATTAGAAATATAATAAATACTATAGTTATCGATAAAAAGTAGATCTACAATATGTAAAACCATAAATATAGGAATTTATTAATGTACGTACCGTAACAATAAAGTTGTTGTTATTCCTAAACTCTCGCCCAGCGGACGACGAAAAGGTCATAGAGCACGTCCTATGATGCGCTTGGACCCAATAGCATCACAGGCTGCACTGTTTACTCAAATTAGTAAGGTAATGAAAGAGTCAAGGTCAGGGGACGGAGCGAAGTAGGTGATTTCGAATTTCGTCAAGGGGCACGTCGTCGCCTCGACGAGTGATTAGTTATACAGGGTTAAGACTCTTTGTTCCTAAGCAGCTAAAAGCTATGAAGTTATGTTATTAATGAAAACTGCTTTTGATATAAAACCGGAAAAGAATATGAAATCGGCAGGACAAATTAATTAGTTCCAGTATGAAGACCAGATTCACGACGTCTGTGATTGATTAATCATTTTGTGATTATTTGTGATCATTTTAAATTTACTTACGTACTGTTTGTGTTTATTTGTAATTATTTTCAATTTACTCACATACATCTACATCAAGTAAATAATAAAATAAAATAATCTTTTGAGATTATTTTAGATTTACCTGCATACACTTTGTGATTATTTGTGATTATTTTCAATATACCTACATACAGTTTGTGATTATTTTCAATTTACCTACATACAGTTAGTGATTCTTTGTTTTTATTTTCAATTTACCCACATACAGTTTGTGATTATTTTCAATTTACCCACTTACAATTTGTGATTATTTTTAATTTACCCACATACAGTGTGTGATTATTTGTGATTATTTTCAATTTACCCACATACAGTTTGTGATTATTTGTAATTATTTTCAATTTACCCACATGCAGTTAGTGATTCTTTGTTTTTATTTTCAATTTACTCACATGCAGTTTGCGATTATTTGTGATCATTTTAAATTTATCCACATACGTTTTTGATTATTTTAAATTTACTCATATACAACTTGTGATTTTTAGTGATTATTTTCAATTTACCCACATACATTTGTGATTATTTGCCCAACGAAGCGAGCGGGAAACAGCTAGTATAGGTATAGATTAACAATAAGATTATCTTATAATTATTATTCTTACTTTTCATAATACTTGACCATAAATGCTATGCTATGCTAAATATGCCAAATGCGTAATATTATGATAAACCGTAATCCGAAGCACAAAAGCACCATTTCAAAATGTATATATCCCTTATATCAATACATACACTAATATGAACAAAATAAGTAACGGTATCTTTCCTAAATGTTATTTATATAAAAATAAATTAACAAAAAGGTAAAGAGCAAAATGAATTAGTTCTGTTTGTTTGTCTATTTAGTATCAAATTTAGTATTACATAGCATCTGTTTATTTAAATTAAATTATGAAATAGCTCTTTATCGGACACTTTGAAACTTATAAGTAATATATTTTTCTAAGAAGATTGTTAGACAGTTTGTTTGTGTCGTAGTAAAGAACTTTAGGAGGTAGATATTTAAATATTCCATTAGCAAAGTAGATATGAAATTTGTTTTAGACTTCATTTTATGATTTACATTTGTTTTTAAGAATGCGATGCCTCATATGTTTTCTGTTGTGATCTTTTATTAAAAGAAGAAAAACTAATAAAAAAATAATTTTGTGGCTTCGTGAAGATTTAGATGAGATGTCGCCCCCAGTGGGGATCAAAGATCCAGTAAACATTCAAGATTTCTTTTCCAGTGATCAATTAATCTCAAGATCCGTGAGAAGACAACGGACGTGACGTCTTGTAGTCTAGATATGAAATGTGAATTCTATTTTTTATATTAAAATGTCTTATTCTTTGAAATGAAGTTATTATATTTTAGTTGGTAATATATATAATAGAATAATAATTATAAGATAATCTTATTGTTAATCTATACCTATACTAGCTGTTTCCCGCTCGCTTCGTTGGGCAAATAATCACAAATGTATGTGGGTAAATTGAAAATAATCACTAAAAATCACAAGTTGTATATGAGTAAATTTAAAATAATCAAAAACGTATGTGGATAAATTTAAAATGATCACAAATAATCGCAAACTGCATGTGAGTAAATTGAAAATAAAAACAAAGAATCACTAACTGCATGTGGGTAAATTGAAAATAATTACAAATAATCACAAACTGTATGTGGGTAAATTGAAAATAATCACAAATAATCACACACTGTATGTGGATAAATTAAAAATAATCACAAATTGTAAGTGGGTAAATTGAAAATAATCACAAACTGTATGTGGGTAAATTGAAAATAAAAACAAAGAATCACTAACTGTATGTAGGTAAATTGAAAATAATCACAAACTGTATGTAGGTAAATTGAAAATAATCACAAACTGTATGTAGGTAAATTGAAAATAATCACAAATAATCACAAAGTGTATGCAGGTAAATCTAAAATAATCTCAAAAGATTATTTTATTTTATTATTTACTTGATGTAGATGTATGTGAGTAAATTGAAAATAATTACAAATAAACACAAACAGTACGTAAGTAAATTTAAATTGATCACAAATAATCACAAAATGATTAATCAATCACAGACGTCGTGAATCTGGTCTTCATACTGGATAATAAATAACAAAATATAAATATTCCGAAAGTTAAATTAATCTGAATAAATCGTCACAAACGACCGAATAGTTTTATTAAAGAGTCATTAGATTCTAACCACTCGACGATGGTTTTGGTTAGACCTCGAAGTCTGTCCATTCAGGTGTACCCGACTTTCAAATTTTGGAAAAATTTCTTCACAGGAGGTCTTCTTATGACCCCCTGAGTCCGAAATGACCATTGATCAAAAAGTTTATATACATATATATATATATATATATATATATATATATATATATATATATGCGTGCGTGCGTCCAGATTCGAATTTTGTCAGCACGATAGCGGCCGCAGTTTCGCTCGGATCGCTGTCAACAAACTTTGCACAAAAATCAACCATCCAAAAATGAAGGTCAACTTTGTTAATCAGAGAAATCGGGCCACGGGGGGCGCTAGGGCCTCACTTTTTCTGATTTCAGTTTTTCGACTATAACTTTTTCCCTATACAAAGTAGATCAATCGCGTTCATATTATATTATGTCTTTGATGAATACCTATAACTAATGTAGATAAACCAAAAACCTAACATCAATAACTTAGGGGTGTGTCACAATATAATAAAGTGACTAACTAGTTTAATGATTAGTTCATTGGTTTATCTTCTTCACTTTACTCTTTTTTAAAATCAGAAGATGCCGTTAATACGAACGATAAAATTGTGTTTACCACAAATTTGATAAAAACTAATCACAAGAAGAGTTAGTACTCTGATTGTTAGATTAAAACCACTACCAAGTAAATTTTCTAAAAAAAATTGTTATTTAAATTTAAAAAATGTAATTTTAATAGTCAGATTTATTCGTCTTCTTCTTTTTTCTGGTTCGTGCATGTAAATTATTAGACTGTTATAGGATTTGTTGATATAATTGAAAAGCTACAGCCTACAATCGATTATGTAAAATTTGATTTTTCTAATGAATTTTTCATCGAAGATATTATGCAGTTTTATTATAATTGTAATTAAATTGATATTATATTTTAAGTAGCGACTGTAAGTTCCTAGAACTGATGTCCATTAAGTGATTGTGGGGATGATAATAAACATTAAGACAAAGGTCCTATGGTTATCGGAGCGTTGTTTAATTTGTCCTCCCTGTAGTTAAACTACAATGAAATAAATTAAAGGAAATAAAAAGATACTTAAATCAAAGACACGGCAATCAACTACAGGTTTATCTACAATTCGAGTTTTCACGAAGAATACATACTCATTTCTTTTATGTATGGCTTCTATCTATGAATGATAACATTGAAATTCAAATAATGTATGAACTTAGATTATCGTTTAAATTGAATGGTATGTATGAGAAATACATTCTTTAATAATCACTTTAGAAAATAAAATAATCAGTTATTATTATTTTCTGATGTAGTAATATTTTCTACAATCTCATAAAGTAGTAATACTTTCTCATATTTGCTATTATAAATAGCGTTGTCTTCAGAGAATTCAATTATTGGGCAGCTGCTAACAGATTATTGTTTGATCAAGTCAATTGCACAATCCTATGATACCAATTTGCTGTTCGATCAAGTGCTATATCTGGGTCGTTGAAAAAAGTTTTAGGTCACCTTGTATCCAATAAGTCAGCGAATAAACCGAGGATAAATTATTGGAATAGATATTTACAAATCATTTATTTAATAGTTCTATCTGTAATTGTAACACATTACAATATTACGTTATTAAATATAATAGACTCTGAATTAGATTTATCTATATAATACTGTTGTCGTATATATTATATTACATGTTACCTTTTATAAAACTCTTGGCGAACCTAATTCTAGTTCAACTAAGGATTAAAGTAGTATTTAATTATATTATTGGTTAATAAAGATTTTTTACTTTGTTATAGTTGAGTTGACTTTAATCTGTCCATGTGCCAATCGATGCATTAACATATGTTAATCCATAAGTTGGTTGTCAACATTGCCAATTGGTCTAACCAATTGGCAATGTTGACAACCAATTTAACCAACCAGTTATTACTCGCTCCAAAGATTTATCACGAGACTCAATATTTCAAATACCATTCCTGTTAAATCTCGGTGAATTCTTGTTTATCGGAGAATATTTTTATTCACGTAGTTTACTAAAGTAGTACTAAATTAATTTGGTACATTGTTGTTTGTTTGTAAAATACTGTTTTACTTGCTTGTAGTGAACTGCAGCAAGATTCCTTAACGTACCTAAAATGTATATAACGTTATACAATGTTATGTATTGTTATGGTTTATTTGAGAGCTAGCTAGTAGAGAATGCTGGCCTTTCCAATATATGTGCTAAAAAGAATAAAATTAAATAAATAAATTATTCAAATCATAAAACACTAAGAATGCCTAAAATGTTATGGTAATGATAAAATAGTGAATTAAACAATTATTATATCATTTCGATTATATTGCAGCTCATTTGAATTTCAAATTATAGTGATTCAGTTAATGTCATTAGAAATAGAAATGTAAACATCTTCGTAGCTATGATTCATGCAAATAATGCATAGTAAAATTATAACAAACAGCAAGTTAATATGCGAAAAAACTTGACTAACTTTCTCAGCAATAAATCTTATTTAATTCAGTATGTAAACAATGTGGTATAATTCTAAATGTGGGTACAGCAAGCAATTCTGTGAATGTTTTCTCCATTCATAAAAAGAGAGGAGAACATTCAGAGGAACATTATGAATACTTAAATGATAACAACATCCCTTCCTAAATTATACCACAATTACCGGACTCAATTTATTCACCCTCAAACGCTTTGGAACAATTAACCTATTTTTCTTATCTTATCCACATAACCTCGGAACTGTTTATCACAAGTGATTTACATTAATTCACCCTTCGGCATTTATATCGATATTATTAGATCCTTTTTATTTAAAAAATGTTAATATTATCATCTTATTTTGTACTTATGTTATATTTTAACGATTTAATTTGGATCCGAAGTTTTCCGAGGCATAGCTGTTGGGTGCAGAAGTGACTCCATGATATCCCGCTACAATAATGATGGTGTCTATATATATCTCAGGGTTTTTTATGTATTTATAAAATTTTTATCACCCACTAGATAACATAGAAGTAACTTTGTATCCAGTAGCTTTGACAATGTAATAACTGGTAAAATCCTTTCATAATTATGTCTTGATTATTTATAATATTTTATGTACATATGGATCATACAGAAACGTGTGAGAATCCAACGTAAAACTTTGTTACAATAAATGTCTCTCATCACTGATTAAGAGGCTATATTAATAACATACCAAGAGTATCTAATGCTTAATTTTAATTAGATTTCTTTCGAAATGTTCATAGTTCCTATTTACTTAACTTCTAAATATAATGGAATATATAAAATTTACGTGAAACTTCCTAAAGCTTTTAAGATTATATAAATGCAAATGAAAACGATATGAACTTAGTTTAGACTTCGCTAAGACCTTAGATTAGACCTAGCTTTTCAGTTCATGTTTTAAACCTGTAGGAGCGATACACTCAAAGAGGGAGTAAGAGCTACTATGATAATATGACAAAGTTTGCCATGGCAACCTAAGTTCACATCCAAATTAATAGTGTGCCCAGTGAAGCAGGAGGGAATAACATAGTATTTTTATATTACACTTAACTTAATTAAATGTACTGTGTTTATTTAAATGAATGTAATAGTTAATACTTGTTTATAAAATTCACGATTACGAAACAAATTTTGAGACATGAATAGCAGAAGAAAATTTATTTAATATTAAAAGAATAAAAATATTAAATTGTACACTACAACATTTTGTCTACAAAATACTAAATTACAGAGTTTTTAATTAATTTATATACTGTTAATATTTGAACTAATATTTCTGTGTATCGTTTTAGTAAAATGGAGTTCAGTTAAAAGGTTAAGGGTATGTATATAAATTTATATGGAAATATTTACTCTTATTAATTACAACATTTATCAAGTAATCTTTAGAAGTTAGAATGAGATTGTTTTTCTATTAAAGTTATTCTTAGGACTCGAGTGAAGAGTCTTCAAGTTTCCTTCAACTTACAAGATTTTAAAAAGTCGTAATAGATAAGAAAACTTTATTATCTAAAGGAAATAATTTAAAAACAAGAAAACCTTATTCTATTTCGTTTCATTAAATCTGTGAGGTAAATCTTGATACCAAAGATAAAGTAGATACATAAAACGGCTAATGGGTTGTCTCTCTTTCTGCTTTATAATGATGTTGTAGTTTTTTTCTTAATTATTGTAATGAACTAAGAATTACTCTTATTGCTCAATAATTTTGGGAAAAAAAATATTTTTTTTTAAACGACGGTAATTCTTTAATTGAATTACATTCCAAAGAATTTAGTACAGGAGTATGTGTACAATGACTAAAACACGTGATAAATTTATTGATGTATATGTCGTGTTATCTCAAGCCTCTAACAAATAAACTTAAATTGTTATTTTAAATGGTTACAAAAGACTGAAATAGCTAACTTGAGTGAGAAAATATCAAGAGGAAAGTAAATGTGCTACTATAAGTGGGACGGAGCATCGCATTAATGCTAGGGCTTAAGGATTGCAAACATTTTGTTGAAAATGATCCATAGCATTACTAACAGGAAATTGTTTCATGAGAATCGACATATAGAGCGATAGAGATTCAGAAATGTTGTGGGTTTCATAATCTTCAATCTCATTTGCTGCTTGTTGATACATTTGAAATTCAATACCAGATGAGATTTAAAATATATTGCTCAGATAACATACGATTTACTTTATCCCAAGATGCTCATCTTGAATATATGCATTTGTATTTAATCGTGCTTAAATTAATTTCTATTTAGTGAATTATATACTCTCTTATGTAATTCTGTATAAATCGTAAAAATTATAAACTAAATCTCTATAACAGGAAGTGAAGACTAATTCATTTAACATGTGACAGAAGAAAAAAATGTATATTTGTTTATAATGTCTTTCATATTGTTTATAATTAAGTTTTATATTATTAAAGTTTATAATTAATATTATTATTAAAGTTACTAGCCAACTATTTTATCCGTCTTTGCCGTTTCAATTCATAAGACATCTATTAACTCTCTGTTTTTATGAACATTTCAGAACGTTCCTGAGAAGAGAGTATCTTACACATTATACTTATACGTTATATAACTGTCAATGATACCAACATAAGGTATGATGCCAACATAAGGTATGATCCAACATATGACCAACATAATCAACAAAATCTGATCAATATTTACACATTTGTAACTTTTATTTAATACTCAATTTAAAGATTACTTATTATTGCTAGTATCGATTTGAAGCTGTGTTTCCTTATTCATGAAAATTCTAATTATGTTCAGATGAAACAACATTTCATTTTCAGGTAACGGTGAAATTGATGCACAAAAGTATTTTATTATTGTATGACTGGTTTATTTTGTAATATAATTGATTGATTGAGAATTGATTTGTAATATAAATTGTACTTTGATGTCTATATAATAACAACAACACGTGCGTGTGTGTATCCATTCATCTATATAGCGTGGTGAAAATATACAAACAGACTTTTAATAAAACTTGAAACGTAACGAATACGTTCCAAGAGATTTATTGTATAGATTGTTATTATTTTATTACGATCATATCAATGGATCAACGTTCATTAGTGAGGGTATCTTTTCCTCTCGGAGCTACACAGAATACAGATGTTGTTTTTGTATTTTTTTATAACAAATTTTATATTATTTTTAATGTAAATAAAGTTGTTATCTGTAGAATGGGCCTTTCAAAAACATTCGGTTTTCCAATATCAACTTAAAAATGTATGAAAACCTTTATATCAAAAATGACCGCTGAGTTTAAACCAATTTAGCAAAAGTAATTTTTTTAGAGGTACATTTTTATATATTTTTTTGATTATATTATTAATAGTATAAAAGTAACATGAAAATATATTCATAATTTATAAATTTGAATAATAAATTCAGTACTTTGTTATTACTGAGTACTTAATAATTAGTATGTTTACATACAATTAGGTTCTAACAATATTATACATAATATGGTCTTTTTTTGAGAATTATTTTAAAAACAAATTTCAACATTAAAAAGAGAAGCATCAATCGATTTGTATAACTCTTATAAAACCTTACCTCAGGTTTTACGAGTATGTTCTCATTTTGTGGACAGAAATGGAATGTCTAGATAACTAGTATTTATAATAAAGTGACCTAGCAGAGTACTTTATATTATTTTATAAAAGGTATTTGTATTAAATCCAGTATCTAACAGTGATCCCATTTCAATTTCCACATCCATATTATATAGGATATTTACTCCCAAAGTGTCAATACATTTTAAGACACCTATCAAATATAACATTACGATGAAAGGCAAAAATCATCTAAATCAATACTGCCGGAATTAAGATTTAAACGATATTATTGACAGTCATTAAAATTAAAATCAAGAGCATAGTGTATGTTCCTCGCGTCTCGTTCGATTTCGATTCGGTTGTATCGGGTTTTTATACCATTTCGTTATTTTTTTTTTCTTTTTTTTTGTCACAATTATTTTTACTCTGCCATAGAAAATTATGATTTTATAAAATGTATTTTATTACTCCTTACCTTTTAGTAAATATTAATATTGTTTGTTACAACAGAAATCTCCTAATTTATTACTTACGGCACTTTTTCCTTAGTTTTAACTTCATCAAAGATCAAGCAAGCGAACCTTTGATGAAAGTAACTTTGACTACTAAACTACACGAAACTGACGAAGCCGGATTTAAGCACTCATTGAACCGTATCTAATAATATAATCTATCATACATTTAGTTGTAAACAAGTATAATATTATTAAAATGAGTTATATAATTAAAAATATTTATTATCAAAACAAAATCAAAAAACTAAGTAATTTAAATTTGACACTACTATTTTTTAAAAAGGAATAATCCTTGATCAAATCAGTTATTTATAGGATTTTCTTCCTGGACAAATAATACATGTGTAAAAGTACTAGCACAGAGTCATTTTATGGTTGTTATATCTATCTATTGCACGCTGCTGACAGCACGCGGAGTATCCACAGGCCCTACACTTGAGAATGGATATCAGAGCCGCAATTTGTAATTCATTGAAAAATTATAATTATAGAAGAGATCGAATTATATAGTTATCACCTCAACCCGCTGTCCAATGGTATCTTTTATTTAGGCTTACATTTGTGCTATCACATTTCTTTAGTATATTTTAACTTTTAAGAAGAACGGTGAAACTTTTTTCGTGTTATAGAAAGATGCAGATAAATAGACAGAAAGATATATTTTTGCATATACTGATAGAAAAACAAAAAGAAGGAAATATTATATCATAACACGTGTTTATAACAAAATTTAGAGCGACAGTATTATATGTAAATGTTCTGGTGAATATCCAAACAAGAAGTTAAGGCAAATCTTTCTTCAAACTACTTTCTTTCAAATATCATAACATAAATTTAACACAGTAGTTAACACTCTTGAACAGTAATGATAAGTAATTTATAAATATTTTATGCTTATAAATTATATCTCCTTAATATGTAATAATTAATAGGCTTTATAATTATAATAAATTCTTTGTTATATAAAAAGTAATCCGAATGCTTTTATAGAATCTCGTATAAACAACTTAGCCTAATTAAATTGAGGTTCAAAGATCATCTCTTTGATCTCGAATAGTCAGAACCTTTTTATGCCTTTGTAACAATAAATAAGTAAAATTATCTCACGTTGCCTTCGAGATGTATCGCTGTTTTAAAATTTGAGATCAAAATTTCTTGAGAACAGAACATATTCTTATATTTGCTGGTAGTTCCATTCTACTTGATATGCAAATGCTGCAATAGTATATTTTATTTATTTTTAAAAAATTAAGAATTTTGAATTCTGAATAAGCTACTATTTAAGTGTATTTATGTATGCTATAATTTATGATGAGATTACAAACAAACATCTGATCTCATGATCATCTGATGGTGAGTGGTGTCCTCACCATGATTATCAGCAAATATTAAAACATGAAAAAGCGTTACTTAAGGAATGTGATTAAAAGAAAATATATACAGAAAGGAAAGAACATTTCGGCGCCGTACTGTCTCACTCCCTGTAAAAATGTAGCAATAATAACTAATTTAGGATGTTCCTCTATGAGAGCATGTTAGGTGGCTAGCTTGTATAAGGAGCTGAAGTCGAATAACTACAGCTAGTCTTACCACCTTACTCTTTATATACTATTCATATATAAAACTTGGAAATCATATGAAATGTCTCAAAGCTTTAAATACAGTCCAATTCATATCACGTATTTATAACATCGAACAAATGCTAAAGCTAAGTATGTATGGAAATGTTTAGAGTAATTCAAAACGTGAAAAGCCTAAGAATTATACTGATTCAAGTTCCTGTACCAGGTGATAGCGATAAAAAAGGAGTAAAAATGAATTGTCTATCCGACGGCGTCTATCTGAACGGAATAATCCCAAAAAATACTGGATTGATTCAAGAGATTGAGTTTTTGAAAATAATAATAACACATCAAGTTATATTTTATTTTTCGTGTTGCCAAGGAATCCATTTGAAAAAAAGGATTTTAAGCCCACTTAAATCCTAAACGTATATGTGGATAGTGTGATGATAATACTTATATTGTAGTTTTTTTGTGCATTTTGAAGGCCCTTAGCCTAATATTCCCAGTAAGCGAAGCAAAAGATAAGTTGTGATTCCTTGGCTCTATCAAATTCTACTTTCTCACTATGATTTGAATAATACTACATACTCTATCTAGAGAAGCAGGTTGAGCTTAAAGAATAAGTATATTCCGTAGGTGCTACACCAATTGTAAATCTCCTCCACTTGTAATTGCTCTCATTCTCCATTTTGTTATCAATCCATTTTTAGGGCAAAGTCTTATATTTTTTAGAATATCAGTATGTAACTGGTATGTAAATATTTAGATAATCTAGGAAAACTTCACTGTAAAGACTGCAAATCGATAAAATTGTAAATATTGATATATTTGTTGTTATTGCTTCACAATAAATTCATGATATGTTTATAGGTGATAACACTTTTGATATCCCACAGATAGTGTATTTCTTGTTTTTTTTTTTTCAATTATATTTTGAAATTTCAATCACAACAAAAATACAAAGAAAGATATTTAAATTTTGTATTCAAACAAATGTTACATAAAATATTAGTAACGGATTTATAAAGAGACATAATTAAAAAGAACATATTTATAAGTTTATCTCCAGAGGCCAAGAGTTACATTACTATAATTTAGATTATAATGGCTGCCGTAAATGTTTGTGGAATAGCTTCTAATTAACGTGTCTTCTTATAAAGGGGGCACGTTTGTGAACGAATAAAATAGATTATGACAATTTGAATATAAGTTTTTCGAAGTCTAATGTATTTCAGTATGTAAAATATATACTTTAATACACACAATTATCAGTTGTATTTTTAAAATATATATTTTTTCCATTCTTAAAACTTAACATAACCTTAATAATCTTTTAATTCAATATGTTTTACAATCATTCCTCAATCACATATTATGTCAACTATAATATAACAATATTACCATATGTACGTGCATTGTACTGTAAATAAATACAGGTAGGTAGGTAGGTAGGTAGTAAAAGTAGAATATTAAATAAACAAAAAAGATTTTGTCAAGATGCCTTATTATGTTCCTATCAGCTAAACAAACAGCATCACTTGGTTCGTGAACTTTAAGTTGTTTACAATAAGGCACCTTTTGATTTAATTATTCAAACTCCTGATATGACAAAATTAACCTTAACTGAAACATTTTTGTAACATGTGTTTTGTTTGATATCTGTCAGCTGTGATTGATAATCGATCTACTATCTGAGATTAAAGTCAATATTTAATTAATTTTTGCAAATTCTTTCCACAGATCGGTTATTGACATTGATCATATTGTATTGTGATATCAATCTTTAGTTTTTAATATGTATAATATGATATGTACCAAAATGAAACATCATTCGTCAGGTTAATAATGCCAACTACTTAAAATGACAAACAATGTTGATTTTATATGGAGCAAATTTTTATACCAATAATTAGAAGAATTGTTTTTTATTTTAGAAATGACGATATATTTTGAAAGTTCCATGTTTTTCTTATTTATTTAGTTGAATTTTAAATGGTTGACAGTAACTTTTAATAAAATTTTGTTATAAGTTTCCGAATTTATTCTAAAATTCTATTTCAAAGGCAGGCTAAAGTTTGTGTATATCAAAGGAAATGTATAAAATGGTTGTTAAATAAATATGAAAGTATTTCCAACTTTTAAGTTTTGCATTCTATTTAATATTAAAATAAGTTTATTTTTATTTCGAAACATATTATTTTTTATAAAATATTTATCTATTTATGATAACTCGATACAGAGAAATTTTGAGGTTAAGTTATATTTCCTGTTTTATTAGGAGTTGAGCTGGTGATTAGCAGCTCATATTTATATTAACTATATTCTCTTATCTTTTTAGAATTGCAAATATATTCTTCTTAGTCTATCATAGGTTTAAATAGCTATTAATTCCGAATATTCTATTTTTATAATAACATTTTGTTGTCGTTGTTGTTACAGATTCTAACAAAATGTTTTTCCTAAAAACTATATGTTGTAATAATATTATAACTTCCAGATATCCTTACTGCAAATAATATAATTTAAAACAAAACTAAATTTATTTTCATTAATACTAAAGTGAAGTCATTGTTCGTGTGGTAAATTGTGAGTTTCTTTAAATACATAAAAAGTATATATTTTAACTACATTCCATGCAGATATATAAATTAAAAAGTAGACGTGATCGAGAGGTCCGAGTGTAAAACATTCATTTATTTTCATTCATTTATACATACAACAATTTGTGAAGTCATTCCTATGATGCAAACATAGTTTACAACTGCATAGGATAAAGTTCCTTGACGCAAAAAGCTGTTATATAAGATTTCTTGAAATATACCACTTGTGAAATGGAATTGCAACTTCTTTATTACTTCCACTATGCAACTAACAAACGTACAAGTTCTCTTAACTTCCGATATAGGAAATTTTTAATATGGTATCGAGAGAATGTAATAGTATAGTAAACTACAGTCAATACATATATATAATTTAGTTAAATAAGAATAAAATTAAACGCACATACATACATACATACATATATACATACATACATACGTATCTGCATATTATATGAATATATTACAAAATATTTTGACTTTTATCACTATATATTTACCATTTAAATCGCAGTGCAGCCTATGAATATTAAACTATTTATAAATGAATCAGAACGTCAGTTTTGTTCAGTTTTTATCATTTCCTTTTTTGGAAACTGCACCCAAAACTACTCTTTAAATATAAATCTCTTTGGTTTATATATATGCAAGTGTTCATCCGCCTGCAATGCGGTCCTTCACAATACTGAATAAATATGACTTTTTATTTAACAATTATATATTATTTACAAAATAATATTATTCTTATGATCGTTAATATTTAAATTATCGTAATAATATTATAATATCATTTCAATCGTTTATAACACATTAAATCATTATAGGATACTTGTGCAGCTATGAATGGTTGTTGAAGTACACATATATTTTTTAATTTTATGAAGTTATGTCTTTCACGAGCAGAGGATTGTTGAGGTGGTGGTAACTATCTGTAGTCATCAAACATCTCGTATGGCTAACCTGAACTAGTATCCTTCTTACAAGTCGGCATAAAAACTCTATTACTTTTACTATTAACGAACGACGAATTCCCAAAGCTTGTCCTAGAGTTCAGAATTTCTTCCCTTTCATTTTTCATTACAGCGTACTCCATCAGTCTTACCGACCTCTGTGGTCGTACATTGGACGAGCCAGCCCGCAAAAATAAAACAAATATTTAATGGAGTATAATTGTAAAAATAAATTCAAATACTGACTGACTGAAAGACTGAAAGAGGAAATAGGATGTAGAATACTTTTAAAGTATGTTTCTAATATTCAAAATGAGATTAGGGTCTTCTCCCATACTTTTTTAGTCCTGAACTTTGATGGAATTTTAATGAACTTTGAACTGAATAATCGAATCGAAATGAAATAACAACATATCCGATTATTTATACATAAACGAAGGTATCCACTTATCATCCGTGATTGTCGTCCATCTATTTGGTTGGCGCGTTTTCTGAAAAATATTCTCAAAATGTACAAGAATTCCAGACATTAAATGTAACTTGAATGATGTTTAATATGATGAACCTTAGAGGCTCTTGACCCTGCACAACACTGCAGACAAGACGAGGTTAAATAATACATAGTGCTTAATAATACTGCGATTAATATATTCTTTTAAATAGTTTTTGTTAGTACATATTACAATTTATAACATCAGCTACTTAGTGATTTGTGAAACAATTATCGTATGAATTGATATTGTTTGAAGTACATTATAAATAATTGTAATTAATCAAGACGTTGCTGCATTAATATATTATAACAAATCAAAATTTAAATTAAACAGTAGATTTAAAAATATATATGTTAGACAGTCAAATAGTCGGCAGTATTAAATTATCTGAGTAATTAATTAATGACGCTATAAAAATATTATCAATAAAATGTTATTAGAGTGAGACATATTGTAAGAGGTACTATAGCAGTATAAATAATATATTGAAAAACATTACATTGAACTAAATTTACACAGTTGCTTTACAAGTTATACAAAATTAATGCTTTAATTTTAAAAATATGAAATTACTATGATAATAATTAATAAAAGAATAATAAAGATATAAACTGTAAACGATATGATAAAAACAACAAAGACCTAAAATTACAAAACCCATTGAGTTCATGATACACGCACGAACAGATGCTTTGGGTTACCGCGAGACAATTTCCTGTTAGTAATTTTATGGTCCGTATCTCAAGAGGTCTTTCCAATCCTTAAAACTATTTTTGACACGTCCGATTACTTTCAATACAAGTCTTGTAGATATTTATAGGTAATTTTATTTACAAATTTTGGTAAGTTTAGCTGAATTTTTTTTAGCCTATTAGTTCCATCTAATATAAGCAATATTACTTACTAAAACCTTATTATTATACAAGTTTATATTATATATGTTTTTATATTTCGTTCCTCAATAATGAAATGAATAGGTGTTTAAATTTAAGCGTTAAAGTAATTTTTAAGACTGAACTTTTGGTAACATTTTTTGTTTATTATGGAGTAAGCCGTCATAAGCCATGTATATTACGAACCCCAAAACCCTTAATGGAGTTTGAAACATCAGGCTTCAGTGAATTGGAATTTAAAGGTCAGAGAGTATCCGACATGACTTACAGAGAAGTTCAACGCTACTGCATACGTCAGTAACAATTCTTGAACAATGTACGTTTATGTTATTACAGTAAATGTAGATACATTTTTTTATACATAGAAATATTATATTTTAATACTATATACAAAGCATATTTTCTGCATAAGTTATAAGAAAGTGTATTCGAAAGTAGATTATAATTGCTCTGGACAAAATACAATTAAATTAATTGTGAAACAAATCTTTGTTGTATAGAATCGATTAAAAACTATGGTTAAAATATTATTTATATGAATTATTTTTATCAAGCTTATTGATAAACAACTCTCCAAAATTTTATTGATAAATGATTCTCCAAAATCTCAAAACGAATCAGCATTTGGGCGAAAGTATAAGATTTATAACATTTTCACTTTTCAAGTGTGTATTGCTGATGAGTCAAGAGTAGTCAGGTCTTTATTATTGAGAACGTGTTTTAACTCGACGCTCATTACAGATGTGGAATGAAAATGTTTTATGACTTTATTGTTGTCTGTTTTCCCTAATTACAGAAATCGCGCTTTGTTAGATGTCTTTATATCTAATATTTAAAGGATAATAGTTTCATATGAATTATACATAATTTCAATTTAAATTACAGGCTACGGCTATAGGAGGTGACCTAACCGTAAATAATATAATTATTACATATTCTTAGTGTGCTTTCAAGGGTTTGTGGTGGTTTTGCATATATTTGAGAAATTACACGAAATGAATAACTTAGTGGTAAGATAGACTATTTATGTACCAATAAAAATCTCAAATACAAAAAAAACAGAAAACAATGTAGTACAAAGGATTACTTATCTCTTTTAGAGATCTCTCCCAGTTACCTTTTGGTGTGAGACAGGGTGTTCAAGACAGTGCGGTACACTTAAACTAAATACAAATAAAAGAGAACAAAGAACTGATATTGAAAATAGATAAATCTTTTAAGAGCTATTTAACAAATTATTCTTATTTGTATAATATAAAATACCTAGACATATACATACTTATATACACATATATACACAAACACAAACACACACACACACATATATATATATATATATATATATATATATACATTTGTAGAAAATATAAAATTAATAAAAATAAAAAGAAATACTAGTTTGTAGTACTATTATCCCTAAAAGTCGGATTATTTCTAATGATCTGGTAGACTGTATATTTTCATATAAGTCTCATAAATAAATTTGTTTTTATAAATGAAATTTAAAAGTTGTGGTAGATTTAATATACCTTTATGATTATTGTCAATAAAGAGAATAATCTGTATAATAATAGTTTTGTTTCATTTTTTTGCGGCTTAGGGTTGAACTGCAGACATTTCAAGTGAAAAATTATTACTAGCTTGAATTTGTTTTTAAAACACTCATCTATTTTAACTTAATAGCTGTTTTGATCTGTTATTCAAACTAGTCGTTCTGGGAACAATAGACCTTAGTACGTTAGGGAATGAGATAATTAGTTGGGAAATTATTTATAGTGGATTTCACGAGGTGCAGTGGTTACGATATTTCACCCTTGAACCAAGTATGAGCGCCACCCCAGTAACCTCCGTACACTGGACCTAAAACAAAACAAAAAAAAGAATACTTATACGAAATTTTGCCGCCATTTTGGATTTTGAAATAACAAAAAAACACCTTAGATTTCGGCAAACAATACTAAGACGAAATTTCAGCCCGCTAGCTGCCACAAAGTCCGTTTTTGTGTACGGATCAGAAATCCGCCATTTCAAATTTTTTAGCCCAAGCAAAAAAACGGCTCGACATAAAAATTTTAATAATTCAAAGAACACACCTAACAATTTTCGTGATGATAGGATGAAAAATACGCCGGCTAAGCCGGAACAAACACGCTGAGATACATACGGAAAAATATCAGAACGGGCCTATCAAGTGGACACGTAGTCCTTAAATTAAATAAGAATGATAAACTTGCGGTTGCTTTTATTTGCTTTCAACTTATCATTTGTCAGTACTTGCTATTGTGACAGAGTATAACTATCAGCCATTGTGGCTCCAAACCATTCTTATCTCTTCCAACGACCGCGTCACTTTATAGACGGTACTCGGTGTATGAACTTAATTACGACAGGCACTACGGGAGAACATTTGGCTCTTAAAAGTGAAATAAATGTAATGAAAATTCAATAAATGTGTATAAATTTTCATTAATGAATTATATCCATATATAAAATAATAATTATAATTAATCTGAAGGAATTTAAATATTTCTGACATTTATGTTGCCGACTTAGAATCTCCAAGATTTATTTCTTGAAATAATATATAATTTTTATTTATTTTTAGTATGTTCCAAAATAAATTGTGAAATATATTTTATGACCTAGTTATAACATATAAATTTGTGTGAAGAAAAAATACCAAGAAATAAGTTACGTCACTAAGCCTTTAATCCAATATAAAGTCAAAAGGGCTTTTTTTGGTAATATCCTTTATGAGAAACAAAATAAAAGAAACAGTAGTATCCCAGTATCCACTTAAAAGTAACACAGATTAATTTCGTAGCTTAAATCAGTAAAAAACATAAGTAAATAATACAATTATTTGTCGTTTTTTCGAGCGCTAGCTTAGTTTTGTAACTAAAAACATTAACTAGATATCCAATAATCCGAGTTGTTGATTACCTTATTTTTATTGGAGTTACGAAAAAAATCTTTGGTTATTTTAAGAAAGGATAAAATAAGTAAGAATAATATAATAAAGTATTATATAGTGTAGATTTATATTTTATAATATATTGGATGCACACGAAGGACGTGTTTGATAGTGACGCCCAATATTACTTATTACGTTTTGCGTAATTGAGTTTTATGATACGCAATTATAAAGATAGTTCCAATCTGTTAAGTATCATATATATCGTTTCATGAAAAGTGATATATGAAATGTGAACATATGTTGCTTTTTACTTTGCTATTTTATTTTAATAACGCTTGAAAACCAGAATCGTAAAGCATTTAAGAGGGCATGTACTTATATATACGGACACCATCTTGTTACCGAAGCTGGCTCTGACGTTTTATTTTTTTTTCAGCTTACGATAACCACGATACACGGTTCTTCTGCTACAGAACAGAAATGGTGATCCTCCGTGAATGAGGCCGTCGCTTGCTCACTTTTCTGGAAGGAAGCCGCGAGTGGCCGCCACGAGATCCAAATATAATCTTGACCTGTGAATCTATACAATCACATACGAGGGTCAAACTGAAAGTTCTTAGAAAATCAAAAACTAAGCATTCTAGCAAGTTATTAGTTTTATTGTAACTTTTCAAAATAGCTTCCATTTACATCAATACATCGCTGCATTCGATGGAACCATTGAGAAAAGCACCTTGCCCACTCGGCCTTAGGGGTCTCTTCGACGGCGTTTTGAAACGCAGCCACTGCTTCTTCGGCGTCTATAAAACGTTTTCCTCGAAGTTTTTCTTTTATTTTCGGAAATAAATAAAAATCGCAGGGTGCGAGGTCGGGGCTATACGGCGGGTGACCCAGTAATTCCACGTCTGAGGTCACCAAATAGTCGATCGTTTGCCTGGCGGTGTGCGACGAGGCATTGTCATGATGAAGGAGGATCCTGCTGCGAGGTCGTTTCTCTCGAACTTTTTCCAAGACAAGTGGCAAACAATTGTTAGTATACCACTCTGCATTAACCGTTTTCTGATCCTCTAAGACTACTGTCGCGTAATGACCTGTCTTTCCGAAGAACGAGGCCACCATCTTTTTTCCAACACTTCGACCTCTCTTCACTTTAGTTGGTAACTCTTCGGAAGGAAACACCCACTGAGCAGACTGTCTTTTGGTTTCCGGATCATAACAGTAAATCCAGCTTTCGTCACCCGTTAGTATGTCGAACACAGAATTTGAGTCACCTCCGTTAAATTTTTGGATCATTTCTCGGCACCAATCAACACGGCGGAGTTTTTGAGCCTCGGTCAAATTATGCGGTATCCATCGGGCATAAAGCTTCCTGACCGCTAAATGTTCATGGAGGATTTTGTGCACTTGACTCATACCTATGCCTAGACTTGTCCGAATCTGCTGATAGGTCACTCTTTTGTCAGTCTCTATCATACGCCGCACAACACTGATATTATCTTCAGTCGTCGCTGTAGAAGGCCGTCCCTCATGCAAATCATTGGTGAGATTAGTTCGACCACGTTTGAATTCATTAAACCAGTTGTAAACTGTGGCACGAGATGGGGCTTCATCGTGAAAAGCCAATCGAAGTCTATCATAACTTTCTTGTTGACTTAAATGACATCGAAAGTCATAAAAAATCATTGCACGAAAATTTTCTCGGCTTAAATTCATTCTGACGTGCACAGACAATTTTGAATTTGCCGCCAAATCGTAAAACAAATGACAAATGAATGAAATGTACACTCAATAATATTGGTAAAGAGTTCTATTTTCAAAATTTAAACTATTTTTTTTAAAATAATGCTTTTAAGTGGCCAGTTCTAAAAACTTTCAGTTTGGCCCTCGTAATGGACCATTATATTTAACGGTAACCGTAACAGTATTTAATTTTAATTACTATTAATGGAAGTTTTTGCATTTTCTTAATCATTAAGCAAGAGATTGATAAATTAATGTACTTAAACTATTACGTATGATTATGAATTTTATACACATTCAAAACACATTTTTATTGACATTTTTTACTATTCAGATCAAATATAATTCATATAACGAAGTGTTTGTTTGTTATATAAATTTCTATAAGTAACTTTCAAGTCAATTAAAATACTCAATTGAAAAACGTGCATGTGATAATCCTAAAAGAAAACAATGGGATCGCCGATATCCTCACAGCGCTGCATCAGCGTTGGAATGATGAGATTCCTCACAGGGATGCTCCTCATTGTCATTACTTATCGTAAGTTATTATCATCTATTACGAGTATTTGCATATCTGCCTCAGTAAGTTGCCAAGCTACTGCAGTTTTATATTATAATATTGTTAATTTATAATATTTTAATTTTGAAAATTGTATTTGTATTTTTTATAGATCTAGGTTAAACTATTTTTTATACCTTTTTATATATGAGGAAAACTATGGAAAAACTGAAAATATCTTTAATAAGCAGAAACTAGCATAATATTATTTTTCATGAATAACCTGTTATATGAAGCAGGTAAAACAACATGACGTGTATGTACGTGGAACGTGACTTTACATAATAAATATTAAGAATTTTAATATGAATAAAAAAAAACTAAGCAATATAACTTATATTACAAAGTTTTGCTGCATAAGTTGAAAATATAACGGCGTTAAAGTGTTATAAAAATACGATATGAACACAATTTAATATGTGATTTTATGCGAACTTATCCGTGAAGTTATTTTGACTACTTATTTCAATGGAATTTGCTAACATAAACTTAGATTTCAGCGATGCTATATGTATATAATTGTGAGTAGGTTGAATGACTTACAATTAAATGCATCAAAGTATTACAAAATTTAAATAGGTGTTATAAAAAAAAATATGAAGTCAAGAACGAGCAGTTGATAATTTATCTTATGCCTTTTATTCAGTGTCGTAATTTAGAAAAAGTTAAATTAGTATTCTATATGAAACGTGTTTCGTGACTTCATGATGTCTTATCAATTAATATAAATCAACACTGTTATCTATTGTCCTTATTGTAAAACAAATCAAAAACAATTTGTAATAATTTAATTTAACTTTAATCAGACATAATATTCATTGAATGGAACTGTGTTTGAACTCTCTATTGAATTATGAGTTATGTTACCGCGTGTGGTCACGCATCTACACTACAGAGGGCCACCTTCTAGATTAATATTACAGTTTTGTTATGAAAATCGTGTTAAACGTTGAAGAAAACGTAGTTGGCCAATAGGACGATAATATATATTATGTACATTTGCCCGACTTTACTCACGTCAATTAAACCAGTACATTTGACAAGTTTTGAAACCATGTGTAAATTATATACAACGATCTCTACAATTTAATAAATCATTATACAATTACTAGGCAACTTATTAACGCCTAAAGATCATCTATGATTTGGATATTTTCAACAGTTATTTAACGAAATACATAAAAAAATCTTCAATTTAAACTTTCAAAATGTTTACATGCTTAAAAAATTTAATGACAGTCATTTATTAATCATTTAATGTATAATATATTATCGTCAAACTATGACCATTTCAACAATATTTTAATAATTTTATAGTACTAGCTTATGGAGGATCCTTTTTAAAAAATGTAACCTGTTTTAAACATGAAAATCGATATTACGATCAGTCTTTACTGGTAAGCGAACCTTATATACAAGTATACTGGAATACAGCTAGGAGAATAACGGGTATGAAGATTACCAAACATAGAACAGTATGTCATGTAGACGTATTAAATACAAACAAACAACACAAAGTCAATTTCGTCGACTTATTTTGCTATTTTTCTATTAACAAAGCAAACAGTATCAATGTACCGTGTTTAGAATCAGTTTGTGTTGGAGCATTGAACCTGATGAAATGAGTTTTATACGAATATTTTTCAACTAGTTGTTTAAATGAAACAAGCTTAAACTGAAGCTAAAAGTTAAATGGAACATCTTAAGACCCAAAAAAATAACCAACAATTTGGTTTGACTGATTTTATAGTTGATATAATTAGTAAGTTAGTACAATCAATACAGTGCAGTATCGAGTGAAATGTTAAACAAATATCAATTTGAGACGGTGAATAAAAGTGACTTATTTTCAGGACTGCTTCAAAAATGTTCTTTCCTATGATTATTTTAAGAACTTACATTTAGTTTAAAAAAAAAAATAGTTTATTTATATTTTATATATTTCTTTACAATATTCAATATCACCATAATATCAGTGAATATTATTATTTGATTTTAAATTAAAATGCACAAATATTTATAACACCCATGTTTGAACGATTTATTATTACTAATAGCAAGTATTATATAATCACATAATTGGATTACTTTATTTACTTTACTTTAATTTATTACTATACATATATAATTGATTATTTTACTTTAATTTCTTAGTGTTTTGTTGGCACTAGAGTGTAATTAACGTAAAGCTAGACTTTGTTCTCTTCCTACGTTGAGAGAAGATCCCTTAGTATTGAATTTTAAATTATCTCATTAATATGTCGAACATAAAACCTTTTGATTAACACTAAACCTACCGACAATTCTTGTGTATCTGTTCCTACCACACGCGGTCGAATTGACCGGTAATTAAAAATTATTTTATTATATAACACAGGTAACAGGTAACACAATGGTAACAGGTAACACAACACAACTAAAAGTAAAGAGTGAAGACAATATTATATGCATATTCTAAGAATTGTCATGTAGTTTGATAAAGAAAGATATTATAACCTTTAAAAATGTGTAAGTTTTATAAAAGTATAAGAACGGTCAATTTGACCGGTACTTGGTAGGTTTAGTGTTAAGGCAATATGAAATCGTAAGTTTATATATATATTTTTTTTTTAATACACTGAAAGTTACACTGTATAATTGTGTTTAAAGCATAATTATTTTGGTATTATCATAATTGCCAATATTTGCATTTTATATTTCCATTTGAACGCAAGTTTAAATCGGAACATCACAAACAGTTTAATATTACTATGATAATGACATGCTATGATGTCATTGGAGTGTTATTTTTACGCTCCATAGAAATATATTAACTACGATACATAGAAATATATAACACGAAAGAAGTAAGTCTGTGTACTATTTGAGCAATATATTTTAAATGAATTGAATTTTCAAATGTATCGATCAGAAGCAGAAGAGATTGAAGATAAAACCAATAACATATCAGAGACCTCGTTACTCTGTATGTCGGTTCTTGTGAACCAATTTCCTTTTAGTAATATTTATAAACCCTTTCCACTAAAGTATTTCCAATCCTTAAAGCCTTAAAGCTTAGCTAAGCGATACTCCGACCCACTTATGATATATATTTATTTTCCACACGATATTGTGTAAATCACTTTTCAGATATAAACCAATTGCAATCTCTTATGCAAGTTGTCAAAGTGCATTTTAAGTGTTGTTTCATATTATATCATTTATATCATATAATACGAGATGGTATGTCACGTAATTTGTGAGCAATTATTAAATCTTAAAGAAAACAAATTTAAACATCCATCTTTAATCATCTGGCAGTTGTATCTGTGAATAATGTCACACAATGATAAATGATAAATTTATCTATTTCAATAAATTTATCAAATATTTTGTTTCCAATTTATTCTTATGCTAAATTCGTCGTGGTGTAATTTATATAATGATTTTTGGTTTAATAAATATAAAAACAATTATATTTATTTATCGGAATATGTAGTTATGGTCAGTACAGTGAGTAATTATTATAATTCATTCTGCTAAGAGGAAGGGTTAGGGAAAAGGTATGAGACTGTGGTTAATAAATACAACTTCTAACAAACCCGATTATATATTAGGAGTTTAAAATATGATACCTAAGTAATTTTCCAATAAACAATGTTACTGTTTTAAATGTTCTATATTGCATATATTTAACATATACAAAATATAATATGTCCACCGAGATTGTATAGTTTTATAGAAAAAGGATAAATATCTTCTCTACCTCTCTGTAGACATTCAAAGCGGTCATTATAAGATTCTTGTAACTGGTTCGAGTCCTCGGGGAACTTACAAGAGATCGTTTGGCGTTTAAGATGTATTGTAATTTGTGGTTTATTTTTAAATCATATTATATTATCCTATAGATACATAGATAAATTCTCTCCTACTACCTATAGTATATTCAGTTTATATTTGTAGATATAATGTTCGGCCCGTTATTTTAATTTCAATATTAACTATATACATATAGTCAAAATAAGTTAACCTGAGACAATAAATGTAGACAGTGTTCTTAATCGTATAAGAGATAATTTTTCATATATATATAGAAGACAATTAATTCATTTATTATAAAATACACATGTAACAAAATAACAAAATAAATATATTTATTTTTAATAACGCACTTCCTTCCGTGTCAGTGATTCCTTTCTTCATTAATGTTATTTTATACAGGAGCGTTTGAACTGAAAGTAAAACATATCTTATATAAAGCACTGAAACTTATATTAACAGTTAAATTCAATTAAATAAAAATATACAAACCTTAAAACCAAAATAATAATTATTTTAAACACACACGATATACTGCCATTCATTTCACAAATCTTATTTACAATATTAATTAATAAAATTAATTATTACAGGATCACTTATAATAATTCTTACCTAAATGTCAGTTGAAGTTGCCTTATTAATTTCGTCCTTCAGAAGACCTTTTTTATTCTCAACAAGGAACTTCAACATCACAGTGAATGCAAGCCATTAATGATACATAAAAAAACCATTTTTTTGGACCTAAATATAATAAAATATTAAGTTAAAAGTGTAGGTAGAACCTTATAAAGTAAACTGGGGATAAAATTTTTACTTTCATTAATTAAACCAAAGAACTCCCTAACAACGAACAACTCCAATTATTTTTTACAAAAACCTAAAACTTATTCCTATTACAAGTAAAATAATATTCTTAAAAGATTTTATATTAATTTTAAGAAATATTAAATGTATAATATTTCTTTAACAAAACGTGTCCATGTTCCTGGTTATTTAAAAAGAATTCACAAAAAATATAAAATATGGATAACATGTTTATTAAAACAACTAGCTGATTCCGCCCGTTTCACTGGGCACATTATTAATTTGGATGTGAACCTAGGTGCTATGGTAACTGTTGTCATAGTATCCGTTGTTATCGTAGCCGTTGCTATGGTAACTGCTTTAAGTGTATAGCTCTTACAGGTTTTTAAACTTTGTAAAATTCAAAAAAGTTAAAATCAGTTTAGATAGAAATTCCGTAATTTCCGTTCTTAGTGGACGTCTACTTTACAAAAGAAGTAACTATGTAAAATTTTAAGTTAATCGGACATATCGTTTCGGAGATTTCGTGACGAGTCAGTGAGTCTTAAATCGCTTATCTATATATATAGATTACAATTTCCATATCGGCTGGTAATTAAAATAATTCAAATAAATTAAAATAATTCAAATCGAACGTTGAACGTTTTAAGTAAAACATTATTCACTATAATGGAAGCATCTTATGAAATACTCTATTATTTAAAGTTAAAAGATGCTCGTTCGCTTCGAGTATAATTATTCTTGAATGTTATTGCAATGTCAATACTTTTATTTATAAATGCAATCTTGCTTAGTATTCTTCTTGAATAACTGAGTGACTTGTATAAAGAAGCTTTGATAAATTATAAATAAAATATAATTTACAATACTTTCTTCGGTAATTTCCATCAGATAATAGTTAATTTAAGCCTAACGTCTTCTAAAATTCTTAAAACTGAAAATAAAAAAAAAAAACTGAATTTTACTAAAGAAGTAGTCAGAAATAATAACATTTATATATAAAAAAGTTATAAGCTTTTAAACCTGAGTATTTTTAAATTTTTTTCATTCGTGTTTAAATATGACGTACCAAAGTATGCTTTTGTAAATACCATCTGATCAAATTTGAGCCGGACTGGTTAATTTAAACTGCGCTAGTAAACCGAATCAGTGATTTTTTTTTATTTAGATTGGTACAATCTCGTTTGACATTTATGCGAAGTTTGAGCGGGATACATTCATTAGTCTGGATTTGGCAGCCATTAATTTATGACGTGAAAAGTTTGTCTGGCGATTTTTACTAATGAAAAAAAAATTGAACAACGAGTTTGCTTGAAATGTTGCGTTTCCAATAGAATTACGGCTACAGACTCATTGAAAATGTTGCAAAAGTTCTTTGGGGAGTCTACTCTATCGAGAACGCAAGTATTTGAGTGGCATAAAGCATTTAGTGAGGGGCGCGAGGTCGTTGAAAACTTGCCTCATGCGAGTCGTCCATCTACCTCTGTTAACAACGATAACACCGAAAAAGTAAAGAGAATTGTGCTCGAAAATCGTCGTATTGGCATTAGAGAGATAGCAGAGGCTCTTAACATCTCTTATGGATGGACTCAACACATTATGCCAGACTCGTAACGAAGGAACTGAATTTTTTGCAAAAACAACGTCGAGTAGATGTTGCAAAAAAAATGCTTAGCAACGTAGCTGAAGACCCTACATTCATCAAACGCATTATTACTGGTGACGAGACGTGGGTTTATGAATATGACGTCGAAACTGCCCAACAATAGCGAATGGCGTGCCAAAAATGAGCCAAAACCGAAAAAACCATGTCAAAGTCGGTCGAAAATCAAGGTGATGCTGATCGTTTTCTTCGATTACTATGGTGTGGTTCACCATGAATTTGTTCCAGAGGGTCAAACGATTAATAAGGAATACTACTTGGCCGTTTTGAGGCGTCTACGTGAAGCGATTCGTCGTAAACGGTCGGATTTGTGGGCAGACAATTTATGGATTTTTCACCTCGGTAATGCGCCGTCACATTCCAGCCTGATTGTGACTGAATTTTTGGCCAAACACCAAACAAATGTCATCGCTCAGCCACCGTACTCACCAGATTTGGCTCCCTGCGATTTTTTCCTGTTTCCGAAACTTAAATATCCACTCCGGGGAACACGCCATGAATCAATTGAGGCCATAAAAAGAAATTCGCTGAAGGAACTAAAGGCCATGGCAGCCGAGGCCTATAAAAAGTGTATGGAAAATTGGATTAACCGTTGGCATGCTTGTATTGGCTCAAAAGGAGCATATTTTGAAGGCGATAATAAAGATTCGTATTAAAATGCGTAAAAATGTTGTTTTTTTCAACCAGTCCGGGTCAAATTTGATCAGATGGTACATACATATATTTTAAGCCCTGAAAACGATGTTAAATTCCTTTTCATAGGATTTATTACTTACAAAAGGGAACGTCCACGTCTACACTTCATCTTTAACAGCAGTGTAGTACAACTTATTTTAGAAACAGTTTTCGTGAAGTTAAGTAAGGGCAATGGAAAGTAATGAAATATATTATTGAATTATTTATTTCTTCTTTCTCTTCCTTATATATACAAAAGCATATTCATTGTCTATCCATGCCAGTAAGTCAACTGTAAGTCAGTGATTACGCAGAAAACTCTTCAACAACACACATAATCACAGATTATATAAGTTAATTATAGGAATATAATAATTCTTTCCAAACAAACGCTGTATCAAAACAAAACAAAACAAACATTTTTACAGCAATAAATTGAACCTTTCAGGAGTGTTAATTTTGTTAACATTAATAATTGTTGTTATATCTGGGGTTTGGTTATTAACATATAAATGCTTTGATCGCCATCCAAATTGAATAAATAGACAATAACTTTTTAAATTTATTGTATTAACTTAAAGGTATATTATAGGTTGGAGAAATTTTTGTCTTCTCTTCTCTAATCTATTGTAATTGCAATTTTCTAATACAACCTTTTTAAATAGTTAATTTTTGCAATTTAGTAGCTTTTCCATCGGTGATATAAAAAAGTTATGTCGCTGTTATTAAATTATACATATATGTATATGAGTATGTATATATGGGATTGCATTTTAGAAAATAATATACTGGGATAAATTAAACGTGTTTAAATTTTGTATTTGTAGTCAATTAGCTATTTAATATTTCAAGATTTACTATAATATATTCTTGTTGTTACGACTATCACGTCCCAAGTGGTATTATCCCTAAAAGACTATATTGAGACTAATTAAGGTATGCAGTGGGCTTATATATGACTTACAACTAATTTCACATACCACAGTTTGGATGCGGGTTGTATAAAGTTGCTAAGTGTTTTAGGAAAGTCCAAAGTTTTTAACACGTCCACTTGTAAATGCTGTAAATAATTTACTATTTATGGAGGGTTTTCTTTGAATCTTATAATTTTCTATTACAAACATAATATTAGATTAAGAGAACCAATGTTTCTCATAAAAAGATATGTTTATCTTTTTTTGAATTAGATCTCAGGAAGGAAGATGAAATTAAACGTCAAGTGAGGAAAGATGCAGGGTCGTATTATTATAAGACCTCAGGAATTCTTTAAAATTTAAAGGTCCTTAAGTATTAGTATGAATATTGAACGAGAAGAATGGAATGCAAGTAGAATTTGTGACGATGAGAGTGTTGTAGTGAATGAGTGAAGAATTTATATATATATATATATGTATATATATATTTCCTCAAAAATCCCACATAAATCCAAAATTATGGCAATCCGGTACTAAATTAATGAATAATGTAGCTTATACGTTTATATTATATACAAACAAATAACAATTGTATAATGCAATTGTTCATCTTCTTGCTGTTAAGCAATTAAATATAATGACAGCGTCAACAGGCAATTTAATTATAGCTTTGTTTCCACTAACCAATATATCTAATGATTGAATCTTAATGACTCCTATGTAGGAAAGGCTTACTTTGATTACATTTACCTACATCCCCTTGGATCTTTAATCTCAAAATAAATTACGTCCAGAATGTCGAACTACTAAGATTAGACCGTAAGTAATTAAAGTTAAAAGCCATTTTTTTCCGAGTGCTTTTATATAAAATATAGTGAATTAGCGCAGGAACATATATATCTAGTTTTATATTATTATTAAAAAAAGGTGAATAACATTTAGTAACAATGTATTTAATTGAATGGAACATGTTTCTCACTTTCTTGTTTGCATTTAATATTGAATTATATACATAAAATGTTACTTTATTGCCAACATTCTACAATTAATTGAAGGATTTGCGATGTCAACAGGATGAACCTTTTTTGTGATATGTTTATATTAAAAACAACAAAAATAAATTAAAGATGGCAACATGCTTTATTTAAAGGTTTTTTGTTAGTAAATAATATATATTTTTTTTAATGTAAAGATCTCATCAAAGTTGAAACCCAATTCCTAAACACAATATAATTAACTCACAAATAATACATTTATTGATAAAATCTTTATTGGCTTCTAATTAGTAGGTTTGCCTTCACATTTCCTGTAACAAAAGATGACAAAATTGGTAAGAGCAATATCTTTCAGGAAGTAATTAAGTGAAGGAAAATACAAATACGTGACGTGTGTTAGTAAAGAGAAGAATAAGAAAAATAGGTATAAAGATGGCCGAATATATACCTTATATTATAAGTTGTGAAGGCGCTCAAACAAATACTAATGTACACAGCACCAATGCATTATGGTATATTTTAAATTTCAGCAATAACAAACATGCAGAGATTCCCTTTGATATTAAATGGTGTTCCGCTTATGAATCTACACACGTAAGTACATTCGTTGTCCCTTTTGAGGTATTTGTAATAACGATAGAAACAAGGACACTGGAGGAGAAAAAGATACTTAATGTGCCGTTCTCTCACCCAAAATACAGAACGCACACTTCTAATTAATTTTATGTAATACTTGCGTAAGGATAACTTTGCACAACATTGGGTTTCTTATTAGTTCAAGTTCAGGATTTATAAATTTTTATATTAAAGGTGTTCTGAAATAATAATTATTTGAATACAATTCATACATTTAATTGTTAATAGAACTGGAGTGGATGAGTGGTAGATAACACAGACTTATTTTGGAAGAATAAAAAAAAAGTTAAATGAGCTTCACTTTGCAATTTATTTAATTATTCCAAATGGTTTTATATGAGGATTATCAAAATGCAATTAGCTCGTGTTTTTTACGTTTCGAAGAGTGAAATCCAGTTATATTAATAATGTCAATAAAAACTTTATATTAATAAAAAATAAATAAATAGGGTTTGATACTCTAAATAATAATAGTTAGATAATTAATTACAGTCTACGTTGGTATTAAATTATTTTATTTTCCTTCTTTAAATTATTTGATTTTATAAACCAATATTGTTTGCAATAGTTGCTTACCTTTGCGTTGGTTCTTGAAAACTATTTATTTTGTATTCATTATTATACTTTATACTTTTTCGTGACTGTGATAGGAGCTTTGAACTTATATTGTACTTCGTAATTATCTGTCTACCATGTTATGTTGTTTAATAATTTTTAATAAATAATACTGCCTTCGTTTTCATTAAATACTTTAAATATATTCTATCAGTTTTCTATATCACAGTCAAAGAAGTATTGAAAATATCTTGGTTTTCCCTTAATATAACCGTATAGTACCAAATATTCGATTTGTGTATACAGTATTCCATATATATATATATATATATATATATATATATATATATATATATATATATATATATATATATATATATATATATATATATAAAACTTGTTACAAAAAAAAATAAAAGAATTATAAAGCCTTTCAATCATACACTTACTAGAGACCCCATCACGTGTGTTCAAAGTGGTTACGGGAAACCAACATTGATTTTGTGTTATCTGAATATGACGTCACAATGAATACAAAAAAGAGTGAAATAAATGTTATATAATAAAATAAATTATTTACTATGTAGTCGACGAAATTCAAATTATTGTTTGTCTCAAATTATATTTGATATAAAAATATTAGTTAATAATAACTGTAACAAAGGATACTGATGATTCTCATTACCACTAGATTGCTTTCAAGAGGAAGAACATTATCAAATACAAAATATTCGTTAAATTATCATAAAATTTGTCAGTTTATATTTTTTTACTCTATAAATAGAAAATTGTTTAATTTTTCTTGCATGTGTCGTCATAAACTCAATTTTTGTTGGTATCAGCGTATTTTGTTATGGCGTCTCTAGTACGTGTTTACTTGAAGGGAAAACCTTATTGTTCTTTATGTATACTTTTCACGAACGAACTTTGTTCGTTCTATATTATTTTGTTTTGAATGGATGGATGTATGGATGTCTGTGGACAGGAATTTTTTTTAGTTTATTTTCATATTTAATGATGTTACTATTTTGTATTACTATTAATCACACTTTTTTGGAATTTTTTAATAATTATAAATAAACATGTATTTAACATTTTCTTTTGTTCAATAAATAATAATTATTTCACTTAAAAATTTATTGTTTTTTTAATAACATTTATAAAGTCGTCAAAGTTCGTTCAGGAAATACCCTGGGTATTTGCATCTTCACTGGTTGAATATTGTTTTAACTTGTAGATGTATTTTGAATCTATTTGCGGTCGAACTTAAATTTCAAAAACCTTAGTATGAAATAGACAAGCTGATTTCAAAGTATTTATAAGTTGGATTGGTTGTTAGCAATATATTATTATAAGACTATTAAGAGCGTGTATGTGACAAAGCTAAAGTAGTTTTGATGAGGTCTTTATATAATTCTTAAATATAGTACATACCGGTATCATTAATTTTAATTATAATTAATACTCATATCATGTTACTAATGAAATGTCGGGTCTTTATAAGATCTATCTTCCACTACATTGTGTTACCTCACATATGTATATTACATTATTTAAAGTATATTCCCAGTTTTAGATTATTTGCACCTCTTCATGTAACTTTTATGTTTATTTAAAACCAGACCAGTTTATTAATAAAATAATTCTCAATCCTGTTTAACAACTCAAAATTGTATATGTTAGCTCCTAAAAGACGTATTAAGTAAGTGTTTACCCAAATATTTCATCATCATTTTGCATACAATTTTAAAATAATCAAATAAATAACTTTATTACCGTACAATGGTTTGCTATATTTATACATTTTATCAAAGTAAACGATTCGTGTCACGTATATTTCATATTTTATATCCGATGTTCCTATGAATTCATAATTAATTGTCAACATAAATGTATCATTGTAAAGCGTATTTTATTATATTTTTAGGTGTTGTCTGCGACTTTATAAACGTTGACTTGGATAATAAGTTACCATAATATCTAATTTTATCATATTTAGTCAAGTAAAACAAATAAATAGAATAGAAGAGAATGTTTTGAAAAAGTATTCTTTTGATTCTTACCTTTTATTGACTGCACATGTAGCATTTTTTATATTTACTCTTTTTGTCAATAGACCTAGCAGTCAAAACAAAAAAAAGGTATCTGATCGCAACGCCACCTATATATAGGGAACAATATTAAATTTGCAAAGAAAAAAAAGGTCCAGCAGAAAAGAATACTTAAAAATTAGATATCGTGATAAAAAAATGTATTCAATTCCATGTTGCAATACATGTATGTAAAAAATAATTTTCAAGGCGATTGTTGGAAGTATATAAGAAGCGCTGAGTAACGCCGCGTCATTATCTGTCGTCTAAAAGAGATTGGTTGTCTTGACACTGACATACGGGGCCGCTTACACTAAGGTGGTTGCGTAAAAACTTTATATTCTATATGCTTTGTTTTTTTTGCAATCAAATAAACGAACAGCTAAATATTTCCAAATTTTTTTATTATAGTTGCTTGTGTAGTATTAGATTTAGAAAATAATTTTAAAGCTGGCAATAGTCGTGGACGAAATATATACAAACATTATAATTTGAAGTATTCTATTAAAATTAAATTCTTAATTATCATTTAACTCTGACCTTATTCATATGGTTAAATTTTTAAAATCCCTCTGAATATTACAAAAAAAAAATTATTTTATAAAACCCACATATTAAATATGTCGTATTTATTCATCTGCCTCCATTATCTACTTAAAAGATTAATTATATGAATAAAATATCCATTATAAAGTCTAAAATTGGGACAAACAACGAAACTGTTGTATAAAATTTAAAACATTGCCAAATAAAAAAAAAAACTTTTTTTTGTTAGCTGGTATTTACTTCAGTAAAGTCTCAGTTTACATATACAAAAATTAACGCTGTTGAATAAGACTCCGTTCCTCATAGGTTCAAAAAAACATTGTTATATAAAGATAATCTAATTATAATCTAAACAACATAACTAAATAACTTAAATATACCTACCTCCATACTATACAGTGGATAGTATCATTGGCTGTGCGGTGTGGTGTGGTGTGACCTTTAAATGGCTATTATTAAAACTTACAGTATTATTTTGGTGTATTATTGAGCTGAGCGTAAGCGAAGCTCTTAACGTTTGGGAGACCTTTTTTGTGTTTAGTTGTCTCCAGAATGCGACGAGATAATTAGGTAAAAATTTTCTCATGTATGTTTGAGCCGAACGCGGATGTTATAGCAAACACAGATTGAAAAAATGTTTAGCCATTCAAAAGTTATCAAAAAAAGATGAAAAAATTTCGTTGAATTTGCTTTAAGGTTATTATGATATGTGAAGAACTAAATGTTTGTTTTATGGAAATTTCGCAGGATGGTTTATAATGCTTGCTTAATAGTTGCTTAAAAACCTCTGTAAAAGTATAGTAAGGGTGAGAAATGTGTTTGAGTAAAGTGATGCATAATAATAATATAAATAATTCTCGAATACATTGTTTTTTGTTTTCACCGCGGTAATGTTCGTTTTAAATTGTATTCTGTTGCTACTTGTATATTTTAATGAATACAAACACTTGTTAATATTATATAAAAAAAATATCCATGATATTGCAGTCCTGTCATATAGATTGTATATTATATATAGCAGACATATTACAAACTGGAAAATTTTGAAAAAAAACTGAGTCTTTGGAACGGTAAAATATTATCTATTTATCTAAGGTGTACTAAATATTTTATGTTCGAAGAATATTTTTAATAACATTATTTCCTGACCCTTGTCAGTGAAGACAGTCACTCGAAGATGTTTTGCAAGTGTGGAAACCGTTACTGAATATACAATGAAGGTACTCTGGGTCGAACTCTACTACGCTATAGTGAAAAAATATAACATTATAATTTTACTGCTTTCATTACATAAAACAATTAAAGCTTATTTATAAGTCTTTTGATGAAAGTTGGTACAAATTCTTTTCATTTAGTGCAAGTTTCTTCAAGCTGTTTTTTTTTTATTTATTAAAGTATAAAAGGCTTCAATTCAGTTTACTCTCAGTGATATTATTAATACTTTGAATGTATTATATAATTTTTGCATTTATTTGATTGTTTCTTTTATCAATTGGAATATTTTTAGCGATTCATGTTTTATAACCTTTTATACTTTATTTCTGTTTCATTTACATAACCTTCTGGATGAAAAGATTTCTATACGTTCCAGGTCGTATCGTTATATCGCTTCTCACAGTTGGTTTCTTTATAATTTAATTTTTAGGTCAAATTATTTATTAATTAATTATATAAAATCCTTAGAAGGAATCTGACTTGATATATATACTCTTACCAACGATTCTAATGTTTAAAATAATTATAAAATATCATAAAACATAAAAGAATGCTTAAAATCAATTCATAAGTTCTTACCAAAATTATACCGAACCTATATAGTGAATATTGCTCTTTTAGTTAATTATTTTATATTAAACAATAATCTTTTAAATGTTGTTCCAATAAAACGTTAACAATAATACATTCAGAAGTAATGTTTCATTAAAACAAAATACTAATGTATATATTATATTTATTAAAACAATATTATTTAGCAAAACTGTTATATATCTGCAATGGGTCATAAAGAGACTACTAAGAGAGAGAGTGTTTACTTTCATTCTGTTTGTCCGTATGTTGTTGGATCACAAACAGGATATAAAAGAGAAAATCTTTATATTACACTTTATTGGGTTAAAGTCAATTTTGTGTCGTCATACTGTGTATGTGTGTGTATGCACTATAAAAGGATAAATATTTTCTTCACAAACTAAATCGAGGGTTTGACTTTGCATATAATATATATATATATATATATATATATATATATAAATATAAATATATATATATATATATATATATATATATACATATATATAAATATATATATATATATATTTAAAGGTATACATTTATATCTTGAATGAAGGTTAAGATAACTTTAAGCACCGTTCATCAGTCACTAGTTTTAATAACTGAAGCGTCCAAATGTGACATGTTCGCAGTATCTTGTCTCAGGTGTGTTTGAAGTAAAGAAACCATTATGTAGAGAGCAGATATTTAATATTTTATGTAACATAATCCATATATAATAGATACAAAATCTTAAGATAAGTCCACAACACTTCATCACATGGTTATAATATCGTATAAAAAGTGTTTAATATTATACGTAATATTTAAATTAATATTTTTTTATCTTTTTCGTGATTTTAAATATATTATATTTAAAATATTGTAATTAAAAGCAAGCGAGAAGTATTTAAGATTGCAGATAATGAAAAGCTAGTGAACAATATTAATTGAAACCCAAAAGTTAATCCATGAGATTATTATTCTATTATAATAATAATAATAATAATAATAGCCTTTATTAACAATCTTATATTCTAATTACATTTAATCTTAATTCTAGTAAGTGTTACATTAATAACATTTATAATTATAACATATATATTATAATTTTCATATTAGACACCGGTTTCTTGATTGTCTTGCTTACCAGCATAGGCCTCCCCAAGTGTTCTCCATAAATATCTATCGTTTGTTTTCCTCATCCAAGTTACTCCTGCCACCTTTTTAATATCATCTTCCCATCTTCGATATTGCCTTCCTTTTTTTCTCGTTTTGTATCTAGGACACCATTCTGTTATTTCTTTGGTCCATTTCCCTGTCTTGCTTCTCATTATATGACCAGCCCATGTCCATTTTAACTGATTGATCCGGTATTTTATATCTATGATATTGGTTCGTTTCCTTAAAGTTGCTAACCTGATTTTATCTTTTAGTTTTACATTAAGTATACTCCTTTCCATTCTGTGTTGACAAGTTTCTAGTGCTTTGATATTTTTGTTTGTGCAACTCCAAGTTTGACAACCGTAAGTCATGCTGGGTAGAATACACGTGTTGAATATTTTTGCTTTTCCTGTAAGCGGTATGTCCGGGTTTTTCATAACTTCCTTTAGAGCCCAATATTTTTTCCATCCTATGGTTGTTCTATTGTTTATTTCCTTTGTAGTTAGGTCTGTAGGAGATATTATTTGGCCTAGGTATGTATACTCCTCTACATATTCCAAATTAGTAATTCTTTTAAGTTTAATAGAAACTTTAACAGAATTAGTCATCAACTTTGTTTTACTAGTATTTATTGATAATCCAACCTGCTCACTTTCATACACTAGCTGATTTATCATGACCTGAATGATTTTTGGATCTTCGCTTATTAGTATAAGATCGTCGGCGAATCTTAGGTGGTTTAGTAGGACCCCGTTAATATTTATACCGTAATTATTCCAATCGAGCTGCCGAAAGACGTGCTCTAGGGTTGCCGAAAAGAGTTTAGGTGATAAAGGGTCACCCTGCCTGACTCCTCTTCTAACCGGGAAGTAATCCCCTTCCTTTTCAGTCCGTATTTTTGCTTTCATATTTGCATATACGTTCTTAATTATACGGATATATTTATTATGGACCCCTTGTGCCGTCAGGGCTTCCCATATTTTCGTATGGTTAAGCGAGTCGAATGCTTTGTTGTAGTCTATAAACGCTAAGTAGTATGTTTTTCCGTATTCATTGCATTTTTGAATTAATTGTTTTATGGTATGGATGTGATCAATGGTCGAAAAACCACTTCTAAACCCTGCCTGTTCTCTCGGTTGATTTTCATCTAAGATTTTTGTTAACCGTTATTATTCTATTAACTCTTAATTAATGTCGTTATTATCTAAAGGACAATATTGTAATAAAGACGTGATTATATTATTTTAGAAAATTAATATAATTATAACAAGTATTAAATACAATACAAAATAGACAACAAAATATTACTTATTGAATAGAGATTATAAAATGAACAAGACAAAATAATGAGGAAGCGTTCTCTCATCAAAACAAAACGACACGACAACGCCGCCTCGCATACAGTGAAAGCGGTAAGAGACACCATTTCTATGTTTGGCTGGAAACTCTTGCCCCACCTGCCCTGTTCACCAGACCTAGCCCCATCTGATTACCATCTGTTTTCATCAATGTCCCGTGCGCTCTCTATGAAACACTTAGAGAACTACGAAGATGGCGAAAAATGCCTTGGCCAATGGAAAATTTCGAAAGATGAACATTTTTTTTGGAAGGGCATCCACGAATTGCTAAAGAGATGGAGAAAATGTGTATCAAGCGATGGCGCATATTTTGAATAAACGGTTTTTTTACTTTGTTCCCTAAATGACGTATTTTTTTTTTAAATAATTAAGAATAATTAATCGCCTCACCTGGTAATATCTCTGCTGTTGTAAAGTTAGTTCTTGTACGTGTTATATGTTATACGTTATAGGTTATATAACACCAAAATTGTAAAACAATGAAATGTAAAAAGAAGAGAATGACTAGTCTTTTGCAGACATAACTCAAACTATTTATCATATCATTAAATATAATATTAAAAAATATATTTCATTTTTCATTGCTCTATATGGTTACGAGACTCAGTTTTATATTACAATAATATTTTATGAATTTATGACGCAATTCATGATAAATAACAAATATTTCGGGCCTAATCACCAGAAAGGGTTTTTGCCTGGCATTTCTGGATGCCTCGAACATAACACGTTACTATCGGAAAGTCTTAAAGATGCCAGAACTGGTGAAAGACAAATAACGGTATGTTGGATAGACTTAGAGAACGCTTTCGGGTCGGTACGACATGAACTGATGATGTTCGCGCTAAGGTGGTATAACTTTCCAACGTTAGTTAGTAACATGATTGCATCATATTATTCAAAATTAAAATTTTCCATAATCACAAATGAAAATCATTCCAAACCCATAAATTACAACATTGGTTTATTTCAAGGCTGTTGTATTTCTCCAATAATATTTAACATAGTAATCAATATTTTAATAGATAAATTAATTAAAAACGAAAAGAAATGGGGTTATCGGTTCAAGTTTAACAATAAATATACAGAATCCATACTAGCATTCGCAGACGATCTCGCGATACTGACACGTAATCCAAAACAATATCAGCTACTTTTAAATGTTGTGGAGGATTTCTGTGTTTGGACGGACGGATTGAGGACAAAATCAAATAAATGCTACAGTCTATGTCTGGGTAGGCGGAACACCAGATATACCTCTTACGATCCGGGTCTTACAATAGGCGGTAAGTGCGTTACTACTATTACCGACGCAGCTCCGTTCAAATTCTTAGGCAAAAAAATCGATTACCAAGGGCGCACTCCATCGTTAGATATAATAGTCGATAGCTTTTTGAATGATCTAAAAAAGGTAGACAATCAACCAATAAGTAACATCAAAAAGACTTGGATATACGATAATTACTTAACATCACGTCTAAATTGGCCTTTCCTCGTTTACGATATCAATAAGACCCTTTTGTTGAAGTTAGATGCAAGCGTCATAAGGACATTGAAGTCATGGCTCGGGTTAGCGCATCCAGCGGACTCTTCTACCTTATTTAGAGACCGACACAATTTTGGGTTAAAATTAAAGAAACCATCGGAACTCTATAAACACCTAAGAGTGACCAAAAGACATATCATCTCAAAATCGAATGATGATACTATAACGTCTCTCCCAAAAGATAAAATTGCCGCAGAACTAGAGTCACGACTTCAATTCTATAAACAATTTATGATAGGTGCTCAAACAAATAAAACAGGGTTAGGATCAAGTAGGAAACAACAAGACTTAGAAATAACAAAATCCTTTATTCGGCAAGATGAAAACGATAATTACCGGTTGCACGCGATGAGCCTAGAATTGCAAAATGAATGGGTGACCATAGGAGATTTTTGTATTCCGCTAGCTTTAAGATGGCGCACCCTGCTTCATGATTGGTCCCCAGCATTATTAAAATTTTATCTTAATGCATTCCAAATGACTCTCCCAGATCAAAGTAACTTAGTAAGATGGGGCAAAGCCACCGAAAAATCTTGCAACATCTGCGGGGAGGCAGTAGGAACCGCGAAACACTTGCTAGTAGGGTGTAGGGTACTATTAAATAGAGGTAAATAATACTCGCGTCGCCACGATAAAGTATTAGAAATCATACGAGAAGCGGTTAGTCTTTCTGTAGCAAGAGCGCAGAGGGGTATAACAACCACCAAAAAATCAGTAGAGTTCGTAAAGGCAGGTTCGTCCAAAAAATCTAAATTAAAACCTTATTCCATCTTGGACGCGTCTCCTGATTGGACTCTCATGATGGACACGTATGAAAGGCAATACAAAATCCCCGGGAATGTTTGTGTTTCGTCATCTAGGCCGGACTTATTCCTGTATTCAAAACAACTAAGGCGCGTTATACTTGTGGAGCTTACTGTACCCTGGGAAACAAACATACCCAAAGATCATACATTTAAGCTTAACAAGTATTACGAACTGTGTAACGAACTGATCAGGAATAAATTTATAGTTAATTTGTACGCTGTAGAAGTAGGAGCGAGAGGTATAACAGCAAAATCTCTCTACAATTTATTTAAGGATCTCGGCCTTTCTAGAACGCTCATCAGTTCATTTCTGGAACGTATTTCAAAGGCAGCTTTAGTAGGTTCTTACGATATTTGGTTAGGTAGGGAGAGGAGCGTGAACAGTGAAGGTGAGCGTGTATGCGCATAATAAAGGGGCCCCTTAAACCTACACCTGGGTCGCAAGTCCCAGGCATTGTTTGCGCTCCTTTTCCTGCAACGCGATGGGCCCGGCACCCGCACGTGAATCCATGGAATGCTAAGAAGCTTCGTCTCTTGTGAATTAAATTAAACATTATCATTTTCTAAGTGTTTATAAATATAAAAGTGTGTTTGTTTTTCTTTGTCGAGATCTTCTTTGCACAGGACAGTTACAAAGATACTTTTCTTCTTTAAAAAAAACATAAAGTATATATTTAATATAACCAAGCCAGATTGCACGCAAACCAAAGTATAAAATGTAAAATTTCTTACAATACATGCGGCATCTGTTCATGATACTAGAATGGAAGGAATGGATACTAGACTGAATGCCATTAAGGCTATAAGTGACGATTTAACGTGCGTCAGGAGACTGAGTGTGAATTATTTACTTTACAATTTCAGGATTTCTTTAAGGTTTCTTGAAAAGGTTTCATTAATATATTTGTTTATACAAATAGTCGGTTTTTTTTAATATTCTTATTTAATATTGTCTTAGCAATTTATATGTTTTTTTTTTAATATGCTTACTCGTACTTCCGGCTACTACGGACTTTATTTTATTATCCAATATACCTAAACCCTAAAATATAATTTGTTGTATCTATGTGTGTCCAGAAGTTGTAAAAATTGTCAAGGGAAAAATTGTAATTTTAAATATATATTTTTTTATTTATTATTATTATTTTAAAATAGTCATAAATTATGTGTGCCTCCGTACATATCGTTATTATATGAATTTATCACTGCATTTTGTTTAATTTAGTAGGTAATGTAGAAGAATCATGGTGACTGTGTAATCAAAATGAGCTCAAAACTTCAAATATATCACAAAAAAGAATTCAAAGAATTGTGTGCTATGTAGATGAATTTAATAAATTTAATTTCACCATTTCCACCCGTGATGTCGTATGAAGCGACAGAGGGATCGGTTTTACGGAGGATAGACAGCAGCGTCCTCTGCGTACCATAACACAACACCATACTGCCATCGCCACCCTGCCTGCCGAGCACATGGCCCATCCCCATGGATCGCGATCTTAGCTGGAGAGCTATGCCTTGCAGTGGGCGTCTATAACCTGACAAGAAGAAGTAGTATCCTTAAATAAATTACATAGCGATGTATTGGATATTCTATAATTCATTTCGTGCTAACAGACAGTTATTAAATTAACAAAGTAAGTATAGGGACCCCCAGGAGGGCATGTATGAAAAGGTTAATGTCTGTGTGGTCGAGGCGAAAGAGGTATGCAGGGACCGTAGCGTTTGCCGCTCCGTCATCTCTGGCTACGCCGCAAGGGATATGGCGTGAAGATAAGTTAAATTAAGTATATGTTGATTTTCACTTCATCTCAAAGTAAATATTATATCTTTAACAAACAGTTTAATAGAACGGGAGGCAAAACGTTTCAGTAAGATGAAAATTACTGCTAAAATTACAAACCTTACTCAACTCTTCACACACACGTACTATTAAACTCACGCTATATTCAAGTTATATTCAACTCCTAACATAATGTATTCATACTGTCATTATTGTAACTGTAACAGTGTTTATCTATGAAGTGTGATATTAATATGTTATACAAATTATCATATTTGTTGTTGCGTTACTTAGCAAGAAAATCTAACTTTTATTATTATTTTTTAACGTTATCTGGGAACATATACATATATATATATAAAAGGTATATAACGTAGCATACGAGTACAAAATAATATGGAACGTACTATTAATTTCTTTCCATTTTTTTATCAAATATAATGGATTCCAACATTGGATACAATAAACTTAAAACTGTGATCTTAGTTACTAATTCAACATGTATTCTAATAATATAATTCATTAATATCGCAGTTCAAATGTATTATTTGTTTATTGATTTAGTATTTATTTATATTTCACACATTATAGTAAGTTCCTACAGTCACGCACGACCTCAATATGTCAGCCGAGACCCAAAAGCTTACGGGTTATAAACTGTTGGAAATCCCAGAAGACGACCGCATTATGTGAAGATGGCTCAGGCTTAGGATTAAGGCCTGCGTACATTAAACGATATTTTGATGTACTTTGTTAAATACGTTTTTCTTAGTAAACTCTTTGATCTGGAAAATTTATTCATAAGTGATAAGAACGTTAACAAATAAACTTTAATATAAATTACCTGTCATCTGTATCACAACAACATAATTATTATATTATTATAATTTAAAGGAGGCCATAGAATAGAAGCAAAAGAACTTATAACTTTCATATATTTTTACTTAAAGCATCCATGATTTCCAGAAAAACTGCGACTATTATTTTTATCTTTGTTTCGAGATGCTATTATTATTCACATGTACACTGTTGTTATCTTTTATCATCTCAAATTATTAAACATATAAAAATATGTCTTTATAAATAATAAGCTTTAAACGTGTCAGTACATGATTAACAAAGCGGATGATTTTATGTATTACTTTTTTGGTTAAGATATAAAATAATGTATTTTTTTATTAGTATGAAGTTGTTAAATATTATAAAGAATTAATGTTTGTTCCTTTAAATGTTATCCAGCCAAACCGCGAACTTTTTGATAAATGAGCTAGGAAATACTTTCTTTGCCATTTCACGTATAACCTATGGCAGTATATTGACGTTTCTAACTTCATTTCGTGAATACATATTTTTAAAAAGATATTATATAATAGCAGTATTATAACAGGAATTAGATTTTATATATAGAATTATTAAGTGTATGTTTGTATTTTTAAGTAGTTGATTAACTATGTCGCTTCAATCCGATTTTTTTTCATCTCTGTAGCTATTTTATAACCTTTCGTTTCGTAGTTTGTTAACCCGATGTAGATATTTTCATGTTGTCAAACTCAAAAGTACGAATATATTGGTGTTGTTTAATAAATACATTATGCAATAATTTTAAGAAATTACTTTGACAAGTATAAAAATTCAATTAATTGATACGTTATGAGGTAAGTTGATACAGAGATAGTTTGAGACCTGAGCTTCTTTTATTCGCAAAAATAACCTGAAACAAGTGGAAGAACATTGTCTGAACCGGATAGGTGGCGGTGAGGTTGAAACAACAAAAATGCATATGACGAGGTAATTTCATAAAACACAGCTAGAAATTCAAAAACATTGTTAGGTTAATTTAATCCAATTATCCAAGAGTGTGTTCGTCTTTGTTTGTGGAGGTGTTCAGATACTCCTAACTCTGTGATAACTTTCCACAGCTAGTTTCAAATGACACAGGCAAATACATTGAAATAGCAAACGAAATACATGATCTCAGTGTTGGTGTGGTGTTGTTGTTTTCAAGGGTTTTTTTCATGTGTGTTGATGTTTTCATGGGGTTTTTTTATGTGTGTTGGTGTTTTCATGGGTTTTTTTCATGTGTGTTGATGTTTTTATGGGCTTTTTTTCATGTGTGTTGTCTTCATTAGCTTTCTAGAAGAGTTGTCTTACAATGTGTAGGTATTTGCTCTTAGGTTACACTTTCCTTAACGAAACTCGACTGCTTTTTCAGATTCTGCCAATTGTAGTTGCGTGTACAAGTGTATTTGGGAATTATAGTTGCCAAGTGTACATCGATTTTCCAAAATATATACATAATATTTTTAAGTTTTATATGAGTATAATAAATTAATTCCTGGTAACATTTTAAAAGATCTATTATCTTATAGAACGTATACATGTCATTATGTTACTAATATTTTCGAAAAATACAAGTATCATTAATTACTAAGCTGGGTATAACTTGAAGTGAATGCGAATCCGAAATCTTTTTTTAAATTAGCGATTATCGTAAAATCATTAAATAATAATGTTGTGATAATTTTTTTTTAACTTTTAACTCCAATTTCTAAACTTTTTAACCACATTCAAATCTTACTTCAATTCCAAAAGTATGAGATCTTAACAAATTTATTTCATAGTTTAATAGTTTTTTAAACTATTTATAAAACTAGTACTTACGGTAAATCTTTCTTCTTTATTACAATTTGCATTTTCAGAAAATAACACAAATAAAGCAATCTCAATAATAGGAACTCCTTAACAATAGTGCTACCGAGAAACGATTTCTACCTTTCGAATGGCTCGAGCTGTTTCTATAGTCTTAATGCCCCAGAAGTGTTATATTTAAGTTTATTTTAAACCAAATGATCATTATATTATAAACACAACAAACAATATATAAATTAATAGAAACAACAATATAATGAAGAAAGAAAGATAAACAAAGAGAGAGTGTGTGTGTGTGTGTGCATTCATATTTTTATTTATTAAAAGAAATCCTCGTCTAATATGTATTGGTATATTACTTATATTATCTCTTTAAGTAAATATAATATAAAAACTTAAGAGATATTTAGAATGTTTTAAATTTGGAGCAGGTTACGATCGATTTGTTTTATTCAAAACTTTTAAATTTCAGATTTTAAGCCTACATAGAATTCATACTGTTGCTAAGATTTGGTTGAGTTTCGACTTCTACAGTGTTTTAAAACTCAATATTAAATTTTCTATTTGAATAGGTACCACTTTTATTCCAGTTCAGTTAAAAGTAACCAGCAAAAATGTTTTTGAAAAAAAACTTCTTTTTATAAATACAATACATTATATAGAATATATAAAGATATAGATACTATAACGAATAAAGATATTATAACAAAATATATAGATATTATAACGAAAAATCTTTAGAACTTGATGTGAAATGATATCCTGGTCCTATTGTTTAGTGAACAATTAATCATAAGAATATAATATTTCATTGTAATATTTACATTTCAATAAGATTTCTAAGAATCCGTCTCACTCAATAGTGAACGAGTCATCTGAAAGCGAGTTTTACAAGTAATACAAATAGTCTTTAATATTCTTTTCATCACATTTATTGTTTTATTTATTTCTTATTTATTGATTATTCAGTAAGCACTATATTATATATTACATGTGTATTATATGTTAACTTTAACAATTAATTCGATTCTTAAAATAATAATAAATAGAAGTAGAAATAGAATCCTAGAAAACAAATAATTTTCACTAAAATATTTATTATAAGGTGTAAGGTAAGGTGTTAAATGTTATGTGTAAAGATGTTATCAAACACCAGTACTTAATAACGTCATCTATGTATTATAGTTTCATACAAGCATATATTGATATTACATTATAAGTTGTAATGTGACCTGAATATAAAGTTTGTTTCAGTTTTCTTTATGTAAGAAATGTGTAGAATTTTTTGATAAATTACTCGAAAGGAAAGGAAACACGTTCAATATATTTTCCTGTGTAACGGTCACGGCTGTGTTGACAAGGATTACAACTTCCTTCCTTGTATATATTTTAATTGTTTTCAGAATATAAAATATTTTGATATAATAACAAACAAGCACTTTTAAAAAAGCAATTACTTAACATATTTATCGCAAACTTATGAATATTTATGACACTAGATAGGAGTTGAACATTGAGGAAGGGAATGAGAGCACACTAGTAAAGGCGGATATTAAACCACAAAAGCTGGCTACGAAATACAAAAGATAGTGTTGAAGGTCATAGATCAGATCATATTTTCTGGTATGGCGTAATATTAGGATTAGGTAAAAAAAATCCCTAGGAATTTAGTAATTAAAGAAAAGTGTAATGTATATAGATCATACAAGTCGGGCATTGGATATTTGTTACGTGGGGATATCTCCTAAAATTTACATACCCGAAATTGTAATAATAATACACAGCGTATGAAGAATTTCAATATAATTGAATACTTCTAAACATTAAACTTATTAACTGGGTCAAAACTCGACTTCATTTGTAATAGTCTACTCAAAGTTCAAATCACTTTAACGCAGAAGAGAATTTGTCAGTTTTGAGGACGATAAAACAGATTAGAAACTAATTTGGTAGTAAACTTTTAGTTAAAAATTCCTTAATGACCAATAGTTATGTAGAATAGGCTTCTTCTTCGATACAATATTGATAAATTATAGAAAGTTTCTTAACATGTTTTGCTAATTTACGTGTTAAATGAATATAGTATAAAAAAACTTACAAGGGACACTGCAGCTTAGTTGAAAGAGCGACCTGGACGATATCTTCAGGTCGCAAGTTCTAGTAATACCAATTTTGGTAAACCTTTCAAAACATGTTTAAATTAATGATCTCTTTTAATTATATTTATAACGTTCGTCCATTTTTTGTTTCTGAATCTTGATTCCTAGAAAACTCTGAGTAAAGAAAAGTAAATCAAGAAATGTTCATTTTGTTTGAACGAAACAAAATAACTTTCTTTGTATTTAAGAAACAAAAAATACAAATTTATAGAAAATTTATATCGGATATTTCACACTTGCTAACAATATATTATGTTACTTTTGTATAGGTAGCTTCTTATTTCCCATGACATTCTTTGAAGCAACATATGCTTCACAAAAACATTAATTAATTAACATCTAAACAATTATTAATTTTTTAACAAATGTTTTGTAAGCTATATACTTAAATATAATAAAAAATAACAAATATATCAGCCAGAAAGTTAACAAAATATAACAATAAATAAAGTTATATAACACGTACTGATAAGAAATTCATTTATGTTTGCACAACTACTAATGGATTATCATTTATTACCAAATGCCTAATAGTAATCCAATGTTTTTATTCCCGTTAAGTAACATACACTGATAAATGTGTTTATAGTAGACCCTACAGTGGTATATTTTATATTAAATTAAATAAATTACTCCATTTGAACTTAAATTACAAAATATACATAAAAAAGCAAAAAATATGATTTTTTTTCATATTTCAAACTAACCGGATATTTGAGAACAATATTTTTCCAAGTATAAACTCTTAATTGAATATTCAATAGACGTCAGCTGTACGTTGAGACTCTTCGACAAGGTACTATGGAAAATGTTATTAAAATAAACATTTTGCATTTATAACATGTCTTCCCTTTTAAACCACAATCACTAGTGACAATATGTACTGAAGATTTAAATATCTTATCGGACAAATCAGCTTTTTATACATATGATTTGAGTGTTTACATGTTTTTTATTAATATATTTATTATCTCATAAAACAACATTATTCTTACTTATACACAGAATCATTTTCAAGAGACACTAAAAAAGTATTCTAATATTGTGTACAATTCATTAAAGCCATTAAGTATTTCTCTTAAATCTATAAAAGCTTAACCGTAGCTTAATCTTTACACTGTATTTTGCTCGACTTAGTACTGCCTAATAATTTTGTCTTTTCTATTATCAAACCATGACATTTTTCGCCTTGTTTAAATAGTTTCGAAACAATTTAAATACCAACAACGAACCGTTGAGATTTAATTTAAATATTTACTTTGTACCTTTAACTTTTGGAATAAATTTATTTTATATAAATAAAATTGTATTGCTTAGCCAGAATATTAATTAATCTGTAGTAAAGTTATGTAATTATTGAAGTTCGGAATTATTCAATAACGAGACGAACAAAAAGACACAAATTAGTATCGATTCTCTAAATGTTTTATACATGTGTAAGGAAAACAATAATAATCTTAAAAACCTTCATAAATAATTTCAAGATATGTTTTACTGAGATAAATGTTATATACACCGGGCTCCTCAAACAAACCCATTACAAAACTATATAATTAATATATTAACATATGATAATAAGTTAATATTCTCATTTTTACCATTAGAAGAAAGAAGATAGATAAAAGGTTTCAAAGGTTTAAAAATGTAGTTAAATGTGTGATATTTTAATAGTTATAATATTTAATTTATTAGATTCGTAGTTCAATACACAAATAATGTAAGTTGTAGTAATTATACCGCATTGGATAGGCACCAGTAAATAAATATTAATATAAAATGGTGTGCTATATCATTAAATTTACAGAGTTATAAAACGAATACTTTTTTAATAAAGTTTTTTCTTTGTCCAATGAAATAAAAAATACTAGGAAATATAACGAAATTCATTGTTTAGGATGTGTATGGAAATGCATTCTTAAAAACAACAATACCTACATAAAATAAATTCAAAAACAAATGTCATATCTACTTTGCTAATGGAAAATATAAATATCTACTTCTCAAAGTTCTTTACTATGACACTTACAAACTGTCTAACAATCCTTTTAGAAACATATAAGTTTCAAGGTCTCTGATAACAAAGTTCCTATGTTCACTAAAATATTCAAAGATATAGACGCTATAATATGTTATTCATCCTTGAGTAGTTGACAAACAGTTCAGTGATTTTTATCGTCTTATAGCAACCGATGGGCTTCTCTATATATTGTTTCCTTGTGTTATTGCAGAGAGTTAGGTTTTGTATTGATAATATTATAAAAATAGAAGGTTATTTATTTTCGTTTATGTTAGAGTTTAGATGTCAACTGCATATAAAGTGTGATAGTGAGAGAGTATATACTGAGAGTAATTAGGTACTGTTAATTTATAGAAATTTATTTAATTTTATAAATGCTATAAAACTATTTTCTTATAGAATATATGAAAGCGAATGGTTTCATATATTAAGCAACGAATGTTTTTAAATCCAAACAACCTAAACTAAGTTGAAACCATTGTTACGAATGAGTGTCGATTAAGGAGCGATCACTTGTTTGGTAAGTTAGTAATAAATTTAAAGAAAAATTATCGCATGAATTTATAAGTATACAATTTGACCTTTTGTGTATTGTATTTCAGATTTCAATGTATTATAAAAATAACGTAATATTTAGCAGTGGAACTTCCTTCAAAGCCATAATAATTTGTATTACGCTATTTGTAAATTCAGTCTCGCAAATTTTTAGTTTTAAATGTTTAATATTATAAAAATAACGTAATATTTAGCAGTACAACTTCTTTCAAAGCTATAATAATTTGTGTTAGGCAATTAATAAATTCGGTTTCGCAAAATTGCACTTCATTAGTTATCTGCAATTACTTACTTAATTTTTGATTTAAGGTGAAGGCAACTCCTTTATGTACTTACAAATTTATTGTCATTTAATTTATCTCAAGTTTCTAAAGGATATCCAATAATGTCATATCATTTATTCAACATTAATTGTTTCTAAAATATAACTATTAAGTAAGATATCTCATCGTCATAAAAGTAATCGTTACGAAAACAAACTAAAGTATATATTTATTTTATTATTATTATTATTAATTTTATTTTTTTATTTCTTTTTTCACATTTGTTTATTTTTTTTGCACCACCCTGCCATATTTCGATACAATTGCTCCATCCTCAAAGGTTGTCTGGAAAAAATCGCTAGTTAGTGATAAGACAACCTTTTTGTACTCTATCATGTTTTCGATTACTTTATTATTATTATTATTATTTTCTGTGTAGTGTGCAATAAAGTATATTCTATCTATCTATATAGTTTATAGTTACCTGCTCTACACCTTTAGTCATTTCAACGACAAAATAACGTGGATTTAGTACGTAATAAATATTGGTATTGCGTAAAACGAACAAAGTATCGCAGCGATTAATATTTTGTGGTGAAATAAATATCTCAAGATATAATATCTAGAATTTTTAAACGCGTGTAATAAAATAAAAGTATTTTTTTTATGTCAAGTTAACCAAAATACGTTTTATATAAGTTCTTTCTATATTTTTATAACCTCCCCAGATGTAATTGTCGTATGTGATACAAATTGTTATTATGTACACAAATAATTGATTAAATAATTCACATTAACTGTTTAACTTATGTTGACAATATTTCGAAATTTCTTTAAAAGATTAATCACATCTGTTTTTAAATCTGATATATTGAGTTTCATAAAAATATATAGGATTTCTGTTAAACTGGTTTTAAATTCTTTGTAACATTACCAAACTGTCATGGCGTCGGGTCAACGTAACTGCCTTTTTTTGTTACAATGTAAGTTAACCGTTCACTATCATTATCTTCACTTTCTTTGCTCCTCCTTCGTGTATAAGTAAATATTCGTTTTAGTTAATCTTCTGCGTCCTTTTCAAGATGAAGTAGATGAATCCGAGACTTTTCACAATGTTTGTGCGTATCTTATATTTTTGGTGTACTTTTAGGACCATATTTAACTACCAAATTGTGCAATCTATGCCAAGACAAAAATGTGATTTGAAATTCTATTAAGACACCGTTTTCTTATATTTGATCTAGAATCAGATATCAGAACCGTATGCTTAAATTCTATTCCATATTCTATTATTAGCTTTTCTTATACAGTCATTTTTCTTTTTCCAACCATTTTTCAAAAAGAAAAAGGAACAACACAACAAACAAGTATTGTAAAATTCAAAGAGTAATTACTACTACTACTATTTACTTATTATAAAATAAGGAATTTAAAAGTTGCTATTGCAGCAATGCAAAGCCTCGTTAAAAGCAGCTGCTGAATAATTAATCTCGCATTTAAGCTTGCTCGTGAAATCTTATTCGAGTCGCTTCTTAGATTGTAAATTAAAAAATGATAATACTACGAGATATTTTTTTGCTTTTTGTTATATTTACTCAACAGCTCCATTGCGAGGCTGTGTCTTTGTGTCTTTATCAAAGAGATCATACTGATCACTAACCATATTGATTAAAATATTAAATAATTAATTATAGAATTACTTTATTCTCTGACCGTATAACTATACCGTTAATAACATATAACCGTATAATAACACGTTACTTTTATTTCACTTTAGTTTCTTCACTTTTTTCTATTATTGCGCACACACAGCACACACAGACACACACACACTCACGTAGATTCACACGGCAGCGCTCTGGTGAATCCTCGGATGTTGCAAGAGATCATGGGCGGCGGTGATCTCGTATCATCTGTGACCTGCCAGCTTGTTTGTCCTCCTCTTATATAAAAGATAAAAAACACACAAATTCTACTAGACTACTGCTTTACTAGAAGCTACAGTTTACTCTGCCCGAAAGAATTTGGTTTTTTATACACCTAAGTATAATGAAGGTAGTCATCTAAGCCAGCCCATTCGTACTCAAAACTCTTTTAGAACAAAGTTAGTATGTAACATGAAAGCTATTTGCGATATAGTCTGTACTATATCTGTAATCTCGAAATTAAGAGGATAGAAGTGTAAAGTGAATAAATAAAATTATAATTAAATTTTATTGTCTATCACAGAGATGCACTAAAAATCATTTTCTCTTCATTATTATTATTCAGAAATCGCAGTCTGTTTAGCTAGACGTTAAATTAAAATAAACCGCAATGAAATGCTAAGCTCACACATAAATGTCCCACAATAGTCATCCACCGTCCAGATTGAAAAAAACACTGCGCTGTTCTTCCACCGTTTGACGCCAGTGAGATTTTGTGAAACAAAAATAATTATGCTTTTACTAAAACATAGTTATAGTTATCCTGCAACAAAACTAAATTGAATACGAATACATTGTACGTCATTTTATAAACATTATGAATAAATAAAGCTTCTAAACTGATAATTTTAAAACTGGAGGTATATCAGAAACATTGTTCCTTTCATAATTTTATGTTAATTACTGTGATATACTTTTTAATAAAGACACGTAAACAATCTATTGCGTTTTTTAATTAATTACTTTATCTCTTCAATAAATCATACTTATCCCACCATTGCTGACGGAGACGTTTGTGAGACCGGGACCCACACCACACACTCAACCACACTCTGTCAAGACACGTTAAAAATTTCTCCATTTTAAGTTTTTGGTTAATCTTTAATAAACAATCTTTTAATTATAAAGTGCGCATATATTATCAACAATAAAATCATATAAAATTTTTGAATCAATAAAAATATTATGGATAAAAATTAAGGATTAAAAATTCTTGAATTAATACCCCGATGGTGAGGCGGAAGTCACCAACTGCCTAAGTCGAATATATGTTATCTTTTCCTATTTCCGTCTCAAACAATGCATTTAACATCTACCTTTAAACGTTTTTCATGTCTTTCATTTTTGTAGATAAAAAACAAGATTTCGGTTTTGTAAAAATGTCTTCTTTTTGTGCAATGTCACCAGAACAGGAAAACAATGTAAGCAATGTTATACACCGAATACATAGACTATAGATTCAAATGTTTTATCCAGAGAATAGAGGCTATGTGAATTTTATGACATAATGATTTAAATAACGCCTCACCTCAAACCTCACGTAATAATCTAAGCTTTATAAGCAGCATTAAAAATAACAAAGTTGTACAAATAAACAGAACTTGATATGTTATAAACAAATACCAACAAAAAATACGACTTTGATTTTTGTAAAATGAAAAGAAACAACAAAAAACATGAGACGTTAACATTTTTTAGAATTAAAATAAAAAATATTTTTTAAAAGATAGAATTAAAGATTTAACAGAATAAATTCAAATATTTCAAATAAATAACATTTCTAAAATTCCTCTGAGGAAACAGTCACAACTTTTGTAATACATTCAATTGCTTGCACTTGCAGACGTACACGTCCAAATTCAGAAACTACGGTCCTCAGTATAAAACCAGAATCATGTCGTGGTAAAATTATTTAGTATAGTATCATGAAGAATTTGTTTGTTTTTAATTTGTTATCATAGCGCGCAATCTGCTTCATTGTCACTACTTTCATAGAGTTATTTATTATCATACCTAAAAATAGAAAACGTATTCTGAATATATTTTTTTATTTTTTTGTAATCGATAGTATACCAATTTAAAATAAATAATAAGTTAAAAGAGTGTTCACGCCGTTTATAGTCAATTCCACCTATCCTTTGTAGCCGTGAAAATATAGTGTAATTTGTTTTGGAATTGAAAGTTTTGTATAAAAAATCATTGGCTTTGGGAGTAGGTAGTAGAATTAATATCGCTGATGATTATATTTGGATAAAAAATCTATAGAAACAGGAAATGCGCGGACGAAGTGTCATAAATTAAAAGCTTTTTCAACTGCGCCTTAGATTGTTTCCGACCATAATTGAGGCAATTGTAGCTTAAGAACCTTTTCGATTCTCGTCCAATTTTCGTAGCTGAATTTTAAGTGGAAAAATATTTTTTTGTCATTTAAAAAACCCGTAAATATTCAACTGTTAGGTAATGGCGATAATTTAAAATATTTATTATAGATAGCTTTAAGTTAGTAGATTTTGAATCGACTTACTTTTTATAATAGTAACAGCAAATGTGAATATAATGCAAATGTTTCCTTTCATTTATGTCAGTTAGTTCATTATTGTCATTAAATTTAAAAATTATAATTATATAGATTGTTATGCAAAGGGGAAAAGGTTTGTAACTTCTGTCCGCTCATTAGTGTTATCGGTTTTATTGTTCTCATACTTTTATATTTGTTATGCGAACAATGTGAATTTATTTTGTTGTACTTTATTCATTGCCATTTATACTATTGGAGATTTATATTGTATAGTAATGATACCCTTAGTGAATTCTAATTGCTTATACGAGTATGAATGTTTGGACTATGTTCATATTTACGTTCTTCTCAAACTTGATTTTGACTATATTACTAAGTTTATTTATCTCGTGTTTTCATTTAGCAATTTATATTTTATTGTCATTTCATTATTTCAAGTCATTCGCAAAATGTTAAGTCACTTAGAAAAGGTAGTGATCTCGAATAATATTCATGTTGTATTAATTTTAAATTTACCTCTAACTAAAACACAAAATATTTGTAGTAGTTTTACAATTGTGTACTTAATCAGCATTATTTTATCGTTAAATAACACTTATTTAGAATTATTGAGTCATAGCTTTGATTATTTATTACAAGTAACTCTTCAAATTTGCCAATATAATAATACAATGCTCTCGCCTCATCAATTATATCACATATATAAAATTATAAACAAGTTTAAAAAATGTTCATAACTGTTTTTTATCAGAATGTTCGTGGGTTACGACCTAAAACTACTGAATTCATAAGAAATCTTTTACTAAACAACTATCATATTGTTTGTTTAACTGAAACTTGGTTGTTGCCGGGAATTAGGGACGAGGAATTGTTCGACTCGCGATATAATGTTTATAGAACCGATCGTGATTATGAACGTTTAGGTAAAAAAATGGGAGGTGGGACATTGATTGCCATACAGCGTACTTTTATTACTAACTCACTTAATATAAGCGCTTTGCCTATTTTTCCTGACGCCGAAGTTACTCAAATTAATGTATCATTATGTCAATTGCCTGTAACAAAAAATTTAAGACTATTTTGTTGTTATTTCGGCAATAAAAGCATAGATAGTGCTGTTACTCAATTTTATGCAATACTTAACTTATTAATAGAGAAACATATATCTTCAAAACTTCTTAATAACTATACTAGGTATCCTAAATGGTATTCGCGTGCTTTAATTAAATTAATAAACAAAAAAAAATAAAATCCACAAAAAATGGAAAATTTATGGTAGATTATATTATTATAACCGTTTTTCCGATTTGCGACATGAATGCAAAGAGTTAGAAGTATCTTGTTATAATTCATTTATTTCACAAACAGAAGATAACATTTCTAATTTAAGTTCTAAAAGTTTTTGGACATTTATACATTCAAAATATAATTCTAATACCATTCCTGACAGCTTATATTTGGACGATGAAAATGGCTATGATGGGCAACAAATAGCTTATCTTTTTAATAAATTTTTCGATTCCATTTTTGACAATCCTTCTGACACAATTATTAATTTTGACATAAATGAATCCTCCGAAGCTATTATTGGACATGTGGAAATAAGTTTAGAAACTGTTGAAAAATACTTAGAAGCTCTTGATACAACTAAGGGTAGTGGTCCGGATGGATTACACCCAATATTTTTAAAAAAATGTAGCAAGAATTTAGCTCCTCCTTTAACAATTATGTTTCAAAAATCTCTAAATTCAGGTCATTTACCCAAACTTTGGAAACGTTCAATAATAGTCCCAATTCATAAAAGTGGTGACAAACACAATATTCGTAATTATCGTGGTATTTCCAAATTATCTATCATTCCCAAGCTTTTTGAAAAAAATAAATATGATAAATTGTATCCCGCGGTGAAGCCAATATTGACTTCTTTCCAACACGGTTTTATAAAAAAACGCTCTACAGAAACAAATCTTTGCGAACTGCTTGATGTCGTTTTGGAGGCTATGGACAAAGGTATTCAGGTTGACGCTGTGTATACGGATTACTCTAAGGCTTTCGATAAAATATCTCATGAAATCTTGATTAAAAAGATAGAGGCAGTCGGTATACACGGAGATCTTTTGAGATGGTTAATTTCATATTTACATTGGGAACGTTCCCCAAGCAGTCACGGTAAAGGGATTTACTACGTCTTTTGTTCCTGTTCCATCTGGTGTTCCTCAGGGCTCTCATCTCGGTCCACTTCTGTTTAATATTTTTATCAATGATATCGTTAAATATATCCATAACTCTAAATTACTTTTGTACGCCGATGATACTAAAATATTTAAAATAATTAAATGTGAAAAAGACTGTATCGAACTCCAAGATGATCTAGATCGCTTAAGTGTTTATTGTAATAATAATCGGTTATTATTAAATATTCATAAATGCTCTATCATCACGTTCTCACGCAAACAAAGTGAACTCAATTACGAATATCATTTAGACGGTGTAAAATTGCGAAGAGTGACCGAAATGAAGGACCTGGGAATCCAGTTGGACAGTAAATTATTATTTAATTTGCATCTGACTAGAATACGAGGAAAAGCTTACAAGATGTTAGGATTTATTTTACGCCAAACAAAGGATTTTAAAAATCCTAAAACACTTATTTTGCTTTTTAATTCACTTGTAAGGTCTCACTTAGAATATGCTTCGACAGTCTGGAATCCCCAATATGGAGTTTATACTAACATGCTAGAAAATATACAACTAAAATTTTTAAAATGTCTTAATAGAAGATTTAGAACTGAATGTTATGTTCCTGCGAATTTTATTTCTTTAAAACAGAGGCGAGAACACAAAGACCAAATTTTTCTATACAAAATCATTCATGGCTTGGTTGATTCCTCTTACCTTTTAAGTAAAATATCCTTTAATATACCAAGATTCAATAAACGTAATTACAAAATGTTATCTGTTCCAATTGTCAAAACCAAATACGCAAAAAACAGCTTCTTTATTCGAGTTTGTAACGCATACAATAATAAATATGGTACCATTGACCACTTTAGATATAATTGCACTAAATTTGTGTCTCTTGTAAAAAATACTAATGATAAAGTTTAGATAGATTAGATTAGATTAGATTAGATAATAAATTTTATTATATAATTCTTAATATGTGATTCCTTAGTAACATATATATTTCTTTAAAAACTGTAATATTTGTTATGTCGAAATCAAAGTCACGCCTTTCCTAAATAGTAAGATTTATAAAGCTATAATTTGTCTGTGTTTTACCTGCTTATCATGTATTGTATATTTTGTGAAAACTTTATTGGCTATTGTACAAACTAAATGTAGAAATTAAGACGTTTAATTGTAAACGCTGTTTGTTTTCCTTAATAAATGAAAAAAAAAAAAAAAAAAACTTTTAAATCTTTGAGCATTCACACACTAGAGACGGCATCGCGTACATTCAACGCAATTATCTTTCAAATCAACATTGTATTTGTTACAACGAAAACCATAATTTCAATAATTTCAAACAATAGTGCTTCAGGAATACAAATTATTTGCCAATTATTAAAATTAATGCCTTAATTTTCCAGCAATGCTGTAATATCATTCACGTACAAAATAGACTTTAACGATTCTCTCTATTCCAATTGACTGATTGTTTCACCATTAATCACTGTGGTTATTTTAAAATTATAATATGTAAGCAATACCTTTTAGGGCTTCAATGTAATATTACTTAACCAATTATATAAGTAATTTATTATATTATTTTATTCTTAAATAATTTTTCTTTAAACTCGGTAAAGGAACATAAGAATACATTATTTGAACCATGATATACACCATACAATGTTGTCCAATTAGTTCGATATTCTTCACATAATTTTATTTAAAGACTAAAGAGAATTGTAATCAATAGATCAAAGAGGATACATAAATTAATCAAACTAGGCTTTGATACACAGGAATCGACAAGATTTAATCATTAGATATGTACGTTAGTGGAAACTAGGCTGTAATTTAATTTCTTGTTGTTGCTTTGCTTAGTGAAATAATTAATTTTAAACACGAGATAAACAATAATACGACAAATGAGTTTTCAGCTGATTCCCGTTCTTATTGGTATTACCAATTATCTATATATATATATATATATAGATAATTGGTAATACCAATAAGAACTTTATAATATCATATACACATTATGTATAAACAATTTGCATTCAGATGTATAAATTTTTTTTCTGCTGGGATCGGTTTCACTCAAATTTCTTGTTGTTTATTAATTCATTAATTTATCGTTTTCATTCGTATACAAATTTGTTTTACGAGTAATTTCCCAATTATACAAGAAACTTACCACTTCTCACCTCAATATTCTCATCGCCACTGAATCTAATTGCTTATATTTTACTTTTTTTATTGTGTAACACTATATTTGGCTATTAAGTTTTAGAAACACTCAGAGATGGCTCGTTGTAACTGAGATCTGTCACAAATTAAAATAATATTTGCTTATTTTCATACTTTAATTTTTTAGCAAATATTAAGATAAAATTTATAATGGTTATAGCAAATATTTAAATAGAACACCACAGACTTCTACAACTCTGCAAAAACAAATTGTGTAAATTGTGAGCATTGAGTTACTCTTACATCGTAACACATAATTACTCCATATAAAACTTTTATAAAGCCTACATAAATAAAACTTTAATGATAATTACTTCACGTAATGTGTACATTTTCACAAATGTTGTAAAGCAAATACGTGTTATTTTAATGTAGATTTTCTTCATATTGTTCTGTTAATGTGTTTAAATTGTTATAATATATAAAGTTGGAAAATTTCCATATATCCTGAAAATAGTAACGTAAGTACACACATAGATGTGCTCTTCGTAATATGAGTATGTACACATAACATGTGAGTTTTTTTTATTAGACAGTATCAGAATATCAAATAAAAAATTGTATTGTTAAAAGTAGTATTGGATTACATATCTTAGGAAATTATTATATTTAAGATATTGTTATAAATTTATTTTATAAATATAATAAATTATTAAATATTTTAAAAAATATTGCATAACGAAATGAGATAATGAATGGTTTCCTTCTTACATTTACAGACTTCGTTAACAAGGAGTTTCTTTGAAGTTAATGATACAACAAGTTTCTTTGTAGAGGAGGACCCCAATCACTTTTTATGTTTATGATTTAAATTTGAGTATGCATTAAATTCTCACAAAATACCTGAAAATATCGAGTAAGGGCAGTATAATATACTAGGGGCGCGAACAAACCCTCAATTTCGACCTAATTTGTGTCGCTTTGATTACAAAGTTTCATAATTGTCCGTCAAGTAGTTTTTGAGCCAATTCGTGACAAAGAATGCAAAAAGTCTCCAGTAAAACGCTCCGTTCACTTCGTTCGTTTCGTTCAATTAAACGAAACGTGAATAACATTAGTTACTCTAGTGATTTTTTTTTCCTAATTTATAGTTTAACATTACGAAAGCAATACACCTTTTAATGTTACCAAGTCATTTTGTAGATATGTTTAGTTTTATTTAATAAAAAATATTTCTCTTATAGGAATGAAATATAAAAAAAGATCACTTTTTATTTATAATAAATAAATAAAGAATAGTATTAAACACATGTATGTGGAAGTTCAGAAGAAGCCATTCCCTGTACTACGATAAAAGTTTATTAGCAATTTAAAAAAGCGTAGTAAAAAAATATAACATCGCATTAGAAATAGAGTAGAGTAGTAGAGTAGAGTGTCAGCTTCAAGGGTTTCTTGGGTAGTTCTGACTAATGTTACGAACTTAATACAACATTGTACATGATATCTACTCAAATATCATGATATCACCAGTCCCATACAGCATGAAGTAATAATATCAATATACGGATGAGTATAAATTATTCTGTTTTCCCTTAATACAAGTTATTTGTTTTTTTTTAAATTTAATTTAATATTTTCCACTGTTCATTTTATGTATGTTCATCTGAAGCTGTAAAAGAAAATCTTTTTAATGAAAACATTTGAGATGTTATTAAATCTGGTAAAAGTTAAGTCTTTCTTAAAATAATCCGCATTTTATCGTGTGCATTTTTTTATTAGTAAAGACGAATAAAAAAACGCCTATATAGGTATTATATTTTTTTGTTGACTTTAATTATTTAACGGTTTACCTGGCTCTATTTTATTGTGTAAATATAATAATTTCAAGTTATAATGGTACCCGTAAAATAGGAATGAATTTTTCTTATCCTAACCTTCAACAAAATGTGTTTTGAAAATGGAAGGTAAATTTTGGTTAAATAATTTGTTGTGTCATTTACACATGCCGGTATTTCGCAACAAATTACTCACCATAGATCAAGGAGTGAGGGTATGTGGCATTAAGATAATAGCTAAGAGAAAAAAGACAAAGTGATCAAGCCAAGGTTTATAATTTTTTGTTGACATGTTCGTATTTCGTTTTTAACAAATTTCTTAGGTTTCTGGATTAAAGTATCAAATTAACTATTTACAATACTTTTATTATTCGAAATATGTATTTGTTAGAGTTAATGTTTCAAATTGTTCTTACTTGTTTTTTATATAATATATAATTTTGGATAAGATAGTCTTATTTATTATATATATCAATATCTTGTTTGTTAAAGGATTCTCTAATATATAAATATAGTAAAAGTGTATTTATATTTTCAATTAATTACACAATGGAACATTCACCGGGCGGGTAGTTTAATTGGGACAATATACTAAAAGTCCCAAGTTCACTTCCGGCCCTTGTAATGAATGAGTTTAACAAATAATATTCTTGAAAGGAAGAACTTAACTTGGCTAATATATTCATGAAATCGATTTTCGATTTGTTTCTCTACAATCGCTTGAAAAAAACAAGTAAATAAATAAATAAACATCTAACCACAAATTCATCATCATCGTAATGAACTTTAAGATTCAAAGAAAAACCTTATATAAATAGTACCGAAAGTATAAAACAAATGAGCAGCGAATAATTAATTACGGCATGTATGAGGTCGACTCGTTTAGACCTCAAGTATTTTTGTCAACTTTATACAATCCGCAACAAACCTGTGTTGTATGAAATTGTTTGTACTTAGTACATAATTGTTTGTATTTAGTACATGTTTCATGTACCTAGTACATAAGTTCACTGTGTACTTTAATTAAACACCGAAACAAAAGTAACAGGACTTAGCGTTAGGGACAACACCACTTGTGAAAAGGACGTCGTAACAAGATTATGTTGAAACGAATGTTTACACTTTATATTATGGGGAGTGAAGTTTTCCATTTTTGTATAAAATAAAGATGAATGTGTATTTCTATGTTTTTTGGTATGATGAAACCGAAAATGACAACCAAAAGTGAATTTGATACCTCTTTTACTCAATACCACCCCCTAACCACCCCTAACGGGGGGGGGGTGGGGGTAGTTTCAATTTTGTATATAATCAAGATGTATGAAGAAATTTTAACGATTTACAGTAAATGACATGTTTATCAAACTAGTTTGAGATTACTCTTAGCTCTTATATTAGAAATTCAAATGCTTTATCGATCAGAAGTATCTGATATATATTTATGATTTAATTCTACTCTTAGCGTAACCCAGGAACAACGGCGGGGACGTAGTAGATTTCTGTTCCCTTCTGGGGTGCTGGATTAAAGTGAGTCCCCTTGTCTCTCACTATCCGGGGTGCTGAATTAAAGTGAGTCCCCTTGCCTCTCACTATTCAGCGTCTACCTGTTTCTACGATAACGAACTCTCTTGTTGTCAAAGGTTCTTCTAAGTGGTTTCCGTTTATTGGTTTGGTCCTAAATTGTCAGGAAAATAGTTCCTTCTATTTCGGAGGCATAGAATTAGGTTCAGCATCTTTTAAGCGTTTTACAAGACTGCCGGATGGATAACAGTAAAAGTAGAATAAAATAGAAAACAAAAAAAAAAACAAAAAATGAAAAAACTTGTTAAGAATAGGACAAAAATCATGATTCAGTCTTAGCATCATAATAACAAATATATGCATACAATAAGGTTACCATATACTTTATAATCATTTTTTCTCTCAGCATCTTGAAAAACATAGAAATACACATCTATCTTGATTTTATACAAAAATTTCAATTTTCACCCCTTAAGAGGTAGTAAGGGGGTGCTAGCGGGAAAACGGGCATTTAAAATTAGTTTTTATTGTCATATTCCGTTTCAGCGATCCCAAAAACCTAAGAATAATGGGGTCTCCCCTCTGGTTCATGACTTTTTTTTTTTTTGTGTGCCTGTGTTATCATATCATATGTTATTATATTTGTTTTTTTAATATTTTCTCGTTAATTACAGAAATATGACAAACTGACTGACAGGGATTGACAATGAGACATGAGACAGTAATGAGATTAATGTTCAAATTAGAAATACTATAAAAACAAGTTTTATAAATTATTAGAATTAAACTTTTATCGTGATTATATTGACCACACTGATATCGCAATTTTTTTACCCTTCCCTAGCTTAGCTTCAGTTTTTTTATATTGTATATATAGTAGGAATAGAAAAAAACTATACAATGTAACAATTGTGGGAAAACTGTTATATTTTGAGGATAACATATTGAGCAATATAAAAGTGTTACGTGTAATGATTTGCATACAAACATTTCTTAATTTACAATCGCCTCACTTTCCATTGTAATATTGTTTTGCTCTGGAAAATTAATGAGGTATTTAAACTTTGCCCGAACAATATTTGGTAATATATACTCCCGGTATATCTATATTTTAACAAAGTACAGAAACTAAGACATGGTTCTTATTATTAGTTATAAAAGAATAAAAATAACGGATTTAATTAGTGTCTACTACCCTTTATTAATTTCACGAGTGATAAAAACTATGTATAGATATTTTTGAAGAATATTTCATAAAAATAAATTTAAGTGCACTGCTATTAAAGATGAAGAATAAATATAAAAGCTTCTTCATTTAACAGGACAAGGACGATTCCATGGATATAATGGTTTATGGAAATATTTTTTGGGATATTTATCAAGTAACCATACAATCTCATTCTAACTGCCAACAGTTAGAAGGAGATTGTATTTCTTATAAAGTTATTCTTAGGAATCGAGGCATAGAAAACCAAGTCATAAAGTTTGCTTGCACTTTTAAGATGTTAGTCTTAAGTGAACGCTATTTTATTAAAAGAATAAAAAATCGAGAAAGCCTTATTCTAATTTAATTAATTATATAGGAGAATTATTAAAAATAATTTTGTCTAGAGAATTCAATTAATTTTAAAGGAAGGATATCACATAATTTTCAGTTCTTGAATCAGATTGGATTTACAAACATAATTTTTAAAAACTACTATAAAGTGTGTACACAATTTTGTAAGATTGCTCCGTTATTATTTTACTTCCCAGCTCCTAGCTGTTAGAGGCATCACTCATCCGTTATCATCAACGTTTACTAAGTCATCATTATCTTTGACATGACATGACATATTATATACAAAACTCACTCTTATATACTATCCACTATTATTATTTAAATGCATAATAATTTTGAAATTATGTAATAAGTTTTTGAGCAAAAGAGGAGGCTTTTTGTTTATGATATTTAATTCATTATTATTGTATATTTCAATAATTATGAATAATTGTTAAGAAAAGCCGTGACAACTTATGAGGCAATAAAAAACAATTACTACATAAGGTCTCCTTGAACAGTGCTAAAGCAATTTTCATAATATAGACTTGAAATCAAACAGAATATCTTGTTACCTAAGATAAAGTAGATACATAAAACGGGTAATGGATTGTCTCATAAAATCTCTTTCTGCTTCATAAAACCACGACGTAAAAGGTTTTGAAAGAGGCGGAATAGATAATCTGTAATATATTTGCGTATTTGATAAGATTTATAATTTTTATGATCTAAAAGTTACCTAAATCTATTTCTTGAAATTTTTTAAGGGTATTAAAAATCAAACTCCATATGATTAAACTTTTTAAAATAAATTTCTTTAGCGAAAATCACTCATCCCGAAAACATTTCCAGGACCTTTCAAAAATTAATTAGAAAACATTTCCCAAAGATGCCTGCTATCTGTTTTCGATATCTGATATCTGTGTTACATAATGCAGTGTTTCGTAATTGTGATATATTTATGATATATATAGTGGGATATATGTAAAACGATATGCTAGGAGTTCTGTATATATTGCTAGACTGTAACCACTTCAACGGGGTTGTCTGTTAGCATATCTAGTTCAAAAATAAGATATACTAATTAATGATATAGTATTCTAATATTGAATTGTAATTTGCCACATATTAAATATGACTCAATAGTCCATACTATCAAGGCACAGTCATTAATGTTAATGAGTATCCAGAAAATTTATTTCCCTAAAAAACAAGATAAAAACCATAAATACTTCATTTGTTTAAAAGAAATTCATTCCAATAGGAACTCCACTATTTATAGCACTTCACCTAGTTCTATTTGTTAGAAATAATAACATAAAAAATAACTTAAGCGATTCATACATTGAAAAAAAATCATTTTTATCAAAAAAAGAAGTGACAAAACGTTTCAATGATTTTAAGAGTTATTTGTGTAACATAGGTGAAACTAAAAGATAATTGTAATAATAATCAGTAACTTGGATTTAGTTAGTCATTTACAAAGCGTAATAAAGCGAGTGTACTAATAACATGAGCTAATTCCTGCCCCCTTATCATTATCCCACATTGTGCTTGAATATCGAAAGACTGGAACAGCTTGCTTAATTCGGTGTTTCCGTTCGAGTACAATATGGAAGTCTTAGGCTCTTACTAAATTAATACGCCGATGACTACATTTCCACTTTCCATCAGTTGGAATGTAGTCATTAACTTAGACTATTCAAAAAATATTTTTCTTATTTAATTAATATTTTTCGATATATCTTTATCACTTGCATTTTAAATATTCATTTGTCTGTACGTTTGGTACTGAAATCGTAAGTATACAATTTTTATTTTATTTTTGAACAAATGCGGCGTTGGGGACCGCTAACCAACACGCCATGTTCCGAGCGGCGGGAGGTGGAGGACGGAGCTACAAATAACTACGTGGAATGCAAGAGGAGGAATGGAACAGAAGATGAATGAGTTATTAAATGTGATGGATGACAAGGATCTGGATGTTATTTGTGTAAGTATACAATTTTTTGTGTATATTTTAATGTTTTTCCTGGAACTGAATTGGGATTCAAATTTCCACATAAAAATTTGTATGCGTTGTCAAACCATCAAGTTTTTAATTTAAAAATCTCAAGAACCAACGAAAAATAGTCATGTTAAGATTAAATCAATGTGTGGAGAATTGATTTATGTCCTCCTCTATAATAAGTAAACACCAGCTTGGGACGCAATTTTTCATTTTTATCGCTTAACCCGTCGTCAGCCCATATGATAATTGGCAATTATGATTATTCGAATATTGAAATTGTTATAGCGCTATTCATTTTATTGTGACTGGTCACCCGATGACTTTCCATTATTTTATTTTGTTTATCATTCAATCGGCCGCCATTATTGGAATATGGGGATATTCATAACATTAGTAACGTTTGCCAGGCTCTGTTGGACCGTTTTTGTTATTATTTTGGCGTTTAACCATTTAAATTATTCAGGAATCCATATCCCTAAACAGTTTGGATTATCAATGGCCCGATAGATGGCGCTGCAATCAGCTTTCAGCATGTTTATATTGAAAATACAAAGGCGAGCTTAATTGTAAATTGATATATTGAGTTTTTTGTTTTAACTTTAAAATATGGTTCGTGCCCTTTATCTTCAATACTTTATGTATACCATTATCTTTTAACTGTTATTTCGTATCTTGCAAAAATGTTCAGATAAAATATTGGTTTTTAGTAGGAGCGAGAGGTATAACAGCAAAATCTCTCTACAACTTATTTAAGGATTCTAGAACCTATTCTATTCTAGAGGAGCCTTTCTAGAACGATTATCAGTTCATTTCTGGAACGTATTTCAAAGGCGACTTTAGTAGGTTCTTACGATATTTGGTTAGGTAGGGAGAGGAACCTGAACAGTGAAGGCAAGTCCTAGGCATTGTTTGCGCTCCTCTTCTTGCAATGCGATGGGCCCTGCACACTCACGGTGAATCCATGGAATGTTAAGAAGCTTCGTCCCTGACATTTTATTGGGCATTCAATTACTGATTTATTATATCATACAAATGGATTCACTTGTTAAAAATATTAAATTTGGACATTGTGTCTAAATTTAATATTTTTAAAATGAAAATGAAAATGAAGTAAGCTAAGGAAGTAAGTAAGCTTATGAAAATGAAGTAGTCATAATAAAAATATATTGATCCATTATATCGTATATAAAATATGACGACATATTTGACCGCTTGAATGACCTGTTAGGTGCATGATCATAATACAATGATCAAATAAATAGGTACAATATTTTTAACACGAAGATAAATAAATAAATATAATCGTATTCGTATTAAAAATATTGTTTGTCTTTTAATTTTAATCAATGGATTATAAATTTAATTTCTTCACATCTGTCATGAATTGAATTTCTGATGTGACTCAAGAAGTCAGAATATTAAGAACTTATTTAAATATCTGAATTTTGAGCACGTCACAATAACATACAGGTTATTTTTAGTTAATGTTTGTTTAATTTTTTTTTGAGTTAAAAAAATATTTAATTTATTTCCAATAGAACGTTAGAATAATTTGGTTAAAACTTTTGGTTTTTCTTTTTTCTAATTAATTATTTTTAGTGCACATGAAGTGCATATGAAAATACTTAATAATTATGGTAGATTTAATCACTCGGAAAGTTTTTTTAAAAAGTTTTTATGTATGTATATTCGAGTTATACTTTATTTTTAAAATTATATAAAATATTCTATTATATAAAAATGAATCGCAAAATGTGTTGGTAAGCGCATAACTCAACAACGCATGGACCAATCTTAACAATTCTTTTTTTTAAATGTTCCTTGAAGTCCAAGGATGGCTCTAACGGCGAGAAAAATTTGAATAATTTCCAGGGAAACCCTAAAAAAGCCCTTTTCTTTTTCCTATACAAATATTTTAAATGTAGAATAAATAACTAAATGTAGAGTCAATTTGAACTGTATTGCTATTCAATAAAGTTGATATTAATTTACAAGCACTCATTGTTGTCTAAACAATGTAGGTGTCTTGCTAACGTCAAAGAGTCAATTCGCGCTTTATTGTCGCTGCACAACGTTCAAATTTAATCAAATGAATGTGTACACCCGACCAAATTGAAAAGTCAAAAAAAGTAAATGTAAGATTTGATTGGCCTTGGAATATTCTTTCTTTTGTTTTAGTTTCGGAATGCGACATAAATTGTCATCAGTTTTCACGTCATTGCATCTGTCAAACAAACTGCGTTAAAAAGCGTTTATAATATTTAATAATTAATTTTGATTGTATAAATACCTGTGATTAATAATTATTTCATGTGAATAAATTTAGGTAATTATATACGATATGCCTCCTATAAGACGAAGTAATTTAAGTAGAAGAACCCGAAATGCTACAAACCAAATGAATTACCGATCTTATCATACTGCACATGAACGTGACGACCGAAATGAACGCGAAAGAATTCGTATATCAAGAACGCGGGAAGCGAGAGCGAGAGATTCAACTAATAATCGCGAAAGTTTGAATCGAGCTGCTTTCAATTACGATTTGTCAATTGACTACAGTAACCACCAATGTGTTGCTATTGGATCTATGAACTTGGTTTGCTCTTATTGTAAGGCATTGAAATACAAAAATGAAGCAAATGGATTGTGTTGCGCAAATGGGAAAGTGAAATTGATACCATTGGATCCACCACCAGAGCCATTGTACTCATTGGTTTCAGGAATAGAACCAGATTCCATACACTTTTTGTCAAATATTCAACAATATAACAATTGCTTTCAAATGACATCATTTGGGGCAACAAACGTAGTTCGGGAAAATTTCATGGCAACTTTTAAGGTATGTATTATAGCAGTTAATCATTATTATTTTAATGAACAAAATTTCCTGTTAACTAAGTAAATATGTGTCATTAACCTGCAGTTTCCTAAACCCCAAAACATATATTACTTAGTCATTATATTATTTGGTGATTCAGTATTAGCAACACTTTTATTATTTTGAAACACAATATAATTATTTGACGATGGATATTAGTTACAACTAATTATTACATATTGACATACTTAAGCATATCAATTATTATTTGGTGATTCAAATTAAGAGACAGATATACTTTTTAGGAACAAATATTATTTCTATTTGGCAAAAATCATTTTTTTTTAATTTAAAGATACAAGGCCAAATATATCATAGAGCAGGTTCACTGTTACCAGTGTCAGATAGCAATTACAAATTTCTGCAAATTTATTTCATGGGCAATTCACCACGAGAAATTGATATGCGTTGGTCACATAACAATTCACTAAAGAGGTCTATTGTAGAACCATTACAAACTTTATTTCATGAGTACAATCAATTAATCAATTCTCTAAAAAAGTACTGATTTGACTTCTACTATATTAGTTTCATTAAAGAAAACAGCACGTCATCTGATAAAATTTCGAAGCTACTAAACACGTGTTATCTTTGCAAAATGTAATAAAAGAGACCACTCTTCCTAATTAAAATTATAATATAATAGATTACAAAACTTTCAAAGTATTAGGTTTCTTACACTATATTACAAATTACACACATATCACTCACTATGTTTTATGTTTGGCGTTATTATTATTCTTTTGTTAATATTTTTATGAAGTGACGTATGTCGACATAAGTAAGAATCAAACTATATTAAATAACAATAGTGAAGTAACATATTATGTATCCAAGTAACGAAGGGTCCGATGTTTAAATTGATAGATCTTTGTATTTATTTCTTAAATATAAGGAAAATTATTTTGTACAAAAAAAATATATTTTAATTAAAGATTTCTTTGTCTACATTTTTGAGTTAAGATTTTCCAGGAATCTTGACTTTGTAATACAATTTGTTATATAATTACCAATTAGTAATATTTAAACACCAGGTTGTAATGAATTGTATTTTATAATTTACTATCGTTAGTATGTTATCGGGATGAACATTTTGAAGTCAACAATAATTGACAGCATTGTAAAGAAATGTTATTTTGCATTATGTAAGAAATCAATTAAGAAAAGTAATTGGGGATTACTGAAAGTTTTTTCATTTCTTTCTTTATTAATCTTTCTCCGGAGATAATGTGATTATGAGACATAATAAAAATGAACATTTAAATATTTACAATTAGATTTATATATAATGTAAAATATAATAATAAACATTTACCTATACACTAGTCTTAGTGATTTTAAAATACCGTAGGTTACTTATATATCTTATAAAGTCATTTATGTTTCTGTTTGTGTGTTCGGATGATGAACGTATTTGCAATATTCACAATAATGATGAAGCCTGGAGATAAAGATAATAATAGTCACAGTTTAACAAAAGCGTTGTAAAACAAACACTGGATGTTTTAATAAATCAAAAACCAGCCATTGACTTTACAGAGTTTATCAACTCGTGTTATTGTTATAACATTTCTGAGATTTTCATCTACATTAAATATGGAAAGAAATGTAAATGTAAATATAATTATATTAAATATAGTACTAAGCAAATTGAGTGTTGTCTCTTTGAAATTATCAAAAAATTATATTAACAATAATATCTTAAATCACCAAATAACACTCAACATTGTTATATTATTATATCATATACATCAGCAGAAGGTCGGGTGTTGATTCATTTTATATTATCTATATAAAAAAATTAAATTTTCTTTCTCAGTAGCGTAACATCAAACAGTGACAATGTTGAATTAAATATGAATATCACACTGTAGGTAAATACTATGATGTTACATTATTTACATTACAGTACATGTATTCCACATCATATAACTCAGCATAAGTTTAATAGTATGTGTGTAGATTGAAGACTTGACTGAGGTTTGTAATTTTACTATTAATTTTCGTTTATCTGAAACCTTTTGTATCCGGTTTAAATAAACAATTTGAATAAGAAATATTGTATTCACTTTGAAGTGAATATGAATAGAGACAACACAATGTATACCAAATAGTTTTTTTTTATATTACTGTATGTTTGTGTATAATAAATAACATTGGATGGAAGTTAAATATTTAAATAAAGATAAAAATATGTTGAAAAAAAAATTATAATTTTAATTTTGTATATTTACAAGTCTGTTGAAATAATCTTTTGAAGCAAAAAAAAGTCATTGTAAATAATTCAGGGAAAATAACTCACAATTTTAATAACATTTTCATTCTTGTTTCAGAAACATAAAGATATTTTTTGTAAAATAAAACTTATTAAGTTATTTGCCATTCCAATATATTATTTATAAAATATGATGTCCGGCAAACAAATATAATAATATTCTCATTAAATATCTTTTTGGTTTGCAAGTTAATATTGTTTACAAACCTTTCTTTTTCTTTAGTCTTTAATAATTCTCGCTTGTTTTTAATTACTTTATTTAAGATATACGATGAATCAAAAGAAAGATAAAGTTTTAACAATTACAATGAATTATTAGGCAAAGTATAAAAAGCAATCATACGATCAAGTAACTATTTACATTTATAATAAAATTAAAAAAAAAAATTTTTTGGTAGGAAAACATACCGAAAATTATTTAGTAGATTTGCTTTAGCAAGGCTCTTTTCTTAGTATATAAAAAAGAAATTGTTGCTTCTTTACGGTGCATAGAGTGTAAAACACAAAGCTTTCTTTCACCCAATAAAATGTAATATAAAGGATTTTCTACTCCATTCCCTGTTTGTGAGCCAACAACATACGGACAAACAAGTTTACTAGTTTAGTCTCTCTTTGAGCCATTTCAACCTGTAAATAACATTTATAGAAATTCATATAATATAGAAGTTCAGCCTTATACACTAATATAATCTGAAATGGTATTAATAATATCCTTAATATGTTCAAAAACTATACAATTTTGACATAAAAAAGTAGCATTTAATTAAATACAGGCTATACTTTATTGCAAAATACATAGTTGTTAAGAACCATATATATTTAAGTTGTTGTTCTATATATTAAAGATTTTAAGGTATATTATAATTAATTAATAAGGCAATGTAAAAATATACATGTCAGCCAATATTAGTCTTTTGGTAAGTACTTAATTAATGAATTAATGATTAGCATTTCCTACTAATTTTTAGTATATTTTACATTAGTTTTAATCATTAGAATCAACGGTAAGAGTATAACAATACAGATTGATTCTGATGATTTTTTGAAAATAATGATCAATTTGGCAAAATTTAAACACGCTAAAGAACCCAACTGTGAGAAGTGATATAACGACAAAACTTGAAGCGTATAGAAACCCTTATCACCCAGAGGACGGTCTTAATGACACCGAGAAAGAAAGTATAAAAGGTTACGAAGAAAATAAATCCGGTGAAAATATTCCAGTTGATAAACTAAACGATGAAATAAATTCAAAAATAGATAAGGATAATATGGAATTTCTTCAAAGTGCTAATAATATTAGTGACGATGAATTAACTCATAAATATCCTTACAACGATTTTAAAAATAATAATAATAATAACAGTTCTAAAATTCTTTGAACAAAATGCACTAATTTCTCTTAACTAATGCAACCAGTAACATTATAATTTGGTGTTATTTGTATTTTCAATTTATATTATACTGGAGTTGTACTGACAGAAACTTCATTGTCTCTGCAGTAGACGTTTCCGCGCTTTCAAAAGATTTTTGAATGATTGTTTTCACTTGCTAGGGTACTTGAAATAATGTTATTAAAATAGTTTACTGTTTTGAAGACTCAGACATTTTTCTGCATACAATTTGCAATGTATGTGCTACATGTACAATAATATGACTACACTTTTCTAATTTCCAATTTTTATTCAAATAATATTCAATTATATAAGACACAATTTTATGTACCAAAATATTCCCACACGTTAATTACAATGCATTCAAATATCAATTATTTTTTAACTAGGCCTCACCAATGTTACATTACAAATATTGTGCTTTGTTAAACATTCTTCACGATTCAAAAGCAGGATTTGATCCTGTAATCCATGGAGTTCCATCCTAATCGTTCTTTAAAGCGATTTATCATATTGGTACTCGGTTTGATAGATTGAAAATTCTATAATATCACTAGCTGCCTTTCTGCGGTTCCGACTCCGTTTATGAAAAATGTTTATATGGTAGTGATTGCCTAAAATATATCTGATTTAAGGAACCCTTTTTGTGACATAATATAGACAATAGTATAAGAATTTTTGTTTAATTTTCTCTTGGAGTGTTATTGATGCAGTATTTTTTGCTGCGGAGAAAACAGAAAATGAGTAATAAAACTGGTCACCGCTGTGCTCATATCCACCTGTCTCACTCGCCATTCTTGGAAAATATGTTTTTAACCAACAATTACGAATAAATTAATTTGCTTCTCTGAAATTTCAATTAAAATAAATTACTATTTTTTTACAAATATCAGGTACATTATAATATACACACAACACAACGGTGAAGTCTTTTATTTACAGGATTCAATGGTTACTAAATTGGCTTAAAAGGTTGTTCAAAAGGTGCCTATTTAGTGCGAGAGGACGAGCGATAGAAAAATGTTAGTGAAGCATCTCTGTTGTGGCTAAGAAAAAAAGATTTCGTATGGTTGTGGCGGAGATACGGATGAAAACCCAAAAACTAGTATTAAGGTATAACTTTTATTTTCTCATAACAGTTCTGACGTACTTTAAACCATCGAGGCTGTAACACAACAAATAAAAAACTCTGAAAAAAAATGCAAAATATCTGTGACATCTTAGAACACTACTTTAAAATTTTCGTTAATGTATAGACTGCAGATGCGTAGAAAAAAAACAAGTTTATATCACTATAAATTTGAACCGTTAGAGATTATATGACTTAGGATGTATTTGATTGATTAAGATCTTAGTGTCACACTTATTATATTACTTTTTTGGGCGATGTTTCATAGCTACCGCAGTTAGCAACCGATACCGGAAGGTATTAATAAAATCCATGTTTGTACCAGTTTATAAAAATTGTGGCTACTTACGATAACGGTTGACATTTATCTTCTTAAGACAAAAGCATACATTAGTGCTTGTTCGTTAGAGTTATCGCAGCTTCACTAAAAGACGAAGTAAAGCCTGTCGAATACGAGTCTGGTACTACGAGTACATATATAGAGTTAGAATACGTTGAAAGTAAGAATTGAATTATAATAAGAGCTTTTTGTTGGCAGGATATATTAAGCCTAAGATAATAGACCTCGTAATAAAGAGAACTTCAGTTAAAATCAGGGAATAACTTTTAGGATTATCGAGTAGTAGTAAAGAACTAATAACGAATACGAGTAATAAATAGCACGCTCATCAATAAAATCACTTTCTATATTTTTCATATTATATCACTTCGCTGAACGGATTTAATAACATTCGATCCAACGTTTCATTAGGAACATAATACAGGATGAAGATGATACGTTTTAGAATTGAATTGAGGAATAACATTGTGTATTCTTTTGCATATAAATAAGAAGAATTTAAGTTAAGTTTAATACGTATATGATAATATCTACCATATACTATACACACATGGAAGTGACCGGAGAATAAAAAATTAAACATGTTTAATTTTGGATTTAATTTAAGCTATACAGATTGATTTGTATGCGCGCTACCAAAAATGGCAGCAAGAGTAATCTCTTGCTACATCAGCAAGAGATTACTACATTTTGGAGAATGGAGCCCAGTAAGACTTTACTAAATACCAACAAATAACATTAATTTAAAAAAGCTATTGTCTGTAATACATTCTCTGCAATATAGATTTTTTTTTTGTTTTCTTTTCTTATGAGCGTTGCATTTTAGCGTTAACTACTTTATTACTTTTTAATGAACGTGACCATAGATATGAAGGTATGTTGAATATAGTAAAAGTCTACTGTGACTATATTGTTATCAAAATATTCAAAAATGTTGACTTACGTTATATTTAAATGTGTCAACATACTTTTCACACTTTTGGAGAGGTTTTCTATTTGACATTGATAGAATAATTTAACCTTATATACCTTTTTCTTACTAAATATTTGTATTTATATAATATTGAATAATATTTGTATTTATATAGTTGCCTTAACATTTTCAATTTTCAAGAGGAGACATTATATGAATCAGTAGTTTATTATAGCAATCATAAGATGTGAACTAAATTCCAAAGCCAATAAATAAATCCAATAAAACTGTAATACAATTATGATATAAATCTGCTAATTTAATTCCATTTTTTTTATTTATGATTCACATGACCTGATACTTTAAATAACAAAATATACAAGCAAATTCCATTATTAGTATTTGGCGCTTTTACTGGCATTTTAACGTCATGCCTCTTTGTTTCCGATATAAGAGACCCGACTGATTGTAGTACTTGAATACTAAAATAGGTAAATAAAAATCTCAGCACGTAGTCTACAATAGTAGATGAGATGTCGCCTCCAGTGGGTATCAAAGATCCAGTAAACATTCAAGATTTCTTTTCCAATGATCAATAAATCTCAAGATCCGTGAGAAGACAACGAACGTGACGTCTTGAAGTATAGACATGAAATGTAGATACTATTTTTAATATTACAATGTCTTATTCTTTGAAATGCAGTTATTATATTATTAAAATATATTAAATTTTATTAAATTATATAAGATTTTATTAATCTTTATACAAAGATAGAATTTAATTATGCTTTTAACATTTTGAGTTGTACCTGATTTTCTTATGAGTTTATTAATCAAAGCTTTTGATCTTATTTAAGACTAGTTAATATAATAATAATGGTTTAATTGATAAAATTTATTAAATGATAATTTATAAAGTGTTATTGATTTTGACTAGTTATTACCTGTGACATCTCTCTCATCTAATCTTTTATCTTAGATCTCAGAACATAATAATTAAATAAATCGTCTTTAAGCCCAAACAATCTCATTTATTTCCCGATCATATCTTATCTGAGGATAGCAGACTGTTGACTGCTAGGTATCAATACCAGAATTTGTAAGGTTTTTAAGAGATGACATATTTTCTAACATAAATCAATCATGACCGGAATAAAGAAACATATCTTATAAGTACATTAAAAGCTAGTTTGTATATCAGCAATATCTGAATATATTATATACATTATAGTAGATAAAAAGAGTTTTGTAATTAATAGACTTCTAGAGTTAGTTAGTAAGAGTAGCTGGTTAGAGTACAGTTTAAAAGACTACCGAAATTAAAAATAACCTACTGTCAATAAAGATAACGATTGAGGTTTATGTATTAACTGGGAGTCTCTAATGAAATTTCCTATCATAAACATTTAATTACAGTAGATTGCCAAGGCTCTCAAGCCGTTATCAATATTAAAAGCCATCGGATCTCATTTCATATTTCCGGCGCTTTCATAGCGATACTCTATAAAAGTGAACGCCTGTAAGAAAAATCTCTTAAAAGTTAATACTCCATTTAGGAACAAAATATTTCTATAATACATAGGAATAGAATCGCGAGTAACAACAGAGAGATGACAAATAGCTTTTAGTTGTTGGGTCGACAACATTAACTCCTAAAATAAATCATCTCTAATCCGCTAGTACAAGTTTCCGATTTAGTACAGGCAAATATATTGTGAAATTGATTGACAACATAAAATGAAGATCCGAGGAAACTAACACTTTGTTAGCTTGGCAAGAAACATATTGCAGAAATACTTGTTTCTCAGAAACTCAACTTTTATAAGAGTTATACAAATCGATTGATGCTTCTCTTTTTAATGTTGAAATTTGTTTTTAAAATAATTCTCAAAAAAAGACCATATTATGTATAATATTGTTAGAACCTAATTGTATGTAAACATACTAATTATTAAGTACTCAGTAATAACAAAGTACTGAATTTATTATTCAAATTTATAAATTATGAATATATTTTCATGTTACTTTTATACTATTAATAATATAATCAAAAAAATATATAAAAATGTACCTCTAAAAAAATTACTTTTGCTAAATTGGTTTAAACTCAGCGGTCATTTTTGATATAAAGGTTTTCATACATTTTTAAGTTGATATTGGAAAACCGAATGTTTTTGAAAGGCCCATTCTACAGATAACAACTTTATTTACATTAAAAATAATATAAAATTTGTTATAAAAAAATACTAAAACAACATCTGTATTCTGTGTAGCTCCGAGAGGAAAAGATACCCTCACTAATGAACGTTAATCCATTGATATGATCGTAATAAAATAATAACAATCTATACAATAAATCTCTTGGAACGTATTCGTTACGTTTCAAGTTTTATTAAAAGTCTGTTTGTTTATTTTCACCACGCTATATAGATGAATGGATACACACACGCACGTGTTGTTGTTATTATATAGACATCAAAGTACAATTTATATTACAAATCAATTCTCAATCAATCAATTATATTACAAAATAAACCAGTCATACAATACTAAAATACTTTTGTGCATCAATTTCACCGTTACCTGAAAATGAAATGTTGTTTCATCTGAACATAATTAGAATTTTCATCAATAAGGAAACACAGCTTCAAATTGATACTAGCAATAATAAGTAATCTTTAAATTGAGTATTAAATAAAAGTTACAAATGTGTAAATATTGATCAGATTTTGTTGATTATGTTGGTCATATGTTGGATCATACCTTATGTTGGCATCATACCTTATGTTGGTATCATTGACAGTTATATAACGTATAAGTATAATGTGTAAGATACTCTCTTCTCAGGAACGTTCTGAAATGTTCATAAAAACAGAGAGTTAATAGATGTCTTATGAATTGAAACGGCAAAGACGGATAAAATAGTTGGCTAGTAACTTTAATAATAATATTAATTATAAACTTTAATAATAATCCATGTGATTGTAGCAAAACTATTTATTTTTAACAATTTTTATTTTCGTAACTTTACCTCAGGTTTTACGAGTATGTTCTCATTTTGTGGACAGAAATGGAATGTCTAGATAAATAGTATTTATAATAAAGTGACCTAGCAGAGTACTTTATATTATTTTATAAAAGGTATTTGTATTAAATCCAGTATCTAACAGTGATCCCATTTCAATTTCCACATCCATATTATATAGGATATTTACTCCCAAAGTGTCAATACATTTTAAGATACCTATCAAATATAACATTACGATGAAAGGCAAAAATCATCTAAATCAATACTGCCGGAATTAAGATTTAAACGATATTATTGACAGTCATTAAAATTAAAATCAAGAGCATAGTGTATGTTCCTCGCGTCTCGTTCGATTTCGATTCGGTTGTATCGGGTTTTTATACCATTTCGGTTGTTTTTTTTTTCTTTTTTTTTTGTCACAATTATTTTTACTCTGCCATAGAAAATTATGATTTTATAAAATGTATTTTATTACTCCTTACCTTTTAGTAAATATTAATATTGTTTGTTACAACAGAAATCTCCTAATTTATTACTTACGGCACTTTTTCCTTAGTTTTAACTTCATCAAAGATCAAGCAAGCGAACCTTTGATGAAAGTAACTTTGACTACTAAACTACACGAAACTGACGAAGCCGGATTTAAGCACTCATTGAACCGTATCTAATAATATAATCTATCATACATTTAGTTGTAATCAAGTATAATATTATTAAAATGAGTTATATAATTAAAAATATTTATTATAAAAACAACATCAAAAAACTAAGTAATTTAAATTTGACACTACTATTTTTTAAAAAGGAATAATCCTTGATCAAATCAGTTATTTATAGGATTTTCTTCCTGGACAAATAAGACATGTGTAAAAGTACTAGCACAGAGTCATTTTATGGTTGTTATATCTATCTATTGCACGCTGCTGACAGCACGCGGAGTATCCACAGGCCCTACACTTGAGAATGGATATCAGAGCCGCAATTTGTAATTCATTAAAAATTATAATTATAGAAGAGATCGAATTATATAGTTATCACCTCAACCCGCTGTCCAATGGTATCTTTTATTTAGGCTTACATTTGTGCTATCACATTTCTTTAGTATATTTTAACTTTTAAGAAGAACGGTGAAACTTTTTTCGTGTTATAGAAAGATGCAGATAAATAGACAGAAAGATATATTTTTGCATATACTGATAGAAAAACAAAAAGAAAAAAATATTATATCATAACACGTGTTTATAACAAAATTTAGAATAAAACAAAAGTATTGACAGAGCGACAGTATTATATGTAAATGTTCTGGTGAATATCCAAACAAGAAGTTAAGGCAAATCTTTCTTCAAACTACTTTCTTTCAAATATCATAACATAAATTTAACACAGTAGTTAACACTCTTGAACAGTAATGATAAGTAATTTATAAATATTTTATGCTTATAAATTATATCTCCTTAATATGTAATAATTAATAGGCTTTATAATTATAATAAATTCTTTGTTATATAAAAAGTAATTCGAATGCTTTTATAGAATCTCGTATAAACAACTTAGCCTAATTAAATTGAGGTTCAAAGATCATCTCTTTGATCTCGAATAGCCAGAACCTTTTTATGCCTTTGTAATAATAAATAAGTAAAATTATCTCACGTTGCCTTCGAGATGTATCGCTGATTTAAAATTTGAGATCAAAATTTCTTGAGAACAGAACATATTCTTATATTTGCTGGTAGTTCCATTCTACTTGATATGCAAATGCTGCAATAGTATATTTTATTTATTTTTAAAAAAATAAGAATTTTGAATTCTGAATAAGCTACTATTTAAGTGTATTTATGTATGCTATAATTTATGATGAGATTGCAAACAAACAGACGGACATCTGATGGTGAGTGGTGTCGTCACCATGATTATCAGCAAATATTAAAACATGAAAAAGCGTTACGTAAGGAATGTGATTAAAAGAAAATATATACAGAAAGGAAAGAACATTTCGGCGCCGTACTGTCTCACTCCCTGTAAAAATGTAGCAATAATAACTAATTTAGGATGTTCCTCTATGAGAGCATGTTAGGTGGCTAGCTTGTATAAGGAGCTGAAGTGGAATAACTACAGCTAGTCTTACCACCTTACTCTTTATATACTATTCATATATAAAACTTGGAAATCATATGAAATGTCTCAAAGCTTTAAATACAGTCCAATTCATATCACGTATTTATAACATCGAACAAATGCTAAAGCTAAGTATGTATGGAAATGTTTAGAGTAATTCAAAACGTGAAAAGCCTAAGAATTATACTGATTCAAGTTCCTGTACCAGGTGATAGCGATAAAAAAGGAGTAAAAATGAATTGTCTACCCGATGGCGTCTATCTGAACGGAATAATCCCAAAAAATACTGGATTGATTCAAGAGATTGAGTTTTTGAAAATAAAAATAAGACATCAAGTTATATTTTATTTTTCGTGTTGCCAAGGAATCCATTTGAAAAAAAGGACTTTAAGCCCACTTAAATCCTAAACGTATATGTGGATAGTGTGATGATAATACTTATATTGTAGTTTTTTTGTGCATTTTGAAGGCCCTTAGCCTAATATTCCCAGTAAGCGAAGCAAAAGATAAGTTGTGATTCCTTGGCTGTATAAAATTCTACTTTCTCACTATGATTAATAATACTAAATACTCTATCTAGAGAAGCAGGTTGAGCTTAAAGAATAAGTATATTCCGTAGGTGCTACATCAATTGTAAATCTCCTCCACTTGTAATTGCTCTCATTCTCCATTTTGTTATCAATCCATTTTTAGGGCAAAATCTGATATTTTTTAGAATATCGGTATGTAACTGGTATGTAAATATTTAGATAATCTAGGAAAACTTCACTGTAAAGACTGCAAATCGATAAAATTGTAAATATTGATATATTTGTTGTTATTGCTTCACAATAAATTCATGATATGTTTATAGGTGATAACACTTTTGATATCCCACAGATAGTGTATTTCTTGTTTTTTTTTCAATTATATTTTGAAATTTCAATCACAACAAAAATACAAAGAAAGATATTTAAATTTTGTATTCAAACAAATGTTACATAAAATATTAGTAACGGATTTATAAAGAGACATAATTAAAAATAACATATTTATAAGTTTATCTTCAGAGGGTAAGAGTTACATTACTATAATTTAGATTATAATGGCTGCCGTAAATGTCTGTGGAATAGCTTCTAATTAACGTGTCTTCTTATAAAGGGGGCACGTTTGTGAACGAATAAAATAGATTATGACAATTTGAATATAAGTTTTTCGAAGTCTAATGTATTTCAGTATGTAAAATATATACTTTAATACACACAATTATCAGTTGTAATTTTAAAATATATATTTTTTCCATTCTTAAAACTTAACATAATCTTAATAATCTTTTAATTCAATATGTTTTACAATCATTCCTAAATCACATATTATGTCAACTATAATATAACAATATTACCATATATACGTGCATTGTACTGTAAATAAATACAGGTAGGTAGGTAGGTAGGTAGTAAAAGTAGAATATTAAATAAACAAAAAAGATTTTGTCAAGATGCCTTATTATGTTCCTATCAGCTAAACAAGCAGCATCACTTAGTTTTTGTAGTATTAGTTGCTTACAATAAGGCACTTTCTGATTTAATTATTCAAACTCCTGATATGACAAAATTAACCTTAACTGAAACATTTTTGTAACATGTGTTTTGTTTGATATCTGTCAGCTGTGATTGATAATCGATCTACTATCTGAGATTAAAGTCAATATTTAATTAATTTTTGCAAATTCTTTCCACAGATCGGTTATTGACATTGATCATATTGTATTGTGATATCAATCTTTAGTTTTTAATATGTATAATATGATATGTGCCAAAATGAAACATCATTCGTCAGGTTAATAATGCCAACTACTTAAAATGACAAATAATGTTGATTTTATATGGAGCAAATTTTTATACCAATAATTAGAAGAATTGTATTGTATATATTTTAGAAATGACGATATATTTTGAAAGTTCCATGTTTTTCTTATTTATTTAGTTGAATTTTAAATGGTTGGCAGTAACTTTTAATAAAATTTTGTTATAAGTTTCGGAATTTATTCTAAAATTCTATTTCAAAGGCAGGCTAAAGTTTGTGTATATCAAAGGAAATGTATAAAATGGTTGTTAAATAAATATGAAAGTATTTCCGTCTTTTAAGTTTTGCATTCAATGTAATATTAAAATATGTTTATTTTCATTTCGAAACATATTATTTTTTATAAAATATTTATCTATTTATGATAACTCGATACAGAGAAATTTTGAGGTTAAGTTATATTTCCTGTTTTATTAGGAGTTGAGCTGGTGATTAGCAGCTCATATTTATATTAACTATATTCTGTTATCTTTTTAGAATTGAAAATATATTCTTCTTAGTCTATCATAGGTTTAAATAGCTATTAATTCCTAATATTCTATTTTTATAATAACATTTTGTTGTCGTTGTTGTTACAGATTCTAACAAAATGTTTTTCCTAAAAACTATATGTTGTAATAATATTATAACTTCCAGATATCCTTACTGCAAATAATATAATTTAAAACAAAACTAAATTTATTTTCATTAATACTAAAGTGAAGTCATTGTTCGTGTGGTAAATTGTGAGTTTCTTTAAATACATAAAAAGTATATATTTTAACTACATTCCATTCAGATATATAAATTAAAAAGTAGACGTGATCGAGAGGTCCGAGTGTAAAACATTCATTTATTTTCATTCATTTATACATACAACATATTTGTGAAGTCATTCCTATGATGCAAACATAGTTTACAACTGCATAGGATAAAGTTCCTTGACGCAAAAAGCTGTTATATAAGATTTCTTGAAATATACCACTTGTGAAATGGAATTGCAACTTCTTTATTACTTCCACTATGCAACTAACAAACGTACAAGTTCTCTTAACTTCCGATATAGGAAAACTTTTATATGGTATCGAGAGAATGTAATAGTATAGTAAACTACAGTCAATACATATATATTATTTAGTTAAATAAGAATAAAATTAAACGCACATACATACATACATACATATATACATACATACATACGTATCTGCATATTATATGAATATATTACAAAATATTTTGAGTTTTATCACTATATATTTACCATTTAAATCGCAGTGCAGCCTCTGAATATTAAACTATTTATAAATGAAACAGAACGTCAGTTTTGTTCAGTTTTTATCATTTCCTTTTTTGGAAACTGCACCCAAAACTACTCTTTAAATATAAATCTCTTTGGTTTATATATATGCAAGTGTTCATCCGCCTGCAATGCGGTCCTTCACAATACTGAATAAATATGACTTTTTATTTAACAATTATATATTATTTACAAAATAATATTATTCTGTAGTTATTCTTATATGCAGTCTTATGATCGTTAATATTTAAATTATCTAAATAATATTATAATATCATTTCAATCGTTTATAACACATTCAATCATTATAGGATACTTGTGCAGCTATGAATGGTTGTTGAAGTACACATATATTTTTTAATTTTATGAAGTTATGTCTTCTGTAGTCATCAAACATCTCGTATGGCTAACCTGAAGTAGTATCCTTCTTACAAGTCGGCATAAAAACTCTATTACTTTTACTATTAACGAACGACGAATTCCCAAAGCTTGTCCTAGAGTTCAGAATTTCTTCCCTTTCATTTTTCATTACAGCGTACTCCATCAGTCTTACCGACCTCTGTGGTCGTACATTGGACGAGCCAGCCTGCATACGAGTCCCATTCAAAACACTAAAGCCTGCCACTTACGGAGCTGCAATTTCACGTATAAGTCATACAGATATAACATGATCGTTTAGAACTCAATATATAATTATTATATTACAGACCTACAATAAAGAATACATATTTAATACAAGTATATATCCGAAATAATTTATTCACCTCAACCACAATAGCAAGTAAACGTAACGCATAGCGAAAAAACAATCATCTTGTGTTAATTTCGTTCGGTTCAACGTTCAGTTTCTTGAGTCTTTATATATATATATATATATATATATATATATATATATATATATATATATATATATATATATATATAGATATATATATATGTATATTAATAATAATACACTCTTACTTGTTTAAAGATATATCATTCTATATGAGAATGAGATAGCAAATACTACTTTATTAATTTATATATCGCAAGTGGAGTGTTTTTCAATTTACTTTTGTTTAAAAGTCAATAAAACAAATATTTAATGGAGTATAATTGTAAAAATAAATTCAAATACTGACTGACTGAAAGACTGAAAGAGGAAATAGGATGTAGAATACTTTTAAAGTATGTTTCTAATATTCAAAATGAGATTAGGGTCTTCTCCCATACTTTTTTAGTCCTGAACTTTGATGGAATTTTAATGAACTTTGAACTGAATAATCGAATCGAAATGAAATAACAACATATCCGATTATTTATACATAAACGAAGGTATCCACTTATCATCCGTGATTGTCGTCCATCTATTTGGTTGGCGCGTTTTCTGAAAAATATTCTCAAAATGTACAAGAATTCCAGACATTAAATGTAACTTGAATGATGTTTAATATGATGGACCTTAGAGGCTCTTGACCCTGCACAACACTGCAGACAAGACGAGGTTAAATAATACATAGTGCTTAATAATACTGCGATTAATATATTATTTTAAATAGTTTTTGTTAGTACGTATTACAATTTATAACATCAGCTACTTAGTGATTTTTGAAACAATTATCGTATGAATTGATATTGTTTGAAGTACATTATAAATAATTGTAATTAATCAAGAAGTTGCTGCATTAATACATTATAACAAATCAAAATTTAAATTAAACAGTAGATTTAAAAATATATATGTTAGACAGTCAAATAGTCGGCAGTATTAAATTATCTGAGTAATTAATTAATGACGCTATAAAAATATTATCAATAAAATGTTATTAGAGTGAGAGATATTGTAAGAGGTACTATAGCAGTATAGATAATATATTGAAAAACATTACATTGAACTAAATTTACACAGATGCTTTACAAGTTATACAAAATTAATGCTTTAATTTTAAAAATATGAAATTACTATGATAATAATTAATAAAAGAATAATAAAGATATAAACTGTAAACGATATGATAAAAACAACAAAGACCTAAAATTACAAAACCCATTGAGTTCACGATACACGCACGAACAGACGCTTTGGGTTACCGCGGGACAATTTCCTGTTATAAAATTAATAAAAATAAAAAGAAATACTAGTTTGTAGTACTATTATCCCTAAAAGTCGGATTATTTCTAATGATCTGGTAGACTGTATATTTTCATATAAGTCTCATAAATAAATTTGTTTTTATAAATGAAATTTAAAAGTTGCGGTAGATTTAATATACCTTTATGATTATTGTCAATAAAGAGAATAATCTGTATAATAATAGTTTTGTTTCATTTTTTTGCGGCTTAGGGTTGAACTGCAGACATTTCAAGTGAAAAATTATTACTAGCGTCGAATTTGTTTTTAAAACACTCATCTATTTTAACTTAATAGCTGTTTTGATCTGTTATTCAAACTAGTCGTTCTGGGAACAGTAGACCTTAGTACGTTAGGGAATAAGATAATTAGTTGGGAAATTATTTATAGTGGATTTCACGAGGTGCAGTGGTTACGATATTTCACCCGTGAACTAAGTATGAGCGCCACCCCAGTAACCTCCGTACACTGGAGCTGAAACAAAACAAAAAAAAAGAATACTTATACGAAATTTTGCCGCCATTTTGGATTTTGAAATAACAAAAAAAACACCTTAGATTTCGGCAAACAATACTAAGACGAAATTTCAGCCCGCTAGCTGCCACAAAGTCCGTTTTTGTGTACGGATCAGAAATCCGCCATTTCAAATTTTTTCGCCCAAGCAAAAAAACGGCTCGACATAAAAATTTAAATAATTCAATGAACACACCTAACAATTTTCGTGATGATAGGATGAAAAATACGCCGGCTAAGCCGGAACAAACACGCTGAGATACATACGGAAAAATATCAGAACGGGCCTATCAAGTGGACACGTAGTCCTTAAATTAAATAAGAATGATAAACTTGCGGTTGCTTTTATTTGCTTTCAACTTATCATTTGTCAGTACTTGCTATTGTGACAGCGTATAACTATCAGCCATTGTGGCTCCAAACCATTCTTATCTCTTCCAACGACCGCGTCACTTTATAGACGGTACTCGGTGTATGAACTTAATTACGACAGGCACTACGGGAGAACATTTGGCTCTTAAAAGTGAAATAAATGTAATGAAAATTCAATAAATGTGTATAAATTTTCATTAATGAATTATATCCATATATAAAATAATAATTATAATTAATCTGAAGGAATTTAAATATTTCTGACATTTATGTTGCCGACTTAGAATCTCCAAGATTTATTTCTTGAAATAATATATAATTTTTATTTATTTTTAGTATGTTCCAAAATAAATTGTGAAATATATTTTATGACCTAGTTATATATAAATATACCGACACCATCTTGTTACCGAAGCTGGCTCTGACGTTTTATTTTTTTTCAGCTTACGATAACCACGATACACGGTTCTTCTGCTACAGAACAGAAATGGTGATATGGCCTCCGTCAATGAGGCCGTCGCTTGCTCACTTTTCTGGAAGGAAGCCGCGAGTGGCCGCCACGAGATCCAAATATAATCTTGACCTGTGAATCTATACAATCACATAATGGACCATTATATTTAACGGTAACCGTAACAGTATTTAATTTCAATAACTATTAATTATTAATGGAAGTTTTTGCATTTTCTTAATCATTAAGCAAGAGATTGATAAATTAATGTACTTAAACTATTACGTATGATTATGAATTTTATACACATTCAAAACACATTTTTATTGACATTTTTTACTATTCAGATCAAATATAATTCATATAACGAAGTGTTTGTTTGTTATATAAATTACTATAAGTAACTTTCAAGTCAATTAAAATACTCAATTGAAAAACGTGCATGTGATAATCCTAAAAGAAAACAATGGGATCGCCGATATCCTCACAGCGCTGCATCAGCGTTGGAATGATGAGATCCCTCACAGGGATGCTCCTCATTGTCATTGCTTATCGTAAGTTATTATCATCTATTACGAGTATTTGCATATCTGCCTCAGTAAGTTGCCAAGCTACTGCAGCTTTATATTATAATATTGTTAATTTATAATACTTTAATTTTGAAAATTGTATTTTTATTTTTTATAGATCTAGGTTAAACTATCTTTTATACCTTTTTATATATGAGGAAAAGTATGGAAAAACTGAAAATATCTTTAATAAGCAGAAACTAGCATAATATCATTTTTCATGAATAACCTGTTATTTGAAGCAGGTAAAACAACATGACGTGTATGTACGTGGAACGTGACTTTACATAATAAATATTAAGAATTTTAATATGAATATAAAAAAACTAAGCAATATAACTTATATTACAAAGTTTTGCTGCATAAGTTGAAAATATAACGGCGTGTAAAGTGTTATAAAAATACGATATGAACACAATTTAATATGTGATTTTATGCGAACTTATCCGTGAAGTTATTTTGACTACTTATTTCAATGGAATTTGCTAACATAAACTTAGACTTCAGCGATGCTATATGTATATAATAGTGAGTAGGTTGAATGACTTACAATTAATTAAATGTATCAAAGTATTAGTTATTACAAAGATTAAAAAATTTTATAAAAAATATGAAGTCAAGAACGAGCAGTTGATAATTTATCTTATGCCTTTTATTCAGTGTCGTAATTTAGAAAAGATAAATTAGTATTTTATATGAAACGTGTTTCGTGACTTCATAATGTCTTATCAATTAATGTCAATCAACAGTGTTATCTATTGCCGTTATTGTAAAACAAATCAAAAACAATTTGTAACAATTTAATATAACTTTAATCAGACATAATATTCATTGAATGGAACTGTGTTTGAACTCTCTGTTGAATTATGAGTTATGTTACCGCGTGTGGTCACGAATCTACACCACAAAGGGCCACCATCTAGATTAATATTACAGCTTTGTTATGAAAATCGTGTTATACGTTGAGGAGAACTTAGTAGGTCAATAGGATGATATATATTATGTACATTTACCCTACTTTACTCACGTCAATTAAACCACTACATTTGATGAGTTTTGAAAACATGTGTAATTTATATACAACGATCTCTACAATCTAATAAATCATTATACAATTACTAGGCAACTTATTAACGCCTAAAGATCATCTATGATTTGGATATTTTCAACAGTTATTTAACGAAATACATAAAAAAATCTTCAATTTAAACTTTCAAAATGTTTACTTGCTTAAAAAATATAATGACAGTCATTTATTAATCATTTAATGTATAATATATTATCGTCAAACTATGACCATTTCAACAATATTTTAATAATTTTATAGTACTAGCTTATGGAGGATCCATTTTAAAAAATGTAACCTGTTTTAAACATGAAAATCGATATTACGATCAGTCTTTACTGGTAAGCGAACCTTATATACAAGTATACTGGAATACAGCTAGGAGAATAACGGGTATGAAGATTACCAAACATAGAACAGTCATGTAGACGTCTTAAATACAAACAAACAACACAAAGTCAATTTCGTCGACTTGTTTTGTTATTTTTCTATTATCAAAACAAACAGTATCAATGTACCATGTTTAGAATCAGATGTTGGATATTGAACCTGATGAAATGAGTTTTATACGAATATTTTTCGACTAGTTGTTTAAGTGAAACAAGCTTAAAATTAAGCTAAAAGTTTGGTTTGAAAACCAACAATTTGGTTTGACTGATTTTATAGTTGATATAATTAGTAAGTTAGTACAATCAATACAGTGCAGTATCGAGTGAAATGTCAAACAAATATCAATTTGAGATGGTGAATAAAAGTGACTTATTTTCAGGACTGCTTCAAAAATGTTCTTTCCTATGATTATTTTAGGAACTTACATTTAGATTAAAAAGAAAAATAGTTTATTTATATTTTATATATTTCTTTACAATATTCAATATCACCATAATATCAGGGAATATTATTATTTGTTTTTTAATTAAAATGCACAAATATTTATAACACCCATGTTTGAACGATTTATTATTACTAATAGCAAGTATTATATAATCACATAATTGGATTACTTTATTTAATTTATTACTATACATATATAATTGATTATTTTACTTTAATTTCTTAGTGTTTTGTTGGCACTAGAGTGTAATTAACGTAAAGCTAGACTTTGTTCTCTTCCTACGTTGAGAGAAGATCCCTTAGTATTGAATTTTAAATTATCTCATTAATATGTCGAACATAAAACCTTTTGATTAACACTAAACCTACCGGCAATTCTTGTGTATCTGTTCCTACCACACGCGGTCTAATTGACCGGTAATTAAAAATTATTTTATTATATAACACAGGTAACAGGTAACACAATGGTAACAGGTAACACAACACAACTAAAAGTAAAGAGTGAAGACAATATTATATGCATATTCTAAGAATTGTCATGTAGTTTGATAAAGAAAGATATTATAACCTTTAAAAAATCCGTGCCCGCAGGGGGAAACGCGTGGGTAGACCTCGTGTGTAACTCGTTTAAAATATAACTCACTACCTAAGAATAATACATGATGCCGTTGTTTACATCAAAAATTTTCAAGCAAAAAGCGGTTTTTATTTTTTTTCTCGGAAAAGGTATCTTTTTTGGTACTTAAATTTAGAGTAAAAAATAACCTTTCTATTAAAAAGATTTGCGAGGAGGGAATGTTTACCAGAAAAAAGTTGCCTTGGTTTTACCTACCTTAAATTGTCAAGCTAAAAGTGGATTTTATTTTTTTTCTCGGAAACGGTACCTTTTACGGAAAAACTTTTGGTACCTAAATTTACAGTAAAAAATAACCTTTCTATTAAAAATACTTGTGATGTAAAAATGTTTACCAGAAAAAAGTTATGATTTTTTTTCCAAAAATTTTCGATTTTTTTACCCCCACCCCTAAGTTATTGAAGTTAGGTTTTCGGTTTAATTACATTAGTTATAGGTATTCATTAAAGACATCATATGATATGAACGTGATTGATGTTCTTTGTATAGGGAAAAAGTTATGGTCGAAAAACTGAAATCAGAAAAAGTGAGACCCTAGCGCCCCCTGTGATCGGATTTCTCTGGTTAACGAACTTGACCTTTATTTTTGGATGTTTGATTTTTGTGCAAAGTTTGAAAGCGATCCGAGCGAAACTGCGGCCGCTATCGTGCTGACAAAAGTCGAATCTGGACGCACGCACGCATATATATATATATATATATATATATATATATATAAACTTTTTGACCAATGGTCATTTCGGACTCAGGGGGTCATAAGAAGACCTCCTGTGAAGAAATTTTTCCAAAATTCGAAAATCGGGTACAAATGAATGGGCAGACCGAATTCTTCGAGGTCTACCCAAAATGTGTAAGTTTTATAAAAGTATAAGAACGGTCAATTTGACCGGTACTTGGTAGGTTTAGTGTTAAGGCAATATAAAATCGTAAGTTTATATATATATATTTTTTTATAACACTGAAAGTTACACTGTATAATTGTGTTTAAAGCATAATTATTTTAGTATTATCATAATTGCCAATATTTCCATTTTATATTTCCATTTGAACGCAAGTTTAAATCGGAACATCACAAACAGTTTAATATCACTATGATAATAACATGCTATGATGTCATTGGAGTGTTATTTTTACGCTCCATAGAAATACATTAACTATGAATAATGAACACGGAAGAAGTAAGTCTGTGTACTATTTGAGCAATATATTTTAAATGAATTGAATTTTCAAATGTATCGATCAGAAGCAGAAGAGATTGAAGATAAAACCAATAACATATCAGAGACCTTGTTACTCTGTATGTCGGTTCTTGTGAACCAATTTCCGTTTAGTTATATTTATAAACCCTTTCCAATAAAGTATTTCCAATCCTTAAAGCCTTAAAGCTTAGCTAAGCGATACTCCGACCCACTTATGATATATATTTATTTTCCACACGATATTGTGTAAATCACTTTAAGAGTTTTCAGATATAAACCAATTGCAATCTCTTATGCAAGTTGTCAAAGTGCATTTTAAGTGTTGTTTCATATTATATCATTTATATCATATAATACGAGATGGTATGTCACGTAATTTGTGAGCAATTATTCAACCTAAAAGGAAAACAAATCTAAACATCCATCTTTAATCATCTGACAGCTGTATATGTGAATAATGTCATACAATGATAAATGATAAATTTATCTATTTCAATAAATTTATCAAATATTTTGTTTCCAATTTATTCTTATGCTAAATTCGTTGTGGTGTAATTTATATAATGATTTTTGGTTCAATAAATATAAAAACAATTATATTTATTTATCGGAATATGTAGTTATGTCAGTACAGTGAGTAATTATTATAATACATTCTGCTAAGAGGAAGGGTTAGAGAAAAGGTATGAGACTGTGGTTAATAAATACAACTTCTAACAAACCCGATTATATATTAGGAGAAATATGAAACCTAAGTAATTTTTGTAATATACAATGTTACTGTTTTAAATTTTCCATATTGCATATATTTAACATATACAAAATATAATATGTCCACCGAGATTTATAGTTTTATAGAAAATAAATAAATATTTTCTCTACCTCTCTGTAGACATTCAAAGCGGTCATTATAAGAATCTTGTAACTGGTTCCAGTCCTCGGGGAACTTGCAAGAGATCGTTTGGCGCTTAAGATGTATTGTAATTTGTGGTTTACTTTTAAATCGTATTATATTATCCTATAGATACATAGATAAATTCTCTCCTACTAGCTATAGTATATTCAGTTTATATTTGTAGATATAATGTTCGGCCCGTTATTTTGATTTTAATATTAACTATATACATATAGTCAAAATAAGTTAACCTGAGACACTAAATATAGACAGTGTTCTTGATCGTATAAGAGATAATTTTTCATATATATATAGAAGACAATAAATTCATTTATTACAAAATACACATGTAACAAAATAACAAAATAAATATATTTATTTTTAATAACACCCTTCCTTCTGTGTCAGTGATTCCTTTCTTCATTAATGTTATTTTATACAGGAGCGTTTTTACTGAAAGTAAAACATATCTTATATAAAGTACTAAAACTTATATTAACAGTTAAATTCAATTAAATAAAAATATGCAAACCTTAAAACCAAAATAATAATTATTTTAAACACACACGATATACTGCCATTCATTTCACAAATCTTATTTACAATATTAATTATTACAATTAACTATTACAGGATCACTTATATTAATTCTTTCCTAAATGTCAGTTGAAGTTGCCTTATTAATTTTGTCCTTCAGAAAACCTTTTTTATCTTCAACAAGGAACGTCACAGTGGATACAAGCCATTAATGATATATAAAAAAACTATTGTTAAGGCCTAAATTTAATATAATATTAATATAATATTAAGTTAAAAATCTGTGTCGGTAGAACCTGTTAAAGTAAACGGAGGATTACATTTTTACTTTCATTAATTAAAACAAAGAACTCCCTAACAACGAACAACTCCAATTATTTTTAACAGAAATCTAAAACTTATTCCTATTACAAGTAAATTAATATTCTTAAAAAATTTGGTATTCATTTTAAGAAATATTAAATGTATAATATTTCTTTAACAAAACGGGTCCATGTTCCAGGTTATTTAAAAAGTATTCACAAAAAATGCAAGACATGGATAAAATGTAATATTAAAACAACTTACTGATTCCCGCCCGCTTCGCTGGGCACAATATTAATTTGGATTTGAACCTAGGTTGCTATAGTAACCGTTGTCATAGTATCCGTTGTTATCGTAACCGTTGCTATGATAACTGCGTTAAGTGTCTCCTACAGGTTTAAAACTTTGGGAAATACAAAAAAGTTAAAATCAGTTGGGATAGAAATTCCGTAAAATCCGTTCTTAGTGGACGTCTACGTCACAAAGAAGTAATTATGTAAAATTTTAAGTTAATCGGACATATCGTTTCAGAGATTTCAGGATGAGTCAGTGAGCGGTAAATCGCAAAAATAAATGGTAAATAGTGGTAAATGGTAAAAGTGGTAATCGGTGATCTATATATACATATATATATATATATATATATATATATATATATATATATATATATATATATTATATAGATCACAATTTCCTTATCGGCTTGTAACAGACAAGTAAATTAAAATAATAACAGAATATATCAGATGTAGCTTACATTTGATATATTCTATAATACTACAACTTTACTTTAACTAAATAAATAGGTAGATATACCATCGCGGACTTCTCTGTACACCTACAAAAGAATTACTACTACCATATATTGTTTTCTTATCCCTTAAAGGAACTAGGAAGCGTTTTTGATGAAAGCTTCGAGATGACTTAACTTTTTCAGAATTATTTTCAAACAACAAGTAAATCGGACAAAATCTTTGAAAGACACGCTTCATCACGAATCATCATCATCATCAGTGCGAATTAAATTCCACGTCTGTGAACACAATTTAAAACCCTAAGGTACTGTAAGTGCGATATGAAAATAAAATAAAACTATTGGAGATAGATCTCGTCTTCCTGTCAGTTAACACGATTGCTGCAAAGTATTTGAAACATCGGGTTAAAATTAAAAAGTAACCATTATGAGCGAGTTAGATCCCTAAAATAGTTTATTGCTAGATTTTTATTGAAACTAATTACATATAAAAAAATATATTTATGAATCAATCAATGATTAGAGTTTCAAATAAATTCATTGTCATAAATTATTATAAGTTTCTGTTAGAGATTCTTATGGATAAACCTAATTATAAATTACGAGCTCGTGTAAGGAAGACTAGTTAGATATGAAATAAAAATATTGATGGTTTGCTTGAATAAATCAAAACAATCACCCCAAAGACCAAGAGTTTTAGTAAACTGCAAAATAAGATTTCATATAAACAAAACTTGATTTGAAAATTATCTAAAGATAATTCTGTGCACTGTTTTATATACCTCTGAAGTTTGTGTTGTTTAGAGTTTGAACTAAATTTTGCTTAAATGTTGATATTTAGAGCGGAGTTGTTAAGTCGCGGGTTCACTCTATGGTGAACGTTAGAACGCAAAACGCATTTATAACACCATTGGTTCCAATCCGTGTAAATCATTATAATCCTTTGTTATTTTATTCATTTGAGTGTAGAATACTTTAATTAAATTGTAAAATAAGTTAACCGTGCCGTTATTTCTGTGTACTATAAATACTCTTAAGCCATATGTATCGAAACATATGTGTATATTTAGCAGCAGACGTTATATAACCGGTTGTCATCGATTACTGTGTGTTTCTACCTGGAAATATCGAAACAATAATTAAAATGAGTTAAACTGACGAATACTTGAATTGCATTTCACAAACTCCTAATTTCTGCCAATCATACTTTGTAAACACAGTTAATGTCAGCAATCAATATGAAAGACTAATTACTGAGTAGATTTATAACAATGGAAGAGTCACAAGTTTCTTTCTCTTTCTTATGGTCGACTTCAGCTGTTAACGTTGTAGAACATACAATATGGGGACAAATATTTTTATTTTTTTAAATAACAAAATCTGAGAATATTCTTTATGAGATATCGCTCTTCTAAATGATTACACGATTGTACGATTAGTAAACAATAATTATATTGAATGACCTTAGTTACTTGTATGAGAACGGACTTTCTATTTATATTAATAATATTGATAGATTTTTCACTATATCCATTTATATCTTAAGTAAGCATAACTTGTTTAAAGTTAAAATTGTTAAAGTTAATAATTTTAAGCTGTTAACGCCACTTTTATATTGAAAAAGTTAAAATGACTTTTAGTTAAACATAGAGACAGTCGTTTTACATAAAATATTATTCACTATAATGGAAGCATCTTGTGAAATACTCTATTATTTAAAATTAAAAGATGCTCGCTACCAGCTTCCGAGTATAATTATTCTTAGAATGTTATTGAAATGTCAATACTTTTATTTATAAATGCAATCTTTTACACTCTATTGTTTAGTATTCATCTTGAATAACTGAGCGACTTGTATAAAGAAACTTTGACAAATTATAAATAAAATATAATTTATATTACTTTAAGTAGGCTTAAATTAACTATAATAATTAATTTAAGCCTAACGTCTCCTAAAATTCTTGTCAGTTAAAATAAACTAGACAAGTCATGGACTTCATTACTATAATATGTTCTCATATAGATTTACTATAATATATTCTTGTTGTTACGACTATCATGTCTCAAGTGGTATTATCCCTAAAAGTTTTTAAAACGTCCACTTCGTAAATGCTAGAAATAATTTACTATTTATGGAGGGTTTTCTTTGTATCTTATAATTTTCTATCATAAACATAATATTAGATTAAGAGAACCAATGTTTTTCATCTTTTTTGGAATTAGATCTCAGGAAGGAAGGTGAAATTAAACGTCAAGGGAGGAAAGATGCAGGGTAGCATTATAAGACCTCAGGAACTCTTTAAAATTTAAAGGTCCTTGAGTATTATTAAACCAGTCATAATGTATGAATGAATTTGAGAGTTGAATACTGAACGAGAAGAATGGAATGCAAGTAAAATCTCTGATGATGAGAGTGTTGTAGTGAATGAGTGAAGAATTTATATATATATTTAATATAAACTATATATTATAGAAATAAAACTTAAAATCTAAAGTCTTTCAATGTCGGGATAATTAATTTCCTCAAAAATCCAAAATTATGGCAATCCGGTACTAAATTCATGTATAATGTAGCTTATATGTTTATATTATATACAAACAAATAACAATTGTATAATACAATTGTTCACCTTCTTGCTGTTAAGCAATTTAAATATAATGAAAGCGTCAACCGGAAATTTCATTACATCTTTGTTTCCACTAACCAATGTATCTAATGATTGAATCTTAATGATTCCTATGTAGGAAAAGCTTACTTTGATTAAGTTTACTATATCCCCTTGGATCTTTAATCTCAAAGTAATTTACGTACAGAATGTTGAACTACTTTAATAAGACCGTAAGTAATTAAAGTTAAAAACCATTTTTTTCTGAGTGCTTTTTATAAAATGCAGGGAGTTACTGCAGGAACATATATATGTTGTATTATATTATTATTTTAAAGAATTTAACAACATTTAGTAACAATATATTTGACTGAATTTAACATGTTTCTCACTTACTTGTTTGAGTTAATATTGAATTATATATATAAAATGTCATTTTATTGCCAACATTCTACCATTAATTGAATGAAGGATTTGCAATATCAACAGGCTGATAATTTTTTTGTGATGTCATCTTTATATCAAAACAACACTTAAATAAATTAAAGATGCTTTATTTAAAGATTCTTTGCTAGTAAATAATATTATTTATGTTATTTTTTTTAAATGTAAAGATCTCATCAAAGTTGAAACCCAATTCCTAAGCACAACATAATTAACTCACAAATAATACATTTATTTATAAAATCTTTATTGGCTTCTAATTAGTAGGTTCGCCTTCACATTTCCTGTAACAAAAGATGACAAAATTGGTAAGAGCAATATCTTTCAGGAAGTAATTAAGTGAAGGAAAATACAAATACGTGACGTGTGTTAGTAAAGAGAAGAATAAGAAAAATAGGTATAAAGATGGCCGAATATATACCTTATATTATAAGTTTTGAAGGCGCTCAAGAAAATACTAATGTATATAGTACCAGTGCAGTATGATATATTTAAAATTTCAGCAATAACAAACATGCAGATTTCCTGTGATAATAAATAGTGTCCTTACGAATCTACACACGTAAGTACATTCGTTGTCCCCTTTGAGGTATTTGTAACAATGATACAAACAAGGGCACAGGCGGAGGAAAAGATACTAAACGTGCTCTCTCACCCACCATACAAAATGCTCACTTCTAATTAATTTTATGTAATCCTTCCGTAAGCCTTACTTTGCACAATATTGGCTTTAAACCGGACCTCTTTTGATTTCTCACAAGTAAGTTTCTCACGTAAGTGTACAAAAGAATAAAAACGAGTGATAAAAAATTAAATAAAGATGATCCGATCAGATCCGTACCACAAAAACGCACTTTGCGGCAGCTAGCGGGCTTAAATTTTGTCTAAGTATTGTTTGCCGAAATCTTAGGTGTTTTTTTTGTTATTTCCAAATCCAAAATAGCGGCCAAATTTCGTCTAAGTATTATTTTTTTTGTTTTGTTTTAGGTCCAGTGTACGGAGGTTACTAGGGTGGCGCTCATACTTGGTTCACGGGTGAAATATCGTAACCACTGCACCTCGTGAAATCCACTATAAATAATTTTCCAACATTATCTCATCCCCTAACGTACTGAGGTCTACTGTTCACAGAACGACTAGTATTATATTATGTTGTTTAATATTTTGTACATTAATAGTTTCGAATTAATCAGCTATTTTTAATTTCTATTTTACATTAAAATAAGTATTGACCGTATTTTTTTTACTTTATATAACCACATATATTTGTATTCAGATGCAATGAACTAAAATCGATTATTGATGGTACTATCGATACCACAGGAGAAATAACCATTATTGAATTGATGACTAACTGGTGCAAACTAATGTAATGTAAAAATAATAAATAAAATGCTGCAATGAAATTCTACTATTTTGCAGGTTTCAATACCAATAAAATGTATTTGTTATATGAATATTTAATTTACTTCCGTATTCTTCCATACCTTATTATATCCTATACGTATATATAATATATCCTAGATCAAATTGTTAATTAACAATTATGTGATGCCGGTGATATTATATTTTTTATGTTGTTACATACACACTTTCATCATGATTAAGTCTCGTAAATAACAAAAGTAATTTGTATATAGTATTCTATATAATATAAATATAGCTTTTGTTACAATCCAATAATAAAATAATTGGAAAACCTTTCAAGCATATACATACCAGAGACGCCATCGTGTGTATTCAAAGTAGTTACGGGAAACCAACATTGATTAGGTGTTTCGTGTGAATATAACGTCACAGTTAAAACAATAAAGAGTGAAATACATGTTACAATATAATAAAGTAAATGATTTACTATGTAGTCGATGAAATTTAAATTCTTGTTTCTCAAATTGTATAAAAACGTTCTTAAAGTATAATAAGTATGCAGAGCACTCAGTAGTGCACTTAGTAGTAGCACTACAGTTAGTGTGTAAATTGTTTTTGTATTTTTGTTAGGAATTAACAAAAAAAATAAATTATAGAATTCAAAATATTAGATATTAATACTGTAACAAATTAATACTGTAACTGTAACAAAGGATAGTGATGATTCTCATTACCTTTAGACTGCTTTCAAGAGGAAGAAAATTATCAAAATATTCTAGACAAAAAATAAAAAATATGATAGGATATACGTTAAATTATCATTAAAGTTATCAGTTAATAATTTTGTACACCATAAGTAACCAATTGCTTAGTTTCTTCTGCATGTGACGTCATAAACTCAATTTATGTTGGTATTAGCGTATTTTCGTTATGGCGTCTCTAGTACGTGTTTTCTCGAAGGGAAAACCTTATTGTTCTTTATATATATTTTTCACGAACCAACTTTGTTCGTTCTGTATTGTTTTCACTTTTCTCGGATGGATGTATGGATGTATAGATGGATGTCTATGGACAGGATTTTTTTTTTAGTTTATTTCCGTATTTGATTATAATTCCATTTTGCCTTATTATTAATCACACTTTTTTGGAATTTTTTAATAATTATAAATAAACATGTATTTAACATTTTCTTTTCTTCAATAAATAATAACACAGGCACACAAAAAAAAAAAAACGTCATGAACCAGAGGGAAGACCCCATTATTCCTAGGTTTTTGGGATCGCTAAAACCGAATATGACAATAAAAACTAATTTTAAATGCCAGTTTTCCCGCTAGCACCCCCTTACAACCTCTTAAGGGGTGAAAATTGAAATTTTTGTAAAAAATCAAGATAGATGTGTCTTTCTACGTTTTTTGGGATGTTGAAATCGAAAATGATAACTAAAAATAAATTCATGACCACTATCACCCCCTACCATCCCTTACAGGGGGTGAAAATTTCATTTTTTTCTATAAAATCAAGACAGATGTGTATTTCTACGTTTCTTGGGATGCTGAAACCGAAAATGATAACTAAAAATAAATTCATGACCACTATCACCCCCTACCATCCTTTACAGGGGGTGAAAATTTCATTTTTTTCTATAAAATCAAGACAGATGTGTATTTCTACGTTTCTTGGGATGCTGAAACCGAAAATGATAACTAAAAATAAATTTATGACCACTATCACCCCCTAATACCCCTTACAGGGGGTGTAAATTTAAATTTTTCTATAAAATCAAGATAGATGTATATTTCTACGTTTTTTGGGATGCTGGAACCGAAAATGATAACTAAAAATAAATTCATGACCTCTTTTACCCCCTTACTACCCCTTAAAGGGGGTGAAAATTTCAATTTTTCTATAAAATCAAGATAGATGTGTATTTCTACGTTTTTTAGGATGCTGGAACCGAAAATATGTGAATTTCTATGTTTTTCAAGATGCTGAGAGAAAAAATGATTATAAAGTATATGGTAACCTTATTGTATGCATATATTTGTTATTATGATACTAAGACTGAATCATGATTTTTGTCCTATTCTTAACAAGTTGTTTCATTTTTTGTTTTTTTTTTGCTTTCTATTTAATTCTGTTTATACTGTTATCCATCCGGCAGTCTTGTAAAACGCTTAAAAGATGCTGAACCTAATTCTATGCCTCCGAAATAGAAAGGTTACTATTTTTCGGCCAATTTAGGAGACTATAGTGAGGAGCAAGGTGAAAGGTTCCATCAGACAGGATCTTAAGACAATGGAACAGCGCTATCAGGGTAAATGGGATGTCAATATGTTAGCAGACTACTGTTGGAATTTAAAAAGAGATTTGCCAGAACAGAAAAGAACCAATAAAAGGAAACCACTTAGAAGAACTTTTGACAACAAGAGAGTTCGTTATCGTAGAAACAGGTAGACGCTGAATAGTGAGAGGCAAGGGGACTCACTTTAATCCAGCACTCCAAAAGGGAACAGAAATCTACTACGTCCACGCCGTTGTTCCTGGGTTACGCTAAGAATAGAATTAAAGCATGAATATATATCAGATACTTCTGATCGATAAAGCATTTGAATTTCTAATATAACAGCTAAGAGTAACTTCAAACTAGTTTGATAAACATGTCATTTACTGTAAATCGTCAAAATTTCTTCATACATCTTGATTTTATACAAAAATGAAACTACCCCCACCCCCTCCCCCCCCCCCCGTTAGGGGTAGTTAGGGGGTGGTATTGAGTAAAAGAGGTATCAAATTCACTTTTGGTTGTCATTTTCGGTTTCATTATACCAAAAAACGTAGAAATACACATCTGTTTTGATTTTATAGAAAAAAATGAAATTTTCACCCCCTGTAAGGGATGGTAGGGGGTGACAGTGGTCATGAATTTATTTTTAGTTATCATTTTCGGTTTCAGCATCCCAAAAAACGTAGAAACACACATATATTATCTTGATTTTTTACAAAAATTTCAATTTTCACCCCTTAAGAGGTAGTAAGGGGGTGCTAGCGGCAAAACGGGCATTTAAAATTAGTTTTTATTGTCATATTCGGTTTCAGCGATCCCAAAAACCTAGGAATAATGGGGTCTCCCCTCTGGTTCATGACGTTTTTTTTTTTTGTGTGCCTGTGTAATCATTTCACTTAAAAATCAATTGTTTTTTTATTAACACATAATTTCGTCAAAGTTCGTTCAGGAAATACCCTGAGTATTTGCATCTTCACTGGTTGAATATTGTATTAACTTGTAGATGTATTTTGAATCTATATGCGGTCGAACTTAAATTTCAAAAACCTTAGTATGAAATAGACAAGCTGCTTTCAAAGTATTTATAAGTTGGGGTGGTTGTTAGCAATATATTATTATAAGACTATTAAGAGCGTGTATGTGACAATGCTTAAGTAGTTTTGATGAGGTCTTTATATAATTCTAAAATATAGTACATACCGGTATCATTAATTTGAATTATAATTAATACTCATACTCGAATCATGTTACTAATGAAATGTCGGGTCTCTACAAGATCTACGATTATCTTCCAGTATATTGTATTACCTGATAAATGTATATTACATTATTTAAAGTATATTCCTAGTTTTAGTTTATTTGCACCTCTTAATGTAACTTTCATGTTTATTTAATACCAAACCAATTTATTAATAAGATAATTCTCAATCCAGTTTAACAACTCAAAATTGTATATGCTATCTCCTAAAAGACGTATTAAGTAAGTGTTTACCAAAATATTTCATCGTCATTTTGAATACAATTTTAAAATCCTCAAATAAATAACATTATTACCGTACAATGGTTTGCTATATAGATATATATGAATATTCATACATTTTATCAAAATAAACGATTCATGTCACGTATATTTCATATTTTATACCCGATGTTCCTATGAAATCATAGTTGTTTGTCAACATATCTGTATCATTGTACAGCGTATTATATTATATTCATAACTGTTATCTGCGACTTTATAAACGTTGACTTAAATAATAAGTTACCATAATATCTAATTTTATCATATTTTGTCCAGTAAAACACATAAATAGAAAGCAGAGAGTATTTAGAAAAAGCATTCTTTTGATTTTTATTTTATATACTGCACATATACATTTTTTATATTTACACCTTTTGTCTTTTTGTTAATAGACCCAGCAGTCATAATTCTACAAACAAAGAAACAAAAAGCGGTATCTGATCGCAGCGCCACCTAGAGGGACCAATATTAAATTTGAAAAAAAAAAAAAGGTCCAGCACAAAAGAATCCTTGCAAATTAAATATAAGAATTAATTCAATTCCATGTTGCAATATATGTATGTACAAATTAATTTTCAAGGCGATTGTTGGAAGTATATAAGAAGCGCTGAGTAACGCCGCGTCATTATCTGTCGTCTAAAAGAGAAGAGATTGGTTGTCTTGACACTGATATACGGGGCCGCTTACAATAAGGGAGTAGCGTAAAAACTTTTTATATTCTATATGCTTTGTTTTTTTTGCAATCAAATAAACGAACAGCTAAATATTTCCAATTTTTTTTTATTATAGTTGCTTGTGTAGTATTAGATTTAGAAAATAATTTTAAAGCTGGCAATAGTCGTGGACGAAATATATATAAAAACATTATAGTTTGAAGTATTCTATTACAATTAAATTCTTAATTATCATTTAACTCTGACCTTATTCATATGGTTAGATTTTTTAAATACCTCTGAATATTACAAAACATTTTTATTTTATAAAACCCACATATTAAATATGTCGTATTTATTCGTCTGCCTCCATTATCTACTTAAAAAATTAATTATATGAATAAAATATCCATTATAAAGTGTAAAATTGGGACAAACAACGAAACTGTTGTATAAATTTTAAAACATTGCCAAATAAAAAAAAAAACTTTTTTTTGTTAGCTGGTATTTACTTAAGTAAAGTCTCAGTTTACATATACCCTGTTTAAAAAAACTCCGTTCCTCCATAGAAATCACTTTATTAAGATAGACACATAGCTATAAAAATATATTATTTAATAAAGATAAACTAATTATAATCTAAACAACATAACTAAATAACTTAAATATAAAAAAAAGGCTATTATTAAAACTTACAGTAATTTATTTTGGTGTATTATTCAGCTGAGCGTAAGCGAAGCTCTTAACCGTTTGGGAGACCTTTTTTGTGTTTAGTCGTCTCCAGAATGCGACGAGATAATTAGCTAAAAATTTTCTCATGTATGTTTGAGTCGAACGCGGATGTTATAGCAAACACAGATTGAAAAAATGTTTAGCCATTCAAAAGTTATCAAAAAAAGATGAAAAAATTTCGTTGAATTTGCTTTAAGGTTATTATGATATTTGAAGAACTAAATGTTTGTTTTATGGAAATTTCGCAGAAGGATGGTTTATAATGCTTGCTTAATAGTTGCTTAAAAACCTCTGTAAAAGTATAGTAAGGGTGAGAAATGTGTTTGAGTAAAGTGATGCATAATAATAATATAAATAATTCTCGAATACATTGTTTTTTGTTTTCACCGCGGTAATGTTCGTTTTAAATTGTATTCTGTTGCTACTTGTATATTTTAATGAATACAAACACTTGTTAATATTATATAAAAAAAATATCCATGATATTGCAGTCCTGTCATATAGATTGTATATTATAGCAGACATATTACAAACTGGAAAATTTAGAAAAAATACTGAGTCTGTGGAACGATAAAATATTATCTATTTATCTAAGGCGTACTAAATATTTTATTTTCGAAGAATATTTTTAATAACATTATTTCCTGACCCTTGTCAGTAAAGACAGTCACTCGAAGATGTTTTGCCAGTGCAAGTGGAAACCTTTACTGAATATACAATGAAGGTACTCTGGGTCGAACTCTACTACGCTATGTGTAAAAGCATACACAACACTACATTTATTGGTTTCATTACATACCACCAATTAATTAGTCTTTTGATGAAAGTTGGTACAAATTCTTTTCATTTAGTGTAAAATTTTACAATCTGTTTTTCTTATTATTTATTAAAGTATAACAGGGGTCAATTCAGTTCACTCTCAGTGATATTATTAATACTTTGAATGTATTATATAGTTTTTGTATTTATTTGATAGTTTCTTTTATCAAGAGGAATATTTTTAGTTGATTTTTTTATAACGTTTTAAATTTTTTTGTTCTTCGTGTTATTTACACTTTCCTCCGGATGAAAAGATTTCTAAACGTTCCAAGTTGTATCGTCATGTTGCTTCTCATAATTAGGTTCTCTACAATTATTTTTTTTATCAAATCATTTATAAATTTTATAAAATATCAGTTTAACTTGATATATGTACTCTTACCAACGATCTAATGATTAAAATAATTATACAATATACTAAAAAATAAAGGTATGCATAATATCAACTCATAATTTCTTACCAAAATTATAAAGTGTATAATGAATGTTGCTGTTTTTAAATTAATTATTTTATATTAAACAACAATCTTTTAAATGTTGTTTCAATAAAACATTAACAATAATGCATTTAGAAGTAATGTTACATTATAACAAAATACTAATGTGTAATATATTTATTAAAATAATATTATTTAACAAAACTGTTATATATCTGCAGTGGGTCATAAAGAGACTACTAAAAGAGAGAGTGGTAAACTAGTATCATATATTATTTACTTTCATTCTGTTTGTCCGTGTGTTGTTGGATCACAAACAGGATATTTTTATATCCTGTTTGTGAGAAAATCCTTTATATTATACTTTATTGGGTAAAAGACAATCTTGTGTTGTCGTACTGTGTATGTGTGCACTATAGAAGGATAAATATTTTCTTCAAAAACTAAGACGAGGGTTTTTTTTATATATCTCAAGTAATTATTTTATTGTTATTATAAGGTATACATTTTTATCTTGATTGAAGCTTAAGAAAACTTTAAGCACCTTTCATCAGTCACTAGTTTTAATAATTGTAGAGTCCAAATCCCGACATGTTCGCAGCATCTTGTCTCAGTTGCGTTTGAAGTATGGAAACCATTATGTAGAGAGTAGATATTTAATATTTTATGTAACATAATCCAGATATAATAGATACAAAATCTTAAGATAAGTCTACAACACTTCATCACATGGTTATAATATCGTATAAAAACTTTATAATATTATACCTAATATTTAAATTAGTAAAACTGTATTTTGATAATGATTTTAAATATCTTATATTTTAAATATTGTAATTAAAGCAAGCGAAAAGTATTTAAAATTGCAGATAATGAAAAGTTTGTAAATAATATTAATTGAAACCCAAAAAGAGATGATATTATTATTCTATTAACTCTTAATGTCGTTGTTATCTAAAGGACAATATTGTAATAAAGACGTGATTATATTATTATTATTTAGAAAATTATTATAATTATAACAAGTATTTAATACAATGCAAAACAGACAACAAACTATTACTTATTGAATAGAGATTATAAAATGAACAAGACAACATAATGAGGAAGCGGTCTCTCATCAAAACAAAACGACACGACAACGCCCCCTCGCACACAGTGAAAGCGGTAAGAGACACCATTTCTACGTTTGGCTGGGAACTCTTGCCCCACCTGCCCTGTTCACCAGACCTAGCCCCATCTGTTTACCATCTGTTTTCATCAATGTCCCATGCGCTCTCTACGAAACACTTAGAGAACCACGAAGATGTCGAAAAATGGCTTGGCCACTGAAACATTTCGTAAGATGAACATTTTTTTTGGAAGGGCATCCACGAATTGCCAGGGAGATGGAGAAAATGTGTATCAAGCGATGGCGCATATTTTGAATAAACGGTTTTTTTACTTTGTTCCCTAAATTACGTGTTTTTTCTTTAAAATAATTAAGTATTATTAACCGCCTCACCTGGTAATATCTCTGCTGTTGTAAAGTTAGTTCTTGTACGTGATATATGTTATACGTTATACGTTATATGTTATATAATACCAAAATTGTAAAAAGAAGAGAATGACTAGTCTTTTGCAGACATAACTCAAAATATACCTATTGTATCTATATAATAAAATTGTACTTACATATAATATCATTTAAAAAATAGATTTCATTTTTCCATTGCTCTATATGGTTTTGAGATTCAATTTTAGATTACAATAATATTTTATGAATTTAATATTGTGAATTAAATTAAACATTATCATTTTCTAACTGTTTATAAATATAAAAGTTTGTTTGTTTTTCTTTGTCGAGATCTTCTTTGCACAGGACAGTTACAAAGATGCTTTTCTTCTTTAAAAAAATCATAAAATATATATTTAATGCAACAAAGCCAGACTGCACGCAAACCAAAATTATAAAATGTAATATTTCTTACATTACATGCGGCATCTGTTCATGAAACTAGAATCGAAGAGCCATTAAGGCTATAAGTGACCATATTTACTTTACAATTTCAGGATTTCTTTAAGGTTTCTTGAAAAGGTTTCATTAATATATTTGTTTATACAAATAGTCGGTTTTTTTAATATTCTTATTTAATATTGTCTTAGCAATTTATATGTTTTTTTTTCTTTTTAATATGCTTACTCGTACTTCCGGCTACTATGGACTTTATTTTATTATCCAATATACCTAAACCCTAAAATATAATTTGTTGTATCTATGTGTATCCAAAAGTTGTAAAAATTGTCAAGGGAAAAATTGGAATTTTAAATCATTTTTTTATTATTTATTATTATTATTTTAAAATAGTCATAAATTATGTGTGCCTCCGCACATATCGTTGTTAAATGAATTTATTACTGCATTTTGTTAAATTTGGGCAATGTAGAAGAATCGTGATGACGGTGTAACGAAAATGAGCTCAAAACTTCAAATATATCACAAAAACGACTTAAAAGTTGTATGATGATGCAGATGAATTTCATAAATTTAATATCACCATTTCCTCCCGTGATGTCGTTCGAGGCGACAGAGGGATCGGTCTTACGATGGATAGACAGCAGCGTCCTCTGCGTTCCATAACACAACACCATACTGCCATCGCCACCCTGCCTGCCGAGCACATGGCACATCCCCATGGATCGCGATCTTAGCTGGAGAGCTATGCCTTGCAGGCGGCGTCTATAACCTGACAAGAAGAAGTAGTATCCTTAAATAAATTACATAGCGATGTATTAGATATTCTTTAGTATAATTCATTTTGTGCTAACAGACAGTTATTAAATTAACGAAGTAAGTATATGGACCCCCCGGAGGACATGTATGAAGAGGTTAATGTCTGTGGTCGAGGCGAAAGAGGTATGCAGGGACCGTAGCGTTTGGCGCTCCGTCATCTCTGGCTACCCCGCAAGGGATATGGCGAGAAGATAAGTTAAGTTAAGTATATGTTGATTTTCACTTCATCTCAAAGTAAATATTATATCTTTAATTCAAACAGTTTATTAGAACCGGATGCAAAACGTTTCAGTTAGATGACAATTACTGCTAAAATTACAAACCTTACTCAACTCTTCACACACACGTACTATTAAACACACGCTATATTCTAGTTATATTCAACTCCTAACATAATGTATTCATACTGTCATTAGTGTAACTGTAAAAGTGTTTATCTATGAAGTGTGATATTAATTTGTAATACAAATTATCATATTTGTTGTTGCGTTACTTAGCAAGAAAATCTAACTTTTATTATTATTTTTTAACGTTATCTGGGAACATATACATATATATAAGGTATATAACGTAGCATATGAGTACAAAATAATATGAAACGTACTATTAATTTCTTTCCATTTTTTTATCAAATATAATGGATTCCAACATTGGATACAATAAACTTAAAACTGTGATCTTAGTTACTAATTCAACATGTATTCTAATAATATAATTCATTAATATCGCAGTTCAAATGTATTATTTGTTTATTGATTTAGTATTTATTTATATTTCACACATTATTGTAAGTTCCTACAGTCACGCACGACCTCAATATGTCAGCCGAGACCCGAAAGCTTATGGGTTATAAACTGTTTGAAATCCCAGAAGACGACCGCATTATGTGAAGATGGCTCAGGCTTAGGATTAAGGCCTGCGTACATTAAACGATATTTTGATGTACTTTGATAAATACGTTTTTCTTAGTAAACTCTTTGATCTGGAAACTTTATTCATAAGAGATAAGAACGTTAACAAATAAACTTTAATATAAATTACCTGTCATCTGTATCACAACAACATAATTATTATATTATTATAATTTAAAGGAGGCCATAGAATAGAAGCAAAAGAACTTATAACTTTTATATATTTTTAGTTAAAGCATCCATGATTTCCAGAAAAACTGCGACTATTATTTTTATCTCTCTTTCGCTTCGCTGGTATTATTATTCACATGTACACTGTTGTTATCTTTTATCATCTCAAATTATTATACATATAAAAAATTTTCTTTATAAATAATAAGCTTTAAACGTGTCAGTACATGATTAACAAAGCGGATGATTTTATGTATTACTTTTTTGGTTAAAATATAAAATAATGTATTTTTTTATTAGTATGAAGTTGCTAAATATTATAAAGAATTAATGTTTGTTCCTTTAAATGTTATCCAACCAAACGGCGAACTTTTTGATCAATGAGCAAGGAAATACTTTCTCCGCCATTTCACGTGTAACCTATAGCAATATATTGACGTTTCCAACTTCATTTCGTTAATACATATTTTTAGAAAGATAATAGCAGTATTATAACAGGAATTAGATTTTATATATAGAATTATTAAATGTATGTTTGTATTTTTAAGTAGTTTATTAACTATGTCGCTTCAATCCGATTTTTTTTCATCTCTGTAGCTATTTTATAAGCTTTCGTTTCGTAGTTTGTTAACCCGATGTAGATATTTTCATGTTCTCAAACTCAAAAGTACGAATATATTGATTTTGTTTAATAAATACATGTATGTAACAATTTTAAGAAATTACTTTGACAAGTATAAAAATTCAATTAATTGATACGTTGTGAGGTAAGTTGTTTAAGAGATAGTTTGAGACTTGAGCTTCTTTTTGTCGCAAAGACAACCTGAAGGAAGTGGAATAACATTGTCTGAACCGAATAGGTGGCGCTGAGGTTGAGACAACAAAAATGCATATGAGGAGGTAATTTCATAGCACACAGCTAGAAATTAAAAAATATTGTTAGGTTAATTTAATCCGATTATGCAAGCGAAAGTGTTCGTCTTTGTTTGTGAAGATGTTCAGGTAGTCCTAACTCTGTGATAAGTTCTGAATACAATAGGGGTGTATTTAAGAGAAGAGTGAATAGGTTATTAGGTTAATGCGCCTTACCATCTACAACTACATGTTCAGTTTCCATCAGGTGCAATGTAGTCAAGCATTAACCTTTTAATTTTTTTCTTAAATTTTTGTTAAAAAAAGTTAAAAACTTTCCACAACCAGTTTCAGATTAATAAGTACACATAGTTCAGACAAAGTTAAATACATGGAAGTAGCCAACGAAGCACACGATGTCAGGAATGTGGTTTTCATGGGCTTTCCAAGTGAGTTGTCTGACAATGATTATTTACTCTCGGGTTTCGCTTCCCCTAAGGTAACCTGCCTGCTCTTTTGGAGTCTACCAGTCCAGATAGTAGCGGATGTATGTATTATAAGTGTACATCGATTTTCCAAGTGTGAAATAAAAAACATAGACAATTATATACCTAATATTTTTAAGCTTTATATGAATATAACAAATTCATCCTGATAACATTTTAAAAGATCTACTATCTTATAGATCAATAAACGTAAAATATTTTTTAAAATTCAAGTATTTTATTTACCAAGCTGGGTATAACTTGAAGTAAAAGCGAATCCGATCTTTTTTAATTAATCATTTAGATAGCATCGTAAAATCGTTAAATAATAATGTTATCATAAATAATTTTTAAACTTCAACTCCAATATTTAACTGTTTAACGAAATTCAAATCTTACTTCAATTCCAAAAGTATGAGATCTTAAGAAATTTATTTCATTAAAAAACTATTTATAAAACTAGTACTGACGGTAAATCTTTCTTCTTTATTACAATTTGCATTTTCAGAAAATAACACAAATAAAGCAATCTCAATAATAGGAACTCCTTAACAATAGTGCTATCGAGAAACGATTTCTACCTTTGGAATGGCTTGAGCTGTTTCTATAGTCTCGACGCCCTAGAAGAGTACTATTCAAAATTATTTTATAACAAATGGTGACAATATAAACATAACGAACAATATATTATATATAAATAATATAATGAAGAAAAAAAAGACAAACAAAGAGAGAGTGTACACACACACACACACACACACGAGTGAGAGAGAGAGAGAGAGAGAAAAGGAGAGAGAGACTTTGGTAATGTTTAAAATTACATTTTCCACACAGACCAAGCTGTGCATTTACATTTTTATTTATTACAATAAATCTTCTAATATGTATTGGTATATTACTTATATTATCTCTTTAAGTAAATATAATATAGAAATTTAAGAGATACTTCGAATGTTTTAAATTTAGAGCAGGTTACGATCGATCAACATTTGTTTTATTCAAAACTTTTAAATTTCAGATTTAAGCCTACTTAGAATTCATACTGTTGCAAAGATTTGTTTGAGTTTCGACTTCTTCATTGTTTAAAAAACTCAATATTAAATTTTCTGTTTGAATAGGTACCACTTTTATTGCAGTTCATTTAAAAGTAACCAGCAAAAATGTTTTTGATAAAAGAACTTCTTTTTATGAATACAATACATTATATAGAATATATAAAGATATAGATACTATAACGAATAAAGATATTATAACAAAATATATAGATATTATAACGAAAAATCTTTAGAACTTGATGTGAAATGATATCCTGGTCCTTTTGTTTAGTGAACAATTAATCATAAGAATATAATATTTCATTATAATATTTACATTTCAATAAGATTTCTAAGAATCCGTCTCACTCAATAGTGAACGAGTCATCTGAAAGCGAGTTTTACAAGTAATACAAATAGTCTTTAATATTCTTTTCATCACATTTATTGTTTTATTTATTTCTTATTTATTGATTATTCAGTAAGCACTTTATTATATATTACATGTGTATTATATGTTAACTTTAACAATTAATTCGATTCTTAAAATAATAATAAATAGAAGTCCTAGAAAACAAATAATTTTCACTAAAATATTTATTATAAGGTGTAAGGTAAGGTGTTAAATGTTATGTGTAAAGATGTTATCAAACAGACGCCACCGGTACTTAATAACGTCATCTATGTATTATAGTTTCATACAAGCATATATTGATATTACATTATAAGTTGTAATGTGACCTGAATATAAGGTTTGTTTAAGTTTTCTTTATGTAAGAAATGTATAGAACTTTGATAAATGACTCAAAGAAGAAGGGAAACACGTTCAATATATTTTCCTGTGTAACGGTCACGGCTGTGTTGACAAGGATTGCAACTTCCTTCCTTGTATATATTTTAATTGTTTTCAGAATATAAAATATTTTGATATAATAACAAACAAGCACTTTTAAATAAGCAATTACTTAACATATTTATCGCAAACTTATGAATATTTATGACACTAGATAGGAGTTGAACATAGAGGAAGGGAATGAGAGCACACTAGTAAAGGCGGATATTAAACCACAAAAGCTGGCTACGAAATACAAAAGATAGTGTTGAAGGTCATAGATCAGATCATATTTTCTGGTATGGCGTAATATTAGGATTAGGTAAAAAAAATCCCTAGGAATTTAGTAATTAAAGTAAAGTGTAATGTATATAGATCATACAAGTCGGGCATTGGATATTTGTTACGTGGGGATATCTCCTAAATTTACATACCCGAAATTGTAATGATAATACACAGCGTATGAAGAATTTCAATATAATTGAATACTTCTAAACATTATACTTATTAACTGGGTCAAAACTCGACTTCATTTGTAATTGTCTACTCAAAGGTTAAACCACTTTAACGCAGAAGATAATTTGTCAGTTTTGAGGACGATAAAACAGATTAGAAACTAATTTAATAGTAAATTTTTAGTTAAAAATTTCTTAATGACCTATAGTTATGTAGAATAGGCTTCTTCTTCAATACAATATTTAAAAATTATAAAAAGTTTCTTAACATGCTTTGCTAATTTACGTGTTAAATGAGTTTAGTATAAAAAAACTTACAAGGGACACTGCAGCCTAGTTGGAATAGCGACTTGGTCGATATTTTCAGGTCGCAAGTTCTAGTAATACGAGTTTTGGTAAACTTAATTTTTTTTTTAATTTAATTGAATTTTTAAATTAATTATCTCTCTTAATTATATTTATAATGTTCGTCCATTTTTTCTTTCTGAATCTGGATTCCTAGAAAACTCTGAGTAAAGAAAAGTAAATCAAGAAATGTTCATTTTGTTTGAACGAAACAAAATAACTTTCTTTGTATTTAAGGAACAAAGAATACAAATTTACAGAAAATTTATATCTGAGCTTTCATTCTTGCTAACAATGTATGTTACTTCTTTATATATTGCTTCTTATTTCCTATGACATTCCTTGACAAATGTTACAAGAACATTAATTAACATAAAAACAATGCTTAATCTTATTACAAATTTTTGGTAATCGCTAAACTAAAATAATACAAAAATGTTAGTGAGACAGTTTCTTATAAGGTATATAACACATACTGATAGTAAATTAAGTAATTCTTAAGTGCATACACTGATAAATGTGTTTATAGTAGACCGCACATATTATTAAAATATGGTAGTTGTAATTTCAATATCGCACTCAATTTATACTTACAGTGGTATATTTTATATTAAATTAAATAAATTACTCCATTTTAACTTTTAAATGACAAATATACATAAAAAAGCAAAAAATATGTTTTTTTTAAATATTTCAAACTAGCCGGATATTTGATAATATTTTTTCAATTATAAACTCTTAATTGAATATTAAACAGACGTCAGCTGTACGATGAGACTCTTCGACAAGGTACTATGGAAAATGTTATTAAAATAAACATTTTGCATTTATAACATGTCTTCCCTTTTAAACCACAATCACTAGTGACAATACGTACTGAAGATTTAAATATCTTATCGGACAAATCAGCTTTTTAGACATATGATTTGAGTGTTTACATGTTTTTTATTAATATATTAATTATCTCATAAAACAAAATTATTCTTACTTATACACAGAATCATTTTCAAGAGACACTAAAAAAGTATTCTAATATTGTGTACAATTCATGAAAGCCATTAAGTATTTCTCTTAAATCTATAAAAGCTTAACCGTAGCTTAATCTTTACACTGTATTTTGCTCGACTTAGTACTGCCTAATAATTTTGTCTTTTCTATTATCAAACCATGACATTTTTCGCCTTGTTTAAATAGTTTCGAAACAATTTAAATACCAACAACGAACCGTTGAGATTTAATTTAAATATTTACTTTGTACCTTTAACTTTTGGAATAAATTTATTTTATATAAATAAAATTGTATTGCTTAGCCAGAATATTAATTAATCTGTAGTAAAGTTATGTAATTTATGAAGTTCGGAATTATTCTATAACGAGACGAACAAAAAGACACAAATTAGTATCGATTCTCTAAATGTTTTATACATGTGTAAGGAAAACAATAATAATCTTAAAAACCTTCATAAATAATTTCAAGATATGTTTTACTGAGATAAATGTTATATACACCGGGCTCCTCAAACAAACCCATTACAAAACTATATAATTAATATATTAACATATGATAATAAGTTAATATTCTCATTTTTACCATTAGAAGAAAGAAGATAGATAAAAGGTTTCAAAGGTTTAAAAATGTAGTTAAATGTGTGATATTTTAATAGTTATAATATTTAATTTATTAGATTCGTAGTTCAATACACAAATAATGTAAGTTGTAGTAATTATACCGCATTGGATAGGCACCAGTAAATAAATATTAATAGAAAATGGTGTGCTATATCATTAAATTTACAGAGTTATAAAACGAATACTTTTTTAATAAAGTTTTTTCTTTGTCCAATGAAACAAAAAATACTAGGAAATATAACGAAATTCATTATTTAGGATGTGTATGGAAATGCATTCTTAAAAACAACAATACCTACATAAAATAAATTCAAAAACAAATGTCATATCTACTTTGCTAATGGAAAATATAAATATCTACTTCTCAAAGTTCTTTACTATGACACTTACAAACTGTCTAACAATCCTTTTAGAAACATATAAGTTTCAAGGTCTCTGATAACAAAGTTCCTATGTTCACTAAAATATTCAAAAATATAGACGCTATAATATGTTATTCATCCTTGAGTAGTTGACAAACAGTTCAGTGATTTTTATCGTCTTATAGCAACCGATGGGCTTCTCTATATATTGTTTCCTTGTGTTATTGCAGAGAGTTAGGTTTTGTATTGATAATATTATAAAAATAGAAGGTTATTTATTTTCGTTTATGTTAGAGTTTAGATGTCAACTGCATATAAAGTGTGATAGTGAGAGAGTATATACTGAGAGTAATTAGGTACTGTTAATTTATAGAAATTTATTTAATTTTATAAATGCTATAAAACTATTTTCTTATAGAATATATGAAAGCGAATGGTTTCATATATTAAGCAACGAATGTTTTTAAATTCAAACAACCTAAACTAAGTTGAAACCATTGTTACGAATGAGTGTCGATTAAGGAGCGATCACTTGTTTGGTAAGTTAGTAATAAATTTAAAGAAAAATTATCGCATGAATTTATAAGTATACAATTTGACCTTTTGTGTATTGTATTTCAGATTTCAATGTATTATAAAAATAACGTAATATTTAGCACTGGAACTTCCTTCAAAGCCATAATAATTTGTATTACGCTATTTGTAAATTCAGTCTCGCAAATTTTTAGTTTTAAATGTTTAATATTATAAAAATAACGTAATATTTAGCAGTACAACTTCTTTCAAAGCTATAATAATTTGTGTTAGGCAATTAATAAATTCGGTTTCGCAAAATTGCACTTCATTAATTATCTGCAATTACTTACTTAATTTTTGATTGAAGGTGAAGGCAACTCCTTTATGTACTTACAAATTTATTGTCATTTAATTTATCTCAAGTTTCTAAAGGATATCCAATAATGTCATATCATTTATTCAACATTAATTGTTTCTAAAATATAACTATTAAGTAAGATATCTCATCGTCATAAAAGTAATCGTTACGAAAACAAACTAAAGTATATATTTATTTTATTATTATTATTATTAATTTTATTTTTTTATTTCTTTTTTCACATTTGTTTATTTTTTTTGCACCACCCTGCCATATTTCGATACAATTGCTCCATCCTCAAAGGTTGTCTGGAAAAAATCGCTAGTTAGTGATAAGACCGCCTTTTTGTACTTTATCATGTTTTCGATTACTTTATTATTATTATTATTATTTTCTGTGTAGTGTGCAATAAAGTATATTCTATCTATCTATATAGTTTATAGTTACCTGCTTTACACCTTTAGTCATTTCAACGACAAAATAACGTGGATTTAGTACGTAATAAATATTGGTATTGCGTAAAACGAACAAAGTATCGCAGCGATTAATATTTTGTGGTGAAATAAATATCTCAAGATATAATATCTAGAATTTTTAAACGCGTGTAATAAAATAAAAGTATTTTTTTTATGTGCAAGTTAACCAAAATACGTTTTATATAAGTTCTTTCTATATTTTTATAACCTCCCCAGATGTAATTGTCGTATTTGATACAAATTGTTATTATGTACACAAATAATTGATTAAATAATTCACATTAACTGTTTAACTTATGTTGACAATATTTCGAAATTTCTTTAAAAGATTAATCACATCTGTTTTTAAATCTGATATATTGAGTTTCATAAAAATATATAGGATTTCTGTTAAACTGGTTTTAAATTCTTTGTAACATTACCAAACTGTCATGGCGTCGGGTCAACGAAACTGTCTTTTTTTGTTACAATGTAAGTTAATCGTTCACTATCATTATCTTCACTTTCTTTGCTCCTCCTTCATGTATAAGTAAATATTCGTTTTAGTTAATCTTCTGCGTCCTTTTCAAGATGAAGTAGATGAATCCGAGACTTTTCACAATGTTTGTGCGTATCTTTTATTTTTGGTGTACTTTTAGGACCATATTTAACTACCAAATTGTGCAATCTATGCCAAGACAAAAATGTGATTTGAAATTCTATTAAGACACCGTTTTCTTATATTTGATCTAGAATCAGATATCAGAACCGTATGCTTAAATTCTATTCCATATTCTATTATTAGCTTTTCTTATACAGTCATTTTTCTTTTTCCAACCATTTTTCAAAAAGAAAAAGGAACAACACAACAAACAAGTATTGTAAAATTCAAAGAGTAATTACTACTACTACTATTTACTTATTATAAAATAAGGAATTTAAAAGTTGCTATTGCAGCAATGCAAATCCTCGTTAAAAGCAGCTGCTGAATAATTAATCTCGCATTTAAGCTTGCTCGTGAAATCTTATTTGAGTCGCTTCTTAGATTGTAAATTAAAAAATGATAATACTACGAGATATTTTTTTGCTTTTTGTTATATTTACTCAACAGCTCCATTGCGAGGCTGTGTCTTTGTGTCTTTATCAAAGAGATCATACTGATCACTAACCATATTGATTAAAATATTAAATAATTAATTATAGAATTACTTTATTCTCTGACCGTATAACTATACCGTTAATAACATATAACCGTTTAATAACACGTTACTTTTATTTCACTTTAGTTTCTTTACTTTTTTCTATTATTGCGTACACACAGCACACACACACACACTCACGTGGATTCACACGGCAGCGCTCTGGTGAAACCTCGGATGTTGCAAGAGATCATGGGCGGCGGTGATCTCGTATCATCTGTGACCCGCCAGCTCGTTTGCCCTCCTCTTATATTAAAGAAAAAAACACAAATTCTAGTAGACTACTGCTTTACTAGACGCTACAGTTTACTCTGCCCGAAACAATTTGGTTTTTTATACGCCTAAGTATAATGAAGGTAGTCATCTAAGCCAGCCCAGTCGTACTCAAAACTCGTTTAGAACAAAGTTAGTATGTAACATGAAAGCTATTTGCTATATAGTCTGTACTATATCTGTAATCTCGAAATTAAGAAGATAGAAGTGTAAAGTGAATAAATAAAATTATAATTAAATTTTATTGTCTATCACAGATGTGCACTAAAAATCATTATCTCTTCATTATTATTATTCAGAAATCGCAGTCTGTTAATCTACGCCGCCAGGGAGATATTTTGAAACACAAAAATAATTATGCTTTCACTAAAACATAGTTATAGTTATCCTGCCACAAAACTAAATTGAATACGAATACATTGTACGTTATTTTATAAATATTATGAATAAATAAAGCTTCTAAACTGATAATTTTAAAACTGGATGTATATCAGAAACATTGTTCCTTTCATAATCTTATGTTAATTACTGTGATACACTTTTTATTAAAGACATGTAAACAATCTATTGCGTTTTTTAATTAATTACTATATCTCTTCAATAAGTAATAGTCACCATTAGTGACGGAGAAGTCTGTGAGACCGAGACCCACACCACACACTCAACCACAATCAGTCAAAAATTTGTCCTTCTTAAGTTTTTATTTTATTTTTAATAAACAATCTTTGAATTATAAGAGTACGTATATATTATTGACAATAAATTCATATTATATATTATAGTTTTGAGTCAATAAAAAATTATGGAAAGTTATTAAAAATTCTTGAATTAAAACCGGGGTGGTGAGGCGGAAGTCACCATTTGTCTAAGTCGAATACATGTTATCTTTTCCTATTTCCGTCTCAAACAGTGCATTTAACATTTATCTTCAAAAGTTTGCCTTCATGTCTTCAATTTTTGTGGACACAAAAGGAAAACAATGTAGGCAATGTTATACGAATACATACATTATAGATTCAAGTGTATTTTCCAAAGTAAAGATATATTAATCTTTTGACATAATGTTTTAAATATCACGAAGGTACTAATGATCTAAGCTTTTATAAGCCGCGTTAAAAATAGCAAGCAAACCAACAAAAAATATTACTTTGATTATAAAAAACTGAAAAGAAAATAACAAAAAAAACACGAATAAGTTAAGAAATATAAGTTAAGAAATATTTTTTAAAAGACAGAATTAAACTTTTAACAGAGTAAAGTCAAATATTTCAAATAAATAACATTTCTAAAACTAATCTGAGGAAACAGTCACAACTTGTGTAATACATTTAATGTACTCACAGACGTACACGTCCAAATTCAGAAACTACGGTCCTCTGTATAAAACTAGAATCATAACGTGGTAAAATTATTTAGTATAGTATCATGAAGAATTTGTTTGTTTTTAATTTGTTATCATAGCCGGCAATCTGCTTTATTGTCACTGCTTTCATAGAGTTATTTATTGGCATACCTAAAAATAAAAAAACGTATTATGAATCTATTTTTTAATTTTTTGTAATCGATAGTATACCAATTTAAAATAAATAATAAGTTAAAAGAATGTTCACGCAGTTTCTAGTCAATTCCACCTATCCTTTGTAGCCGTGAAAATATAGTGTAATTTTTCATTATTTCAATGTATAATAATTTGTTTTGGAATTGAAAAGTTTTGTACCAAAAATCTTTCGCTTTGGGAGTAGGTAGTGGAATTAATATCGCTGATGATTGTATTTAGATTAAAAATCTATAGAAACAGGAAATGCGCGAAGTGTCATAAATTAAAAGCTTTTTCAAGTGCGCCTTAGATTGTTTCCGACCATAATTGAGGCAATTGTAGCTTAAGAACCTTTTCGATTCTCGTCCAATTTTTGTAGCTGAATTTTAAGTGAAAAAATATTTTTTTGTCATTTAAAAAACCCGTAAATATTCAACTGTTAGGTAATGGCGATAATTTAAAATATTTATTATAGATAGCTTAAATCTACTAAGATTTTGGATCGACTTACTTTTTATAATAGTAACAGCAAATGTGAATATAATGCAAATGTTTCCTTTCATTTATGTCAGTTAGTTCATTATTGTCATTAAATTTAAAACTTTTAAATCTTCGAGCATTCACAGACTAGAGACGGCATCGCGTACATTCAACGCAATTATCTTTCAAATCAACATTGTATTTGTTACAACGAAAACCATAATTTCAATAATTTCAAACAATAGTGCTTCAGGAATACAAATTATTTGCCAATTGTTAAAATTAATGCCTTAATTTTGCAGCAATGCTGTAATATCATTCACGTACAAAATAGACTTTAACGATTCTCTCTATTCCAATTGACTGATTGTTTCACAATTAATCACTGTGGTTATTTTAAAATTATAATATGTAAGCAATACCTTTTAGGGCTTCAATGTAATATTACTTAACCAATTATATAAAATAATTTATTATATTATTTTATTCTTAAATAATATTTCTTTAAAATCGGTAAAGGAACATAAGAATACATTATTTGAACCATGATATACACCAATATAATGTTGTCCAATTATTTCGACATTTTTCACATAATTTTATTTAAAGGCTTAAGAGAATTGTAATCAATAGATCAAAGAGGATACGTAAATTAATTAAACTAGGCTTTGATACACAGGAATCGACAAGATTTAATCATTAGATATGTACGTTAGTGGAAACTAGGCTGTAATTAAATTTCTTGTTGTTGCTTTGCTTAGTGAAATAATTAATTTTAAACACGAGATAAATAATAATACGACAAATGAATTTTCAACTCAATATTAGAATGTCAGAATTAAATTTATTGAAGTATTAGCTGATTCCCGCCCGCTTCGCTGGGTACACTATTAATTTGGATGTGAACTTAGACTTCTTATATTGATAAAAATTAATTTCGATTTTATATTTACTGTATTGTTTTTTTTATTTAACTTGAGTTATGTAATGCCAGTCAGTGAATATACAGATTTCCACATCATCTATGAGGTACTGTCTATAGAATACAACTAAGGACAAATTTTGAATATTTTTTTAATAATATTTTTCAAATGTATAAAATTCAATTTCGTAATCTATTATATTTTTACGTCCTTGATTTTTTTATTTATGACATTTTTTTAATTTTAAATTTCAAACTTTCCTTCTCCCAACCTCGTCTAAACTCCGGTTGTCATGGTAACCGTTGCTATGGCAAACATTATCATACTATCCGTTATCAAGGTAAGCCGTTATCATGGTCCCTGAGGCTATGATAAGCATTGGTATGGTGACCGTTGCTACAGTAATTATTATTTCCATCTCTTTACACACTCATTATTAAAACTTGGCAAAATGCAAAAAGTTAAATTCCGTTGTTATATGAATTCCGTAAAATCTGTTCTTAGTGGACGTCTACGTCACAAAAGAAGTAACGATGTAAAATATTAACTTAATCGGACAGATAGTTTCAAAGATTTCGTGATGAGTCAGTGAGTGGAAAATCGCTTATATATATATATATATATATATATAATTGGTAATACCAATAAGAACTTTATAATACCATATACACATTATGTATAAGCAATTTGCATTCAGATGTATAATTTTTTTTCTGCTGGTCGGTTTCACTCAAATTTCTTGTTGTTTATTAATTCATTAATTTATCGTTTTCATTCGTATACAAATTTGTTTATACGAGTAATTTCCCAATTATACAAGAAACTTACCACTTCTCACCTCAATATTCTCATCGCTCATGAATCTAATTGCTTATATTTTACCTTTTTCATTGTCTAACACTGTATTTGGCTATTAAGTTTTAGAAACACTCAGAGATGGCTCGTTGTAACAGATCTGTCACAAATTAAAATAATATTTGCTTATTTTCATACTTTAATTTTTTAGCAAATATTAAGATAAAATTTATAATGGTTATAGCAAATATTTAAATAGAACACAGACTTCTACAACTCTGCGAAAACAGATTGTGTAAATTGTGAGCATTGAGTTACTCTTACGTCGTAACACATAATTACTCCATATAAAACTTTTACAAAGCCTACATAAATAAAACTTTAATGATAATTACTTCACGTAATGTGTACATTTTCACAAATGTTGTAAAGCAAATACGTGTTATTTTAATGTAGATTTTCTTCATATTGTTCTGTTAATGTGTTTAAATTGTTATAATATATAAAGTTGGAAAATTTCTATATATCCAGAAAATAGTAACGAAAGTGTATACATAGATGTGCTCTTCGTAATATGAGTATGTACTACATAACATGTGAGTTTTTTTTATTAAATAGTATCAGAATACCAAATTAATAATTGAATTGTTAAAAGTAGTATTGAATTACATATCTTAGGAAATTATTATATTTAAGATATTGTTATAAATTTATTTTATAAATATAATAAATTATAAAATAATCTAAAAAATATTGCATAACGAAATGAGATAATGAATGGTTTCCTTCTTACATTTACAGACTTCGTTAACAAGGAGTTTTTTTGAAGTTAATGATACAACAAGTTTCTTTGTAGAGAGGAGGACCCCAATCACTTTTTATGTTTATGATTTAAATTTGAGTATGCATTAAATTCTCACAAAATACCTGAAAATATCGAGTAAGGGCAGTATAATATACTAGGGGCGCGAACAAACCCTCAATTTCGACCTAATTTGTGTCGTTTTGATTACAAAGTTTCATAATTGTCCGTCAAGTAGTTTTTGAGCCAATTCGTGACAAAGAATGTAAAAAGTCTCCAGTAAAACGCTCCGCTCACTTCGTTCGCTTCGTTCAATTAAACGAAACGTGAATAACATTAGTTACTCTAGTGATTTTTTTTTCCTAATTTATAGTTTAAAATTACGAAAGCAATACACCTTCTAATGTTACCAAGTCATTTTGTAGATATGTTTAGTTTTATTTAATAAAAAATATTTCTCTTATAGGAATGAAATATAAAAAAACAGATCACTTTTTATTTATGATAAATAAATAAAGAATAGTTTTAAATACATGTATGTGGAAGTTCAGAAGAAGCCATTCCCTGTACTACAATAAAAGTTTATTAGCAATTTAAAAAAGCGTAGTAAAAAAAATATAACATCGCATTAGAAATAGATTAAAAAAGTCAAATGTCAGCTTCAAGGGTTTCTTGGGTAGTTCTGACTAATGTTACGAACTTAATACAACATTCTACATGATATCTACTCGAATATCATGATATCACCAGTCCCATACAGCATGAAATAATAATATCAATATACGGATGAGTATAAATTATTCTGTTCTCCCTTATACAAGTTATCTGTTTTATTTAATTTAATTTAATATTTTCAACTGTTCATTTTATGTATGTTCATCTAAAGCTGTAAAAGAAAATCTTTTTAATAAAAACATTTAGGATGTTGTTAAATCTGGTAAAAGTTATAATAAGTCTTTCTTAAAATAATCCGCATTTTGTCATGTGCATTTCTTTATTGGTAAAGACCAATAAAAAAACGCATATATAGGTATTATATTTTCTAGTTGACTTTAATTATTTAACGGTTTACATGGCTCTATTTTATTAAGTAAATATAATAATTTCAAGTTATAATGGTACCCGTAAAATAGGAATGATTTTTTTTTATCCTAAACTTCAACAAAATGTGTTGTGAAAATGGAAGAGAAATTTTGGTTAAATAATTTGATATGTCATTTACACATGCCGGTATTTCGCAACAAATTACTCTCCATAGATCTCAAGGAGTGCATGTGGCACTAAGATAATAGCTAAGAGAAGAAAGACAAAGTGATTAAGCCAAGTTTGACATTTTTTTGTTGACAGGTTTATATTCCATTCATATTTCGTTTTAAACAAATTTCTTAGGCTTTTTGATTGAAGTATCAAATTAACTATTTAAAATACTTGCATTATTCGAAATTTGTATTTGTTAGAGTTAATATTTCAAATTATTCTTACATGTTTTTTATATAATAAATATTTTCGCATAAGGTACTATTATTTATTTATATCAATTCTTGTTTGTTAAAGGCTTCTTTAAACGGGAGTTAGAATATTATAATTTTTATTAATATATACATAATTTATGTAAAATATAGTAAAGGTGTATTTATATTTTCAATTAATTATATAATGGAACAGTCAACAGTCAACAGTCAATGGAACCGGGCGGGTAATTTAATTGGGACAATATACTATAAGTCACAGGTTCACATCCGGCTCTGGTAATGAGTTTTATAAGTAATATCTTTGAAAGGATAGCTCAACTTCGCTAATATATTTACGACATAGATTTTCAAATATTACATTATTTTTTTTCTTCAATCGCTTGAAAAAAACAAGTAAATAAATAAATAAACATCTACACACAAAGTCGTTTTACATATGCATCATTCTTGTAATAAACTTTAAGGTTCAAAGAAAAACCTTATATAAATAGTACCAAAATTATAAAACAAATGAGCAGCGAATAATTAATTACAGCATGTATGAGGTCGACTCGTTTAGACCTCAGGTATTTTTGTCAACTTTATACAATCCGCAACAAACCTGTGTTGTATGAAATTGTTTGTACTTAGTACATAATTGTTTGTACTTAGTACCTGTTTCATGTACCTAGTACAAGAGCTCCTTGTGTACTTTAATTAAACACCGAAACAAAAGTAACAAGACTTAGCGTTAGGGACAATGCCACTTACGAAAAAGTCGTAACACGATTATGATAAAATGACAACTTAGTAACGACTACTTAGAATGTTTGAGACGGACAAGAAACAATTAAAAATATTTATCATATATCCAACATAAAAAAAAAATATTACTGCGATTACTGCGATCAAAACTTTTTTATATTATGTAAAATGCATAAATTACTACAAGAATTTTATGGTTCTGTTTCTTTTATAAAATATTAAGCAATATAAAAGTGTTACGTGTAATGATTTGCATACAAACATTTCTTAATTTACAATCGCCTCACTTTCCATTGTAATATTGTTTTGCTCTGGAAAATTAAACAACAAGGTGTGGAGGTAGTTAAACTTTGCCCGAACAATATTTGGTAATATATACTCCCGGTACATTTATATTTTAACAAAGTACAGAAACTAAGACATGGTTCCTATTATTAGTTATAAAAGATTAAAAATAACGGATTTAATTAGTATCTACTATCCTTTATTAATTTCACGAGTGATAAAAACTATGTATAAATGTTTTTGAAGAATATTTCATAAAAATAAATTTAAATGCACTGTTATTAAAGATGAAGAATATAAAAGTTTCTTCATTTAAAAGAGGAAGGACGATTCCATGGATATAATTGTTTATGGATATATTTTTTGGGATATTTATCAAGTAACCATACAATCTCATTCTAACTGCCAACAGTTAGAAGGAGATTGTATTTCTTCTAAAGTTATTCTTAGGAATCGGGGCAAAGAAAACTAAGTCTTAAAGTTAGCTTGCACTTTTAAGATGTTAGTCTTAAGTGAACGCTATTTTATTAAAAGAATAAAAAATCGATAAAGCCTTATTCTAATTTAATTAATTATATAGGAAAGTTATTAAAAATAATTAGATCTAGAGAATTCAATTAATTTTAAAGGAAGGATATCACATAATTTTCAGTTCTTAACTCAGATTGGATTTACAAAAATAGTTTTTAAAAACTACTATAAAGTGTGTACACAATCTTGTAAGATTGCTCCGTTATTATTTTATTCCCAGCTCCTAGCTGTTAGAGGCATCACTCATCCGTTTCGATTAACGTTTACTAAGTCACTCTTATATACTATACACTAATATTATTTTAATTATTTTGAAATTAGGTAATAAGTTCAATGTTTATGAGCAAAAGAGGAGGCGTACATCTCTATGTCTTCATCTCTATGTCTAGTATTTTTGTTTATGATATTTAATTTATTATTATTGTATAATTCAAAAATAAAAGCCGTGACAACTTTTGATGCAATAAAAAACAAACACTATATAAGGCCTCTTTCAACAGTGCTAAAGCAATTTACATATAGTCTGGAAATCAAACAGAATATCTTGTTACCTAAGATAAAGTAGATACATAAAACGGGTAATGGATTGTCTCATAAAATCTCTTTCTGCTTCATAAAACCACGACGTAAAAGGTTTTGAAAGAGGCGGAATAGATAATCTGTAATATATTTTCGCAATTGATAAGGTTTATAATTTTTATGATCTAAAAGGTATTAAAATGATAAAATAGAATTCTTAATAAATAATAAAAAGTTAAAAAACTAATACGATATGTATACTTTTACATCCTTCAGAAATACTACTGATTTTTTGTTTTTGAAATTTTATAATGTGTCATAAATTTTATCTTCAAATATTGTGACAACTCTGACACAAAAACAATGCCATCTATATATGATATTTATAAAAAAAATCAAACTCCATATGATTAAACTTCGTAAAATATTTTTCTTTAGCGACAATCACCCTTCTGGAAAACATTTCCAGAACCTTTCAAAAATTCGCTTGTAAATATTTGCCAATGATGCCTGCTAGCTGTTTTCGATATCTGCTATCTATTATAATGCAGTGTTTTGTAATTGAGATATATTTCTGATAATAATTTCTTATGTAAAACGATATACTAGGAGTTCTGCATACATTGCTAGACTGTAACCACTTTAACTTGGTTGTCTGTTAAAATTTCTAGTTCAAAAATAAGATATAATGATTTTTGCTGTAGTATTCTTACATTCCTGCCCCCTTACCATTATCCCACATTGTGCTTGAATATCGAAAGGCTGGAACAGCTTGTTTGCTTCGGTGTTTCCAATTGAGTACAATGTGAAAGTCTTAGACTCCTACACCTTAGGTAAGGTTAGCTAAACTTAGGTTTAACCCTAAACAGTTTGGATTATCAATGGCCCGATAGATGGCGCTGCATTCAGCTTTCAGCATTTATATTGAAAATAAAAAGGCGAGCTTAATTGTAAATTGATATATTGAGTTTTTTTGTTTTAACTTTAAAATATGGTACGTTCCCTTTATTTTCAATACTTTATGTATACCATTATCTTTTAACTGTTATTGCTATTTCGTATCCTGCAAAAATTTTCGGATAAAATATTTGTTTTTAGTAGGAGCGAGAGGTATAACAGCAAAATCTTTCTACAACTTATTTAAGTATCTCGGCCTTTCTAGAACGATTATCAGTTAATTTCTGGAACGTATTTCAAAGGCGGCTTTAGTAGGTTCATCCAATATTTGGTTAGGTAGGGAGAGAAACGTGAACAGTGAAGGTGAGCGTGTATGCGCATAGTAAAGGGACCCCTTAAATCTACACCTGGGTCACAAGTCACGGTGAATCCATGGAATGTTAAGAAGCTCTCGTCTCTGACATTTTATTGGGCATTCAATTACTGATTTATTATATCATACAAATGGATTCACTTGTAAAAATATTAAATTTGGACATAATGCTTATGAAAATGAAATAGTCATAATAAAAATATATTGATTCATTATATCGTATATAAAATATGACGACATAATTGACCGCTTGAAGGACCTGTTAGGTGCATGATCATAATACAACATTGATCAAATAAATAGGTGCAATATTTTTAACACGAAGTTAAATAAATAAATATAATCGTATTCGTATTAAAAATATTGTGTTTGTCTTTTAATTTTAATCATTGGATTATAAATTTCTTCACATCTGTCATGAATTGAATTTCTGATGCGACTCAAGAAGTCCGAATAATAAGAACTTATTTAAATATCTGAATTTTGAGCACGTCACAATAACATACAGGTTATTTTTAGTTAATGTTTGTATAATTTTTTTTAATGTTTGTATATTAAAACTTTTTGCTTTTCTTTTTTCTAATTAATTATTTTTAGTGCACTTCATGTGAAATTACTTAATAATTATGTTAGACTTAAACACTCACAGAGTTTTATGTATGTATATACGAGTTATACTTTATTTTTATATTTTTTAAAAGAATAAATATATGTATGTTTTATCTATTATACACAAAACTTTTAAAGATTATTATGTTACTTCAAATAAGAATAATTATTATGTCTATGGAAAAAAAAATCGAATTGTTTATTGTTAGGAATAATTTTATGTTTTAATTAATAGCGAAACGACTTTTTTTACTAATTAAAACAAATAGAATTTTAAATTCTATTTACATATATTTTAAATGTATATGTTCTATAGACCCTAAAGCCTTTTTTTTAACACGCCCCCAATAACTTGTATTCACTTCGGTATTCAAGTTTCTCGTCGACGTAATTTGAAGAGCGTCACTCAAGTCCAAATTGACAGCGTTCACCACAATTTAGGTAAGTAAAAATTTTAGTTCTCATATAAAAAATAAAATTGATAAATTATTATGGGGTTTGTATCAAAACTATTTATGGTTTCTTAATCTTAATTTTATTGCGTTTTCGTTTATGAGATAAAGAGAGAGAGAGAGAGAGATTAAGAGACGTATCTTTTATTTAAAGTTATCCTGTGTTATTTTACTAATACAACGCTTATCAATCATTTATTATCAAATGATTAAGTGTAAAAAGTATTATTGACCCATAAAAGGTAACGATGACGGTTCTATTTTTAGTACCTCTCAACCTTTATTATTTTCTATATAGTGAAAACAAATAAGCGAATTCAGGGGTCCGTTTATTTTACATCGTATTTTAAATATGCAACTTTGAGGTGTTCATAAAGCACAGTCTGATACTGAACTCCCCAATATTTAATACCTTCTTTCCTTAATTATTTACGAACTAAGATTTACTCTTATTGCCCAATAATTTCGATAAAAATATTATTTGAGCGAAGCGAGCGTAGCGTTCTACTGGAGACTTTTTCACATTCTTTGTCATGAGTAGCCTCGAAAAGTATTTGATGGAAAGTTATGAAATTTTGCAATAAAAACGGCATACATTAGATGGTACCAAAAAAAAAAATTAAAAATGACATGTCGTTGAGGAATAATTGAATTCAATGGGATATCAGTTCTTTGACGATGAGTAATTACACTGGGCTCGATGAGTCATTACACTGAGTTCGATTCGCTCAATATGCAAACGGCACTCGAGATGTTGCGAGATGTAGCGAGTCGAAATTGAGGGTCTGTTGGTGGCCCTAGTTTATAACGATTATACCAAAAATGCATCCTGAAAAATAGTCGCAGTAATATAAAAATTGTATCATAGCTAAAAATGAGGTAAATGTTTTGCTACTAAATGTCATCTTGAATCTCTAAGGAATGAACTGGTGAATATTGGTGTTTTATATATATACAAAACTCTAATATCTTGAGAATAAATAGGGAGTGGAACATAAATACGCTGCTATAAGTGTGAAAAGAATATCGCAATAATATTCATGGCAAAGATTTTATTGGAAATGATTCTTAAATATTGGAGCAACAGAGTAAGAAATATTATGGGTTTCATAATATTTAATCTCTTTAGCTACTTATCGATAAATATCGGTATTGAACTTGAATACAAAATAAGATTTAAAATATATTGCTCAGATAACATACGATTTACTTTATCCCAAGACGCTCTTGAATATATGCATTTTTATTTATTTATCCTTAAATACTTTTCTATAAAGCGAAAATATTGAAATTCATGTCTTTACAGACAACATAACATGTCAGTAACAACTATTACGAGTATTAAGATGATAACGCCGTTTATTGGTATATTATACGTCCATTTGTAGTATAATAAAAGATTACGGAATGGGACATCTTTTGTCGCATTTTCATTTCTGTTTTATTACGTTCTTCAAGGACGATCAGCTTGAATCAAATGTGATCTTTGGGGGATATAAAAATCATAAATTTTCAGCATTATCATCATCATTGTCGGTTCTCTTGTAAATGAATAATAAAAGTATAAATCGAACAAAATGATCAGATCGTTTTATATAGATCATAAAAGTGATGTTAAAAGGAGGATCATCGAATCAAATCATAATATTAATGTCGTACTTTAACCCATTAAAGGTCAAATGAAAACTACAGATATTATTTTCGATTTTTTGTTATTTTTATATTAAAGTAAGTAAAAAAGAAAATATTAATTAAAAAAAATATGAAAAATTTTGTTTTTCACGAAAATATAGGGGTGTACTCAATTGAGTACACTGACCGCCTAAGTATGAAAATTATCCAACCACGCTTTTTTAACACAATGTGTTTTCAGGCATTTCTTACATTGCCAAAGCACTCTTGAACTGCAAACTACACACCGCAGCTGTTTATTAATTTTGTTGGGATAATATCCAACTCCATCTTGACGTAGGCCTTCGACAATTTATGCAGCTTGCCTTGATTTTCTTTGTTCACCCTGTCGTCGTCGACCAATGTGACGTCGTCCAATGGGACGTCGGAACATGAGCTGATCCATAGGATTATTATTGCACATTACATGTAAGTGCCGGGCATCAGAAACAGCCATATCTATCATATATGTAAATATACCCCACCACCACCTATTGTTCCGTGAACACCAATTCTATATAATAAGACAGACTGGTCAAGTTCATCAACATCTCCCATATTTTTATTATAAGTTTAGAACAAACGTGGTATGTCTTTATCTAACGAACAGTACATTGGTTCTCGAGGTAGCTTATGGTAGCCAGAAATTATCAAAATCCCAAAAGAAAATTGTCATGTCAGTGGAATCTAGCTGAAACTCGTATCTATTGTTTTGGTTAGCATATCGTTTGCTATTAGATATTATCATATCCATTACGTTTTCAAGTATTTGTACAGGGTTGAGGCCCTTTAGTTGTTCATCAATAGCACTTTTCTTATCAGAGACTTCAGTTGAACTCTGAAAAGTCAAAGAATATGAAGGGGTACATTTGCACCAGTTTGGATTCGGATTCAAAGAAGATTGGCGGGTAGCATCATCACTGACACTGTGCGTAGATTCCTCGCTACCATTATCCTCTCGATGCCTAATTATCTCAATAGTACCAGGTACTTTTTGCGGTATGGGACACGCCGCCATATCCTCGTCGGCACCCTCCTTTTTGTATCAGTCAATCTACTTCAATCAGGTGGTATGATAGCCAGGTCAGGTTCATTATCTTCAATATCCTGTAACACACCTTCGATAGCTTCCTGAAGCCTATGGTAACTATTTTGAGCTGTAAATTGCTGTTTCTTCATTGCAAAGTATCTGAAAGAAAAAACTGTTATTTTAGTTACGTATGTTGTCAGTGTACTCAACTGAGTACAGTTACATTTACAAGATTCTAGTTTTATTTTAGTAATATGTAATTAATTTAACAGTTTCTAATATATTTCCTTTACATCTAATCTAGCGAAATAAATCAAAATAAAACACTTAGAAGCACTAATTACTTTAAAAAATCTAAAATAATGTACTTACCTCGATGACGTTTCCGTAACACAACTTTAACCGACACTTTTAAAATAAAAATGTCGCACTATTCACTTATTATTTATGAATACACTTAAAGGACCTTATAATTAAGTAAAATAATGAATTACCCCACGCACACTTAAGAGTTCTGGAATATATGCCTAAAAATATAGCTGTACTCAAATGAGTACGGTGACTTCTAATGGGTTAAGATAGTGACAAAATCTATTGAACATTTATGGTTGCGTTTTTCAGAGGACTCAATTTTATTTTTTTATGTGTAGGAGGGGTTTATAATATATGTATATATATATATATATATATATATATATATATATTAAGTTCAAGATTTGGGGGTCGCCACACTTGTCCCTCGGTCGCCATCATGGAAAAATGGGTGGGGTTTTCGTGATGTATTTCATAAATTATTAACCTTACAGATCATTTGCAGAAAATAAAATTTTACTCCTATTATTCTTTATCGCAAAATGGATAATAACTTAAAATTTTTGAACAATTTTTCCATTAGAGCAATCTTATAGAAGGTTTATAATGAATAATTTTTATTACAAAATTAGTTGATTTAATTAATTTAATAAAACAACTCAACCTAAAAGCATAAATAATTTGAAGATATTAAATAAATTGTAAAAATAATTGAGTACAAGAAATAAATTGAATTGAATTATTTCATTACTCGGATTTATTAGAATATTTTAAATTATGTTTCTTTTTTACATCATGATATATCGAGTTTTTATTAGTCTAGTAAAACTTAAAATAAAAGGTAAGAAGCTTATAAGAGGAAGACATTCTATAATAATCAAATTCACTTGAAAGATGTCCGAAATTTCACCCTTAAGTAAAGTTACTCTTCATTAATTGGAATTGTCAATTTAATCAAATTCCAACGTTCATGGTAGTATTTAACTATTTATAAAATAATTGATTTCGTTACCGTAGTATCAATTACGAGTGTGATAGTAGATATATAGAATCATTTTTAATTTCCACATTGCATGTTGCAATTTTATAATATTTAGAATACCAGTTATAAGTATACGATTATTGTGGCGTATAAAATCAAACTTCGTATAATAATTATATAATTATTATATCATATGTCAAAACGTAAATTATCTTAAGAGAAGGAAGGAGGACATAGATTCATTATTGATACTTTGTATTTGCACACAAAATAATGTATTGATAAAATTAGAATCAATGAGCACAGTAAACAATGTAATAATATTTAGTTTATTTTGTCCTTAATTCCTTCAATTTTATATATAGATAACTACTTACCACTTACTGACTCATCACGAAATCTCCGAAACTATCTGTTCGATTAACTTAAGATTTTACATAATTACTTCTTTTGTAACGTAGACGTCCACTAAGGACGAATTTTACGGAATTTCTATCCCAACGGATTTTAACTTTTTGCATTGCGCCAAGTTTTATACCTGTAGGAACTATACAATAAACGCGAGGATAAAAGTTACTATAGCAACGGTTACCATATCAGCGGTTACGATGACAACGGATAATAAGACAAAGGTGACTATAACAACCAAAGTTCACATTCAAAGTATTAGTGTGCTCCGCGAAGCGGGAGGGGATAACCTAGTTATATAATAGCAAAGCAATTTTTTCTTTTCGTTTTCTCGTGTCACAAATATGTCAAAACTTTCACTCCTATTTCGTAATAAAACACGTTATCATCATAGTGTTGTTACAATTTATGGAAATAAATACTTTTAGTTACTTCGACACTAACTAAGATTACATTTAATCAAACGATTTAAATTTCAATACTAAGAGGTTTCTTTTCATCGCGAGGAGAGAAAAGTAGTCTAGCTCTTACCGTAATTGTATTTTCTGTGAACAAAACGTTAAGAAATTAAAATAGACTGGTTAGTTAAAGACTCCCAACACTTTTCACTATTTATTTATTACTTACTCACTAGAATTAAACACTGTCAAATATGCTAAGTTCCCATTTGCTTGTATATAATCGGTCAGAAAATAATACAAGCTTGTTCTAACTCGGGTGAGCGACATTTATTGAGTGATCGTGGGAACTAAACCTATTTAATCGATATTATTTAACTTAAATGAACAGTAGGTAATTGAGTGAAGCGAGCGGAGCTCTCTATGTGAGACTTTTTGCATCCCATGTCCGGGGTTGGTATGAAAACGGCTTTACCGATCTTCGTGAAATTTTGAACATTTATAACGATGTTTATTGATATGGTTTATAAAAAAAGAGTGAAAGAAAACTCATGTTGTTTATGGAATAATCACCAAAAAATTACAATAGACTGCAATGTAAAAAAAATTCGCTATGTGATAGTTGATTATTCTATATTTTTTACACGTCGGTTTCAGCTTTGAACGCTGAATTGAAGATGGGTTACTCGCTTCGCTTAATTTGCCGAACTCTAGTTCGCGCCCCTAGTTGAAATAGATAATCCAATGATGCAAGTATCTGATTATTGCGATTAGTAATAACAATCAACTTGTTAGCAATTTTAAATTGTTATATAGTTATGAAGATCTATCAATAGGAATACAATTTCTTTGAATTATAAAATTAGTTTACATTGATATTTGTTTAGAATCTTTTAATTTGCACGGTTTACTCTACTGTCAGTGTAGTATCTCACCTTCAAAGTTACTTTGGTTATGAAATAGCTATAAATTACATCTTATCACCAAATTAAATGAAATTAACAATAACATTATCTGTGGTTAATAAATATGTTAATATGTTACCAAGCATATGCTTGGTAACATATTAACATATTTATTCAGTCCATATATCAACCAAATTGCTGGTTTTATATCTGCGTCTAAAGAAACTCCATTCAATCTTTAATTCGTATAAGTTTGTTTCACTTAAACAAATAGCTATCAAAAGAATATTCGTATAAAAGTCAACTCTGCAGGTTCAATGCTCCAACACAGACTGATTCTAAACATGGTACATTGATACTGTTTGTTTTGTTAATAGAAAAATAACAAAACAGAATAGAAATGAATTTGTATTTTTTGTTTATATTTAGACGTCCACATGACAGTTTTGTGTGTTATTATTAATAGTCGTTATTCAGTATATTGTAGTTTATTAAAGACGCTTACCAATAGAGTCATTTAAATCTTTACCATTAAACGAATAATTCTTCTTTAAGTGGCGCATATTGGCTTTTATAATATTTTTTTACGAGATAATGATACTAAATTAGAGAGACGAAGCTTCTCAGCATTCCATGGATTCACTGTGCGGGTGCCGGGCTCATCGCGTTGCAAGAAGAGGAGCGCAAACAATGCTTGGGACTTGCGATCCAGGTGTAGGTTTAATGGGGTCCCTTTACTATACGCTTACACGCTCACTTTCACTGTTCACGCTCCTCTCCCTACCTAACCAAATATCACAAGAACCTACTAAAGCCGCCTTTGAAATACGTTCCAGAAATGAACTGATGATCGTTCTAGAAAGGCCGAGATCTTCAAATAAATTGTAGAGAGATTTTGCTGTTATACCTCTCGCTCCTACTTCTACAGCGTACAAATTAACTATAAATTTATTCCTGATCAGTTCGTTACATAGTTCGTAATACTTGTTAAGCTTAAATGTATGATCTTTGGGTATGTTTGTTTCCCAGGGTACAGTAAGCTCCACAAGTATAACGCGCCTTAGTTGTTTTGAGTACAGGAATAAGTCGGGCCTAGATGACGAAACACAGACATCCCCGGGGATTTCGTATTGCCTTTCACACGTGTCCATCATGAGAGTCCAATCAGGAAACGCGTCCAAGATGGAATAATGTATAAAATTTATGACTATGTAACTTTTCCTAGCAAAATATTACTTACTGTACAAATTAAAAATTAACTTCACATAAAAATTTAATGTACATTTTTAGTAAAAATGACCGACGGCAAGATAATGCAATAATTACAAAAGTTCAGTTTGAAAATTTATATTATTATAATTTTTAAGTTGTTGAATATAATTAATTATAATTATCCGTTGGTCCGTGACCTTTTTATCAAATGTGCCATTTAAGTGAATTGATTATTTTCATTAACCTTTAATGAAAATTATCATACTACTTAAATGTTTTCGAATAAAATAATGATAATAATAAATTGAGTGATTTTATTTATTTGAATTTGACTCTCATAGGCTATTTCCAGATTTAAGGCAAATGATATTTGCACTTGTAGTATATTGAAATATAACATAGCGTTGATAGATTAATTGCAAACGTCTCTATCTTTGACAATAACAATATGTTACGTTTTCGATATTATTTTTTAATGTTTTGGAAAAAAAAAATAGTTTACCAAAATATTCCAATATAAAAAAATCCATTTGGCCCTAGTTTTTAAGCAATGATTAAAATATTTTCTTTCAATTACAAAACAATAATTAATGACATACGCGATTACTACAATCAAAATAAATATGAATAATAAACACATTTTTCAGACATTTTACAGTAAGTATTATAAAAGAGATGTTAAAAATAAACTTAGTTCTTGTATCCAACTTTGTCATGAGCCTCAGCCATTTCCCTCTTTTATTTTTCGCTCTTCCAATTTATCGTCTTTGCAGTTGATAAAATTTTTGCAGTAGATCTTTCCACCATTTATTCCGTCTCACCAATTTTTTCGTTTTGGGCGCTAGAACGTAATGCCTTTGTTGAATTTTCTGATATTTTCACAATACTTCTCATTATTTGTCCTGCCCATTTCTCTTTTAGATCTTTTTCTTATTATTTTATTTCCTATTTAGTCGTTTTGTGTCATATAAAGCTTCCTTTCCCTTGCTCTCTGACAGGTTTTTTATTTCTTGGTTTATGTTAAAGCCCAATTCTGACATTCGTATGTATGAACATGCTTTACAAGCTTTACGTTTATGTCTACTAAATTTTTCTTTATAAATTCTTTTCACATATATATTATTGCTTTACTTTTTATATGTACATACATATAATAGTGCTATATTTATGTTCAACACCATATTTTTTAGGCTTCAACAAGTCATTTTTTACTCTTTTCCTTCATGAAAATTATTCTGTCCTGTTCAGACCGACCGACCGACTGACTAGTCAACTGGTTCTCTGAGCTGATTCTTTCAATTTTTTCGTTTGAGAACGATTTTCGCAAAGCCTTAACTAACATTTGACATAAAACTGATAGTCTATAGATATCTAAATCTTTACACTCTACATTGTACGGAAACATAATTGAGACAGCAATCTATTGTTTCTGAATTATTTCGCTAAATAAATGTCCTTAAGAATATGTCATTACTGGTGCAATGGGATTGTTATATTTTAATCAAAGTTCATTGTTAACTTGGTCCTGCGGGAAGCTTTATCTGTTTCTTATGCTTTTATTTACTTCTTCAATTGATGTTGAAAGTTTTAAAACTTAATCTCGGACAAATTTATTTTATAAAAATGCAGGTTATTCATATATTTACAACTCGCAATCACTAATGGCATTTAAGCGTTTGAACATGTAGTTATTGTCTCAAATATTTTTTATTACACTAAAATAATTATACTAAAGGTAAGGAATACAGAAAAAATCAGCCTACAATTATCCTAAATTTTTAATAAAATATCAATAATCGCATCTTTTTTGTATGAAATTTCTCAAGAAATATCAATATTCTATTAGTAAATTTAGTGTTACTCGTAAACCAAATTCATTATTTGTTTATTTGAGGCATCTGGTGAAAACTCGTACCTCAATATTCAAATCAAATCTTTGATTTGAAATAAATTACTTTATTTTTGCTATTTGGTTTAATGGAAAAATGTTAAAGGTTAAAGATTTTTGTTGATTATTATGTTTTGCTCACTGCTCTTGACTGAACTATTACTGAACTTAAATCACGGCGACCGTTCAGGTTATTGAAAGCAATGACAGGAGGCAATTGGTAATTTGATACAGAAAAATTATTACAGCGAACTTTTCATCTTACGTTCAGTTGAAGCACAGGGAGAAAAGTTCAAATATTAAGTTACTTTTTCCTATTTATTTGCAAATTTTATTAACGTTTTAACAACAATATAGATATATAGTAGCTAAGGTCACTATAATTGTTCCTACGCTCTTTGTAAATCATTCCTCGTTTTTGGTACTTAGTAATTTACCGCTCACTTTTATCTATTATATTCCCGTCGACATATTCATGATTAGTTTTTCCTTCTTTCATGGTAAAAATAATTGTTTTGAATTTGTTCAAATTAAATTATATTTTACAATAAACTCTGTACGTTAAAGAATATATGTCTTAGCTATTTTGATATAAAAAGGAAATGAAATTTAAAATGTGTTTTGTTTCAATAAGTTATATGTTCTACATCCCCTATTGGCACTTTTCCTGATCACGTAGCAATGAAACTTTTTTTATATGAATATCTTTAAAGAGTTTTCCTTCTAAGCGTCATAACATAATCTGAATGTCTGAATTATACTATAGTTATTTTATATACGAACATTACCCTTAAAAATGAGTGAAAGGGATATATTACAAGTGTATAAAAGCTGAAAGGGATAAAATAAAATAGGAATAAAAGAGTCACCTTCATTAGTGAATTTCATTATACTCTTTACAATCAAAGTACGCGAAAAGCACTTTAAGTGTTTTATATTTTCTTCGACTTTTATCGAAACGTATTGAGTACGATTCTCAGGATTTACACGTCTTGGGTTTTATCTCATTTGTATTTAATAGAAATAGGCTTGAATATGAATTTTACCGCTTTATTTTTTATCAATCTACCTTTCCTATTATTTCGCTTCCAATTTAATTAAACGCTTAGGTGACATAGACATGAAACAATTATAAACAAATCACAAGAATGTATGAAATGTGACGTATAATTAATACGTTATGTATAATTGAAGTGATTCGAATTTGTTGTCATTAAATTATTGATTGCACAATATACTACATATTTGTAGAATATATTCCTCAGTTAAGTTAATTATATAAAGAAGTTTACTTTAATATTATAAAAAGGACAGTTTTTCCTTATCACACATAGTATGACAGTTTTATATATGAATGTTGTTAAAATTTTCCTTGCAGGTGCCTTAGTATATTCTAAACATTACTTGTGTGACTTTCATACGTAAATTAACTTGTAACAAGAGCACTACCTTTAAAATGAATGAATATATTATAATTGTATAAAAAGATAGAAAGAATGAAATAAAATGGTAATAAAAGAATCACCTTCATTGGTGAATTTCATTATACTCTTTACAATCAAAGTACGCGGAAAGCACTTCAAGTGTTTTATATTTGCTTTATACGATTCTTAGGATTTTCGACTCTTGGGTTTTATCTCATTTGTATATATTTAATAGATATAGGCTTTATTAACTTTTTTGTAGTATATTTAACTGTTATAAGTGTTTGTTAGATAAGACAAAATATTCATTTATGGACTTCACCATTAAAAATACGAATAGGAATTATATTTGCTATCTTTAAATTTTGAGTTTCCTTAATTTTGTTATTGTTTTAAGATATCTGAATACTTGCTGCTTTGGCAGCGGTAGACAATGGAAGAAGACCGTGTATGCCTGTTAAAAGAATCTAAAAAGATCTTTCATCATTTTTGTTTATTTTTAATATTGCCGCATACATATATACTTGTTAAATTGCCTAAATGCTTATATAATCTCCTTAGCAAAACTTAGGATTATCAGAAATCTTATAGTCAAATAAATAATAAACCTTTGAAGTATGGTAATTGAGCGTAAGATATTTTTCGTTAGTTGTTCACAAAGGTATAACTATAGTTATTCTTCTGGCTTTATTACAAAGGGAAGGAGTCGTTGAAGCTGAAACTAATTACTGGAATAAAAAAGTTTTTTATTTCTTCAAACTAAATATTTATTTATATTATTCAAAATAAAAAATTTAATACTTGAGAACTAACATCTCTTCTACCATTTCTCAATTATTTATAAAACTATTTGTTAGCAATTCTGTAATTTCGTCACCAAAGCAAATTAAAGAAACCCATCATTTCATAATTACTGAGAACAAAATACTATAAATGTTTATACAAAATAGTACTACATTAATATCCGTACAATACAAATTTGTACTTGTGATTAAAATATAGATTTTTATATATTGATAAAATTTATTGGTCGATAAATGTTTAATTGTTAATTGTCGTGAGTAACATGTCTACATGTCACTTATTTTATATTTATTATCATTATTAAGTATCAAATAAAAAAAATATCGCCGCTAATAAACTCGAACATGTGGCCTTTATATATTCCCGTCGCTCTACCAACTGAGCTACTGTACAGTGCTACATATTGTATAATTTTTAAATGTATTATACAAACTTATTACAAATGATTTATATATAATGGGTATTTATATATAAGATTGTATCCTATCCTAGGTCTATTATCCTATGCTAATAATAAAGGTTCTATACGTATTCGCAGAGATAGAGAGCTTGGAATAAGCATTACGAAGTTGAATCCAAGTGCTTTTCAAAATATAACTAACATATTTTTTGCATTTCATCTAAGATAATGTAGCTATAAAAGCATATTTTGTTTTATATTACATTGTATTAGTTTCTTAAATTTAGATATTTCGTGGACTGTTTGGTTTAATGAAAACAATAGAATTTTATATGCAACATTTTATTTACAATAAGATAGACATAAGTTACAAAGTTTAAATAGTTAGTCATAGCCGAGTAAGTATTGGCTGTGGTCATGTAGTTAATGAGTTCTAAAGAAATACATTGATCAGTTTACTTAAAATGTATTGTCAACAAATAGCCTTTTTGAAGATTTTGGGCCCTATCGTGTTTAGTTGTATTTATTTAGTTTTTGTTGAGCGATGCGAGCGGAGCGTTCTACTGGAGACTTTTTCACATTCTTTGTCACGAATAGGTTCGAAAACTACTTGACCGAAAATTTAGGAATAATCGTCAAAAAACTGATATCCCATTGAATTCAATGGAAAACGAAGAGTCTTTACACTGGGCTCACTTCGCTTACTATGCAAACGGCACCTGAGATTTCTCGAGAGCAGCGAGTCGAAATTGAGGGTCTGTTGGCGCCCCTTGTTATGTTAGATGTGAACTCGTGATCATTCATTCCATGAATTTATATTTGTATAGGTACTTACTTTATTTAGATTCCTAAAAACTTTACAATCAAATTTTTATAACATCACCTGATTTAACGTGACATGAAAATTATTGTAAAACATATTTTTTCAATACAATACAATAAATTAGTTTAATGTTGATGGTAAATAATTATTTTAATTTTCTCTGTTATCTTTTTAACACTTATTTATCGCCACATGTCGTAATATTATTACATTTGTACAATTTAATACCATTTACACTTGTAAAAATTGTCTTATACGAGTAGATATGGGATACATTAAAATAAAAGAATAATTGAAATTTGTACCAATAGTTTCAATAAAAAACTACACGATTTTTAAATTAGTTTTTACAAAATATACAAATCTTTATATGTATATAGCTTATCCTATTTGCCCACATCCCGCCACAGTCTGAGGTCTATAGCTGGTAATTTCTTGCAAGGCACTGGCATGTTGCTAAAAGAAATATGTAAGTTATTTTACTATGATATTAATAATAAATAATTTAAAATTTAATTTATTAACAATATGCGTTGGGACTATACGTTGAAAATCTCTTTTTATATATCATGTGTATGTTTCTGTGAGTGTGTGCGTGCGTATGGACGTGTTCGTGTTTAAATGTTAAAATTTTTCTCTTTTTTTCTCAGCATAACATGTTATTGATTTGATGATCATTGAATTGATTGATTGATTTATGCACACAATAACGTATTTTTTTTATTTTTTAAAGGAAAATGTAAGTTATTTTACTGTAAGGCTGAAATTAAATAATATAAAATAATAATTATTAACCGTGTTCGAAAAACCCATATGCCTTGATTGAAAGTCTCCTTTGTTATACCTTATGCATTGCTTGTGTTCTTGTGTAAGAGTACTGGCATGTTCGAGTATGTATATGTTTATATATTCACATGTTAAAAATTTACTCCTATTTCTCAGCATTATATGTGATTGATTGAATGATACAATGATTGATTGAGGCATAATAATATGTTTTTTAATCTCACCCTGTCGATATTTGTTGAAAAGCCTTGGGCTGCATGTGGTGTATGGTGTGGCTGTTGTCACATAATATACGAGCTACTGACGATCCTCGACGAATAGATTTTAATTGACCTGTTTATGAAATAAATTATCTCTTATTATATATCAGAATTTCATTTTGTAGAAACAATATACTACTATGATAATTTAATCTATTTATAGAATTTATAAGGACAAAGGTTAGAATTACTTTATAACTGTATGGAGATTACTGTTTATTAAATCTATTCTATCTATTAAAGAATGATATGATATATATGATTTTTTACAAATTTATGTATAAGAGAATGAAAGAAGTGGTGGAAATATTATACTGTCAAATAGTTTTGGGTTTTCCTTTCTATATCGGGAATTGCTTTGATAAGTTTTAATTTATTTCACATTAAATTCTAACAAACATAAATATTAATAATATTATTATACTTTTTACATCAAGTAAGTGTAATATTATGTTTAAATATTAAGTACTTGGAGTAAATGCAATATCCTGATCTCTTCCGTTCTCGAAGAAGTATCTGTCACCAACACGCGTACGGTAAAACTGCTCAGTGAGAATGCAGAGGAAGGTAGGCCCAGCCTGCGCGCCAGGGACATTCGACTCCAGTGATCCACCAACCACTAGGTCTATGTCTTCAGGACTTTCGTAAACTATTTCTATGATTTTCACAGTCTGTTGTTGCAAAAAAATAAAGTTACAAATTAACCACAAGTTTGATAATTGCATTTACCAAGCTTTAAACAAAAATATATTTGTAAGAATATTTATAGAATAAAGATCTGGTCGAAAAGCTTTTGAGTTTTAATTTACCTGCTCAGGTATAAAGTCTAACATTTCATCGAATGTTGTCGGCACGGGGAGGCCGCAGGCTGCGCGCGTCGCTACATAGCTGCCCAGACCGTGGTCCCGTCCGCGCTGTATGTCTGTAGCGCGCAAATCTCCACCGAAGGTATTATTACGCCTAAGTTTAACATGTAAATAAAATATTTAAATCTTACAATATAATGTCTCACTGAAAAACTTATTTTTTCGTTGTAACCTATCCAAAAATTTATAAAAAAAACGAAACACAAAAGAGAATTGTGCGTGAAAATTTTACATGTTAAAAATCAAGTTTATGTATATCTATGTGTATTATTAGGGTCAAATAACTTATCCGATATAGTGAAGATCTATGTTAATTCGAGTTTATTAAGTGGAATAATTAATTTTTGTTCTAATCTTGATTTAAAAATGTAACAGTTTTTTTTTTGTATAAAAAATATTCACGTAAACAATATCACAGACAATACTTCTTTACACAAAACATTCAAGTAAATGACAAATATATACTCCTATTGTAATAAAAGTTTTTATGAGTTTCTTTGAGTGACTTCTTTGCTTTGTGCACTTTGCTCTCAGAATGACATTAAAGAGAAAAGATCTCATTCAGTTTTATAAAGTATGACTACGATCATATCAATAAAGAATTAGTAACTAAAAAATCTAATACATTATACCATACTAAAGTATTATTAACACTGCAATAAATTAACTTTTAAAGAACTTATATAATGTGTAATAGGAAACTAATGAAAATGAAATAATTTTGAAATTAAGCGAGCAAAAAAATTACGTGCCTTAACCTTACAGTCTAGACGTAGAAATTGGAATATAAAATACAAATAGAAAAAAATTAATTACTATAATACCTTAAAGGACGAAAATTATTGAAAAATTTATTCTAGACCATTTTGAAAAATGTACCTACTTGAACAGAAATTGAGTGATTTCGCTATCCCAGAATTTATCACTGAAGTCTTGAGGTTGATAAGTGAGACCTCTTGTCAAATCGTCGAAAGCGTTCTCAAGTTCAATTAACAGCGGCCTGTTGAACCAGTCGCTCAACCGAACAAGACCCGCTAAGTGCCTGTTCTCCGTAACCAATCTGCAAAAAAGAATCTTTGGATATTTTTGGTTATATGAATGCTTACAGTTTTCATCAATATATCTCAATATTAATGAAATATCTACGGATTCATTTTTTATTATTAACTAATCATTAGGCTTATAGAATTGATTGCGATGGTTATACTTGTTAAATAAAATAAATAAAATTATTCAACTAACTGTAAGTAGCCGCGAATTAGAGTGTGGAAATGTCTAAAGGCGGCCGTGGCGTGTTCATCTAATATACTTGGGTCGACTTCTGGGTTGTAGTCATTGATGTAGCCCTTCACTCCGGGATATATAAGTTTATTTTTAACCATGTTTTCAAAACCTGTAACGAATATTACAATTATTACTCAGATTAGATTAAATGCAAAAAAAACTAAATGCTTACACTTCCTGATTTAAAAAAAGGCAAAATTGTAGCTTACTCCTTAACAATGAAATATTAGAATCGGTTCTGATTCAATTTTTTAGGATAAAACTTTAGATAAAAAGTTCAAATGTAACCCTATCTCTCAACCCTCGCAAGCAAACTTAACGGCGCCGTCTTTGCAATTAAAACACTAAGACAACTAACGGATATTAATACGACTCGACTCGTTTAGTTATTTTTGTTAAATTCATAGTATCTTATTATGGGGTAATGTTGCAGAAATTAATTCTATATTTATTATACAAAAAGCCGTGCTGGCTATTTATAAATTAAAAGTTAGTGTTTCCCCGAGAGATGCTTTAAGAGAGAGGGTTGATTTTATAATGTACACATCAAACATTTTTATAAAAAAAAAGTATCTGGCTGACCTAATTGACCATACTGACCTTTTTTGTAAATTTTTTTAATAAAGATAATTTGAATTTGAAATAGTAAATTTAATAAATCATGTTGAGTCTCTAGTTTGTTACATAAATAAATAATTAAGTAAATTTTATTATAGCGTTCAAGAGTTTGTAGAGAAACTAAGTTGTTGAATCATTTGCAGGATTTATATTATAATGTACATAACCTAAGATTTTTATATTTCTTTTGAAAAGAGCAACTGTTGAGTTTCTGGCCGGCTCTTCTCAACAGAGCACCATTCCGAGCCGGTGGTAGCTTACTTACGGACTGACTACACTGACCTTTTTTTGTATTGTAATTATTGACAATTCAAAAGTGCGTGTAAATGCCTAATTGAATAAAGATATTTTGAATTTGAATGAATTCGAATTTACAATTACGTGATACTTTATCATATATTGAAAGCGTTTATTTTGAAATGAAATCTGTCACCATATTCATCATCTTGGAGTAAAGGTTAAGAAGCGTTGACCGCATTTACAATAAGTAATAAACACCATCCGTTAATAAATATATTACAACATACTCTAGAGATATGGCTTAATGTGCGTTCGACAGAGATTCATAAATTTACTTAGGTCGGGAGTTGGATGATTAATGTGGGGTTCAGTATAATGCTTACGATAGTTTAGAAGAAATATGAATTATAGCGGACTAGATGATACAGAAATGTACGGTAATTTGAATAGTATAATCCCTAGTTTGAAGAGCGTTATAAAGATTTATTCTCCTACAGTTTATTTGCAACGTCCTATACAAAGTTAAACGTAACTTCCATTGCTGTTTTAATTTGTTATTCTATCTTCCATAACAAAATATTTTATGTGTAATTTATAGTTTGACAGTTTGGATGTTCATTTCTTTAACTCAGTATCTAATGTATTAGAAATAGTAGAAAAAGAACTGATAAGACACAAAAGAAGAAGTTTCTTAGCATTCCATGGAGTCACCATGCGGCTGCCGGGCCCATCGCGTTGCAAGAAAAGGAGCGCAAACAATGCCTGGGACTTGTTATATACATATGTTTTAATATTGTCTATGTAAAATTAATGAAAGCTTGTTTACTTAAGTTTATGTACGAGAAACACAAGATTATAAAGGCTCAGGATTTTCAAATGACGACTATCGATTTTTAGCCAAGATAAATTGTTAATTGCTCATTTTTCAATTATTTATCACACTATAATTATGTACACACATTCTATACTATGTACATTACATTTTAACAACAAACATATAAGTATATGGATCTGCAGCATCGCTATAATCATGTTTATAATCCAAACCATCCAAACAGATGGATAGCAAATATGACTCGAATTGTTAAACTATAATCATAGAATTGGTGACATAAAAATTTCATGCGCAGATAGTATTTATGTCGTTAAATTTTTAACTTATGCAAGTTGCATATCTTTTTAAAATGTATGCTTAGGTTTTATGTACATATTAAAATTATTAATATTTATTATGTAAAGTCACGTCCCACGTAGATATTATGTTGTTTTACCCGCTTCGTAAAACAGGTTATTCATGAAAAATAATATTATAATAGTTTCTACTTATGAAATTTTTTCTCATAGTTTGTCTTGTATAAAATAGTAGAAAATAACACGTACATAAATATAATAATAGAGGACGAGAGGTATAGAAACATAAGCTTAAAATTGTTTTAAATCTTAATTTACCTACTCGCATGGGGTCATAGCGCTGTTTTGCATAAAAAGATGTATGACCTGACGCTGACCATTAGAGAGATTAAAATTTAATGTTGATTGTATCGCAAATACAGAATCAGTCCCGGTTCTCTTGCACCATGACCCAATAAGAATTTTCAATTTATTTTGTTATATGATTATTTTTCAGAAAAATTTATTGAAAAAATGTTTAATTTATATTTTATATTAAGTGTAAATTTTAAATACAGAAATATAATGCAAGTCAGTGAATATACAGATTTTCACATCACCTATATATTGGGATGCGTTCCCGTTAAGTAATGTGGCGGGATCCCTAGTAGAAAAAACCACGAAAAAATTGCCAGCATATAACTAAGGACAAATTTTGTTTTATTTTTCAAATAATGGTTATTTAATTTTTAAATTGTCAAGGTAACCGTTGTCAGTAACTGTGGTTATGGTAAACATACCAATGGTATGGTAATCGTTGTTATGGTAACCGTTGCTGTAGTAACTCTTACTTCCATCTATGTAGCTCCTACAGGTTTAAAACTTGGCGAAATGCATGGAGTTAAAATCCGTTGGGATAGGAATTCCGTAAAATCCGTTCAAAAAAATAAAATGCACGTTTCCAAATTTTTTTTTTTCCTTTGTTTTCGATTTTGGATAAACGAGTCTAAACAATTGTGTAGTAGTTTTTGGTGATACTCAATAAATGTTTTCTTTTCTTGGTTTTTTGTTTTAATATTATATAATTGTCTAACTTATTTAGAATGAATATTTACATATTTCATTTTTAATAACAAATTATTTTTAATTGTCCATAAAAATTGCGGTCTCTGAAGAAGTCTTCATAAAATCATGCGTGTAATTATATGATTTTTTTCAAACGAGTAGTAAAGTTAAATTGCAAATATTTGCCAACTTACCAAGGAAAATAGGCAAATACTCGTAATAGTTGATGTGTTGCAATTCAGCAATAACAATGCGTCGAGTTTCCTGGTAAATAATCTCATCACTCCAGTGGGGGTTTATCGCCGTGAGGATGTCAGCGATCCTGTTGTGTTCTCTCAGGATTATCACTTGCAGGATTGACAATTGAGGATTTTGATTAACCCGAATATCACCTAAGGAGTATTTTACAACAAATTAGCACCTTATAAAAATCATTTATGATCTGTATAAAACGAATAAAATTATAAATTAATCAATCTTTTGTTTTATGGTTAAATAAACTTGTGAACAATTAATTATAATTAAAATTAGATACCCGTTAAATAGCATGGTTCATTCAGTGATTGTGCAGATTCACAGGTTAAGGTTACATTTGGATCTTGTGGAGGCCATTCGCGCCCTCCCCTTAGAACAGTGAGTAAGCGACCCCCCAGGAAGGCCCTGATTGGTCGAGCCTGGCCATCACTGCTTCCGTAAAGGAAAGAAGCATCCATGTATGCCGTGACAGTTGAGAGCTAGAAAAGGAATATGGTTGATAAAAAAGTTGACTAACAAAAATGTACGTAGCGCCAGGCTGCTTCAAGATTTGTTATAATTGAATTTAGGTCTTAATTAGGCATAAAAAAGGAAATAAGACAAGCCCCCTCAGTTTCTGTCGCCATCTCTTCTCAGGTCAGTGACAAATAATTTTGCGAAATAATAGCTTTGACAATGAAAAAAAAATTGTATAAAACTTACTTTCAATAAACAATTTGATAAATGACCGCTCCAACAAAAATATAATGTATGATTTATGAATAACAGACCGATGAATATATGTTCTGACTTTTGATTTTAAATCAGTTCGATAATAAAATTACAAATACCCAAGAGTAACAAAAATATTATTTTATACTTTTCAACACTGAAATGAGTTGTGACAATAATGAAAAGAATTTTACAGATATTTATTTAGAAATTACATATAATTTCAATAATGCAAGCATAAAAAGTAAAATTGAGCGCACATAAGATGCTTCTCGTCTCCATTCCACATTATTTAAATGAAAATATTCACTATAAAGTATAAAATGTTTTCTAAAAATCAAAAATTATTTTAAACTCCAATTACATATTTATTATTGTATCTTATAATAACTCAAGAATTAACATTAATTGTTCGTAACTCCAACAAACATTAAGTAATCAAAAACTCAAAATGTTGAACATCTAGTTAGTAATTTTGATTACAAAATTAAGACAAAGATAATTAGAAGTAACATTGTTTACTAAAAATGTTATTTAAAACCAAAAAAAAAATATTATGTTTACAAATACTATACTATTGAAATGTATATTTTGATAGATGTTCTCTCAAAACAGTATAAATGTGTCATAGTTAAAAGTTATCTACATAAAGAGTTTTTCGATTAGAAGTATTATTCTTTTCTAGAACAGATTTAACTTCTTACACCTCTAAATATTTGATATATTATATGCTTTTCAACTTTTTACATATTACAATAGAATGTTCTTACCGGTTCAGCAGGAGCATAAGGGGATGTGCAGCCTCTATCTTTAGTGGTGCCTGTCCTAACGAAGTTCATGCACTGAGTACCCACTCTGGAATGGACGGGGTCGTTAGGAGGGATAAGGATTGGTGCACACTGAGGATTTGTAGCCGCATCTGGTGATAGTTGTCCGCTATCATCGCAACATGTAATTGAATCCTTGTCTGGAAAATGTTTAATTCTAATAATATGAAAAGTAAAACATGTTTTTAATAGTATATTTAATGTTTTAAATATACTGTACTTTTTTTTAACCCACTCTTCGTTTATGATCAAAATTGATTTTGATTTCATAAACATTTTCTAACCATTGACATACATACCATTAGTGCTGGATGAATTATTTGAAATTTACCTTATTATTTTTAAAGTATGTCTAAAATTTAATAATAAATGATGAATAATAAATAAAACAATAATTTTAGTTTTATTACACTAATTAGCTGATAGAATAAGATAATTCAGTAATAGATTTTTTATTACTCTGCTTTCGTAATTTCTTTTGCAGGTTACCTATAAAAACTGTTACTTTTTTCTTAGAGTAGACGTGTAGAGTGAAAAGAAAATATTGTAATTATTGAATTCAACTGGGAAGAAGGAGGAGGACTCTATTTATAGAATCTTTAGAGTTATAAAGTTAGTTTTTATACAATTATTAGTTTTATTTAAAAATAAACATCCATTAGGTCAAGTTCCGTGAACCAACAACATTCAGGCACAGTAATTGAAAAAAACAATCTTCTATTTTTCTGCAATTAATATTTAATTTAACTATCTACAACAATCAAATTACAATGCTAATAAGTATAAAAATGTAAGGCTATTCTAATTATACGGCTATTAGACTAAGGTTATCTGCATCTTATGGTAGATTATCTCGATTATTTTCTGATGCATCGATTTATACTCGTAAGGTTTAAATAGTTTGTTAAAAAAGCAAAGATATGAAGAACAAAAATAATAGTTTTTTTTAACTAATAGAAATAATCATATAATTATCTATTTTTCTAAATACTACCTGTTTATTTATTTGAACCATGTTTTGTAATGAAACATACAAATTTATATTATAATTGGTATTCAGAAAATCAGAAATAGCGTGCGAAAAGTACAAAGACGCACAAATACATGTCATACTGAACACTGGCTATCTTGAATATATATTATACAAAAACAACTTACGACTTTGAGCAATGCCAGCTGTCAGTGACATGTCATGTGTTATGATTTGCCCCCACTGCTGGGCGTTTAAGTTCCAGATCGGATCTACAAGGTTCTTATCAGGGAAGAAGATGTTACTTATTTCCCGTACATTGGGCAATTCTTCGCCAGACACTGCCTTTGGGAAGGCACTTATACCTGAAGAATAAATGTCACTATATAATTACTTACTTTCGAATGTATATTATTATTTTAAATTAAAATAAATTGATCTTTCATGAATGTTAACTTGCTATTTTTTATTTAATTTGTGAATTTTTAGATATAATATGGAAAGCAATATCTAATCTTTTATATAATTTACATATGTTTTAATCTGATAATAAATTCTTTTAAATTAAAAATACTTTGTATCACCAATGATCTAATGTTTTATTTATTTATATCTCTTCCCTTTAAAATCAACACCATGTGATCACTTGTGTACGTCATATATAGTGTCAAGAGGGCCTATTATGATACTATCCTTATCGAAATACGGCCTTCTAACATTATCTAACTTAAATTAAGGCTACTCGTATTCCAAACGTGCCCTGATCTGAGACAAAAAACTCAGTCGGGTATTTCTTTATTGTCATCACTGTTTCAGAAACGTCAACATTTAATTAACAATTTACGAACTAAAACCTTAGCTATCAATTCGATAAGCCGACCTTATGAAAATACTATAAAAAAATATGATTTTCTGACATGGCTATGCCTATGGCCTAATGCAATATTGATGACGTTTCTTACTCCATGTTATACAACAAAAGAAAGTTTAAAGTTTTATTAGATTCTATATTATAATATGATTATTTCCTAACACAATATCAGGTTTCATTTAATATTATTATATATATTCTACTGCGTAAATGTTTTTTCTTACCATCTCCATATTTGTAATTAACCAACCGCCCATAGGGTGTTTGGGGAATTCCCCAAGTTGGTCTCAAAAGATTATTACAAGAGCCATCTATTGAGCGGTATCGGGACTTAGTACAAAATGGCGGCGCCAGTCCACAGGTCTGCGTGGCCGGATCTTGGCCGGATCCAGGTGGTGGAGGTGGGTTACTAAAACTATATAACAAGTTCATTAAAATTTCAGTGTTTAAATCAATATTTAGTGCTTACAAGTATATTTTAATCTAAAATTATTTATATGATTTGGTAATTGTGTTAGCTACCTTTAGTTATTTTCAATAATACATATATTAGTCTTATTATTTTCAAACATATTAACAAATGCAAATATTTATTAAATCCTTTTACCTTTTTTAGACCTAGAATTAAATAAGGGGAAAGTTAAATTTATATCAAGTTATAGTATTGTTGTATTTTGTGAAGTTTTGCTTTATTCAAACTTTTTATGCTTCTCTAGAACTTAAGAGGATTGAAGATAAAGATATTACATTAAAAGACTAAGTAAACATATAATGTGAAATGAAAATACTATTTTTAAAAATTAGTTACACTTAATACTTTATAAAAAATATATCATATAAAAACAATTTATTAATAGTATGTCAAAATGTACGTATAGAGAAAAACTTCAACTTCAATGTTTAATAGCTAGACCGATTAAAAATATATATAAAGTTAACCTGTTGTTGACTTGACCGGCGAGTTGAATACTGGATTGAAGGTGGCTGCTGACAGAGTTGGTGCAAAGTTTAATTCATGCAATATACAACTAAATACAACTACGATTAATCACGTGGGTTCGTGCTGAACACAAATATACACAAACAGATTATTATTAATAAAAATACAATTTTGCAAAAAATCAAACAAATCCAGAGTGTATTTTAAATAACTGGAAATAATATACACATAGAATTATTTTTGCCACTTGTAAACGAAATAGAATGCAAATTTTGCTAAATTGTTTTCATATTAGTGTTTACATATTGACATTAGAAAAGTACACTAATCACAGTCAAAGCGTCACTTATAGTATAGGTAATATTAGAATCAAATTTCAAAAATCTTTTTAAAGCAATTTTAGAATATTTTTTTTTATATATTATAATATAATATTGATATTATAATTTTGAACTTTGTTAATTCTACTTTTAACTTAAATTATGTTTCTTAATTCTTTTTAATTTATTAATATTCTTTATAAAAAGGAATATACTAATTACAATGATTTTACTTATTTATTTATATTTTTTCCGCTTTGAATCAATACCACTAAAAAAATATTAGGACAATTAGTCACAATAAGCAACAACAAAATGTTAGCGTTATTTTTATATACAAGACTGCTATATATAAGTTATGTACTTACCCTAGTCCATTTACAGGCAGTCTTTGGGCTGGAAAAATACCGGCAGAATTGCCTAACTGAGGAACGCTCTGTAGAAATGATCGCGCGTTGTTTGTTAGCAGGTTTATGTACTGCCCAAATGTAAAGCTGCAAGTGGCTAAGAGGAGCCACGCCGTAAATTTTGTCATTTTTATCTGGAACAATATTATTTGTTAATAAAATATTTTACCTCACAATAGCTTCTAAGGAAAAATCGATGAATAAATTATAGAAAATAGTTTATGGTGTTAACAATTCTGGTATTTAAATCTGATATTTTTTGTGGATTTGACCATAAAGCAAAATGTTGTGGGGAAGTAAGCTTTTGATGTATAAAAATTTAAATACTTTTTTACATGTTGGCTACGTGTAAAAAAGATGCAAAATGACTCATGAAGTTTATAATTGAATAAAACCAAGCAAAAAATTCACGGTCTACCGGACGGTTTGAAAAAAAAAGAGAAACATCTTGTTGCGATAATTGTCTATCTCATTACCAAGTTACTCATTTCGTTCAATGTCTATAGTATACAGGAAAGAAGACTACATAGCCTCGAAATCAAAGTAAGTATTCAATTTATTCTTTATTGTTATGTCATCTAGAACATTCACAATATGGAATACTAATAAAATCAAAATCAAAATCAAAATCAAAAATCTTTATTGAAAATAAGTTTCATACAAAACATTTTTTCATTGTCAAAGCTACCACCAGCTCGGAAAATTATTTCCACAGACCTGAGAAGAGCTGGCGACAGAAACTCAGCGGGATTGTCATGATTTGTTGTTTGTTTTTTTTTTTTTTTTTTTTCTTTATTTCTAAATTACATAAATACATTACACAATACTAAATAAATAATCTTGAAGCAGCCTGGCAGCGATCGCTTCATACCCACGGTGCATTATCCTCTAAGTATTCAGATACATTGTAGTATCCTTTTGCACACAAACGTTCCTTAGCTATTCTCTTAAATTTGTTAAATGGTAATACTTGAACGTTTGCTGGGACTTTGTTGTAAAACTGTATACATTGCCCCATGAAAGATTTACTCACTTTTTTAAGTCGAGTAACAGGTAGCGCGAGCTTGTGTTTGTTCCTGGTATTTATAGTGTGTATATCACTATGCTTAATAAAATTGTCAGTATTTTTATGTACATATTTAAGATTTTCAAAAATATACTGACTGGCGACCGTAAGTACATTAATTTGCTTAAACTTATTTCTTAAAGAATCTCTAGGGCCCAGATTGTAAATTGCATAAATTATTGCATAAATAATTGCAATAAATTGCATAAATAATTGCAATAAAAATAGAATACAGCACATGTGACACTTCTTTTAGTAGTAAAACTAAGTACCTCTGCTGAATAAGCGATTTTTTTTTACTTAGCCAAGAAAATTATGGATGTCAGTTAATAAAATCATACTACATTTTCATTCCACAACTGTAATGAGCCCCGAATAACGTATTCCCGGTAATAAAGACCGTCCTTCCCTTGAGTCATCAGCGATACACACTTGCAAAATAATAATACACTTTCTCAAAAGTGCTGATTCGTTAAAATAAATCATGGGTATTATGTGAGGTGTTTAGGGAAAATAACTTCCATTTGTCCGAAAGGTTACTGAAGAAATTTGTTTCAATTGTTATCACTGTTATTAATTGCATCAGGATTAGGACAAGGTTCTTTAGGATTATTAAGTACTTTAGCTTAACCTTCTCAAATAACGCAGACAGGACGAGTTATTGTTTATTGTATATAATATTAAAATGTACAATATTAAAAAAATATACGATTTTATGATGTTATAATATTTAAGAGGCATACGAAAATTTACGAGGAATTTTCTTTGTATCTGTATTATTCAAGAATTATTAGTGCTGTGCGTAGTGTGTGTGTATAAGTTGAACTTCTTTGAAAATGCAGTCGAATACACCCTGAATTTCAAATTCAAATTCCCTGAAGTTTGATCGTTCAAACTCCATTAAGGGTTTATGGGTTTCATAATATCCATAGCTTACGACGGTTTACCCCATAATCTACAGAAGTTTTGCCCAAAAGTTAAGTCTTAAAATTACTTAGACACTTAAATTTCGTTACCCATTTAATAATTAGAATGATTTAACAAAACTTGTTGTGTTTTAAAAGTAAATAATATATCTCATAAATCTGTGTGACTTGTTTTGTAAGTAATAGCTTATCGAAAAATGGCTTTAAGGATTGGAAAGACCTTATGAGATACGGACCATAAAATTACTAACAGGAAATTGTCTCGCGGAAACCCAAAGTGAACGTGCGTGTATCATAAACTCAATGGGTTTTGTTATCAGTCTGTGGCTGTTATCATACCATAACCATAAGGTTTATATTATATTGTTTTTATTTCGAAAACGACTTATGTTAATATTACAGAGAATATTAATTTTCTATATTTAAATTATTATAATGTATCGATATATTTTTGATTTCTTTTTAAATTATAATTAATATCATTCTTTGCTCACTTACATACATCCTTCTGTGCATTGTAAGGTTGATTGCAATGCTTTTTATCATTACACCCGCCTTATGTACAATAAAAAAATTACTAAATTTTTACAATTAAATATTAAAATAAATGAATTAATTTGAATTTAATAATTTTGTACTCCATTAAAGCATTATTTACTTGCAATAAAACGTTTCACAACTAGTTTAAATTGATTTCAATTTAATTGTTGTGAAAATATTTAAAATTTTAAACTTATCTTCCATTTTAACTAAAATGTTATTCATACCTCTATCGTGTTAATTTTATCACACTTATATTTTTTTCTTTATATATATATATATATATATATATATATATATATATATATATATATATATATATATATAACTCTAAAATAAATTATGGTTACGTATAACTACGTAATTTTTTACTATTAAATAACCTAGTAAAGTCTTGATTAATATGAATAAATTAGGCAATTTAATTTATATAGAATTTTGTGATAAATACATTTAATAAATAATAACATTTTATATCATACTTGAAAATCTTAAATATATCACATGACATTTCTAAGACTTGCTAAGAAATTGATATGAAAGGAATTTAGCCACTTATTATATCTAAGTAAAGTTTTAACATTTTTTTTAACTAAAGAAATCCCACAATCTTTTAGTCCGTTCAAATTTCAACGCATTTGTGGAATAACGTGATCGCTAAGCAATACTGCAGTACTCTAAAACGTTCAGTTCGAATTTCAGTTGGTTTGAATTAGATTTTTCGTGCTGCATTTAGTATAAACCTTGACATTTCTATACATATATACAATAAATAAAAGTTAAAAAAAAACTTAAAACACTCGTAAAATACCAAACCATAAAATAAAAAATAAATTTAGATGAAGAGTAAGTAAAAAATGTATTGCAATATAAAAAGCGTGGGTGCCTGGTTTTAATAGATCATTTAAAAAGCATACCATAGGTATGCCTCAAACCCGATTTCCTGAAAACACAAACAAACGACCGCAGTTTAAAAAAGCGTGTTAAATATAATGTAAGCCAAAGAAATCGATAAAAATATTAATATTAATATGAATCCTGATTGTTATACAATAATTGCAATACATGTACAATAATGACAATACTGTTCTCATTTGTGATCCTCTAAAGTGGGTGTATTATGTCTTTGTCATAGCTTTGTAGAATTTAACAATATTTTATATGAACACGAGACCACAAAATTATAATTTTCGATTAAGTTTATTTGAGTGTGTAATATACAATTTTTAAATGAGAAACAAGAATGTTTCTCATTTAAAAATTGTACACCTTTTCCGTTTATATATTTACAGCTGTTTGTTCCGGATAATTTCTGAAACGGATGGACCGATTTTAACAGGTCTAACTGACGGATAGCTAATGTTATAAAGAGTAATTTTTTTTTAAAAAACATATTCCTCCCAATCGAAGTCGCGGGAACAGCTGGTATGTAAATTATAAGTTTATCTCCATAATTGAAGCTTATTTACGTTGATATAATTTTGTTTATAATGGCTGTCGTAAATGTATGTCAAATTGCTTTTAATTAATATGTCTCCTTGGAAAAGCGAAAGCTTTACAACCGAATTAGAACAAGATAATGAGAATTCAGAAATTTAATTTTCTCTTATAAATTCGAGTAAAATTGTACGTAAAATAAGAGTTATTTTTTTAAGGTTTTATTTCTTTAATAGTCACCATTTTCATTCTTTTAGAATATGATCACATCGTTATATTTTTTTTTGTAATCTGTGACTGCATAAAAAAAAATTAAAAAAATAAGAAAAACAAGTTCAGGTTTTAATGCATAATATAAATACACGGAATTGCAAACTTTTACAGTCCGTACAACATCTCTTATTATTCTCCCCGAGGGCGCCATATTGGATTAAATGTGACCCCATATATTTAAGAACACTTGGACTATAAACAGGTATCTGACGTCGCCTTAATAATATAAACCTCTCCGGTTTATACAATTAAGGTGAAGGGATTTGGTGACGTCAAGAAAAACATATGAGGCAATAAAGAATATTACTAACAAGACCCCTACAAACATAACCCTCTCGTTACAGTCGGGTGAAAAGCATTTTAAATAAACAAAAGTTTTAACAAGAAGCCTTGTTATTATCAACTAAACAAACAGTATCACTCACTTTGAAGTTTCAGTTGTTTACAATAAAGCGCCTTATTTTAATATTCATAACCATTATAAAACTGACTTTTATTAAGCTAGGTGTTTATTGGATGGGTTTCATTTAATTACTGTTGGTTATCATGGGTTTCATTTAATTACTGTTGGCTTTCATGGGTTTCATTTAATTACTATCGATTACAAATTATAAATTTTGTAATCGGTCTACAAAGGAAACTGAAGGTAATCTTAGATCAATTAAAAGTGCAATTTTTAATATCGGATTATAATTTGAATATTAAGTAGCAAATATATCGATTTTGGATATGTACTGTTTAATGATACGCAGGTTCAAAATTGATAATATATGTGCTTTTTATCAATCGTATTTTGATGTAGACAAATAGAAAACTTCACATTTTATAATTTTTTTACTATTTTATTTGTCGAAATAGACAAATTTTACAAATTGTTATATTTTGAACGTGAAATTTTTCTGCATTATTTATTGAGTTCAATTTATTTTTCTCGGAAAAACGTTTTAATAAAACTTTGTATAAAATTCAGAAACTTTATTTTAAAATGATACCGCAATTTCTAACTGAAGTTTGTATACGAGTATATCATAGGAAATTTCGAGAAATTTCACGAGTGACTTCATGTTTTATTTATTTTGAAGACTTCACTACACTGAAATGTATGAAAATATTTTCTGATTTTAAGTTTTGCATTCAAAATAATATAAAATAAGTTTATTTTAAAGAATACCATTTGAATACATTTTGTTAACAGTTATTAACAATACCATATATCTTAATTTCTGATCGCTTGATACAGAGATCTTTAAAGACTTAAGTTATACCTCTTATATAATTAGTCTTTTTGGTAGGTATTAGTAGCTCACAATTGTACTACTTATATTCTGGTATATACATGATGGACCAAAAGTTGGTTAACATTTGAATAGGTTGCCACGTCTAGCAGCGGAGGCAAAGTGGGGTGTGGGGGTTATGCATTGCAAGAGCAACCAATGGGAATTTAGTACCATGGCATCATTTAGCGGTAGTCAGGGTGCGTTTTGTGTACGCGAGTACTATCAAAACAACGATTCTGCGACCTTAGTTCACCCAAAGTTTTGAGATCATTACAAGCTACGACACAAAAATCAAGCTCCATCAGGTGTGTTAATTTAAAAAATGAGTGCTCAAGTTAGAGAAGACAATGCATTTACCTCGATCTGGCCGGCCTACAACGTCGAAGGAGTAAAACGTGGAGCGAGTAAAATCTTCTGTTCGTGATCTACCTGGACTTTCAACTCGAAAGCGGTCTGTTATATTTAACGTGCCAAGAACATCATTAAACCTCATTTTCAAGAAAGATTTACATCTATATTCCTATCAAATCCAAATGGTGTAGGAATTTAGGCCTTATGAGAATACTTCACTAGGTTACAGTTTGCAAACGAAATGGTAGAGCGGTTCACCAGCTTTACATTTTTTTTTCTCAGACGAGGAATACTTACACCTAAATGTGCATGTTAATAGACAAATTGTCATTATCGGAGTGATATTAATCCGAAATTAATGCACCAAAAAACCCTACGTTCACCCAAAGTCACAGTATTGCTTTATCAGCAAGAGGCCACATTGATCCATTCTTTTTTGAAGACTCAAAAGGACGTGCGGTTACGGTGAATCCCCATGTCAAAAAACTTTTTCGCTCCAGCGCTGCAGGATTATACAGGTTTTAATCAATGCTCATGGTTTCAGGAAGATGAAGCCACTTGTCATACATGTAATGACTCGTGTATTAAGGACAGCTCAAGCATTTTTGGCCCAAAAGTGATATCGAAAAGAGGGGACTTTAACTGGCCGCCTCGTAGCCCGGATCTATCACCAATGCATTTTTTCTTTGGGGATATCTTAAGGCTAAACTTTACAATACCAACCCAGTAATTCTTGATGAATTAAAGGATCGTACTCGCACAGAAATCCAAAACATCTCAACAGAAATATATAATACTGTTATCGAAAATTTCCTCTCTAGATTGCAATAATGGCAGAATAATGAAGGATTGTACAAGGATGAAGAGATTTTTAAGAAATAAATTTCCCTTTTGTTTGCTATCGAAAACAATAAACAATTTTAATCTACATAGTTTTTTTTAATCATCATTTCAAGTATAAACGGACTTTTGGTCCATCTTAAATATTGTGCTATACATTTTATTCTTTAGAGTATTTTTTTTCTTTATTGAAGTTTCAAGAAATAATATTTATTATATTGTTATTTTCTAACCTTAAAATGCTCGTTTTATTGAGTCATAAAAAAAATTTACTAAACTATAATCCATACATATATATACATACTTGTGAAATGTTTCTCAGCGTGACTGATGATCAATTATGTAATTTTATATAAGTGCTTTGTAGTAGAGCTAATTGACCGTTATAATGGAAACCAATCATTTACTTCTTGTTAAATAGTGTGAACTAAATATATTCATAACTAGCAAAGCCCACGACTTCGTTCGCGAGGAATATGTTTTTTTGAGTAACAGTAGCCTAAATTACTCCTTATAACATCAGTTATCCGACAGAGCTTTCTCTGTCGGATAAGCGATGTTAACAGGACTTTTGCTGTTAACATTGGTCCAGGTATTTCAGAGAATAGCAGGAACGAATAGAACAATAGAAAAAGAAAAAAATATTTGTTTTGTTGCAAGTACCGTATATATAGTATATACGGTACTCATAGGTATTTAGTTGTTGATTTGAAATTACAAACTGATACTTAAATTTTACTAATATGTATAGACAATGCTATATATACTTAATTGTGCATTGCATATATTTAATATACTAATCATATAAAACAATTATTTTGTAAGAATGAAATAGTATATACTTGAGCCTTTTATCTTCACTAAAATGTTTTCAAGACTTAACTACTACTTAATTAAATATCATGGAATCAATATCCTAAAAAGACATTATTGTAACAATAAACTGAAATAAATAATAAGAAAATAAACAAATACTTTTTATTAAAACTAGTCTAGGTTTTTGGGTTTAACTTAAATGTACTGTGTTTTGGTTTAGTAGTTTGATTAAGAAGAGACTGATTAACCCTGAAAGCTCCTTAATCCTTAAGTTTCCAGGAGGACAAAAATATTATTTGCAGAGTTGATATTATAATTTATACGTCTATCATTTTTAAACTTCTTTTAAAAAGTAGAACTGTTAAGTTTCTGGCTCAGCATTCCGTGCTGATAGTAGCTTACTCACGGATTTACTACATTGACCTTATAATTGTAATAATTGACGAATAAAAAGTGCGTGTAAATGCGTCCTTGAACAAGATATTTTGAATTTAATTCGAACTGATTTAAAATTAGATTGTTCTACAAATATAACTCTCACTTATAGAACGCCTTGAATGCAATAGTTAGGTGATTATTATTTTTTCGAAACGGTTTATTGTCAGCACGTATTACGATTTGTAACGTCAATTACTGACTGGTGAAACAATTATTGTATGTGAATTTACAACTATAAAGAGGTTTTAGTTAAGAGTGACGTCACGACGAGAAAACCTCCAAATCCTTTTTCAACTGTTAATATGATTCGCAAATCTCTATCTCAACGTAACACGTGGTGGCTTTCTAGCAATAAGTAAGCATAAGTCAAATTTTATATTTACGTTTTAATATTTATCGTTTGATTATTTTTATATAATATTTAAAAGTTTTAAAATGATTCAGGGTTTAGAAAATGACCATAAATTTAGAATGTTGCCTTGTCCTATCTATTATCTATCACATTTATAACCAACATCAATTTAGTGATGAACTGATGTATAATCATCATAATCATTAAGTTGAGAATTTTTAGTTATTTTTAGGTAGGTAGGTAATTTATTTGGCACATACCTTCTTGCATGCTATATTGGGGATAGAACAATAGCTAAAAATCCGGAGAATATCGACGCTGCCGAGCAGACAGTTTGATTTTACTATATATTTTTATAATCATCACCTGGCACAGTAACTTGAATCGGTACAATTCTTAGGCCTTTCACGTTTTGAATTTAATCTAATAATCTACATACATACTAAGCAGCTTTAGCATTTGTTCGATGTTGTAAATACGTGATATGAATCAGATTGTATTGTAAAGCTTTTTGCAAAATGTTTTTACGCAATATCTATATATATATATTTCACAAAATTTTGAATCGTCGTGATCGTTTTGAAATCAGTGTTTCGTCTCGATCGTTACGTGAGATGATTGTTTTTACTTTCACAAAGGCGGAAAAAAGGTTAAGTTATTACACATGGCACATTATTACTTTTATTGGAAAAAAAAAATGTTAAATTCATTAATTTATTATAATATATAGAAAATCTATTTATATATAATATAGCATTATCAATCATATTGTGTTAAATTCAAGGTCAGAGCTTCGATAGTCAAATATGAAACGTACTATCTGACGGAAAACTGCCGCAACTTCCTGTTTTGGTATTGACCTAATAGTTACTAGCTATTGCTATTGTTCTAAGATTCAATTGAATTAATGAATGAAATTCAATGTTATTATACACAACAAAGTAAGTTGGTTATGATTACGAAAGAATTCTCATAGATATTACATTATAAAGACGATATTCAGATCGCTAAGTATATGAAGGTGAGTAAGGCACAGTGACTCATTTAATAAAGCAACAAGTACGGTAATCTAAAGGACATAGGTCCAAGTCCTGTGTCGATATTTTTTTAAATAATATTGAAATATATATTTTTTATGCAATAGAAAGAAACATGTTATTAATTAATAGCTTTCTCGAGTTTCAGCAATACTTATATAATTAAAATAAACCATAAACACTCGTCTCAAAAAATCTATACTATAAAATTCATGAACGAAAGAGTCAGGTTAGTCAGCAAAGTATTTAAATACTAATTAATTATAACATCGGAACGGCATTCGATGTAAGAAATAATTATAAACACAAAAACATAAACATAACTTTTACGTGGTTTAAGAGTTTAATTTCATAATTTGCTAACAATGCATAATTAAAAGGACATTATTGGTACTGATCTCACAATATTATAATTTCAACATTGCCTTTGCCAAAGAACTATATTATTTCATCATTTGACAAGCTGCTAGGCTGAAATTTTAATTTAAATTTATGTATGGCAAGAAAGTGAATGTAAACTTAAATGATAGTTACGTAAACAATATTGTAACTGTGTGAAATATTATGTATATGCAAATAACATTTCGTTGCTCGATAAATAGAATATCACTTCATAAACATCAAAAAAGACTTTTGGATCCCAATTATTTGTCAAGAATTGTATATGTGAACTTTAAAAGTTATTCTCAAATCTCACTTATAATACAACGTAGGATTACAAATTAAGATAATTAACTGACAAACCTATTTCGTCGTCTGTAATTTTATCTTCTCGTACACACATTTGGTGCAGAAACATCCGCTATGTTAGGTATACATATCCACATTACTTAACATAGCGAATGTGCTCTGTATAATACTGTTTAAAATAATTCAATAAGATATGATTACTTGTTAGTAATCATACCTTATTTAATTATTCAATTCTGTTTAACAGGACTGATTTTCTCTCTCTCTCCCCTTTCTTTCCGTTCAAAAGACGATGTCATTTAATATTACTCAGACTGAATAACAATTATGTATGTGACATTATAATTGTTATGCTTATTTGCTTTGCCAACTCAAATATAAATGTCGTATTTGGTTGTTGTTTCTAGTACATTAAAAGTAAACATACATACATATGTAATAGATAATATGTAATGTTTATCACATTTCTATTACAGGTTACTCTATCTCTTATCTCTTTTTACTTTTAGGATAGTTTTCGTGCTAAAATAATAATTCTAAGATTACATTTTTATATAACTAGGATCTGCTGCCGTGCGTTAAGGAAGTTGAGCTGAGCCCCCCCCCCCCTTTAAATAAAATATAATATTATATTTTTTTTTATTTTTTTTTTGTACTTTTATGTGATGTTGCATATAAGAGTATTTCTGGATTGACGATCGGCAATTGCGCGGAGGTTCTGATAACGTTAAGTCTATGGGAGAAACAGATTTGAGACCATAATTTCTGAACGGAATGAGATATTTTAATTAATTTTTTTAAACACGCCCATTTCCAAGATCTACAGCTCCGCCAATTTTTAAATAAATAGGGTCAGTAGTCTTTATGTGATGTTGTTTCAAACCAAAATTTCGGACGGTTAAGAGCTTTGCTTACGTTCAGCTCAATTATATCAATTATTGACACAACATGAACGTATTTTATTACAACAACATTGGATATAGTCTGTACATTAACATTGAGAGGAAAAAAAATTGTATGAGCTATGATCATACAATTGATTTAACAATCAGCAGTGAGCCGTGACCTGAATGCAGATTGGAAGAAAAAGGTTAATTATTGTTTGCTTTGCTCCAGTACTGTTGTTGCATTCAGAGTATTGTGATATATTGGAGAATATACCATTTAACTAATAATGTAAATAATTAATAATTATGTAGTAAGTACCTCTCAAGCAAATGAAGGGACGACAAAGAATATTAATGCTTATATTGTTAAATAAATCTGTAATGAAAAATTCATAAACATCTGTCAAATTTCGGGAGCTGACCATCTCTGACCGTTTCTTTCTCTCACCTAAAAAAAGGGGTTCTTCTATCCCGGTAAAGGATAACATTTAAAATACTGCATTCATCAAGAAATGTAACGGACACGAAAGCCCAGTTTGTATAATGATGAACCGGTATCTTGAACGGAGGTTGTAGGTTCGAGTCATGATTGTGTTGATCGTGACCTATAAATATAGAATGTTCATAGAATAATAAAGATAAATATATGACAAAAGTGTAATGAGTTTACTGTATTAATGCTTTTTTAATCCTTTGCATCTTCGAAAGTCTAATTTCCCTATCACCATTACCTGTGATGAAAGATGCTGCACAGTCACTTAATAGCAATTGCCATCATCGTTAATAAGATATTGTCTAACCTTAATTGCAGTTCAATGTAATTCATCTTTGTCAAAACTTATGTTTTATTAATCTATCTACACTTTATTGCAGCACGTAACCTCACAGTTGTAAGAGATAAATGATTTTATGCAATAAATTTAATCTAAGCTGAATAAAAAAGTATTTTTATTACTATTTAAACATAATAAATGTTTTTATTGTAGCATCGTAATAATCAAAAAAAGGTAGAACTTAGAAAAACTGAATACTCGTTTTTAATTACCAGAATGGGACAAAAAGTGTCACAAATAAATCAAGGCTATGAAGTGCATAATGCATTTATCGAATTTCACAGTCTTGTAACCTTTGCCTTGAACACGGACGCACACAAACGTAAACATTTACCTAATATTATGTATATATAAATACAGATTGATTACGTTATGTGCGTTGGGCTTATTGGAGTTTTACCACAAAATTACGCTAAATATTTGTAAAAGAAAATCACAATTTCCAATTAATTACTTACTAAATGTTATGTCTATTTCGCTATAAAACCATGAAAATCATTTTCAATTCAACTTATCACTTTCACTTTCACTTTCACTTATTTTAATGAATATTTTGTGAGAATGTAGAAAAATAATCCCGGAAAACTTTATTTGTAGATAAAATAAGATATCGAAACCTGAATAATTTTAAGGAAGTAATTTATTATTTCACATTCAATAAAGCATCTTCTTAATACATTTAAGTGTTATTATTGTGTTAATGATTTAATAGCTGTATTAATTACCGAATTGCTCAATATTACATGCATTATGTAAGTCATAAAGCATATTTAATAAAGCATTTACCTAATAAGTATTATTGTTGTTGTGTAATACTGTATTTCTTATTAAATTGAGCGTAAAATTTATTATATATATATATAGTTAGATTTTTTATATATTTATATTTAATGCATATATGACCCTCTGCAATTTTTTTGATTTGAACATAATATTATAAACGTAATATTTAAAATTACTAGGCTAAGACAACGAAATACTATTATAAATCTACAAATTGTGTAAGTGATACATATACTAAAAAATAATAAATAATAATAAATAAGACAATAATTATTAACAGCTAAGAAACTTATTCAGTCAATGACATAAACATTAAAATATTTTTTGATAAATGAACAAAACGTACAAGTAATTTTAAGTCCACTCTCTGCCAATCTTTTTATAAGGATCCTAAATATATACCTTATATAATAACTAAAGGTAAAATAAATATCTTTAACAACATAATTTAATCAAAAATTATAAATATTACCGAATGTGTAAAATATGCAGTAGAAAAGCTTATTTGTATAATACTAATTTAGGTATGCTTTGTATCGAAAACGATTAACGTATTGAAAAATATTAAACATCATTTCAAATACATTCTCATACAATATTATCCTTTAAACTAGACGTAATAATGAATACATAAGACTTCGCAGTTAATAAATTTACCTCTCCATATTAACACTTTTGCTATTGGGAACACCTCCGTAACCTATAATTGCAGGCTCTTAATACACTTCCCAGTTGTAAGGCATCTTAAGGCATTGTTTCTCTTAGCTTTCCATCCGCCTTCAGTATTAGACTGTAATTAAATGCTGTACCAATAATAACTATTGCCAGGGACGAGCAGTAATATAAAGTAATTAAATATTATAAATTGTAATATTTTAAATAGTCGATTGCAAAAGGTTATATGTAAGAGAGATAAAAAACCAGTAATTGGAATATACTCAGTACTAAAATTTAGTACCATTTATTATTTCTTTATGTGACTGTTTGTTGCATTATTGTATATAAATGGTATGTATTAATAATTTTATTGAATCTTAGCGTAAATCTTCGTCATGATGAAATTATATAACATGTTATTTCTCACTCAATCCATTTGGAAATTAATTATTAACTAACGCAAAGCGAACCCACTCTTTTATTACTATACTTTGAAGCTTAAACATCATAATAAAAATGTGTGATTGGTTAATACCCACTTACAGCGCAAACCACCAAATGTTATTATTATGATTGTATAAAAAGCTATAAAAAACTTAATGGCCGCTAGTAACGTAATAATAATAATAATGATGCCTTCCTTATTTTTAGGAACTTAACTCAATTTTAGGAGTATCTGTTGATTTATTTTGGTAATAATATTAATTCTTTATTGTACATCCTCACATAGTAGTTATATATAATAACAGCAAAAAGAAAACAAAATATTCAAATCGACCTTACCGCGATTAACCGATCTCTTCCCATCCCAATCCCAATATTATAGATCACAACAAATAAAGGTGAAAGAGGTATACAAGTATGATACATACATACTAAATTAATATATTCATTATAATAAACAAACTTTTCCTTTATTATTAATAATAATGTAAATAAACATGCTTACATTCATAATTTGCGTAATATTTTATTAATAGTTTTTATCGGAATGTCGATGTGATAAGAACGATAAGATTATATGATACGCAATTATAAGCAAATATGGATGAAGGATTAATTATACAGATTTAATGATCTCTCGTATTTTTTTATTATATCAATAATATATTATTAGTTTAATTGACTCCATAAGTCAAGTAATACTTAATATGTAGGTTATATTGCTTGCGGCAGGGTTCTTTAATGGTTTTTTTTCTCTTCAATATTCTGACAAATCTGTTAAAGTGATTGCAAATGCTCCGTTATCAAATCATTGATACAGTATTATATATATCTTTGGTAATAGAAATAGATATATTTAAATAAAATTTAAGTGTCTTTTTGTAACTCCAAATTAATTAAATGCATATGAAAGTTTATACATTACTTTCTTTGGCTGTCTGTTTGTTTGTTCAAGTTAACTTCTGTAACGGCTCGGTCGATTGTAACAGAACTTTCACTGGCGGATAACTGATGTTATAAGGAGTAACTTAGGCTATTTTTATTTAAAAAACACGAATGAAGTGGGGTACAGCTAGTTACACAAATATATATAATATAATAAATATTTATTATTGAAACCTTTAACAACATAACTTAAAAAACCACTAAAGAAAAAGGTACTTCGATTTAAGAGATTACTTCTACAAATTCATATTGTTTGCATATAAGAGTGTAGTGGGAGGTCAAGTTGGTTCTCACGCATTCACTGATTTTTATATTTCTTTATATAAACATAGTTATGTGAAAATATAAAAATAACAAATTATAAAGAGATAATATTCGTTGATTCTACTAGAGTAAATTGTATTAGTAATTATTGGTGTCTTGTTTAGACGTAAATAAAAAATCCTATGTATGTAATAAGGCGAGAAAGATACTACACTACTACATACTTATTTATAAATAAACCAGTATTACCAGCAACATCATTAAAGTATAAAAGTGAATGAGATTTTTTAAAATAACCAGATATGTCATTAAGGTCAACACTCAGTAGAGCAATGCGTGCTGCGATTGTTACAACAGCTTCAAGGACAGATATTACATGAGCACGTGACAAGCGGGCAAGGTCGGGTGAAAGTATCATTACAACATTGCGTTTATATGTTTCGGAAGTGATTTAGTATTAACAAGTTGTAAACTCCATTAGAGCGCATTGAGAAATACATTTATCGCTTTTTTACTATGACTTGGTTTTATTACAATAAATAAATATATATAGCATGATGATGGTCTGTTTGTCTAGTGATTAATAACTGACTCTTCAACCAAAGGTTGTCGATTCGATTCCCAGATAGGATAATTTTTATGTAATCTACAGATTTTTGTTTCGAGTGTGTTGTTTTTTTCGTGGTTGCAAATATTAAGATAAAAACTTCCAGAAAGCTTCACCATTGTAAGATATGTATTAAAAACAAAATGTCGTTATTATTAAAATAGACTGCATTTTTTTTTGAATCTTTGAAGATCATATTTTTAAAATAACATCAAAATAATTAGATATGCGCATACAATATACAATAGTTTATATCTGGATACGCCGTAAATGTTAGAGAAGCTTATTTCTATTAAAATCAAACCCACAGGCGTGTTTACCTAGACACTATCAACAGAGAATAAAGACTCCAACCAAGACCTATCTTTTATAAGTGACATTTACTAAATTATCTCTACCCTACTTATCATAAGGAGAATGAAAAACAAAATCTTTATACATTTTGGAGTATGGGTACGGTATGAGTTAGGAATATACTTCTTTTAAGGAATATTCAATAAGACATTAATATAAAGTGTCATATCCACGCGTGAGATGATAAATCTTTCAATAGCTTTTATTAATATAATCACAATGGAAACATTATCTCTACCTCATTTAATTTTCTCACAACTTTTTTTCATACAAATATATATTTTATAACATTATTTATGATAACGCTCCCATACTTTTATATTTTAAGGAAAATGTTTATTTAAAATTATGTACTCTTTCGATAAATTAGGTTTAAGAGAGAATAATCTACAGGGATCCCCTGGAAAACCCTAACTTTCACTTTGACTAATCCTAAATTATCTTGAAGTTAAACGAATTTTGCAGACAACAAAGGCAGTTTGTTTTACGCATGAAGGGATATTACGTCACAAGAATAAGACATCATTCATTTCTTGTAATTTTTTTATTCAACAATATAATATTTTTTTTATGAATTGAATTTCCTATTCTATTTCATTTTAAAAGTATAAATAAGTTTTAAAAGTTCAAGTGGATAAATATAACCTGCTCAGGATTAGTCTGTAAACAATCTTTCCTTTAATATACTTTTACTCGGAAACAAGGGATGGCATTAAGTTAAAAATAAATATCAAATGTTAACACAATCTTATAATTATTTTTCACGATAATATTATTAATAAATGCTTATTTTGTTTTCATTGATATATATCTTTGTAATGATGCGTTTCAAGTACTTTCAAATAGGACAATTACTACAAAGTTCCTCGGTTCCGACTCAGAGATTACAGAGGCCAAGGTAGTAATCACTTCTTGAACTAATTTCAATACTTACCGCTGGAATATTTTCGTTCAAACGGCTTCAAATTCAGGCTTCGAAGCAATGAAAAAACTTTCTTATATAACATATATTATGAGTAGACATATTAAAGCTGCCTTGCAGTAAATTAATAATTAATTAATGTTGCGTTACGAGTTATAATCTAAAGAATTTAATAAGAAATACGAAATTTTTGTAAGAGAAATCTAGATATATTTTATCTAGAATAACTCGTAATTGAGGGAATTTTAAAACCACATTTTAACAAGGTGTAATACAAATATGTGATTTTACGGGTTAGCTAAAATAAATATGGAGCAGAAAGATATGTGTACATTTTATATAAATATTGCAAAATAAGAATGCACTAGCAGCCTCATGTATAAGTTGATATTAATTAATTAATTGCCTTTAAGATAAATATAAATTTTAACTACATTATTTAAGTTAAATAAAATGAAAAGATTTTTAATTTTAACTCAAACGGCGTTTAATTACATAATTATATGACGGTGGTATTTAATAATAGACCAGAAATAATTACAATCCTTGATGAAAATCTAGAACGTAAGTCACGGTAATGGTCTTCATTGAAACCTAATATAGGTCTTCAATTATTCTATTTATAAGGTTATTGTAATATGCATTATACCTTATAAGACCGAAAATAATAGTCAATAAACCGACATTAAAATTGTTTGACTAATTCTTCCTACAAATCGATTATGGACAGTGATAAGTAGAAAAAGAATGTAAAATTTTTTTATGGATTGTGCTCGTAAGTAAGCAAACCTAAGCACTGTGTCAAATGATTTTCTTCCTTGTCTCCGCTTAGTTATTTTCAAGTTCGGTAACATGTAATGATAAGATCAAGTATATTATAATAATACTATGTAAGGCCATAGATCATAATTGACACCAAGATAAACGAGCTCTTGTGTACAGCTTCCGACATTTTTAATGTATCGATTGAATATTCAAAAGTGCGTGTAAATGTTTACTTGAATAAAGATATTTTGCATTTGTATTTATACTTTTATTATAATGCTTTATATTTTCGTGGAATAATGTTTATTTTTACAAACTAATAATACATTAAGTACTCGGATCCGCCAACCGCGCGCGGCGGGTGTAAAGCTGAGCCCCTCTCTTTTCTTCTTTTCTTGATAGCTTTTGAATGGTTAAACATTTTTTCAATCTGTTATCGCTATAAAATACGCGTTCGGCTCAAACATACATGAGATAATTTTTAGCTAATTATCTCGTCGCGTTCTGGAGACAACTAAACACAAAAAAAGGTCTCCCAAACGGTTAAGAGTTTCGCTTACGCTCAGCTCAATTATGTATGATGAAATATATTGCATCTTTAGATTCTAATTAGACGCTTGTAACGAATTTGCTTAAATAAGACAATCGACTTGTTTCCTATGAGGCGTAATGATGTCGGAAAAACGTGCGATACTTATAATAATAAGGTATTGTGATTATAATAGATAGCTAAATCTGATTGACATTGTCTTATATTGCATGATATTATATCGTGTGAGTTCGATAAAAATATGATTAGCAGAGTTATGTATAATATATAGCAGATGAAAGGTCTCATACAGGTGAGATTGAATGGTTATGTAATATTGTTATGTTACATTGAAGTCCTAAGGGCCTGTTACGTAAATACAGAGTGTATTCATGTCATGATTGGCGTAAACCACATGTTTACTATTTGATAATTTATGTGAAAGTTTCGAGGAGAGCTTCGATATATAACGAAATCAAGAATTTTTGGTTGTCTTTGTGACAACAAATTAGTTTAAATTGAAAATATAACTTTAATGTAAGTAGTAAATAAGCTGTGCTCGCTACTTCATTAGCGCGGAATATGTTTTTTAAATAAAGGCCTAAGTTACTCCTTAAAACATCAGCTATCCGCCAGTGAAAGTTCTTTTAAAATCGATGCAGCCGTTTCCGAGATTTACCGAAACACACAATCAGAAAAAAAATTAGTTTATTTATATAAATACTGTATTTATTTTCATATGCATTTAGTGAAACGCTGTTAATTTGTTAATAAACAGACATATAAATTTTATTTATATGTATAGATGTATTGGATTTAAGAACAAATTATCAGATTTTAAGTACATATAATAGTGCTTAAATATTACCAATCTTCTCGATAAAACGTATATGTTATGGGAATATGACCTCAATAGAACAACGTTTAGAAATAACGCTGTAACCAAGTGATGCACCAATGAATTTAATAAAGATTACATTAAACTTCAATTTTAGTCTAGCTGTGCCTACGACTTCGTCCGCGGAATTTTAAATTAAAGTAGCCTATGTTACTCCTTATAACACAAACTATCTGCTAGTGAAAGTCCTATTAGAATCAGTGCAGCCATTTTCGAAATTAGCCGGACCAAACAGACAGACAGAAACAAATTTTAAAAATAGTTTTTTATCTAAATTGCATATAAACTTTCATATGCATTTAGAGATGCATTTGTGAGAAGCTATTAATTTGGAATGACAAACAGACACTTCAATTTAATTTATATGTATATATGATATTATTCTCAGTGATTGAATTAACATTTTATTACAAATTTTATGAAGATTAAAAATTTATGATCTGGCGTTTGATAATAAGATCGTTTTACAGCCGAATCGTAAACGCGAAGAAGAATAATAAAGAAATCTTTATTAATATGATCTTATAAGAATTATGTTTTATTTGAATGTAATCAGTTACGTAAAGTAAAAAGCTGTCTTGTAGAGTAAAGATTGATTGCTAAGAGGTATAAAGCATGTGACAATAGAGTAATTATAGCGTGGGATCAAACCCCGTTGAAACATGGGTACTTGCATGTGTTTGTTTGAAGTTAAAATTGTCAAGTTAAAAATTGTACCAATATTATTGTACCATAAGTTAGATTAAAAATGACTCCACACAATATTTTTACGATGTTACGATCACGACTTTATGTAAAAATTCATGCAATTATTATTTATCTATTGTTTTTATTATTATTTTTATTAGTTTACTGATTCCAATAACCTAAAATGCAAATAAAAGGTATTGAATTGATTATTCTATTTTATTTGAATAGTAAATTTATCAAATCAATGAAATATATATAAGATATATCAAAATTCGCTTTACTGTTATCAAATTACATACTTAATCTCAAAACAAACCAATTAAAAAATCGTAACCTTCGAATTTGTGGTATTACAACAAAATACATTAAGGTCAATGCACTTACCTTTGATTTGTCAATATTAACACTCACAATTCACAACCGTTCAATTTGAATAGGTATTGTCTTATCACCACTGTTTCATGCGAACGCACCTTAAACGAACTAAGCGGCGCGAAGGGAGGCACTAGAAATTTATACCCAAACGTGGAGAGGTCCGAGCTGATATTACTTAAATTATTTTATATAAATAGAATAATATAGTAATGATTTGAATAAAATTAAGAATTTTAATATATACTGTTTCGTTGGTACCTTAAAATAATATGATCTGCCGAATGATAGGCAATGTTTTAAGTTTTAGTTTTATTTTGTTGCGGTTTTGCGAATCTCTAATTAAATTTTGCAATAGTTTTTAAATTATTAATGTGACGTTAATGTCAATAAATAAATTTCAATTTATAATGTACTTTCTCCTTAATTAAATAATTGTAAAGTGTACATAACATAACATCTACATGAAACCAAAGACGCTTCAATTATAGATATGAAGGTTTTAGATGTATTTGGGTAAAAGTATGAAGGAAAGCAATAACAAAGTATACTTTAATAATTGTGGGTTGTACATAAAATAATTGTAAACAAAATTTTGAAATAACGTAATTTATTAAAATAATTGATAAATTATAAAAGATTTTGACTCTATTAAGGTATACATTTGGACAACATTTTCAAAAACCCTTCATCACGCGTCGTCGATAGTTAAAAAGTCTGAATATATTATAGAAAATCTTTCCAAAATTTTATTATAATTTTGGGGAAATTCGTCTAAAAGACTATTTTACATAATGTGAGTCTTCATAGAAAAACTTTTTATAATCCTTACCGTTTCTATAGACTTTGATGAAATTGAAAATTATGTGAGAGTGATGAGTGTGAACCAAGGAAAAAAAAAAACAATTACATAGATTAGATGATTGTTAGAGCTATAGATTCAGGTATTGTATTAACTTAAATAATATAATAAAATAAAGAACATAATATTAATTATATAAAGAAAGTAAAAACTACTCTAAAATAATATATTCTCTTCTAACTTATTACTATTATACATATATACACAAATAAAATCAAAGTGTCTGTTTGTCATTCCAAATTAACAGTATTTTACTAAATGCATATGAAATTATGTACATACGTATATATGTATTTACATAAAAAAACATTTTTTATTGTTTTCGTCAGTTTCTCTGTATATTCCGACTACTATCTGAAACAGTTGGACCGATTTTAACAGGACTTTCACTCGCGAATAGTTGATCATAAGGAGTAACCTATGCTACTTATTTTAAAAACATATTTCAAGCGAATAAAGTCTTAGACACAGCTTATTTATACATAAAATAAATCACAGTAGGTTTGACTAAACACACCAAATGACGTTCTCATCCAGTATGACGTTAAAAACTTTAGTGAAAAAGAAGTAATACTTCGCTCTCGTAATACTATTTTAGGTTTAGTTCCTAACACTGACCGCAATAATCATAAAGACGATAACAAAACTCTCCGCTGTGTCTAATAACAGCGACATTTGGTGCACGGGATGGACCATGAGGAAAAACTCATATAAAGCCTACATTATGGAGGTTGTATGAAAGTAAATGTTCTCTATTCAGAACCTTTTATCTTTAACCACCTTTTTATGATATGATTATTATTATGTACTTAACGTTACAAACAGGTCTTAATGGAGTGCTAAGTACATTTTCGTTACTTATTACATATTACTTGCACTCGTTACTGTGGCTTGCACTATTACTGTTACCAATATGATCTTAATGTAAGATAAAAAATTCTTTCAACATCTATGATTTTTATATTACTCATAAGAACTTTTGAATACATTGATATATTCTTAATAAGATTAACATCTTTTCTTAAGATACTTTATATACAATTAAGTTTAAAACGTACATATATATATATGTGTGTATTTTCTACTACGCTCTTCTATCATACTTCAAAACAATGAAGACTAGCTACTTTAATATACCTCTTTCCATTCTCTATGTTATCACAAATGAACTGTTATTTTAAGTGTTTGATGTAAAAATGTCTTAAATTAATTTTATAAAGCCGTTCAGAAAACAAGAAACAAAAATCTATACATATAAATAAAATTAGAATGTCTCTTTGTAATTCCGCATTAACAACTTTTCACTAAATGCATTTGAAAGTACTGTAACTAGATAAAAAAAATCTGTCTTACATTGTACCGGCGACTTTCTGAAACGGCGGGAGCGATTATAAAAGGACTTTTGCTAGCGGACAGCTTATATATAAAGTACTTAGTCTACTTTTATTTTCAAAAATAAGCTTATAGATCATTATCCTAATACTATTCGAATATCAATCTTTGTTAGCACCATTTGGTGATTCAAGCCAATTTGTTATGAGCTTTAAGGATTAGCTTTAATACAGAGCAGAGGTACGAAAGAGTGGAAGGTAATCTTACATTGTATAAATCTAATTAGATAAAATATGCTTTGATGTGTCTGTTTTAAGTGTCATTTTACTTTAACAATTTATATTTTCTTTCAAAACTTATGACGCGTAACTTTTCCATTACACCGAAGTCAAAGCTCTCGAGCTCTAGTGAAATATATTAAATTATATCAAAGACTCTGCTCTGAAAAGTTTCTTATTTTAATATTTTAATGCTCACGTACAAAGAATGTTCTAATTTTACGTTTTTTGTAAGCTTTTTGTTGTTGGGACTTGCTTTTTATATTAATAACTAACACTTTTATAGCCTTCTAAAAACTCTCACAAAGAAACTTAATACAGATTTAACATTAACGTTATAAGAGAAACACGATAATATTGTTTTAATATTAATTACAATGTTATAAAACAATAAAAAAAATGAAGGTAGATCAAAAATTTCAATTTAAGGTAAATTAACATTTCAAGTAGTTTTAAAAGTAAATGAAGTGAGAGCTAATGTACAAAAGACAGGTGATAATGTACTACACTAACTATTTCTTACTACTTTGTTAAGTGTTATTTTGTTATACTATTATAGTATGTGCAGTGATGTTATGTAAAATAAACCCAAGTCAAGAAAATGATTTGTTGAACTGCACTAAAAGGAATTTCGGGATAAATACAATAGAAGAATAGGCCAGAAATAAAAAAATATATATTCATATATATATATATATCTATGTTCTTATATTTTAAAATAATTTAGGTAAATAATAGTAATCTTATTTTTCTAATTTAATATTTATACTAATTGCATACAAATTTATGTAAGGTTAAATATGTATGTATATAAATAAATTAATAATAATTTACGACATTATTAATTATAAATACAAAAATTACGTCGAGTTATTCGTAAAAGTACTAAAACTACGACAAATTTTACTATTACAATAATTATTTTATTTTTAGTTATATAGTTTTTATTTTAATTTAATTTCAAAAATAGAGTAAAATTATTTGTTTTATACAAATAAGTACATTATTTTAGTATTAAAACTAATTAGATAATGTTTCAAGAATCACAACAAATCCAGTCGGATATTTCTTTATTGTGATGACTGTTTAAGAAACGTCAAAGTTTAATAAACAATTTGCGAACAAGAAGAACCACAGCCATCGATTAGATTATAAACCAATATTAATTGAACGAAGCGAGCGTAGCGAGCGGTGCGTTCTACTGGAGACTTTTTCACATTCTTTGTCACGAATAAGCTCAAAAACTACTTGACGAAAAATATGAAATTTTGCAATCAAAAAGACACACATTAGATGAAAATAAAAAGTCCTAGTTTTAAAATTTTTTTTGAAAAAAGTCATCATCTTAAGGAATAATCGTCAAAAAACTGATATCCTATTAAAGTCAATGGGAAATGATGAGTCATTACACTGGGCTCGCTTCGCTCAATATGCAAACGGCAGCCGAAATTTCGTGCGCGCAGCGAGTCGAAATTTAGTGTTTTTTGGCGTCCCTAGTATTATATACCGCGGTTTGTATTCATAAGTTTAAATCCATAATACTTATAGTTTTGATTGAGTTACGACAGTATTGAATATCCGTTATTACGATCCAGTCATTTATCTGCATATTCTCTTAATGAATAGACGTTTTCTACCTAAAAAGGGTTTTACGTTAATTTGCTTACATGCTGTGTAATTATTAATGTCGTTGCAAGACAGTTTCCTTTGGAATGAGTATAAATTGTTCCTTGGTATTTAGATTAAAAATATCTCATTAAGTGGTTGCTCAATGTTTTATCGTTGCATTACAATGTGTTATGACAGATGAATGTCTCAGTTCAGCAACCCGTGTCTGTAGATGTTCACATTTAAACAATTACTGCGACACATAAACTCTGAAGGTTTTATTAATCTGTGCTAAATTAAAATAACTTAATCTTTTGTAATTTGAAATAATTATCGTGTAATTGAGCTGAGCGTAAGCGAAGCTCTTAACCGTTTGGGAGACCTTTTTTGTGTTTAGTTGTCTCCAGAATGCGACGAGATAATTAGCTAGAAATTTTCTCATGTATGTTTGAGCCGAACGCGGATGTTATAGCGAAAACAGATTGAAAAATGTTTAGCCATTCAAAAGTTATCAAAAAAAGAAGAAAGGAGAGGGGCTCAACTCAACACCCGCCGCGCACGGTTGGCGGATTCTAGTTTTTATATTATCATTCAAATTTGGATAGTTTTAAGACAAGAGGATAACCGAAATAGACAAGGAGTGCGCGAAGATAGTATGGTGAAGAAGCAAGTGAGACAACTTTAAATACGTTTACTGAACTAATATATTGCCTCACTTCATGTAATTGGGATAAGAGTTAATGATTGTTCTTTTGTTCTAAGTATTTATATCTGTTACAAACAATGGTATAAAATGAATGTTAATCTCGATTTGATTATCTTCAAGTAATTTATGTATGTAATTTGCATATTAGTGAGAAATTAAACTATTTATTTCCAACAAAGTTTTAAATCTATTTGTATGCAATATTCTTCAGCCTAGAAATACATAAATAAAAAGCCAAAACATCTGTAGGCATTTACACGTACTTTTGAATTGTCAATTATCATATTAATAAGTTCAGTGTAGTCAGTCCGTGAGTAAGCTACCGACTCGGAATGCTGCTCTATTGAGAAGAACCGACCAGAAACTCAACAGTTGCTCTTTTTGAATAAAATTTAACAGTCTTAGTTGTATAATATCAACTCTGCGAATGAGTCAACAACTAAGGTTTCACACATTTCGATCTATTAAAACTCTTGAATCCAATAATTAGATTTATTTAACAATATACTTAAATTTACACGAATTATATTTTAATAATCACAAGTAATTAGTACAAAAAAGAAATGTATTAAAATCATCCCACCTAATGAAATAATAAATGACAATAACAATATAATTGTATTGTGACATCTTAGTTAGATTCGTAAGTCTGCGAAGTGGCCAGTGTTGCCTACCTTATAAAAGTATTTGTGACACAAGACTAGGGTTGCCACTTTTTCATCTTTGTCTTCTGTAAAAATATAAAGTACACTTTTTATAAATTTGTTGAAGAAAAGATTTTTTTAATTAATCTTTGTAGGTGTACGTGGTGTTTTCTGACAATTTTGACATGTGAATTTATTTACTTTTAAATATTATTATAAACAGTAATAGATATGATTTTCTATAAAATGCTTGTTTTCGAACTTTTTATACTCTGATATAAAGGAAATTGTAATAAAAGAATTAGCGTAATTTGTTGTTTCCCTAAAGTATAGAATACTAGGTACGCCAACAGACCCTCAATTTCGACTCGCTACGCTCGCAAAATTTCGTGTGCCGTTTGCATATTGAACGAAGCGAGCCCAGTGTAATGACTTATCGTTGTGGAAAATGACAATTTAAAGCAAATTTTATGCACGAATTGTTTTCCCTATTGACTTCAATGGGATATCAGTTTTTTTACGATTATTCGTGAACAACATGACATTTTTTTTTTATTACCATCACCTTATGTGCGTCTTTTAGATTGCAATATTTTATAATTTTCCGTTAAGTAGTTTTCGAGACTATTCGTGACAAATAATATGAAAAAGTAGAGCGCTCCGTTCGTTTCGCTCAATTATTGGTACAATACTATATTATAAGTACGGGAGGCAACCCTATACAAGACACCGTTTATGTCATTCTTCATAAAAGTGTATCATGGTTCATACGACGCTAGAGATGACGCCGATTATACATAAAGTACACGTTTCTATAAAGTCATATAATATATAAGTTACTGATTTAAAATAATCTCATATTGCCCAAGTTTTCAGTTTATCATACTTATACTAAGTTTTTGTTAAAGAGACAACAATGTAAATAGTTGACAAGTATCAATTGAAAGAGATTGTGTTTTTAAACATGTATATATGTATATATATAATAGACTACTTGATCTCTAGTTTTATTTATTTTCCTCAACTTTGATTAACTGTCAAAATGTTAACAGTTATCCCTTTTAGAGGATGCTGTGCTAAGATGACTTTATTATCAACTAATATTACCCCCGACTTCGTTCGCGCCGATTTTTTTTCTGAAATAAAAGAAGCCTTAGTAATTCCTATAATTTAAAAGTTGTTTATTTATGTAAGTGCCACATATACTTTAAAATGCATTTAGTGAAAAGCTGTTTATTTGGTATCACAAACAGACACATAAATTTTATTTATATGTATGTGTTATTATTATATTAGATAGTTTTCTTCTATAAACAATATATCTAAAGCGAAATTAAAAGTAATAAAATGGAATTAACAGAAACAACGTAAATAAAGCAAGCAAGGCAAGAAACTTCATGATTAAATTTATTATTACGTACAATAACAATAAGATATTAAATTTAGTGAAAATCTTCATTTAAGATGAAATACTTTAAATTGTGTTAGTATAACACGTAATAGGCGTCTAAAATCACTTAAAATCTTAGACTCTTACTTAAAAAAGAGAATAAAATAAGCGTAACGTTAACGATAGTAAATCGTTTTAATTTCGACATAGCAATGTTCTTATTACATTCATATATTTCTTATTATTCTTATAGCACCAAAATTACAAATTAAAACAAATAATTTAATACTTTGTTCTAAAACTGTCTCAAGAAATAACATAAATTGTATAAATTACAATTCTATCGATATATGACTTCGATTTTAATTTAATTAATAGTTTATTAATTCAATGAACGTTTTTTAATATGTGACCGCTATTCCGTTGACGTGGAATATGTTTTTTTTAATAAGTGCCCTAAGTTACTCCTTATAATATTCACCAATGAAAGTCACCAAAAATGTTAAAATCGGTCCAGCTGTTATAGAGATTAGCCGGAACATACAGATAAAAAATAAATATAAATACCAATAAATATGGAGGGATGGAGGAGACTAAAAGAAGGAGGGGGATGGTTGGTTGTACTCTGGCGTTGGTAGCTTCGACAGTAGGAACTCATTGTACAAGACGTACTATACTGTTGGGAAAAGTCCGTAAGCAGTAATTAGTAAGTGTTGAATAACAACAGAAAGACTTAGGTCAATGTTAACTAAAACAATAGTTGGATTCACAAATTATAATAATGCATCGTATAATCAAGATTAATTTGGTATATTAATATTGCAAGTCTTAGTTTACATCCACTAAGTTGTAAGATAATAACTGGAGAGAATCTACCATTATAAATGATACAGTGGGTAGAACACGTGCTTCTCATTACCTTACATTCAAAAACTTATATTTGATTTTACATAAAATATAAAATAAAGTTACAAGTATAACAATTCATATTAATATACCAAAAAACACTATTGTAAGGCAATTACAATGGATTTTTTTATGTAATATAAGAAAAGTCTTGTAACAATCTAGAAAAAAATAAGTAATTTTACATTTTTATTATTGACTATATCAAACTAAACTGATCTTATTTAATTAGAACACTTAATTAAGGTAATAATCAGCAATTAGCACTTGGTATCATTAGCAACTTAAAGATATCAAAAGTAACATAAATAATTGATAATAAAATATAAGTCATGACATAAAAAAATATCGAAATATAACGCGGTCCATTTCAAATTCAAAATATCTTTACTCAATTAGGCATTTACATGCACTTTTGATTCGTCAATTATCATATTAACAAGTTCAGTGTAGTCAGTCCGTGATTAAGCTCGGAATGCTGCTCTGTTGAGAAGTGCTCAGAAACGCGATAGTTCCTGTTCATAAAGGATTTTTAACGAAATTAAATGTATACATTATAATATTAATATTGCAAATGAGTCAACAGCCTAAGTTCCATACATTTTGATCAACTAAAAACTCTTGAATGCTATAATAAGATTTATTAAATAATACTTAAAATTATAAAATATATTATGGTAGCTATATATAATACTACTTTGTATTTATTTACATAACAACTATTTGGTTACGAATACAGTAAACCCCCGTTTTCAAATCACGCAATTTCAATCCCTTCTATAACGTGTTTTACCCCATATAACGCGGGGATTTCCCACTTTATATTTCTGTACTGTGAAATTTTAATTGAGCTGAGCGAAGCGAAGCTCTTTACTGGTCAGATATCATAAACTGCGAACTCTCTGTTCTTAAAAACTGTTCGAGCTACGTTAACGAAACTCGCCACAACGATTGCGAACATAAGGCGCTATGCATATATTTATATTTTAAAAAAATGTAATTCTAAATTCAGTATAATTTACTAATTCAGTTTAGGACAATTTACGTGCTAGCTATCATTTAAGTACGCATACCACAGTTTCGAAACTCGGCTTGGTGTTTGATGCCACATTGCTTTATGACTGTACAAAATTTCCGATAATTTCGATCTACAGATCTTGAATAATTAACAGAACTAATTTAGTTCGATAAGTGACTCAACAGCGTGCGCCTGCTCGATGCACGAGTTACGAGTGGATTGAAATCTAAGAAAGTTTGTAACTACTCTCATACATAGCAGAACTGACTATAAATTCGTCAGAATGCAGTTCACATTGAGCTCGAAGCACACTAAAAGAATGGTAAGTTTTCGAATTACAGAAAAAAAGTTTCATTCACCAGAAAATTGTCGCGCGCCCCAAGTTAAAAGAATAGCAAAATAGAAGGAACAACTGAACGAACGCTTCAGTTGCGTATGAGGCTTCGAACAGGCAAGGTTCCGTCCGAATATTTTCTTTCACTTTTATTTTTCATTTTGCTATCCCGTTTTAATATTTTATATCCACTTGCTATATATTCATCGAGTTTCATCAAGCTCATTATTTAATTATTTATTTATTTCATTTAATTATTGCTTATTATCGGAATATATAAACGGAATACCTAAGCCGTGCCTGGGTAATATTATGCGTCTAGCTAGCTTATCGTATCGTTAATTTGATTCTTAAATGAAAAAATCACTAAATAAGATCTAGAGCCGTCTGCTAGGAACTCTATGTGAATCTGTCATATGGAATTGACAAAGTTACTGTTGTTTGAGAACGTGCCACGATATCATCATAATAATTCGTTTTATCCCCAAGGAGGTCGAATGCTTTCTACTGTATGAATAGTATCGCAGTGGACCTGATTGTTTTAGCGTGATGCCATAACGAAAAGAAGGGTGTTATGTGCAATTCTGTAGAAAAAATTCATTTAAAGACCTGAAACGAATATCCAACTTGACATGTTTGGCAAAAGATTTATTGATAATATCCTATATTTCCATTTAACTCTCGTAGCGTTTGTAAGGACTAACCTAAAGAAACATCGTAGTAAATACCCTGCCGTGCACAGAGCAAAAGTTAGCTCAGCTCCCGACCCCGCTTGCGTGACCTAGTATTTTACAATTCATAAATAATTTGGCTTACCTTTACACATTGTGTTAAATGTGTTGATATAAAGTTGAATAATTACAAATTAAATTAAATTAAATTAAAGACCTTTCTAAATATTAGATTTAAATCCACTGTAACGAGAAAAGTTTAACGTGAATCATCATATCAGTGCGTTGTACAAGAGTATTCTTACAACGCGTTTTCCTATAACGCCGATCTCCTGGATCAGAATCTACCGTTTTATAGGGACGATTTATGTAATTGTTTTCATTTCAATGAACTATTCATAGTAAACTTATAAACCTTGTTTAACTAATTAAAATATTTTAATTCTAATATTTTTTTTTATTGAAATAATTTACGACATCGAACCTATAATAGCGAACCTAAGAACGAAAACTTTTATACGTAATATTTTATTCAAAGGGGAAAATCGTAAATTAAATTAGATACTACAGATTCGGTACAAGTCAAAATTATATTATTGAATTAGCTCTTCGGAACTATAAGGAGTAAATGGAATAATAGGCCGCTTGGTTACTGAATAGTAATGAAATTTAAGACCGTGCTACATGTCACTTGATAATATATGTTCAGATAGAACCTCTAGAAAGACAATCACTAGGATTTTCCTTACAACTGATATGATAAAAATATTTAGGTTGAAGATCATTCTAACACTTAGAGACGCGGTTACTTACGAATTATGAATTGAAGAAAGCGTAAATTTAGAATCCGAAAAAGCAATCCGAATAAAAAAATTCAATCCGAAATCAGCGGGCTTAAATTGAAATCTGTATAATATTTTTTACAAAAGCTTATTCTGAGGTACATTTGTTTTATGTCACCCGTAATGGAAATAGAAAATAAACGAAAACTTAAGTGTAGATTAAATCAGTCCGCCTGTAAATTAGGCCCTGTATGAAATATGTCATTTAGAGGCCATTATGGCATTTGGTACATGCGTCCAAGACAATATAAACTACAGTAGTGTTTTTATCATGGCTAATAACAGGATGATACGGTACATAGTATCCCTCAACCGTATCGATAGCCGACACCGGTTATAAATCATTACTTGTAATGTAATCTTGAATAATAACATTAAAGCTAACGCGAAGATCGGAATTCTGAAGTTTATTTTCTAAAGTACGCAAATGACAATGTGTTGCTGCTTAAAAATTACTTAATAGCTTAGGGTCTTTAGAAAAAGGCAAAAGTAAAGCTATATCTATCGCTGATGTCACGTGACAGACTAGCTGAGAACAGCTAGCTGTTCACGTTTCTTATCGACAGGACTTATAAAAGTTTGTGCGGGAGTTCCTTCGAGTTTCCAATAACGTTTTAAATAATCTTCAAGAATAGTGCAAAAAGTTACAGTATTCAACTCGATAATAAAATTATTAATATAGTCTACAATAAAAACGGTAATATTATAAGACTTAATATTAATTTTAAATGTTATTTTAATATCAACATAACCTAAAATCGGGCTGGAGGTGGAACTGACACCTTTAATAACAGAGTTTACCGGCTGTATAATATGTAACCCGATTTGTTTACAAGCGGACTGAACGAAGATTAATCGCGATCCCGCGCATACCGCCACCTGTAGCGTTATAGAGACATTAGCAGCCATCGCATTGATAAATCGATGTCTATGCATTGGTTTCGAAACGGATAAGATAGATGGCGTTGGGTCGTTCTAAGAAATGTACAACTTATTTTCATTATTATTATAATGTAAAAGAGTGTAACGTTTATGACAAGTTTTACAAACATAAATTGTGGTGTAAAACTAAAGTAGTTTACACAGCCACGTTTGATTTGAAATCAAAATACTAGTTAGAATTATTTGATTTATAGGACGAACGCACATTAGTTGATAATGATTACTTTTACAGCAAAATGGATCAAGAGTTTTAGGATTCTCACGGATGACAAAAGTGTGCTGGACTGTATTCCGTAGTTGAATATTACGAGAAATTAAATATATGTTTGTACTGTAGCCTGTATTAATATTTACAGAGCTATAAAAATCAATTTAATTTAAATAATATATATAATAATATATTTTCACTAAAATGTATCTATAGGAACAATTATTTTATCAGGAAATATGAAAATTAATTCTTAAAAACAAATGTAAATCATAAAACAAATTCGAAAACAAATTTCATATCTACTTTGAATTAGCAAAGGATATCCATTAGGATATGTTATGAATCTATTTCTTAAAGTTCTTTGCTTAGGACACAAATAACTTGTCTAGAAATATGTATAAGTTTGAAAATCTCCGATAAAGATTCACTTTCATAAATATACACAATCCATTATTTATTGTTGGTTTTGTTTTATCTATTTATATATAGGCAAAGATAAAACAGTACCAATTCGTTGGCGATCTCTGTTTTGTTTGTTGTTTAGAGATAAGATCTCTACCTCTAGGTGATATATGAATAACATTTAGGATTGAGATTGTTATTTATTTTATTCAATTTAGTGTTAAGATGTATGGGATAGATAAATTTTTAGTGATCTTTCTGTTATTTAGCCTATTCTTATAACTCTTACTGTTACGTAACTTTCAATATCATTCTTTATATATTAAATATATATTTATGTGTGTTTAGTGTACATAGAAATGATGGGAATAAAGTACTAGGACTCAAAACAACCATCTAAAGATCACACAACTGTCCCAAGGGAATCAAACCTACGACCTGGCTCAGTAAACTTAGACTATTACTACCAGATCAAAATGCCGACTAAGATTTATTACTGCTATATATTCAATATTAATATATGGTACATATTAGATAAGGGATATCGGTTAAAAGTTTTATTTTTAATAAAGCATCATTTATTTTGTTAGGACAAATAAAACAAGAATTACTCCCACATGGCAGTAAATAAAAAAGTAAAGTCTGATATCGGTAATTACGTAAGTGGAATGGTTTGTCGTCAAATATTCCTTGCTTCTGTATCACTTTTAGATGACAACCTGTTATCGACAATTAATGAGATAATTATAACTTACTCCGACCGCCATCCGACCTTATGGCATTTATCAATATAAACTTTGTAGAGCAACATTGTAAATTAGGCATACAATTCAATTTTATATTAAATGTATTAAATTTTCAAGATAAATGTCCACTGAGATGAGGTATGATAGAAAAGAGTGGAAAGTATTGATATGTTGCATCGATCTCAAGTATTTGGGATTAGGACAGATGGTGATAGTTTTAGAACATATTATATATATTGATCAAATCCTTACACTCTGCTGCAGATACAATACTCGAAATCATCCTTATGGAATAAATAAATTCTGAGAATAAACCTTTATATTGTAATTTTAATAAAATGTATACCTATCCGTTATGTGGTCCATGAACGCTGTTATACCAAAATTTCAGCAGAATATTTAATTAAAAAAAAAATGCATTTTTTCAATATTTAAAAAAATTAGACACAAAATTGGTATCATAATTTGTGGTGGAAGCTTTAGCAGAGTCTGCTATTGTAACTCTGTCTCTCTCTCTCTCTCACTCTTATAAATCTTCTTTGTACCTACTAATCAAATACATTTCGATATTTATATGTTCTTCCATTTTGTTTCTAATATAAAAATAAAAGCTGCTAGTAAGATTATAATACTTGAGTACTAAATAGGTAAATAAAAAAGCTTAGCACGTAGTCTACAATAGAAGATGAAATGCCGCCCCCAGTGGGTATCAAAGATCCAGTAAACATTCAAGATTTCTTTTCAAGTGATCAATAAATCTCAAGATCCGTGAGAAGACAACGAACGTGACGTCTTGAAGTCTAGATATGAAATGTCAATTTCATTTCTAATATTAAAATGTCTTATTCTTTGAAATGCAGTTATTATATTTTATTAGTTATTGTTATATATTATATAACAATAATTATAAAATGATCTTATTGTTAATAACATATTAAGTATTTTTGTATCATTCTAGGTTTTTTACTAATAACTGTATCATAATATTATTTTTAGTTATTACCTGTTAATCAAATGACGATAGCTAATGATTTTATTGATAATATAAAATTAGTGCATAATGCGAACTATATTATTCTTTAATTATATAAATGTAATTGATTTACCGATTCAAAACTACAACTCCTTGAAGAAGTAAAAGTTTCTTAGCAACTCGTTTAACCAATTTATTAGAATATGTTCAAATAAGAAAATAGTTAGAATTACGGAACATAAACCTTAAAAGATAGTTTTTATAAGATAATATCGTATATTAAAAAAGTTTAATTTCATAATTGTAACACAGAAACCTAGAGTTAGAAACCTACTATTCAAGTTATCCTATTTTTATTAAAGATGACGATTGATGCTTAATAATATAGTAAATGTGCATAATAAATGTTTTCCCTAAATATAATTGGCATGTATTGAGTTTTGCAGAAGGTATTTTGTATGTTAATCATGGTTTTGTTTGTACGGATGAAAATGCCAATACCTAATTCAGACTGCCATTTCTTCTTAAAATGTTGTAAATATTAATCAATAATCAATTATATAACGAGCGTACTCACAATTTTATGACATTTATCAAATTAAGATTTAGTAACATTTATGTTCCGTTAAAACCGTTTTCCGTAATAATGTATATAAACCGTCAATGGTATGTTGGATTTTTCCAATATACATTGTTATGCGGATGACACTAGAGACGCGGTATATTCCGGTCGTGCAGATCTCTCAGAAAAAAAAATATTTTCCTAAAAAATTTCGATTGCCTAAATACCTTACCTAATAAATAAAATTAAACCTGCTTCAAATTTAATTTAGCAATCATAAGGAACATTGGAGTTTACGATATATAGAAAATTATAACTAAAATTAATTGACGCTTTATGTTGAAATAAAAAATAAATATTTGCTTTTGTAAAGATATACACTTTTTCGACAAGAAATATTACAAGTGGTTTCATTTGTTTAATGAATACTTTTTTACATTATTTTAATTATTCATCAAAGAAAGATCAAGCGAGACTTTGACGAAACTTACTTTGAGTAACTTCATGAAACTTCCGAACTGGGGACTAAAGCAAAGGCATTGAACCGTCTCTAATAACATTATCTCGGTATATACACTTTTCAAAGTTTGAACCATTTCAACCATATAATCATTAATATCAAAATGTATGTAAAACAAACAAATTATTTATCCACATAAATGAAATACATAATGTAAAAATGTAAGCGCCCAGCACCCAACACGTATTTTCATTGTGCGTCTCCGTTTTTCATTAATACAAACATCTACAAAGATAACTACTACATATACTATAACATGATACACTTGTTTATCAACAGATACGAATATCAAAGTGGAGGATAAAATGATACATTATTCCCAACAAATTCAATATTCTAGTCAGTATAAAATTTTATAAATATTCAAATTAATCGATATTTATCGACTTTATAATTGTAATGTACTGTTAATTTTAATCAATTTAATTTGATGCAAAACTAGTGTTTTATAAAAATATATACATATATGAATAATATTAATATAGTATTCGAGTTGTTGCTGTTCTCATATATCATTGGCTTATTTATAATTACATTATAAAGCTATAATCGTTTTGTGTGTCACGATGTATTCTAAAATGACTAAGTAGTTTCATTATTTTATCTCCTTCACTTCACTCCATTTTAAATTCAAAAAATGCCGTTAATACGAACGACAAAATTATGTTTACCATAATCTTCATCGTAATAAACATTAAGACAAAGGTCCTATGGTTATCGGAGCGTTATTTATTTTGTCTTGTCTGTAGTTAAACAAAAAATGATGCGGGAAATGAATGAAAGGAAATAAAAAGGTACTTAAATCAAAGACGCCGCAATCAACTGCAGGTTTATTTACAATGTGAGTATTCACGAAGAATACATACTCATTTCTTTTATGTATGGCTTCTATCTATAAATGATAACATTGAAATTCAAATAATGTATGAATTTAGATTATCTTTTAAATTGAATAGTATGAATGAGAAATACATTATATAATAATCACTATAGAAAATAAAATAATCAGTTATTATTATTTTTGATATAGTTATATTTTCTACAATCTTATAAAGTAGTAATACTTTCTCATATTTATGATTGTAAACAGCGCTGTCTTTACCAGTGTAACAAAGACGCCGATTCAATTATTGGGCAGCTGCTAACAGATTACTGTTTGATCAAGTCGATTGCACAATCCTATGGTACCAATTTGCTGTTCGATCAATTGCTATATCTGGGTCGTTGAAAAAGGTTTTAGGTCACCTTGTATCCAATAAGTCAGTGAATACACCGAGGACAAATTATTGGAATAGATATATACAAATCATTAATTTAATAGTTCTATCTGAAATTGTAACACATTACAATATTACTTTATTAAATATTATATGCTCTGAATTAGATTTATCTATATTATACTTTTGTCGTATATATTATATTACATGTTTCCTTTTATAAAACTCTTGGCGAACCTAATTCTAGTCCAACTAAGAATTAAAGTAGTATTTAATTATATTATTGGTTACTTTGTTATAGTTGAGCTGACTTTAATCTGTCCATGTGCCAATCGATGCATTAACATATGTTAATCCATGAATTGGTTGTCAACATTGCCAGTTGGTTAGTTATTGCTCGCTCCAAAGATTTATTACGAGACTCAGTATTTCAAATACCATTCCTGTTAAATATCGGAGAGTATTTTTATTCACATAGTTTACTAAAGTAGTACTAACTTAATTTGGTACATTGTTGTTTGTTTGTAAAATACTGTTTTACTTGCTTGTAGTGAACTGCAGCAAGATTTCTTAACGTACCTAAAATGTATATAACGTTATATAATGTTATGTATTGTTATGGTTTATTTGAGAGCTAGCTAATAGAGAATGCTTGCCTTTCCAATATATGTGCTAAAAAGAATAAAATTAAATAAATAAATAATTCAAATCATAAAACAGTAAGAATGTCTAAAATGTTATGGTAATGATAAAATAGTGAATTAAACAATTATTATATCATTTCGATTATATTGCAGCTCATTTGAATTTTAAATTATAGTGATGTAAACATCTTTGTAGCTATGATTCATGCAAATAATGCATAGTAAAATTATACCAAACAGCAAGTTAATATGCGAAAGAACTTGACTAATTTTCTCAGCAATAAATCTTATTTAATTCAGTATGTAAACAATGTGGTATAATTCTAATTGTGGGTACAGCAAGCAATTCTGTGAATATTTTCTCCATTCATAAAAAGAGAGGAGAACATACAGAGGAACATTCTGAATATTTAAATGATAACAACATCCCTTCCTAAATTATACCACAATTACCGGAGTCAATTTATTCACCCTCAAACGCCTCGGAACAATTAACCTATTTTTCTTATCTTATCTACATAACCTCGGAACTGTTTATCACAAGCGATTTACATTAATTCACCCTTCGACATTTATATCGATATTATTAGATCCTTTTTATTTAAAAAATGTTAATATTATCATCTTATTTTGTACTTATGTCACATTTTAACGATTTATATATAACGAAGTTTTCTGAGGCATGGCTGTTGGGTGCAGAAGTGATTCCATGATATCCCGCTACAATAATGATGGTGCCTATATTTATCTTAGGTTTCTTTATGTTTTTATATAATTTTTATCACATACTAGATAACATAGAAGTAATTTTGTATCAAGTAGCTTTGCAATATAATTATTGGTAAAATCCTGTATAATAATAATAATGTCTTTATTAGTAAATATGGATCATACAGAAACGTGGGAGAGTCATTTATCAAGAAGCCATATCAAAAACATACCAGGAATATTTAATGCTTAATTTTAACTTACTACTTCAGATGAGGATGTGAATGTTAAAATATTAGTCAAAAAGATATCAAAAGTGATTTATTAATCAAAGTAACCTGAAAGTTTAGAAACTCAAGAGCTGTCAGCTTTGAAACTGAGTAAAATTAATTAGACTTACAATTTTTTTTATATTAATAAAAAAATAATTATTTCATCGCCAGATTTCTTTCTAAATGTTCATAGTACTTATTTACTTAACTTCTAAATATAATGGAATATACAAAATTTACTTGAAACTTTTATGATATATAAATGCAACTGAAAACGATATGAACTTAGCTTAGACTTAGCTTAGACCTTAGCTTAGACCTAGCTTTTCAGTTCATGGCTTAACAATTTAATAATTACGGCGATGTGTTCGATAGTATCGATACTTTATTACGACATGGTTATGTATACTGTGAGCGTCATTAATGACTTACGAGTAGCTACCACGCAATAACCATAAACAAAATGGCAATTCATCCTTATTTTAATACCAAAGTACAGAAATTACGATTTGAAATACAAACATGGTTCTTGTTAAGGGCTTAGGAGATATAAGTATCTTAATTTCGCGAGTACGGAAAAAAACTTATAAATAAAAGATTAAGAGGAGCCTTCAATGAAAAGAAATTAAAAACAATGGCATTAAAGATGAAGACTAAATAAAAGATCCTGTTTGTTGAAGTACCTACTTACTACATCCTCTGTATTGTGGGATTAAAACGGACGTTGTTTCTAATACCATAAAATATGTATTAGGTACATTAATAATTAATAAAATTAATCTTATCATAATTTAAGGGTATTCCGGTAAAGATAAATAATATTGTATTTAATCTGATTATAGCTAATAGTTTGCATTAAGAACGAAAAAAATTTTTTATAAAAATATCTTTTTAGCCTATTATAATTGTCATATTATATATATATATATATATATGTGTGTGTAAGCGACTTACCACTTACTGACTCATCACGAAATCACAAAAAGTATCCGTCTGATTAATATGAAATTTTACATAGTTATTTCTTTAGTGACGTCTACTAAGAACAGATTTTACGGAATTCCGAACGGATTTCATAACAGAATTCACGATCACGAAACAAATTTTGAGACATCAATAGCAGAAACTGAAACTTTCACTGAACTGAAAGAAATTGTATACTACAACATTTTGTCTACACTAACAGAATTAGAAAAATACTAAATTACAAAGTTTTGAATAAATGTATATACTGTTAATATTTGAACTAATATTTCTGTGTATCATTTTAGTATAATGTTGTTCTATTAAAGTTCAAGGATACTATGGATATAAACTTATATGGATATTTTAAGTCTTATTAATTACAACATTTATCAAGTAACCGTTAGAAGTTAAAAAGAGTTTGTTTTTCTATTAACTTATTCTTAGGACTCGGGTGAGAGAGTCTTCAAGTTTCCTTTCATTTACAAGATATTTAATAGACAAGTGGACTATATTATCTAAAGGAAATAATTTGGAACCAAGAAAGATTATTCTATTTTATTTTATAAAATCTGTGAGATAAACCTTGTTAATAAATATTAATTTTGGGAAAAAAAAAATTAAGTCGATGGTAATTCTTCAATTGAATTACATCCCAAAGAATCTAGTACAAATATGTGTACAATGACTAAAATATAAGATTAATTTACTGCTATCAATGTACATGTCGGGTTATCTCAAGTTTCTAACAAATAAACTTAAATTTTTATTTTATATGCTCACAAAAGACTGAAATAGCTAACTTGAGTGAGAAAATATCGAGTGGAAAGTAAATATGCTACTATAAATGGGAGCGGAGCATCGCATTAATGCTAGGGCTTAAGGATTGCAAACATTTTGTTGAAAATGATTCAATACATTACTAACAGGAAATTGGTTCATGAGAATCGACATATAGAGCGACAGAGATTCAGAAATGTTGTGGGTTTCATAATCTTTAATCTCTTTTGCGGCTTGTTGATACATTTGAAATTCAATACAAGATGAGATTTAAAATATACTCGTATTGCTCAGATAACATACGATTTACTTTATCCCAAGACGCTCATCTTGAATATATGCATTCGTATTTATTCGTGCTTAAATTAATTTCTATTTAGTGAATTATATACTCTCTTATGTAATTCTGTATAAATCGTAAAAGTTATAAACTAAATATCTATAACAGAAAGTGAAGACTAATTCATTTAACATGTGACAGAAGAAAAAAATGTATATTTGTTTTTTATGTCTTTCATATTGTTTATAGTTAAGTTTTATATTTTAGTGACATCTAAACATTATATACTGTATTATAACTATTTGCACAATAGATACAATTGCGTAATATTGAAAATCTATTTATATGTGTTATCAGAAAAATATCAACTATATTAGGTGCATATGAATACAAGAAATAAAAAATGCATCCTGTAAAGATTTCGACATTTTGTAATTCACTTTTGAAATCTTAAAATACTTAAAATGAAATAGAGGAAAGCCCCTGTACTCAATAAGTGTTTGGAGTTCCTAATTGTTTTTTTTAATGATAGTCTATACAGCGTGCAATAGTGTAGCATATCAGTAATATAACTATAAGTAATATAACTAGTAAAACTACAGCGCTGTATATTACGTGTTATATAATTTTAGAGTTTTGTCCATTTGCCGGATGGTAAAAGTGTTATGGAAAGGGACATCTTCTGCGGCAATTTTGTTTTTCTTTTATTACCTTCTTCAATGACAGTTAGCTTGAGTCCAATTTCATCTTGGAGGAATATAAAAATTACAATAATTTCATCGTTTATTTCCGCTTACTGTAACTTAAATTGTAGATATCAGTCTGTTGGTGCACTTGTAAATAAATAATATTAAACCAATGTAAAAGTGTACATCGAAAAAATGTTCAGATTTTATTTCATACTCGTAGATCCTAAAAATGGTATTAACCAGAAGAAATAAATAGTGATATTATATTTTAAGATTGTGACAAAAATCAGTGTGACCCCTATCTATATTATTGTAAATTTAGCTGAAAGTTACTCATATTAAGAAAAATGACTTTCAATTATTCCAAAAATGTGTTTAAAACCTTTAAAAATAGGAAATCTCAAGAATTCGATTAGGATAGGATATACATCTTTTTTATCATAAAAATAATAAGACTCATCCATTACGAAAATATATCACAGATTATCTATTCAGCCTCTTTCAACTTACCTTCGCGGTTTTATGAGGCAGAAACGATTTGATGAGTAATTTAACATACAATAACCTTATAACATTTTCCATTTCATATATCTACCTTATCTCAGGTAACAAGATTTCCTGTTTCATTTCAAGTCTCTATGCTTTAATAGTTTTAGAAGAGACCATTTATACCTATTTATTAAAAAACTAATGATTTTTTTTTGTTTTGTATATATCGTTAAAAGTTGTTAGAACTTTACAGTATTTCAGTTACATTATAATAGTCATATAGATATCTCGCCTATTTAATATAAACCCAGGTCGTTGAAATGTGACAGCAAGTTATACTCTAGTCTCTACTCTAGAAATACAAAGAGAAAAATAACATGTGGGTAGTCTAATCTACGTGTTGTTTCCTTAATATTTGGTTGGGTCAGTGATATTTTTAGAATCTGATAATTTCTGGCACGCTAACAAAGTCATGGATGGATGTTGTAGTAGTAATTGTAGCAGTTGACAAAAAGTAATGTTAACATACTCGTAGAACATCCAGATTGTATTTTATGTAAGATAATAATAATAGCATTTTGTCTACCATTTTATACGCTGAGAATTATTGTTTTCAGAGAATTGACAACAATTTTATTTATCAGATATTTTTTTAATCCCATCTTGTTTATAATCCTTGCGTCGTGGAATAGATACGGCAAGAATAGATACGTTCTAAAATCAGTTCTTAGCTGACAGAGTTTATATCCCTTTCAGTTGTATTCACATAATCTAAAAGTTATTTATTATTAATATTACCCAAAATCATATTATTTCTATTATTATTGGTAAGATAATACTTTCAATATTGATCGGCCAAGGTTTAAATAATCTCTGTAATATTACCAACAAAGTGAAACAAAATAACAATCAAAAGGCGATTGTGAATTATAAAATGTTTTTTCAATCCCTTCACATCCCATCTGCTTAATATTTTTATTTTTATATGAAAATAAATAAACATGTCAGTTTTTCCTCAATTGGTATAGTAGGTATACATTTTTGGTATGTATAAAATTACTAACTAAAGGCTAGGCTAAAAGTCTTTTCTAATATATATATATATATATATTTATATTTGTAAGCTAAATATTAACTTCCTTATACAAATCGTCTTCTTCAGTCTAAATCTCTGTCAGTCAGTCAGTAATATTTCTGTTAGTGAAGAGAAAACATTCAAAGAACGAATATGAAACATACGATATGGTAATTATTGAAATACGATAATTCCTTTCAAACGCATACTGTTTCAAAACAAAACACACATTCACATCAATAGATTTATTGTTTCAGGAGTGTTAATTTTGGTAATATAAATAATTGTTATTTTATCTGCTTGGGGTTGCTATTACCATATAAAAGGCTTTTCTCTTTTCTAATTTATTGTAATTGTTGTTTTTAAATATACCTTCATTAAATACGTATTAAACGCACCGAACCGAATTATTTTATATCATTTCAGTAACATAAAATACTTTACATCTCATAAAAGTATATGTGTAAATAAATAATTAAAAATCATTTCATAAAGATACTTTTTAATCTCTGAGTACGTTTAATGTTTTGATATGATACTAAACTATATAATGTAACATGTATAGTTTACTATACTAGGGGCGCCAACAGACCCTCAATTTCGACTCGCTACGTTCGCGAAATCTAGCGTGCCGTTTGCATATTGAGCGAAGCGAGCCCAATGTAATGACTCATCGTTTCCAATTGACTTCAATGGGATATCAGTTTTTTGACGATTATTCCTCAACGACATGACATTTTTCATATATTTTTTTTAAAACCATCTCCTAATGAGTGTCTTTTTGATTACAAAATTTCTCAATTTTCCGTCAAGTAGTTTTCGAGCCTATTCGTGACAAAGAAAGTGAAAAAGTTTCTAGTAAAGTAAAAAAAGTCACTCAATAACGACGAAAAAATGCTTTAAATAAACTTTATTTATAGTAAATATATTACTTTAAAAGTATATTACTTTTGATTTTTATGAAAATAAAATCTGAATCACAAAATTATTTTTAGTAAAACAGTTTTTTTTTTACATTTTATACACATTAAAAAAGTTAGTAAAACAAACTTATTATTAGATACGTAATAAATATTTATATGACTTGTTTGTTCAAAACATTCTAAGTACTAAAGTTAATAAACCTATAACAATAAAATATAATATAAAATGTAAACATTCGTTTCAACATAATCTTGTTACGACGTCCTTTTCACAAGTAGTATTGTCCTAACACTGAGTCCTGTTACTTTTAGGGGTTGTAGGGGTTGTTTAAAGTTGATAAGAATTCCTGAGGTCTTAACGAGTCCACCTCATACATGCGGTAATTAATTATTCGCTGCTCATTTGTTTTATAATTTTGGTACTATTTAAATTAGGTTTTCCTTTAAACCTTAAATTTTATTACAAGGATGATGAAGGAAAGCATATTTAAAAAATATATTTAAAAATTATATTTTTTATGCACTTTTACTTTTATTGCATTAAAAACAAAATAACGTTATATTTGTAATCGATTATGAACATATTAGCATAGTTACATTTTTTTTTAAGGAAATATCCTTCTTATGGACTCTATTCTTATTATCCCTTAATTGGGACCTTGGAATGAGTTTTTTAAGTAATAACTTGAAAAACTCATTCCAAGGGCCCAATTATAGTACCACCTCGGTGAATGTTCTATCTTACATTTCATTAATAATTTAAATACACCTCTACTATTTTTACATAAATTATGTATATATTAATAAATATTTATTATAAATAGTTCTTGTTACATAATCTCTTAACAAAGTTGAATTTGCCAGAAATTAATAATGCTATCATATGCAAAAATTATTTACACCGAGATTTAAACCTAGAAAGTAAAATAGAATACTCACGAGATATAAAAATCAAATCGTGTTTGAGTTCCTATCGTCGTTTTTCTCAATTCTAAGTCAAATAACTTTTCCAGCTGATTGTATATTTGTCGACGAAAAAACGTTGTGGATAAAGTTTTATAATAAAGAATGTTGTTTTTTATTTTTATTAAAAGAAATTCTGAACCACAAAAAGTCTTTTATTTTAAATGTTTTTTTATACTTCAGTAATGCTAAAAGTCTTACAGATATGAAAGTAATAACAAAGACCAATTATTACTATTATAAATTACACAATACGACACCTAATAAAAATATTTACGATTATTTGTTAGTATGACATTCTTCATACTAAAAGAAGTAAACCTATAACAATGAAGTATAAAATATCATGTCGTTTCAACGTAACATTGTTAGGACAACCTTTCCACAAGTGGTATTGTTCCTAAAAGACTTTACTCGCACAAAGTCCTGTTACTTTGTTTCAGTGTTTAATTAAAGTACACAGAGAGCTTATACAGGACTTTAAACAATTTCATGGTTTTTTTTGCGGGTTGTCTAAAGTAGCTAAAAGTGTCCTGTAAAAGCACCTCATTAAAATACCTGAGGTCTTAACGAGTCGACCTCACGAATGCTGTAATTAATTATTCACTGTTCTTATGTTTAGAATTTTTGTTCTATTTGTAGAGGGTTTTCCTTTGACCCTTAAGTTTTATTACAAGGACAATAAAGGAATTCATATTTAAAACGAATTTGTGACTAGATGTTTATTTTTATTTTCATGTATTTTTCAAACGATTGTCATAAAAATAACATATTTGAAATCCAATTTCTTTTATTTTATAATGATAATGTTCCAATCAAACTACTGTGTCGCTGTCGCTGTCGCATTTATCATATACTTATTAATGTATATTTAAATATTCAAAGTTATTTTTAGATAATCCTTTAAAGAAACACAAAATGTCAGAAATAAATATACTATATTACTATATTATCTAAAATGATTTATTCGTATAATAAATGTGTAAAAACAATTTGAAATATTAACGCCACTAAATACATATTTCGAATAATATAAATATTTTAAATAGATAATTTGACACTTTTATCCAAAAATCAAAAAAATGAGAAAAAGAAACAAGAATATAAACATACAAATGTCAACCATGCTTGATCACTTTGTCTTTATTTCTCTTAGCTATTATCTAAATGCCCCATGTCCTCATGATCTATGGAGAATAATTTGTTGCATACCGGCATACCGGCATGTGTCTGAAAAAACAAATATTATTTAACCAAAATTTCTCTTCAACTTTAACAACATACTTTGTTGAGGATCTGCTTGCGGTGACTGGTTGTGTAGCAGGCCTATTTTTATTTTTATTATTATTATCATTATTTTTTTTTTTGTTATTATTATTATTATTATTATTATTATTATTTCATTATATTGCGACGGTTCTAGTTGTTCCAAAATAGCTTTTAAGATTGACATTTGTGAAACACTGATCACAATATAAAACAAAATATATATCCGGCTGAGTTTGTTGTGTGGTTCTTCTCAGACTAGGACGCGTTTGGAACCCTCATAGCTTTAACATTAAGTTGGACAGTGCTTTTACAGAAGGGCTTATTACGATAAATCTGGTATCGAAATAGGCCCTCCTGACAATTCCATTTTGACGTACACAAGTGATCACTGATAATGATTCAAAGTGGAAAAGATATAAATAAATAAATAAATAAATTTATTGACAAAATGGAAAAAAACTGATGTGAAAGGAAAATTTTGCATTAAAGCTACTTTTGCGGTTACTAAAAAGTTGCGAACTTCAAGTTATCTATGATATATTGTTTTCATTATTGAGATAACATAATAGTTGAATATATACTGAATTTAAATAGCAAGTATTTATTGTCGTTTAAAATCTACCTACAAAAATTAGACGAGACTCGAAAAGGTTCTGGGAAAAGAACTGGACGATGAAGGTTAATGATGAAAAGCGTTTGCATGTAACGGAGATGCGAATATTAAAATGGATGTGTAGGGTGAAAGGAAAGGATAAAATTAGCAATGAGTATATTAGGGGCATCTTGAGAGTAGCACCAGTGACTGAAAAAATTAGAGGTAGCGGTCTGTCATGGTATGGGCATATCATGTGGAGAGATAAAAGGCATCTAACCAATAAAGCTCTGGGTATGGTACTAGAGGGATGGACAGTTGGATAGGATGGCCGAAGAACAGATGGATGGATTGGATTGAAAAAATATAGTGTGCCAACCTCATAATTGGGATAAGGGCAGGAAGATGATGATGACTCGAAAAGGTTCTTAAGCTGCAATTGCCGCAATTACGGTCGGAAACAATCTAAAGTGCAGATTATCCAGGACGGTTCAAAAAGTTCGCGTACGTTCCTGTTTCTGTAGATATTTTATTTAAATACAATCACATTATTTACGATCAGCTATAATTATTCCACTACCTATTCCGTAATGAAATGTTATCGAAAGTTGATTTGTTTTCACATACATTATATTACTAGACTTGACTAGAAACTCCACGGACACCTTTATTATTTATTTTAAATTTGTTTAATATTGATTACAATTCCACTAAGGCGTGGTACTGATATAACTATTAAATAAAATTAGTGTTCCATATTATTATTACTCCTATTATATACAGCATCTAAAATTATATATATGTATTATTTTATTTGATGTAATATTTTAAAAGTAAAGAAGATCACAAAATTTTCTAATATTACCGCTTTTTAAATTCCCAGTCTACAATCTTAGACGCAACTGCAATAAGATTTCGTCTGCCAGCTGAAATGCAATTTAATTATTCAGCAGATGCTTACAAATTATTCTTTTTGTGATTCAATTGCTTACTTACCAAGACTTTGTGCTATGCTGAAATTGCTATTTGGAATCCTTATTATTATTGCACGATACAATTTTAAACCTTTTGATTACTGAACAAACTCATATTCTAAACTTATATAACTAGGAGTGGACATCAATTTTGAATCGCTTTGCTCGCAAAATCTCGGCAGAGTTTGGCGAATTGAGCGAAGCAAGTAACCCATCATCAATTCAGCGTTTAAAGCTGAAACCGACAGGCAAAAAATATAGAAAAATCAAATATCACAAAGCGAAATTTTTTTACATTAAAGTCTATGGGACTATCATTTTTTGGTGATTATTGAAGAACAACATGAGGTTTTTTTTTCACTTTTTTTATAAACTATCGCAATAACCATTTGTGCTAAATTTTCTAAAGATCGGTAAAGCCGTTTTCATGCCCTGACATGGCATGCGAAAACTCTCACATAGAGCGCTCCGCTCGCTTGGCTCAATTAAATAACAAAAAGTATCACAATATGGCTTACGTAACCTTTGTAACAAACAAGCAACACTGATTTTCAATAGACTTGTGATCTCCATTACCTTTTAAGGTTTAATAATATGACTCCATAGTCACATTTTGGCAACAGCGAAGTCCGGAAGATATATTCAATGGAGATACAAAGAATATCGAGAATGAAGTTTGAATGAAACAAAGCGAACTTTGTTTTGCCAGATTTACTAATTTTTAGTTTAAACGATAATTATTTAGTCTGTCTAAATAAAATTTGTGATTGAACAAAAAAATGAAAATAAATGAGAATAGAAAAAATACACAATTATCTCTTGTGAGATTTCAATCGCTGAGGTTAGTTAATTTCAATAGTTGAGGAACGTTACATAGTGAAATTATATCAGTACTTTCAATTGGAATATAAAAATGATCTTTATTTCATTACAAAAGTTAAAAAATTCTAAATATTGATTTTAAGATATTTATTTGAGCACAAAATATTAATAGTTCCGACATTATATTCGTTTTATGCAATGCCAATATTTATTACGTACTAAAACCACATTATTTTGTCATTGAAATGGGTAAAGGTGTGAAATAGATTACTATAAACTATATACAGTGTTTGTTACGATTATTTTATGATACTGAGATATCTTACTTGATATTTTCATTTTAAAGGTTTAGGTAAAATTAATGACAAATAAAGTATATGACGCTATTAAAAATCTCTAGATAAGGTAAATAAAAACAAATTACTAAGTACATAATTGAATCATTATTTAGTTAATATTATTGTTATATATAATATTTTTTTATTATCAGTTATAAAACCAAGATTCAATTTCTGTCTCACTATCTTCTGCATCTGAATGCTTATATGACACCAAAATATTTATTATAAGAGTGTTCAATACAATACCTAAAGTTCTTCAATAAATCAAAGAAACATTATAAAAAGAAGTACACCGGTTGTGTTTAACATTTTTTAATTTAAATTAATAATACTATAAGCCTTTCATCAATGGTAAAGAAATCAGCAGATTTTATTAACTTATTATTATACATACATTATAATGAGAAAGTTTTGTAATGAGCTTGTTTGACGAGCCAGGCGTATTACAATTTAAATAATATTTATTACATTTAGTATCTTAAAATAATTTATGAAGGTCTTTTAAGATTATTATTATTTACTTACACATGTATTATAAAACATAAAGATGACGACCCTAATTTGTCTGTCTTTTTGTTCGTGTTCTAACAAATAATTTGATAATTTATAACATAAATTACATAAGTTTACTGCAGATAAATTAATATTCTGGCTAAGCAATACAATATTATTTATATAAAATAAATTTATTCCAAAAGTTAAAGGTACATTCTAGAAAATATTTAAATTAATCTCAACAGTTTATTGTTGTTATTTAAAACGTCTTGAAAACATTTAAATAAGGCGAAGAACGGTATGGTTTAACTAATAATATAAAACACAATCTACTAGACTGTACTAAGAATATCAAAATACAGTGAACAGACTATATTCATTAAGCTTCCCAGACTTTCGAACAGCAAAGACTTCTCTTTTTTTTCTTCTCGAGAGATTTCTGTTTTTAAAATATTTCTTGAATATTATTTCCGATACCGCTTTTATAAAATTAACTGAAGTATAAAGTTTTAATGGTTTTAATGAATTGTATACAATTTCATAATACAGTTTTAATTCTTAAAACCCTTCCTGTTTCTCTAAAAACAATTTTAGTATGTATAAGAGAGAATAATATTGTAATAAACATCCATATTAAATGAGTGAAAAGATAAATAAAACAGTTAAAATATTTAAAACAATTCCAATCAAGTTTTGACCCATTTGAACGATACGCATTGTTCTTATATCTGATAAGATTAATGTTTGGAAGTAACTTATTCAGTCATTTTAAAATTCCTCAACGCATTTCTATAAGCTCTGTATTATTTCATTACAATTTCGGGGAATTAAATTTAGGAGATATCCCCACGTAACAAATATTCAATGCCCGACTTTTATAATCTATACATTACACATTTCTTTGATTACTAAATTCCTAGGGATTTTTTCCTGTACCTTTTTCTAACATTACGCCACACCAGACCTAAACTTATGACTCATATGACCTGATCAATGCATCGTATCATAGATTTTAATCATTTGAATTTAGAAACTATCTTTTGTATTTTGTAGCCAGCTTTTGTGGTTTAATATCCAACTTTATAAGTTTGTTCATATTCCCCTCCTCCTTGATATTTCTTCAATACAGCTACTAATATTATAATATTCATAAGTGCTTGCGATAAATACTTTTACATTTACTTAGTTAAAAAGTATTGTTTGCAATTATATCAAAATATTTTCTATTCCGAAAAAATAGAGACAATTTATACAAGGAAGGAAGTTGTAATCCATATCAACACAGCCGTGACCGCTACACAGGAAAATATATTGAACTTGTTTCCTTTCCTTTCAAGTAATTTATCAAATAAGTTCTACACATCTGTTACATAAAGAAAACTTAAATAAACATTACATATAGGTCACATTACAACTGATAATGTAATATCATTATATACTTGTATGAAACTGTAATAATATATTTAATTATTAAGTAACGGTTGTATTATGTTTTGATAAAACCCTTCACAACTTCGGAATTCACATAAGACTTACATGCAGATTACTGTTAAAAGTTGAGTTTTACTTTTTCAACATTGTTATAGTTCCTATTCAAGCGTTAAATTTAATATTGAGTTTCAAAACACAGACTAAGTTGAAATCAAACAAATCAAATCAAAGTATAAATTCTAAGTATGCTTGAAAATCAGATATGTAAAAGTTTTAAATAAAGCAAATGGTCCATCGTCGGCAACAAATTTAAAACATTCGTCATATCTCTTTAAAATTTTTGTCTAATATTTATTTTAGGAGAAACGATGTATAATATTAAGACCGTAAGTGTGTGTAATAAACAAAATATTAATAGATGTGTGTAGATTCTGATAAAAGAGTATTTTTAAGGGTGTACTAGGACAAGGCAGGTTGATCTGAGCCGTAAACGATAAGTAAGGGGTACTTAAAGAGTTGCTCAAATTGAGATTACTACTGATATAATTTGTGCAATTATAAAATAGTTTTTCTTATATTGTCATCCACTTTGATTCTATTCCACTTTCCATTCCATTACATTTTCAATGCCATTGTGTATTGTCTTACTTTTTTATTTTCATAATTAATTTTTACTATTTAAAAATTTATTGAATTGCCAAGAGAATAGAACTTATTTTACCAAAATTTAACAACATTGATTATGACTTTCAATTAAAACTGCAGTGCTTCTAGACATAACATAAAAAATAAATTTCTTGTAATAAATAATTTCCAGAAGAAGAAAAAGTATTACGTTTTACCGTTATTATTATTATTATTTAAATTGTATAAATAATGAAAATATACACTGTTATGAGATTCTAATTACGACTTATATTAAATACACTTCTACTAAAACTTGAAGCGTATCCTCATTTCAATAAAGATTTGACTCTGTACCTACAACTATTCTGGAATTTGATTGAAGCGGTATCTACTGGGTTCAAAAATTTTTTTTATTTTTTTAAGATAAGAAATAGAGAAATAATAAATTAATTAATTTATTATCTCGATAAATAAATAAACAAAATGAATACTATATATCTGTGTGGAAAAATAAAACTTTCAAAGATAATGCAAACCTCGCTCTTTCACACTCTCTTTATTTTTCTCTTTCTGCTATATAAAATTATTGTTTTTAATAAGTTATATATAATATATTGTTTGTTATGTTTGTAATATGTTCATTTGTTATAAGATAATAATCTATAGTGCTCTTCTGGGGCATCAAGACTATAGAAACAGCTCGATCCATTCGAATGGAAAAAATCGTTTCTCGGTAGCACTATTGTTAAAGAGTTCCTTTATTATTGAGATTGGTTTCTAATTGGTTTTTCAATCTCAATATTCTTGTATATTAATTTATTGCTCGATTGTTAAACATACTTATACTTTCGTGTTCTTTTACAAAAATGAAAATTGTAAAGACTAATATATAAATGGCATTTCCAGTACCCGCAAGTACTAGTTTTTTTTTAAATAGGCAGTAGCTACATATATCAGTTTAAAAAAATTCAAATATTTTTATTTTCTATCTTGGTAGTCGATGAGACCATTAAAAAACGATAAAGGAACAAAATATTATTAATCAAGCAATTAATTTCCAGCTACTGGTTTTTGCATGAAGCTCCAACAAACATATAAAAAAAACAATCTATTAAAAGAAAGTTTTAAGTCTTATAGATTTAGAAAATATTATAAAAACCAATTTGGATCACCGTTTCAAATGTTCATACATTGTCTTCAGGAGAAAAGGGTCCATATTCATATAAATAATGTATTCATTGTGTATCATCAATCATAGCAATAGCTTTGGGATTTATATCATTTTAATCGTTGAAATATAACCTTTATTACTTTATCAGACATTTACTTTTGATATAATTGAGAATATTGTATTATTTTATTTGTCAATGTATTGTATGTTGCTAAGATTCTGTATAAAGCTTGCTTCGATATTTTACCAGAATTGAAAAAGCCTAGACTCACTTTGGCATTTAGTGAAAGTATGCTACGGGAACTATTTAGGTTGTTGAATTGGTGGATTAAGTAAAAAATGACTTATACAATAAGTTCGATCGGCTTACATATATTTATTATTAAAATGATTTCATCATTTATTGACAGAAAATCATATCACTATGATTTATTTAACGAACTTCTTTTATTCAAGTTAGTTTAAACAGACTAAGTATAATTAATCTAGTTTTTACTGACATGTACCTTGAAGTTATGCCTCCCAAAGGTGTATTTTCCTACGCTAGGAGCAGTCACTTTGTATTAGGTCATCGCTTGTTATTTTTGATGAAACGTTACATTTTTATTGTGTGTTTTAAAAATCGGCGGCGTAAATTTTGGACTAAAGTTTTAGTGAAATTTTTAATTAATTATTATACACAATATAAAAAAAAATAAAGAATATTGTATAAATAAATATATGATCATGCGTGCAGCCTAATAAATCAAATATTTTTGTTATATATTGACTAGTGTTAATTTTATATAAAATTCATCGTCTATTGATTTTGATGAGTCGTTCGATATTTTACAATAACTATCTTTACTGTGAGTAGTAAGTCTCGAGAAATATGTTTTTACATAACTTTGTTTAAGTCAAATAAATAAAGCAATGGAAGGTAAATTGGAAAATTTTATAATATTTAAGTGTGGAAAAAAGATAGAAAATAAACTAGAATAATAAATACAGTACTGATACTAGAAAAATGTTATAATATTTAATATTTTTTATAGTTTTATAGTTAAATAGTGTCTAGAAAAGTAGTCGGTTCAACCTGTATTACGAGTTAAAAAACAATATCGAATTTGTTGACATGAATAATCATTGTTAAATCTTTTTTTACAGAATAATCACCTATTATTTATATAATGGAACAAAAATGTGCAATTTCTAAAGTAATCAAAGTAGTCATGGGTAGTAAAAAATATCTAGTGGCTTAAAGTAGCAGATGAGAAACGATTAATGAATGAAGCAAATACAAGGAACGACTTATTTTTCTTATTACTGGACATCACTATCATTTTATTAATATTCCAAATCAATAGAGAAGACCACGAACGAATGGTTCACAGATATGCTTAAAACATGGCCCTCAGTAGATACGAGAGTATTCTTCACAATTTAAAAGTGGCTTAAGATTATTCATTAGTTATAAATGCAAAAAATAAATGATGTATAATATTTCTTAAAATATTATACATCACTTATTTTTTACATTACATATTAATATTAAAAAGGTTACAATCAGATATAATGAAAGGTCAATTTCATATGTTGGTAAAGTAATCATCACAATAGCGAATTTTTCAATTACACGAACTCGGGAACGTACAATTTCACACGTAACTGAAAAATTAGCTATCGTACAGTCTTACAGAAATTGGATTGCAAAGAAACATTGTATTTTCTTAAATCTCACCTCGTTAAATGTTACTATTCAAAGTTTAAATGAAATAACTTCTACCCGCACAAATTTATTAGATATTTTGTCAACAAGAAAGCTTAATGGCAACAATTATACGTATTTCAGAGGCAATCAAAGTATTCAAGAAACAAAATAAAAATGAAAGACAAATATTAATGGTAATGCCGACAAAGTAGAGGCCATCCGATATATTCGAGAATATTGACAGTTACAAGCAGATAACTGTTTAGATTAATTTGATGAATTGATGAATATTAAAAAAATATAGATATAGCAATTAAAGCTCTGTTAGGTGTATTTAAAACATTAATAAAAAGTAACTAAAAATAAATCCAATGAAATGAGAATTTAGATGCTGTTAACAGAAAGTTCCACAAAAATAAAACACTCTTAATGGCTTTGATTCCAAGTAACTCCAACGAAGTGAAATAGTTTTGCGTTATATTATTAGAATTATTATAAAAAATTAAAAAGCAAACTTTTGACGAGATATTTTATATAAAATATATTAAATATATACTTTGTATAAAATTTAAAGATACTAAAATTTTACAAATAAACAATAGTTCTGTATAATATTTAGCAGCTTCATTCTAATAAAAAAATACATTAATATTATATATCTTAATTCAAAAAGAAGTACATAAAATCATCCGCTTTGTAAATCATGTACTTACTGATAACGTTCAGAGATTATTATTTATAAAGACAAAATAATTTAAGGTGATAAAAGATAATCACAGTGAATTTAAAACCCATGAATTATAATAGCTTCGCAAGGTTATAAAGATTATAGGAAATTTATATTAATAATAAAGTTTATTCGGTAACGGTCTAACTCTTATGAATACAGTTTCCAAATCAAAAAATTTACTAAATAAGAAAAACTAATTTAATAGAAAACGTCCAAATATCGTTTAATGTACGTAGTTTTTAATCCTAAGCCTGATCCATCTTCACATAATGCGGTCGTCTTCCGGGATTTCAAACAGTTTATAACCCATAAGCTTTTGGGTCTTCGCCGATATATTTAGGCCATGCATACAGTAGTAACTTTAATGTGTGAAACATACATATATATAAAATCAAATAACAAATACTAGGTTCGAGTTGCGATATTGTAGAAATATTTTAGTGAAGGTAATGTTGCATTAGTAATAAAAATCGCAATTCTACATTAATTGTAACTACTGTTGGAATCCCGAAAAATGTTGCTCGTTTCATATTATATAAGCAAAAATATGGTAGCAACATGCAATGTACTGAAACTAATATCGTAAAATTAATATTATATTAGATTTAGTAATACTGGATAATGATAATGTCGGCAATGTCTTTCTAGCGTAACATCAGACTGAAGAAAGAATATTTAAAAGAAGAAAAAAAAATAGTTATACAAATTGCTAAGCTAATATTAAATAAAAATATTTTAATAACCATTCATTAGTAAAAATAAATCACTTTGTAGAGTAAACAATTCATACTCGGTGGTATCCTGAGGCAGGTTAAATGGTCACTTATAGTTAATAATAGTACTTCCAGTCTCGTTTCAGGTAATATATACAATAATAAAAATTCATATATTTTATAACTTTGTGTTGCGAGCAGTCTGGTTTGGTTATATTAAGTATATATTTTACGGATTTGTAAAAGAAGGAGAGCATCCTTGTCACTATCCTGTGTAAAGAAAATGTCGACTCATTCAAAGAAAAATAAACATATTAGTATATTTATAAACAGTTTATTTTAATTCAATATACTTTATTCACAAAATATTTCTTTATGTCCAAATATTGCTACTTAAAACTAAATATACCGTTCCAGTAATAAAAAAATATATATTTTGAAATTTTATACTTTATGGAATTGAAATATATATAATCAATAAGAATAAGTATTTGTTAAAATATTTAGGACTAGCTCTTACCTGCGGCTTCGCTCGCATTGGAGTCATTAAGTAAGTATTAGAGATCGTTGCGATAGAAATGAATCAATACGATAACTATATTTTATTGCATGGCTGGGATTGTCAATTTTTAAAAACTACTACACACTATTAAGTTTCAAAAACTTAAATTGCTATTTTGAACTACAACAACAAATTAAAAAAAATATTTTACTCTGACAAAAATAAATAATTTCGAATTCTAACAATTTAAAAGATAAAATGCAGAGTATTAATCTAGGATTTTTTATAGACTATATTATAAGTTTTTCCATCGGGTTCAAATATGTGTAAATTCCGGGCATGAGACACTCGCGAACAGGCTTTTCGATAAATACTTCCAGCCATTCAGAGGGGGACACCAGCAGATGAAATTCAAGCATGCATTAAAACATCAAGCATATGGCCGAGAGTTGAAAAACTCAGCGTGAAAACGAATATGAGAGTGCATCTTCATAAAGAATTATGATGATGATGAATGTTATTGATATCTGCCCTGCATTTTATTGTATTTAATACTAGTTTTAATTATAACAATTTTCAAAATATTATACTATTATAATATTTAGAAAACAACAAAATTAATTGCGCTTAAACAGTATGAAAGTCTCATGAATTACCATTTTCGGTTTACAAACTTTTCCTTCTCATTATCGTAGTTAAGGTAAAGTTTTAACAATTAATTTGAATTATTAGGTGCGATATAAAAAAGTTTTTAGTCTCATCTTTCAGGTCTATCATTAAATAACAATGTGTTTGAAGTATCTTGGGCTTATCTTAAGATTTTGTATCTATTATATCTAAATTGTGTTACATAAAATATTCAATATAACAAATATTGTTACATAATGTTATCTTCACTTCTAAACACACCTGAGACAAGATTTGGCAAACATGTTGAAATGTGGATGTTTCAATTTTTATTCAAACTAGTGACTAATTAGTGTCCCTTAAACTATTTTCGCCTTAATACAAGATAACAATTAATATCTAATAATAAAAATAAATTAATTACTTGAAACAGGTAAAATAATAAAAAAATATATTAAAAAAAACTTTATATCCATAGCAAAACCCTCGTCTTAGTTTGTGAAGAAATACAAAAGGAAGATTGTTTATCCTTCTATAGTGCACAGTACCAGAACACGAAATTGTCTTTTACCCAATAAAGTGTAATATAAAGGATTTTCTCTTTTATATCCTGTTTGTGATCCAACAACACACGGACAAACAGAATGAATGGAAATAATATATGATACTAGTTTACCGCTGTAGTCTTTTTATGACCTATTGCAAATATAAAAATTTTATTTAAAAAAAATTATTTTATATTAGTATTTTTGTGTACATTCAACATCAACGTTGCTTCTAGGTACATATTGTTAATATTATGGAAAGTAACAAGATTAAAAGAAACATATTTTTAGTATAAAATAATTAATTCCAAAAATATTCCTATTGATAAAAAGAAACGATCAAATAAACGCAAAACTATATAATACCTTCAAAGTACTAATAACATCAATGAGAATGAACTGAAGTGAAACCTTTTATAAACTTATAAAGGGTACAATTCAGTTAATACTAATAATAATAACTTTTAAATATAATAAGAAAAACAGCTTAAAAAACTTTGGAAAAACACTAAATGAAAAGAATTTGTATCAACTTTCATCAAAAGACTTAAAAATAAGCTTTGATTTGTCGGATGTAGTGAAACCAGTATAATTATAATATTATATTTTTTCACTATAGCGTAGTAGAACTCCACCAGGAGTACCTTCAATATATATTCAGTAAGGGTTTCCGCACTTGCAAAACATCTTCAAGTGACTGTCTTCACTGACAATGGTACAGGAAATAATGTTATTAAAATTATTCGTCACACATCCAATATTTAGTACTCCTTTGACAATACAGAAAATATTTTTATATTTTTCAAAGTAATCAATAATTTTTCTGAATTTACAGTTTACAATATACATGCTACATAACTTAAGTTAAATACTTTCATATGACAGGACTGTATACTTTCATAGATATTGTTTAATATTAGCACGTGTTTTTATTCAATAAAATGAATATTACCGTAGAGAAACCAACAATGTATTCGAGATTTAATTATATTATTATTAAGCATCACTTTGCTTAAACACATCTTTTTTACCTACAAGTATTACCACTTGTATAAAAGTTTTTATGTTACTATTAAGAACATTTCTTCTGCGAAATTTCCCTAAAACACAAATTTGGTTTTACAAACGTTAGAGCTATAAAGTTGGTAAGCTCTGTTAGTTATTATATAACTTCGGAGGATTTGATTGATTGATATCTTATTTCTACAATAATTTATAAGTTTAATTGACATGATGTTTCATAGCGATGGTAGTTAAGTACCAACACAGGAAATTATAATTTAATCAATGTTTGTGAAGCAAAATGACTAACATTTATGTATGAGATGTTTTGTTTAGTTTCTACAGACAATAAGTTTAATTTATCACGTAATGTACTCGTGACAATATAAAGAAATCATCTAAAACATATACATTTATGTCAACTAAACGTAATAAACGAAGTATAACTCTTTAATACAAGCAATAATAATATTAACTAGGAAAGAAAAAGTAACTCCTTACAATATAGTTACAGAATTTTGATATGGTGTATAAACTAGTCTTATAATAATAAACAATCAATCATAATATAATATATGAGAAATAACTGAAAAATTTTATAAGAGTGATTTTAAATTCACGAATGGCGAGTGGTGGACTTCGCAATCCTCCACCTGAACCTCGGGCTATGGCGTCATGCAGCATTAGCCAGCGACAAGCCTACACCTTACCCTTTTTCAGCGCATCGAAAGAATAGCTCCGTCCTCCTCCCTGAGCCGCTCCACCGCTTCCTTCTGCGACATCAAATCCTCGCAGAAGGATCGCACCGCATTCCAAGTCTTTTCGCTCGTGGCTATGGCTTTGGCCATGGCTGATGTAAGTGTTAGTGTACTAGTGTAAGCCTTTCTACACATAAACTAAGGCTTCCAACTTAAGTAATGGGTGACTGGAAACTAACTAATTAAAGATTTTTTTTATTTGGCAATATTTCAGATTGTTTTTATTGTGTACAAAATACAATAAAAGCAGCAACGCTTTTCACCAACACATTAAATATATATTATTAATAAAAAGAAAAGTATTAAATTTACACAATAGCATATTTATCGTTTAAATTTTGTAAAGCCAATTAAATAATACAAAGTTTTTATTAAAATCTATATAACTGTTTCGTGATTTGCACGAATTAAACATTTTGTACTTCTGAAAATATATTTTATTTACACAATTAATCCTATTAGAAGCTAATGGAGGTTTTATTTAAAACATAACATTTTCAGTACGGAATATTTCTGAGGGGCTTATAAATTAAATCATAGATTAATGTATTTTAGTATTCAGAGAGATTAAAAAAACTGGTGTTATGAGTTTAGCTCAGTAATAAATGTTAAGAATTAAGAATTCCATGTTTAAATTTACTTTTGTTAGACCACTTAAAATTATAATATTCACACATGAATAAGAGTAGTCCACAATTAAAAAAGTGCTTTAATATCATTGTATAGTAAAAAGGCCCGTTATTTTATTAATATGTATTATAATAATATTCTGTATATCTAATATAAAACAAATCCCTCAAAAATATTTTTGAAATCTTTTTGACTGGTTTTGGCTTTTTTTTGCAATAAAGAAAATAAAGTACAAACAAATATGATTATATTGTTTTTAAAGCTATCACCCTTGTTATAAGTCACGGCCATATGTTCATTTCAAAGTAATCAATTGCTTAAAATCGTTTCAGTAATTAATTTTACAGTCCAAAAGTTTTTGTAGATTTAAAATTAGTCCCTTTATATAACGCTTTAGTTTTCTTGTTTAGATGATAATGAGTGTTGGATCTGTTAATTAATAAAACAAATTGTGTGAATATAAAAAATGATACTTCTACAATAAATATAAGGTAAAATCAAAAAAGGCAATTTTTTCAATACTTGTCTGCTCATTTAATTGTTTTACTAAGTATAATAACATTTGGTGTTGTGCTAATTTATTATCTAAGTCACCGTTTATGAAGTCGCCGTTAAAAGCTAAAATTGTCCTGTACAATAATACAGATAAGTTGAGAAAAAATTATGCCACCGAATTTCATCATCGCACGTCAAAGCAGGCGCTTTACCATCCGTACCACCTGGATGCGTGGCGATTCTCTAATATGTTCTTTTCAAGGACCTGTCTTCCACAAACTATTAAAATGTGGAACTAACTTCCTTCGGTGGTATTTCCAAATCGATATGATATTGGTGCCTTCAATAAAGGAGTGTACTGCCACCTCGAAGGCCGGCAACGCTCTTGCGATTCCCCTGATGTTGCAAGAGTTCGTGGGCGGCGATGAACATTTGTCATCGGTGACCCGCACGCTCGTTTGCATAAAAGATATGAATTCGTAGGAACATCCAGTATGAAATATGAAACAATACGTGACATGAAACGTTTTTGATAAAATTTACGAATAAAGTAAATTTTTGTGCGGTAAAAAAGTCATTTATTTTAAATTGCGTTCGGAATGATGATGGAATATTTTGTTATATAACCTTAATAACTCTTTCAGAGCTACCGTTTAAAATTGTAGGTTAATAAAACAAGGTTACAAAATTATTGTATTAATAAACTCGTAGTTTGAATAATGTTCTCAGGTATAGTGAGTACAATATAGTGGAAGATAGATCTTATAGAGACTTGACGTTTCATTAGTAACATGATACAGGTATTAATACTAAGTAAAATTAATGATGGTGGTATGTATTCTATATTTTAAAATTATACAAACAGCTGCTTATCACGTCAAAACGACTTAAGAATTGTCACATACACGTTCTCAATAGTCTTATACTAATATATTGTTTATCAACCCAAGTTATAAATACTTCAAAATCGATTTTTCTATTTCGTACTAAGATTTTTAAAGATGTGAAGTTCGATAGCTTGTAGATTCAAAATACATCTACAATTTAATACAATATTTCTCTATTAATCAATACTAATCTTTGTATTAATTTCTTCAATACTAATCTTTGTATTAATGGTCGCCATTGTTATTGTATTAAAAAATTGTACATAAAGAATAATAAGGTTTTTCCTTCGAGCATATACACACTGGAAACGCCATAACTAAAATACCTTAAAACCAACATAAATTGAGTTTATGACGTGAAATACAAGCAAAACGATTGGCTTTTAATAATGTACCAAAATTTTAAAATTTATGATAATTTAACGTAAATCCTATAACAATTTTAACTTTTTTGTTCAGAATATTTTGTATATTTTAATATTTTTTTTCTTCTTGAAAACAATATCTTATATTAAATAAATTTCATGGGTATCGAAACCTGCAAAACTTAGCGAAATTATCTTGAACGATCTTATTTACTAGTCCTACACTATATTATAGCAGCCAGCAATTCATTAGTGGTTATTTCCCTCGTGGGTTTGTGCAGCGTTAGTACCATAGATAGATTTTAAGACATTGCACCTGAACACTAAAATTATGGTACTATGAACACGGTACTATGCGGGTATTTTAAGTGAAAATAAATAGAAGTTCGATGCTTCTTTTAATGTGAAATAGAAAACCTGATCAAAAGTGTTGAAAAGTTGCTAATATAATTTTAAAGCAGCGGATAAAAACAAAGGCAGTATTAATGTACAAACTATTGAACAATATAGTATGGTAAATAGACAACTATGCAGTACAATAGAAGTTCAAAGCTCTTATCACCTTCACGAAAAAGTAATAAAGTACAAAAGAACTAGTGCATGTCTATGGTAATGCATACAAATTAAATAGTTTTCACTTGGGAGAAAGGGAATACTTTCGTCCTATCTATATTGTAGATAGAATATTTGTCACTAGCAACGCAAAGTTTTTGATCTTCTGATCAGTTTAGAACCAAATAAAAGGAAAGTAATTATTGTTATATGAAATCAAAAAATGTAAATAAAGAAAGTTAAAATTGGATGTATCGATCCCCTTTATTCTATTTTGTTGCACATTTCACAAGAAAGGTACGTGGTTTCTATAAAATTATTTTCAACAAAGTTACATTTTTTGGAGCTTTAATACATTTTTTTCTTACATAATATTTCTAAGCACTCAATTTTAACAACTTTAACTTTAATTACTTACGGTCTTATCGAAGTAGTTCAACATTCTGGACGTAAGTTATTTTGAGATTAAGGATCCAAAGGGATGTAGGTAAATTTAATCAAAGATTTTCCTACTCAGGAGTCATTAAGAGTCAATCATTAGATACATTGGTTAGTGTAAACAAAGCTTTAATGAAATTTCCTATTGACGCTGTCATTATATTTAAATTGCTAAACAGGAAGGTGAATAATTGTATTATACAATTGTTATTAATATTAAACTATCGTTTGATTTGTTTATTTATAATATGAATATATACGCTATAATATCATAATTTTAAAATTCTAAGGGTGTTTTCCGATTTAATGAAACTTTCTTTTAAGAAAAATAAGAAATTCTCCACTCATCCCTTTCAACATTTACATCACCACAGAATCCAGTTGCTCTCCTTTCTTCCTTTACATCGTGCAGCTCTCAATTTAATACATATTGAGAGTTCTAATGACACTTAAGTAAATTTTAAATTTCGTGTTAAAGAAATTTGAAGATCGCACATTGTACTTGATATCAGTTGTCACTTTTTGCTAACCTGCATTTATTCTTTCATCAAATCTCGGTCAATTTGATCGTTGATCTAATAGAGCAACGTACTGAAAATAAATGAATCTATTTTTTATGAAAACCACGGTTTAATATAATATTTGCCTATTCGTACTTTCCTTTTACTATTTAACGTTTGAGTAAAAATACATTTAATTAGAACGCCACAAACTTCACAAACCTTGCAAAAACAAATTGTGTTTAAACTGTTTGTTTGAGTTATTTATAAGTTGTAACACTCATAATTGCTTCATATGAAACTTTTCTATATCCTACGCAAATAAAACTTTAATGAACATTACTTCACATAATTTGTACATTTTCACAAACGCTGGAAAGAAAATACCTGTTATTATTTTTATGTTAATATTCTTCATATAATTTTATTGTTCTTATTGGTTTGTTATATGTAAATAACGAACTCATTTTCATATTTCATGAATACTGGAACCAAAGTTTACAAATGCAGTACTTTTCACAATAATAATATCAACATTTTAGTTTTTTTATAATATAGTACAAGTTTTAAAAGGATTTTTTTTTTAAATATGATAATATCAAAATTATTCTGGACACACCAGCACACCTTTATATTCGATTGATTTACTTTGGACTATTAAATAAATTAAAAAAAATGTTTTCATAGTTAAAATGTATGTTACATGATTGTTTTGTCTAAACTAGGATAAGTTAATATATTTTTCTAAGGAGTACTAAATATGGATGAATAATTATAAATATTTGAAGCGAACCTTTATCAAGATACACTTATTATGATAACGCTGAGTTGCTCTCTTACGGACTGAGTTAATAAAGAGTTCTTTAGTAGCTAATGAACCAACAACTTTATCTATTGAGAGAAGTCTTACTTACACTTACCACTTTATATGAAAGTAAAAATATTTATAAAAGACCTAAAAGTGTCGTATAGGTACAGAGTAATGTGTTAAATTAAACTAAACTAATATTGGTAACTCTAGTGAAATTGGTTTTCCTTGATTTGTTTGAAGTTATGAAAATAATTCATTTTTTACTGTTATTACCAAGTTATGACTGAAATTCATTAAGCAAATATCTTGAACAATATAAAAAATGAGCTAAAATGTATATTTTAAATTATAACATTACCTACTTAAGTTAATATAGGAGTTTAGAGAAAGCCATTCCCTACACAGAATCTAAACTTACTGGTTTATCGGCATTTTTAAAAAGTTTATTTAAAAATATGGCAATATCTCTACATAAGTTTTGTGTATTGTTTATACAGATATAAACTTGTTACTATCCTTATTTAATATATTCTATTCATTTTACTTATAAATTATTGGGTTGTAGTTGCACATGTTTTAAAATAAACATTAAGGTATTAAATCTGGTAAAAGTGAAGACCTTCTTGAATATGTGTAGCATTTCGTTGTGTAATTTGTGAAGGCCAGTGTGGATTGTAGTAATTTTGTTTCTAGTTGATATACGTAATTCGAACACTCATCTCTCTTGTATCAAAATAATAAGAAGTTTAACAAATTTTAAGAGTACGTGTAAAAGTAAAAGTATTTTGTAGTATAATAATACTCTGAAGGATCATTATTATAATAATTCTGTCAATTGGATTTTTTAGTCATTTACTCATTATTTTAAAATTGGGAGTAACCATAAACCTGATACATAACTTTTTTTATTTAATATGTGTGTTTTTAATGAGTCCCTGGATATGTTTAATTCACAATTGCACCGGGTAGGTGGCCTTGCAATCATGTTTCGGTTTTTAAATACTATTCAGGGCCGCATTTACCGTATCTGCTAGTCACTACGTTTTATATAACAAAGTCCGCCGTCAGGTTTGTCTGTCTCTCTGCGAGCGATAAGCTCAAAAGCATTTGAATGAATTCTTATACGGATTTTAAAAACAGATATGGAAATTCATGATGAGGGATTAAGTGTATAATTTGTAAAGTTTATGTGTGAATTATTTGAAACATGTAGATTTGAACCGTCTCGGAGCTTTATTAGATATTTAGCTATATAATGTATGGTGCTGTTTTTCTATTATAAGTTTAAAAGAAGTTCGTGATGGCCTATATCTATATTATAAGTATGTATATGTATAGTAGGTATAGTAAAATGTATATAGCATAAAAGTTTTTTTAATGAACTTGTAACTCTGTGGCGTGTAAAACACGTGCTGCTAAATTATTTATTCTTCAATTAATACAAAAAATTTAAATAATATTATCTTATTACAAGTAAAATAAGATTTTTTTAGTAAAGGTTTGTGTAAAAAGGTAATTGGAGTTGTTCGTTGTTAGGGAGTTCTTTGTTTTAATTAATGAAAGTAAAAATGTAATCCTCTGTTTACTTTATCAGGTTCTACACAGATTTATAGCTTAATATTATTTAATGATCACTTATTTTGATAATATTAATTAATCATAAATTATATAAGAATATTAATAATAAATTATATGTTTATAAGAAACCTTACATAAGAATACTTGTACTTTTGAAAGCAAGTAAATGACATTACAATACTAACCTTCTTAGATTTTTACAATATATATCTTACAGTAATTGAAAAGTTGAAGCGCAGGGTAAGGGCAAAAAGGCCAAAGTCCAAACCTAAATGATGCATTTTTCGTAGTCGCAAAATTTATTTTTGTTTCTTAAAAAAGATCTAACAACAACGACATTTAGTTTCTAAGAGTACTTTAGGTTTTACGGTAAGTAAACAATATTAACATCCACTGCATTGTACGTGACCAATCTATTCCACTCATCACAGGAAAATATTAGTTTTTCTAAGAAAATACAGTAAAAATGGAGAATGATGATATTATGACAGACAAAAGACAAGAAGGAAATGCATAGTAAATAAGTTGTTGATTAGCAGACAACAGACAATAGAATATGGGATGAAGGAATCCGTAAATGTCAACATTAGAAAAGATGACAGAAATATAAGTGATTTAATAGAAGCAGATACTTTGAGTATTTGTATTTAAAAGTTATATTAGGTAAAACTTAATCTCAACTTTAAATATTAACGAAGTTATGATTGTAAAATTATTTTTAAATAATTTATCTTTATTATTATTTTCTCTTCTAATTGAATAAAACGCTTTTGTGACATAAACATATTTACAAACAAACTATAAGATGCAATCTGACGTCCTATAAAATTAAGTTGTTTTAAATTTGTTTAAATTATATTATATTTCAGCATAAAACAGATACTTTTAAGAATATAAGCCTTAGGTTCACGGATAATATACAAAAAAAAATAAAAATAAAATGTTCTTTGTATCATTACGTTTTCTACAAAATATTCAGTGATTTCTATTGATTCATGATTGATATTCATATTGATATTTGTTCTTTATCGCGTAGTAATGAAAGTCTTTAAATGCCATTTATTGTAGGTGTCATAGTATTTTCTGGAAGTTACGTATGTGTGGGCTTATATATAGAATACCTAATTGTATAATTACGATATGATAGATTCTAACAGAACTTTATACATCGGGTGGAATGGATATACTATTGTTTCACAAGTAAGTAATTGACGTTACAAATAATATGTACTGATAAAAATATTTCGAAGTAGATATTAATCGCAATTTTATTAAGTATTATATAATATAATTTATATGTTAAGGAGCGTCTAGAATTATGATATTAAACATATTTATTATTACACTCAAAATCAAATAATATGACGGGTTGTTATTACCACCATTGAGGTGCAGGAATAAATGAGTATGGAGGGAGGGGAGTATCCTATTATGATTTAATATATATTTTTAAAAGTATTTCAAATACCTTTTCCTCCTTAATTAAACCTTAATTTTACTTGAATTTATTTTTCCAAATATACACTGTTAGGATGTCATTGTGATGAATCAGATATGATTTAATGACTTCTAACCAAAACTCATTAGCATTTAGAGACAGTGCACTTGACATTACAATGAATAAAGTAGTATGTACTATTTTATTGCATTTTACCTAATGTGAGATGATATCACTTCATATAATAGGTAAAATATAAACATATAAGTGTGTAATATCATTAATATATGAAATTCAAAGCATGATTTAACAAGCAATTAGACGGTTCAGTTCCACTATACTGTTACAGGATAATTACTTGTGATGATAATCTCTTAAACAATTTACATACACCATTACACACATATAATACAAATATATATATATATATATATATATATATATATATATATATATATATATAATAAAATATAAACCTATGTTCAGATTTTTATGTCTTAAAAGAAACTCACAGTTTACCAAACGAACAATAACTTCCTCTTTGTATTAGTATCATTAATAAGTTTAAAAGGTGCAGTAAGGATATCTGGAAACATTAATTAATTAGAATTTGTAACCATAACGACAGCATAATATTAAAAAGATATTACAAAAATTAAATTACATTTTTAATTAATAGCCCATTAATACTATGACAGACCGAGTACAATATATTCTGATTTCTGATAAAAACAATAAGAAATCACTAATACAAATATGAGCTGCTATTCACTTGTTCAACAACGAATAACCCAGTAAATATTTTTAAAAGAAGGAAAAATTTTCATATTTTAAAGTGTAAACTATCTTCAATAAAATATAACAAACTATTTATACAATTTCTGGAAATTTCCTTTGATGTACATAAACTTTGGCCTTGCTATAGCATTTTATAATAAACTTTCTTAAACTTTACTTTACTGAAATTTGCTAACAGCTACTGCCAACATTAAAATTGGGTCTTATTAATATGTGACAAATCACGTTTCGTTTCGAAGTGTGTGGTGATGGGTTAGATGAGTTAACATAATAGAAACAGTGGATATTAAAAAAATACGAAAAATAATTGGTTGTACGTACAAAATAACCCTTATTTAACGTCGTGTAATACAGAAGAATTATATTTTAGAATTCTCATTATCTTGTTCCAATTCGATTACAAACTTTTCGCCTTTCTATGGACATGTTACTTAGAAGTTGTTTGACATACATCAAAATAATAAAAAACATAGATAAGATTGACTGCTGGAGAAAAAATTTGAAATGTGTTTTTGTTTAAAGACTATTTTCGTATAAATCTTCTTATAGAAATTGTATTTACGTACTAACAATGTTTGGATACAGAATTAAATTAAAAAAAAAACTTTATGTTAATCCTTGTTATATTACGCTGAACCGGCTTTTTTAGTTCGAGTAAGTAGTATTACGAATCCAAATTATTTAGGATAGCAGATTAAGTCTAGATGGATAAAACTCTGGTCATAGCGAGGAATGGACCACAACTTATCTTTGATTTTCCCCATTAAGATTTTAAAACGTGCCTCCAAAATGATAGGACTATAAGATAAAATATTTAGGATTTTACAACAATACAGTATGCTAGTATAATAATAATAATAATAATAATAATAAATATACTTTATTGCACACCAGAAAAACAAATATTTTTATTTTACACGTTACAAATAGTCAATAGAATAATTTGGTTATACAAAAAGGCGGCCTTATCGCTAACAAACGATCTCTACCAGGCAACCTTTAGATTAAGGATACGCTGTGGTAGTAGTACAAGGGGTCCGCAACTTACTAATAATGAAACTTACAATATATTATATATAATATAAAATATAAATAATTTAATATTATAAAAATACACAATCGATATATGTACATACACATCTACATATACATAAATAAATACATATATCTATATAAATATAAATACTTTACGTATATACAAAAAAAAATGTATAAATATAAAAAAATAGACTTAAATCATTTTAAAATACATATAAATATATATTATAGAAATACTTACAATTTTGGCATTAAGAAAGGAAAGAAGAAAAGATATATACACATATACTCGTATATATATAAATGAATCCAGTTAACCATGCTGGAGATAGTACTCTTTTACAATATTTTTAAAAAGTGGTAGGGACTTAGCATTTCTTGCTTGTAAGGGAAGGGAGTTCCATAGCTGAACGGCGTAAACAGTAAAAGATTTAGCATAGAAGGAAGATGAGTGGGGAGGAATTTCTAGGTTTATTCTAAGTTTATTAACGGAGCGAAGAGTATGATTGTGTGATTCCCCAAGAAGCTTAAAACGCTGTTTTAGATAAGGAGGAAGGGCAGGATTGAATAGAATGCGATAAAGAAGATTTAAAATATGAGTATTCCTGCGAAGGCGAATTGGGAGCCACTTGAGCTTTTTACGAAATTCAGATATGTGGTCATATTTTCGAAGCCCAAATATGAACCTTATGCAAAGATTTTGAAGACGCTCAAGCTTATTCAGTTGCTCCTCCCTAAGATCTAAATAACCTACATCTGCATAATCAAGTATAGGAAAAAGGATACTAACCTTCTTAAAGTTCCTACTAAGGAAAACATTTTTTTGCTCACCTCACTGATCTGAGGTGCCCAAGAAAGATGACGGTCAAAGATTATTCCTAAGTTGCGTACATATTCCCTAAAAGGTATATGAACTCTGTCAAATAGCACGCCAGGTAATTTGTCAAGGTCGAGTCGAGAATGAAGTTTTTTGCTACCAATTATAATTGCTTGTATTTTCATCGTATTTATTTTAAGTCCAAAGGAATTACTCCATTCTGAAATTTTACTAAGTTCGTCATTTAAATTATTAATAGCTTGAGGTAAATCTCCTAAAGTTGCCTGAATATAAATTTGAAGGTCATCAGCATAAAAGTGGTAGGGAGAAGAAATATGATCACTAACAGAATTGATAAATATAGAAAATAAAAGAGGAGACAACACGCCACCTTGCGGTACCCCAGCCATGACAGTAGACCAATCCGATAAAGAGTCACCAAGTTTAACTCGTTGGCGGCGACCATGCAAGTAACTATGAAACCAGTCAAGTACCACAGGAGATATGTTAATAAAACTTAAAGTAGCAAGCAGAATGTCAAAATCCACGGTATTAAACGCATTACTGAAATCTACTAAAATTAAGACCGTGAATTTACGGCACTCCATACCATGTCTTATGTCATCTGTTATTTTCACCAATGCAGTAGTCGTACTATGACAGGGACGAAATCCGGATTGTAGAGGATTTAAAAGGCTTTGTTTGGTAAGGAAAAGGTTAAGTTGATGATGGACAAGGCGCTCAAGAACTTTAGAAAGGAAAGGTAATATAGAAATAGGACGGAAGTCTGACAGGGACGTAGGATTTCTTTTTTTTGGAAGAGGTAATACTTGAGCATCTTTCCATGAAGTAGGAAAGTGTTAGTAGCAATAGAATAATTGAAAATAAAAGTAACTATGGGAACCACAACGTCAAGAATAGGAAAAATCATCTTACGACTAATGCAGTCGGATCCAATAGCGTCGGATTTAATATCTAAAATGTTCTTCTTAACATCACTTACAGTAAACTGACCTATGAAAAATTCTGGAGTATTAGGAGAAGATATGGCAGAAAGTTGATTTAGAGTAATAGCCTTTGCCGCACTGTCAATGGCGGCATAATTAGAGTAGTGCTTGTTAAGCTGGTTAGAATCAAAATTATTAGGATTAAACTCTTGGCGTGCCTTGCCAACTCCAAGTGATTGAAGAAAACTCCAAACTTTACCAGGATCATCTTCTTTGATGACAGATTTATAAATATGGCGTCGTTGCTTGTCTCTACACACCTTATTGCAATGATTTCTAGCTCTTCTGTACCTTTCTTTATTGTCATCACTATTGTTTTTTTTATATTTACATTTTGCATAATTTTTTTTATCTTGTAATTTTTTTACCTCATCACACAGCCATGGGGCTGGCAGATGTTTTATTCGAACAGGTCGAATAGGAGCATGAATATCGTATAGCTTAGTTAGCAAGTTATTAAAAATGGCTACCTGCTCATCAATGGAACAGGCTTTATATAAATCCGACCAGTCTAATTTGTACCACTGTAGGATTATAAGATAAAATATTTAGGATTTTACAACAATACAGTATGCTAGTATTTGTTAGTACTTTTAAATATAAAGAAAATCTTTGTTAGTTGGGAAAGACACTATTCCACACATACTCGTATGTTTAGGACTTAACGAGTGATTTTACAATACTTGGCCTTTCGATCAGAAAAGGCTTAAAGTTTATGGATTTATAATATCCGAATAAAATTCTTTAAAATCCTTTTACGCACACTTAATAAGACTTGATCAGATATTTTTATTTAAAATATTAAAATAAATTTTATTCTTAAATAGTTTTGAGTTGTTTTCGAGGTATTCGAAGAAGCATCTTCATTGGGCTATCTTCTTCTGGTAGTTCATAAATCCAATTTAACTAAACTAAATCTCTTGCATGTCTTTGACTCTTTTGTGCTATGTATGTTTTTAAATCAATCCATGTAGCCATTACTTAAAGGTGAATACTTTTTTTATTATTTGGATAGTTCATTCTTACTCTTTATTCTTATCGCTATCACCTGGCACAAACTTAAATCAGTACAATTCTTCGACCTTTCACATTTTGAATTTAATATAACAATTTACATACAAACTTAGCAGCTTTAGTATTTGTTCGATGTTATAAAATAAATACGTGGTACGAATTTTTGATTATATTATAGAGCTTTTCAGACTTTTGAATGTGATTTCCAAACATCGCAATAAATGTATAATATATAAATGGTAAGTGTACTTTTTTGGCTTGAGCTCATATTATACCAGCTAGCCACCCAACATACCCTCATAGTGGAACATCCAAAATTTGCTACGAAAGCTAAATTTTTAACAGCACGGTGCCGAAATGTTCTTTCCTTTCTGTGTATGTTTTCTTCTAAACACATTCCTTAGGGGTTCCAAAGTTTTTTCATGTTTTAATATTTCAGATACCCATGTTTGATGGCACCACTTACCATCAGATGTCCGTCTGTTTCTTTGTAATTTCATCATAAAGTATAGGATATATAAATATACTTAAATAATAGTTTTTTAAAAGTTAATTTTATTTGTATGTAACGTTTTATATTTTATTTATTTTTAATAGTTTGTTTAATTTTATATTTTAAAAATAAATAATCAAAATGATTGTAGCGTTAGTACTTAATACAGTATGGAACTATCAGCAAATATTAGAATATGTTCTGATCTCAAGAAATTTTAATCTCAATTTTTAAAACAGCGATCAGTTGATCTCAACTTTAACGTCTCAAATGGAACTTGGAATAATTTTTTTCTTAGTCATGTTCCACAGAGGCACGTAAAGGTTCTGGTTATTCGGGTTCAAAGAGATGATCTTTGTATTTTAAGCTAATCGGCCTCAGTCTTTTATACGAGATTCTATATAATGGCATGCTGATTAACTTACCTTGAATAAAGATTTAAAATTAATTATTACAAATTAAACAGATATAATTTATAAGTATATGTAAACTTATTTCAAAGTTATCACTATGTACATATCATTATTCATAAAGAGTATTACCTACTGTGTTAAATTTATGGTATGATATCTGAAACCAACTGTCTGAAGAAAGATTTGCCACAACGTATTAGTTTGATATTGATTAGAACGTTTACACATAAAACTATCGGTTATTTAATATGTTTCTGCATGTTTTGATTGAGGTCACACTTATATTGTTAGCTAAGATTAGTAAAATTAGAAACTTTGTCGATTGAGATTTGATATCTTTTAATATTGACAACGGCTTCTTAGTCTTAGCAATCTATTATAATTAAATGTTTGTGATGGGAACTTTCATTAGAGACTCCCGGTTAATATATAAACCTCAATCGTTATCTTTATTGACAGTAAGATGTTTTTGATTTTGGTAACCAGCTACTCTTACTAACTAACTCTAGAAGTCTATTAATTGAATTAAACAAAACTCTGTATTTCCTTCATCTACTATAAGATATGTTTCTTTATTCCGGTCATGATTTATTTATTTAACTAATATTAGAAAGTACGTCATTTCTTAAAGACCTTGCAAATTCTGATGTTGATACCTAACAGTCAACAGTCTGCTATCCTCAGATAAGATTTAATCGAAAAATTAATTAGGTGGTTTGGTTGTAAAGGTGCTTTACTTAACTGTTTTACTTTGAGATTTAAGATAAAAGATTGGAGCAGAAGGATATACGAGGTAAAATTTATTTAAATTAAATACACTTTATCCATTAACACCGAGTAAATATTATAAAAAAAATCCACTAGCTATTCCTATTATATTAACTAATCATAAATAAGTTCAAAGGTTTTATTATAAACTCATAAATATATTCGTTTAAAATCAAAAATATATATAACTTATTATTCAATTGTATCTTTATAAATAGTATTAATATAATCTTTAAAAAATTAATAAATATTTTCAATATAATAACCATAGTGTTCATAAAAAAAAGAATCATTTTAATATAAGAAACAAAATTCACATTTCATATCTAGACTTCTGGACGTCACCATTGTTTTCATCTCACGGATCTTCAGATTTATTGCTCACTCGAAAAGAAGTTTACTGGAATGAATGAATGAACTGGTTTACTGGATCTTCGACACCCACTGATGGCAACATTTCAGGTACTATTGTAGGCTATGTGATATTTTGTTTATTAACAAGCGATAAAATCTTACTAGTAGCTTTCTATTTTATATTAGAAACAAAATTAGAGTAAATGATATATAAATATCAAAATATATAAGAAAAAAGATTTGAATGATTATATTAGTAATAATATCATTTGACAAAACTTCCACAGCGAAATATGTTACCAATTTATAAATGTTATTTTATATGTAACATTTTTTTTAGATTATGTATGTAATAGTGTTTAATTTATTTATAGATATTTAACTGTAATATTTTATTATTTTGAAACCAAGTTGTATGCTGTAAGCGGTTCTTGAGATTAATGTTTAATTATAAACTTGTATGTCGTTTAAAATAAACAGCACAGGCTTAATTGCAATATCTTAGAAACTAAACGCAATTTAACTTATAAAGTGTTATTTTAACATAATTATGTTTCAGCTGTTTCTCTCCAGGAATGTAATAAGCATTAGTTTTAAACCTCATCCAGATGTTGCAATATTATTTATAGAATATATATAATGATTAGCGTTTTTTGGCATGTGGTGCCAAATAACAGAACCACATGTTGGTATATATTATATTAAAAATTTCCTTTGCTGATGTCTGCCGGTAATAACATAAAAAAAAATGTTTATATTTTTTTACCAACTATTATATAAATAACTACGTATCTTTCATATACCCCTACATCTCGTTTTGTTTGTTCTGACAAAAAAGCAATGTTTAATTAATCGTAAAACATCCACCTGGTATTTTTTGTTAAGTCCCTATACAGTAAAACCTTGCAATTATACTAACTTGTACGACTTATTAATCTAAGACAGCCTGTTAATGTAGTAGATAGTAGATAACATTACTGAATAAGATCGTATGTTCGATTCCCACAGGAATCTTCTTGTGTCTTCTGTTCTTTGTGTCCGTTATTTCTATTTGTTAAACCCTAAACAAACACAAATAATTGATTTTGTTTGTCATGCGGGAGTCATTCTTTCAAAAAATAATTAAAAGTTATTTGAAGATTTGTAATAAGAAAGGAAAAAAAAAAGATTGTTTTGATAATGAGTGCTTAATATAATAATATATGTCCTAGTTAAATACACATAAAAAACGCTTTCTCCTCCGTATTTAAATATGTTATGTAATTTGATCAAAATCATAATATCAATGCCTGCAAAACAGTAGAATTATTATGAAAGATCTTATTTATTATTTTTATAGTATAATCAAAATGAAAAATTTAATTGCATTCCAAAATTTTGATTTCATTACTAGTTAGGAGCAAGGGATGGATGAATCTATTGTTCATAACATTAAATTGCCAATTGTTTTATGGTGTATGATTGTGGTTTTATTACTCCTCTGAAGGACCTTTTTGATGGTAAAATATCATTACATTATATTTTAGTTCTATTGTAAAACAAATAACTCCAAAGGAAGTAATGATTATATCATTAATTAATATAGAAAATATTTTCAATTTCCTTGGGAATTGATGTATTCATAATACTATTAATAAACGTTCATAGCCTAGTACAAAGATTTAAATATACAATGCTCATAAGAAAAGTAAACAAAAACAATCTATCTATATTACAGAGAATATATTACAGAATAGCTTTTTTAAAATGATTGTTCGGTTGGTGTTCTCTTCATCAGTACTGGGCTTCACTCTCCAAAATGTAGAGATCTCGCGATGAACAGATGAAATAAAATGCAAAATTAAACAATTTTAACTTTTTTGTTTTTTTATTTTTCGGTCACTTCCATGTGTATAGTAGTAAGAATAATATTATACAAATAAGACGAAAATATAAAAAAAAATTATAAAGTTCGATATCACATTAGATGTACAAAATATTATGTATAGATAAAGGGATCCATGACAATTTTACGGGTTATTGCAACAAAAACTCATTAAAAACTATTTAAATCTGAACTACTCTGTCTTTATTAGTATATTAGCTACTTTTAGGATTAATTGTTTATATTATAGTTGCTTAATATACATATGAAGTTAAACTAAAAGTGTGGCATGGTGTGGCGTGGTGTGGTTTGTTGTGGTTATAATTTAGTCATTATCTTTGATGTGTTATAATATGATTAAAGGATTATAAGACTATTTTATCGTGCAATGTATGATTATGCCAACTTTCTTATTTCTACCGACGTTGGTTTTAATGAGCTACAATTTATAAATTTTTATTTATTAATTAAATCTAAATTTGCCTGTTTAAAAATTAAACTTGTTTCGTGTCATGTACTAAATTTAATTTCTAGAAAAAGTTATAATAATACCTACAGAAACAAGACAGTTTATATTTTATATGAAATATTGTACTTAATACCTTCCTGTATCGGTTGCTAACTACGGTAGCTATGAAACATCGAGCCAAGAAAAGTAATATAATAAGTGTGATTCTAAGATCTTAATCGATCAATTAAATCCTAAGTTATATAATCTCTAACACGTTTTTTCTATGTTGTGGATAAGACTGTAATCTACAAATAGTCTGAACAATTAGAGAAATTTTAAAGTAGTGAATGTGTGAGATGTGACAGATATTTTATATTTTTTCTTCTCTCTTTTTTTCATCCTTTTACACCCTCGACTGCTTTAAGTTTATCAATTATGTTGTGAGGAAATAAAAGTTAAAAGGGTAATAATATTGTGTTGGATATGATTGAATTATGACTTTTTGGGTCTTCACCCGTATCTCCACCGTAACCCTATGACAAACATACGTTTGTGAAATTTTTTGCAAATTTTTTGCTTTTCTTAAATTATCAACAAGCAACATTTAAGGCAATCTATAATAACCTTTGCCTTTTAAAATCTTTACGAAACCATTAAATTGTATTGCAAATAAGAAACCTCGTCGTTTTACTGTGTGTGTATATTACATATTTTACAAGTATGGTGAAAGTGACAGGTGGATACGAGCGAAAAGATGACCATTTTTATTACTCATTTGCAATTTTCTCCGATTTTTATGTCATCAATAATACTGAAAGAAAAAATGTTGTACTACTGTGTATATATTAGGTTACAAAAAGGGTCCCGTAAGCGATCATCCTAGAAATCTAAGTAATTATATTTATCTTGCAATAAATATAATCGCCTTGATGCTGAAATATTTTTTGTCAGATTACGAAATGAAGTAGTATTTTCTAAGTATGATTTGACATACATTGAAAAAAATGTTTTCAAATGCCACAACTTTTTAGTTCACCCACTGATCATTAATAATTTATGTAATAATAAAAAAATTGAATGTATGTTTTCCCCACTGTTGTTTTTGTATTTAATTGAATAATTATTAAGTGATGAGTATTTTATTAATAAACCAATGCTTGAATTACAAAAACACATTATTATAAGATATTTGGTTCATTTATATCATAAATTAAAATATTTTAAGCATATAGACATTTTTCATAAACAGAGCTGGAACCGCAGAAAGGAAGCTAGCGACATTATAGCGTGTTCAATCTATCAAAACGAGTACCAATATGATAAATCGGTTTAAAAACTATTAGGATGGAACTCCATGCCTTATAATCCTGCTGGTATTGAAAAATGTTTAACAATACACATTTTACTTGGAATATAACTTTGGTGGTCTCTGGGTAAAACAAGAGAATAATTTCGAATGCAATATTATTTGTGTTGAAATATTTTATTTATATAAAATTCTAACGTTGCTAAAATAAAATGATAAAGTTGTAAGGTTGTAGTCCTATTATATTATAGGTAGCACATATATTGCAAGTGGAAAATGCAGAATTGACTGGGTCTTTTAAAAAGACAAAAGAACAAATCCACATGGACAAAAGAACCTTAAGTGCCATTTAAGGTTCTTCACCACCAGTTTATATATAGAATATTGTAATAACATTATTTTCAGTACCCTTCTCAGTGAAGATAATCACTACAAATATATTTTGCAAGCGTGAAAACATGAGCTGCATTGACAATGAAAGTACTGTTGGTACTCTGTTGTAAGTATTATATAAATTGAAAGTACAAGTACAAATAACACTAATTTTTAATATTACTGCTTAATTGGTTGCATTAGTTAAAAGAAATTAGAGCATTTTTATAAATCGGTTACTGAAAGTATGACTAACATCTTTTTCATTTGGATTTGAGTTTGAGTTGGATTCTTTTCCGTTTTTAAATTTGCCAAATTGTTAATTATTTTGAAAAAATCATCAGAATCAATCAGTATTGTTATACTTTTACCGTTGATTCAAATGATTGAAGCAAATGTAAAATAAACTGAAAATTAGAAATGAGTGATAATTATGAAACAATTAATTAAATACTTATCAAAAGATAATATTGGCATACATGTTAATTTTAACATTGTTTTATTAATTAATTTATTAAATAGTATATAAAAAAAAATATTTTTTAAATATTTAATACAAATAATAACAAATGTATGGTTTTTAATAATATATTTTGCACTAAACATTTAGCTTGCCTTTAATTAAATGCTACATTTTTTTGTTAAAAGTTAACGTTATTAAACCATATTAATGAAATGTTATAAAAGTAATCTTTGTTAACATAACCGATATTGATTATTACCATGTGATAAATAAGTTGTAATAAAAGTGTAGTAAGGCTAAACTAATATGTTCCATACAGGTTATCTATAAGTTGCAATGGCTCAAATAGAGACTGCACTGATAATTTAGTGATATATATAATTTTGTTTCTCCGTATGTAAGAGTCACAAACAGGGTATGGAATAGAAAATCCTTTATATTAGACTTTTTAATAACACACCTAATAATTATTTTTTAATGCCTGCAAACCAGTAAAATTATTATGAAAGATCTTATTTATTATTTTTATAGTATAATCAAAATGAAAAATTTAATTGCTTGCGAAAATTTCGATTTCATTACTAGTTAGGAGCAAGGGCTGGATGAATCTATTGTTCATAACATTAAATTGCCAAATTATTTTTTAATGCCACCTAATAGTTATTTTTTAATGTTATAAGTTAATTTTGATTCACTCTGAATTTCTGAAACTAAACTAAACTCTTAAGTCTTAATGACGTTTGATTATTATAAAATGCCAGTGATACCCAGTAACAAAATTAACACCATTAATATTGTATTAGTGTAATTAATTTATTATTGAAAATTATTAAGGTTACTTTATGAGGTTTATAATGAAACTCGAGAATAATGAATGACTATTTTATGGGTTAGGATGGCCTTATAATAGTTAGTACCTCGCTTATTGGTAGTTGAAAATATATGAATGACAAATGACTATAGCTAAACTAGCCAAGTTTACATTATTGTTGAAACATACCTTATACATATTTGTATGTTACTGTAATGTACATAAAGAGTGTATATATTATTTTATAATTAACAAAATACTTTGTAAGAACTGTTTTTTTTTTGTAAACATTAAGATGATTAAATATTTGAAATAGTGTTTTCTGTCTAGAGAAACGTCAAAACTAGCTCGGAGGCTATCAATTTTACTATATATTAAATGATATAATGGATGCACTCTGAGCAGTATTATAAGATATGAGGAACACTTTTCAAATGTAATTTAGTTATTTTACTGTTATTAAACTAATATACTATATAACATCTTAACCAACATTCACTTTACTTATAGTAAAAATATTATTATATATTTTCATAAACTACTCTGTACATGATATTTCTATTTGTATTATTTACAATAGAGATTTGAACAACGTGTGATTAATAATAATAGGTTCAATTTCATAAAATACTTTGTAACGTTTACTGATGAACCATAGCATATCTTCTAACTACCAAGGTAGTGATTTAATGAGTTTGACGCTTCAGTATATATTTTCATATAGAAATATTTTTATTGTCTGAAATTGTCAATAAAAATGTTTGGTCATATTAAACATTTTTTTTTAAATTAAATATAGAATAATAAATTAGGATACATCTGGGACCGTCGGGTCAGACGACCAGTAAAACCACGGTGCTGCTATTTGCCTAAATGAACCTAGTATTTTATATAGCTATCTATTATTACAACACTTATTGGAATTCTTTTGAAAATACTTACCACTATTTCTAAATTGGCAATATAAAAAAACATTTCAAGTTTTTCATGGTTGTAATTAATATTTGAAATTAATAATGTTATCCATATTAGATTCATGGTTTATTGATACGCTATTCATTCTATGTTTAGTTATAATAAGTATTTTGTATTTTATGTTATCTTTTTTATAATTTACAATAAAAATCAACGCACGTCAATAACAACATACAATAAATTAAATACAGAGTGAACGCTCCTTGCGTTGAAAAATACAGCTTTGGGAGACATCACTTTTAGTTGAGTGTCAGTAAAAACTTAACTATATTTTGTCTGTTTATAATATTAAAAACAAATGTATGAGTTAATATAAATAGATCATAATAATTGCTTTTAATTGTTAAAATTTTAAGCACATTGATCAGGAGTGGTTATCTTAATAATAAAAATATATTTTCGATCCCACTATATACTATATAGGTACGTCATTGTCCACTTAATCCACCGCTGTACTTCAATTTAAATAGTTCACGTACAAACTTTCACTAAATTCCAAACCGAGTCTAGACGATGTCAATTCTGGGAAAAGATAACCAAGTTCGACGAAAGCTAGATAAAAAGACTTAGCAAACAAGTTGATAATCCTCGTAGAAAATAAGTTAGAACTATAACAAGCCCAGTAAAAATGTTCTTAAAGGGCTTTTTTTTATAGCGATGTATAGTGGTAAATGTATTAATAGAATAAATATTAGATTAGATATATATCAAGAAATTAGTAAAATGAAAACAAAATTTTTCGAATGTATATATTGTTAAATGTATAGGTTATAAATTAAAATTATTTTGGTATTAAAAACTTGATATTCAAACTTAACGTTAGAATCTTTTACTTAACAAAAAGTTTAGTGCAAATTAGTTACTAATATTATTTCCTTTCACTTTCTTTTATACTAGAGATAACTATTATAAATACTATGAAGTGAAGCTAGCAGTATTATTAGTAACTCTAAACAGTAATAAAATTAACTTATAAAATTTTCAAAACTTCCTATAAAAGAAAACCAAGAACCTTATTTTCTTTGAATGTAAGATCGGTGACCAATAGTTCTTATATTTTCAAATGTATAAGTTTGAATTTGTTAAATTTCACTTTTAAAAAACATGGCAATTGAAATTTATACAAGAAAAATGTATGTCAAATTATTATTAAATATTAAATAAAATATATATTATAGATACATATTAAATATATACAATAAGCAATAGTGAGAATTACATTAACGAGAGAAAATATTTGCTTAAAAATTAAAATATTTAACAATATTATATCCATACTTACATAATGTGAAGTAAATTGTTATAGGGATAGTTTGAGACTTGGGCCATAACTTACAGGAAGTAATATCACATAATAACTTAACCCTTAGCACTCCGTAGGCACCGATATTGTGCCAGTGCCATTAGTGCACTAACTCTGTAGAGGAAATATTTTATACCTGTATATAAAAGGTGTTCCTGCTTCTACAACAAAAAAAAAGAACTATTATTGCTAAAAGAAAAGGAAATATAACACTGTTAGCTTTAAAGGATAAAAGAAAAGGTTACTTTATTCAGTACCTGGAGTAATACTGGATTGTGATTTACCAAGAGATATATTCGAGGTGGGTCAGAAGTAATAGTCAGTAAACATAACGTAGTGCTGAACGACACACTTTCAATGGCTAGTGTAGATCGGGCTGATCAATATGGATTAACTTATAGCTATCTAAGAAAGACAAGTGGTGGCGAAAGTTATTTTTTTAGGGTATGGAAATATGTGAAACAGATGATTGACGAACTAATAGGTAATTTTCGGCACAATAGAAACTTACAAAATAAAGTTGCATTTCCGAAGGCAGGTTAAATGGAAAAAATCACTTAATGCGAAGAGGTACATAAAAGGACTGTATAGTGTGTTCTAAGCGCAAAAAATAATTCCGGAAGACGGGAAACAATCGAATATTGTGACATATGTCAAATAAGCCACGGATGCATATGGGAGATTGTTTTCATAAATATCACACTAATTTGAATTACAAAATGTAAATATCAAATTGGTTTTTTTTTCTTTGAGTTACCTCACTTTTGAGTAAAAAAACATTCGGAGTACTAGAAGTAAAAAGTAAGGGTTGAAGTAAGTAAAATAATATAATTTAATCCGGATAGGAAGAATTGTTTTACTAAAATCGCTTGTCAGGGGGTGAAGGAACTCAGAACCAATATACATGTCGTTAGTTAGTCTATCTTACTAACCCAGAGTAAGTTTGTGGCAATGATAGGTACTTCATTGAATATTCATCAACTTTTGTTTCCGTGCATAACATATTTGATATTCTAGACATATTAATTATTTAATAGGGCTTTTAATCTAAGCATTAAATTCAAGGTACATTTCATAACATGTACAATACATTATTCCTGTGTCTGGGTTTCAATCTACACTCTGACTGATATCTCCACAGCTAGAATAAATTATTGCGTATATTTCAATATGATGCCTTTGGTAATTCTGCTCTATTAAGTTTTTTTACTAGATTTTACGAAAAAAAAGAATACTAGAAATTAGGTTTGAAACTTTTTTGTGAGGTGACGTCGGTGCAATATCATCTCGACGAGTCCAGTATACGTTAATAATAAGCATTTTAATAAATGCAAAAGTTATAAGTAAGCTCACTAACCTCTGTCGGTTATTAAGGTATCTTTGAAAATAAACATATATATATATATATATGTGTGTGTGATTGAGTGGACCCTAAGATAAAGTTCACATACAGATGTAGAGTGCGTTATAAATGTTGTTTCTAAGTCATCCCTCTCCTACACAAAAACACACATACAAAGTATAATTGAACACTAACTATCAATTATACCTTGTGGACTCAAATGTTGGCAAACCATAAAGTTCGTTAGTTTTCAACCACAAGAATTAATGAAAACTCGTTTTTTAGATCACAAAACATGCAGAATATATTCTAAAGCAGTTAAAAGATCATGAAAATTAGTAAACACATTTGTTTGCACACATTTAGTAAAGTTAAATTAAATTCTTATTTAATACCGGTTGTGGGTTTATACATTCATTATTTGGTTCGACCTATCAAATAAAGGGCAAACCTTGTTATTTAGATACTCTTTCAGAGTGAATATATTTAAAATGGTGATGAAATAGAAAAATATTCATTACAAAAAGGTTTTTTTTGCTTTATATCTACAACAACTGCAGTTTTATGTAACAGCCATAATCAGAACAATGTTATGAAATGCTGATAGATGAAGTTTTCCTGTTTTGGCAATTCAATAAACGTTTGAATAGAAAACACATAAAAACAAGAAAAAAAACACTAAACTATGGGATTGAAGGAAGAATGGGATAAAAATATTGTACATTTAATAATTTGTATTATTTGAGGTTGACCTGATATGTCAATTTCTTCCATAAAGCTAAACTTTTTGATAAATTAATCAAGGAAGGAAGCCGGTTCAAGGACGGTCATAGTTGTTTTTACAATGGTTACAACTTCTTTCCTTTCCTTTTCCATTGCTAAAAATTTTTCGTCCTTAATACTAATCTTTCACAAAACGAAATTTTTCTTACAATGAAATTAATGACTCTATCGTTAATGTTATAAGTAGCTAATACAGTCCCAAGAGATTAATAATATGTTTATAACTTATTACTTAATTTATAAGAGCACTAACAAAATAATACTACAGAAATATTAAGAATAGAGAGAGGTTTTGTCTTTGCTATTGGAAAGTTTGGAAAGCTTTATGAATTTAGTTCGAATCTCCAAGTTAAATGTGGTTAGCTCTACTTAGTTTACATCTAAGTAATTATATTATTCATATTTTAATATTTAACTTGTAATTTTTTTATTTTATCATATGCCTATACTAATATAATAATATTTTTATATAATATGTATTAAAATATAAATATGTATGTACATACTTTAATAAGTTAATTAAATTAGCTCGAACCTCTTTACTGTTGATTACAGTCTGATAGAAAAAACATTTCTTTAAAATTTATTAATAAAATAAATTGTAGCAGTAGGTAGATGCTAAGATAGGAATATTAATATAATATTTACAGGACTATAAAAACAAATTTTCTTTAAATTTTCAGTAAAATGTATGTATAGCTAAAATTATTTTACAAGGAAATATGATAATGCATTCTTAAAAAGAAATGTAAATCATAAAACAAATTTCATATACTTAGCTAATGGATATTTTATGTATTTAGTTCTTTATTAGGACACAAACAAACTGTTCAGCAAACTTCTTAGAAGAAAATATGTATAAGTTTCAAATTTTCTCAAAAATACCAATTTTAATAAAAACAGTGAAATAAACAGACGCCATATAAGACGTTACTTGTCGTGAGTTTTCTTTTATCTATATGTATGTACAAAGACAAAAGAGTACTTTATCTTTTTCTATTCTTTTATCTACCACTTTGCAAAACTATTAGTGATATATGAATAACATTTAGGAAAGAGACGGTCATTTATTTTGTTCATGTTAGCGTTTAGTAATATGGGATACACAATCATTATTTGATATTGTGCCGTTTTGGTCAAATATTGTTATAAGTATTCTCTTTATGACTCACTGACCCTGCACAATTTTTTTATTTAAGCCAATCCATGTATTTTTGTCTTCAATAAATAACTTTTAATAGGTTTCTTTATGTATTACTCCGGAATTACATTAATAATATATGTTTGTGTGTGTGTTTGGTATTTAATGAACACAGAAACCATGGGGATAAAGTACACTCGAACTCAAAACATCTGTGGGTCACACAAAAAAATATCCCATTAGAATAGAAAGCACGACTTGGCTCAGTAATCTTGATTTATAACCACTAGACCGACAGGCCATCTAAGACTATACTATGTATTTGTATAATTAGTGAAAAATATTTGATAACAAAAACCGCACAAAAGTGTTACTTTTCATTAAGCATTTTTATTTTGATAGAATGAAAACAAGATGTCCCACATGATAGTAAACAGAAAATTCCGTGGTCAGTAATTATGTAAGGGAAAATGGTCTGTCGTCAAATACTCCTTATTTCTGTATCACTTTTACTTGACAACATACTGTATTGACAACTGCAAGGAAAAAGTGTAACTTAATAAAAGAGCATTATACATTTGATAAATATTATTATGTTACCATAAACCCAAATCCTTTAGATCATTTAATAAAATAAACTGTATAAATAATATTGTAAATGAGGCGTGTGGTAGAGTATTTAAGACTCTACCAATAAGGATGGCTCAAGAAATAAGAGAATGCTATTAATAAAGCGGTATTTCACTGTGAAATAGAAAATATATAAAAGATATTAGTTGGAACTTATTTAAAAGAAAAGAAATCAATACCAAATAATATATTTATTGACTTTAAGGTAAACAAACTCATAATAAAAGGATATAAAAGTTCGTAATTTTATACTCAATTACCAATTAAAGTATGTTTATGACAAAACATAATATTAATGACAACATAAGTATAACAATTCTTACGTTATCAGATATGTATTACGGATATTATTGAGAATCAAATGATGGTTCGTAGCCGTATTTATATTAATTTTACAGCCACAGGCGCCAGCGGCCATATATGGAATTTGATCATAATCATAGCTTTAAGCATTTAAATAAGATAAATACTAAGTTATGCTGAGTAATACTAAAACCTAAATGTGTTTGTATATATTCACACATTTGTGGTTAACATATTTATGTATACAAATATAGTAATTTAATACCATAAAGATGGTGTCTGTTAATAAATCAAATCAATAACTTTTACCATTTTAATATAATAAATTAAGTAATAATAATTGTACCAAGTAATTGTGAATTATTAAATTTAATTAATACAATAATTATAAACTTCAAGATATTCATATTACGTAGCTTTAATAGAATGAAATACTTTAGTTATATAAACAAAGACATTAATGCATTACCTATATTACAAAATATAATATCATGAAAGTACAATATGTAGGCAATAATAATACATGCAATTCAGTTTTGTATAATTTTATCTGTATTTATATAAGTGCAAATTAAGCATTAAAATTAGTTCTATAAAATAGTCAATATGACAAATAATATTTACTTGTAAAATGTAATAATGTATATAAGGCCTAATCTTTGTATTAAATTTTCAAGACAAATGTCCACTGAGACGACGTATAATAAAAGAGCGAGGAAAGAATTGATATATTACACCGATCTTAATTGTGATACTCGTAAGGGCAGGTGGATGATGATGACAATATTTTCAGAATATATTGCATACATTGATATCCTTATATTCTGCTGTAGGTGCAAATAGAAAAATATACTTTAGTTCTTAGAATAATATTTTTTGTACCGTAGAATTAATAAAATATATGCAGCATGTAGTTCATATCGCAATTTCAATAGAATATTTCCCTTTAAATATAACTATTATTTGATATAAAACATTCATTAAATTAGATATAATTCGTGACTACATTGAAGTATAAGTGCGGATATAAATTTGTATTATCCCTGACTTACTTTACAACATGAACAGTTCGTAACTATTTTGCAGCATATAAATGCAGTTTAATGCTAATTACATCCTGCAGGGAATCAGTTAAACCATAATTACGTTAAAACAAAATTTTAAAAGTGAATTACAGTTAAATATAATTATTATTGAAATTTCCCAAGTGAACCCAACATGATATTCAGAACTTACCATATTTTGTGATGAAATCCTTACCAGAGACTGACATTGTTACGTATACAATCTTTAAATCTAATTCAATAAGCATTTCTATATTTATATCATGTACTCCCATTCTTCTAATATGAAACACACAGCTGCCAATAACATGTAATACTTGAATACTAAAATATGTAAATAAAAAGCTCAGCACGTAGCTACAACAGTAGATGAGATGTTACCAGTAGAAGATATCATAGATCCAGTAAACATTTAAGATTTATTTTCAAGTAAGCAATAAATCTCAAGATCCGTGAGAAGAAAACGAACGTGACGTCTTGAAGTCTAGATATGAAATGTGGATTCTATTTTTTATATTAAAGTGTTTTACTCTTTGAAGTGCAAGTATTTTATTTTTTGGTTGTTTGTTATATAAACACATAAAAAATGTTGTTTAATAAATTTTATTAATAAAAATACAATTAAATAATGAGTTTATTAGTTTAATTTTATATTTTATACAAATTACTATATATATATAATAATTTATGTTACAAATATCTATCGAAGATATCGAAGACTAGACAAAGTATAACACGGAAACCTAGAGTAGTTTTCCTATGATACTAATGTATAAACTACTTTATACTATCAATAAAGATGACGATTAATGCTTATGTATCAACTAGCCTCTAAAAAACTTTATATACCACCAAGAACATTTAATTAAAGTACATCGCCAAGACACAAGCCTATTATTATTTTATTGTTAATAGTCATTAGATCCCAAATAAACCTAGTTTCTTGTTATACAACTTCTAGCTAACAAAGAACTAAAAGAGTTGTTACGTTTGTCTACAGAATTAATTTATCCATAGGTTTATCGCCAACACATTACGACTTGTAGTAAATGGGATCGTTTAGGTATCTTAAGGGTCCTTAAAGGCAAATGATGGTTTTAATGTATTCTCATTTACTGAAGTTCTACTAGTAGATAGCTATTCAAAAGTCTTGCAAAAGTAATGAGATGTTTGTATTTAGAAGTTAATGACAACAAAAGATTTTTGATTATTGTAGTTACTGAGGCAATTTATGTGCCCGCTTGTTTGTAATTTCACACAAAAGTGACGGTAATAAGGGGTATATAATAAATATCTGTCGAAGGCAAAACGAGATTATTCTAATACTGCCTCCAACCAAAATAATCAATATATAAATGCAAAAATTAAAATTGCATATAAATTCAGCACGCATTAAATGATCTATTGTAGAACATAAAAAGGACCCTAAATCTTGTTTTTTTTTTAAATTCTTAGTCAATTTAGAAACATAAACACTTCCATTGTCATAGAGAAAGAAATTGAGGACGACACCTGGTGTAGTATAGACTTTATTATTAGATCGCTGCAAATAAAAATGAAACGTTTGTGTGTGTGTGTGTGTGTTGTGTGGTGACGACGTCACGCCATAGTAATGTAATAGAAGTATAAATTAAGGTAATAGTAAAAATATTTTTGCGCGTTTCATGTGCCTAAAACAGTACAAGAAAAATCTTTATTAACCTTTCAGAAAACAAAGAAAAGAAAACGGCTTAGAGAGATGTAGATAGGGTGTGGTTGGCAGCTATTAGTTTGCGCAATTAGACATGATTACTACTAGATTAGAGTGAGGTAGACCCTTCATATTATTAGTAAATGTGACTGAAGTCATAACATTACATCAGTATCAGCGCTGAGAACTCTACAAGTTAATTAACGCCAAATCTGTTATTACAAAATTCCAAATAAAATAATATGAAATTTATGAATGAAAATATTGAAATTCGAGTTCATACTGATATTTTAGATAGTGCAAAGGGTATAGTAAATAAAATTCATTAAAGTTTAAAGTGGTTCTGAAAATATTTTAATAATAAACTATATGCAATAAGCAATTTGATGTATTGAGCCACTGAAACTAAGTTACAGTTACAGTTATATTTAATAAAGCAATAAATAATTCGATGCCAATGTACTGTTTCGTTTCAAAATTTCATATTATAGTATATGTATCAGAAACGCAATTCTTATAAATATAATTTTTATTTAGTGTGAATAATAAAAGTATTTTAATCACAATCTTGTTATAAAAAATATATTTTACTATAATTATAAACATATATATTATGATTATTTAGATTTTTTTAATTAATAATGATAAATAAAACCAGCTTCAAATTTCAGGTTGCAATATTGAGCAATGTAAAAACTTACAATTTATTAAAATAACAACTACAATTACTGCATGGATTATGAAATTTAGTTTGATTACTGCTAACGTAAATGATAGTTTTACTCTTGTTAATTCTAAACTTTATATGTAAAGTAAACTAAAAATTTATGGATATATGTAAAGTTTAAGTAAAAATCTTATGTACTTACTAAAAAAGGATAAATAAAATTGGTTATTGCCAGTTTTATAATAATAAAATAACCACATAATATACACAATTGCAACACATATCTGCTTACTTTTTCCAATTCTTATGTACGTTACTTTACTTCAGTTTTTACGAATATAATCTTATTTTGTGGACACAAAGAATGAAACGTCTAGAAAAATTGTATTTACAATAAAGTGACCTAACACAATACTGTACTGTAACTGTATTATCTAAAGTAAACTTCTAAGTTTTCTCATTTTTATTAAATATCATATTTATTTTAAAAACATCCACAAACCTTTAGAAGATATGTATCAACTCTCACATATGGAGTTTGTACTCTTAGTCTATTTTTATATCGTCGATATTTATATCGACGCTGGAAAGGAAAATCTACTAAGCACAATATCACTGAGTTCTAGAAATAAGAATCTAGATATAACTATCAATTTAATTCTAAAAATAAGAATTGACATCGCAACGAAAACTAAGATCAAGAGTAGTCCCTATATCTGTTTCTATTCATATACGTATAGATTTTTATATGAAGTAAGTTTTTTGCAAAGATCTTTAAGTTCATTATATGAGATAAAGTGCAGGAATTCAGGTAAGAGAGAATAGCAAAGTTAAACTTAAGCAATCAATTATCGGAGAATTCTTTTACTCTTTATAAAAAAGATGTACAATTTAAGTTTATGGTAGAATCGTAATACATATTTACTAATTAAATTAGATGGTTGAAGTTATGGTGCTGTGTCTACTACTACTTTTAGCCCGGCTTTATACAAATTACATCCATTCGCTATCACTATATACCAATCGTTGGCCGCTCTTATCACAGAGCATTATACATTAAGTTATTAAACGCGGTATTCAATCGGTTCTCTGGATATTTTTTTCATTATTTTAATTATTCACCAAAGAAGAAACAAGTTAACCTTTGAAGAAACAACTTTGTCTAACTTCACAAAACTTAGACTCCGGGCTGAAGCAAAGGCATTGAACCGTTGACTAACATAATCTATAGACATTTGAAACATTCTACTATTTTATAATAATATTAACCTGAGTTATTAATTAATACACAATCTTCAATAACTGCATTTATGTAAAACAAAAGAAATATCAGTCCACATAAGACACCTGATTTTTTAAAAATTATTGTTATATATTTCATATTATTCCCAAAATTAAAAAGCAATCCTTTATCTAAATAAGTTACTATAAAAAAGCTATTGGACTAATCCATATTGAGTACTCAATAATTTAATGGCACAAGTAACCATTGGTGTACAATGACACCAGTACATATGCTATTTCATGGTACACTTGTTTGTCAACAGTTACGTATAGCAAGATAAATGACTAAGATTACAGATTTTTCGCAACGAATTTAATATCCTTATAAGTATAAAAGAAAAAACTGTATAAGTTATGAGAAGGAGTTGAAGTTTGTAAATATATAACTTAAAAAGATATATATCGACTATATAAGTAGGCACTACAAACATGTAATGTACTGTTAATCTTGAGTTTGCCCCAAAGTACTTAGTCAGTAGTGCTTAATAAATAGAACAAAACTCTAACATGAAGAATATCGATATATTCTGAAGGGAATATTAATGATTCACATTTGTAACAAACGATCAATATAACATATAATAGCTCGGACGTTTTAAAATAAGTAAATTGTAGAGGACAGTCTTTTGGGTGTGAGTATGTATATATGAGATTTGATATAATATCAATCAGAAATTAATTATATTGACACAAAGAATCTAAGAGCTTTTCTAGAACAGACAGGCTGAAGTTTTTTATGGTATGGCTTATATCATGCAATCGTGTTTACCCGAAAACAGAAATTAAAATCACAAATTAAAATTATTTTAATCCTTCAATATTTTTATAATTGTTCTAGAATATTTAATAAATATATTTAATAATTCGACTTGTTCTCTTTCTCCTCTGTTATTTATCTTAATTATACCTACACTATAACACAATAGTCTCTATGTGTGTTCACATTATTAAAGGTTTTTTAATTTATATCTAATAGCGGCATAAGATATCCGATCCTAAAAAATCCGAGCGTCTTTTAATTTATCCTCTGTGTAGTGAAGTAACAATTAAGTGGAAAATTAATAAAAAGATATAAAGCGGTACTTAAGTCAAAGACGCGGCAGTCAACTGCAGGATTATCTAGAATTATTTTTTACGAAGAATAAAAACTAGTTTTTTTCTTGTGTATGAATTTTATTTTATAAATGATAACATTAAAATTCAAATAATTGAGGAGCTATGATAAACGTTTAAATTTAGTAGTATAATAATACTTTAGAAAATAAAGTAATCAGTTATTATTATTTTATGATGTTAAATATTTCGGAAAACCAAATAGCATTATTTTCACAAAAAAAGAGTCGAATAGTGGATTAAGTGAGAATTGCTCAATTATTACTTTTTTTTTTATTTTTATTTTTATACTGTCTAGATTAGTACTTGACTACATTCCACCTGATGGAAAGTGGAAATGTAGTCATAGGTGGTAAGGCGTATTAACCTAGTAACCTATTCACTCTTCTCTTGAAGACATTGTATGTGGACGGAAATACCGACGCAGGCAAGCTATTCCAGTCCTTCGCTACACGCATTAAAAAAGACGGAGCAAAGCGCTTCGTTCGGACAGGAGGAATGTCCACAACGTAAGGATGGATATCCGCCGTGCGTCGGAACGTCCTGTGGTGGAAGGGGGACGGAGGAATTAAATCGTGTAATTCCTGCGCACACTCACCGAAGTGTATCCTATAGAATACTGAGAGGCTAGCAATTCTACGCCTGTGTTCAAGGCTGTGGATGTTGGTTTCAACCAATTCAGGGTCACCTATAAGCCTCTTTGCTCGCCTCTCAATTGAGTCCAGAACCGCAAGATGAGACTTTGCGGCACCAGCGAATATATGCCCACAGTACTCCATACACGACCGGATCTGTGCTTTGTATAATACAAGAAGCTGTCCCGGTGTAAAGTACTGACGGACCTTCGCAAGAACGGCAAGCTTTCCCGCAGCTACTCTTGCTCGGGACTAAATACACCGACCAAAGTTGAGGTTCGAGGAAATCTCTAAGCCTAACAACTGAAGCCGGTCACTGTATTCCAAAGATACACTCTGGAAAGTAGTCAAGGTGAAAGGGCTCCTTTTGGCGGTGAACAGACACGTTTGCGTTTTGGTGGCGTTGAATTTGACAAGATTGGCATTGCCCCATGCGGAGACTGCCTGAAGTTTGTCATTCAAACGTTGCACCATGGCTTCTCTTTCAGACAGTACTTGATCTCTACTAGCCCGACTACTCGGCAGGTATCTTTCTACAACTGTGCTGTCGTCTGCATACCCATAGATACAGGGCTTCAGCAGATCGTTAATGTGCAGCAGAAAGAGAGTTGCAGAAAGAACGGACCCCTGAGGCACTCCGGCATTTATTGTCAAAGGTTCCGAGGAACACCCGTCGACAAATACTCGGAGAGATCTTTGGTTCAGAAAGTCCGTTACTCAGCCGATCAGACCTGGAGATATGCCGTATGCTGAAAGCTTGCTTATAAGGCTCGCATGCCAGACCCTGTCAAATGCCTTCGAGACGTCAAGAGAGACGGCGACCGCTTCTCCGTTCTTCTCGAAGGCCTCGCCTAAAATGTGCGTAGCGTACACTAGAAGGTCCCCAGTGGACCTATTTTGGCGAAACCCGTACTGTCGATCACTGAGGAGATCGTTACCTTCAAGGTACGCTAAAAGGCGCGAGTTCAATACACGCTCCATAATCTTGCAGAGTATGGAGGCGATTGAAATTGGTCTATAATTGGCGGCATCAGCACGGCTTTTTTGGGCCTTTTCTGGGCACTGGTTGCACGTTTGCAAGCTTCCAGGATTTCAGCACTATTCCAGTCTTGAAAGAGAGGCGATACAGACGTGTCAATACAGGAGACAACTCGGCTGCGCACGTCTTCAGCACAATGGCTGGTATACCATCAGGACCACTGGCTTTATTCACATCAAGACGACACAATGCTCTCCACACCTCTTTGTTAGTGATGCGGATTACCGGCATCGAAATACCATAGTGAGGAAGATGTGCTGGAGAAGCATTGCCAGTGTCTAGACGTGAATTATCAGCAAAACAGAGAAGCAAATAGATTCGCTTTCTCTGTCGCTGTATGGGGCAGAGATCCATCCGGCTTCAGTAGAGCAGGTAGTGAGGGTTGGCATAAGTTCGACTCGATCGCTTTGGCAAGACACCAGAAAGCTCGACTGCCAGTAGGTCTGACAAAGAGCTTTTCGCCATTCTTAGCGATACGATCGCGACGAGTTTTCCGTAATGCCTTTTTATAGGACTTGGCAGCTTGGTTAAAGGCTCTCTTTTTTAAACTTACATCCGGAGCTTTGCGGCTTCGAGCATCAGCCCAAATGAGGTATGCCGAATGTTTTCGGTCTTCAGCATGACCACATTCGGCATTAAACCATTTGCGAGCTTTGCCACCGATGGGTACGTCAGCAAAAGGAATGAAGTACTCCATTGCCTGATGTACCACGTCGGTTTTAGCATCCGCGCAACTCGACGGATCCGAAGAAGAGAAGCAGACCTGCCGCCAAGGATAAGACGCAAAGAAGTGTCGCATCTCATCCCAATCTGCTGACTTGTATTTCCATACTCGCCTAACACTATGTGGTTCAGTAGCTGGTGGGGAATATGTAAATACAGATTTCACCAAACAGTGATCGGAGGTTCCCAAGGGGGAGGTGACCTCTACACGATACCTGTCCGGATCAGTTGTCAGCAAAAGGTCCAGGCAATTGGCTGTATGCCCTACTACGTCTGGTACTCTCGTCGCTTGCCTCACCAGCTGAAAGAGGTCGAAGGACAACACAAAGTTCCGCGCTTCTCTTCCAGCATGGTCGGTCTTCTGGTACGGGAACAGCCAGTCTTGATGACAGGCATTAAAGTCCCCCAGAAAGACGAGCTGCACTGAAGGGTACTGATGCAGAGCCATATCAGCAGCCTCACCAAGATACTCAAATAATCTAGTTGTCTCCTGATCACCGCTGTGCGAACGGTGGACACAGGAATACAGGATTTTTTCGTTTCCTGTGTCTACTAAAATCCATAAGGAAGAAAACGTGGGGTCTTCAAGGTGACGGAGACGCAGAATACAGAGGTCGTTCCGTGCGTACACACAGACCCCGGCACGTGAGCGAAAGTTGTGCTCTAACTAGTAACCGGGATGATCCAGGTACGCAGCGCTCAAAGGACATTGTATCTGCGTCTCCGTCCAAAAGAGCAAGTGCGGTTGCTCTGTCTCCAGGTGGTGGTGGACAGGTAAGAGATTAGAGTGCAAACCCCTGATGTTAGTGAGGTGCACTTTAAATGAGGAGGAGTGCAACCGCTGAGAAAACTTGATCTTCTTATTGGACCTTTTCATTAAAAAAAATAAAAATAAAAGAGTGAATAGGATGAAAAATGGCTGTTGAACGAGGCGGTACGTATCAAACCCGGCGCCGAAATTGGTGTTGTCATGCCACTGGGAGGCTAGTCAGGAGACTGCGGGGACGCCCGAACCCCCCCAGGGATCGCCATCGGCCCTCCTCGTCTGGTCGCCAACCAGCACGTTGGAGCCACCCTGGGATTTTACGCAGCTGGCGGGGCAGCCTTTTGTGGGTGGCTGACCCACTAATTGGGCCCCCAACTATCTGGCGGGCGGCCATAGTCGCCCTCGCCTTCTTCGCCTACCTCTGCCCTAATGATTATGTTTATAGCATCTCAACCCCACCAACCCTCCGGTTATAAAGGTTGAGCCGCTATACATGTGGTCCAGGTTTACCCCGGTCACATGGATCCTTGTTACGGCACATCTGACCCCCGAAGTCATCCGACAACGGCACTATTGAGCCTAGTAAGCTCGCAAGGCTATCGGTCATAGACAAGTCCAATCACGACCACCCTGCTGCCTTTTCTCCATGAAAGGTTCCGGAGCTGTACGGCTCGCTCACTTCCCGTGTGATTTCTCACACTAGCAATAACTTGCTGAGATCGTTAGAGAGGCCAACTACCAGTTTCCTAGCTGGTGCCGGAGCTTTGCGGCTCGCTCACTTCCCGTGCGATTTCTCACACTAGCAATAACTTGCTGAGATCGTCAGAGAGGCTAACTACCAGTTTCCTTGCTGGTGCCGGAGCTGTAGGGCTCGCTCACTTCCCGACAAGCGATCGGGCCGCAAGTCTACCCTATACTACAGTCGGGTGACCGGATAGATGCTAGCTCATCCATCTAACCTCTAAGCAGGAGGCTACCCGAACTGCAGGGACCCCCGAAGGGATCTCTGCTTATGGACCGTTCCAAGCCCCGAAGTAAAAGGCGGGCGGCCAGCGGAAAGCCGTTGCTTCGGATCCCGCTACCCTCCTCGACTAGGCACCCGACACAACAAGCACCAACTCAACGCCAAACCGGTTCGCCAACGCAACGCAACTGTTCAGACCGATTTCCCATATATACGGCTTCATCGAACAACGTGCCGGAACACGACTAGGTCGCTTTGCGGTACGACTTTGTTCGATGGGTGGTGGTAACCTTGCCGGCGACCCGATGTTATGGTCTACCACCGAGAAATAACAAGCTAAAAAACTAAATCCAATCCAACGTTTTGTTTTATTTGCTTATATTTTATTAATATAAGTAATCTTTCCAAAAAAATGAGACTTAAGAACACAATTAGGGTATATTTTTTTACCATTGTTTTATTATTACACCTTGTTCGGAAATATTTGTTACAAATTTTAAAAGAACTGGATGAATATGCTAAGTGTACTTTTACATAATGTAAACCTTAAATAAAACATTATAGAAAATATGATTCAGTATAACCTATAACTTATATAACCAAATATTTATTAACTTCATTTAAAAATATTATAATTGAAAATAACAATAATAATAATACATATAAATAATTTATTTAATAATTTCAACTGAAATGTTACACTGAAATATTAAGATAAAAATATAATCAATTGGCCTTTTCTATATTATATTATTATTATATATGTTATATTTCATTTTACACAACTTTTGACAGATCTTATTCTACTTTAATTGAGAATTAAAGAATTCAATGAATTTCATTATTGATTAAAAGATTTGTTATTTAGTTATTGGGTTTTAATCTTAAAACGCCTTAATCCGTAGGTTGGTTGACAACGTTGCCAATTTGTTAGTTATTGCTCTAAAAATTTCTAAAGAGGCTCAATACCAGCGTTTCAAAGACTGACCATAATTTGTATTCATTGAATCGGAATATTGAATTCAAACCAGATTAGTTAGTTAGTTGCCTTTTGAGCAATTGCAGTCTGACTGGAGAGGGCAGGGTACATTTTAAAGAATTCTACACGTATTTTAATTAATGAAAAGCTTAAAAATTGTTACAATATTTATTGTCAGACTAGTTATCTAGTAGATTCGTGTTTGTTATAAAATATGCTAGATATATAGTTCCTTAAAGTAGTCACTTATCTTCTAATTGTCTCTCTGGTTGTAATTTCTGTAAAAATAAATAAAATTAGATTAACTAATTGATTAATCTGTATACCGTATATTAAGATCAATAATAAAATTTTAATTTACACACTAAATTTATAGCAGGAAATTTATGAGTTCCTAAATATTCGATATATTTTGAGTATTAATCTTTGAAAAGTATAATATAATAGCAACATAAATTATGATAAATACAATGTATTAAGAATAAAAGCACCAAAATTTAGACAAAGTGACTCGTATGAAAAAAAACACTTAGGCCCCCAGATATACGGTAACTTTAAGAGTAATTTAGGATAATATAATAACCTAACGACAGCGATTCCTTCACTGTAACTACTACACTATTAAAACCTGTTAAGTGAGGCATTTATATTATTATACTAAATATAAAATATTAAGTTTCTTGAACTGGATAAAATATAAGAGCATCGAAGAATTAGTGTTGTGTTTAATATTTGTAATCTCTTTCATCAGTTTTTAACTAAGATTCAATTTTTTTTCCCAAGCAATAATTATGACTGTAACCTCATAGCTAATAGTATAATAAATTGTTAATTAATAAATAAATTAAAATATTATTATGATTTATTAAAATAATATTAAGATCTATCCTTTGAAAGCGTGCTAGAATCTGATGGATCATAATTGCTATCAAATCCGATTGAATAAATAAAAAAACTTTGATTTGACTTTTGACTTTGATCAATTTGGACTCCAAATTGGATGCCACGATCCATTTTATTTTGCACGTGTGATTTTAATTGCAAAAAATCCGGACTATTCTGTGCACTCTGGTAACTGTACACGATCTATGCACTTCAGACTTTGTCTATGCTCTATATTTTTCGTGACAATACATAATCGCCAACTTTGCTGCACTAACTTCCTTTATAACAATTTTTACACATAGAACTCAAAACTTGGAAATACTTTAACTACAGGCATTTGTAAGGCAATAAAAATGGAAATGGTTTGAAATGCTTAGTGAAAAAATATTTTCTTTCCGAGTCTGTCACTGTATGAAATTTGTTTTGCTAAATTTCTATTTATTTCTATGTTTGTTTTATTTCTGTCTATTTTTGTAAATTTGATGTACCTGTATGATTTTTTTGTCTATTTGAGAGCTAGCTGGTGAAGACAGCTTGCCTGTGCAAAAAAATATATATTTAAAATTATAACAGCAGCTGCTATAAGCAAAATTATTCTCTTTACGGCTCAATTGCTTAATTATGTAAACTTTATACTCTGCTGTAGTTGCTAGTTTCAGAATCCTTACGATATATGTACATAACAATATTACATAATTTTATTATGTTAAATAATATATTTTTAGGTTCAGAAGTTTAATTTTGGTGTAGAAAACAAAGTACCAAGAAATCAGATTTATTTACAATTTAAATCAAAATTAAATTAACTAGAACAGGTTCCACAAGTAGCAACAAGTCAAATAATATAAAGTCAAATAGTAACGAAGGCAGGTCCATCCATTTCCTGTAACTAAGGCACGTCTATCCATTACCTAACTAATGATGATAAAATCGCTAAAAAGCAATCTCCTCCAAATAAACAAATGGAGTGTAGTGTTTATATAGCAAAAAAAAGGTAGACTAGCTATTTATCTGAATGTGTTCTTACATTAATACATATATAATACATATTAAAACAATATATTAGTAACAAAATAATCCGCATATAATGCTAAAGACAATTCTTTCCCTCATATTTAAACTACAACTATAGAATGTTAGATAGTTAGATTGCATATAATTTAATAACATGATTGATAGTCATGTTTTCATGGGCATTTAATATTTAGGGTAATATTGTTCTTTTCTGAACTCGACAAACTCTTGTGAAAAAATTACGGTAGGAAATAAATTATGAAATATATTTAAATCTACTTATCGTCACTCCTTATCTATGCAAACATTAAAGGACAGCCTTTGTTGTGTTTTAAAAAATCAAAAACAAATTGATATGTTTAAAAGTAAATTAAACAATCAATTCTTTGTTCTTAAACAAAAATACGCAGCAGATAAATGAGAATTGCTGGGATATCTTACTTGATAATTTCATTTTTAAAGGTTTATGAATTTTATGAAGTTTTATTAATTTATAAAAGTTTTATAAATCGGTACGGTAAAATGTGGACAAAATTTTTATTGAATTATAAAGTAAAATATTATACAAAAAAAATGTTGACACAGGCTCTATCATGGTTCAACATGTAACAATTATATAACATTTATTGATGCGAGTTTGACACTGTAGCACAGGTGGCAGTGCAGGACAGTTTTCCAAAGTTCTCAAGTTCGGGGCCTGACGTTAAACTAAGTTATTTAATATTAAATGTCATGTATTTTTTTTAATAAATATTTATTAAAAAAAATACATGACCAAAGCTTTTTATAGACAATTTCAAACAATACAAAGATAGATAGAAGGTCAGGCGTGAAAATCAATAGATCAATTATTTTTAATATAACAAGCATTAATTTTATATTAAATTTATTATATATTAATATTGTTGATACGTTCGATATTATAAAATAAAAATCTTTATTATAAATTTAGTGAGTGTCGATTAATATGTTTTACATAAAAACTTTGTTTTAAGTTAACACATTAGAAGATAAGTCAGAAAATGTTACAAAAGAAGCTTAAAGAGATAAAAAAATAAAAAGTTTCAAATAAATTTATATGAAGAAAAATATTGTGTACAAAAAGTTTTAACACCAATGGTAATTAGTTCAACCTGTATTATGATCTATAAGATCAAAATCGAATAAGTAAACAAGACTAATCATTATAATAATTTTTTTATAATGCATAATCACCTATTAATTAGCCAACAACAAAATGTGCAATACCTAAAGTAACCAAAGTATAGTAAGTAATAATGAATTACCTTTTAGGTTTGCAAATAATATTGGATACAAACTTTTCATTATATTCAGTCTTAAATACTTCTCGCCTGCTTTTAATTACAATATTTAAAATCACGATGAAGATAAAGTCTTACTAATTTTAATATTAAAGTTTTTATACGATTATATATTCATGTGATGAAGTGATCTTAGGCTTATCTTAAGATTGTGTGTATATTATATATTATATTTGGATTGTGTTACATAAATTATTTAATATCTGCTCTACAAATAATGATCTCTCTACTTCAAACACACCTGAGACAAGATGCTGCGAACATGTCGGAATTTGGACTCTACAATTATTAAAACTAGTGACTGATGAACGGTGCATAAAAAATGTATACCTTATAATAACAATAAAATAATTACTTGAGATAGAATTACTAGAAAATAATATATATATAAATATATATTTTTTTTATATTCAAAGCCAAACCCTCGTCTTATTTTGTGAATAAAATGCCAAAGAAAAAATATTTATCTTTTTATAATGCACGGTACGAGAGCACAAAATTGTCTTTTACTCAATAAAGTCTAATATAGAGGATATCTCCTTTTATATCCTGTTTGTGATCCAACATCACACGGACAAACTGAATGAATGTAAACAATGTATGATACTAGTTTATCTCTATAGACTCTTTCTGACCCATTTCAAATATATAACAGTTTATTTAAAAAATATAATTAAAAATTATATTATACATCAGTAATTTGTTTCAATGCAACGTCAACATTACTTTTGAACGCATTATTGTTAATGGTTTGATTACAAAAGCAACATTTAAAAAAATGATATCATTTATTTATTAAAAAAAAATGTATTTTTTTGGCACTACCGAATTTATGAATTGATATTAAGCATACCTTTTAGTATATTGTATAATAGTTTTAATCATTAGAATCGATGGTAAGAGTACATATAGCAAGTTAGACTGTAAAAAAAAATGTAAAGAACCCAATAGTTAGAAGCGACATAACGATAAAACTTGAAACAAATAGAAATCTTCCAAAGAAAGATGTTAATGAAACTGAGAAAAAAAGTATAAAAGCATATAAAAAAAATAATCATTTTAAAATGTAAAATATATCTGCGATGACAATAAAAAACTACTACTATATATATGACAAAAAAATGCATTCTGCATTTATTGATGTTATTATTTTGGATCACTTTGCTCAAACACATCCAACCATTACGAATATTCCTTCTGCGAAATTTCCTTGAAACGTTAATTTCGTTTTATTAATATCCCAATAACGATGATGCAAACGTAAGGTAACTATTTTTCGAACTAATCCGTTAAACTTCAAGTAGTTGTAATGGGGTGGAAAATAGCGAGAAACGCTAATTGTATCACAAATCTCGAGATCTACAGTTCATAGAGAGACTTATTTAAAATTTTCTAATCTGTTTTGTCTTTTTGCAGATTACGGTATTATTCACGGAATTCAAAATAACTTTATATCCGTACATAATAAAATAAGTTTATATCCCTATATAGTTAGTGAGCTCTGTTAGTTATTATATAACTTCGGACTTATTTGATCGATTGATATCTTATTTCTACAATAATTTATAAGTTTTATTGAAACTATGCTTAATAGCGACAGTCGTTAAGGACTGACACAGGAAATTATTAATTAAATCAATATTCGTGAACCAAAATTACTTACAATGATGTACGAGATGAATGAGATGAATGAATGATACAGAGGCAATACTTAAAGATGTATTAAAATACATGTATAAAATATGCGAGCAGTGAGACATACCGACGATATGTTGATAAACAATTATAATTTCATAGGGACATCAATTTCAAAATATGAAACATACGTGACACGAATCGTCTACTTTTAAAAATGTTTAAATATAGCAGACTATATATAGTACAGAAACAAAGTTATTTTTTCAACGATTTTATTTTGTATTCAGAATTATTAGAAATTATGAATTAGTGAATATATATTTGGGAAGTATGTTTAACAGGGATAGAACATACGAAATGGATGTGGAAAAGCGTATTGCTGCCGGTTACAGAATTAATGGTGCTTCAGCTGCTTTGTTGAGACGGTGAAACGTCAGCATAGCTGCACGTTTAGCTCTACACAATGCAGTTTGGCTACCGACGCTGTTATACGGCAGCCAAACGTGGGTAACATAGAAGAAGAATGTAAGAAAGATGAATGCTGTGGAAATGCGATCTCTTCGCAGAATATGCGGAGTCAGTCTAGGTGACCGAATCCGCAATGAAAAGATCCACAGAGTAGACCGCAGGTACTAGCAAAGACGTGGCGGTGAGAATGAGGAAGAACATGCTCAGGTGGTTTGGGCACGTCGAACGAATGAGTGATGAAAAAATGGTAAAAAAGATTGATATAGGAAAAGTGAGCGGTAAGAGAGATAGGGGGAGGCCTCGAGTGACCTTCGAAAACACAGTATATATGATACTGGAGGAAGGTCATGTAAAAAGCTTGAAGACCCACCGGAGGGCATGTCTGAAGAGGTTGATGTCTGTGGGCGAGGCGAAAGAGGTATGCAGGGAACGTAGCGTTTGGTGCTCCGTCGTCTCTGGCTATCCTGCAAGGGATATGGCGTGAAGATAAATAATAAATAAATAAATACAAATTACGAAATATTTTGTTATGCAGAATATTGGCTGGTTCAATACAAAATTTTACGTTAAGAAAAAGAAGTAGAATATCTTATTAATACAAAACATACTGCTTATTTTATTGTTCAGATTTATGCCAACTTTACTAAAAGTTGAAGTAGTCAAATACGAAGTAGTTAAATTAAATGTGTTTAAATTTTCCCCATGGTCGTATATCGAAAAGATCGTAAAATTCAGTCGTATGGAGTTTTATACCAAATAAATAAGATTAATAAAAAACATTTATTACGTTTAAGTAACTGGTAGTTTTGTGTAAATGGACGCCAATGGCATTGTATTCTTAAATTATGACTAGTCTAGAAAACTTATACAATATTCGTCGTGACAGTTATGTACTCGTATACGAACAGAAGAAACAATAAGGTTTTTCAATTCTTTGAATGTTGTTTTGTAGCAAAGCTATTTATGTTTAGTAGGTATTTAGAATAATAAAAACAAATAACTTTTAATATTCACGAGATGAAATATCAAAGATATTTAGGTATAATAACAATTCAGTAACGTGTAAAATGCAACATTAGGAAAACTATAATATTACCAATACCTGCTAATTGATTATTTCATGTAGATGTAGAGGATAAAATGAGGTATGGACTTAGAAGGACTAAATAAAACACTCAAATACTAAATATTTTTTACACTACGTTAAAAAAGAAATTTCATTTGCATAATGATTATTTCCCTTGTGGTGGTGTATCAATTAAATTTTTGGTGCTATAAAGTGAAAAGAATTAGATGTTCAATGCTTATTTTTATGTGAAAAATAAAATTTTCTAAGGTATTAGAAAACTGGTAATATAATCAAATCTAAATAAAGTATTTGATGAAAAAGAAGGCAGTATTATTTATAGCACATTATTAAACAACATAACATGGTAGACAGAAAATTACGAAGTACTCGTACAATATAAATTCAAGGCTCCTATCACGTTCACGAAAAAGTAACAATGTACCAAAAGAAATAGTGCATGTCTAATGCATACAAATTAAATAGTTTTCAAGAACCAACGCTAAGGTAAGGTAAGGTAACTATCGCAAACAATATTGGTTTATAAAATCAAATGAATTATTTTTTATTGTAATAATTGACGATTCAAAAGTGTAAATGCCTACTTGAATAAAGATATTTGAATTTGAATTTTGATATAAGTTGTTTGTTTTGTTTTGAAACAGTGTATGTTTGAAAAGGATTACTGTATTTGAATAATTAACTTATAAATAATATGTAGTCATTGTTGTTCTTGGAAGTTTTCTTTTGCCATCATAGAAATACAGCTCAATTAATGATATTGATTTAAAATAAAAATGTTTTTTTGTTTAAAAGAAAGTAAGTAAGAAGTAGTTTTGTTGCAATTATTTTATAATAATTCTTACTTAATGATAAGAAATGGTTTTACAAAAACGTAAAACTCTTACATATCTAAACATTAATATTAAAGTATAAATGACAATTCATATTATGATAAAAAAAATATTAGGAAATATTAGATGAAAGTTATATCAAAATTGTTTGGACCGACCGACAGCACCAATGAGTCACTAGCTAGCTAGCTAGACATAGTAGGGATAAAAAAATATATATTTTTTGTGAATTCATGTAAAACTGTAATTTTAAAATGAAATTTATATTCATAGAAAGATAAAAAGATTAAACAGAATAAAATTGGAACGTGAAGGCATTTTATAATTTACAATCGTCCCAGTTTTGATTACTATTTTGTTTGACTTTAGAATATTAATGGTCTTATTTAAAACTTAACCGATTGATATTTACTGTTATAAGTATGATAATCCTAAAATAGTCATATCTAATGTCACTTTCGAGGAAACCTATACTTTACAACGCTATGGCTAAGTGTATAATGTATTAACAAGATGGGATTATATCCATATTGTAATACCAAAGTACAAAAACTACGATAAGATACTGATACCGTTCTTATTCAGGACTTGGAATAAATAATAATATATTTCTTTACTTTCCATTGCTCTAATTTAATTTCACGAAAGCTGTTTCTAAAATAAACTGTCCCACATTGCTATTAAAGATAAGGCTAAATATGAAAGTTCCCTTTTGTTTATAGTACGTAATTAATTCTGTATATTGAAAGAATGGAATGGAACGTTGTATCAAGTTATTCTCAGGACTCAAGGTAAAGAGTCTTTTTTTACCTTGACCTTCATAGTCATATGACTTTTTAAGTTTATTTTAACTTTGAAGAATTTAAAAGGCATTCTCACGAATCTCACGAAAATATTTGTAAATGAAACAATTTCTTTTTATAATTATTAAAATAAGTTATTATCATTCTATTTTGAGAGTAAAATTGGCAAAGAAAGTAATACAAATTATATTTTATTTATTATGTATCAAAGTTGATTCCTTGTACAAATTACTTAATCATCATTCAAAAAGAGTATAAAGCTATAGAGTGTAAAAGATTGCTTTTATAAATAAATTTGTTGACATTTCAATAAAATTCTTAGAATAATAATACTAGTAGTAAATGGCTGACTCAAAATGAGTTTTATGTTATGTTAATATTTTATTTCACTTCCTACCAGAGGCATCACTCATTCGTTACGACTAACATTTACTACGTTATTATCATTTAAACTACACAGTAATAATGATGATAAGTGGTTTATAGATACAACACTCTTATATACTACTCACAGATACAAACTCTTATATACTAGTAATACGATTAATAATAATCTATAAAAATGAAAATATTTATTCAATGAAAATTATATTAATTCTGTCTCAAATCGTAAAACATATCATCGCAGTCAAAACGTTAGAAAGCGTAGGAAGAGACTTGGCTATTTAAATGTTCAAGATTTTACGAGAGAACATGGCGAACGCTACCATTCCAGGTAAATGTCACTTTTCAACAATGTGAATTTTTTTCTCAAATTTGGATTAAAATAATGAATCTAAATATCTGTTCATTATTGCTTTGTAAAAACCAAAAAAAATATGATAACATCTTAATACCACAGATATATAAGATCTCTTACAACAGTACTAAAGCAATTTCCATATAGACTTGAAATCGATCAGAAAATCTTGTTACCTAAGATAAAGTAGAAACGGGACATGAATTGTCTCATTAAATCGTTTTCTGCTTCATAAAACCACGATGTTTGAAGGTTTTGAAAGAAGCTGAATAGATCGAATGTGATATATTTTGGCAAATTATAAGGCTATAATTTTATGAAAAAAAAAGTTGCTTATAACTTGTTCATAAGAACTTATCTAGTGCAAATCAGTTTTAACCACGTCTAAACACTGTTTCGTATCCTTATAAATCTACTCAGGGTTACTTCTGTGTTAAAAAGTATCATTAGCAGAAATTATTACTCAGTTACCATCATTTTAATTACTGTACTAATTTTTTAAATAAAAAATCCCACTGTAATTGCAATCTATAATAAATGAAACCCGGATAAGTAACGTCTGCCGCTAAATATAGAACAGTGCACAATTATTTTATTTGATACTTTTCAAATTAAGTGTTGTTGTAAAAAAAATTATATTACAGTTTATCAGAACGTTTGGTCTTTAATTTACATTATTGGCTTATTCAAACATACGAATTACAAAAAATCTACAAAGACACTATTTTACGGATCTAACTAACTCGCTGATATTGATTACAGTATGTAACTTTGATTCTGACTTCCCAAATACTTTACAGTAATAGTGTTTTCGGAAAGGCGAAATGTAAATTTCTAACAGTACTTCAATTAATTTGTCATCTAATGCCAACGGTTTTTTTTATTTCCATGATGAATTTACAGTACCTTTGGGCCTTGTATTGTGTTCATAGTCGTGGAAATTTATATTTTTCACGACAGGTACCCAGGTCCCTGGGTATTACATAGATTAGAACAATTATTGTTTTTTGAGATAGGGATTGTCTATTGTATGTTTACACACTGTAGATATTAATGTACTACCATATTAAACATCTAATCCTTAAACCTTAAACTTAAAAGTTCTTTTTACGTCGAAAAGTTTTCTCATTTTCACGGTAAAGCACACAAATTGATTTTGACTATAATTACAATACAATTAAACTACTGGATAATTTTTAGTTAACTTTGGTGATGTTGGATAAAGTAATTTGATTTGGCTATATTTAAGATAAAATAAATATACTTGATTTCTTTTTGGGTAGACCTCGAAGAATTCGGTCTGCCCATTCATTTGTACCCGACTTTCGAATTTTGGAAAAATTTCTTTACAGGAGGTCTTCTTATGACCCCCTGAGTCCGAAATGACCATTGGTCAAAATGTTTATATATATATATGCGTGCGTGTGTCCAGATTCGACTTTTGTCAGCACGATAGCGGCCGCAGTTTCGCTGGGATCGCTTTCAAACTTTGCACAAAAATCAACCATCCAAAAATGAAGGTCAAGTTCGTTAACCAGAGAAATCCAGCCACAGGGGGCGCTAGGGCCTCATTTTTTTTTGATTTCAGTTTTTCGACCATAACTTTTTCCCTATACAAAATAGATCAATCGCGTTCATATTATATGACGTATTTGATAAATACCTATAACTAATGTAGATAAACCGAAAACCTAACTTCAATAACTTAGGGGTGGGGGTAAAAAAACCGAAAATTTTTGGAAAAAAAATCATAACTTTTTTCTGGTAAACATTCTTACATCACAAATATTTTTAATGGAAAGGTTATTTTTTACTCTAAATTTAAGTACCAAAAGTTTTTCCGTAAAAGGTACCGTTTCCGAGAAAAAAAAATAAAAACCACTTTTAGCTTGAAAATTTAAGGTAGGTAAAACCACGGTAACTTTTTTCTGGTAAACATTCCCTCCTCGCAAATATTTTTAATAGAAAGGATTTTTTATACTCTAAATTTAAGTATCAAAAGTATTTCCAAAAAAGATACCTTTTCCGAGAAAAAAATAAAAACCGCTTTTTGCTTGAAAATTTTTTATATAAACAACGGCATCATGTGTTATTCTTAGGAAGTGAGTTATATTTTAAACGAGTTACACACGAGGTCTACCCACGCGTGTCCCCCTGCGGGCACGGATTTTTTTATATAATTTGGTACACATATATTGCTGCACATTTATTGGTAACATTAAGAATGTTTCAGATAAATATCAAACGTACACCATAAGTTACAATAGTAAACAATTTGTCAGGAATGGTACGATTGAGATAAAAATAAATAATAAAGCTATTCATACCGGAGAACATGTAAATCATATTTTAATCAAAAAGTAACGAGTTTTGTTTCAAGGATTAAAGCGTTAATAATTGTGTAATACTTAATACTTTGTCTTTGGTTGTCAAACAGTAAACATCACCTACAGTTCGTCCGTCGAAAATAATTGTAAAATAATAGTTTATCAACGTGATTTTAACAGCTACCGTAGTGAACATAGACATCTAGTGCTATAGAACACTCTCATATACAAAAACAGTGAAATAAGTCAAGAAACAGTGTAAAATCATATTTTGTATTCTAATCATTGAGGTTAAATGAGACATTAGCAATAGTGATAGTGACAGTGATAGTGAAAGTGTCACCCAACTACCCAACCAACCACCCAACGTCAACCACACGCGTCAAATACGTTTCAGTGTTGCCACTGCACAAAAAAAAAAAATAATAATAATAAAAAAAATAAAATAAAATAAAATATAAAAAAAATAAATAAATAAATAAAAGGAACCATAATGGAGGGACAATTTAAAATGCTTTTCGACCAAATGAAAAAAGAAATGGAAAAACAAACAAATATCATATTTGAAAAAATGAACGAAAAATTAGTACCATTGATTGAAGACAACAAAATTATGAAAAATAAAATAGAAATATTGGAAAAGAAGATGGAGCATTTAGAAAAGGAAAAGAGAAAAAATAACATTCTAATTTTCGGTTTGGAGGAGAACGAGAGATCTTCATCGGAGTTGCTCGGAAGAGTACAGGGAATTTTTAAATCGGATCTGAAAATTACCCTGGAAGCATACGATGTGTCAAAAATTTATCGTATTGGGCCTAACAAAGAAAATAAAATAAGACCTGTTCTTATTGGGTTTGCAAACAGCTGGAAGAAAAGAGAGGTTCTAAAACAGAAGAAAAACCTAAAAGACGTATACTTTACCGAAGATTTTCCCAAAGAAGTGTTAGAAAAAAGAAGAGAACTGAAACCAAAACTGATAGAAGAACGAGCGAAAGGAAATATTGCATACATAAAATACGATCAATTAGTAGTGAAAGAGGGAAATCCAAACAATGAAAAAAGGAAAAGAGACCTATTAACTTCGCCGGAAAATCAGAATCAGGCCAAGAAGTTAGTGACCAACGCTTCATCAATAAAAGATAACAGGAGGAATGCATTCGATTTGATGAGACCTAAATCAAACTCATTTTCTAATATTTCAGAACAATCTAAGTAGCCACTAAATATCAGCAACCAGAGGCAGGATAACCCCAATCCGGCTGGTCCCCGTGGGGTTATAAGACCACCACCCCCCCTTAAAAACATACCCTTACACCAAAAAAGAAATAATAAATTATATATTGCAACGCTAAATGTCAGAACACTAATGTCAGATGATAGATTGGAAGAACTGCAAGAAGCCATAAAACTTATAAAATGGGATGTCATTGGTCTTTGTGAAGTGAGAAGAATAGGAGAGGAAATAAGAGAATATAACGAACATATTTTTTATTTCTATGGAGAAAAACAAGGTATTTATGGAATGGGATTTCTAATAAAAAAATATCTAAAACACAAAATAATTAGTTTCCAAGGAATATCAGATAGAATTGCAGTACTTAATATACAATTACCAGAACTCAAACGACCATCGTTAATTATCCAAGTACATGCACCCACGGAACAACATTCAAAATTAACGAAAGATACATTTTACAAAGACCTGACACAGCTGATGCAAAAGAAGAACAAAAGCGTAATCCTGATGGGAGATTTTAATGCCAAGCTGGGCATTAAATCAAACAAAGATGAATTTGTCTTAGGCGATTACAGTAATGGTGTTAGAAACGACAACGGACATAGACTTATAGAATTTTCTTTCGCAAATAATCTTAAAATAATGAATAGTTTTTTCAAAAAAGGAAAATCTAGAAAATGGACATGGATTTCACCAAACGACAGGGATAGAAATGAAATCGACTTCATACTCACAAGAGAAAAACACATATTCAGTGACGTCGACGTTGTGAACACGCTAAATTTTAACACAGACCACAGAATGGTAAGAGGAGTTATACAAAAAACAAATAGTAAATCGAGAAAGTATATTACAAACTCAACTAAAAACATGAAGATAATATCGCCTATACCACAAAAGGTAGTAATGGATGTAAAGGACCAACTAGATAAAAGTGAAAAACATAAAACATTGCAGGAAAAATACGATTTTTTGGAGAAACAACTGATAATCCTAAATAAATTATATACTAAAATAGAGAAGAAAAATAAGCTAGGAGAAGAGACGTTAATGCTGATGGAAGAGAGGAACAAAATGCTAGAGAAACGAAAAGATAACCAGCAAAATATCAGAAATATTAGCAAAAAAATTCAAACATCAATAAGGAACCATAGAAAAGCAGAGAGACTAAAAATATTAAGAGAACAAATAGATAAAACAGGTGGAATTAAAAAAGGTCTAAAACAATTAAGAGAATACACGCTATGGATACCCAACATGAAAACTAAAAATAAGAAGAAAATCGAGAAATCGACAACAAAAAGGATATCAATAGCTAAAGTCGCGACAGAATTCTACAAAACATTATACATGGACCCAGATACAACAATATCAGTAGAGACAGGAAAAGATACATACGAGGAAGAAATACCTAGCATATTAGAAAGCGAAGTCATAAAAGCTATAAAATCACAAAAAACTGGCAAAGCACCAGGAGATGACAAAATCACAAACGAACTACTAAAAGAATTCCTAACCGCAATATCTAAATATGTGACACATATTTTCAATGAAACAGTGGCTACCGAACAAATACCAACCCAATGGACGAAGTCCACTATAGTTTTGATACACAAAAAAGGAGATAAAAACGAAATAAATAACTACAGACCTATATGCTTAATGTCCAACCTATACAAAGTTTTTTCTAAAATAATACTTGGGCGAATAACGAGACACCTTGAAGAAAATCAACCTAGAGAACAAGCGGGATTTCGCGCTGACTATTCTACCATTGATCACATTCATGTTGTGAAACAAATCATCGAAAAACTTAATGAGTATGGGCAACAGTATTACATGGCATTCGTCGATTACAATAAGGCTTTTGATTCCTTGAGTCATAACTATATCTGGAACACGTTGGAAAACCAAGGCGTAGAAAGCAAATACATAAAAATCATTAAAAAAATCTACAAAAATACCGTAGCAACAGTCCAACTCGAACAACAAGGAGAGGAATTTAGGGTTCAAAGAGGCGTCAGGCAAGGTGATCCACTCTCGCCAAAACTGTTCACAGCCGTTTTAGAAAATATATTCAGAAATATAGACTGGGAAGAGTTAGGAATTAATATCAACGGATCAAATCTAACTCACTTAAGATTCGCTGACGACATTGTGATATTCTCTGAGAGACCGGACACACTACAAATTATGTTACAACAATTAGATTATGAAAGCAGGAAAGCAGGTTTAACAATGAATCCAACGAAGACGAAAGTAATGACAAATGCGCTAAGGGAACATATAGTAATTGGACAAGAGGTTATAGAATATGTAACTGAATATATATATTTAGGACAACTAATATCAGTTAAAGATCAATATTCTAAAGAAATCGATAGAAGAATAAGTAACACTTGGAAACGGTACTGGTCACTAAAAGAATTAGTTAAGAACGAAGCTATACCAATGTCAGTGAAAAGGAAACTTTACAACACATGCATTCTTCCATGTCTTACTTATGGGTGTCAAACATGGCCTGCTACGAACAAAAACAACCAAAAACTCATAGTTTGTCAACGCAGCATGGAACGAAGCATGCTAAACATAAAACTAAGGGATCGTTGGACATCTTCTAAAATAAGGGAAAAGACAAAAGTGAGCGATGTACTAGAAAAAGTAAGAAAACTCAAGTGGAACTGGACCGGTCACATAATGAGGACAGAAAGAGAAAAATGGACTAAAGATGTAGTGGAATGGTATCCCAGAAATGGGAAAAGACATAAAGGACGTCAAATCAAAAGATGGGAGGATGATTTTCCAAAAGGATGGAGAAAGATAGCACGAGACAGAGATGAGTGGAAAAAACTGGGGGAGGCCTATGTCGAAAGACAACCTGATCAAGAAACTGGTTGATGAACAGTATTATATAATGTTTAAGAATTTTATAAAAACTAGTTATTTAAATGTAAAATGTAGTTAGATAAGTAAGATCAGCGAATAAAGGCTTTTATTATTATTATTATTATTATTATTATAATTGTGTAATAAATAATAAAGTATTATTTTCATAATAATCCTGTAAATTAGACTTGGTTAATCATTTGATCAATATTTTAAAATTGGGGAATAGCAAAAAAACCTTTAAACTTGCTTAATTTTTTTTAATTAAATATATTTTTAAATAGCTTCCTGAATATTTTACATTCACAGTTGCAGCTAGTGATTAAATGTAATAAAATCCTAGTAAATGTCCTTGGATCTGCTAGTCCCTATTACATATTAAAAAACAAAGTCTCCCGTTGCGTTTGTCTGTCTGTCTGTACCCAATAAGCTTCTAAACGGTTTTTCTTGCAATTTTCATAAATAAATATGGTGATTCATGATGAAAATTTAAGTGTACAATTTGTAAAAATATTGTGTAAATAATTGCAAATATGGAGACATTTCTTGAAAATATCTGAAATATTCAAGCTGTCTTGGAGCCTTCAACTGCTGTCTAATTCCTTTCATATATAAAATAATGCATGGTGTTATGATTTGCTATTATAGGTTTGTATAAGTATGTACAGGTTATAAAAAATTGTATCGTACCATGATATAATAAAAAAGCTATTCAGACGCGTACACTATTAATTATACAAAATGACTTAATAATTTAAAATTCACTTATCAATTATAAAACCGATATTTTATATCGTCTATAAAAATGTTAGCAATGTTATGCATTTTTTATTTATATTTTTTTAATGACCTTATTACTGTTAGCGGTGACACGTTTTGATAAACCTTTTAAAATTTTATCTTACTTATAATAATATAATTTGGAAATTTGCATAAAAAGTTAATTGGAGTTGTTCACTGTTAGGCGTTCTTTGTTTAAGTTAATAATAAAAGTATAAATATGATCCACCGTTTACTTTAAAAGGTTCTACCTACACATTTTTTAACATAATATTATATTATATTTAGGCCCCAAATAAAATGTTTTATTAACATATTACTAATTGTTTTAATTATACATTAACAATAACCAGTTCAAAACCGCTATTCTTTATAAGAAAATTATGTTTGAAAATAATGTCAATAAAGGAATATCAAATCATTGTATTTAAAGTGATGATTGTGTGGATCTAAAGTAATACATTTCGCTTTTGCAGTATGCGTATTTCTTGTTAACTCGATTTTTTCCGTTGTTATTTATTTAATTCAACATCCATTTAAAATATTTTTATACTTTGTATATAACAGATATTAGAGAACAATTACAGATCACTATGATGAACTTCACCTTCGATGGACAATTAATATTAATTAATAAAGAATAACTGTTACAAATGAAAGGAAGTGCCTAATTAGAATAGAAAAATATCACGAATGAATTTATATATACATATATATAATAATAATAATAAGTCATAATCTTTAGTATCTTCTAGATGTGTATGAAAAATTATATATTTTAGGTGTCTCAAGATTATAAGTAAGTCCAAGTGTGTAAATGTTATTTTACAAACATAAAACTCAAAAGTTTATAATATATAATAGAAAAAAAATTACAAAAACTGTTCTAAGCGTTAGAATGTGTTATTATACTCGCGTTCTTTACCTCCATTTATAGTATTATTATGATAATGTACTGTCTTCGTCTTCTATATTAAAATACTACTTTGTATAGTATATAATATTATATAACAAATAGTATATTTTACATTATATAGAACTTATAAGAAAAACATTGTGTATTTCAAAAATCTCTGAGGCATCATATTTTAAATTATGTGTTGTGTTCATAAAAACAGTCTTATAGGGAGACCCTTCTCCTTCAAGAAGAATATATTATGATATTTTGTTTTTGTACTTACCAATCTCTTAAATTGAGCGAGATAATATCGAGTGGAAAATAAATATAAATATCATAAGTAGGTCGAAGTATCGCAATAATGCTAAGGCTTTTAGGATTGGTAAGACTTTATACGATATTATTCATAAATATTACTAAAAGGAAATTGATTTACAAGAATGGACATACAGAGTGACAAGGTCTCTGATATGTTATGGTTTTCCTAGTCTCTCCTCCTGTTGACCGATACATTTGAAATTCAATTCATTTAAAATATATTGCTCAAATAGTACGTTACTTTCGTTGTTATGGATGGACTTCATATTGCCTAAACACTAAGTTAGATTAATCAGAAGGATTTAGTTTGAAGATATTCATAGAAAAGGTTATAATTCTAATATAATACTCAACGTAGGAAGAGAAATAAGTCTAAGCTTTTACTCTGATTACATTCTTGTGCCATCAGAACATTAAGAAATTAAAATAGACAATCCCATTATGTGATTATATAATACTTGCTATTATGTAGTAATAACAATCTAACATGGGTGTCATGAACATTTGTGCATTTTAATTTAAAAGTAAGTAATGTTAATAATATTCATTAATTTGATATTGGAAATTCTTTAAATACGAGTAAATACATAAAAGATAAATAAAATATTTTTCTTTTAAAATTAAATGTATGTTTTCAAAGGAAATTGTGTGAAAGAATTTTATTAAAGGAGTCCTGAAATTAAATGTCACCTTTTTTTATTCACCGTCTCAAATTGAATTTTTTTTTAATAAATAATTCTATACTGTACTATCATTATATTGGTTATACTATGAACTCAATTATTTCAATTATAAAGTAGTTTAGTTATAGTTTTTATACAGCTTTTTGCACTAAAATAATCAGCTATCAAAAGTATATTCGTATAAAACTCATCTCAGTGGTTCAAAGCTCCTATACAAACTGATTTAAACATGGTACATTGGTACATACATACTGTTTGTTTTGTTAATAGAAAAATAACAAAACAAGTCGATGAAATTGGCTTTGAGTTGTTTGCTTGTATTTAAGACGTCTACATGACTGTTCTGTGTTTGGTTATCTTAATACTCGTTATTTTCGCAGCTGTATTCCAGTATATACAAGAATCACTTACCAGTAACGACTGATCTTGATCGCGGTTTCCTTTTTTAAGGTCTCATTTTGTTATATCTACCATGAGCAAGTGTTATAAAATTATTTAAGTATAATTGAATTTCTAATATCATATAATTAATAAATGACGGTGAAATATATAATTAATAAATAAATACCATTTCTCAAGCCTACTTGTAAAAATGTTAGAAGTTTAAATCGATTTTATTTATTTGTTTCGTGTAATGTTTGTTGTCTATCTCATACACTCCCACAGATGATTTATGAAAAGAACCACATTAAGCTAATTGAAGTATTACGTCACTTATCTTGGGAATATTAAATACATTCATAAGTTTTATGACATAAGAGTACTCGTGATTTTCATTTTCTGTTATTACGGGATAGAATTTAAATATAACATTTTATTTTTATTTCTATAGCGGTAACTAAAACGTTGAAGCGTAGGCAAAAATATCATCGTCCTAACCTAAATTGTCACTTAACCCACAAAATTTATTTATGCTTTTGTAATGAAATACCTTACAACATAGATACATGAATAGTAGGTAAATTTTGCTGTAGTTTTTCCTACGCTCGTTATACATTTTTCTTCGCTTTCGGAAATTAGTAATTTACTGCTCGCCAACTATACCTATCATATTAAGGGTAACAGATTTTTGATTAGTTACAGTGCTATGCTCTACTCTCACCGCTGCTCATGTTTCGTTTTAATAATATACTGATTTCTTAATAATGTATCTTAATTAATAATTTCGCTTCCAATTTAGTGAAATATTTTGTGACGTAGACTTGAAACAATTATAAACAAATTACAAGAATATACGATATGTGACGTCACGTATAATTAAATCATATTTCACCATAAATCACTTTCTTTTTAGAAAATATGTCTCAGCTATGTTAGTAATATATAAGGACAGAGAAATTATTCAAAAATATCTTTGTTTCAGAACGTTTTTTGCAATATATTCATTATTGGCAGTTTCTCCTGGTGACATAATAATATTTGCGAACTTATCCAAAAATAAAAAAAAAAATTATACGTCAGTAGGAAATATTTTTTTTAGTTATATACCAAGGTAGAGTCAGTTTTTTTTGCTTTATTTCAAAGAAAAGATGTCTTCTAAAATCTTTGATCTATAACTATAAACCGCTCTATTTTTATTAAATTTTTTTATTTGTAGATGAATTGAATTCGGAAATAAATTTTATTTGTGACCAATTAGTCTATTACTATTCCGGTTTAATTAACATCGATTATTCGGATAAATATAGTGTAATATACACTATTTATTCGTACTATAAGCTATCTATGCCTTACACAATGTTAGACACGAGAACATAAAAAGTACAGAACAACTACTACTACTACTACTACTATAAGGTATTTTAATTTGGCAGCCAATTTTTTATAGTTTAGATTCGTGACACACGAGTAATAACATATACTCGTATCTTAATAATACTATAGAGAATTTAAATGCATCTGCAAAGAACTCCACGGAATTAATATTATAACTGATTATAGCTAAATTAAATTATGATAAATTGCTGCTGACTTGTTCTAAAATGAAGGTAATAGATAACAAAGATAGAATATAAACTAATAAACAATATGAAATCACAAAACAATACTTTCACTTTATCGGCTGGAATAAAAGCCATAAAATAAATTTTCAATTAGTTGTTCTTGATTTCATAAATTTTTTTTACACACATTTCAGATAAATGTCTTTATAGCTTTGATGCATTTAATTTTAACATTCAACTTATTAATAATTAAAATATGTGGTTTCACAGCATGGTTAAGACCTAACATGTAGTAGGCAGATACCATTGAAATAAAAAGTTTAAATAATTTCACAGACATAAGAATCACATATGTAAATATTGTTCATACACTCTCAAGGAGTTTTTCTCACACTTTATATGTTATATTTTTAACTGATATTGCAAAACTTTGTAAAGTTATATGCTTGAGATTTTTATATTCATATTAAAATTCTTAATATTTATTATGTAAAGTCACGCTCCGCGCACACGTTATTTTGTTTTACCTGTTTCGTATAACAGGTTTATTCATGAAAAATAATATTAGGCTAGTTTCTGCTTATTAAAGATATTTTTTTTCATAGTTTGCCTCATATACAAAACGGTATAAAAGATAGTTAGATGTAGATATAAATGTAGATAGAAAGACAAATACAATTGTCAAAATCAAATAAGGTAAAAGTAGGGTAAAATATTTTAAAATAAAGCTGCAATAGCTTGGCAACTTACTGAGGCAGCTATGCGAATACTCGTAATAGACGATAATAACTTACGTTAAACAATAACGATACTTGGAGCTTTCCGGTGAGGGATCTCATCGTTCCAACGCTGGTCCAGCGCTGTGAGGATATCGGCGATCCCATTGTTTTCTTTTAGGATTATCACATGCACGTTTTTCAATTGAGGGTTTTGATTGACTTGAATGTTACCAAGATAACATATTACAGCAAACAGACACTTCGTTATATGGATGATATTTGTCTGAATATTAAAAAATATCAAAGAAAATGTGTTTTTGACGTCTTTAAAATTCATAGTCTTACGACAAAGTATACGTACATTAAATAGTCAATCTCTGACTTTATGGTAAAACAAACGCAAAAGCTTCCATTAATTATAATTAAAATTAAATACCGTTACAGTTACCGTTAAATAGAATGGTGTGTAACGGTAATTGAAACGCCGCTTCCTCGCAGAAAAGTGAGCAAGCGACGACCGGGAAACGCTCTGATTGACGGAGGCTCACCATTTCCGTTCTGTAGCAGAAGGAACCGTGTATGGTGGTTGTCGTAAGCTGGAAAAAGAAATATAAAAAACACCAGAGTCAGCTTCGGTAACAAGATGGTGTACGTATATTTATATACACAAGCCCTTTTAAACATACGTCATACAAATCTGATTTACATGCCTATTTTAAAATAAAAAGCAATATGTCTCTTTCACATTACATATGTCAGTTTTCAATACTGAAATGTTATATACGATACTTAACGGGAACGATCTTTAAAATTACGTATCATAAAATTCAATTATACAAAATTAAAAAAGTGAAATTGGGCGTCACTATAAAACAAGACCTTCGTGTGCACAAAATATATTATGAAATATAAATCTACACTACACTATACTTTATTATATTCTTCTTACTACTTTACTATAACTCCAATAAACATAAAGTAATGAACGAGTCGGATTATTAGACATCTAGTTAATTAATATAGTTACAAAACTAAGATAAAGCCCAAAGAAACGACAAATAGTTTTATTGTTTGCTAATAATGTTTATTGTGTACTGAATAATACTTAAATTTGTTAATTTTATATATGGTAGCCTCTTTCAATAGGATGGTGTCCAGAGATAAGTCCAATTTAGTTTCTCATAAAGATTATCATATCATTATCACATAAATCCGCAAAAGCCTTTTTAAATTTATATAGGATCAAGAACTAGTCGCGTAACTTATTTCGGGATATGTTTTCTTCACTGATATCTACATATTATAAATAGGTCTTTCATAATTTGTTTTAAGACATACACAAACTAATAATAACAAAAATAAAACTTTAAAATTTTAAGTTGGCAATTTAAAGCTTTCTATGAATTTGAAATCGTTGTTAGGCTTATTTAAATTCCTTCTGATTATTTTAATATTATATAAGAATCACTTTTTTAATTTGTACATATTTATTCAATTTTTATCACATTTATTTCATTTTCAAGCGCCAAATCTATTAGTGCCGGTTATGACAAAGTTCATACATCCAGTACCCACTCTAAAGTGGATGGGGGTCATTGGAAGGGATGACACATTGGGTAGTCGTCTAAGTTGTTGCTGTCATCCTCCAATATCACAATATCAAGCACAGTTCAAATGTCCAGCAAGTTGCGAGCAGATAAGATAATCACGTCGTCAATTGTGTAATTTTCAACTAAAATAAATTATAAATAAACTGGCTCCAGTTCAACCCTAAGCCGCTAAATAGATCAATAAAAAAATATTATTATAAGGAATATTCTCTCTATTGGCAACAATTATTTATATGCAATAAACTATACAGTAAATTAAAAATAATATATTTTTAAAAGCAAATTTATTTATTACGCTGAAAATTTAATAAAACTTTGTAATAAAACGTTATTTTGCTATAATAGTCCATCTTAACATCAAGATATTCATTTTGTGTAAAGTCTCAAGTCAACATGAAAAACACCATAAAGCCTAAAAGCTAAGCATAAATAATTAATTTTATTCTTTATGGTTAAGTCATCTAGTATATCCATAGCATGTAATTAAAGTAAAAAAAATCCGTGCCCGCAGGGGGACACGCGTGGGTAGACCTCGTGTGTAACTCATTTAAAATATAACTCACTACCTAAGAATAATACATGATGCCGTTGTTTACATCAAAAATTTTCAAGCAAAAAGTGGTTTTAATTTTTTTTCTCGGAAAAGGTACCGTTTTTGGAAATACTTTTGATACTTAAATTTAGAGTAAAAAATAACCTTTCTATTAAAAATATTTGCGAGGAGGGAATGTTAACCAGAAAAAAGTTGCCGTGGTTTTACCTACCTAAAATTTACAAGCTAAAAGTAGTTTTAATTTTTTTTCTCGGAAACGGTACCTTCTACGGAAAAACTTTTGATACCTAAATTTAGAGTAAAAAATAACCTTTCTATTAAAAATACTTGCGATGCAAAAATGTTTACCAGAAAAAAGTTATGATTTTTTTTCCAAAAAATTTCGGTTTTTTTACACCCACCCCTAAGTTATTGAAGTTAGGTTTTCGGTTTATCTACATTAGTTATAGGTATTTATCAAAGACATCATATAATATGAACGCGATTGATCTCCTTTTTATAGGGACAAAGTTATGGTCGAAAAACTGAAATCAGAAAAAGTGAGGCCCTAGCGCCCCCTGTGACCGGATTTCTGTGGTTAACGAACTTGACCTTCATTTTTAGATGTTTGATTTTTGTGCAAAGTTTGAAGGCGATCCGAGCGAAACTGCGGCCGCTATCGTGCTGACAAAAGTGAATCTGGACGCACGCACGCATATATATATATATATATATATATATATAAACTTTTTGACCAATGGTCATTTCGGACTCAGACGGTCATAAGAAGACCTCCTGTGAAGAAATTTTTCCAAAATTCGAAAGTAGGGGACAAATGAATGGGCAGACCGAATTCTTCGAGGTCTACCCAATTATGTATAATTCATATAAAACTACTTTAAATAGTAGAAATAAATCCTTTTAACGTCGCGCAATTTTTCTGCTGTCAAGATAATCAGGGAAGACAGACAACAATACAGACTTAATATATTTTTATTAGACAACTATAATAAGCGTCGAGTTATAAAAACCGCATTCCCGGTAACAAAGAACTTTTTACTCTTGAGTGATTAGAAATACATATCATGTTACAAATCTTATATTTTTAACAGAAAATAATAGTCATTTGCCAGTAAGCTTCTTAATATTAATTTTGTAATTTTTAACTAAATTTACCAAAATTTTGAAAGTAATCGGGCATATCAAAGATAGTTTTAAGTATTGGATAGACCTTATGAGATACGGACCATAAAATTACTAACAGGAAATTGTCTCGCGGTAACCCAAAGCATGTGTTCGTGTGTGTATCATGACCTCAATGAGTTTTGTAATGTTTTTAATTTAATTATCTAATATAAATCATATATTTTGAACTCGTGTTGTCTGCAGGTTAAGGAGCCTCTAATGATTTTCATATTATATACCGTCAAGGTTACACTAAAAATTCGAAATATTTACATTTTGACTTTGATGGTAAGTGTTATTTTCGTATACAGATAAACAATCTCAAAGTTTGGGGTGTTAATAACACCTTAGAGGGACGGGAATAAGAGAATGTGAGAAGACACTGTTCTGAATTTATATATATATACATTATATATATATATATATATTAAAGTATTCTAAATCCAAATTGCTCTTAAACTCTCTAAAGTGTATTAAAATTTATTATTACAATTTTACACTATTAGGACATCTGATGTAATAACTTTTAACCAAAAGGCATTAAAATAAAAAAAACATTTCACTGGAGATAAAATTTATTAAATAGAATTTACTATTAAATTCTTATACGATAGAATAATATCACGTTATATAATTACTATGTAAAATACAAATAAGTAAGTTTGCAATATCATTAATGTATGAAATTCAAAGCATGATTTAACAAGCAATTAGACGGTTTAGTTCCACTATACTGTTACAGGTTAATTACTTGTAGTGATAAGCTCTTATACAATTTACATAAACGATTACACACATATAATACAAACATATATACACTAAAATATAGATCAATATTAAGATTTTTTTAATGATTTTTTTTATTTTTTTATCTGGAAATAATTATAATTAAAAAATAATATCCTATTTATCGTATAACAGAACAATTACATTATATTCTGATCTCAAAAAAAAAACACAATATGGTTCGTACAATTATGAGCTGTCAACCAGTTCGTCGACGTATCATGGTGAATATAACTTTAATTTCAAAACATCGCTCTACCAAGGTGTCGTAAATCGAGAAATAGGTTATAAATAATAACTAAAAGGTTGAATTCAAATGATACATTCTCTAAAAAAAAACAATAATTTATTTTATAAATTTTCGTAATAATTCTCTTCATGTTTTTGTATAATCTGAAGGAATGGGGTTAGGTGTTGTAAAAAGAGCTGCATGGTCGCCATCGATTTATTATTATTTCCGCATTCTGCGGCAAGTATTTAAAATTAGCTTTAAACACAGAAGTCAATTACAAATTACAGCCGATCAAGCAACACCCACGTACCAACAACAGTTTAGTGGAGGTCTATTTTGTAATGAATAATTGAATCAGAAGGCACTTTATTGTAAACAACTGAAATTTCACGAACTGAGTGAGATTGTTTGTTTTAGTGATGAGAAAATAACAAGGCATCTTGACAAGATTTTTGATTTTTTAATAACCTATTTTTATTCATTTTACGCGGCACATATATAATATAAGAGTTCTGATATTATAGTTGTCATAATATATGATAAAGAAAGGCGTAAATGTAAACCAATAAAGAATTAAAAAGTTTTTAATAAGATGTTAAAATTAAAAGAATGAAAATCATATTTTTCATTTATTTTGTATTTTAAAGTAACGAACGACAACTATGTTTATATAAAAAAAAATGTACTGAAATGCAAAAGAGACTTCAAGAAAAAAAATACTGTTCGAATGTAAATTATCCTGTTTAAATTCTTTTATAGGCGTTTCCCCGTTCTAAGGAGACACGTTAATTAGACGCTATTTCACAGACATTTACGACAGCCATTACTCGTATAATGAAAATTATATCAACATAAGTAAACTTGATTTTATGAGATAAGCTTATAAATGTGTTTTTGTTTAGTAATGCTTCTCTTATGTTCTATAATATAATAATCATCATTCCATCAATTTGAAATTAAGTCTTTGATTGTTGTTATCAAGCGAGGGATAATTGTACTAGTATAATGCATGTGTATACACTATATGATGTTTTATGGATGGTCGATAAGAACGTTCTTAGGATGCAATGCCAAGCTCATTTATTACTTAATCTATGTTTTAGAATATTTATTTAAAAATATCGTTCTTTTTACTTAGCAGCATTTGTTTATTCGAAACAAATTTCAGCTTAACAGGTGTACATTTTAGTAGTGCTCTATTAATAGATTAAGAACTCGATAAACATGAGTTGTGTATGTATATATTATCTGATTATAGTATTGTAATTCAATACTAATTAAGTGTTATTGATGGAGGGATTTGTAAGGAATAATCTATCATCTTAGTCATCCGTCATGCTACCACTATCAGTATCAGTAGCAGCAATGTGTATTAATTAATTGTCTAGAAGTAAATTATAATACGAGACGAGAATTTTAGATCGTTATCATTAAATTAAACCTATATTTAAAAAAATAACACACCATTGCCTTCCTCTGCATTCAAAGAACGCGTTTTTTCTTATGCTACTATATTAACTTACCTCAGTCAAGTAGATTATCTCACAACATGTTTTAAGAAAGAGTATAATTAAATCATATTTCACCATAAATCACTTTCTTTTTAGAAAATATGTCTCAGCTATGTTAGTAATATATAAGGACAGAGAAATTATTCAAAAATATCTTTGTTTCAGAACGTTTTTTGCAATATATTCATTATTGGCAGTTTCTCCTGGTGACATAATAATATTTGCGAACTTATCCAAAAATAAAAAAAAAAATTATACGTCAGTAGGAAATATTTTTTTTAGTTATATACCAAGGTAGAGTCAGTTTTTTTTGCTTTATTTCAAAGAAAAGATGTCTTCTAAAATCTTTGATCTATAACTATAAACCGCTCTATTTTTATTAATTTTTTTTATTTGTAGATGAATTGAATTCGGAAATAAATTTTATTTGTGACCAATTAGTCTATTACTATTCCGGTTTAATTAACATCGATTATTCGGATAAATATAGTGTAATATACACTATTTATTCGTACTATAAGCTATCTATGCCTTACACAATGTTAGACACGAGAACATAAAAAGTACAGAACAACAACTACTACTACTACTACTATAAGGTATTTTAATTTGGCAGCCAATTTTTTATAGTTTAGATTCGTGACACACGAGTAATAACATATACTCGTATCTTAATAATACTATAGAGAATTTAAATGCATCTGCAAAGAACTCCACGGAATTAATATTATAACTGATTATAGCTAAATTAAATTATGATAAATTGCTGCTGACTTGTTCTAAAATGAAGGTAATAGATAACAAAGATAGAATATAAACTAATAAACAATATGAAATCACAAAACACGTTTTTATAAAAAACAATACTTTCACTTTATCGGCTGGAATAAAAGCCATAAAATAAATTTTCAATTAGTTGTTCTTGATTTCATAAATTTTTTTTACACACATTTCAGATAAATGTCTTTATAGCTTTGATGCATTTAATTTTAACATTCAACTTATTAATAATTAAAATATGTGGTTTCACAGCATGGTTAAGACCTAACATGTAGTAGGCAGATACCATTGAAATAAAAAGTTTAAATAATTTCACAGACATAAGAATCACATATGTAAATATTGTTCATACACTCTCAAGGAGTTTTTCTCACACTTTATATGTTATATTTTTAACTGATATTGCAAAACTTTGTAAAGTTATATGCTTGAGATTTTTATATTCATATTAAAATTCTTAATATTTATTATGTAAAGTCACGCTCCGCGCACACGTTATTTTGTTTTACCTGTTTCGTATAACAGGTTTATTCATGAAAAATAATATTATGCTGGTTTCTGCTTATTAAAAATATTTTTTTTAGTTTTTCATAGTTTTCCTGATATATAAAACGGTAGAAAAGTAAGTTTAACCCAGATCTATAAAAAAAGACAAATAAAATTGTCAAAATCAAAGTAAGTTAAAAATTTTATACAATAAAGTTGCAATGGCTTGTCAACTTACTAAGGCAGATATGCAAATACTCGTAATATAGATAATAACTTACGTTAAGCAATAACGATACTTAGAGTTTCCCGGTGAGGGATCTCATCATTCCAACGCTGATTCAGTGCTGTGAGGATATCGGGGTTCCAATGTTCTCTTTTAAGATTATCACATGCACGTTTTTCAATTGAAGGTTTTGATTGACTTGAATTTTACCTACAGAATATTTTACAACAAGCAAACACTTCGTTATATGAATAATATTTGATCTGAATATTAAAAAATATCTACAATGTTTTTGATCTGTATAAAATTCATGGTCATACGACAAGGTTTACGTACATTAAACAGTCAATCTCTTGCTTTATGGTTAAACAAGCGCAAAAGCTTCCATTAATTATAATTAAAATTAAATATAGTTACAGTTACTGTTAAGTAGAATGGTGTGTAACGGTAATTGAAACGCCGCTTCCTCGCAGAAAAGTGAGCAAGTGACGACCGGGAAACGCTCTGATTGACGGAGGCTCACCATTTCCGTTCTGTAGCACAAGGAACCGTGTATGGTGGTTGTCGTAAGCTGGAAAAAGAAATATAAAAAACACCAGAGTCAGCTTCGGTAACAAGATGGTGTACGTATATTTATATACACAAGCCCTTTTAAACATCCGTCATACAAATCTGATTTACATGCCTATTTTAAAATAAAAAGCAATATGTCTCTTTCACATTACATATGTCAGTTTTCAATACTGAAATGTTATATACGATACTTAACGGGAACGATCTTTAAAATTACGTATCATAAAATTCAATTATGCAAAATTAAAAAAGTAAAATTGGGCGTCACAATAAAACAAGACCTTCGTGTACACAAAATATATTATGAAATATAAATCTACACTACACTATACTTTATTATATTCTTCTTACTACTTTACTATAACTCCAATAAACATAAAGTAATGAACGACTCGGATTATTAGACATCTAGTTAATTAATATAGTTACAAAACTAAGATAAACCCAAAGAAACGACAAATAGTTTTATTGATTGCCGATAATGTTTATTGTGTACTGAATAATACTTAAAGTTGTTAATTTTATATATGGTAGCCTCTTTCAATAGGATGGTGTCCAGAGATAAGTCCAATTTAGTTTCTCATAAAGATTATCATATCATTTTCACATATAAATCCGAAAAAGCCTTTTAAATTTATATAGGATCAAGAACTAGTCACGTAACTTATTTCGGGATATGTTTTCTTCACTCATATCTACATATTATAAAAAGGTCTTTAATAATTCGTTTCAAGACATACACAAACTAATCATAACAAAAATAAAACTTTTAAATTTTAAGTTGGCAATTTAAAGATTTCTATGAATTTGAAATAGATGTTAGGCTTATTTAAATTCCTTCTGATTATTTTAATATTATATAAGAATCACTTTTTTAATTTGTACATACTTATTTAATTTTTATCACATTTATTTCAATTTCAAGCGCACAATCTATTAGTGCCGGTTATGACAAAGTTCATACATCCAGTACCCAATCTAAAGTGGATGGGGTCATTGGAAGGGATGACACATTGGATGGGTGGTTGTTGAACTTGTTGCTGTCATCCATCATGTCATGTCCAGCAAATTACGAGCAGATAAGATAATCACGTCGTCAATTGTGTCATTTTCAACTAAAATAAATTATAAATAAACTGTCTCCAGTTCAACCCTAAGCCGCTAAAAAGATCAATAAAAAATATTATTATAAGGAATATTCTCTCTATTGGCAACAATTATTTATATGCAATAAACTATACAGTAAATTAAAAATAATATATTTTTAAAAGCAAATTTATTTGCTATAATAGTCCATCTTAACACCAAGATATTCATTTTGTGTAAAGTCTCAAGTCAACATGAACAAAGAATAGGTATTTAATTATATTCTTTATGGTTAAGTCATCTAGTATATCCATAGCATGTAATTAAAGTAAAAATTATGTATAATTCATATAGTTAAAGTAGTTTACTTTAAATAGTAGAAATAAATCCTTTTAACATCGCGCAATTTTTCTGCTGTCAAGATAATTAGGGAAGACAGACAACAATAAAGGCTTAATACATTTTTATTATACAACTGTAATGAGGGTCGAGTTATAAAAACCGTATTCCCGGTAATAAAGACCTTTCTACTCTTGAGTGGTTAGCGATACACATCATGTTACAAATCTTATATTTTTAACAGAAAATAACAGTCATTTGCCAGTAAGTAATTTCTTAATATTAATTTCGTAATACATGGCTTATAAAGGCTTATTACAAAATGAACAAAAAATATTCCCAAACCTCCAATTTTAACCACACGTATTCATTTCAATATATAATATATATACTTGTATAATATTAAGGTTTTAGTAAGTAATATTGCTTATATTAGTTAGAACTAAAAGGTGAAAATAATTTTCACTAAATTTACCAAAATTTTGAAAGTAATCGGGCATATCAAAGATAGCTTTAAGGACTGGATAGTCCTTATGAGATACGGACCATAAAATTACTAACAGGAAATTGTCTCGTAGTAACCCAAAACATGTGTTCGTGTGTGTATCATGACCTCAATGAGTTTTGTAATGTTTTAAATTTAATTATCTAATGTAAATCATATACATATTTTGAACTCGTGTTGTCTGCAGGTTAAGGAGCCTCTAATGATTTTCATACTATATACTATTCAAGTTACACTAAAAATTCGAAATATTTACATTTTGACTTTGATGGTAAGTGGTTATCTTCGTATACAGATAAACAATCTCAAAGTATGGGGTGTTAATAACACCTTAGAGGGAATAAGAGAATGTAAGAAGACACTGTTCTGAATTTTTTTTATATATATTTATAAAAGTGTTCTAAATCCAAATTGCTCTTAAATTCTCTAAAGTGTTAAAATAAAATTTATTATTACAATTTTACACTAGTGTAAATACAATATATAGGACATCTGATGTAATAACTTAGAAAAAAACATTTCACTGGAGATAAAATTTATTAAATAGAATTTACTATTTAATTCTTTTAATATAGAATAATATTACTTTATATAATTACTATGTAAAATACAAATAAGTAAGTTTGAAATATCATTAATGTATGAAATTCAAACTATTAATTAAGACGGTTCAGTTCCACTACACTGTTACAAGTTAATTATCTGTAGTGATAAGCTCTTAGAGAATTTACATAAACCATTATACTTATATAATACAAATATATATATATTCGTTTTATTCTATACTCATATTTATATATGAGTATAGAATATAATAAAATGTAGATGTATTTTGAGATTTTTGTATGTTATATTTTTTATTTTTGAAGCAAGAATATCTGAAAAAAATAATGTTTTTAATAGCCTACTTGTCGTATGATAGAGCAAGTGCACTATATTCTAATCTCTGAAAAAAAAAAACCAAAATATGGTTCGTACAATTATGAGCTGTCAATCACTAGTTCTTCCACGTATCATGGTGAGTATAACTTTAACTTCAAAACATCGCTCTACCAAGGTGTCGTAAATCGAGAAATATGTTATAAGTAATAACTAACAAGTTGAATTCAAACGATATATTATCTAAAAAAAATAATAATTTATTTAATTAACTTTCGTAATAATTCTCTTCATGGTAATCTGATGGGATGGGGTTATGTGTTGTAACAAGAGCTGCATGGTCGCCATCGATTTATTATTATTTCGGCATTCGTTGCGGCAAGTATTTAAAATTAGCTTTAAACACTGAAGTCAATTACAAGTTACGATCAAGCAACACCCACGTACCAACAACATAGTTTAGTGGAGGTCTATTTTGTAATGAATAATTAAATCAGAAGGCACTTTATTGTAAACAACTGAAATTACACGAACTGAGTGAGATTGTTTGTTTAGCTGATGAGAAAATAACAAGGCATCTTGACAAGATTTTTGTTTATTTAATATCCTATTTTTATTCATTTTACGCAGCACATATATAATATAAGAGTTCTGATATTATAGTTATCATAATATATGATAAAGAAAGGCGTGAATGTAAATCGATAAAGAATTAAAAAGTTTTTAATAAAATGTATAATTAAAAGAATGAAAATCATATTTTTCATTTATTTCATATTTTAAAGTAACAAACGACAACTATGTTTATAAAAAAAAATTGTGTGCTGAAATTCAAAAGAGACTTCAAGAAATAAAATACTCTTCCCATCTAAATTATTCTGTTTAAATTCTTTTATAGGCGTTTCCCCGTTCTAAGAAGACACGTTAATTAGACGCTATTTCACAGACATTTACGACAGCCATTACTCGTATAATTAAAATTATATCAACATAAGTAAACTTCATTTTATGAGATAAGCTTATAAATGTGTTTTGTTTAGTAATGCTTCTCTTATGTTCTATAATATAATAATCATCATTCCATTAATTTGAAATTAAATCTTTGATTGCTGTTATCAAGCGAGGGACAATTGTACTAGTATAATGCATGTGGATACTATATAAGTTGTTTTATGGATGGTCGATAAAAACTTTCTTAGGATGTAATGCCAAGCTCATTCATTACTTAATCCACGTTTTAGAATATTTATATAAGAATATCGTTCTTTTTACTTAGCACTATTTGTTTATTCGAAACAAACTTCAGTTTAACAGGTGTACATTTTAGTAGTGCTCTATTAATAGATTAAGAACTCGATAAACAAGAGTTGTGTATGTATATATTATATGATTATAGTTGTTATAATTTAAAACTAATTAAGTGTTATTGATGAAGGGATTTGTAAGGAATAATCTATCATTTTAGTTATCCGTCATGCTATCACTAGCGGTATCAGTAGCAGCAATGTGTATTAATTAATTGTCTAGAAGTAAATTATAATACGAGACCCAAGTCCATTGATGGCTATTTAATCCATAATAATGATATAACCATGGCCAATATTAAATTTTATAATTTATATTTTTTTATATAGTAAGAAATTTGAATGAAGTATTATTCCTTAAAACAAAATATTAAATTTTAATTAGTTAGTTTTTTAATAACTGGATGTTCTTAAAAAACTAACTAATTAAAATTTAATATTTTATTTTTTATGGATACACATATAATAATTCTTTGTTATTCTGTAGCTCATTTAAATAATATTATATTATGATGGTTGAATCTTTGAAATGTATATATTTTATATTATTAGATATGGTTCAATATCTGCTTAAATCTGGCTTCTGCAGTTTCATGTAGGTAAGTAATCGGTAGTAGTAGTCAAAGTAGTCAAAGTTAGTCAAATACTAAAAATACTAAAGATTCCGAAAATAGAGATGCTGTTGATCCATAAAACTCATTTGACTTTAAGTCGGACTCGGGAAGCGAAGCCGATTTTGCAAAAGGCAATTCACCAAAAATGATTTAATGTTATTATCTCGCAATATTTTACTGAAAAAGACCATTCATTTAATCTTTTAGATCGTTATCATTGAAATAAAACTATATAAAAAAAAATAACACACCATTGCCTTCCTCTGCATCCGTAGAACGCGTTTCTTCTTCTGCTACTTTATAAACTTACCTCAGTCAAGTAGATTATCTCACAACATGTTTTAAGAAAAAGTAATGATGAAAACAAATATCAAGAAATAAGAACAACTCTAAATACTTTAAAATTATTAACGAATAATAATAAAACAATAAGAATTTGATTTGAAAACCACTTTATTTTTATTTATAAATCACTAACGAACAAAAAAAAGTTTTGTCTCTCTCATATTTTTTCTTTGAATACATTAACTTGGTTGGCCATGGTTGTATTGACAAAACCTCCAATTTCCTTCCTTGAATATTTCCTATTCCGTAATTAAAAGAAAATAAGCAATTAAAAGGTAAATATAATTATCGCTGACATAATTTACTCTACACACATAAGCCTTGTCTTAATGTCAGTTTTGCATAAGTTTTACATTATTTTATACTTTATTTAAGATTACAATTGTAGTTTTTAAATATTTGAAAAATTCAATCCACTCTATAAAACAATAGGAGTTAATATATTGAACAAATATCAAAAGAGGTAGAGAAGGTAACCATCCTTGCTAAGGCGGATACTGAACCATAAAAGCTAGTTAATTCCGAAGATAGTTTAGAAACTATTCACATTATTAAATCTAAATAACGAACTAATTAATGGGTCTGGTTTGACAAAATGTTGAGATCAAAGGTAAAAGAAAAGGTATATAGGAGTTTTTAGGAATGTATATTATTAAAAAATTATGTTCAAAGTGGGATATTTGGTACTTTTTACTAAGGAATATTTTTTAACTACATGTATTTTATTTAAATTAATTCAAATATCCCACTTGTCTACATAATTATCCAAATTTAATAAGAACCTACAGATAGTTAGATACAGACAGTTCTAGAAAGATCGAGATCTTTAAATAAGTTGTAGAGAGAGTTGTTTGGTATTCACACCTCTCACTCCTATCTCTACAGTTCCTATTCCTGATCAGTTTATTATTTAGTCCGTAATACTTGTTAAGCTTAAATGTATGATCTTTGGGTATGTTTGTTTGCCAGGGTACAGTAAGCTCTACAAGTATCAGCTCATCTTAGTTGTTTTGAATACAGGAATAAGTCCGGCCTAGATGACGAAACACAAACATCCCCAGGGCTTTTGTATCGCTTTTCATACGTGTCCATCATGAGAGTCCAATCAGGAGTTCCGCCTAAAATGGGATACGCTTTCTTTTCGATTTTTTTAACAAAACTGCTTTTACGAACTTTACCTTTTTGTTTATACCCTTTGTTGTTATACCCTTCTGCGCCTTGCTACTGAAAGACTTACCGCTTCTTGTATGATTTCCAATACTTTATCGTGGCGAATTCTGTTGGTAATTAAACAATATCTATTATCTTATTTTTAGGTATTTATAGACAGTTTATAATTGACGTGACTTAAAGGAAGGACAGGAAGGCTATCTAAGGTATCTAATAATTAAGTATCAGTGATAGTGATTTAAATTGTTTAACAACCTGCTTCAACTTTCAATTATCAATGATGAGCCATATTACAATTTATAATTTATTGAAAATTACAACTATAATTACTGTACGGATTATGTTGAAATTTAGTATGATTATATGTTATTATCCCGGCTAACGTACTTGATACTTTTACTCCTGATAATACTGTAATTTTCATGAAAAAGAATTAACTGTTATAACCACTATTAAACTAAAAATGTAAGTATCTATAAAGATTTAATAAGACAAATCTTATAAATCGAAAAGAAGTCTCAACTTATTTGTTAAAAATTTTTATGTAACTTTACTGCAGTTTTTACGAGTATAACCTTATGTTTTGGACCGAAATGAAACGTTTTGAAAAATAGTATTTACAATAAAGTTACCTTGTGTAATACTGCACTGTAACTGTGTTAGCTAAAGGAAACTTCTTTCTTCACATTTTTATTTTATAGCATTAAGATATATCATTCAAATTTCACATATGGACTTCGTACACTTAGTATATCTTTCCTATACATTCGATATGATATTGTTACTATATCGACGCTGGAAAGGATAAATTACACACACACACGATATATATATATCATATGCTACTCTTATTAACTATGAATCACATAGTTCCCTGAAATAGTACTAACTTAGTTTGGAACTTTGTTTGTTTGTAAAATACTGTTTTACTTGTCTGTCGTGAAGTGCATCAAGACGCATCTTAGCGTCACTAAAATTTATATAATGTTATGTAATGTTATCTTTTTTTTGAAAGTTAGCTAGTAGAGAATGCTTGCATTTCCAATATATGTGCCGAAAAATATTCAAGATTCAATTACTAAATCAGAGGAACATTTCGGATACTTAAATGGTAACAACATCCCTTCCTAAAGTTATATCATAATTACCGTCAAATTATTCGCCCCGATGAACAATTAACCTATTTTTTTCTATCTTATCTTTATAACCTCGGAACTCGGAACGGAACTGTTATACTTAATGACATTTATCACCATCGATTTACATTAATCCACCCTTGGGCATTTATATTGATATTGCTAGAACCTTTTTATTCAACGCTATTTTCGGAGAATAAAATTTTACATAATGTGATAATATTTTTATAAATGAGTTCATATTACATTATTATTTTATGCCTATGACATATTATGTAATAGAAAAAGGTTTCAAGAAGACTCTAAATGCAAATTTTTTATAGACCCAAATTTTTTATGGGTTTTTACAGTTATTTTTAATATAGTTATTTTGATATACAATCAAAACTTAATGATTTTTTTGTAAAATAACACTTTACCTAAGAAAAAAGGTAAAACAACTCATAAACTTTGTTTGGTGGAAAATGATAGTTATTATAATAATAAATATATCAAAGGATACCAAACGATTTTTAAATCTGTCCTTATCTGTTTCTGGATCACGCTGTCCATTAGGCACAGCCGAGCGCAGCATTTACGATCTTATACCATACAAGAGTAAAAAAGTAAAAAAACTATTGTTTTTTAATAATGAGTTTTATTAAGCCATAAATATGAAGATATTTTATCTTAATATATATAATTAATTTTGACTTTTGTATGTTCAAGGTAAAACAAATACTCTTAATGTCATTCAACGATTTTATTTTGTTTGACGCTGATGGTAATCTTTAAATCAAAATAAATGTTTATGTTTGAGTCTCTAATAGTCTCTCAATTAATTTCTTTCATGACATCAAACGAACATTAGGCTATTATTTTTGTATTTACCTTTTGATGCTATCGGTCTTAATGTTTGAAAAGAGGTAATTTTGTTTGTAGGTAATTTTTACATTTTGATCAACACAATTGATTTTTAATTACAAATAGACATAAAATAATCTTGACATGCGAAGTATTCAAGCTTACTCCACGAGGGAGGCATTCCATAATATGTAAACCTATATATCAGAACATATATGTACACCATATATGTACTAGATGTCTTTTTATAACGTTCTAGTACTTATAATATTATTCCATTTTATATTATAATAGAAATATTAATCAAATGTATTGGTAAGACGTTAAATCATTAAATTATTCCCAAATATGATAGTCCTATCATGCTTATTAAATCTCAATGAATTAAAAAAGAAAACCTTTTGCTTGTATTTGGCACGACAGTTTTGTATGAATGAATATTTTGGGTAAAAGTGAAAATTTGTAATAAATGAAGTACAATTTAAAAGAATTAAACCCATTCACTTCAAATTTTCATTTATTGAAATAACATTTTTTCAACCAATAAAAATAAATATATATTTTCAATAAAATACAAATAATATTTGACTTAAATCATAAATAGAATTGCTAAATATGTCCTAAGGGAATATATTATAAGTAATATACAAAGCCGTTAAATATTAACTTATAAGTAGCTCAGTCTACTATTATATGTGTACAAAGTAACTCATAATAAAGTAATAATCAAAATGTTAACTCTCCAAGTCTAGACGGTTAAGACGTTTCATATCGGAAAATTGCATTCTATATTTCGTATTTTTATATTTTAGTGTTTATTAGCTCAGTTTGCAAAGATCATAGATTCAAATATTGCTTATATTTAGAAAAATAACAACATTTTCACATTTTAGCAGGGTCTGTTGTATATTTTATCAATAGTGTAAAGAAATCATTTAGTCTGGTTATATCCGTGTCGGTCATCAGGTATATCGATTGCTGGACTTAAAAACCAATTTGAAATGAACTGAATAAATCCCTTTTCACAAAACACTATTCCAAAATGGATTCTCTAATATTATAAGCTAGAGTAGATCAGTTATCTTATGAACTTTATGTACTTATTTCGTTACATACTTTATACCTATGTTGAAAAACCGTTGAGAAACAAAATGTATAACTAATCGTTCCATCAATATTGTTATAATATCATTTATAAATATATATTTAATGTACGCTGTTCAAATAATATTATTGATTTTAGTGTCTTTTACGTCAGCCTTTTAAATTTTAAGCAGTTGACTTTAGTACTTTGTAATCCTTTTACCGTATCTCTTTGATGAGCTCAGTCATTGAACATCTTCTCAAATTAAATTAAGACTTTCGTACAACTTTGTTTCCTCTTTTGCCTCTTGTCTTTTTTTTCTCAATCTAATAAGTTAATACTGTTTATGAATTATTTTTAAATTCTTATATTAACTTAACTATTGGATCTGTATATTATGAAGTTAATTTTAATTATAATATCAGTTGTATCGAATTGTCTTCTAATCATAATATATATTTTAAATTTTAAATTTTTATCAGAAAGGCAGAACATTTTGCAAATTAAATGTAACAAAACCAAGACGTATGATATATATGTATTTATAATTATATATAGTTATAGTTTTCATTTGATAGAGCTCTTATTATTGAGGTTAACTTTCTAAAGCTTGTGTCAAAATAGGTTTTTGTTATTAATACCCGACAGTTGACGTGCTTCATGTTTATTAATTAATAATGCCTCGATCGATTACCTTCCACACTGAAAATACAACATTCAGAAGCTGCTTGTTATAACATATAATAAATTTAAACTATATATTAATGAGATTCAAACACAGCTGTACCCGCCAAGTATGTTGTCCCACATGGCATCTTCAAACTATATATAGATGTGATTTATAGTACTGTTTTAGAGTTTCGGTTAACGACATTAAACTTATTTAAAATTTACATAATTAATTTATTCTGATTTTTTATTATTCTCCAGTTGCAAACACTAGACAATTTGCACTGCAAAAATCTTCATAAATCATATTTAAAATATTGTTTATTGTTTAAACATTTTGTAAGTTTAAACTACTGATAATAATTTATAAAGTGTACTTATAAGTAAGGCTTATAAATATAATTACTACAAAGTACATAGTACATTTAGATAATCAGTATACTGCAACATGATCAAATGTGGTTGGAAATTATTTTAAATCAATATTTGGCATATTTTCAAATATAATGAATACATACAAATACCATCGGTATTAGATAGATAATAAATTTGATACTCAAATCTTCTCAGAACAAGTGGTACTACCCTGATCAGACCAGATCGTTGTTACACTCCTGTCTGCATCTGGGTTCTAAAAATCCATTGAAGAAAGTTACAAATCTTTTAGAACACCTACTAATGGTTATTCTATTATAACAAATCCGCTTTGCAATTATATACACAAGTGTTTATAACGACCACAGATTTAAAAGCGTTAACAAGTACAACAATGCATAATAACAAGTACAAAAATACATCGCAGGCAATTTAATTTTATGTACAAATAAATACATTAATATTACAGTCTAGGCAGCATTTAAACATCCCTTACCAGTTTACTATCATAATTTTGAATTCACTACTTAGGCAAAACTTTAAATGTAAATGATAGAATTGCATGTATTATCTTTAATATTTTGACGAATTTACAGTAATCTCAAGCTTGCAATATTTGATTTCTAACAGAATACGAAATGTCACAAACTAATTAGGTCCCTTTAATATCCTCAGACATTAAGGACTTAATAACCAACCTAATGTTCCCAGACAGGCGATTAACAAACATTTTAAAAATGAGAATGAATGTATGAATATTATAAACATTTAAATTACTTCGGACATGACATTTTTACGTATTAATTGAAGTATTTTTACTAATTCACAGTTGTTTAAAAAAAAATATTTTTTAATTTAAATGCAGGAAAATAAGAACTAAAAATAAAATATGCCTTTAATTTATTCGATGGGGTACGAAAACACCCCATCGTATAAACATCGTAAAACATAGAGTATTTAGTATTTAAATCATATTTTTAAATCAAATAAATTGATGCCTTAACATTTTTTTATTGTATAAATGTGCACTTATACTATGATCTACAATGATAATTACAATAAACTTTATAATGCTAAACGAATGAATTGTAAGAAGGAATCCATCAATGTTCTTTATCACACTCATCCATCATGATATCGGTAAGTGATAAAGTAATATTTTATGAGATATGCAAGAACAGAGACATACAACATATATGAAACAAAACATTTCTTAGTAGGTTATTATAAGTTAACATTAAATAATATGCTGTAAAACTATTCTTAACTATCATTTAAGAGTAACGGAATACTATATTTATTATCTCCTCCCCTCCTCTATCCCTTTTTTCTTCACCTCTTTTCTCCTCTTTTCTCCTCTCTCTCCTTTCTCCTTGTTCCCTTCTATTTTGGTATTTCTTATTTTCCGTCCCTATCATACATAGATTTATAAACTAAAGTCTTGTAAAGAGTAATCCGTGAACTACAATCACTCTTTCTGGCAGACTGTAGACAAAGCACTACAAGTTACCACCGAGGAGAGTTTTAATTTTTTTATTATTAGTTGTATGCATTACAATTTATTATTATTAATATAATAATTAAATAGGAATACATTCGGCATTATATTTTTTAAATTTTAACAAATGTTCACTCATTAGATCGAAATAAAATACTTAAATAATGTGTACCTAACCTTAAAATGTTTACAATATCGAACATTATGACCTTCATTTAAATAAGTTAAATCCCTTAAATCAAACATTCATTTGCAATTCAAGTTTACAACGGACATAAATCAAAATGATATCAATAAACTTAACGCTCAGTTATATCCTTTGATGTAATAAACAGAGAGTTGTCATTGTTTTCGTAGATATATTTCCATAAATATTCTTAAGAACTGGGTATCAGTAAATCAAGAACTTGACTGAGGTGGGCGTTATCAGTATATACGTCTCTTAGAGCAATCTGAGAGACAAAAGATATTATATACAAGCAGTTTTATATTTAACACGACTTCTTATGTATATTATAATACATTTTAAGAAAATTAAAATACGAATACATAGTCTCAAGATTGAACCAAATACACAAATATATCTTAATAATAAAAGACAATCATATTATTCGATCGTGAAAGATATTGAAGACATAATTTTAACCAATTTGTCACAAATAAGATCCAAATACAATGTCGTAAGCTTCAAGGAAAAAATAGTAAACGGCCAACTTAAATTTACTTAAGGAGCTTAGACCTTTGGTCAGTCCCCTTTGAGACAAGAAATAGTGGCCTAAACTGTGATATATATATGTACATATAGTTATCCAGATACGCAGTTTAAAAGCTCTTAGGACCGAAGCAAAACTTCGACTGCAACAAGGAGACTAAAATTCTTTGTAATTATTCTAAAATGTAGGAAATCTTAATACATAACTATTGTAAGAAGTTATCAAAGAAAAATATTCCATTTAAATGAGTTTCTAATTCAGGATCTCTCTGTGAGCTCCTTCATAATTTACTTTAATATATTCTTATTACGATGTCATTCCTCTACTAAATATCTATTTATAAAACATTATATTAAAACACTGATCGAAGGTTTTTGATATAAGACATGTTATACACATTTTGATGATTAATTTGACCCTGAATAATTTTTGTTTTAAAACATTTTCGTGTAAATAATATTGTTGTTTGTTGTTATTAATACTTTAATCTATTATCTTGATATTAATACTAGTCTTACCAGTAATCTGCTCTCGAGGTAGGATAGCTGCCATCCGGCCACTTGATGAAACGTATTTCCCGTTCGCCGTTCACGTACATTTGAAGAAATATCACTTACAGTATTAGAAACCAAAATAGAACTACCGGCGGATATTAACTATATAGTAATGTAATATGTATTACACATAAAAGTATATTAATATTTTCAGGGGTCTTGGCAGTTATATATTATACATTATATTATTAATATATTCCAAACAGTTTATAATTTCAGTTTATTTTCTAACATATTTCACGTAATCTTGCGACTAAAGCCTTTGTGTTATGTTTAATAATTAAATAATAATAATCTTATTGTTGTGTAATCATAAAGTAACTATCAGATACGTATTAGTCTTACGAGTAAGATACAATTACAGCTGACAAAGTCGCGGTCCTGAAGTTTATAGTTATCAAAACCTTAATTTGAAATTGTAATGTTTAAAATAAAAGTATTTTTAATTTGTTATGTGTAATAGTGAACAAGGATTCATAATTAGAAGGCAGTTTATCTTTATTTCACAATCTTGGTCTTAAAATACATTAAGACCATATACTCAAAAATTGTTTAATTATAAAATATATTTTTTGTGTGAAGTCTGTGTACCAAAAGGAATACATTGTTGTGGTGACACAAACAATATACAAAATTAAAAATGTACAAAGTAAAAACATTACTCTAATTTTTTATATATATACTTTATAGATAAGATAACTTTTATATATAGTTCTTCATTTCACATATTTTTTTCAATATTGCCCTTAAGTGTTCAAGTGAAAGTAAACTTGTATTAATAAATATCTATAACTATACTTACAGTACTTGTTTTCCACAAAGTCATTAAATATTTAAAACCAGAGATTTAGAAGCCAAGCGAAAGATAATTTTCTTAGGAAGGCCTAATTAAAAACTTTATCCAACGACTGATCTTTGTTATTTCTTACATAAAAGACACCTGACGGTAATAACAGATCGTCGAAGATATTTAGAGTTTTGTCTTTTCTTAGAAAGTATTGACATATTTGTACCTACATCAAAACGACTGAAGAAAAATATAATAGAAGAAAAGATACGAATCAGATATCGAGTTACTAACAGCCAATGAACTATCATTTTCTGGGTACTATGAACATTAAGACAAAAGGAGATTATTTTTTTAATTTATCGAATTCCTCATCGAATTCAATTATTATTTGAATATCTTTGTATTGCAGAAGAGGACTGTTCGAGCAATATACAGCATGAGGCCTGAAGAGTCATTAAAAGATATATCAAAGACTTAAAAATGACGACTGACATATTTATAAAAATTTAATTTATGTACACAAAAATATTTCAAAATACAATAATAATTTCTATGCCCATCACTAGGTTCCATAAAACAGGTAATTCCTTTAAGGTTAATTGAAAACGTTTTTACAATAAACCCAGTAAAGCCTTAAATTTGTCACTAAATGAACTCAAAATATTACATTAACGACGGTATTGCAGTGACTGGTCATCTTACTGGCCACGGATTTCTTTTTTCTTATTAATCATTAGGCCAGCCTATCGAATTGATTACGATAAACCCGTCTGCGTTTGTTGTGTGGTTCTTTTTAGAAAAGGGCGCGTTTGGAACTCTGATAGTGTCATTACAAAAGGGCTAGGCTAGGTAAGTATGGTATCAAAATATGCCCTCCTGCCACTCCCATTTGACGTACACAAGTGATTACTGGTATTGAATTATAGTGGAAAAGATATAAACAAATAGATAAATAAATACGGTAATTTCAAAATACGGTATTTCAACCTTAGGAGCAAAAAACATGAACAACGCCAGTTATGGCTATACTCACGTTTATTAAATCGGAACTTGTCTGACTAGTTTTGAACCCAAGACGGAATTGAGATGTGAACTGACAGGCAGTCGCAATACTACCATTTTTTTTTTTTTTTTTTTTTTTTTTTTTTTTTATATCGTTGGAAAGATCCGTTACGTATACCCACGGATACGGCAGCATCGAGCACGCTGCCATTTTTAAGGCTACCCACTAAAAAACCAACGGATGCCCTCAACGCCTTAATGGGACGCCATGGGATCGCTTGCGCACTCACCGTGGCAAAGTCGCAATACTACCATACAAAGAGTTCAAGATTCAGAACTCCGAATAGATTCGAAAAAGTCGGTCAAATTCTGATTTAATTAACACGAGTACACCAAAGAAATACATATAATAAAATTATTATTTTAAAACATTGTTTAATTTAAAAAATGTGTCTTTAGTGATATTCTACAGAATTATGTGACAAATTTGCCATAAAAGTTAAAAGTTTTTGCAGTAATTTAATGTTACAGTTGTATATCAAGGTTGGAATTGCTTTTAAACATGAACAATAATTGTGTTAAAGAACTTTATTCATATCTGCGGCACTTATAATTTCATAAAAAAGATAACGCAAACGAAATATTATTTTATGAAATAAAGGACTCCATTTACATATTGTTTTAAAAATGATACATGTTTTATAATTATTACTTTTTAAATATTTATGTGTGTCTATTTCATATTGATTCTTTCAAATAAAGTGTTAGATATTAATGAAATGTTTTTAAAAATAATATTTAGATTTAAAGCAAGTTGCAAAGGTTGAAGATATTTGAATAAGTTTATTTCTTTTACATTTGATTTGATGTATTTAGTCTGAAATTTTAATACCAGAATTTTTTCATACAGCGGCTTTTACTTTGTTATGTTGTGATTGTGTTTAAAACAATCGAGAAGCCAGTTTGTTGGTTCTTTTATAAATTAAATTCCACCCACAAAGGAATTTATAAAGCTTGCAATAGATTCAGGAACGTTGACCCAGGGTCTGCCACACAGGGATCTTCATAAAATAATATACCTCCATATCTTCATATTAGTAAATCTATAATATCATATTCAAAAAGATGATCTCAAATTGTTGATATAATGTATATATATATTTTTTTTAAAATAGTATTTACTTGTAAGTCTGTGTTACTTCGAGTACGGAAACTATCCCTTTTAAGCATACCACAGCGATTAGTAACCTTTAGTTTTCAGTATATAGCCTCAAAGATGGCGACGTCTTCTAGACTGCCATAACCCATTTATTTTGGGGTTTACATAAAAAAAAAATTCCACAAAAAAAATGTTAAACAACCTCAAAAACAATTTAACGTGTGGAATGTTTAAAGCTTTAAAAACCAGTTTTGAAGCATTATATTATTGAAAAGAGCTGAAACATCTCGATGTTTTATTCTCCTCGGGACGAGTCCCTTTATTCATAAACATTTTAGAATAGTGATAATAAAAATTAACACAATGTGGACATTCATTAGGAAAACTCTGGTGACATTTTAAATTACGTTCATTCACGATATTTTTAGGAAGTCCGAACCAAGTGACACCCAATTATACCAGCACTTTGTCTCTTAAAACAACATAAAAAGCTCTTTTTAATTGGATCTTTTGATAATTTAAATTACGTTTCTGTGGTCATTATTATTTTGTTTTTATAATAACATAAGTATATATAAAATACAATATCATTCGGATCCAGACAGTCTCACTTTGAAAATGAATTCTTTGAACTTGACTTCAATAACTATTAAATAAAAAATAGTTTGAAATTAAATTTACTAATTTAAATACAAACCACGCGATGGACAAGGTTTAAATAGGTGGCAATAAAAACTGTCGCTTGAAAAACAAGAGTATTAAGTATATATACACTGACCCATCATCTCTCCGAAACTATCTGCCCGATTAACTTAAGATTTTACATTGTTACTTCCACTAAAAACGGATTTTACAGAATTTCCCATCCATTTCCCAACGGGTTTTAACAAATTTCAAGTCAAACGGCCTTATAGCTACAGAAGTTTCATGATAAGTGTGTACGTAGATGGAAGTAAGAGTTACTATAGCAATGGTTACCATAGCAACGGTCACCGTACCAATGTTTACCATAGCCACAGTTACCATGACAGCGGTTACCATGGCAACCAGAGTTTCGATAAGGTACAAAATGTTGAAATTTGAAAATTGTCATAAATAAAAAATCAAAGACGTAAAAATGTAAATGATTACGAAATTGAATTTCATATATTTAAAAAAGAAATAAACCTTATTAAAAAAAATGTCCTTAGTTATATGCTGGAAATTTTTTCGTAGTGTAGACCTACTGGGGATGCCGCCACATTACATAATGGGAACGCATCCCAAAACACAGTACCTGGTACCTCATAGGTGATGTGGAAATCTGTATATTCACTGACTGGCATTATATTTCTCTATGTAAAATTAAAAAGTATACACTAAATATAAAATAGAAATTAAACATTTTGTCAATACAAGAAGTCTAAGTTCACATGCAAAGTAAACGTGTGTCCAGCGAATCGGGCGGGAATCAGCTAGTAAGTTTGTAATATAAGTATTTTCTATCTACAAAGTGACTCACTTTATACTTTATTATGTAAACTGTAATGAAAACAAAATTATACTGCTTTCATTTTAAAGGATTCCTGTGGATGGAAAGAAAAGTTCAATATAAAATACTTCCTTTATAATATCGTTGCCTTTGTATCGAAGTTAACAGTGGAATGATATTATATAATATTTCACTGGTTAATTGTATTACCTCATTTTATATAAAATATAAACAATTAAATACTAATAATGGAAAAAGAAATCTATGAATTTGGCATAAATGAATATTATAGTAGGCCTTCAATCCGCAACTTCACACACATATAGTGGCGTCCACATAGACCGGGTATACTGCAGACTTTATTTAGAACTATTTAAGACAAAACTATTGAATCCTACGATACATTATCATCATGTGGCTCCAACAGGTTAGGCAGCCCACGCCAAGATATTTCTGAAGGGACAGGATTTTTTCCAAATTACACTTGTCGTTATATGGTACTAAGATCAAATTATGCAAAATCATTATAAATTGTAGTCTATGTGTAAGTCTGAGCTATGAGCTATATTACTGTAAAGTTTCATTTAGTTCAGTAGTTTTTACGAAAAAGAATAACAAACAAACAAATATCAACCTTTCGCATTTAAATATTATAAATGTTAAAAAACATGTAGCATCTTATTTGAATTATTTGGATTGTAAAGTAATAAGAATTACGCCCAAAATATATCAAATAGGTTTTTTGCGGATGTTAAAATACCGACATCATAAACACCAAAGCAACCGAAACACAAAGCAATGACAAAATAAAAATATTTTGTAATTATTGTTCCACATTTCCGAGGTCGGTGCCAAGTTAAACGTGACATTAGAATATGAAAAAACAAATATGATATGACGACATAATTATCAAATCACTTTTACACAATTTATCACTTTTCATAATTAAATATAAGGAATGACATAAAACTTATTCACGTCCATTCAGACAATCCTTGTATGTATTCTAATTTATATTTCTCTATTAACTTCTAGTTTGATATATCATCGTAAGTTCTAGTGTTCTCCATCCTGCCATGCATGGTTGGGAACGCATTAATAAATCTCAATGCATATAGGCCACATCACTATTGATCACATGGAGCTTCTGGTCCTGATTTTAATTAACAAAAAAGCTGCTGCTGTCTATTAGCTACAGTTAAAACAGCTAGCTTCAGAAACAGCTTTTTTCTGCGAGCTTTCTAAAGCAAAGCGTTACATCTTCCGAATTAAATTATTTTTTATAGAAATTTGCTTATAAAATTAGCACCTCCACCTACAAAAAATTTACTATTCATATTATCTATCTCATTATAGGGTCTGGTTACTATTATATACATTAATATATTTGAAATTGTAACAAATTAGTTTTACATAAAACTTTTAATATCTAACTTTGATCTTGATTACTAAAGATATATAACACACTACGTGTTTACGAGCAAAACAATGAGATACCGTTTCTAACTGTAACAGCCTCTCTCTAGCAACCAATCTCCCTAAAACCCAATGGAAAAAACCCGCTTTAAATAAAACCCACTTTATCCGAAAATTACTTCCACTTCAGTGGAAAATACTAAAACCAATACCTTTTTCTAAATAATTGCTCGTCCAATATTTAACTGTTCAATAAACATAAATCAATATTGAACTTAATCTTAAAATTAATATTCTAAACGTTATTAATATGGTAATTCGATTTGTAATTTTATTTCGAGTCATTAAGATTATAAACTCTTTTCTTGAATTAATTAGTAATTTGTGATGTTGCTTCTAGAGAGCAAACTGTGTTTTCATTAGTAATTTCAATGGTTAATATAGTAATGATTGTGGAAATATAACATTGCCGACTTCGTTTAAGTGTTTCTCCCAAGGCCAGAGCTTTTTTCTCACATCTGATAACAAATTCCATTAATCATTATATTACGCCTAGTGGAATTAAAAACTGAAATCAGAAAAAGTGAGGCCCTAGCGCCCCCCGTGGCCAGATTTCTCTGGTTAACGAACTTGACTTTCATTTTTGGATGATGATTTTTGTGCAAAGTTTAAAAGCGATCCGAGCGAAATTGCGGCCGTTATCGTGCTGACTAAAGTCGTATCTGGACGCAAGCACGCATATATATGTATATATATATTATAAACTTTTTGACTAATGGTCATTTCGGACTCCGGGGGTAATAAGAAGACCTCCTGTGAAGAAATTTTTCCAAAATTCAAAAGTCGGGTACACCTGAAAGGGCAGACCGAATTAATAATAATTAATAATTGTCTTACAGCCTTTACAAATTATTTTACTTTCTATATTCATTTATAAATAAAATTTACTTTATCAAAATAATCGTAAATTATGACATGTATATTGTGAATACAAAGATATACTCGTAAAATAACCAGTTACCCATTATATAAAAAAAAAAAAAAAAAAATCGAACCATTAGTCATGAATTTTCTTTTATGGCTTTCTTTGAGATTTTAACTTAACCTCATCACCTATAAATATAATTATCGTACAAATATTATTGCCGAGAATCAAACAAGAAACTTATATTTTAAAAGTAAACATTCAGATGTCTTAATTATTACAATGTTTTACTTATGATTGTATCATATTTTAAATGTTTGCTACCTCCTTATCTTGTTAGGTCTTTAAGATGTTGTCATTTTGTTTTAACAATTCCAAGCTTTACTTCCATTTGTTAACAACATCTGCCAAATAGCTTCTCATTTACATTCTTATAACACAAATTATGAGATAACATCTAACTTGTACTAATGTATTCGGGCTGTTATAAATATATTTATATAAAGTTAAATGCTCTTTGAAGTTAAGTTTTGTAGATGAGATTCTTACTTAAAACTGAGAATGCGGGCTTAATTTAGTGAATACAAAATATAATTGAATTAATTTAGAAAATTATATAATAAGATCTTCTTGATCATGATTAAAATGTATCATAATTATTTACTTTATTAAAATATATAATTTGTAAAATTGATGTTAGTGCCTGAGTAATAAACAATTAATTCTATGATAATACTTTTTTTAATTCCACCCCTGGAGAAGAACTGCGAAAAATATATAAGTCAGAAATACGGAATTAATAAGTGTGTTTTTAATTGAAAAATTACAGCATATCATGAATAATATATTAAACTATAATTTTTTTTACTAGCTGTGCTAGCAATGCAAGCAATATTTAAGAATAAACATGAGATTATATTATTACATATAATTTAAATCCTGAATTTTGACCTTAAAAGGACGATTTCGATTTCCTATTTCATTAAACATATTGTTAATTTTACTGAGTGATCAAGTATTTTATATGTAACGTGATCTATAAGAAAATATTGTTCCATTTCTTAATATTAAGCAGAATTTATTACGGGAATAATTTTATTACCTTACCTTAGACTATTTAAAGATTGAAGATAAAATCATGATTATTTATAAAAATAATTCCTATTAAAGTCATTTTAATTCTAACCCTTGCCCATGCCGACTTCCACGCCTTAGCCCCACTTCTCACCCACAACCCATTTATTTACACATAACAAATCTTTAAAAGGTGGTCTTTTAGAATACCAACATTAAAAACCAACAAACGTAATATAGTTATTTGTAAGCGACACTGAAACAGATTAAGTAAATAATATATTATTGATACACTCTTCTGTACGTTTGATCCAACTGTAAATAAATAGTAATAGTAGACGTGGGTGAGTGTACAAACATCTCAAATAACATCCACTATATACTGTTCTTCTAATAAAAAGTACTTTCATCTTCTTTAAGGTGTTAACATATCAAAATGATGTTTGGAGTGATTTAAAATATTAACTATTTTACAACTGTAACTAGTCTTTAAAAGAAAAAGAAAAGAATCGTCACCACTTCAAATTTTTTGACGATGTAATAAGAACAATAAAATGAATGACTTATAATTTAATATTTTTATATTATAACTATTGTTAACTATTTCTAGCTAGTTAACAATAGTTAGCTACCACCTTGAGACGGGGCAGCCGGCCTTGTTGTTTTTGACGGAGACGCAGATATCTCAACCTAGTGACACAGCGTACCTATCATACCCTGGGTATAAACTAGAACATCATTTTATACCACACGCCGGGGTATCTGTTTTCGTAAGGGAGGCTATCTGTTACCGTCGCCTTTTTTGAAGGTCGGGACTTGTCCGTGCTCTGGCTGCGCATGGATATGGGCGACCACGTCAGAGTCTACGCGTGCCTCTACAGGTCCTATAGTGGTAATGCAGAAACAGATCAACTGTTGGGCCACGTTCAAGCGAAGATTGACGACCTGCTTTCACAGACTCCCACCGCCGAAGTCGTAGTCCTCGGGGACTTCAACGCGCACAATACCGAATGGTTAGGGTCACGTGCAACCGACTACGCGAGGAGATTTGTGTTTGACTTTGCTCTGGCAAATGGTCTGTCCCAGCTGGTAAAGACGCACACGCGTCTACCGGACGTGGACAGCCATATGCCCTCTTTGTTGGATCTTCTGCTGACTACACATCCCGGAAAGTACCAAGTCACTGTCGAGGCTCCCTTAGGGTCCTCTGATCATTGCTTGGTACGGAGTGTGTTGCCCATTGAACGCCCAGCTCGCACAAGACCTGCGACTCGACGCGTTTGGCACTACAAGTCCGCGGATTGGGATGGAATGCGGTCCTTTTTTGCATCCTACCCATGGGGGCCGATTTGTTTCTCTTCTAATGGATCCTAGTGACTGCGCTGCGGCTGTAGCTGATGTGATACTTCAGGGCATGGAACTATTTGTACCAAGCTCTGTGGTACCACTTGATGGCAGATCGCGGCGTTGATTTGATGCGTCTGTCAGGGCTGCAGCAGCTGGCAAACTTATCAAGCTTATCAAGCTTGGGCTAATGCGTTAGTCACTAAGGATCCGAACTCTAGAGTTCTGAAGAGGAAATAGAACCGTACCTCCAGATTCTTCAAACGGCAAATCGCTAGAGCAAAGTTCAAGCATGTCGTCAAAATTGGGGATCAGCTGGCAAAGTACCCGCCTGGCACGCGCAAATTCTGGGCGCTTTTCAAGGCCACTCTGGGCAACTTTAGCTAGCCGTCCCTTCCGCCGTTGCACATGGGGAATGACTCTCTGGCCCACACGGCAAAAGAGAAAGCCGATCTCTTGGGCACTCTTTTCGCCTCCAACTCGACTTTGGACGACCAAGAGAAGACACCGCCTATCATCCCGCGGTGTCAGAATTCAATGCCGGAAATAGTTTTTCGGCAAAAAACTATCAGGCAGTCTCTATTTTTCTTGGATGTTCATAAGACGAGTGGGCCGGATGGCATTTCTCCATTGGTGCTACGAACGTGAGCCCCTGAGTTGACTCCAGTGCTAACGCGTCTATTTCGGTACTCCTACCTTAAAGGCGTAGTCCCAGTCGATCCCTAAAAAAGGTGATAGCTCGGACCCAGCTAACTACAGACCTATCGCCATTACCTCCCTTCTCTCCAAAATAATGGAGATTATTATCAATCGACAGCTCCTAACGTACCTCGACGACCACCAGTTGATCAACGCCCGGCAGTATGGCTTTCGCTATGGGCGATCAGCTGGTGATCTTCTGTATACCTTGCTTTTATTTTTGCTTGGACCCCAAGCCCGTGAACGCTGGTGTACCCCAAGGTTGCGTGCTATCCCCAACTCTGTTCCTCCTGCACATCAATGATATGTTGGATATTTCCAACATACATTGTTATGCGGATGACAGCACTGGGGATGCGGTATATTCCGGTCGTGCAAGTCCTAGTATTTTTTTATTTTTCATTGGACAAAAATAAAACCCTTATTAAAAGAAATTATTCTTTTATAACTCTGTATTTATTATGATATAAGACACCATTTTATATTAATATTTATTTACTGGTACCTAAGCAATGCGGTTACAATTACTACAACTTACATTATTTATGTGTATTGAACTACGAATCTAGTGGTCTAATAAATATTATTGTTGAACTATTACATTTAACATAACATTACATATTTAACTAAATATTACTAGCCGAAACCTTCTATCAATAGTCAAAAATGAGCAGATTTTATAATATTTTTAATATATGTTTATAAATACATTATAAAGATCAAGTTTTGGGATGGGGTTGTTTGAGGAGCCTGGCGTATTAACATTTAAAAGATATTCAACGTTCTCAGTAAAACATATCTTGAAATAATTTATGAAGATCTTTTAAGATTATTATTATTTACTCACACATCTGTTATAAAATATAGTTACCGGTCTGAATTTGTATATCTTTATTTTCGTTGTTGTTTTAATTGAATAATTAGAATCTTTACAATGTTAACATGATAATTTGTTATATAAATTACATAAGTTTATTAGCGATAAATTATAATTCTGGGTACATATACTCAGTCATGTCCATTTACATAATATAAATAAATTTCAAAAATTAAAGACACATTTTGCTATACATTATTTAAATTGAATCTATCTTTGAATCTAGAGACCATTTTTAAATTTAAAGCGATGAATCACATGGTTAAACTAATACTAGTTATTAGCAATTCTTCTTATATAACAATATAGACTTTGGATTGTTATCTGGTATTTGAAATACATCAATAAAAAGAATAAACTTACACCATATTCCTAAATAAAATTATACATTAACATGAATTTCAAGTTTCATTATAGTTATAAACTGAACCAATTTCGATTTCAAGCAAACCTGTTTCTCTTCGAAATATATATATTTTTTTATAATAACTGTTCATTACTTTTGTTGCGTCATAATTACAGCCCAAATTACTTTTAGGATTGCTCGTAAAAATGGATTATCTGCCGAAAGAAATATTACTCTATATGTGTAACTGTGCAATAACCTTTTATTACACAAAATGTCATCAGTAAAGACAGCAATTACATTTTATAAAACATTTAATGTACTGACTTAATGACATATAATATTGATTTTATTAGATTGTATAAATGAGCAAAATATTAATAAGACAGTAATATGTACGGCGAAATACATTGTAAAGATTCGAATTACGTTCATTAAGCTTCTCAAACTCAATGGCAAAGACAAAACATTTCTCTATTCATAATATTTCTTGAGTATTTCCGTTGCTGCTTTTATTTATTTTTGAAAAGTATTAAGTTTTTAGTAGCATTAAGGAATTATACGCAGTCTTATAAACAATTCATTACAACAATTTTAGATTCTCTTGGTAACTGACAGGCACTATTTAAAAAAAGGCGAGAATTATTAGTTTTTTTGAAAGAATTTTTTTTGAAAGAAGAAAGAAAGAAACTTGTAAGTGCTCAAGTTTGACCTAAATTACATACCTACGTAAAGAGATAAAATGTCTAGTAAAAATATTAAATCGTCTGTACGTGTGTTTGTCGCTAGTCCTCGTGGCAGTGATTTAAAAAATAACATATTTTATTACAGTAAAGTATTTATTTTTATAAAATGTGGAACTGCTTGTGAGTTATATTAATATTTCAGTTTACTATGTTATCTTAATGAGGTGTCTGACAATGTATAAACAAGGAAACGTCTGTTGATTTTCAACGAAGTGTTTATAATTGGACGAATATTATTTTTAACTGTAGTAGATTTTTTTATGTCATAAATTTATTTATTTTTTACTTGAATTGAAAAGTAATTTAATTTTAAATCTATTTATATTTCAGAAGTTATCATGTGATTAATATTGTTATTAATGTAATTAAAAGTAAAGAAATGTTATTTAAATTTATATGTGGTTATGATGAAAAATACATTTTAAACAAGCATCCAATCAATCTATCAATCAAACAATCAATCAAGACTTACAACTACCATATTTTAATAATATATATAGCTTTGTACAAGCGCTATATCAATCTGTGTAGTTACGATATTTATTTAATAGGAATAAACACAATGGCTTACTATTAAAAAGTGATAATAAATGATGATTGATCGAACTTAGTCTATTAACAGTTATACTAACAACATGAATATTTTCAGAATATGTATATATAAATACTACAATTGCTAATACTTATTATTAGTTGATTGTTCACTAAACGAAACGTTCCGGATATCATTTAACTTCTAAATGGTTTTTGTTATAATATAATTTATGAATCTAGGTTTTGACTAATTGCTGTATGTTATGTTATTTTTCCATTAAACATTTATATATTTTAAAAATAAATGCTTCTATTCATAAAAATTAAATAATACTTTTAAATTAAAAGCAATAAAAGTGGTACCTATTCAAACAGAAAATTTAATATTGAGTTTTAAAACACTGAAGAAGTCGAAACTCAAACAAATCTTTGCAACGGTATGAATTCTAAGTAGGCTTGAAATCTGAAATTTAAAAGTTTTGAATAAAACAAATGTGGGTCCATCGTCTATATTGATTTTAAAACATTCAAAGTATTTTTACAATTTCTATTTATTTTAAGACAAACAATGTATGATATTATTAGTGTGAGTGCGTGTAATGTACAACATTTTAACAAATGTGTGTAGATTCTGTTAAACGAGTATTTTTTAAGGGTGTACTAGGACAAGGCAGGTTGGTCTGAGCCGTAAGCACTAAGTAAGGGATACCTAAAGAGTTGCTCAAATTAAGATTACTATTGATATAATTTATACAATTGATACGCATCTTATATTAAGTCCCACAATTGTTTACCCTGAACAGAACATCTTTCTAATTATTCCTTTCTTTGAGACATAGCCAGAATGATGACATTAAATTTGTCATTATATATACGATGTCTATAAATATTTAAAATATTGCATCTAATAATATGGAAAGAAGGAAACAATTATTAAAAAGTTGTTTTATGTACTATCATCCCATTTGATGTTATTCCTTTCTTCATTCCATTACACTTTCAATGCAGTTGTTTAGTGTTCCTCTTCTTTATTTTCATCATTATTTTTCCTATCAAAAACTATTAAATTGGCAAGATAATAGAACTTATTTTACTTGAATTTAACATTATTATTTTGATTATGACTGTTAATTAAAATTGCAGTGCTTCTAGACATAAGATAAAAAAGTAATTTTTGTAATTAATATTTTTGTTTTTTATCGACATGAGAAATAAATCCAGAAGAAGAAAAAGTATTGCGGTTCGTCTATATTCCGACTATTCTGGCTTGTGAATTTATTGATTGTTTGCTAAGTATATATTGTAATGCACACTTTGGTTCACTTTAAACTTGTTGGTTTGGTAAGTAATAATAATTATATATTTAAATAATATATGTAATAAGTTTATTAACTTTAAATACAATAAGATCGTTTATGGTTGCTCTCTTACACAATAGACCTTAATAAATACCCTTTGAGTAATTTATTAAACTCTTATATAGCTTAAAAAATGCTGTATATAATTGTCCGTGCTTTTCATCACTTAATTGACAAATTAATATTGTACCTGGACCTTACTGATAGCTATAATTAAAAAAAAAATAAAGTCAAAAAAGTTTATATATTTTTTTATTATTATTAATTTCTATTTAATATATTATATTATTAGAATTATACAATACTCACAAACGGTAGATAAGATTTGTTATCTAAAACGGCTCTACATTATGTTCATTTCACGTTATTTTTTTATATTAAGTTCTAGGAAGGTGCATGCAGATGTTATTTAATAAATCTTAATAATTGAGGGGATCCCTTAACGTAAATACTGACTGGTTTAATGTTGCCATAAAAATCGGCAGTAGGTGCTTATATCAATTTTGAAACATTCTAATATTTTTATTTTCTACCGTTCTAGTGGATGAGACGATACTATTGGAAACCGATAAAGGAACAAAATATTGTTAGTCAAGCAATTAAAATAAGACAAGTAGGTTTTACTTCGAATTTACAAAACTACAATAAAAAACTTATTAGAAAATGAAGTTATTAGATCTTATAGATTTATAAAATATTATAAAAAAAAAACAATTTGGCTCACCGTTTCAACTATTCATATAATGTCTTCAGGAGAAAAGGATCCATATTCATATAAATAATTAATTCAAGAGAGATATGTTCACTGTGTACCATAAATCATAGCGAGAGTTTTGGGATTTATATAATTTTATTCGTTACAGTATTTATTTTATAAGACATATAATTTATTTTGATATGGGACGTTTATATTATTTTTCGAGATATTTGTACTTATTTACTAATAATATCTATATATTACCAAGTCCATGCCAGTGCAGATTAAATAATTGCTGCTGTCTGCTACTGAATACTATTTTTAGCCTTTATGATAATTAATATTTATTAAATCCTTAAAGTTTAATTATGTCTCCTCAAAGTATAAATATCTATAAAATAAGAAAAGGCAATCATTCAAACATATTAAGTTAAATATAATGTTTGAGAAATACTTTTAGGTATCAATAAAAACTTTCAAAAAATTTCCAAGGTTTGGTCTTTGAGAATGTTACTTTTTTCTTTCAATATCATGTTTCTTTATTTTTTTAAAATCAACTATAGTATTGTTTAAAGTGGAGTTATCCTAGTGATAGTGTTACTTTTTCATTTAAAAGTAATTGATTATCATTTAAAAATTATTATTTTAAATTTAAAACAAAGTTATGAAACAATTTCAATAAATTCGTACTTTTGATACATTGTGAACATGGAGATATCCACATCGATAAACACACTATCAAACAAAAGCTTAAGACGTTATATAGTCAATATATTATGAAAAAGACTGAGAAATATCATAAAAAAGTAAATGGAAAGAATACAAATACAGAACTAATACTATTACGAACTGAACGTTTTGTTTGCAAAAAAATGTTATTGCACTTGCTTATCCCGTTTACGATTTTTTAAATAAAGCTAATTTGTAAACTACATATATATATAATATATATACTAGCTCCTTCCCGCCACTATTAATTTTATGTGCACTCAGACTTCTTGCATTGACAAAATGTTTAATTTCTATTTTATATTTAGTGTAGATTTTTTTAATTTTAAATAAGTAAAAATAATGCCAGTCAGTGAAAACAGAGATTTCTACATCACCTATGAGATACTGTGTATTGGAATGCGTTACCGTTATGTTATGTGGCGGGATCCCCAGTAGGCCTACACCACGAAAAAATTGCCAGCATATAACTAAGGACAATTTCATAATCAATTATATTTTTACGTTCCTGATTTTTAATTCATGACAATTTTTAAATTTCAACTTCCTGCATCCCACCGAAAACCTCATCTAAAGTCTGGTTGTCATGGTAACCGTTGTCATAGTATCCCTTGTCAAGGTAAACGGTGTTATGGTAAACATTGGTATTGTAACCTTCGTTATGGTAACCGGTGGCGTTAAGTGTATAGTTCTGATAGGTTTAAAACTTGGCAAAAAGAAAAGAGTCAAAATCCGTTGGGATAGAATATAAGAAAATCCGTTCTTAGTGGACGTCTACGTCACAAAAGAATTAAGTATGTAAAATTGTAAGTTAAGCGGACAGATAGTTTCGGAGATTTCGTTATGAGACAGAGAGAGGTAAATCGCGTATATATATTTATATATTATAGTATTTATCATTTTATTCTGAAGTATTATGGTGGTAAAAATACACATGTATCTCTAAGTTAGGGAAGCAGACGTTTTCCAAAAGTATATCCATAGAATAGAATTTATATTATAGACAATATAGCTATTTCAATTATTAAACATAATATAATACATTAAATATATTGAGGGTCTTATAAAACTCGTATTGTATTTTTTTTGTCCAGATGATTCCATATATATCATCCCTATTGCTTGTAAGTATCGTAAGTGAGGACTGAGGGCTTTAATTGTTGGTGCCTTCTTCTGCGAATAGACACAAATAGACTGATTCGACTGGCATCTTTCATACAATACGGCCGAGTGATCTCTGGCAGAGAAGACCGACATTAAGCAGAAGTTTGGTACCTCAACACCTCCTCAATATCTCCTGTGAATATAATAGTGGTCTTAGAAGAAGTTCCATGAATCTGAGATTTCTATCAGGAATGTTCCGCGAAGCTTGACAATCCCTCTTTGTGCAATATTGCTCCGGCCATCCCTCTTATATACAGAAGTCGATATAATTCATGAGACAACAATTATGCAAATGATGATTTTAAATAAAAATGATGACGAGAAATGGGACTGATAAACAAAATAGTCCATAAATGGATAGACAAGTATAAATGTTATTTCAGACAGAGGAAAAGCAAACAAAATGTGTATATTTACGGTTACAATTACCAAACTATTTAGATTTTATTTGATGAATTCTTAGAATGCTTGTTTAATTATTTTATCATGGAATATATAGGAAATTAACCAATCTTTATATAAAATTAATAAGTAAACATCTAATATAAATGTCTTACAGAATTATTTCATTTCGTCTAACTGAAACGTGTTATATCCGGTTTAAATAAACAATTTGAACTAGAGATTTAATATTTACTTTGAAATGAAGTGAAGGTTGTGACACAAGAAACACTTACTTGTTTTTTTTTTATCTTACTTTTTTTTGCGTAAAATGAATTACATTAAAAAATATCCGATACATAGCCATAAAATTTATTAAAGCTATACGATTTAGGTATATTGACAATGATAAAGTTCATAGTAGTATTAGCGTAACATAAAACTGAAGTAAGAATATTTCAGAAAGAAAAAAAAAGTTGTAAAAATTGCAGTATTAAATTAAAAGGTTAATATTAAATAAGAATATCCATTTGTATGAATAAATCTATTACTAGAACCTTTTCAATAAACTTGCAATAAATCTTGTCATTTTAAGGTAAATAACTCATACCCAGTGACTTCATGACGCGGTTTAAATATTACTTATAATGTTAATGGCACTTCATGTAAAAATGTTACATTTTGAAGTTTTGACTTGCGTCGGTTCTATCTTTGTTATAGTAGTTATATATTCTATGATATTTATATTAAGGAACAACATCTTATATTACTGTTCTGTCTACAGAAGAGATTTGTGATTCAAAGAAATACAAACACATTTTTATATTTATAAACAGGTAGAATATGATAATGGTTATTTAATTCACTATATTAAATTTATAAAATGTTATTTTAACTTAAAAAATATTACCACTTAAAACCATATGTGGTATGGTTATAGATATCGAAAAATGATTTCAATTGAATTCATTAAATTAAATTTTCTAATATTATATTTTATGATAAAAATACACAATGATACATTTTGACTTATGTTTGTTAATTGACTAGTAATTTTGCTCTGACTCTTCAGATTTTCGTTATTTTATAAATTTGGTTCTGTATTAATCATACTAAAATGTAATTACAAACAAAAAATATTTTTTATAACGGCACAGATATGAGAAAGGGCTTATATACGAGTTTGTTTTGACGAGAGAATACTTCTTGGTTATTTATTCTTGTTCGGTTCCTTTTCTATTCTGTATTCAATAAGTATTCTTGTCTGTATTGTATTGCCTTTAATACTTGTTATTATATTGTTCACAAACATTTCCTTATGTCTTTTGTTTAGTCTTAAATACTTTTCGCTTGTTTTTAATTACAAAATTTAAAATATAAAATACATAACAATCAAAATAAAGTCTGGCTAATCTAAATATTAGGTATATTAAAAAGTTGTTATACTATGATTGAAGTATCTTGGGCTTATTTTAAGATTTTGTATCTATTATAACTTATAAATTATTCAATGTCTGTTCTTTATATAATGGTCTCTTTACTTCAAACACATCTGAGACTGACGCTGCAAACATGTCGGAATTTGGACGCTACAATGTTTTGAAACTAATGGTTAATAAACTATTTTTTAAATTATCTGAACCTTCATTGTCAAGATACAATATGTGTATCTTGTAATAATAATAAACTAGACACTTGACAAACAACAAGGGTTTGTTCTTAGTTTCTAAACAAAACCAAAGGACCAAAGGAATTGTTTATCCTTTTATAGTGCACAAAGTAAGGAAACACAAAATTTTGTTTTGTTTGTGATCCAACAACACGCAGACGAACAGAATAAATGTAAATAATATACGATACTAGTTTAACACTGGAGACTCTTCAGGAGTCATCTCAGATATGTAAATCAACATCAATATTGTTTTTGAAAGTATTGTTATTGTTGTATTGATTTAATTTGATCACCTCACAGCAGGTCATCGCCTCCTATACCAAACGTAAATTATATGACAGAACGCACAGTGAACAACTATTACAAACATTCCTTCAGCAAAACTTAAATTAGTTTTACAAATATGTAACCGTAACGCAAACGCAAGGTAACTTTTTTATTGCTATAAATTCCAAGGAGCAGAAAATAGTAATAAAATCGCTAATTATATCACAATAAATCTCGAGGTTTATAGGTCACTAGCAGGTTACCCGTGCTTCGCAACGGGAGTAAACAAACAAAAAACTGACTTTCTTGAGTATTGAACTCATGACCCTACCCTTCACACATACACCCTCTATCTTCCAACCCATCATGACTCACTCAGTGCGAGAAAGCCTTGAGTTTGATAACTAAAGAGTTACATTCCTTTTGGGTTATAGGTACACTCTTGTTTCTCACATCGCAGCGTGTTGAGAAAAACGTAGTGACTGGCCAAATAATTTTAATTTCTACTACAATGCAAGGGGAGAAGAGAGGGAGCGGAGATTAAACTTTGAAATTTTTTAGCTGTAACTTTTAAACGGTTTGGATCTTTGCTAAATCCTTTCTTATTACACCTATTCAATATATCAGGAGTCTTGTGTCCAAATTTCAGCTTTCTAGGTATTACGGTTTGGGCTGTAGAGCGATGAATGAGTCAATGAGTAAGTGTCTTTCTGCTTTATATAATATATTAAGATATAGCCACTCGTTTAAATTTTTATTTAATTTTCAGCATTTTTCACATTACAGTTTTATTCACGGAATAGAAATAAATGAAATAGAAAAATAAATTTATATCCCTATAAAGTTAGTGAGCTCTGTTAGTTATTACATAGCTTCGGATGTATTTAATCGATTGATATCTTATCTCTACTATAGTTTATAAGTTTTGTTGAGGTCATTAAAGACTGACACAGGAAATTATTAATTAAATTAACGTTTGTGAAGCAAAATGACTAACATACACGTATGAAATGAATTATTTAGTTGTTAAAAAAGTCTAAGATAATAGACCTTATATGTTGTAGAGAAAACTATTGCTTAAAACAAGTAAAAAAAATCTTGGCTTATATATTACTTCGCAGAACGAAATCATTAAATTTTCTACCCCGACCTTTCCGTAGTAAATTAATATAGGTATTATTTTACAAAGGAAACGTACGAAATTATGAATAAAACTAATGACGTTGGTATGTACTATGTTTTAGAATTATACAAATATTATCTTATAAAAACTACTTAAATATACGTTCTTAATAATATAATTCTATATATATATATATATATATATATATATATATATATATGTTATGACATCGAATTCTTTATTGCCTTTAAAATAGAAGTCAGATTTTCTGTTTTGTATTTAGATTAAAAAAGTGTTTTAAGTTTCACCAAGGTCTTTCACCAATTTTGAGAAAGATAGGAAAGTTCGGTCGCATATAGTTTTAAAACAAATATACAAGTGAAATGAGATTCTTAAAATCATTACGTTTACGGATACCTCCAGTTTTGTACAAATGGATGCCAATTGATAATATAAATACATAACTTCTACTATTTTCGAGATGAAATATCAAGGATATTCAATTATAGCGACGATTCAGTATCGTGTAATATTCAACATTAGGAAAAATATGAAATCACCGTGTAACAATTGGTAAATACAAAGTCATCTTAAATTTATTTATATATTGTTTTGATGTAAAGATAATATTATACAAGGTTTGTATTGGTATGTTGCTAGTTGTACTTGTTATGACAGTATCATCTGCATTGATGGAAAGGAGCCATATGCGTCCCTTCTTGAAAGGGGCCTTATAAGAGTCCGTCATTAACAGGGACCTTTTGAGGACCTCAAGAAAATGTAGGATATAAAGATGACCTTTGAAAGTCAATGACTACAGGTTAGGACTGTAATTGTATAGATTTTAGAATTATTACCTGTTGGTAATATACGGCTTTTATATACTTTATTTCTGTTATATTTTAAACATTAGGAAATTTAGCAACGTACTGGTATAAATAACATTATGAAGGTATGAAGTGATTAATTATACGTAATATTATAAAATGAAACAATACCCTTTTCACGGGTTGTTTGTTTAGAATAGTGACGTTGCAAATCCTCCAATTAATGGTAGAATGTTCGAATAAAGTGATATTTTATGTCTAAAATTCAATATTAAACGCAAATAAGAAAGTGGGAAACATATTCAACTCAGTCAAATATATTGTTATCAAATTTTTATCACCTTTTTTGAATAATAATATTAAACTAAATATATATGTCTAATTGTAATTATATTAGTTTTTGCTTAACAGATATTACTTCTATAGAAAAGAGTAGAGTACGATATGGTACAGTATGGTACGGTACGATACGGTACGGCACGGTACGGTACAGTGCAGTACAGTACAGTACAGTGCAGTAAAATGCCTAGATTTAGTGTCATTTCCAATAAAAAAATATTGTTAAAATCTTCTTCTCATATAAGATCTACCGATCTTCTCTATTCTAATTGGTTGCACGTTTCACAAGAAAGGTCCGTGGTTTCTATAATATTATTTAGATGTAAATTACATCTTTGAGGGTATCAATATAATATAATTATGTTATTATTTTTATTAGCTGACCATTTCAAAAATAGACTGTGTAATTTAAACAATATTTTTTATATATTTTTTTTCCTTGTATAAAATTTATAAGTATTCGAAAGTGAAGATTCTTTTAACTTTAATTACTGACGTGTTTTCCAGTTAATTCGATATTTTGCACGTAATTTATTCTGAGATAACTTTAATCAAAGATCTAAGTGGATGTAGGTACTCGTACATTTAATTAAAGCTTTTCCTACACAGGAATTATTAAGATTGAATCATTACATATATTGGTTACTGGATACAAAGCTATAATGAAAATTCCTGTTGATGCTTTGATAATATTTAATTTCGTGGAAATTGGTAAAGAATTGTATTAAAAAAAATTATGATACAAATTTTATTAATATAAAAATATCTATTAATTAGTTTATATGTAATAAAAATATATAAGTTACAATATAAACTAATTTGGTGCAGGATTGCACTACTTTTTTGATTTTTGGGATTTAATTATTTTCCCCGCTTTGCCAGGCATTTATTTTAAAGTTTTATTTGTATAAAATTATATTTATATTTCATAAAAAGTATAAGAAATTCTATACTCATTCACTTCAACACTCTTCTTGTTCATTGTTTAATACTCAAATTAAACATTACGACAGGTTTATTAATACTTAAGTCAATTTTAACTTAAAAATTCTTCCTTCCTACTGTTTTTCATTAAAAATATTATATAGTTTAGATTACTATCTAAACTATATAATATTTTTAATGAAAAACAACGATTCTCTTATCTTATATTATTCTTGTAATACGTGATTTTAAGGTTCAAAGAAAACCTTCCAAAAAAAGTACCAACACCAAAACAAATGAGCAGTGATCAAATTATTTACAACTCTTATGAAGTGGACTGTTTAGGCCGCAGGTAGTTAATTCTAGTGCTTGCGTAAAACACTTTTAGTCACTTTATACAACCCGCATCAAAACTGTGGTATGTGAAATTGTTTGAAGTCATGTATAAGCTCACTGTGTACTTTAATTAAACACCGAAACAAAAGTAACTGAACCTAGTAAAGTCTTTAAGTCTGCGGAAAGGTTGTCGTAACAAAGTTATGTTGAAACGACAGTTAAAATTTTTGTCTTTATTTATATAGCCTATCATATCTTTAATAAGTAGAAATGTCTGAGACAGACCAAATAAACACCAACATATATTTTAACGCAGCATATTTTTCAATTATTATGTTAATAAAAAATTGTATTATCAATTACTATTTAATTATCATGTTTTATGAAACTAAACCTTTTTAGTGTTCATACAGTATTTTTATTAGCTATACAATTACAATATCCCTCGTATTGCTAATCCTTATATAATTAAGCAATCACAGTGATTTCATTTTCATTTCTTGATCATTTAACAAGCTACATTTTGCATCTGTTTTATGTTAAATAAATGTTTTCACGAAAAAACAGATAATTATGTTACAAATAATACACGCAGATTAGGAACAACATACACACATGTACGGATCACACAAAGTTTGTTATATAACTTTATATTAGATAAACCCATTATTATACTCGAAGTTTCGTTAAGTACTCCTGTAAAATGTATTTAATTATTATTTATTTATGCATTTATTTGTTATGACCGTGACACAATCATTTTATACGCAAAGAAAAGTTACTAAAAGTGCACATAATACGTATTTAAAAGATACTGTATTAATAAGTTAAATAAGGAAAAAATTCTTAGATCCTGTAATATATCTGTTTACAAAGTTAGGGTCCATTTAAACAATTTAAATAAAGATCAAATCATTTATATACTAATAAGCAACCCCCAGATAGAACAACAAATGTTAAGGTTCAATCAACACTCCTGAAAGGTACAATTTATAGATGTAAAGATGTTTGTTATATTGTTTTGACACAGTGTTTGTTTGAAAAGCATTATTATATTCCAATAATTAAATTATAAGTCATATGTGATTATGTTTGTACTTGTTTTCTGCATAATCAAGAAATTACGGCTGACTGATTGACATGGATTTACAATGAATATGCTTTTGTATGTAATGACGAGGAAGAACAAGTAGTTTTGTTATGTGAAAAATATTTGAATTATTAGATGAAAATCTTATTATACTCTTAATCTTAATAGTAGTATTTAACCTTCACCGATCAATACTTGCAAATTATACTAATATTGATGTATGCAATGGAAACTATACAATGATATGGTAATATATTATATATACTCGTAGTATGAGCGCCATTAAAGACTTCGCTACGACGTTATGATCATGACAAACAAGATGGGATTACATTCATATTGTAATATCAAACAACAGGAACTTCAATTTGAGATGCAAATAAGGCCTTGGAAAAAATAATAACGTATATCATGACTTTCCGTTGTCTTTTCTTAAATTCACGACAGCTCACTCTAAAAGTGAGAAAATTAAAAGTTACACCACACTAATATTGAAGGTGAGAAGGGTAAACATGAAAGTTTCTTTTTGTTAAGCAAGTAATTAATTATATATTCGGTGATTATTTTTAATCAAATTGAACCTTCTTCTATATTTTTTTATAATCGTTAATATTAGTTATACCATATTTCAAAATAGAATAATTTATTTTGAGAATCAAATTCCTAAGGAGAGTAATAAAAAATAATAATTATTAGTTATGTGTCTAAGTTGATTCTTTATATAAGGTACTTATTCAAATAGAATATAAAGCTATAGAGTATTAAAGATTGTCTTTATCAATAAAAATGTTAACATTTCAATAAAGTTCTAAGATTAATTATACTGAGCGTATAAAATGATTGACACAAAAGGCCTTTCATGACCCTTTAATATTTAATTTTACTTGCCAGCTCCTAGCTATTAGAGGGTTCACTCATCCGTTATGATGAGCGTTTACTAAGTCATAATTATCATTATGACTTTACATTCAACACAGTCTCAGTTTTACTAATATAAACATAAAAAATGATTTGATCGTTAGAAAGCCTACGAATTAAAAGTCTAGTCTAGTCTATTTAAATGCTAAAATAATGTTGAAATAATGCAAGGTTTTATGACTAGGAAAGATGGTGAACGTGTACTACCCAGTTAAGTGTTACATTTTAAGAGTGTGTGTTTTTTTTACCAAATTTGTAATAAATTACTAGAAACGTCTTTTTCATTAATACTACATAACAGAAAAAAGAATTATCCAACTTTAAATAAAACCATAATGGTTCTGTTTTGGTGGCAGCAAAGGATGCAATTAAAATTAAAAAGTGTTATAGAAATGTGTTTTTAAATCAGCGTTTGACCCAAGAAAGACAAAAGTCCATTTCCCACTGATAGCGTAAACGCCAGCGGTGTCGTCTTCACTTGGCACGAGGCGCAGCGACAGTATTTCATATTATGCACTTTTATCGAGTGAAATTGTGTTGGCTTCTTATTATATAGATTTACTGTGCTTGGGGAAAATAATAACTTCTATCAGAATAAATAAACAAAAACTTTTACATTACCTTCATAATTACCATGGACGTATAAGGTCTCTTTCAAAAGTACTAAAGCAATTTCCATATAGACTTGAATTCGATCAGAAAATCATATTACCTAAGATAAAGTGGACACATGAAATGGGACATAAATTATCTCCTAAAATCGTTTTCTGCTTCATAAAATCACGACGTAAAAAGGGTTTCAAAGGGGTGATATAGATTATGTGTGATATATTTTGTAAATATATAAGACTTATAATTTTATAAGCTAATAAAGTTACTTAAATCGATCGTTTAAAATGTTCCCATATTTAACGGCCTGAAAAACTAAACTTGAACAAATATTTTTGTATTTATCAAAGAATCATTCTATAAATAGTATGAAAGCATGTACATGGAATTAAGAATTTTGTGTTTAAAAAACTGAATTATAAATACACGTTACTAGACTCGTATATCTTTACATCCTCTGATCTTGGTTCACCCTACTCCCTTTTTTTTAAGTTAAGATTTTATTGTGTCATAAATTGTTTATATAAATGTTATAAAGCAAAAGCTTTATCAGTTCATACTTATCAGTAAAATTCATTAACGTAATAGATAATACTTTTGGTTGACGTTATTGAGATTTTCAAGCAATGCATGAATATCAAAATAAGCAAAAGAAGGTCTAACAAAAATGTATAGTAACTTATGACAATGAGTTTAATTTAAACGCTATTTATTGGTTCATTCTTAATTATATTTTTTACTTCTATTTATTTACAATAAAAATTTACTAATATTTTCCTCATCTAACTCGCTCATATTGGTATTTTTTTTTTATTTTAACCCGATGTATGACAAACTTTGCAGCACTCGTGTTCACTCACGGGAAGACGAGATGTGTCTGTCAGTACGTCAATTAATGTGTCGTCTACCTGCAAAGGAATTTTTTATTTTCATAACGCACTTACCCCTACCCCATTCCCACTATTTGTTTGTTTGTTTGCTCGCACATAAAATTCAGTAAGCATATAGGTAAGACTCCGGATCAACCTAAAAAATACTTTTTACGTCGAAAAGCTTTCTCATTTTCACGGTAAGACACACAAATTGATTTTGTCTATAATTACAATACAATTAAACTACTGGGTGATTTTTAATTAACTATGGCGATGTTGTGTTCAGCAATTTCGGCTACAGTTACGATAAAATAAATAACGTTAACTTCTTTTTTTATATCATTTGGTACACATATATTGCTGTTCACATATTGGTAACATTAAGAATGATTCAGATAAATGTCAAATGTACACCCTAAGTTGATGAATCAATTTTAAGTGATGGTTGGACTAATTTACAATACTAAATATTTGGTTATGAACATTATGATTGAGATAAAAGTATGTATAGAGAAGGTACAGGTTTAAGCGGACGATAAGAAGTAGCTTTATTTAAATGATTTCAGGGTTTTAAGAAGGCAACTATTATTTTAATGGTCATTTGACACACATTTATAAATTAAATTCGGTCGAGAGTAAAATGATTAGTATGGGCTCAATACAATTCTTACTTTTAATAGTTTACATACGCAACTTCCATTGCTGTTTTAGTTGTTATTCTCTCTTCCGTTCAAACTATTATATTCTAGAACCTATAGTTTGACATTTCGGGTAATCGTTAACTTCATTCCATCTAATGTATAAGAAAAGTCGTAAAGTATAACCGATATTTTATTGTTTCCATAAGATTAATGATTGATTTGATTGATTACACTAAAACAAAATTTATTGTATACTGTTTTATTAAATTCTTTAATTCGTAGATGAATTGTAGAATTTGTCTGAAATAAATTGTATACGAGTTCAAAACTAGTGTATAACTATTCTGGTTAATAATATAATAATATATATATTATTTCATACTATTAGCCAACTAAGTATTCTACAATGTTGAACACGAAGACCCAAAAAGTTATATTAATATATATATATATCAAATTGGAAAGCAAGCCTTTGTAGTTTAGATTCGTGACCACACGAGTAATAACATACATCATAATAATTCAATAGAGAGTTAAAATACAGTTCCATAGAGAATGAATATTATATCTGATTAAAGTTTTAAATTGTGGTGAATTGTTAGGCATTTGTTTTAAAACAATGTTAAAATATGAAATGATGTCATATAAATTAAGAAGTCACAAAACAAAAATAATATCACTTTATCAGAATTTTAACACTATGCTGCGTATTTTCAAAACTACGACACCGGAATAAAATCCATAAAATAAATTTTCAATTGTTCGTTCTTGACTTCATACATTACTTTAGGACACATTTTTCAATAAATCTCTTTGATGCATTTAATTTTATCATTCAAATTATTAATAATTAAAATATGTGGTTCTACAGCATGGCTAAGATCCAAACATAGTCGTATAATAGTCAAATACCATGAAATAAATATTTTAAATAATTTCATGGATATAAGAATCACATATGTAAATTTTGTTCATACACTCTCAAAGTGTTTTTCTCACACTTTATATGCCGTTATATTGTTAACTTATATTGCAAAACTTTGTAAAGTTATGTGCTTAGGATTTTTATATTCATATTAAAATTATTTATATTTATTACCTAAAGTCAAGTTCCACGTAGTTTCGCGTAGTTTATCCGCTACGTACGCTCCGGTTATGAAAAACTATATTAATTTCTCTCATTTCTCTGCTCATTTAAGATATTTTTCCATAGCTTGTCTCGTATATAAAATGGTAAAAATAGCTTGACTTGAATGTATAAAAAAACACAAAAACAATTATTAAAATTTAAGTAAGCTAAAAAATATTATAAAATAAATTTGCAACAGCTATGCCACTTATCAATGAAAATATGGACACACTCGTTATAGATGATGATAACTGTAATTCAACAATAACAATACATGAATCTTCTTGGTAAGTGGTCTCATCATTCCGGTGCATAGTCAGCTTTGTGAGGAGATCGGCGACGCTATTGTATTCTTAAATAATTTTCACTTACATATTTGTAAATAAAGGGTTTTGATTGACTCGAATGTAGAATATTTTTCATCAAACAAACTTTGTATGAAATATTTGGAACTGCAAAGAATATCAATGAAAATATATTGTAATATATTTATATATATATATTTGTAATGTGCATAAAATTATCATATTCTTCTACTCTTAATTAGTCAATCTTTAGTATTTTGGTAAAAAAAAGCAAATATTAATAATAATTAAAATTAAATACTGTTACGGTTACTGTTAAATATAATAGGTTATTAAGGCATTGTGTAGATTCACAGGTCAGGGTTATATTTGTATCTTGTGGCGGCCACTCGCGGCTTCCTCTCAGAAAAGAGAGTAAACGACCGCCGAAGAAGGCTAACGCTGACCGTCGGTCTTGATAAAATAAAATTAAAAAATATAAAGCAAGGTTTCTGTCACTTCTCAATACTAAAATTAATTATACGATACTAAGCAGGTTTGAACGATCTCTAAAATTACCTATCAAAAAAGGCAATAATATAAACTTAAATATTAAAATTGCGCTTCAATATTAAACAAGGCCTTAGTGTACATCTAACATACTTTGAAATATAAATATACACTATATTATAATAAGTATATTATTGAATATCGAAGAATTTATTTGTCCGTAACTATAACTAACATAAAATAATCAATAACTCGGATTATTGGACATCAAGTTATTGATTTTAGCTACAAAACTAATCTAACAACCGAAAAATATACTCGTATATATAACTTAATAGATTTCTATTTTTCTTACTGAATATTATTAAAAGTTACGAAATTGATTTGTGGTGCCGCTTTTAATTCGATATTGCCTGACGATAATTTCAATTTTGTGTCTCATACCCTTATATCATTATATCATTTTCAGATATAAATGCGCAAACTCCTTTAAACTTTACATTGGATTAAGGGCTTAGTTATTGAACTCATTTCTGGATATTTTTTCTTCACTCTTAACTATGTATATAATAACAAGGTCTTTCAGAATTCAAAAACAACAATGCCTCGAAAGCATACTAAAAATACGTAACAAATTATATTCTTTATGGTCAGGAAATCTAGTATATGCAAAACATGTAATTTAAATAAAAATAGTGTATAATTCCTATGAAAATACTTTAAATAGTAGAAATAAAATTATCTTCTAACAAAGCGCTATTTTTGGGAAGCCAGTCAGTAATAAAGTAAACATACGTTTTCATTCCATAACTGTAATAAGATCGTGTTATTAAACCACATTCCCATTTATAAAAACCTTCCTGCTCTTGAGTCATCAGCGATACGCACTAGCAAAATGAAAATGTTAGAAATCTAATATTTCCGCACAAATGCTGATTCGTTTGAATAAATTATCGGCATTACATAAAAGGTTTTGGGAAAATTAAAGCTATTTGTCAGAAAACTTGGTAAAATAATTTAATTTAACAATATTTAAACCATTGATTTTAATCGCTTCTATAAAATAAGGAGTTTTTTGACAATTAATATAATTCTATCGGCTCCTGAGTACTGTAGTAGTACAGCCACACTTTTTTATAAATAAAGCTTTATTATTTTAGCTCTTAAATGTAATATTTCCATGCATATATAAATATAAAAAGGTATCTACCAGTACTATCATATCCTAACCGTCATATAACCGCAAATTATTTAAGAATTATTACTCACGTGTAGATGTTGGACTTCTCTATAGATCGTATCGAATACATCCTTCAAATTCCTTTTCACTAAAGTCTGAACGTTCAAACTTAAGTAAGGGTTTATGGGTTTTGTAAATACATAGATTATGCTTACTCCATAATAAATAAAAAATCCGTGCCCGCAGGGGGACACGCGTGGGTAGACCTCGTGTGTAACTCGTTTAAAATATAACTCACTACCTAAGAATAACACATGATGCCGTTGTTTACATCAAAAATTTTCAAGCAAAAAGCGGTTTTTATTTTTTTTCTCGGAATAGGTATCTTTTTTGGAAATACTTTTGATACTTAAACTTAGAGTAAATAATAACCTTTCTATTAAAAATATTTGCGAGGAGGGAATGTTTACCAGAAAAAAGTTGCCGTGGTTTTACCTACCTTAAATTTTCAAGCTAAAAGTGGTTTTTATTTTTTTTCTCGGAAACGGTACCTTTTACGGAAAAACTTTTGGTACCTAAATTAAGAGTAAAAAATAACCTTTCTATTAAAAATACTTGTGATGTAAGAATGTTTACCAGAAAAAAGTTATGATTTTTTTTCCAAAAATTTTAGGTTTTTTTACCCCCACCCCTAAGTTATTGAAGTTAGGTTTTCGGTTTATCTACATTAGTTATAGGTATTCATCAAAGACATTATATAATATGAACGCGATTGATCTTTTTTTTTTTTTTTTTTTATGTTAGAGGAGGGCAAACGAGCTTGCGGGTCACCGTTGGTATGTGATCACCGCCGCCCATGAACTCTTGCAACATCCGAGGATACACAAGAGCGTTGCCGGCCTTGGAGAAAGGAATATATGCCTTTTTTGAAGGTACCCATGTCGTATCGATCTGGAAATACCGCCGAAGGAAGTTCGTTCCACATTTGAGTGGTACGTGGGAAAAAAGTCCTTGAAAACCGCACAGTTGAAGATCGCCACGCGTCCAGGTGGTATGGATGATAAAGGAGGCGATGGCGAGCTGTGCGGTAGTGAAATTCGGCGGTAGGCATCAGATCGAATAGTTCTTCGGAACACTCCCCGTTGTAAATGCGGTAGAAGACGCACAAAGAAGCCACGTCTCTACGCAATGCCAAAGAGTCCAGCTGTTCACAGAGCACTGGGTTCCCGACAATCCGAACGGCTCTCCGTTGTACGCGGTCAAATGGTAGAAGCTGATATTGGGGTGATCCGGACCAGAGATGAGAACAGTACTCCATGTGAGGCCGGACCTGCGCCTTATAGAGCGCAAGTCTTTGGCCAGGTTTGAAATACTGCCTCGCTCTATTGATCACTCCCAATTTCATCGAGGCCAACTTGGCCTTGCTCTCCAGATGACCACGAAACCGACAATCGCTCGAAATGTTGAGACCCAGTATTCTGATACTTGGCGAGGCAATAAGAGGAGTGCTCTCGAAGAGCGGTGATACGACAAATGGGGTTTTCTTAGTGGTAAACGCGAAAACCTGTGTCTTTAGGGGATTGAACTGAACGTGGTTCAGTTCACCCCACTCAGAGACCATCCCCAGGGAGGTCTCTATTGAAGACACAAGTTTCTTTCGGCACTCGTCGACGTTTTCCCGAGAGAGACCTGCACGACCGGAATATACCGCATCCCCAGTGCTGTCATCCGCATAACAATGCATGTTGGAAATATCCAACATATCATTGAAATGCAGGAGGAACAGAGTTGGGGATAGCACGCAGCCTTGGGGTACACCAGCATTCACGGGCTTGGGGTCCGAGCAAAAACCGTCGAGAACGACCTGTATGCTCCGCCCAGTGAGAAAACTGGTGATCCACTTGCATAAACCCTCGGGAAGCCCATAGGAAGATAGCTTCGAAAGAAGCCCCTTGTGCCATACACGATCAAAGGCTTTTGCCATATCCAGACTAAATGCCAGACCTTCTCCCTTGCTTTCAATAACCGCTGCCCAACGGTGCGTAAGGTAAAACAGAAGATCACCAGCTGATCGACCATGGCGAAAGCCATACTGCCGGTCATTGATCAACTGGTGATCCTCTAGGTACGTTAGGAGCTGTCGGTTTATGATAATCTCCATTATTTTGGAGAGAAGGGAGGTAATGGCGATAGGTCTGTAGTTAGCTGGGTCCGAGCTATCACCTTTTTTAGGGATCGGATGGACAAGGGCACTCTTCCATGAGACCGGGACTACGCCTCTTAGGTAGGAGTACCGAAATAGACGCGTTAGCACTGGAGTCAACTCAGGGGCACACGTTCGTAGCACTAATGGAGAAATGCCATCCGGCCCACTCGACTTATGAACGTCCAAGGAAAATAGAGACTGCCTGATAGTTTTTTGGCGAAAAACTATTTCCGGCATTGAACTCTGACACCGCGGGATGGTAGGCGGTGTCTTCCCTTGGTCGTCCAAAGTCGAGTTGGAGGCGAAAAGAGTGCCCAAGAGATCGGCTTTCTTTTTTGCCGTGTGGGCCAGAGAGTCATTCCCCATGTGCAACGGCGGTAGGGAAGGCTGGCTAAAGTTGCCCAGAGTGGCCTTGGAAAGCGCCCAGAATTTGCGCGTGCCAGGCGGGTACTTTGCCAGCTGATCCCCAATTTTGACGACATGCTTAAACTTTGCTCTAGCGATTTGCCGTTTGAAGAATCTGGAGGCGCGGTTGTATTTCCTCTTCAGAACTCTAGAGTTCGGATCCTTAGTGACTAACGCATTAGCCCAAGCTTGATAAGCCTGCCGTTTGCCAGCTGCTGCAGCCCTGACAGACGCATCAAACCAAAGCCGCGATCTGCCGCCAAGCGGTACCACAGAGCTTGGTACAAATAGTTCCATGCCCTGAAGTATCACATCAGCTACAGCCGCAGCGCAGTCACTAGGATCATTGGAAGGGAAACAAATCGGCCCCCATGGGTAGGATGCAAAAAAGGACCGCATTCCATCCCAATCCGCTGACTTGTAGTGCCAAACGCGTCGAGACGCAGGTCTTGTGCGATCAGGACGTCGAATGGGCACTACACTCCGTACCAGACAATGATCAGAGGAACCTAAGGGAGCCTCGACAATGATCTGGTACTTTTCTGGACGTGTAGTCAGCAGAAGATCCAACAAAGAGGGCGTGTGGCTGTCCACGTCCGGTAGACGAGTGTGCGTCTTTACCAGCTGGGACAGACCATTTGCCAGAGCAAAGTCAAACACAGATCTCCCCGCGTAGTCGGTGGCACGTGACCTTAGCTAATCGGCATGGTGCGCATTAAAGTCCCCGAGGACTACGACTTCGGCGGAGGGAGTCTGTGAAAGCAGATCGTCAATCTTTGCCTGAACATGGCCCAAGAGTTGATCCGTTTCTGCATTACCACTATGGGACCTGTAGAGGCACGCGTAGACTCTGACATGGTCGTCCATGTTCACGCGTAGCCAGAGTACAGACAGGTCCCGACCTTCAAAAACCTGAAGGCGACGGTAGCAGATATCCTCCCTTACGAACACAGATACCCCGGCGTGTGGTATAAAATGATGTTCTAGTTTATACCCGGGGTATGACAGGTACGCTGTGTCGCTAGGTTGAGATATCTGCGTCTCCGTCAAAAACAACAAGGCCGGCTGCGCCGTCTCAAGGTGGTAGTGGACGGCGTTTAGGTTCGAGTGATACCCCCGGATGTTGCAAAAGTCCACATCTAGAGTGGAGCGGGGTGCCGCTGTTTGCCGTCGTTTGCCCTCAGAAAACACAAAAGGCGATACTTTGCCCGCCCCAGATACGACGGGCAGCCCGAGCAAAATCCGAGGATCATTCCCCCGATTTTGCTCGGGCAGGAGGTCCCCGGCTTCATCAAAGCCGGTACCCTCCTGGGGTATACTTTTTGGAGGCATCGCTATCATGTTTGGCAGGGGGGGGGGGGGGGGAATTGGGCTTCCGGATTCTCTCACTCACCGACGGAACATAACCAAATGAATTTGGTTACTACACGTCGGTCTTCTGTGAGAGGGTGGTCCTTCCCCGGTCGAGCCAGCCCAATACGAGCTGCAGTCGGAAAACTACAGCTAGGCTCTACCACCTATAAAACTTTGTATAGGGAAAAAGTTATGGTCGAAAAACTGAAATCAGAAAAAGTGAGTCCCTAACGCCCCCTGTGGCCGGATTTCTCTGGTTAACGAACTTGACCTTCATTTTTGGATGGCTAATTTTTTGCAAAGTTTGAAAGCGAACCGAGTGAAACTGCGGCCGCTATCGTGCTGACAAAAGTCGAATCTGGACGCACGCACGCATATATATATAAACATTTTGACCAATGGTCATTTCGGACTCAGAGGGTCATAAAAAGACCTCCTGTGAAGAAATTTTTCCAAAATTCGAAAGTCGGGTACAAATGAATGGGCAGACCGAATTCTTCGAGGTCTACCCAAAAATCCCATAACCTCAGTATTAAATTACTCAAACGCTTGAATTCCAGAGCTATTAAATTCATAAACAGTTAATAAAGTGAATATTAAAAACTTTATCCCTGTATAATATTATTTTTTTCTTATTGTAGATGGAACGAATAGGTTAATATAATTTAAATAAATGAAATTTACTAAACTTATCTTAATAGTAATAGCATATAGTTATCTTAAAAGTAAAACATCCCATAAATACTTACGTGATTTGTAAATTGGCGTGAAAGGGATGGCTTTAAGGTTTCGAAAGACCTTATGATATATGAAACGAATATAGCGATATACGATATACGATATATGAAACGAATATAACGATATACGAACGATAACAGAAAATTGCCTCGCGGTAACCCAAAGCGTCTGTTCGTGCGTGTATCATGAATTCTGATGGGTTTTGTAATCTTAGGTCTTTGTTGTTTTTATCTCATCTTTTACATCTCATTTTTTAACTCTCAGTTTTTATTACTCTAGTATCCATTTATATTATAGTATTTATTAAATATTAAATTATTTATATTTTTAATTTTAATTCAGTGTTACGTTTTTAGGCTACTTTAATACATTTTAAAATATGCCTACATTTAAATATAATTGTTTTATAATATTGATATTTTGAAAATTATTTGCGGTAAGGATATCTGGAAATATTAATATTTTTATTAGGTATAGTTTTTATATTAGAAACATGTTGTTCGAATTTGTAACAATAACGACAGCAAAATTAAAAAAAAAAAATAATAAAATTAAATTACTTTTGGAATTACTAGCCAATAATCCTACAAGAGACCGAGTATAATGTACTCTCATTTATGAAAAACGATGGAACATAGTGGTGAGTGCATAAACTGGTTAGTTAACCAGTTAGTTGACAGTTGTCAATAACCACTTTATCCACTTAACACACGGTAAAACATCTCTATCATGTTATCGTAAATTGAGAAATAATTTATAAATAATAAGTAGTAGGTTGAATACAAACGACACTTTACCTCAAGTGAAACATTTTTGGAAATAAAAATTAACTTATTTTATATCAAATTTAATGCAAAACTAAAAGAAGGAAATATTTTTAGATTTTTACTAAAACTTGCTACTAACCAATAAATAATAAAAAATACAGGAAAATGGAACTTTTAAATATTCACCATTTTCAAAATACATGTTACGTTAAATTGCGTCAATAAATGAATATAAATGTAATTGACGTAAGAATTCGCAAAAAGTATAAAACTAATGTTTATTTATCTGTGAGAGTTCGACTATTAATCTGTGACAAATGATGTTTCAGTTTGGTACAGAGACAGAACCATACTAGAAACATTAATCGAACTAACCATTGATATTACAATACAATACTAAAATGAACAGTATCAATAACAGATCTGTAGATAAAATTTACAAAAAGTAATAAAAGATTAATTTTTATTCTCGGATTGTAGATCACTTACCAGTTACTGACAAAAGATAGCAAACAAAACTCATCTATTAAAATATTTTTCAGTGAAGATATATATAATATATATATGTTTAGGATTTAACGGGTCTTTACCATAAGTGCTTTCCTTAATACTTGGCTACTGTGACAAAAAAGTTAATGAATTTATAATGACTGAATACACTTCTTACAAATTGATTCCTTGGTAACACACGTAAAATAAAAAAAAAACTTGATGACGACGATTTTAGATTTTCAACTTTAAAAAATAAATATACAAGTATCTCAATTTTTTGAATATCCTTGATTCTTCTCTATTACAATCTACTCTATTATAAAATCAATCCACGTAGCATTAATGAAGAGTTAGTTTTTTTCTGGGATTATTCTGTTCAGACTGACGACGCCTTCGATTCGTTTTTACTCTTTACTTTTATTGCTTTCGCCTGGTATAGGAACTTGAATCAGTACAATTCTTATGCCTTCTACGTTTTAAATTTGTTATAATTATTTATATATATATTAAGCAGTTTTTGCTTTTGTTCGATGTTACATGTTACATGCATATATATCATATACATACGTTGTATGAATTTGATTGTATTATAGAGCAAACGTAATGAGATATTAAAGCTACGTTTTTATAAAGTGGTTTGATGCCTAAATAGCCTTTCAATTCTGACGGTCAGGGGTAGGAAGGGTGTATGACGGGTGATGGTGACGACCCACCCACCAATCATCAGCAGATATTTGCAATCTTGTCATAAACTATAAGATACATACACAAGTGAATATTTAAATACTTGTTTATTCAGAGTTCAAAATAAATGATCTCTATGTAACGTTTTATATTTTATTTATTTTGTAATCAGTTAATTAAGTTTACATTTTTAAAATAAATATATCAAAACTATTAATTAATTAATTACAGATTACTTTTAATTTTTGTTTGTCTGTCGTTCACAGATAGTTATCTCTATCTATAACTTGGGAACCGTTTGACCGATCTTGATAAAAAATATTATATACTAAAGAAATGTGATGGCTCAAATATAAGGTTAAATAAAAGATCAATACCATTCCTACAGTGAACATGAGGTTGGTTATTGTTTGGAACTAACCAATCAATGTCGAAATAAGCTCGAGGAAAGCCGGGACCAAAAGATAGTTGTTATATATTGTAATAATAACATGTATACATATAAATAAAACTGAAGTTTCTGTTACCAATTCTAAATTTACAACTTTTCACTAAATGCCCGTAAAAGTATATACCATACTTACATGAAAAAAAACTCTGTCTGTTTTCTGAAACAACTAAACCTATTTTTACTGGACTTTCTTTGGCGAATACCTAATTTTATTATAAGTATAGAATAATTTAATTTTAAAAAGACTTTTCGCTCGAACGAAGTTGTGGTCACCGCTAGTCATGAGATCAATTGATCTCAGTTTATATTTAATTGTATTGTATTCTTAATTATTAGTAGTGACTAGCTAATATATGGGTTTATCTCTTCTATAATGTTTAGCAATACAATTTATATAAAAAGTAACATCGCTGGAGCCTATATAAAGACAAGTTAATGGATATTTTGAATGTATTATTTACATGCATAAAATTATTTTTACATGAAATTCTGTCGTTGCTATGTAGCAACGTGTATATAGTAATTTAATAAAAAATGTTATTTAAAAAAAACTAAACTTATTATATTACATGTAGCACATATATGGCAAATTTAATATGCGGTAATATAACGTCTTTAAAACGATAAATTTCTTTTCTGTTTTCTATGTGTAATAGAACATTAAATATTGGATGTGCGAAGAATATTTTAATAACATTATTTCGAGTACCCTTGTTAGTGAAGACAATCACTCAAAGATGCTTTGAAAGCGCGGAAACGTTAAATGCATAGACAATGAAGGTACTGTCGGTACTACTCTAGTATGATATAAATGGAAAGTACAAATAACACCAAATTAAAATATTACTAGCTATATGAGTTAATAAAAATTAATACATTTTTATAAATCTCTTTCTGAAAGTAGATGTCAAATCTTTTTATTTCTTTTCAAAATTTTCGAACTTTTATTATTATTATTATTTTTAAAATCGTTATAAGTATTATTATGAATTAGTTCATCGTCACTAATATTATTGGCATTTTGAAGAAATTCCATGTTATTCTTATCTATTTTTGCATTTATTTCATCGTTTTCTTTATCAACAGTAATATTTTTACTGGATTTGTTTTCGTCGTAACCTTTTATACTTTCTTTCTCTGTTTCATTTAGTCCGTCCTCTGGGTGATAAGGGTTTCTATACGTTTCAGGTTTTATCGTTATGTCACTTCTCACGGTTGGATTCCTTTCGATTTTAAATTTTTTCCAAATTGTTCAATATTTTCAAAAAGCCTTAAGAATCAATGTGTTTTATTATCCTCTTACTTTTGATTCTAATGATTAAAGCTAATATAAAGTATACTGAAAATTAGAAATAATACTTATTACGAATTAATGAAGTAAAGAAAGCTAATATTTAAGGTAAAGGTAAGAAAGCTAAGGCTTACATATAGATTTTAATATTGCCTTACTAATTAATTATGATATACTTAAAATATTCTTTAAAATGTTTAATATAAAGAATAACAACTTATATATTTTGCAATACCGGTTTTTAACAATTATGTATTTTGCAATAACGTATAGCCTGCATTTAATTCAATGCCACATTTGATGTTAAAATGTAACGGTTTATTATCATGTATATGTTATTTCTGTAAATGTTATTCAGTTTGAAATGGCTCAAAGACGGACTAAACTGGTAAACTTGTTTGTCTGTATGTTGTTGGCTCACAAACAGGGTATGGAGTAGAAAATCCTTTAAATTACATTTTATTGGATGAAAGAAAGCTTTGTGTTTTACACTCTTTGCACTGTAAAGAAACAAACATTTTTCTTTTAAAAACTATGAATAGGGCTTTACTAAAGCGAACCTATTTTTGTTTTTTTTTAATTATAAATAATAAATAGTTACTTAAACTTATGAATCTTTTTGGTACTTTGCCTTATAATTCATTGTAATTGTTAAACTTTATATTCCTTTTGATTCATTGTATATTTTAAATAACGTAATGAAAAATAAACGAGAATTATTAAAGAAGAAAGAAAAGTTTGTGAACAATATTAATTTCCAACAGAGAAGGATATTTAATGAGACTATTATTATATTTATTTATTTGTTTGCCGGACATCATATTTTATACACAAATATTTGAATGGCAAATAATTTAATAAATTTCATAATGTATTTGTTTATCTTTGAACAATAAATTTTCATCTCTTATATATAATTAACCATTTGTACACGGTACTGAAATAATAATCTTTTCGTAATTCTAGAAAATTACTATCTAATATAACACCGCGAGTGACGAGGCAAGCCAACATTTTTTTTTCTGGAACATGAATGGAAATGTTGTTAAAATTGTGAGTTTTTTCCCCGAATTATTGACAATGAAATTTTTTTGGCTTCAAAAGTTTATTTCAATAGATTTGTTTTACAAACCATCGGTATTTAAATATTCAAATTTATTAAAAATTTACTAAAATATTTTTATCTTCTTTATCTTCTGATGTATATAGTGTTTAATATATGGCATGTAAATTAAAATCATTTTGTAAATAGAAAACGGCTCAATCAAACTTAACATTATAACCGTTTGCTGAACAAAATTTCAAAGAGCCGTTATAAAATTCGTTAGTCGTGTTCTTTCCTTCCACTTTGTTAATATCTCAAAAATATGTAATTTTTTTTTCTCAAGGATTTGTTTTCTTTATACTAGAGATAAGTATTATAAATATTAACAAGTGAAGCTACCAGTATGATTGTAACTGCACAGTAAGAGAATTAACTGATGAGATTCGAAAGATTTCTCCATATAAAAGGCAGCTTAGAATTAAACTTTTGGTTTTTTGTACGTAATACTGATCATCGATCGCCTCTTATGTTTTAAGTTACATAAGTTTGAATTTCTTATATAGCACTTTTTGAAAAACTATGGTAATTTTATAAGAGAAACATTTATGTTATATTATTATTTAATAAATAACTGCATATTAAATAATTGATGATAATAACATATTGTCATTATCATCAATTATTTAATATGTAACAATATATCCATACTTATATATTGTGATGTGTATTGTTATAGATACAATGTGAAGTTCTGGCTACTTTTCCTTAAATAGCTTGAAGGAAGTAAATTCAAATAATCTAAATCGAATAGATGGAGCTGTGATACTAAAATCGCTTATGTGAGGGTAAAGAAACTAAGAAAAAATTTACATGTCGTTATTTAGTCTATCTTACTATCCAAGAGCAAGTTTGCGCCAATGATAGACACTTCATTGAATATTCAACAGTTCCCGTTACCGTGCATAAAATAATCGAACCCCTCGCTCTTTATTTGCGGAGATATTCCAGACATAATAATAACTTGAAGGGCTTTTAATCTTGCATAGATTAGATTTATTCTAGATTTCATAACATACTGTACATTGCTCCCGTGTTTGAGTTTCAATCTACTCGTTCATTAATATCTGTAAAGCTAAATTAAATTATGATGTACTTTTCAATATTATACCTTAGGATATTCTGTTTTAATGATTTAGGATACATTTACATTTAAGAAAATCTTGGTTATTATTAAGATTGTTTCAAAACTGTTGATTTAAATGTATAAATGAAGAAATATCTCAAATATCATGTTTTGTGTCTAATAAATTTAGATGAAAACAAATAAAGGATATAAATCCCGACACTTCCTGTGATTAACGATGTACAAAGAATATGACTTTCTTGAATTAAATATGTTTACGAATATGGAAAGACCTTTTTCTCGTATAGACAAAAGGAAGCTCAATTCTTAAAGGTGCACGATAAATTTATAAATAAATAAATCTATATGCAAATTATTTATTTATAATATTACTATACCGTTAAATAATCTTTAATTAATATATATGCTCTTATTATTTGATCTTTTATGAATTATTTTTGTGTGTATATTTTTATGCAAAAACTGCTAGATAATAAATAAAATACTTTTTGCTGACTTCATTTTCCAATAACCACACCGGCGGTAAACCTAGACAGTAAAAATATTTGAACTTTGAAAATTGAAACAAGCAACCACTGCCGAAATTTAGTGAAAATCTTACCGGGTTGGATTTACTTACAGTTCGGTCTGAGGCTTGCGAATATTATTTAATTAATTATCATCGTATTCCTCTAAATGTAAAATTATATTAATAAAATGGGTCCCTACCCGTTTTAAAAATTATAATTTTTATATATTTTAAATCAATTCTCTCTACAAGAAAGGTAAATTACATTACAATGCAAATATTTCTAAATAGTAGTGTGCAGGCCATAGCTAAAACTACTAACAATATTTAGACATTACGTTCTACAGAGTCACGAGGAATATCAGATGTAAACAAAGAGACGGACTGTCTGAACGATAAATAGAAGACGTTATGAACAAAGATCATTACTTGATTAGTTGCAAAGAAGAATCTTATGACATTCCCTCAGGAAAGCTTTTAAAAAAAAAGGTATATCGTAAATAAAAGGAAAAAGGGATTAAGAGGTAATCCAAAACGTTTAGTTTCTATTACATTAAGATATAAGTGTAGTATGGCATGTTTATACATTTTATTAATTTAATTTTACTCTCCTTGAATATTATAAAATATAAAAAATATGAAACTCTTTTCTTGATTTATTTTCATTTAGTATTATTCTTAAGTTTTGAGTACAATGTTAAAAAAAATATATTACAACCCTTCATCAATCAATATATGTTCAAGTGTGAGGTCAAAAACACTGAAGACAATATAAAAAACATTATTTCGTTTTGTAAGATTATATAATTTGAATAAATTGAGCAATGTTTCTAAGACCTCTTAATAAATTACAAAAACCTCAAAAAGTTTTAATAAATTACAAAAAACTTTAAAAGCAATCAATATATTCGCCAGGAAAAATAGTGAGATTGAAAAACCAAGTAGAATCCAATATATTTGTAGGAATAAAAGAGCTACAATAGAGCTAGCGAGAAACGATTATTTCCTTTTGAAGAACTTGAGCTCTTTGTATGTAGCCGTAATGCTCTAGAACTGCTCTTTTTAAAGGTATTTCATTTAACAAACAAACAATATATAATACATAAGTAATTTTATAAGATTGTTCCAAAATTACGTTATTCCAGATAACCATAGACTACACAACATCAAGTTACGATTGTGACAGCCAATATTAGAAAGTTTTTATATGTGAACGCTAACTAAGAAACATATGTCGCGTATTCAAGAATTGTCAAACCACAAGTTTGTTAATTTTAAACCTTAAAAATGTATGCAAACTCGTGTTAAGGTTACAAAATGTGTAAAATATACACTAACCGCAATTAAAAGATCGTGAAGATTAGTAAGCACATATATATTGCACAAGGAAATGTTCTTGAGTGTGTTTCTACGATTTTTAAAGGTAAATAATCACGTCTCCATAAAAATATGAACCCATTTCGAATCTTAGGGTAATTAAATTGAAATTTAATTTCCAATCTGCTGTAGGTTTATATTTTCAATACTTGCGTTGACCTATGATATAAAGGGCGAACCTTGATAATTCAAATGTCACCAATGTAAGCGAGCTGTTTCTCTTAAATATTCTTAATTCTTATTTATATACAGCTTCGATTTCATATGTTTTAACCAGATTTAAACAGATTCAACTTTTTGCTTGTCTATACGGTTTGCAAATAATATTTTATTTGTATCGTTTTATCTTTCTCTAAACTGTTAATCAAATCTGCTGTAAGTCACTTTCAGCTTTAGGTACATCAAATGTACTGTAATGTACTTTTCGTTTAGGTTAACTGGGGAAACCTGCTTCTTGTTTAATATAACAAAGATGTTAATTAGATCTTATTAGTTTGGTTTCCTTAAAATATTTAAGTTATTGACTTTTTTATATTTATTATATCAAAATAAAAAATATTGCAGAATTAAAATCATTTATTAATTTTTTTTTATCGAATTCAAATTACAAATTTCCAATTTTCCTTGATTTTTATATTTTAATTTATTATATTTTACTGGATTATAAGATTTGATAACCTGTCAGACTATTACGAGTTTTATTTACTTTTTTAATTAATAAGAAAGTCTGTATAAGACTGTTTTAATATCTTGTGTGTAATGATTGTAAGCAAAACTAGCCCCCAATGTAATATAATGACAACGAGATTTGTTTTATATAATATTATTATTTTATTATTAAACTAAATTAGTAAAAACAATTTAACTATTTAACCGATGTGTTACCATCCTCTCATAGAATATCGTGTAACGTATAGATTATAGCTATATTTTGGAGTGGTAAATCAAATGCCTAAAACATCTTCCTTTTTTTAGCCTTAAGATTGTTTATTTCCTCAGTAAACAACCTTAAGGCTACATAGGGTAGTTTTGCGATACATAATATTATATATAACATGTCACTTAATTGTTTATAAACAATCGAATTGTACGAACATATGATATCATAAATACACTAGTCGCTTTTAAGAAACGTTGTAAAATATCTTTAAAGTTATGTTTCTCTGACTATACAAATTTTAAAACAAAGTAATTGTTACGGATGACTTTTTTATAAATAAATAATCTTTGGCAATACGTACATTAAGATAGAAGTCAATTTCACAAATTATATCAACAATAATCTCAATTTGGGCAACTCTCTAAACGCCACTTATTCTTACGGGCTTCAGCGTGACAACTGTATCTGGTATTGACACTTGCTAATGCAGTAAGTTGTACTCTGCTTTGTTAGCAGAAAGTGTATACACAATTAAGACGTTGTATCTGCATTTGATGACTAGGTATTTAGTTTAATGCTGGTAAAGTTAAAAAAAAGTAAAAAATTTGCAATTTATTAATTTGATCAAATTTCGTTGTAAGTTTTCGTATAATATGTTTATTTATAGAAATGTTGATGTAGTTATATAACTTAAATCTTGCATTTTTATTAATTTAAAATCAAAAGTTATTTTTGTAGTCTATCTTTTAAAACTTGTTTCGTGTTAGGATTAATTGATTTAATGGAATAATAAGTTGAACATTTTTAATAAATTACTTTGATTATATACCATAAATAAATTTTTTCCATATTGCTGTAAATATCTTCTTCGTATAGAAATAAACCATTAGATAATTGTTTTATAACGAACACAAACTGTTATGAAAACAAATAATCCTGTACATAACTTATTTGTATACTACATATATTTACATCGTTTTTTATATTAAATATTTCATAGGCATTAACTACATTAACTATTATTAGCACCTATTAAAATTGGTGCAAGTGGTGATATTTTTTTTATCGAAATGTATACATTTCTAGTTCACCAAATCTATTTAGAATTTAAAACTTTTGTAGTGAGTTTTTTGAGTTTCGACTTATGCGAAACCTAATGTTGAAGTTATTTTTAGGTTGCTAGTTTTACTGTAATATTTTAATAATATGTACAGTCATATTAATATAGATTATTACAAATTAAATTAGGTGTAAATTAATAATACTTAAAGTTAAATGGAATCTTTCGTTAAGCGAATCATCAATCATAGGTGTAAAATATTTTTATATTTCTTCTTTATTTCAGGTTTCTGACAAGCTTAGTAATCTTAGTAAAGATTTGAAAGATATATTGACAGTAGTGGAAGGAAATATAGTACAAATACCCTCATTGATCTTCGTTTCCATCACATTTTAAAAGTTTTATTTAGTAGAGTTTATTTGTATTCTCACACTTAAATTCATTCGATTATTTTTAGAAGTATATTATATTAAGTTTTAAAATTTTAATAATATTAGAATTGTAAAAGTTTATATAATAATGAAGCAGAAATTACACCCGTGACATGACGATTAGAATTCGAATTTTTAAAACCGTCAGATACGATATTCAAATAAATAAGAATAATAACTAAAAGTCTCATGAAATAGACCATTTCTTTACTTATTATATTCAGATATTTAGTTTTTAATTTATTAAATATGATATGGTAGATTTTTTTTTCTTCTTCTTATTAAAGTTATCGCAATATATGATTTGATGAATAATTAACTTGAATAATATAAATAATATTACTCATTAATACTTCTCTTCGATATTAGTTTTACTTTAAAATATTTGAAATGTTCCATCCACTCTGTTAAATCTATAGGAATTGATGTATTGAACAAACATCAAGGGAGTTAGAGAATGTAAGCACACTTGCTAAGGCGGAAATTGAACCATACAGCCGGATACGAAATTCTGAAGATAGTTTCAAAAATAATATTATTAAATCAAGACAATGAACGAATTTTCATTCTTCAAAAGGAATATAATGTCTAGGAATATAATGCATAATTAAAGAATGTTTTACAAGTTGGATATTAGATGCTATATATAAAGAAATATTTTCAAATTTAACTACGCTATGAATAGTCGTCTATGCACTATTATCCGACAGATTATTATGACACAGAATTTATGATTTTGCGCCGAGACATTTTAAATAATTAAATAACTAACATCCAAATAAAAAAAATATGATAAGAAAGAATACCCTCTTGTTGAACTGAGCCAAAGCTTGATTTCTATTGGAATCGTCAACACTTCTTCAAGTTCCAATCCATTTCAGAGAAGATAATTAATTACTTCTGAGAAAGATAAAAGAGATTATAAACAAGCTTCGAAGTATATTGTATGCTAACGTTTCAATACTAGTTGGAAAGTTGGTAACGGCCTATAAGTGTGGTACGTAACTTGATGCTTTTTCCTGAATATAATATATAACGATTAAAATTAACTTAATTCAATTTAATAAATATAGTACGACAAATTGATGAAAAATGTGCTAAATTTATGAAGGCAGGTAGCGACGCGCTATCTCCGTTGGAAGAGGCAATAAGTTCCATTTAAAGTTAATAAATAAAAAAATTTTAATTTATATCACTAAGTATAATAGCAAGACAAGATAATATTACAATGTATTTTATTTCAATTAATTATATTTCTTATTTATATTTAGAATGTACATCAAATTTTTATTACAAAGACAAGATTCCTGGAAAATATTGAATAAAAAACGTAGACAAAGAAATTTTTAATTAAAAATTTTTTTGATTGTACAAAACAAAATATCTTTCCTTTTCTTTAAGAAATCAAAAATACAAAGATCTACTAGATTGAAAATCGGAACCTTCGTTACTTGGATACAAAATATCCTACTTATACTTCAGTAATACTTCACTACTGTTAATTTGATATACTTTCATACCTATTTAATGTCGACATACGTCGCTTCATAAAATATTAGCAAAAGAATAATAGTAGTAAAAAAATTGTACAACTCTCAACAAAGTCTTAAACTATTAAGCTTATTATATTCACAGTTATTATCACTGGCTAGATAGTATTATTTATTTCTATTAATAAAGTAGTTATCTTAACGAGATACTTTGATACGTGCTTTTATACGTGCGCTCATAATCATTAAATATATTATTAAAATACGGTAGTAATAAGAGTTTGATTTCGATTCCGGTTCTTATTATAATGTTCTATATATAACCAAAGATAATTATTAATTCTAATTATATTATATGAAAATTGTTATAGATATGAATAATATAACTTGCAAAATATAAAATTAGATTGAAAAATTATAATTATTAAATTTTGTCAAGACAAGGTAAAAATTAAAATTGCTACTAGTCATACTCATAATATGTTTTGTAATTCAAGCTCGTAAAATATTTAGGAATAACATTCGTCCGATTATATATAAACACTTCATTGAATATTCAACGTTTCCTTGCATTTTGCATTTTGTGACAAATATATAACATTATATTTTTTTTCCTTCATAAAACAACATTATTCTTAAAATTAAACAAATGTTTATATTGTAAAAGGTATGAATAGTTAGTATTGAAAAAATATATATAAAGTATTGTACCATCGTGTTCGATTCCTTAATACTATGAAAAATTTAGTACTTTACTTGAGTTTATAAGAGCGGAAACTGAAATAATACTCGAGAAATATTATGAATAATGATATATTTTTCCCTTTACTAATATAAAGTTAGGAAAGCTTAACGATTGTAGTTCGAATCTTCACAGTATATATTATATAAAAGCTTATTAACTTGTGTAAATTTTAGTTTACATTTATTATTTGTAAGGTTATTTGTTCCTAACAAATATAAAATAATTAATTCCTTAAAATATCATCTTTAGGGGAAATCACAATAATTGGTTTATAATTTGTATCTAATTTTTAGGTATTTATAGACAGCTTATAATGGATGTATGTGACTTAAAAGAAGGACAGGGGAAGGTTATCTAAGCTATCTAATAGTTAAATACAGTCTTCGTGGTCTTTTTATCCGCTTATTATATTGTATATATAAGTTGGATTTCCTTATTAGGTATTTCGTCACACTTCTTGCCGAGTCCAACGTACTCCTTTGTCTCTAAAAGTCCTCTACTTCTACCTCTACCTCTATCTTTACCCCTACCCCTACTCCTAAACTTTCCCTACCCGTAAAGCTAAACCTAACCTACTCCTAAACCGGCTCCGACAAATATTATATATAAAAGTGGTAACATGTAATTATATAGGTGAAATTACAGATATTTAAATTTGCTGCTGAAGCTGCTGAAGTAAATCTATCAAAATTTGTATGTGTAAAACGTATGTATGAATGTATTTTAAGTTAATAAATTTATTAGCGCATTTTTATCATTGATCAAAATAGATAATAATTTCAATGACATATTTTAGTTCAATATAATAATATAACATTGTGTAATAATACTCGGGGCGCCACTAATAACAGACCCTTAATTTAGACTCGCTGCGCTCGCAAAATCTCGGGTACCGTTTCCATATTGAGCGAAGCGAGCCCAGTGTTTGACGTTCATTCCTCAACGACATAACATTTTTCTAATTTTTTTTTAAACCATCACCTAATTAATATGTGTCTTTTTAATTTCAAAATTTTATAATTTTCCGTTGAGTAGTTTTCGAGTATATTCGTGACGAAGAATGTGATAAAGTCTCCAGTAGAGCGCTCCGCTCGTTTCACTCAATAATCTTCACAGAGCTATAAAAAAATATATTTTTTTTAATAATATCTAGTAATAGAAAAAAATGTAACAGCCAATGGATATTTTATAAATCTGTAAGTGTTTAGATATATGAAATAGATCATAATTTTTGTTATATTTTGCTTCGAATGAGTGGTTTTTCCTTTTGCTGTTGAGAAGATTTTCTTTATAATGAGCATTTTAGGCCAACTATGGTGATAAATATTTGCTTTATGTAATACCCACCCCAACTTTTTATTTTTCCTTTCTATGCAATTATGCATGTATTTCGGTTTCTTTTATATAACTTACACTATATATTAGATTACTAATTTATATTTGTGTTTGTTCGGGTTTCAATTAACACAATAATCGTGGGAATTAAGTACACTCAAACGCAAAACAACCTTCTGAAGATCACACAAACAACTGTCCCATGAGAATCAAACCTACGACCTGGCTCAGAAACCTTGGACTATAACTACAAGACCAACGTGACATCTAAGATGAATTATTGCTGTATATTTGGTATTCATTTATGGTACATGTTAAGTATCAAATACCGGATGAAAGTTTTATCTTTAAAAAAGCATCATTTATTTTGTTAGGACAAATAAAACAAGAAGTACTCTCAGAAGTAAAAAGGTAAAGTCTGAGGTCGGTAATTACGTAAGGGAAAATGGTCTGTCATCAAATATTCCTTTTTTATGTATCACTTTTACTTTACAACATAATGTGTTGACAACGTCAAAAAAAAAAAAAAAAAAAAACTTAATAAAGAACATTACAAACTTAATAAAATTGCCTTAAATTCGAACATCATCCAACCTTATGAAATTTAACAAAAAATCCATCGTACGCAATTAAATTTTGTAGATATATAAGAAAGGCAAATAAGGATTAGGAAATTTAGATCCGATTTAGATAGATAGAATAAATTGCATATATTGATCAAATTCTTACTGCCTGCGGTAGATACAATGTGTGAAACTATCTGTAAAAAGAAAATATACATTAAAACTGAAATAATATGCTTTATTGTTATAAGTTTTATAAAATGTATGCCTATCTATTCTGTGGTTTATACATGCTGTCAGATACCACAATTTCAGCAGCAAATTTCACTTTAAATATAATTATTATTTGCAACCTAAAACTCATTAAATTTTACAAAATCCATTATTTCATTGAAACATGATTGAGATTTTAATTTATATAATTCTTGTGCGTAAAACTTTATAACATGAACAGTTAGTAATTATATTGCAACATACGGTTTAATTGTAATGATAATTACATCCCTGGAGGGAACCAGTTAAAACATAATTATGTGAAGACAACACTTTAAATTTCAATTACGTTTAGTCACTAAAATATTAGATAGGCTTATTTTAAACGAGATACTTGTATATAATAAAAAACTAAACTAAATACAATTAAATAATAAGTTTGTTTATTTAATTTTAGGTTTTATACAAATTATTAAAAGCGGGTTTTGATAAAAAATGTCTGAATATATCGATGATACAAAGTATAAATTGTTAATACTAAAACCTGAGTAGTTTTCTTGATACTATATTTAAAATTATTCTACTTTTAATAAAGATGACGATTAATACTTATGTATCAACTACGAGTCTAAGGAAATTTACCACCAAAAAAAATTGATTAAAGTACATCGCCAAGACTCACAAGCCCATTGTTGTTTTATTGTTATTAGTAATTAGGTCCCAAATAAACCTAGTTTCTTATTATAAAACTTCTAGCTAACAAAGATACTAAGTTTACCTACAGAACTACCTTAATTATCCTTAGGTTTATCGTCAACACATTTAGACTTGTGGCAAATGAGATCGTTTAGATATCTTAAGGATCCTTAATGCCATATAATGGTTTTAATGTATTTTCTACATAATTAGAATTAAATTCTTATTTACTGTCGGGCTACTAGTAGATAGCTTATGTCAAAACTTTTGTAAAAGTAGTGAGAAATTTGTAGAAATTTATAAAAATCACCCATTTAGAAGTTTATGACAACAAAACTTACATTACTTAATTAAACGATTTATATACCTGGTTGTTAATATTTTCACACAAAAACTATTGTAATTTTTTTTTTTTTTTTCATTATTAAGGAAAACAAACAGCGTTTACAATTAAACGTCTTAATTTCTACATTTAGTTTGTACAATAAAGTTTTCACAAAATATACAATACATGATAAGCAGGTAAAACACAGACAAATTATAACTTTATAAATCTTACTATTTAGGAAAGGCGTGACTTTGATTTCGACATAAAAAATATTACAGTTTTTAAAGAAATATATATGTTACTAAGGAATCACATATTAAGAATCATATAATAAAATTTATTATCTAATCTAATCTAATCTATCTAAACTTTATCATTAGTATTTTTTACAAGAGACACAAATTTAGTGCAATTATATCTAAAGTGGTCAATGGTACCATATTTATTATTGTATGCGTTACAAACTCGAATTAAGAAGCTGTTTTTTGCGTATTTGGTTTTGACAATTGGAACAGATAACATTTTGTAATTACGTTTATTGAATCTTGGTATATTAAAGGATATTTTACTTAAAAGGTAAGAGGAATAAATAAGTGTTATTTAAAGATAAAATAATGCTGATTAAGTACACAATTGTAAAACTACTACAAATATTTTGTGTTTTAGTTAGAGGTAAATTTGAAATTAATACAACATGAATTTTATTCGAGATCACTACCTTTTCTAAGTGACTTAACATTTTGCGAATGACTTGAAATAATGAAATGACAATAAAATATAAATTGCTAAATGCAAACACGAGATAAATATACTTAGTAATATAGTCAAAATCAAGTTTGAGAAGAACGTAAATATGAACATAGTCCAAACATTCATACTCGTATAAGCAATTAGAATTCACTAAGGGTATCATTACTATACAATATAAATCTCCAATAGTATAAATGGCAATAAATAAAGTACAAGAAAATAAATTCACATTGTTCGCATAACAAATATAAAAGTATGAGAACAATAAAACCGATAACACTAATGAGCGGACAGAAGTTACAAACCTTTTCCCCTTTGCATAACAATCTATATAATTATAATTTTTAACACAACACCAATTTAACCAGTTTTTTAACAAATCACTAAAAATTTCACTTAACACGAATACAATATTACTTAAACAATTTTTTTTAAAGACTCTTCGGAGGTGATGTGAAGGATTTTGGATTTTTCATTTTGACGAACCATGATAGTGCAGTTGCGAACCCAACAAAAGGCATATCTTTTTTCACTCGCCTTTAGTTTTGCTTTCTTTAAAAGCATTTTATTGTAGCTAGAGAGGTGGTCATTTATATATATACGACTTTTATTTCCAGGAAAACCTATATCTGACGCTTTTAAATCCGTCAAACGTCGTAGTGAAGACAAAAAGTCATCTTTTTTGTATCTTGCCAGTAATTTTATAATAATAGGCTTTGGAAACGAGCCGTCGACATCATTCTTGACCGCAACACGGCTAATAAAATCAATGTCCTTAGATGGGTCGAAAGAATAACCACTCAAGTCGGCTAAGTTTTTGATGATTTGAATAAGGTTCTCGTCTTTTCTTTGTGGAATACCATTTATTTGTATATTGGACCTTCGCATCCATTGCTCATTCTTATTACAATTTTCAATAATTTGAGCAATATTCGTCTTTAAATGTTCATGATCTGCTCTAATTTCATCTATCTCAGAAATCTTAAATTCCATATCTGATACACGATTCTCTGAAACTTCGAGTTTCGAAAAAAAATAATTTTTTAATTCCAAAATATCATTTTTAATAGAATTTATGTCATTTTTTATTGATTGTATGGAGAACACTTGAGTTTGTAATTCCGTAATTTGAGATGATATGTTCATAAGCAAAGTATTTAGAGAAGCATCCGAAGGTTGACAACTCATGGCGGGACATGATATTGTGAGGGTAGGCTTGGATTTCTTACAGAATTGCGGAACGGTGTGTAACTCACCTATGTCTGTTTCCGAAGCACTTGAATCTTCATCAACCACCGATGTTCTCATTATTGGAGTTTCCTCACATCTTGTGACTTCTATGGAACACGTAGTGCATTGCCATATATTTTTATTTTTTATTTTATTGTACTGCGCTAGTGACAAATTTAAGCATTTCATATGAAAACACTTCCCACATTTCGAACAAATTAGAGATGTGCCATCTTTGGCTTGCTTAAAACACACGTCACATTTCATAATTATCAGATAATATTTAGCACACAATATTAATTCTTAAATCTGTGACACGTCCGTATCGTACGGCACCCGCTTGCATATTTGTAGTAAATACTTAGATAGGTAGTATAGTAGCAGCTGGTGTGGTATGGAATCGTTTTTTTTTTAGGATTAGCCACTGTGCCATTAGAATCTTCAAAATATTTTTTTTATTACTAAATGTGAATCATTACAATAGGCCATTGTTGTGACTCTTAAAATTAACAAACGTATACCACTTATTGAAAGAATACAAATAAAGCGAAATAATATGTGTGAATGAAAATGTTCGAGTCCTTTAAATCTGAAATTTATTGTATTAAGCTTGAATTGGCTCTTCAAATTTTATTTTAAAATTAATAATATTATATCCAATATCACATATCGAGTCACTGAACTAAAGTTGTAAAAAACTTGTTCATTGGGTTGAGTGCTAGTTATCTGTAAGATTTATATTTATTTGAATATTAAATGAATGTTTCAGAATATCTACTTCTGGTTATTCAAAAAATGCAATAAAATGCAATACAGTGGATTGGAGGGCAAATTATAAATTTATTATTAATATTACAAATATTGAATAGTGTTTACTTAAGATGTAAGAATAATAATCTGGTGATACTAGTATTTTAAATATTGCTTATTTCTTGTTTTTATAACGATCAATAGGAATTTCTAAAAAATATAAAGAATTTATAATTTTTATTAAACACAGAAATGAACTTTTAATCTGCGTTTTGATGTATAAGTTAATAATATGCTATAAATAAAATTCATAAATAGGTAACACTCGGTGGTTATTCCTGTTGTTATAAAGAAATTCATGTCTTCCTGATTAATATTGGAATAACCGTAAGTTTTTAAGGGGCCTTTGTTAAAGAATATAACTTTATTTGTTATTTTTTTATACAAATTAATAACAATATTTATGTACCAAACTTAGTATAAACAAAATATTCAGAAGCCTGAAAAACATTGGATGAGCTTATATCTAAAAAGAGATCTCTACCCACGAGAGTTATAATGTTGACTTTAAAGGACAGTAATAGGTACACTCTACATATAATTCTGATTCTCAATTATAAATTACTAACGAAACACTACTTATAAAATAACAATTTATTAATATTTAAATGTACATCAAATCATTTAATATCTATTTAAGAATAATTAAAATAGCACCTGTGTGGTTTACTAGTAAGACAGACCTCGCTGAAGTCTCATGTGGATATTATATTTTAACCAAGGGATCATACGTAATAGCCACTGAATTTAAATAAACAATAAATAAATCAAAGCCAATTTACTGTTTTGTTTATATTTTCATATTATAGCATATGTATCAAAACGTTTATTAAAAATGACTCCTAAAAATAATGGACCGATTATGTTGAAATTTTATAAGGTTATAGGTTGTCATCCTGGTTAAATAATATGAGTTTTTTACTCTTGTAAATTCTAAAATTTTAATGAAAAAATCAAATAATTACCATGAAACTAAAAATATATGGATATATGTAAAATCCAGCCAAGGATAGATGTAGGCATGTATTAAGTCAGAAAGGACAAACAAAATTTGCTATTATTGTTTTATTATAAAACAATAACATATAATATACACAATTGCAAGAAGTCTCTACTTATCTGTTCAAATTTTTATGTACTTACCTTTACCTCAGATCTTACGAGTTTGTTCTTATTTTGAACACAAATGAAACGTCTTGAAAAATTGTATTTACAATAAAGTGACCTAACATAATACTGCACTGTAATTCTACTAGGATCCGCCAACCGTGCGCGTCTGGTGTTGAGCTGAGCCTCTTCTTTCATCTGATTAGCTACAGGAAATATCGATTTATTAGGACTACATTTACGAAACCGCACTGACCCATTTATGATCTATGCCTATCTACTGAGACACCCGGCGGTAGATAGTCTGCAGCTGAACTACGGGTCAGCTGCTAAGATCAGGGTACTACGGGACCCCGGTACCTAAGCCCTCCGGCAGCGACGCATGCGCTTGCGCGTGTAAACTGCCGGGTTACCGGTTTTGTTGTTGGATTCGTAGTGGTAATGTGGTTAGCTGTAGAGATTCGGCGCTGTTCGTCTGGGTTCCCACAGTTGTCGGGGGCTCGCTGATCTCGTGCGCAGCGAGAGGTAATTGACCTGCCTAAGGCGAAGGGCTGCTGCGGTCTTTTACTTCGGGGCTTGGAACGGTCCATAAGCAGAGATCCCTTCGGGGGTCACTGCAGTTCGGGTAGCCTCCTGCTTAGAGGTTAGATGGATGAGCTAGCATCTATCCGGTCACCCGACTGCAGTGTAGGGTAGGCTTGCGGCCTGACCGCCGGTCGGGAAGTGAGCGTGCCTTACAGCTCCGGCACCAGCTAGGAAACTGGTAGTTGGCCTCTCTGACGTTCTCAGCAAGTTTTGCTAGTGTGAGAAATCACACGGGAAGTGAGCGTGCCTTACAGCTCCGGAACCTTTCATGGACAAAAGGTAGCAGGGTGGTCGCGATTGGACTTGTCTATGACCGATAGCCTTGCGAGCTTACTAGGCTTAATAGTGCCGTTGTCGGATGACTTCGGAGGTCAGATCTGCCGTACCAAAGATCCATGTGACCGGGGTAAACCTGGGTCACATGTATAGCGGCTCAACTTATATGCCCAAGGGGTAGGAGGGGTTGAGCTGCTTTATATATAAACAAATAGGACAATAGAAAGGCAAAGGGAAGTTGACCCATTTATGAATGTTAAAATGGAAAGATTACTTTACTGGAAGATAATAATAATGACATAAAAGTTTTCCGTAATTTGTTGAATAAACACACAATTGGGGGAATCCTGAATCAGATTATCTGTTATAAGTGAAAGTGGAACTTGTATAACAATTAAAAATAATCGTTGAAGTGATTAGAATTACGAGTAGCAGTCAAACACGTCACTAAAAATGCCCTTGTGGGTCCTGTGCAATATTTATTTATTGTATTTTGACCCTTGTCAGAATTATTATAGCAAAGTAATGTTATAAAGAATTGCTAAGTAAAAAAATGTATATTGATCTACAGGACACTTTTTGACCATTTAATCAAAATCTACAATCACGAATGTCACCAAAGAACTGCTAAACGAGTGAGACACTTTTTTGAATGCATATGCAAAATTTTAAAGCTCTAGCTCAGATGGCTTAGGAGGAGTAGGCGAACATCGAAGCACACTTTTGACCAATAAGAGCTTCCCTAGGCTCAGCTCAATTACCTGAAAGAAAACTTCTAAGTGTTCACATTTTCATTATATACCATATTTATTTTCAAATCGTCCATTAACCTTTAGCAGATATGTATCCAATCTCACATATGGAGTTTGTACTCTTAGTCTATTTTTCCAATCCATTCCATATAATACTATTATTGGAAAGGAAAAATCTACTAAACGAAAATATCACTGAAATCGAATTTTAGAAATAAGAAATGATACTGAAAAAATTTAAATCAAGATCCTACTACCTATTTCAATTCATATACTTACGAGTATATGAATGTTAAGATTTATATAAAAAATCAATTTTCTTTTAAGTTCATCAATTGCGAGAAACTAGTTAAGAGAGAACAGCAATGTTAACTTAAACAAACAATTATTGGAGAATTCGTGTACCGTTTATATAGAAAATGTACAATTTAACCTTAAGATAAAACTACAAAATATTTTTACTACGAAGATAAATTAGGTGGTTGACGTCATGTTCCTGTAGGTACTTCTACATTTAATCTGGAGTTATAAAAACTACAACCATTTACTATCACCCGCGATTTACAAATCATTGGCCGCTCTTACCACAGAGCTTCATATACTATGTTGGTTGAACGCGGTATTCATTCTATTCCGCCCGTCTTCCGTTCTAGAACTGTACGTTAAAAACGTTGTTCTTCCACTAAAGTTAAAGAACTATGACTTTGACGTTCTATTCAATATGCATTATTACCGATTTAAAAATGTACTAAAAAGAAACTTTTACTTTTTTTTTGTAATCCTTTTTTGAACAAAATTCTTACAACCAATGCCCAGGTGTCATTACTTCTTTGGATACTTTTTTCCATTATTTTAAATATTCATCAAAGGAGATGCGAGCGAATCTTTTGAAGAAAATAATTTTGACTAACTTCACGAAACTTCCACACTGGGGACTAAGCCATTTCAAGCATTATATAACCTGAGTTATAAACAAATAATCTTCAATATCAAAATTATAATATCTGTCTACATAAAAGACGTAATTAATCTTTATGAAATTCATTATTATAAATCATATTAATACTAAAATTTTAAGAATAAATCCTTTGCTCATATTAGTTATCATTAAAACAGCCATTATAATTTTTATACTATGTACTCTATAATTTGTATATCATAGGTAACCATTGCTGATACATGTACTATGAAGTAAGTGCATATACTATTTCATGCTATATTATCACAAAAATAGAGTGGTATGGTAGAAATAAAAAAGACAATATTCTTAGATGAATAATATCGATATATTCTGAAGGGAGAATTAATGTGAATCGTTTGCCACAAACGATCAATGTAACAGTTCAGATGTTTTGCAGATAACAAAAAATAAGTAAATTCTTTAAACATTTGCTTTTTGAATCTGAATAATTTAGTCTCAAATGAGGATTGATACAGTATTAAAGTCTTAGAACTTTTTTTATACGATATTATTAAATAACACTGTTTATAAAGTACAGACAGTCTGGCATTATAATGTCCTCACACCGTGTTTCTCACCATTGACTCTCTCAACGCCTTAGTATTATGAAATTGGCTTGTTCTTTGAAACATTGCTGAGATACTTACGCTATTTAAGTAGCTATCTTTATATATAAAAATTAATAGGTATTTAAAAAATATACTAACACTATGAAGGTGTGGTGGTACACTAAAAGTAAACAAATTTAATAAGTTTTACCTGTTTGTTCGCATTTCATCGTTATTTATACCCTCGGTCTCGTCTTGAACTATTAATGTTTTTCTGCATACGTGACATCTTTATTAAGATACTGATGGGGACCACTAAACGCTCTTAAACTTGTAAATTCATATTTCATAAGAGTCACTGAATTCCAGTTACTTGACAGTTAATGTTATTATTTTAATATGTCTATCATTATTCTAGCATTTTTAAATATACCATTTGTTCTTGTTCTGTATTGTTATTTGTGTTATAAATAAGTACTCTATAGCACGATAGCCTTTTTGTGTCCCGATATTGTTTTGTAGTAAGTGGTGAATATTATGAACAGTTTACTTCCTTAAGTGTTAACTTTTAAACATATTTTTTTGCTTTTTCCTATTTTTGACGTGTCCATGTCAAGTATTAGAGATACTCTGATAAAATTGGTTTATCCAGTATAAAAATTACAACCTATAATTGTTTTTAGACAGCCTGACTTTTCTTATGATTTTTTCATCAAACGAAAATATTGTGCATCCCTACTGGAATTGGAATTGTAATTGTATAGTTATTATAATAGATTCTATGAGCTCTTACTACTACCGTGCATTAGGCAAGGAGTGGTTGTAAAGAAGATAATAAACATTAGGACAAAGGTCCTATCATTATCCGAGCGTTATTTAATTTGTACTCTGTGTAGTTTAACAACCATAATGTGAAAAATAAATGAAAGGAAATAACGGTATTCAAATCAAAGACGCGGCAGTCAACTGCAGGACTATCCACAAGGAGAGTTTTTTCCAAGAATAAATACTAATTTCTTTTATAAAGCTTTCGTCTACATAAATGATAACATTGAAATTCAAATAGCTTATGAGCTAAGATAATCGTTCAAGTTGAATACTATGAATGACAAAGAGGTTCTATAATAATTACTTAGGAAATAAAATTATATTCTTTTAAAATGTTCACTATTTCGGTCAAAATAACACCCAAAAAAGCATTATTTGGATTAAGTGAGAATGATCAAATATTACACAAATAATACGCTAAAACTACATATATCATGATTTTAAAATATATTTAAAATAAGTAAGTAAAAAACTTATAACCGTTGACGTTATTCGTAAATCGCATATAGTATTACAAATTGTAAATAGCGCTGTCTTTGCCAGTGCAACAAAGAAGCGATCCAGTTATTGAGCAGCTGCCGACAGATTACTCTTTGATCAACTCGATTGCACAATCGTATGGTACCAAATTGCGGTTCGATCGAGTTGCTATTTTTGGATCGTAGAAAAAAGATTTAGGTCACAGTGTATCCAATGGTTAGTGAAAATTGTTTTGGTTATTTAGCGTTAATTTAGCTTCTAGTTCATTTATTAAGAAATCTTTTAAAAAAAGACTTAAGCATGATTTTTTTTTATTTTTACCATTATTTTTATTACTGGAACTTGCTGGGAAATTTAAATTTAGTAAAAGAAGCTCACTATTTTCACAATGTAAAGTTCAAATAAAATATAACTAAAAATATTATTTAGTATAAATTATTATTATTAATAATAAAATTTTACACACCGCTTCTTGTTCTATTGATTACAAACTTTACTACCAAACAAATAACATTTATCAACTTCGCGTTAGGTCGAGAACCAAATATTGGAATATTTATATTTTATGTAATAGTTTTTTCTGTAATTATATTGTGATATAAAATATCATAAACATTGACTCTGAACTAGATTTATCTATATTATATTGTTGTCTTATATGTTGTATTACATGTTACCTGTTTTAGAACTTTTAGCGAATCTAATTCTAGTTCAAGAAATAAATTACTATTTAATTATATTATTGGATAATAAAGATTGATTACTTTGTTATAGCTGAGTTGACTTTAATCTGTCCATGTGCCGATCGATTGACACACATTAATCCATAAGTTGGTTGTCAACATTGCCAATTGGTTACTTTTTGCTCGCTCCAAAGATTTATTCTCAGCTCAAGACTCAATACCAGTGTTTCAAATACCATGACTTGTATTCATTGAATCGGAAGATTGATGTAAAGCCAGCCAGTTAGCCAGCAAGCCAGGGTCTTTTGACTAGATGCAGTCTTGCTGGAGAGGAGAGGGAAGGAGCATTATAAAAGTGTATTCATCCTTACTTTAAGCAATCACAGAGATCTCCTTATTAATTGCTTGGAGTACTCCAAGCTCCAATTAATTAGTACTAATTAATTGGAGTCTGTAGATTAGGAATGCAATAAAATTTAAGAAATTTTTAAATTGCTACAACATGGCTAGACTAGTTATTCCAATGTCTTCTGGTGGCTATTTTTGTTAAATCTCGGTAAATTCGTGTTCATCGAAAGTTTTAAATTGACATAGTTTCCTAAAGTAGCCACTAACTTAATTTGGAACGTTGTTGTTTGTTTGTAAAATACTGTTATACTTCTGTCGTAAACTGCATCAAGATTCCCTAATGCAAATATATTTATGTAACATTATGTAATGTCATGGTTTATTTGAGAGCTAGTAGAGAATGTGTGCCTTTCCAATAGATGTGATACCCAGAATAAAATTAAATAAATATATGATTTAAATCATTCAACACTAAGTATGTGTAAAATGATATGGAAATCATAAGACAGGGACTTAAGCAGTTGTTTATATCGATTTTATGATAATTGCTATTCATTTAAATTTTAAATTACTGTGCTATAGTAAATGTCGATAGAAATAGAAATGTAAACAACTTCCTAGCTATGATCCAGGCAAGTAATGCATAGTAAAATTATATCAAACAGCAAGTTAGCTATGCAAAAAGTAACATAACTAACGTGTGCCAGCATTAAACATTATTAAATTCAGTATATACAATTTGGTATTGCTCGAAAAATATTTTCTACATTCATAGAAGGAATGTTTGATTTTTAATACAATAATCAATTACTAAATCAGAGTAATATTCCGGATACTTAAATGGCGATAAAAGTGCTTAGGAAATTTTTATAATAATTATCGTAAATTTATTCACCCTCAAACGCCGTTGCATAATTAATCAATTTTTTTTCTATCCTATCTGTAACCCAGAACTGTTACATTTAATGGCATTTATCGCCATCGATTTACATTAATATCTCTCCTCTTCCTTTATGTGTAGCGTCATTTTGTGAGAATCAACCCAGAACCTTTTGCAATAAATGTCCCTCATCACTGATTAAGAGGCCATATCAATAACATCAGAAATATGTGATGCTTAACCTTAATATATTATTTCAGATAAAGAAGTGACTATTAAAATATTAGTCCACAAAATGACGAAAGTTATTTATTAATCAAAGTAACCTGATATTTTAGAAATTCACAAGCTGTCAGCATTGAATATGATCGCTAACATAAGATCAGGAGTAAAATTAATTAGAGTTACAATTTCTTTAAATTAATAAAAAAAAAAATCTTTCATAACAGGCTTTCTTCCTAAATATTTATTATAAATAAAATGTTATAAATTTGACGTGAAACTTCGTGAAACTTATAAGATTATATAAACTGAATTGAAAACGATATGAACTCAGCATAGATCTGCTTCTCAGTTCATGGCTTAACAATTCAATAATTACGGCACTGTTTTTGGTAGTATCGATACCTTATAACGATATGGTTATGTATACTATGGCGTCATTAAAAACTTAGCTATGATGTTATGATCATAAACAAGATGGCAAGGCATCCATATGTTAATACCAAAGTACAGAAACTACGATTTGAGGTATAAGATATAGGTTTTAAAATAAATAATAACATATTTAATTATTTTCTATTACTCTTTACTAATTTCGCGAGTACAAATAACAGCTATGTCAAAAAGTTTAAGAAGGGCCTTCAATTAAAATAAATTTAATTGATCTGGTATTAAAGATGAAGACTAAATATAAAAGTTCCTCTTTGTTGAAGTACTTAATAAATTCTTCATACTGTGAGATGAAAATGAAAGTTATTTTCAAGGCAATAAAATGTAGAAAAAAAAATGTATAACGATGGTAATACATTAATTGAATTACATACCAACGAATTTAGTATAACAATAAGTGTACAATGACTAAAACATGTGATAAATTTACTGCTATCAATGTACGTGACGTGTTATTTCAAGTCTCTAACAAATATTTTTTTATTAATTACTTAAACAAAATTATATATTTTATTATATAAAAGACTGAAATAGCTAACTTGAGTGAGAAAATATCGAGTGGAAAGTAAATATGCTATTAAAAGTAGGACGGAGCATCGCATTAATGCTAGGGCTTGAGAATTGCAAAGATTTTGTTGGAAATGTTTCATAACATTACTAATATATAGAGTTTAAGAAATGTTATGGGTTTCATAATCTTAAATCTCTTTTTCTGCTTATCGATACATTTGAAATTTAATATAAGATAAATTTTAAAATATATTGATAGCATACGATTTTCTTTTTTCCACGACATCCATCTTGAATACATGCATTTTTATTTATTCATGCCTAAATAGATTTCTGGGAAGCGAAAAATTAAATTGTGTACAATAAGTGTACAATAACAAACAAAGCTGGCAACTCAAAAGTGTAAGATTTTGTACTAGCAGCATCAAGAAGGTTAAAGATGTGAAAATAAGAATAAAAAAATTAATATTTATATAAAAAAAAAAATATATATATATAATCTTTAAAACGTCAAAGAAATGAAAAACCTCAAGAAATAGACTCAGGAAACATTTTAAGTCATAAAAATAATAAGCCTATACAAAAATATATACATATATAATATCTATTCTGCCTCTTTCAAAACCTTACATCCTGGTTTTATGAAGCAGAAACATTTCTATTAGTTACCATTTAGCGATTTTATGAGTAATACCATTCACCATTCTCCGTTTCATGTATCTACTTTATCTTAAGTAACAAGATTTGTTTCATTTCAAGTCTGTATGCTTTAGTACTTTTAGAGGAGACCCTTTATACCTATTTATTACTAAGGTAATTAAACTTTATTTTTTATTCCATTAAAAGTTGTTACGGCTTTATTTATTTATTTATTTATTTATGTACCATTAACTTACAAAAAAACAGAAAAAAATACAATAACAAAAAAAAAGTGTACAAAGGTTTAACTTATCTCTTTAAGAGATATATATATATAATATCTAAATACATGTCATATAATACATAAATATTAACTCATACCCTATACAACATTATATGAATATATATTTTTACACACTATATATATACTACTATACATATATAAATATTGGCATACAAAAATTACATACTAATTTACATATATTATTTATGATGAAGAGGAGAGGTAGTGTTGGTTCAGTCTTAGCTTGAATGAGCTAAGGGTTGGATTTCCATGAAAGATATTATCCGAAAGAGAATTCCAAAGACGAGCCGCAACGACAGTAAAAGAATTTGAATAAAAAGAAGTATTAAAGTGGGGCATTTCCAGAGATTTTAAAGAGACACACGAGCGATGTGGTCTTGTTCTGTGTGGGGTTAGTTGAAAACGTACACGTAAATAAGAGGGAGAGGAGTTATGTAAGATATTATAAAGAAGAGAGAGAATATATACATTCCGGCGAAGGCGGATAGGGAGCCACTTTAATTGAGTTCGATATTGAGATATATGGTCAAATTTACGCAGTCCGTATACAAAGCAGATGCATACATTTTGAAGTCGGTCGAGTCTATTTAGCAGCTCCTCCGATGCATCTAAATAACAGACATCAGCGCAGTCGAGCTATGGTAAGAGAAGTGTTTGTGCTAGCATTATTTTAGATTTGAAGGGAAGGAAGTTCTGCAACCGCTTAAGTGAGTGAAGTGAGTAATATACTCGTAGTTTCCTACTAACTTCATCAATTTGAGCTGACCATGAGAGATTACAATCCAGAATAATTCCAAGATTTTTAGATTTGTCGACAAATGGTATTAAATTAGAATCATAAGTCAGGGTAGGTAAATTTATAGTTAAAATTTTTTTGCGCAATTGCTTGCTACCTATAATCAGGGCTTGTGATTTCGTTAAATGTCAATGGAGTGAAATTGAACCATTTAAGATTTGCAGACGACCTAATACTAATATCTGATAATCCAAAAAGCTTACAAGAGATGTTAAAGCAGCTTGTGTATGAAAGTAACAGAGTTGGTCTCTCAATGAACACTGCAAAGACAAAAGTGATGACAAACTTCGAGGAAATACCGATAACAGTTAACGACAATACAATAGAATATGTAGAAGAATACACTTATCTAGGACAAATAATATCTCCAACGCACTTCACAAACAAAGAAATAAACAACAGAATCAGTTTGGCATGGAAAAGATTCTGGTCTTTGAAGGAAATAATGAAAAACCCTCAAGTACCATTAAAAGCTAAAAGTAAAATGTTCAACTCATGTATATTACCCGTAATGACATATGGTTGCCAGACATGGAGCCTTAATAAATATAATATACACAAATTAAAAACCTGCCAACACAGTATGGAACGAAGTATACTAAAAATAAAACTTAAAGATAAAATAAAATTAGGAACTATAAGAAGTCAAACTAAAATCACTGATATTACATACTGTATTAAAAGACTTAAATGGAGATGGGCAGGCCATATGATTAGGAGTAACAAAGATAAATGGTCAAGGGATGTAACAGAATGGTGTCCAAGAGAAAATAGAAGAAAGAGAGGGAGACAACATCGAAGATGGGAGGACGACATAAGAAAAATCGCGGGCGTTGCTTGGCCAAGACAAGCACAGGACCGTAGTTCGTGGCAAACTCTGGGGGAGGCCTATGCTGGACAGCAAGACAATCTTCACGTACCGGTGTCAGATTTATAATATAATGTGTTTGATATTTATTTACAAACTTGTAATAATATATGTAATAGGTTAAGTTACGCATTTGTGAGATTGTTAAATAAAGGCTATTATTATTATTATTATTATTATTATTCATCAGCCCACTTCTTAATTCTACTGAGATCACTATTAAGAGCTTCGATCGTACAAGCCATATCCTTTATTGTAGTGTATTTAATAGTTATTCAACATATTTTTTTGGATTACATTATAATAATGATATATTTATCTCGCCTATGTAATAAAAACCCAGGACATTGAAATGTGACACCATTTTATACTCGTATAGCCATATATTTATTTCATGTAGCGATACAAAGAAAAATATAACATGTGGGTAGTCTAACCTACGTATTGTTTACTTAACAGTTAGTTCGGTCGGTGGTATTTTGGTAGACAATGATAATTTCTGGGACGCTAATAAAGTCATGGATGGATGTTGTAGTAGCAATAGTAGTAGTAGTTGACAGAAACTAATGTTAATACAGAAGATCGAGATTGTATCGTGTAATGGATATATGGATGATTACTTTTTATAACATCATTTTTGTTATAAATAGTGTTAATTTTGATAACATAACTAATCATTATTTTACCTGCTTGGGATGCTATTAGCATATTAAAAGTTTATCTGTCGCCAAGTTTCATAAGCGGGATGTTGTCCTTCACTTTCTAAATAAATAAATTATAATTTGTTAGAGCTTTTGTCTTGTCTGATTTATTGTAATTGTTGTGTTTAAATACAACTTCATAAAACTTCTTTATACGCACCTTATTTCATTAGTATAAAATACTTCACGTTCATATAACTACGTTTAAATTAGTAACTAAATAATTAAAAATAATTTCATAATTATACTTTTTTAATATTTGAGTAAAGTTTTAATAGTAAACTATACAATGAAATTTTAAATAATAGTTGTAAAACCGTAAGTTAAATTTAAACATTACATATGCCTGTTTGAACATCACACGTTTTTGTATGATGATTTTTCCACCGTATTGCAATTTGTTTCCCATATTCACCTGTGCACAAAATCAGGAATTATTTTATTTATTACTCATTTTAAATAATATAGAACAATGTTTATCAAATTTGAATTTACCATTTTTATATAAATATCAAATTATATATAAAATTAAACTACCTAAGTAATTATTTTTACAATTGGGCTCGGGGTGAATTGAAAATTATCTATAAAAGATTATAAAACTTTTTCAATTTAATGGGAGAATGAGTTTATTTAATATAAAGATATGTAAACCTCAGTTTTTTTTTGGAAATACTAAAGATATTAATACTATAATATATATGTATCTGAATTGATGTAAGTTAACATAATCCTGCCTCATAAGATGTTAAAAAAATTTGATCCCTAACGGTCCATTGACTTCACAGTCGGTTGCCGATTTCTCTGAATTCTATGTCAAATAACTTTCCTAACTACTTGTAGCTTTGACGATGAAGAAATGCTTTAAATAAACTTTATTTATAGTGAATATTATTGTTTTTGATGTTTATGAAAATAAATTCTGAACTACAGAAATCTTTTAGTAAAAATATTTTTTATCCATAACACTAAAAAGTTGGGCGAGAGAAATCTTAAAGATTTGTAAGTTATAACAAAGACATTATAAAATACGTATTAAATGTCCTTTTTGTCCGTCTTAGTATTAAAATAAATAAACCTATAGCAATATAGTATAATATAAAATGTAAACTTTCGTTTCAACATAATCTTGTTACGACGACCATCTCACAAGTGGTGTTGTCCTAACGCTAAGTCCTGTTACTTTTGTTTCGGTGTTTAATTAAAGTACACAGTGAGCTTATATACTAAGTACATGACTTATAAACAATTTATTACAACACAGGTTTGAAGCGGATTGTATAAAATTGACAAAAATAGCTGAGGTCTAAACGAGTCGACCTCATACATGCCGTAATTAATTAATCGCTGCTCAATAATTTTGGTACTATTTATGAGGTTTCTCTTTTTTTTTTTTTTTTTTTTAAAGACCATAGACATTTGTCCATGCCTTTCATTGTGATTTTAAACAATTTTATTACGAATTTAATTGCGATGGTAACTTCGCAGGAAATTGTACACAAGTTTTCCAAAGCTATTTTAGAAATTGATAATAATAATAAATAAAGTAAATAGTAGTAGTAGTGAGCTAGGTTATTAAGTTCACTAGCTTTTTCATAGCGTCGGAGTCACGGTGAGAAATTGCCATCTTGAGGTTGTACTCTACAAGAGTTCTATCGGAGGTATCGCCGGCCCGCCTAATGAATCTCACAATGGCGTCTTCGTCGATATCCGTGTAGTACGTAGAACTTCATGTGTGCCTAGATAAAGCCACCACTGCGTGTGGGACACTTGTCAGGTACGATTTTGGTTTGGATTTCGTTTGGATGATTATTACCGACTCGTATGTTAATCCCTGAGCTTCATTGATAGTGAGGATGCGCGAGTTTTCCCCTTTTCCGTACCCTAGGTTTGTAAGGTCCACTTTTTCAGTCTGTGTGTGGACCAGGTACAGGGTATTAGGAAAGTCAGCTTCGATGGTAGCACCCGTAAACCTGACTGTTCTCAGAGAGCGAGTCAATGAATGGGCTGAGTATATGCCGTTGTATACCTCGTTTAGAGCATAGCTTACGTCCAGGGGACATCGGTAGGTTCTTAAGAGCTCTTGACTGATAGACGTCACGAGGTATGGGCTATTATATTTCATATGGAACAGATTTAGCCGGTCTATATAAGGAATCTGGTTTCTCCGATTAGTGTGACTGCTTTGGCCTCTGTTAGTCGGGCCGCCATAACGATCGCTCCGAAATGGTTCATCAAGGCCTCGTCAACGATAAGTCGTTCAGGCTTTTCTTTGACGCCATTTATTAATATTGAAGCGATCGTTCGGACTTTGGTCTTCCCGTCCTTTGGACAACTGAGGGCGAGTTTATTCCTGAGCTCTAATTCTGCCTCAGTCGTCGTTGTTGCTATCAAGTCACTTTCAAATACGAAGTTGTTTACTACCCAAGTCGATTTTCCACATCCAGGAACGCCGTTGACCCAGTGGAAAATTGGTGCTTCCCAGTCTTCCCAGGGTCTTGCTGAATCCTCTACGGCTGTAGCCATTTGGAGGATGTTATCTTCCAGCCAGACCTCTGTGCAGCGGGCTACTACAAGTATTGAGTCTTCAGCGGGTGTTAAATACTTGGGCGGTCCAGTTACTCCTTTGGGGGTTTCAGCTATTTTAACGAATCCATTTTTAACGCTGTAAGCCGCCATGTGGGGAATTTTAGGTGTTTTACCCCGTACATATTCAGATGTAGTGCTGTTGAAAATGGCGGCTTTTTCTTCCTTGAGTAATACTTTAAGAAGACCTTCGTTTTCAAGTTCGAAGGTCCGCCTGATCTTTTCACAGATCGCAAGGTTAGTTTTGATTGTTTCCCTTATAGATGCTGTGTACTCAAGAAACGCGTTTCGCATATGTTCGTTGGCACCACTGGCAGATGGTAAATCGGGTGCAATTGTTTGTCCCATGTCGGCTCTAGTTCTGTTCTTTTTATGATATTTTTGCTTCGGTTTAAGCATTGTAATCATCTTATTAAATCCTTTCTTAGTTTTTGATTTGTCCTGTGCTATTTTGTTGGATTGAATTTCGATGGCAATTTTCTCTTGAAGGCGTGCGGCGCTGCTTTGTAGGATCTGGTTGCTTGGTTCGCCCCAGGTGTTTTCGGGGGTTTTCTTTTTTTCTCTTTGAACCTTAAAGGTGAATATTACAGTGATGATAAAGAGATGCATATTTAAAATTTCCTTTTGGGTAGACCTCGAAGAATTCGGTCTGCCCATTCATTTGTCCCCTACTTTCGAATTTTGGAAAAATTTCTTATATATATATATATATATATATATATATATATATATATATATATATATATATATATATATGCGTGCGTGCGTCCAGATTCGACTTTTGTCAGCACGATAGCGGCCGCAGTTTCGTTTGGATCGCTTTCAAACTTTGCACAAAAATCAACCATCCAAAAATGAAGGTCAAGTTCGTTAACCAGAGAAATCCGGTCACAGGGGGCGCTAGGGCCTCACTTTTTCTGATTTCAGTTTTTCGACCATAACTTTGTCCCTATACAAAGGAGATCAATCGCGTTCATATTATATGATGTCTTTGATAAATACCTATAACTAATGTAGATAAACCGAAAACCTAACTTCAATAACTTAGGGGTGGGGGTAAAAAAACCGAAATTTTTTGGAAAAAAAATCATAACCTTTTTTTTGGTAAACATTCTTGCATCACAAGTATTTTTAATAGAAAGGTTATTTTTTACTCTAAATTTAGGTACCAAAAGTTTTTCCGTAAAAGGTACCGTTTCCGAGAAAAAAAATTAAAACCACTTCTAGCTTGTAAATTTTAGGTAGGTAAAACCACGACAACTTTTTTCTGGTATACATTCCATCCTCGCAAATATTTTTAATAAAAAGGTTAATTTTTACTCTAAATTGAAGTACCAAAAGTATTTCCAAAAAAGATACCTTTTCCGAGAAAAAAAATTAAAACCGCTTTTTGCTTGAAAATTTTTGATGTAAACAACGGCATCATGTATTATTCTTAGGTAGTGAGTTATATTTTAAACGAGTTACACACGAGGTCTACCCACGCGTGTCCCCCTGCGGGGACGGATTTTTTAATTTGCTAATAAGGGTTATTATGGTACAGGTGATTGCTTAGTCTGAACTCCTACATAATTATATTTAATATTATCATTTATATATTTGTTATATATAAAATAAAACATTTAGTGATGAAGATGAAGAAGATGAAGTGATCTGTTTTTTTTTTTTATTTTACTCCTATAAATATTTATTTTTATTAAATAATACTAAACATTTCAGCTCGTTGTCTTTTGAATAAGTATAATATTTGCTTTATTGAATTTGAATCACACCTCCAAGGTAACTTGGCAATATTTAAAATGAGTTGCTTTCGTAATCTCAAAGGAAAACACCTTCACTTAAGTAACTAGTAGTAATGTTATTTGGGTTTTATTTAATTTCTATATCCGCACAATAATTTATCCACGTCAAAACTTTTTACCTAAGCAGATAATCCAATAGGACTTTTAATAATACTACTCTAACTACTAGTTTTTTTTTATATTCGGTATTTATTACCAGTATTTTTGTAAATTATTAATTAGTCTTGTAAGTTATTTTGCACAACTTCAATAAGTTGAAACAAATTTTAAGTTACTTGTATCATAAACTCTAAGTACAATATTTGTTGCAATAGATTGTTAGATTGTTTTATCAAAAATATCAGTTTACGGGTGTACGAGTTCGTAGGATAATTTTGATATTATAATCAAGTAATGCTTAGATCATTTTGCAATACATGTTTAGAAATATTTAGGAAAAGTTCTTCCGTGAATAAATTTAAAGAAAACCATATTTAAATTTCCTTTTGAAACCGAACATTGAATATTTTTATGACACTTATTCTAAGATATATTTATGTATTAGAATATTGAGAGCCTAATATTCTGACACAATGTAATAAAAAACTCAAATGTTTGAATTATTACGAAGATTTCTTCCATCTGAAATGTTTTGTTACTGTTTTCAGGGAACATGAAAATGAGTTTGAACTTTACATATTGTAACAGTCCAACAATAATAATGAAACAATATGAAGAAAAACACAAAAAATAACATGTATTTGCTTTCCAGCATTTGAGAAAATGTACACATTACGTGAAGTAATGATCATTAAAGTTTTATTTATATAGGGTTTAGAAAAGTTTTATATGGAGTAATTCTGATATACGTTGTGAGTACGAATAACTCATTGCTCACAGTTTACAAAAATTGTTTATGCAAAGTTTTTGAGGTTTGTGATGTTCCATTTAACTGTTTGCTATAACTATTATAAATTTTATCTTATTAATTACTACAAAATTATATATTATAAAGAAAGCTGGTAGGTAGGTTTTTGTAAAAAATAAATTCATTTAGTTTCAATTCCACAGTTTAGGTTTTGACTAAACTAACAAGATGTGAGTAACAAATAAATGCAGGATTGCGTTATTTAACTGGCAGCAAATCTCAATTACAACATGCAATCTCCGAACGTCTTTAAAACTTAAAGGCAAAATTGAGTGTTAGACAATTAAAAACTAGAATGGAAAGTTTCTGGGTTCTGTGGCGATAATAATGTTGATGGGATGAGTGGTGCACTTATTGTAAATTTGGTAAAATGTAAACAAATTTATATACAAATGAAAATTGTTAAATAATTAATTAATAATCACCTGGATGCAAAATGTTTAGACAATTGTGAATATAGAATAGTATAATAAAATCGTTATTGGTCTGTCAGTATCATAATGAGTTTTATTTAGTCCAATTACTGTAAACCCATGTTTAAATTCAATTATTTAGCAAAGCAAAACATCTACAGAAAATTTCATCACAACTTGTTTCCACTAACATATATATCTAATGATTAAATCTTATCGATTCGTGTTTATCAACGTCTAGTTTAATTAATTTACCTATATCCTCTTTGATCTCTTGGTTACAGTTACCTCTTTAATCTATAAAATAAAATTACGTATAGAATGTTGAATTAATTGGATTTCATTGTATTGGTATGTAAATAAGGGATCAAAGAAACTTTATTTTACTTTACCCAGTATTTAGATATATAATATTTCTACATACGTAGAAAAGAGAGAATCGTTATACTCTATTTGAAACCTAAAGGATATGAAAGCATTGCTACTGCAAAATTAATGCATTAAATCTATATAATTGGTGAATAATTTGTATTTCTGAAGTACTTTACTGTTTCAAACTTTTAAAATTATCTACGTTGAAGTAAAAACTATGTTGTTTCCAAAGACGACTACGTAGATGATCTATGATGATTCCTAAAAACTAACAAACAGACATAAATGAAGGGAAACATTCGCATACAACTCACTTTGTCTGTTTGTTAAAAATTAAGTAGACAAATTTTCCTGTACAATTAAACACCTTTCTTAAAGGTCCTATCTGTAAAGATGAACAATTGTTTTCCCATACTCCAATTTGTTTATCAAAACACCATATATGTGTTTGAAAATATAATATTTATTTAATGCTCTGAAAAAAAAAACAAATGATTTTATGTATTCCATTTCAATGTACTATGTCTAAACAAAGAATTGTTTAATCTGCGTTACTTTTGTTATCAATGATATTTTTAATCAGCGAATAATTTATTTTTCTGATCTATTTTCTCATCTAGTCATTTGTCAGCTCATTTTCAAGAGAGTACATGGAATGGTACAAAACTTATGAATCTAAATCAATAGAAACTGCTCCCACAATGTTCTTTATTTATTACCACAAAAATTTGAATCTGCCAACTTCAAGTTATCTATAATATATATTTTTAATTAATGAAATCACAGTCTATTTGAACATTTGCAGGATATTGAAAGTCATTTAAAAATCAGTTACAAAAATTGAACGGGACTCGAAAAGGAACTTATGCATTTGTAATGCCTCAATTATGGTCGAAAGAAATTATCCATGACGATTCAAAATGCGTTATTTTATGACACTCCGCATACGGACCTGTTTCTGTAGATTTTTTATCCAATGACAACATAATACGAGTATATCACGATCAGTGATAATATTAATTGTATCACAAAGAAATATATCAATATTAATAACTAAATAAAGCGCTTTATAATCGGTTGATGAGAATTGACTTCATACATTTGATAACTATATTTATTTGATAACATTGACAAAGTTCACGACTTCCAAATCGAATGAATTTTACACCAACTATCCAATTCTAAAAACAAAATGTTGTCGGTTGTTGATATATTTTTAAAACATAGTTAACATAGTCGTTATTCTTTGGATGACACACATGAAACTACTATATATTCTATTTAGCCCTGTGTGACATTATTTCTACTGTTTTCCATTTTCGCTCGCCTTGGGATAAATAGGAATATATTTACAAATTGAACTCTTGTATTTCCGTTAATGCTAAACAGAGAGGTAATTTTTAAAAGGTTACTGTTTAATCCATTGTTTGAGATGAAATTTTAGCTAACCAAAAGTGGTGGAACTAAAATGATGAAAAAAACGGCCTTACACATATTATTTTTCTTAATTTTCGGTCCGTCGGTTCTCTTCCCTCAGGCTTTCCGCTTAGTAATTTAATAAGTTAATATCTTGTAACAAGCTCGGAATTCGGAATAATAATAATGATGAGATATCATTATCTCTTCATTATTATAATTAAATATTTCGAAACTCCCGTGGAATAATTCTTTAATATTACCTTGTTACTAAAAATTTAATATATTCTATTCAGCATCTACGTCTTGAAGAATAGATTAAACTTCATTTTGAATTTGTCAAGGTTACTTATGAATATAAGTACATTGCTTATGATATTTTTATATAAATATAATTGTAAAAAATTTGTTAGGGAATAAAATTAATAAAATTAAGTGTCATTACTTTGTAAAATTCGACTGTTAAGTTTTTTTGTATTATTATTGTTTAATATACAAGCATGTACAGTTTGTAACACTAAATTTCTTTTCAATTTTGTGTAAATTACTTATGACTTTAGATCATATACTTATTGGTTCGACATTTATCTTCGATTGTGAATAAGAGAGTCAGGGGCCATCTCGCTTTTTCTTCTTATATTGTTGTTTTTTCCATCCTTTTTCATCTCTTTAGGATGACATTACAGTGACGTCAACAAATATTAATTTTTACCACACGTCTTATACGATCTGTTAGATATTAATATATCATCCAGGTATATTTCAGTATAACATTCTGACGAAACTTACCATGGTCAATAAAACTGATTACTAATGAGAGAAACATCAGCTTGACATCTTATTTAATAAGACTAAATATAAACCATCACCACCATAACTCAGAACTACCTTTAATTAGCCTAAGCTTTACTTCACGGAAAATCGATGAAAATTAGATATTACGTATTAAATTACTTAGATTACGGAATAGATTAGCTTTACTATTATGAGTAGAAATAAGCTAAAACCACAAAATTATAAATTTGTTTTGCAAAGTTTTGAATTATAGCATTGCGGCGACGATTTGGTCATGATAAAAATTCTTCTTTCATTACATACTTCTTATATACTTCCTTAATGTATTTACCTTGTAATGTATTTAACCACTTTTTACTTTTATCACGCTTCATTTTTATTTTTACTGGATTTGTTATGAAAAATCAGCTAAAATTGCCGTTACATATTTTGATAATTTTAGTCAAAGACTAACAAAAAATAGTAAATAGTCGACGGTAAAATTATCTTACATTAGCATAGTTTTGATATATTCTAAATAGTCCCTCTAAGTTTATCCCTAAATTTACATATTCGTCACGGATCTAATTGAGTTCCTACATTCATTTCTAGACTTTTGTTTATACTTAAAAAAATTGTTGTTTAAATTCTTTTATATTTTACAACATTATTTGTTTATCATTTACCTATTATTTATTTTATTTTATTTATATTTCAAAGTAAAGAATATTAAAAACGCAATGATACCGCTTTTAAATTTCTAGTCTATAATCTTAGACGTAACTGAAATAAAATTTGCCAGCTGAAATGTAAGATTAATTATTCAGCAGCTGCTTACAAATTATTCTCTTTGAGGTGGAATTGCTTACTTACTGAGATTTTGTGCTATGCTGAAATTGCTATTTTGAATCCTTATAATAATTGCACCTTCCCTTACCTGAAATGTTTTGATTAAATTGAATATTTTTTTAGGTTTATTTATTACATTGTATCATAATAAACAATAAATATTTGATAAATTGTAAACGTTTCAACCTTGAGAGGGTTAATCCAATAGAATTGAAATTCATTTCTCTTTTCATTCCTCATTCAAATTGAAATTTACTAAATTAGAATGTCGTAATGTTTCAATGAAGGTAATTGATTAATAATATAAAAACCTTTTTCAAAGCCAGTTTCTTTACCGTTTGGCCAATTCTTCATTAACTTTGTCCGACTTTTCGTAAGTATAACATATGCCTAATACAAATAAAAATATGGTCATTTGATTTCTTGACTTATGGATGGATATTTGAAATACTATTTCACTACATATTATGATTTCTTATATAAAAACTATTTAAGATCCTCCGATTTTACCTGAATGCTTTCTCTCCATTCGATAAATTTTAAAATATTTCGCCACTCTCGGACACATTTAATCCATTTTCAGTTTTGTTACTTCAGTTGTAAATTTCTAACGTAAGATGAAATGATAATAACTCATATTTTAGCAAAATTAAAGCGACCGTTATAAACAATTAACTTAAATTAATTTGTTTGATTAATAACAAACGAATTTAATTAATTCACTTTAATGTTACAATTCGTAAATGTGGGCTGTCCATAAGTATGTTTAAATATATATTATGTTTTAATCTAAATGTGATTTGAACCAAAAATGTTTAATTAAATTAATATTAAATTTATCAAATTTATAACAACAATGTGGCAATTAGAAAAAGGTTTCAGTAACAATTATACATTAATACATTAATCATAAATATATTTAACATTAAATTACGAATAATAATTAAAACTGTTCGCGTTGTGGCCTTTTAAATAATTATAAATGTAAGTTGGTATCAGTCGAGGGTTAACAACGCTAAAACTATGTTAAAGCGATAAGTTTATATTAGGAAGATTAAGTAACAATTCAAAATAATGATTAATTGGAAAAATCTGTAACTTGTTTAGCCATGGTTACTTTATTTAAATTTTCAGTGAGATAAAGACGAATGTATGTAAAATGCTAAGTTCATAGCTTAGCTTATACGGAAGCTTATTTGATAGAGCGACGAGTCGGTTTCCCAGAAGTGACAGGTTCGAATCCTGCCCCGTATCAGTATTGTTTTGTAAATAAATGGTAAATATATAAACATATTAATTATAGCTGAGTATTGCAATATTGTTCATTAGGACCGTAAACTTTTTATTAGTTTTAAAGTATAAATTACTTGCTATTAGATTCGTTTCATCGTTCGTTAGTTGGTTTTATACAACTTCTAGAAGAGGTTCTGTTCCAAACCGTAAATGCACGGCAATTTAATTAATTTGTGAATCTATTTTAATCAATAACTAATATGTTCAACTGCATGAACCTATATCTAGTATAATATTATTAATAATTTAATGTGCAACCACCTGTAATAATGTGTTTGGTTGTATGGAAAATGTTTCTTGTTCGTATCTAACGTTTCTATTGAAGGATTATATTTAATGGTGACTTATTTAAACATTCTAAAATTAACAAATTAAGGTTTTGATACGTTACTCTTACGAATAAACTTGAATACAAGATACAGAAACAATATTTAACGTTCTCAGTAAAACATATCTTGAAATAATTTATGAAGGTCTCTTAAGATTAATATTATGTATGTGTTATAAAAACATATAGATATCGGTCTAATAATCAGAATCTGTATAATGTTAATATGACAATTTGATATATAAATTACATAACTTTAATAAAGACAAATTATAATTCTGGGTACAGAGTATTTACTATATTACGTACATTTACATAATATAAATAAATTTTAAAAGTTAAAGGCACATTTTGTTATGCATTATTTAAATTAAATCTATTTTTAAATCTTGAAACGAAACAAAGCGATGAACCATATGGTTAAAATAGTAATAATTATTAATTCTTTATATATAACAATATAGACTATTGATTTTTATCTTGTATTGAAAATTTACAAATAAAAATAAAAAACTTAAACCATCGTCATTACAAAATTACACATAGATGCATTTCAAGTTTTACTATAATTAGAAATTGAACCAGTTGTTGTATTTGTTCTTCAAAATATATTTTATTTTTATAAAAATTCTTCATTATTTTTGTTGCGTCGTAATTACAGCCCAAATTACTTTTAGGATTGCTCGTAAAAAAGGATTATCTGCCGAAAGAAGGATTACTCTATATGTGTAACTGTGCAATAACCTTTTATTACACAAATTTCATCAGTAAAGACAGCAATTACTTTTCTATAAAATATTTAATGTACTGACTTGGTGACATACAATATTGATTTTATTAGATTGTATAAATAAGCAAAATATTAATAAGCCGACAATAAGTACAGCGAAATACGTACATTAAGCTTCTCAAACTCAATGGCAAAGACAATATATTTCTCTATTTATAATATTTCTTGAGTATTGCCGTTGCTGTTTTCATAAATTTCAGTAAAGTATCAAGTTTTTAGTAGCATTTTAAAGTTATACGCGGTGTTATAAACAAATTAATTCGACCATTTTAGAATCTTTTGGTCAGTTACCAAGAGATTCTAAAATAGTAGAATTAATTAATTTAATTAGAATAGCACTATTTCAAAAAATGCGATTAGCACTATTTTAAAAAATATTTAATTACTATTAAAAAAAAATCGAGTTAATTAGTTTTTTTTAAGAATAAATTTATTAAACAAAAACATGTAAGTACTCAAGTTTAGCCCAAATTACATACGTGAAGAGATAAAATGTCTAGTAAAAATATTAAATCGCGGTGTGTTTGTCGCTACTCCTCGTGGCAGTGATTAAAATAATAACATATTTTACTACCGTGGAATATTGTTTTATAAAATATGGAACTGCTTGTGACTTAATAATATTAATATTTCAGTTTCCCATCTTATCTTAATGAGGTGTCTCGACAATGTATAAACAAGGGACCGTCTGTTGAATTTTCAACGAAGTGTTTATAATTGGACAAATATTATTTTTAATTGTAGTAGATTTTTTTTGTCATAACTTTATTTATTTTTTACTTGAAATGAATAGTAATTTAATTTTACATTTATTTATATTTCAGAAGTTATCTTGTGATTAATATTGTTATTAATGTAATTAAAAGTAAAGAAATGTTATTTAAATTGGTGTGGTTATAATGAAAAATAAATTTTAAACAAGCATCTAATCAATCTATCAATCAAACAATCAATCAAGACTTACAACTACCATATTTTAATAATATGGTTTAGTATAAGCGCTGTATCGATCTGTGTAGTTAAGATATTTACTTAATAGGAATAAACACAATGGCTTACTATTAAAAAGTGATAATAAATGATGATTGATCGAACTTAGTCTATTAACAGTTATACTAACAATATGAATATTTTCAGAATATGTATATAAATACTACTATTACTAATACTTATTATTAATTGATTGTTCACTAAACGAAATGTTCCGGATATCATTTAACTTCTAAATAGTTTTTGTTTTAATATAATTTATGAATCTAGGTTTTGAGTACTTGCTGTAAGTTATCTATATTTTTCCATTAAACATTAATATATTTTAAAAATAAATTCTTCATTCACATTAATACTTTTAAATGAGCAGCAATAAAAGTGGTACCTATTCGAACAGAAAATTTAATATTGAATTTTAAAACATTGAAGAAGTCGAAACTCAAACAAATCTTTGCAACAGTATGAGTTCTAAGTAGGCTTGATATCTGAAATTTAAAAGTTTTGAATAAAACAAATGTTAGTCCATCGTCGGTATTGATTAAAACATTCAAAGTATCTTTTAAATTTCTATTTATTTTAAGAGAAACAATGTATGATATTAATAGTGTGAGTGTGTGTAATGTACAATATATTAACAGATATGTGAAGGTTCTGTTAAAAGAGTATTTTTAATGCTGTATTAGGGCAGGACAGGTTGTCCTGAGCCGTAAACGATAAGTAAGGGGTACTTAAAAATTACTTACTTACTTAATTTTAAAAGTTATTTATATCTTTGAGACAGCCAGAAAGATGACATTATATTTAATATCAATATATATTTATACACACTATTACGTGTATAAATAATAAAAATATTGCATCGAATAATATGGAAAGAGGGGAAGAATTATTAAATAGTTGTTTTATGTATTATAGTCCGCTTTAATTCTATTCTATTATCCATTCCATTAAACTTTCAGCACTATTTTTTTATGTTTTTCTTTTTTATTTTCATACATATAATAATAATAATAATAATAATAATAGCCTTTATTAACAATCTAACATAAATATTGTATACAGAGTTTTAAATTATGACACCGGTAATGATTGTTTTGCCTTAGCATAGGCCTCCCCCAAGTCTTTCCATAAGTCCCGATCGTAGGTTTTCCTTCTCCACATTGTACCTGCGGCCGCTCTTAAGTCTTCATCCCATCTTTTTGTTGGTCTTCCTCTCTTTCTCTTTCCCTCTCTAGGGTACCATTCGGCCACTTGTTTTGCCCATTTATTTGTTTTGTCTCTGATTAAATGGCCCGCCCATTTCAATTTAAGCTTTTTGATGGTGTAAGATACGTCTATAGTTTTAGTTTTGTCACGGATAACTTTTAAGTAGATTTTGTCTCTTCTCTTGATATTGAGCATACTTCTTTCCATGCCGTGTTGACATGTTTGCAGTTTCTATATTTTGTAGCGTTGCGGCCCATGTCTGGCAGCCGTAAGTCATGGTAGGAAATATGCACGAGTTAAATACTTTGCATTTTAGCTTCATCGGTATTGATTGGTTTTTTGTTATTTCCTTTAGAGCCCAATATCGTTTCCAAGCTACGTTTACTCTATTTTGTATTTCTTTTGATGTGTCTTTTGATGGAGATATTGTCTGCCCAAGATATGTATATTCGTCTACGTATTCGATTGTATCATTGTTGACTAGTATGGGTATTTTTGTACGGTTTGTCATCAGTTTGGTTTTCGTCAGATTCATTTTCAGGCCTACTTCTCGGCTTTCATTTGCAAGTTGGTTGAGCATAGTTTGTAATTGGTTTGGGTTGTTGGAGATTAGTATGAGGTAGTCCGCGAATCGAAGGTGATTTAGCATTTCGCCATTTATTCTTATGCCGTAGTTTGACCATTCAAGTTTTCAAAAGATGTGTTCCAAAGTTGCTGAAAATAATTTCGGAGATAGTGGATCTCCCTGCCTTACTCCTTTCTTGATGGCGAATGTTTCTCCAAGTCTTTCAGTTTTTATTTTACCAGTCATGTTTTCGTAAATTTTAGTTATGAGACGAATATACTTTGTGAGTACTCCTTGGTGTGTCAGGGCTTCCCAGATTTTCTCGTGTTTCAGTGAATCGATTGCTTTGTGATAGTCAACAAAGGCTAGGTAGTAGGGTAACCTGTATTCCTTATATTTTTCCGTAATCTGTTTGATTGTGAATATGTGGTCTATCGTGGAAAACCCGCTACGGAAACCTGCCTGCTCTTTTGGTTGATTCTCATCTAGGACTTTAGTGATTCGATCTAGTATTATTTTCGAAAATATCTTGTACAGGTTGGACATAAGGCTTATGGGTCTATAATTATTCATGTCATCTCTTCTGCCTTTTTTATGGAGCAATATTATTGTTGATGTAGTCCATTGCTTTTCAAAGTGGGGGGCGCGCCCCCCTAGGGAGGCGCAGCAACATGTAAAGGGGGGCGTGGAGCCGCGGGCGAGCAGCCCCGCAACCCGCGCACTGAACCACGGCCGCGCACCGTCCCGCTCCTACGCACCTCCCCGCGACGCATCGCCCGCGACATCAGTCTTTCAAATCACTCACCTTACAATCACGTGTTTTCTTTTGTTTCATCATGAGTTCGGCCAAAAAACGTAAATATAACGATGATTATATCAAATACGGTTTTGTTGCTATACGAAAAAATGATATCGATCATCCGCAGTGTGTTATTTGCTACGAAGTTTTGAGTAATGATGCCATGAGACCTGCGCGTTTGGAACGACATTTGTCAACAAAACATAGCGCCTTAAAAGACAAGCCAAAGGAGTTTATTGTTTCAAAATGTTCAAGTTTGAAACGCATGAGATTGGATAATACTGGAAATTTTGCGCAATCATCTGAGAAAGTGCTTCAAGCTTCATATGAGATATCGCTAATGATCGCAAAGGCAAAGAAAAGCCATACTATCGGTGAGTCACTTGTAAAACCCTGCATGTTAAAAGCAGCTGATACCGTTCTTGGCCAAGAAAGTATACAAAAATTGTCACAAATACCCCTCTCTGATAATACGGTGAAACGTCGCCTTGATGACATGGCTGAAGATATAAAAATACAAGTAGTGGAGGCCGTGAAAGAATCAAATTTTTTTGCAATACAATTGGATGAGAGTACTGATGTAGCACAATGTTGTGAACTGTTAGTCTTCGTTCGATATATGCAAAATGAAAAAAATAATGAAGAATTGTTGTTTTCCATGGAATTAACGACTACCTCGAAAGCAATCGATATAATGACAGCAATTACTGATTTTTTTTCCAAACATGAATTGTTGTGGCAAAATTTGATTGGTGTTTGTACAGACGGCGCTCCAGCGATGATTGGATCTCGCTCAGGATTCGTAACATTAGTGAGGGAAAAAAATCCTAATGTGTGTGTAATTCACTGTTTTATACACCGCCAAGCCCTCGCAGCCAAGACACTTTCGGATGAATTCAATATTGTCTTAAAATTATGCATTAAGATTGTCAACTATATTAAAAAAAGTGCGTTGAATACAAGACTTTAGGCGGCTCTTTGTAAAGATATGGGTACAGAACATACGACACTGTTATTTCATACTGAGGTGCGCTGGCTCTCGAAAGGCAATATGCTGGCAAGATTATATGAGCTCCGCAATGAAGTTATTCAGTTCTTGGATAATCAAAAACAAAGTGAATTATTAGTACAATTAAAAAAACCATGGGTACAGCTGGTACTTGCCTATTTATCGGATATATTCGATGCGTTAAACTCGTTGAATTTAAAACTGCAAGGAGGAGATGCGAACATAATTTATCACCGAGATGCAATCACAGCTTTCACTGAGAAGTTGCAATTATTGAAACGTAAAATATCAGTGGGCAATTATTCCTGCTTTCCTAAATTATCTGAAATTACAGAGGAAGAGGGCTTTATGGAAGTATTTGATGAAACCAACACTAAGGCAGAGATCTCCAAACACTTGCAGCACCTCACTGATGAATTCAAGCGCTACTTTCCCAATTCGTGTGATGATAATATTTACCGATTGACGACAGATCCTTTTCATGTTGATATAGACAAGCTGCCAGAAATTCTTCAAGAACAAGCTTTGGAAATCAAAAATGATTCGGCTGCCAAATATGATTTCGAGAAGATGAATAAATCATTATTTTGGGTAAAATATCTCAAAGTTTATCCCAATATAGCAGATGAATCCCTGAAGCTGTTATTACCGTTTTCGAGTACTTATTTGTGTGAAAGGGCATTCTCGGCAGTTGTAGCTATAAAAACGAAGTACAGAAACAAACTTGATATGGCTAGCGATCTACGTTGTGCACTTTCTTCAATTCAACCCCGAATCGAAAATCTTGTTAAAAATATGCAAGCCCATCCATCACATTGAATTGTATTTTTTCATTATTTGTAATAATAATACCAAATAAAACGTTTGATTAATACCTATTTTTTTCATTTTAAAAATTGTCTACGTTCAGAAACTTTTCTTTTTTGCATGAATATAATAAATACTACACTATTTAACATTTCCCGAGCTCTCTTCCTTAGATCGAAGCTATAATAAGGGAGGCGTGGTCATTTCATTTTATGCAGCAGGGAGGCGTGAACAAAAATAGTTTGGGAACCCCTGATGTAGTCCATTGGGTTGGTATTGTCTCTTGTCTTAGGATGGCGTTAAATATGTCGTACAATGTATCAATTATGGCATCTGAGGACCCTTTCAGAAATTCGTTGGAGATTCCATCTTCCCCCGAAGCTTTCCTATTTTTCTGTGATAGGATAGCTTTAGCTATTTCGTTTTTGGTCATAATTGGTATGTCTTCCTCATTATTTGTGTTATTCAGATCTACTGACGGTGTTAAAGTTTCATCATTGTAGAGGTTTCGATAGAAGTCTGTAGCTATGTCTAGTATTTCAGTACGTTTCGTTTTGTTACTTTGATCTTTTTGTTTATTCATTTCTGGAATCCAGTTTGTACAATCTTGTAGTTCTTTCAATGCTTTTTTGACGCCGCCGGTAGTTTCTATGTGAAACATAATTCGATCTAACCTATTTTCTTCTCTATATTTTCTAATACATAAGTTAATTTGTTTGCTTACTTTTGCTAATTCCTTTCTATCTGTTGGTCTTTGTTGTCTTATGCTATGTCTCAATTTTATTAATTCCTTCGCTTTTTTCCAATTTTATCTCTTGTAGGCTTTGTTGTTTGGATATTGTTTTCAATAGATTTTAATTGTTTTTCTAGTAGATCGTATTTTCCTTGTGTAGTATTAATTTGTTGAAGTTTAGTTTCTAGCGTTAATTTTAGAGGAGATAAGATCGTATCCGGTAGGGGAAGTTGTATTGGTTGTCCACTGTTTTTCCAGGGTCTTCTTGATTTTTTTGAATTAGACATTGTCATTGCTTCACGAAGCATTCTGTGGTCTGAGCTGAAGTCTAGTTGATTTATAGCACTGATATCAGTAAATAACTTGGATCTATTTGTGATTATAAAATCTATTTCATTTCGTACATTTCCATTTGGTGACATCCATGTCCATTTTCTACTAATTTTTTGTTGAAATAGCTATTCATGACTGTTAAGTTGTATTCCTGGACAAATTCTATTAGCCTCTGTCCGTTGTCGTTTCGCTTTCCTGATGAATAGGGTCCTATGTTGTTTTCGTTTCTGTTTCGTTTACCTATTTGGGCGTTAAGGTCTCCTATTATAATTACTGTTTTATATGTTTGCTCCATGACTAGCTTAAGTTCGTGGTAGAATATGTCCTTTTGTTGTTCTTCTGTGTTTTCTGTTGGAGCATAAACTTGCACTATCGAAATGGGTTGCTTAAATTCGGGAAGTTTTATATTTAGAATTGATATTCTGTCCGAAATACCAATGAACTCCATGATATTATCTTTTAGATATTTTTTTATTATAAAACCGACTCCGTAAAGTCCGGGAGTTACGTTTTTAGAGTAAAATAAATAGTCATCATATTCTTCAATTTGTTCTCCTGATCTTCTAATCTCAGATAAGCCCAAGATGTCCCAGTTTATTTGTTGTAATGCATTGTCTAATTCGTATAGTCTATCCTGTGTTTTTAATGTCCTTGTGTTTAATGTTGCAATAAAGATATTGTTGGTTTTATATTTGATACGTTTCTCTTGAACTATTTTGTTTTCTAGAGAATTCGGGGCGTTTTGGTCTCTGACCCCACGGTGACCAGCCGGGTTGGGGAGGTTCTTTTTAACTTTGTTTTTTTCCTTGTTTATTTTTTCTTGATTACCGGTGTCTGCTGATTCCTATAGATTAGAGGTATTTTTTTCCGTTAAGGAGTGCGATCTGGCATACATATATGCAAAAGGGTCTGTTCTGTGGAGTTTAGCTGGAGCTATTATAGTTTTCGCCTTCTCTTGTTGTTGTGGTCCTGTACTGGGAGAAGTTGAGTTGCCCCTTTTTCTTTTCTCGTTTTCTTTGGGTTTTATAATAAGTTTGTTATTTCTTATGTATGCCTCGTTTCCCTTTTCCCTTTCCTCCTTAAGTTGTGGTAGTAATTCTTTACGTTTCTGTAGTGTTTCCTTGGAATAATCCTCAGTTATATAAGTGTTCTCAATAGTTTTTTGCTTGTTTCTCAGTACTTCGATTTTCTTATTATAGGTTGTAAAAGAGATCAACACTGGTCTTACTTTTTCTGTTGTCTTTTTCCCAATTCTATACATTCTGTTGATATCAAAGTTTTCTATGTTCACATCTATTTTCTGGAGTAGTTGCTTGATATTATTGTATAATTGCGAGTAATTAGTGTCTGTTTCTTTCAACCCGTGTATTACGATGTTGTTCTTTTTATTCATTTCTTCTAAAGTATTAATTTTCTGGTTGAGTACTTCAATTTCCTTCTTTAGATTTTTGTTTTCTTCTAATAATGGTATTAGTTTCTCATCAATTGACAGCATAATCTTTTCTGTATTAGCAGTGATTAGGTTTGATTGCTTCTCCATGTCTTGTTTCATCATGCTGTATAACATTGAAATTGACATTTCTTCCGACATGTTATGCATTTATTTTATTGGTGCAGTAACAAAACGTTTTTGGACTGAGTGGAATGGAACGTTTAATTTTCTTTTCTATATGGTGTCACCACTGCCGAGCTGTCATAAATAATTAATTTGTAATGGCAACACTGGTTACTGTTTTCTTAGGTTGTAGCCTTGATGTTGAAACAAAAGTTATCAAATCATTTTTGAGGGTATGTTTACGATGAAGTTTTCCACTGTGATTAGATAAGTTTTTACGTAAAACATTGAGTTTAAACTGTGATTGCACTTTTTTAGTTCTTGTTGTTGTTGTCCTTAACGAATCACTTGTTTTTTCACTTTTTATACTGAACTTTATATTACTTTTTACGAGAGCACTAGAAAGACGTCTTGACTTTTCGATCACCGGAACCGGAAAACGGAATTTTCATACATACACTGTGAAAATAAAGTAGAAAAACAAATGAATTGGCAAGACAATGGATATTATTTTACCAAGAACATGGTTTTAATTGTGGCTGTTAATTAAAATTGCAGTGTTTCTAGACAAAAGATAAAAAAATGTTTTTTGTAATTAATATTTTTGTTTCCTATCATCATGAGAAATAAACCTAGTAGAAGAAAAAATATTTCGGTTCGTCTATTTTGTCACTATTCTTGCTTGTGAATTTATTGATTGATTGTTAAGTATATATGTTATTTACACTTTGTATCACTACACTTGTTGGTTTGGTAAATAATAATAGTTATATATTTAAATAATATGTATAATATTATAATATGTTTCTCAACTCCAAATACAATGAGATCGTGTATTGATGCTCTCTAAGACAATAGACCTTAATACAATCATTTAGAGTAATTTATTTAACTATTATACAGCTTAAAAATATGCTGTATATAATTGCCCGTGCTTTTCATCACTTAATTAACAAATTAATATTGTACCTGGACCTTACTGATAGTTATAATTAAAAAAAAATAAAGTAGATTTTTTAAAATGTTTTTTATTATTATTAATTTCTATTTAATATATTATATTATTAGAGTTATACAATACTCACAAACGGTAGATAAGATTTGTTATCTAAAACGACTCTACATTACGTTAATTTCACGTTATGTTTTATATTAAATTCTAGGGAGGTGCATGCAGATCTTATTTAATAAATCTTAATAATTGAGGGGATCCCTTAACGTAAATACTGAATGTTGCCATAATAATCGGCAGTTGGTGCTTGTATCAATTTTCAAACATTCTAATATTTTTATTTTCTACCATTCTAGTGGATGAGATGAAACTATTGGAAAACGATAAAGGAACAAAATATTGTTAGTCAAGCAATTAAATTAAGACAAGTAGGTTTTGCATCGAATTTACATAACTACAATAAAAAACTTATTAGAAAATAAAGTTATTAGATCTTATAGATTTAGAAAACATTATTAAAAAAAACAATTTTTCTCACCCTTTCAACTATTCAAATATTATGTCTTTAGGAGCAAAGGATCTATATTCATATAAATAATTAATTCAAGATAGATATGTTCACTGTGTATCATCAATCATAGCGAGAGTTTTGGGATTTACATTATTTTATTCGTTACAATATCTATTTTATTAGACATATAATTTATTTTGATATGGGACGTTTCTATTATTTTTCGAGATATTTGTACTTATTTACTAATAATCTCTATAATACAAAGTCCTGTAAAACCAAAATAAATGTCTGCTATTGAATACTATTTGTAGCCTTTATGATAATTAATCTTTATTAAATCCTTAAAGTTTAATTATGTCTCCTCAAAGTATAAATATATATAAGATAAGAAAAGGCAATCATTCAAACATATTTAGTTAAATATAATGTTTGAGAAATACTTTTAGGTATCAATAAAAACTTTCAAAAATTTTTCAAGGTTGGTCTTTGAGAATGTTATTTTTTTCTTTCAATTATTATTCTTTCTTTAATTTTTTAAAGTCAACTATAGTATTGTTTAAAGTGGAGTTATCCTAGTGATAGTGTTACTTTTTCATTTAAAAGTAATTGATTATCATTTAAAAATTATTATTTTAAATTTAAAACAAAGTTATGAAACAATTTCAATAAATTCGTACTTTTGATACATTGTGAACATGGAGATATCCACATCGATAAACACACTATCAAACAAAAGCTTAAGACGTTATATAGTTAATATATTAAGAAAAAGACTGAGAAATATCATAAAAAAGTAAATGAAAAAAATACAAATACAGAACTAATACTATTACGAACTGAACGTTTTGTTTGCAAAAAAATGTTAGTGCACTTGCTTATCCCGTTTACGATTTTTTAAATAAATCTAATTTATAAACTACATATTATAAACTAATATATATACTAGCTCATTCCCGCCACTATTAATTTTATGTGAACTTAGACTTCTTGCATTGACAAAATGTTTAAATCCTTTTTTATATTTAGTGTAGATTTTCTAAATTTCAAATAAGGAAAAATAATGCCGGTCAGTGAATACAGAGATTTTCACATCACCTATGAGATACTGTGTATTGGAATGCGTTACCGTTACGTAATGTGGCGGGATCCCCAGTAGGCCTACACCACGAAAAAATTGCCAGCATATAACTAAGGACAATTTCATAATCAATTATATTTTTACGTTTCTCATTTTTTATTCATGTCAATTTTTAAATTTCTAATTTCAACTTCCTGCATCCCACCTAAAACCTCATCTAAACTCTGGTTGTAATGGTAACCGTTGTCATAGTATCCCTTGTCAAGGTAAACGGTGTTATGGTAAACATTGGTATGGTAACCTTTGCTATGGTAACCGGTGGCGTTAAGTGTGTAGCTCCGAAAACTTGGCAAAAAGCAAAGAGTCAAAATCCGTTGGGATAGAATATAAGAAAATCCGTTCTTAGTGGACGTCTACGTCACAAAAGAATTAAGTATGTAAAATTGTAAGTAAGTAACAGAGACGGAAGATACGAAATGGATGTGGAAAGACGTATTGCTGCCGGTAACAGAGTCAACTGACTGCATTGTTGAGACGGCAAAACGTCAGTATATCTGCACGTTTGGCTGTACACAATGCAGTTTTGCTACCGACGCTGTTATACGGCAGCCAAACGTGGGTAACACAGAAGAAGAATGTAAGAAAGATGAATGCTGTGGAGATGCGATCTCTTCGCAGAATATGCGGAGTCAGTCTAGCTGATCGAATCCGCAATGAAGAGATCCACAGAATGGCAGGTACTAGCGAAGATGTCACGGTGAGAATGAAGAAGAACGTGCTCAGGTGGTTTGGGCACGTTGAACGAATGAGTGATGAAAGAATGGTAAAAAAGATTTATATGGGAAAAGTGAGCGGTAAGAGAGACAGGGGGAGGCCTCGAGTGACCTTCGAAAACACAGTAGCTACGATACTGGAGGAAGGTCACGTAAAAAGCATGAGGACCCCCCGGAGGGCATGTATGAAGAGGTTGATGTCTGTGGCCGAGGCGAAAGAGTTATGCAGAGACCGTAGCGTTTGGCGCTCCGTCGTCTCTAGCTACCCCGCAAGGGATATGGCGTGAAGGTAAATAAATAAAAAATTGTAAGTTAAGCGGACAGATAGTTTCGGAGATTTCGTGATGAGTCAGAGAGTGGTAAATCGCGTATATATATATATATATATATATATATATATATATAATCATAGAATATATAGGTAATTAACCAATCTTTATATAAAATTAATAAGTAAACATCTAATATAAATGTCTTACAAAATTATTTCACTTAGTTGTTATGTAAATCGAAATGTAGAACATATAATTATAAAGCTACAGTAATGAAAACAATTCAAATTTATGCGACATAAATAATCAATTACTGAAGAATACAAACATACATTTAATAATTCTATACATAACCTTTAATTCCTGTTTTACTACTGATACTTTCTTTCTAAATGTTTGAAGGAAAGAAAGGAAGTTGTAAGTCTCAATATACCGCTATGTGTTACACATGAATTGAGAGAGAAATATTAGATTATTGAGAGAATATTGATTTGAATCAATAGAGAGAATATTGATTTGCTCGACTCATTTATCAAAAAACTTTGGGTCATTAGTCACTTGTGGTTTGTTTGTATAAAATTATAATAAAAAAAAAGATTACAAACAAACCATTTTTTTTTAAATTATTATTATTATTTGAGATGATAAAAGATAACAGCAGTGTACACATGAATAATAAAGTGCTACCATCAGGTAAAGAGGAAAATAATAGTTGCAGTTTTTCTGGTAGCCAGTTATGTAAATCTAAAAATGTATGAAACTCGTAAGTTATTTTGCGTCTATCCTTTTAAATTGTAATAATATAATATTTGTGTTATTGCGATAAAAACTATAGCTAATTTATACTAATAATAAAGTTTATTCGTTAACGTTCTTATCTCTTATGTTTCCAGATCAAAGAATTTACTAAGAAAACACATTTAACAATGTACAGCAAAATTAAATTAGACCTTATTTCTAAGTCTGATCCACTTCACATAATGTGGTCGTCTTCTGGGATTTCAAACAGTTTATAACCCATAAGCTTCTGGGTCTCGGCTGACAGATTGAGGTCGTGCGTGGCTGTAGGAACTTACTGTAATGTGTGAAATATAAATAAATACAAAATCAACAAACAAACAATAAGTTTAAAATGCGCTATCAATGAATTATATTATCGTAATACAAGTTAAAGTTACTAAAACTTAGATCACAATTCTAACTTCATTGTATCCAATGTTGAAATCTCGATCAATACTTACTCACTTCATATTATTTTATCTAGAAAATTAATGAAATCATTATTATGTTTCATTTTATTTTATTCCTAATACTCTTCTGCTATGTTACATAAATGGTATGTGTGTAGATTGAAGACTTGACTAAGGTTTGTAATTTTAGCGTTATTACGTCTAACTGAAACGTGTTATATCCGGTTCAAATAAACAATTTGAACTAGAGATTTAATATTTACTTTGAAATTAAGTGAAGGTTGTGATATGTAACACAAGAAACACTTACTTTTTTTTTTATCTTACTTTATTTTTTTATTTTGCGTAAAATGAATTACATTAAAAAATATCCGATACATAGCCATAAAATTTATTAAAGCTATACGATTTAGGTATATTCACAATGATAAATTTCATAGTAGTATTAGCGTAACATAAAACTGAAGTAAGAATATTTCAGAAAGAAAAAAAAAGTTGTAAAAATTGCAGTGTTAAATTAAAAAGTTAATATTAAATAAGAATATTTAAAACACCATCCATTTGTATGAATAAATCTATTACTAGAACCTTTTCAATAAACCTGCAATAAATCTTGTCATTTTAAAGTAAATAACTCATACCCCGTGGCTTCATGACGCGGTTTAAATATCACTTATAATGTTAAATTTTGTAGTTTTGACTTGCGTCGGTTCTATCTTTGTTATAGTAGTTATATATTCTATGATATTTATATTAAGGAACAACATCTTATATTACTGTTCTGTCTACAGAAGAGATTTGTGATTCAAAGAAATACAAACACATTTTTATATTTATAAACAGGTAGAATATGATAATGGTTATTTAATTCACTATATTAAATTTATAAAATGTTATTTTAACTTAAAAAATATTACCACTTAAAACCATATGTGGTATGGTTATAGATATCGAAAAATGATTTCAATTGAATTCATTAAATTAAATTTTCTAATATTATATTTTATGATAAAAATACACATTGATACATTTTGACTTATGTTTGTTAATTGACTAGTAATTTTGCTCTGACTCTTCAGATTTTCGTTATTTTATAAATTTGGTTCTGTATTAATCATACTAAAATGTAATTACAAACAAAAAATATTTTTTATAACGGCACAGATATGAGAAAGGGCTTATATACGAGTTTGTTTTGACGAGAGAATACTTCGTGGTTATTTATTCTTGTTCGGTTCCTTTTCTATTCTGTATTCAATAAGTATTCTTGTCTGTATTGTATTGCCTTTAATACTTGTTATTATATTGTTCACAAACATTTCCTTATGTCTTTCGTTTAGTCTTAAATACTTTTCGCTTGTTTTTAATTACAAAATTTAAAATATAAAATACATAACAATCAAAATAAAGTCTGGCTAATCTAAATATTAGGTACATTAAAAAGTTGTTATACTATGATTGAAGTATCTTGGGCTTATTTTAAGATTTTGTATCTATTATAACTTATAAATTATTCAATGTCTGTTCTTTATATAATGGTCTCTTTACTTCAAACACATCTGAGACTGACGCTGCAAACATGTCGGAATTTGGACGCTACAATGTTTTGAAACTAATGATTAATAAACTATTGGGTAGACATCGAAGAATTCGGTCTGCCCATTCATTTGTCCCTTACTTTCGAATTTTGGAAAAATTTCTTCACAGGAGGTCTTCTTATGACCGCCTGAGTCCGAAATGACCATTGGTCAAAAAGTTTATATATATATATATATATATATATGCGTGCGTGCGTCCAGATTCGACTTTTGTCAGCACGATAGCGGCCGCAGTTACGCTCGGATCGCTTTCAAACTTTGCACAAAAATCAACCATCCAAAAATGAAGATCAAGTTCGTTAACCAGAGAAAGCCGGTCACGGGGGGCGCTAGGGCCTCACTTTTTCTGATTTCAGTTTTTCGACCATAACTTTGTACCTATACAAAGGAGATCAATCGCGTTCATATTATATGATGTCTTTGATAAATACCTATAACTAATGTAGATAAACCGAAAACCTAACTTCAATAACTTAGGGGTGGGGGTAAAAAAACCAAAAAATTTGGAAAAAAAATCATAACTTTTTTCTGGTAAACATTCTAGCATCACAAGTATTTTTAATAGAAAGGTTATTTTTTACTCTAAATTTAAGTACCAAAAGTTTTTCCGTAAAAGGTACCGTTTCCGAGAAAAAAAATTAAAACCACTTTTAGCTTGTAAATTTTAGGTAGGTAAAACCACGGCAACTTTTTTCTGGTAAACATTCCCTCCTCGCAAATATTTTTAATAGAAAGGTTATTTTTTACTCTAAATTTAAGTACCAAAAGTATTTCCAAAAAAGATACCTTTTCCGAGAAAAAAAATTAAAACCGCTTTTTGCTTGAAAATTTTTGATGTAAACAACGGCATCATGTATTATTCTTAGGTAGTGAGTTATATTTTAAATGAGGTACACACGAGGTCTACCCACGCGTGTCCCCCTGCGGGCACGGATTTTTTTTAAATTATCTGAACCTTCATTGTCAAGATACAATATGTGTATCTTGTAATAATAATAAACTAGACACTTGACAAACAACAAGGGTTTGTTCTTAGTTTCTAAACAAAACCAAAGGACCAAAGGAATTGTTTATCCTTTTATAGTGCACAAAGTAAGGAAACACAAAATTGTCTTTTACCCAATAAATTCTAATATAAAGGATTTTCTATTTTATATCCTGTTTGTGATCCAACAACACGCAGACGAACAGAATAAATGTAAATAATATACGATACTAGTTTAACACTGGAGACTCTTCAGGAGTCATCTCAGATATGTAAATCAACATCAATATTGTTTTTGAAAGTATTGTTATTGTTGTATTGATTTAATTTGATCACCTCACAGCAGGTCATCGCCTCCTATACCAACCGTAAATTATATGACAGAACGCACAGTGAACAACTATTACAAACATTCCTTCAGCAAAACTTAAATTAGTTTTACAAATATGTAACCGTAACGCAAACGCAAGGTAAATTTTTTATTGCTATAAATTCCAAGGAGCAGAAAATAGTAATAATATCGCTAATTATATCACAATAAATCTCGAGGTTTATAGGTCACTAGCAGGTTACCCGTGCTTCGCAACGGGAGTAAACAAACAAAAAACTGACTTTCTTGAGTATTGAACTCATGACCCTACCCTTCACACATACACCCTCTATCTTCCAACCCATCATGACTCACTCAGTGCGAGAAAGCCTTGAGTTTGATAACTAAAGAGTTACATTCCTATCGGGTTGTAGGTACACTCTTGTTTCTCACATCGCAGCGTGTTGAGAAAAACATAGTGACTGGCCAAATAATTTTAATTTCTACTACAATGCAAGGGGAGAAGAGAGGGAGCGGAGATTAAACTTTGAAATTTTTTAGCTGTAACTTTTAAACGGTTTGGATCTTTGCTAAATCCTTTCTTATTACACCTATTCAATATATCAGGAGTCTTGTGTCCAAATTTCAGCTTTCTAGGTATTACGGTTTGGGCTGTAGAGCGATGAATGAGTCAATGAGTAAGTGTCTTTCTGCTTTATATAATATATTAAGATATAGCCACTCGTTTAAATTTTTATTTAATTTTCAGCATTTTTCACATTACAGTTTTAATCACGGAATAGAAATAAATGAAATAGAAAAAAAAATCCGTGCCCGCAGGGGGACACGCGTGGGTAGACCTCGTGTGTAACTCATTTAAAATATAACTCACTACCTAAGAATAATACATGATGATGTTTACATCAACAATTTTCAAGCAAAAAGCGGTTTTAATTTTTTTTCTCGGAAAAGGTATCTTTTTTGGAAATACTTTTGGTACTTAAATTTAGAGTAAAAAATAACCTTTCTATTAAAAATATTTGCGAGGAGGGAATGTTTACCAGAAAAAAGTTGCCGTGGTTTTACCTACCTAAAATTTACAAGCTAAAAGTGGTTTTAATTTTTTTTCTCGGAAACGGTACATTTTACAGAAAAACTTTTGGTACCTAAATTTAGAGTAAAAAATAACCTTTCTATTAAAAATACTTGTGATGCAAGAATGTTTACCAGAAAAAAGTTATGATTTTTTTCCAAAAATTTTCGGTTTTTTTACCCCCACCCCTAAGTTATTGAAGTTAGGTTTTCGGTTTATCTACATTAGTTATAGGTGTTCATCAAAGACATCATATAATATAAACGCAATTAATCTCCTTTGTATAAGGACAAAGTTATGGTCGAAAAACTGAAATCAGAAAAAGTGAGGCCCTAGCGCCCCCTGTGACCGGATTTCTCTGGTTAACGAACTTGACCTTCATTTTTGGATGGTTGATTTTTGTGCAAAGTTTGAAAGCGACACAAGCAAAACTGCGGCCGCTATCGTGCTGACAAAAGTCGAATCTGGACGCACGCACGCATATATATATATATATATATATATATATAAACTTTTTGACCAATGGTCATTTCAGACTCAGGCGGTCATAAGAAGACCTCCTGTGAAGAAATTTTTCCAAAATTCGAAAGTAGGGGACAAATGAATGGGCAGACCGAATTCTTCGAGGTCTACCCAATAAATTTATATCCCTATAAAGTTGGTGAGCTCTGTTAGTTATTACATAGTTTCGGATGTATTTAATCGATTGATATCTTATCTCTACTATAGTTTATAAGTTTTGTTGAGGTCATTAAAGACTGACACAGGAAATTATTAATTAAATTAACGTTTGTGAAGCAAAACGACTAACATACACGTATGAAATGAATTATTTAGTTGTTAAAAAAGTCTAAGATAATAGACCTTATATGTTGTAGAGAAAACTATTGCTTAAAACAAGTAAAAAAAATCTTGGCTTATATATTACTTCGCAGAACGAAATCATTAAATTGTCTACCCCGACTTTTCCGTAGTAAATTAATATAGGTATTATTTTACAAAGGAAACGTACGAAATTATGAATAAAACTAATGACGTTGGTATGTACTATGTTTTAGAATTATACAAATATTATCTTATAAGAACTACTTTAATATACGTTCTTAATAATATAATTCTATATATATATATATATATATATATATATATATATATGTTATGACATCGAATTCTTTATTGCCTTTAAAATAGAAGTCAGATTTTCTGTTTTGTATTTAGATTAAAAAAGTGTTTTAAGTTTCACCAAGGTCTTTCACCAATTTTGAGAAAGATAGGAAAGTTCGGTTGCATATAGTTTTAAAACAAATATACAAGTGAAATGAGATTCTTAAAATCATTACGTTTACGGATACCTCCAGTTTTGTACAAATGGATGCCAATTGATAATATAAATACATAACTTCTACTATTTTCGAGATGAATTATCAAGGATATTCAATTATAGCGACGATTCAGTATCGTGTAATATTCAACATTAGGAAAAATATGACATCACCGTGTAACAATTGGTAAATACAAAGTCATCTTAAATTTATTTATATATTGTTTTGATGTAAAGATAATATTATACAAGGTTTGTATTGGTATGTTGTTAGTTGTACTTGTTATGACAGTTTCATCTGCATTGATGGAAAGGAGCCATATTCGTCCCTTCTTGAAAGGGGCCTTATAAGAGTCCGTCATTAACAGGGACCTTTTGAGGACCTCAAGAAAATGTAGGATATAAAGATGACCTTTGAAAGTCAATGACTACAGGTTAGGACTGTAATTGTATAGATTTTAGAATTATTACCTGTTGGTAATATACGGCTTTTATATACTTTATTTCTGTTATATTTTAAACATTAGGAAATTTAGCAACGTACTGGTATAAATAACATTATGAAGGTATGAAGTGATTAATTATACGTAATATTATAAAATGAAACAATACCCTTTTCACGGGTTGTTTGTTCAGAATAGTGACGTTGCAAATCCTCCAATTAATGGTAGAATGTTCGAATAAAGTGATATTTTATGTCTAAAATTCAATATTAAACGCAAACAAGAAAGTGGGAAACATATTCAACTCAGTCAAATATATTGTTATCAAATTTTTATCACCTTTTTTGAATAATAATATTAAACTAAATATATATGTCTAATTGTAATTATATTAGTTTTTGCTTAACAGATATTACTTCTATAGAAAAGAGTAGAGTACGATACGGTACGGCACGGTACGGTACAGTGCAGTACAGTACAGTACAGTGCAGTGCAGTAAAATGCCTAGATTTAGTGTCATTTCCAATAAAAAAGTATTGTTAAAATCTTCTTCTCATATAAGATAGACTCTACCGATCTTCTCTATTCTAATTGGTTGCACGTTTCACAAGAAAGGTCCGTGGTTTCTATAATATTATTTAGATGTAAATTACATCTTTGAGGGTATCAATATAATATAATTATGTTATTATTTTTATTAGCTGACCATTTCAAAAATAGACTGTGTAATTTAAACAATATTTTTTATATATTTTTTTTCCTTGTATAAAATTTATAAGTATTCGAAAGTGAAGATTCTTTTAACTTTAATTACTGACGTGTTTTCCAGTTAATTCGATATTTTGCACGTAATTTATTCTGAGATAACTTTAATCAAAGATCTAAGTGGATGTAGGTACTCGCACATTTAATTAAAGCTTTTCCTACACAGGAATTATTAAGATTGAATCATTACATATATTGGTTACTGGATACAAAGCTATAATGAAAATTCCTGTTGATGCTTTGATAATATTTAATTTCGTGGAAATTGGTAAAAAATTGTATTAAAAAAAATTATGATACAAATTTTATTAATATAAAAATATCTATTAATTAGTTTATATGTAATAAAAATATATAAGTTACAATATGAACTAATTTGGTGCAGGATTGCACTACTTTTTTGATTTTTGGGATTTAATTATTTTCCCCGCTTTGCCAGGCATTTATTTTAAAGTTTTATTTGTATAAAATTATATTTATATTTCATAAAAAGTATAAGAAATTCTATACTCATTCACTTCAACACTCTTCTTGTTCATTGTTTAATACTCAAATTAAACATTACGACAGGTTTATTAATACTTAAGTCAATTTTAACTTAAAAATTCTTCCTTCCTACTGTTTTTCATTAAAAATATTATATAGTTTAGATTACTATCTAAACTATATAATATTTTTAATGAAAAACAACGATTCTCTTATCTTATATTATTCTTGTAATACGTGATTTTAAGGTTCAAAGAAAACCTTCCAAAAAAAGTACCAACACCAAAACAAATGAGCAGTGATCAAATTATTTACAACTCTTATGAAGTGGACTGTTTAGGCCGCAGGTAGTTAATTCTAGTGCTTGCGTAAAACACTTTTAGTCACTTTATACAACCCGCATCAAAACTGTGGTATGTGAAATTGTTTGAAGTCATGTATAAGCTCAAGTGTACTTTAATTAAACACCGAAACAAAAGTAACTGAACCTAGTAAAGTCTTTAAGTCTGCGGAAAGGTTGTCGTAACAAAGTTATGTTGAAACGACAGTTAAAATTTTTGTCTTTATTTATATAGCCTATCATATCTTTAATAAGTAGAAATGTCTGAGACAGACCAAATAAACACCAACAAATATTTTAACGCAGCATATTTTTCAATTATTATGTTAATAAAAAATTGTATTATCAATTACTATTTAATTATCATGTTTTATGAAACTAAACCTTTTTAGTGTTCATACAGTATTTTTATTAGCTATACAATTACAATATCCCTCGTATTGCTAATCCTTATATAATTAAGCAATCACAGTGATTTCATTTTCATTTCTTGATCATTTAACAAGCTACATTTTGCATCTGTTTTATGTTAAATAAATGTTTTCACGAAAAAACAGATAATTATGTTACAAATAATACACGCAGATTAGGAACAACATACACACATGTACGGATCACACAAAGTTTGTTATATAACTTTATATTAGATAAACCCATTAATATACTCGAAGTTTCGTTAAGTACTCCTGTAAAATGTATTTAATTATTATTTATTTATGCATTTATTTGTTATGACCGTGACACAATCATTTTATACGCAAAGAAAAGTTACTAAAAGTGCACATAATACGTATTTAAAAGATACTGTATTAATAAGTTAAATAAGGAAAAAATTCTTAGATCCTGTAATATATCTGTTTACAAAGTTAGGGTCCATTTAAACAATTTAAATAAAGATCAAATCATTTATATACTAATAAGCAACCCCCAGATAGAACAACAAATGTTAAGGTTCAATCAACACTCCTGAAAGGTACAATTTATAGATGTAAAGATGTTTGTTATATTGTTTTGACACAGTGTTTGTTTGAAAAGCATTATTATATTCCAATAATTAAATTATAAGTCATATGTGATTATGTTTGTACTTGTTTTCTGCATAATCAAGAAATTACGGCTGACTGATTGACATGGATTTACAATGAATATGCTTTTGTATGTAATGACGAGGAAGAACAAGTAGTTTTGTTATGTGAAAAATATTTGAATTATTAGATGAAAATCTTATTATACCATAATTATTTTAACCACACTGAATGACTTTAGCTTTACGCGGCTTAGCTTTAGCTAGTAAGTTTATATTTTATACACAGTATGATTTTAATATATATATTATATAACAAATAAGAGAAAACTGTTATACAAAATCCCTGTTTTGTTTGCAATATTGTTTGACGAATATTAGCATTTAAATAATAATAATAATATAAATAATAGTAGTATTTAACCTTCACCGATCAATACTTGCAAATTATACTAATATTGATGTATGCAATGGAAACTATACAATGATATGGTAATATATTATATATACTCGTAGTATGAGCGCCATTAAAGACTTCGCTACGACGTTATGATCATGACAAACAAGATGGGATTACATTCATATTGTAATATCAAACAACAGGAACTTCAATTTGAGATGCAAATAAGGCCTTGGAAAAAATAATAACGTATGTCATGACTTTCCGTTGTCTTTTGTTAATTTCACGACAGCTCACTCTAAAAGTGAGATACTTAAAAGTTACACCACACTAATATTGAAGGTGAGAAGGGTAAACATGAAAGTTTCTTTTTGTTAAGCAAGTAATTAATTATGTATTCGGTGATTGATTTTTAATCAAATTGAACCTTCTTCTATATTTTTTTTATAATTGTTAATATTAGTTATACCATATATCAAAATAGAATAATTTATTTTGAGAATCAAATTCCTAAAGGGAGTAATAAAAAATAATAATTATTAGTTATGTGTCTAAGTTGATTCTTTATATAAGGTACTTATTCATTCAAGTAGTATATAAAGCTATAGAGTGTTAAAGATTGTTTTTATCAATAAAAATGTTAACAATTCAATAAAGTTCTAAGATTAATTATACTGAGCGTATAAAATGATTGACACAAAAGGCCTTTCATGACCCTTTAATATTTAATTTTACTTGCCAGTTACTAGCTATTAGAGGGTTCACTCATCCGTTATGATGAGCGTTTACTAAGTCATAATTATCATTATGACTTTACATTCAACACAGTCTGTTTTACTAATATAAACATATAAAATGATTTGATCGTTAGAAAGCCTACGAATTAAAAGTCTAGTCTAGTCTATTTAAATGCTAAAATAATGTTGAAATAATGCAAGGTTTTATGACTAGGAAAGATGGTGAACGTGTACTACCCAGTTAAGTGTTACATTTTAAGAGTGTGTGTTTTTTTACCAAATTTGTAATAAATTACTAGAAACGTCTTTTTCATTAATACTACATAACTGAAAAAAGAATTATCCAACTTTAAATAAAACCATAATGGTTCTGTTTTGGTGGCAGCAAAGGATGCAATTAAAATTAAAAAGTGTTATAGAAATGTGTTTTTAAATCAGCGTTTGACCCAAGAAAGACAAAAGTCCATTTCCCACTGATAGCGTAAACGCCAGCGGTGTCGTCTTCACTTGGCACGAGGCGCAGCGACAGTATTTCATATTATGCACTTTTATCGAGTGAAATTGTGTTGGCTTCTTATTATATAGATTTACTGTGCTTGGGGAAAATAATAACTTCTATCAGAATAAATAAACAAAAACTTTTACATTACCTTCATAATACCATGGACGTATAAGGTCTCTTTCAAAAGTACTAAAGCAATTTCCATATAGACTTGAATTCGATCAGAAAATCATATTACCTAAGATAAAGTGGACACATGAAATGGGACATGAATTATCTCATAAAATCGTTTTCTGCTTCATAAAACCACGACGTAAAAAGGGTTTCAAAGGGGTGATATAGATAATGTGTGATATATTTTGTAAATATATAAGACTTATAATTTTATAAGCTAATAAAGTTACTTAAATCGATCGTTTAAAATGTTCCCATATTTAACGGCCTGAAAAACTAAACTTGAACAAATATTTTTGTATTTATCAAAGAATCATTCTATAAATAGTATGAAAGCTTGTACATGGAATTAAGAATTTTGTGTTTAAAATACTGAATTATAAATACACGTTACTAGACTCGTATATCTTTACATCCTCTGATCTTGGTTCACCCTACTCCCTTTTTTTTAAGTTAAGATTTTATTGTGTCATAAATTGTTTATATAAATGTTATAAAGCAAAAGCTTTATCAGTTCATACTTATCAGTAAAATTCATTAACGTAATAGATAATACTTTTGGTTGACGTTATTGAGATTTTTAAGCAATGCATGAATATCAAAATAAGCAAAAGAAGGTCTAACAAAAATGTATAGTAACTTATGACAATGAGTTTAATTTAAACGCTATTTATTGGTTCATTCTTAATTATATTTTTTACTTCTATTTATTTACAATAAAAATTTACTAATATTTTCCTCATCTAACTCGCTCATATTGGTATTTTTTTTTATTTTAACCCGATATATGACAAACTTTGCAGCACTCGTGTTCACTCACGGGAAGACGAGATGTGTCTGTCAGTACGTCAATTAATGTGTCGTCTACCTGCAAAGGAATTTTTTATTTTCATAACGCACTTACCCCTACCCCATTCCCACTATTTGTTTGTTTGTTTGCTCGCACATAAAATTCAGTAAGCATATAGGTAAGACTCCGGATCAACCTAAAAAATACTTTTTACGTCGAAAAGCTTTCTCATTTTCACGGTAAGACACACAAATTGATTTGGTCTATAATTACAATACAATTAAACTACTGGGTGATTTTTAATTAACTATGGCGATGTTGTGTTCAGCAATTTCGGCTACAGTTACGATAAAATAAATAACGTTAACTTCTTTTTTTATATCATTTGGTACACATATATTGCTGTTCACATATTGGTAACATTAAGAATGATTCAGATAAATGTCAAATGTACACCCTAAGTTGATGAATCAATTTTAAGTGATGGTTGGACTAATTTACAATACTAAATATTTGGTCATGAGCATTATGATTGAGATAAAAGTACGTATAGAGAAGGTACAGGTTTAAGCGGACGATAAGAAGTAGCTTTATTTAAACGATTTCAGGGTTTTAAGAAGGCAACTATTATTTTAATAGCCATTTGACACACATTTATAAATTAAATTCGGTCGAGAGTAAAATGATTAGTATGGGCTCAATACAATTCTTACTTTTAATAGTTTAGATGAAATGTTAATTAAAGCGGACTAGATGATACAGAAATGCACTGTAATTTGAATATTATGGGACATTCTATCCAAAGTCATACGCAACTTCCATTGCTGTTTTAGTTGTTATTCTCTCTTCCGTTCAAACTATTATATTCTAGAACCTATAGTTTGACATTTCGGGTAATCGTTAAATTCATTCCATCTAATGTATAAGAAAAGTCGTAAAGTATAACCGATATCTTATTGTTTCCATAACATTAATGATTGATTTGATTGATTACACTAAAACAAAATTTATTGTATACTGTTTTATTAAATTCTTTAATTCGTAGATGAATTGTAGAATTTGTCTGAAATAAATTGTATACGAGCTCAAAACTAGTGTATAACTATTCTGGTTAATAATATAATAATATATATATTATTTCGTACTATTAGCCAACTAAGTATTCTACAATGTTGAACACGAAGACCCAAAAAGTTATATTAATATATATATATATATCAAATTGGAAAGCAAGCCTTTGTAGTTTAGATTCGTGACCACACGAGTAATAACATACATCATAATAATTCAATAGAGAGTTAAAATACAGTTCCATAGAGAATGAATATTATATCTGATTAAAGTTTTAAATTGTGGTGAATTGTTAGGCATTTGTTTTAAAACAATGTTAAAATATGAAATGATGTCATATAAATTAAGAAGTCACAAAACAAAAATAATATCACTTTATCAGAATTTTAACACTATGCTGCGTATTTTCAAAACTACGACACCGGAATAAAATCCATAAAATAAATTTTCAATTGTTCGTTCTTGACTTCATACATTACTTTAGGACACATTTTTCAATAAATCTCTTTGATGCATTTAATTTTATCATTCAAATTATTAATAATTAAAATATGTGGTTCTACAGCATGGCTAAGATCCAAACATAGTCGTATAATAGTCAAATACCATGAAATAAATATTTTAAATAATTTCATGGATATAAGAATCACATATGTAAATTTTGTTCATACACTCTCAAAGTGTTTTTCTCACACTTTATATGCCGTTATATTGTTAACTTATATTGCAAAACTTTGTAAAGTTATGTGCTTAGGATTTTTATATTCATATTAAAATTATTTATATTTATTACCTAAAGTCAAGTTCCACGTAGTTTCGCGTAGTTTATCCGCTACGTACGCTCCGGTTATGAAAAACTATATTAATTTCTCTCATTTCTCTGCTCATTTAAGATATTTTTCCATAGCTTGTCTCATATATAAAATGGTAAAAATAGCTTGACTTGAATGTATAAAAAAACACAAAAACAATTATTAAAATTTAAGTAAGCTAAAAAATATTATAAAATAAATTTGCAACAGCTATGCCACTTATCAATGAAAATATGGACACACTCGTTATAGATGATGATAACTGTAATTCAACAATAACAATACATGAATCTTCCTGGTAAGTGGTCTCATCATTCCGGTGCATAGTCAGCTTTGTGAGGAGATCGGCGACGCTATTGTATTCTTAAATAATTTTCACTTACATATTTGTAAATAAAGGGTTTTGATTGACTCGAATGTAGAATATTTTTCATCAAACAAACTTTGTATGAAATATTTGGAACTGCAAAGAATATCAATGAAAATATATTGTAATATATTTATATATATATATTTGTAATGTGCATAAAATTATCATATTCTTCTACTCTTAATTAGTCAATCTTTAGTATTTTGGTAAAAAAAAGCAAATATTAATAATAATTAAAATTAAATACTGTTACGGTTACTGTTAAATATAATAGGTTATTAAGGCATTGTGTACATTCACAGGTCAGGGTTATATTTGTATCTTGTGGCGGCCACTCGCGGCTTCCTCTCAGAAAAGAGAGTAAACGACCGCCGAAGAAGGCTAACGCTGACCGTCGTCCTTGATAAAATAAAATTAAAAAATATAAAGCAAGGTTTCTGCCACTTCTCAATACTAAAATTAATTATACGATACTTAGCAGGTTTGAACGATCTCTAAAATTACCTATCAAAAAAGGCAATAATATAAACTTAAATATTAAAATTGGGCTTCAATATTAAACAAGGCCTTAGTGTACATCTAACATACTTTGAAATATAAATATACACTATATTATAATAAGTATATTATTGAATATCGAAGAATTTATTTGTCCGTAACTATAACTAACATAAAATAATCAATAACTCGGATTATTGGACATCAAGTTATTGATTTTAGCTACAAAACTAATCTAACAACCGAAAAATATACTCGTATATATAACTTAATAGATTTCTATTTTTCTTACTGAATATTATTAAAAGTTACGAAATTGATTTGTGGTGCCGCTTTTAATTCGATATTGCCTGACGATAATTTCAATTTTGTGTCTCATACCCTTATATCATTATATCATTTTCAGATATAAATGCGCAAACTCCTTTAAACTTTACATTGGATTAAGGGCTTAGTTATTGAACTCATTTCTGGATATTTTTTCTTCACTCCTAACTATGTATATAATAACAAGGTCTTTCAGAATTCAAAAACAACAATGCCTCGAAAGCATACTAAAAATACGTAACAAATTATATTCTTTATGGTCAGGAAATCTAGCATATGCAAAACATGTAATTTAAATAAAAATAGTGTATAATTCCTATGAAACTACTTTAAATAGTAGAAATAAAATTATCTTCTAACAAAGCGCTATTTTTGGGAAGCCAGTCAGTAATAAAGTAAACATACGTTTTCATTCCATAACTGTATTAAGATCGTGTTATTAAACCACATTCCCATTTATAAAAACCTTCCTGCTCTTGAGTCATCAGCGATAGGCACTAGCAAAATGAAAATGTTAGAAATCTAATATTTCCGCACAAATGCTGATTCGTTTGAATAAATTATCGGCATTACATAAAAGGTTTTGGGAAAATTAAAGCTATTTGTCAGAAAACTTGGTAAAATAATTTAATTTAACAATATTTAAACCATTGATTTTAATCGCTTCTATAAAATAAGGAGCTTTTTGACAATTAATATAATTCTATCGGCTCCTGAGTACTGTAGTAGTACAGCCACACTTTTTTATAAATAAAGCTTTATTATTTTAGCTCTTAAATGTAATATTTCCATGCATATATAAATATAAAAAGGTATCTACCAGTACTATCATATCCTAACCGTCATATAACCGCAAATTATTTAAGAATTATTACTCACGTGTAGATGTTGGACTTCTCTGTAGATCGTATCGAATACATCCTTCAAATTCCTTTTCACTGCAGTCTGAACGTTCAAACTTAAGTAAGGGTTTATGGGTTTTGTAAATACATAGATTATGCTTACTCCATAATAAATAAAAAATCCGTGCCCGCAGGGGGACACGCGTGGGTAGACCTCGTGTGTAACTCGTTTAAAATATAACTCACTACCTAAGAATAACACATGATGCCGTTGTTTACATCAAAAATTTTGAAGCAAAAAGCGGTTTTTATTTTTTTTCTCGGAATAGGTATCTTTTTTGGAAATACTTTTGATACTTAAACTTAGAGTAAATAATAACCTTTCTATTAAAAATATTTGCGAGGAGGGAATGTTTACCAGAAAAAAGTTGCCGTGGTTTTACCTACCTTAAATTTTCTAGCTAAAAGTGGTTTTTATTTTTTTTCTCGGAAACGGTACCTTTTACGGAAAAACTTTTGGTACCTAAATTAAGAGTAAAAAATAACCTTTCTATTAAAAATACTTGTGATGTAAGAATGTTTACCAGAAAAAAGTCATGATTTTTTTTCCAAAAATTTTAGGTTTTTTTACCCTCACCCCTAAGTTATTGAAGTTAGGTTTTCGGTTTATCTACATTAGTTATAGGTATTCATCAAAGACATTATATAATATGAACGCGATTGATCTTTTTTTTTTTTTTTTTTTATGTTAGAGGAGGGCAAACGAGCTTGCGGGTCACCGTTGGTATGTGATCACCGCCGCCCATGAACTCTTGCAACATCCGAGGATACACAAGAGCGTTGCCGGCCTTGGAGAAAGGAATATATGCCTTTTTTGAAGGTACCCATGTCGTATCGATCTGGAAATACCGCCGAAGGAAGTTCGTTGCACATTTGAGTGGTACGTGGGAAAAAAGTCCTTGAAAACCGCACAGTTGAAGATCGCCACGCGTCCAGGTGGTATGGATGATAAAGGAGGCGATGGCGAGCTGTGCGGTAGTGAAATTCGGCGGTAGGCATCAGATCGAATAGTTCTTCGGAACACTCCCCGTTGTAAATGCGGTAGAAGACGCACAAAGAAGCCACATCTCTACGCAATGCCAAAGAGTCCAGCCGTTCACAGAGCACTGGGTTCCCGACAATCCGAACGGCTCTCCGCTGTACGCGGTCAAATGGTAGAAGCTGATATTGGGGTGATCCGGACCAGAGATGAGAACATTACTCCATGTGAGGCCGGACCTGCGCCTTATAGAGCGCAAGTCTTTGGCCAGGTTTGAAATACTGCCTCGCTCTATTGATCACTCCCAATTTCATCGAGGCCAACTTGGCCTTGCTCTCCAGATGACCACGAAACCGACAATCGCTCGAAATGTCGAGACCCAGTATTCTGATACTTGGCGAGGCAATAAGAGGAGTGCTCTCGAAGAGCGGTGATACGACAAATGGGGTTTTCTTAGTGGTAAACGCGAAAACCTGTGTCTTTAGGGGATTGAACTGAACGTGGTTCAGTTCACCCCACTCAGAGACCATCCCCAGGGAGGTCTCTATTGAAGACACAAGTTTCTTTCGGCACTCGTCGACGTTTTCCCGAGAGAGACCTGCACGACCGGAATATATCGCATCCCCAGTGCTGTCATCCGCATAACAATGTATGTTGGAAATATCCAACATATCATTGATATGCAGGAGGAACAGAGTTGGGGATAGCACGCAGCCTTGGGGTACACCAGCATTCACGGGCTTGGGGTCCGAGCAAAAACCGTCGAGAACGACCTGTATGCTCCGCCCAGTAAGAAAACTGGTGATCCACTTGTATAAACCCTCGGGAAGCCCATAGGAAGATAGCTTTGAAAGAAGCCCCTTGTGCCATACACGATCAAAGGCTTTTGCCATATCCAGACTAACTGCCAGACCTTCTCCCTTGCTTTCAATAACCGCTGCCCAACGGTGCGTAAGGTATAACAGAAGATCACCAGCTGATCGACCATGGCGAAAGCCATACTGCCGGTCATTGATCAACTGGTGATCCTCTAGGTACGTTAGGAGCTGTCGGTTTATGATAATCTCCATTATTTTGGAGAGAAGGGAGGTAATGGCGATAGGTCTGTAGTTAGCTGGGTCCGAGCTATCACCTTTTTTAGGGATCGGATGGACAAGGGCACGCTTCCATGAGACCGGGACTACGCCTCTTAGGTAGGAGTACCGAAATAGACGCGTTAGCACTGGAGTCAACTCAGGGGCACACGTTCGTAGCACTAATGGAGAAATGCCATCGGGCCCACTCGACTTATGAACGTCCAAGGAAAATAGAGACTGCCTGATAGTTTTTTGGCGAAAAACTATTTCCAGCATTGAACTCTGACACCGCGGGATGGTAGGCGGTGTCTTCCCTTGGTCGTCCAAAGTCGAGTTGGAGGAGAAAAGAGTGCCCAAGAGATCGGCTTTCTCTTTTGCCGTGTGGGCCAGAGAGTCATTCCCCATGTGCAACGGCGGTAGGGAAGGCTGGCTAAAGTTGCCCAGAGTGGCCTTGGAAAGCGCCCAGAATTTGCGCATGCCAGGCGGGTACTTTGCCAGCTGATCCCCAATTTTGACGACATGCTTAAACTTTGCTCTAGCGATTTGCCGTTTGAAGAATCTGGAGGCGCGGTTGTATTTCCTCTTCAGAACTCTAGAGTTCGGATCCTTAGTGACTAACGCATTAGCCCAAGCTTGATAAGCCTGCCGTTTGCCAGCTGCTGCAGCCCTGACAGACGCATCAAACCAAGGCCGCGATCTGCCGCCAAGCGGTACCACAGAGCTTGGTACAAATAGTTCCATGCCCTGAAGTATCACATCAGCTACAGCCGCAGCGCAGTCACTAGGATCATTGGAAGGGAAACAAATCGGCCCCCATGGGTAGGATGCAAAAAAGGACCGCATTCCATCCCAATCCGCTGACGTGTAGTGCCAAACGCGTCGAGTCGCAGGTCTTGTGCGATCAGGACGTCGAATGGGCACTACACTCCGTACCAGACAATGATCAGAGGAACCTAAGGGAGCCTCGACAGTGATCTGGTACTTTTCTGGACGTGTAGTCAGCAGAAGATCCAACAAAGAGGGCGTGTGGCTGTCCACGTCCGGTAGACGATTGTGCGTCTTTACCAGCTGGGACAGACCATTTGCCAGAGCAAAGTCAAACACAGATCTCCCCGCGTAGTCGGTGGCACGTGACCCTAGCCAATCGGCATGGTGCGCATTAAAGTCCCCGAAGACTACGACTTCGGCGGAGGGAGTCTGTGAAAGCAGATCGTCAATCTTCGCCTGAACATGGCCCAAGAGTTGATCCGTTTCTGCATTACCACTATGGGACCTGTAGAGGCACGCGTAGACTCTGACATGGTCGTCCATGTCCACGCGTAGCCAGAGTACAGACAGGTCCCGACCTTCAAAAACCTGAAGGCGACGGTAGCAGATATCCTCCCTTACGAACACAGATACCCCGGCGTGTGGTATAAAATGATGTTCTAGTTTATACCCGGGGTATGACAGGTACGCTGTGTCGCTAGGTTGAGATATCTGCGTCTCCGTCAAAAACAACAAGGCCGGCTGCGCCGTCTCAAGGTGGTAGTGGACGGCGTTTAGGTTCGAGTGAAACCCCCGGATGTTGCAAAAGTCCACATCTAGAGTGGAGCGGGGTGCCGCTGTTTGCCGTCGTTTGCCCTCAGAAAACACAAAAGGCGATACTTTGCCCGCCCCAGATACGACGGGCAGCCCGAGCAAAATCCGAGGATCATTCCCCCGATTTTGCTCGGGGAGGGGGTCCCCGGCTTCATCAAAGCCGGTACCCTCCTGGGGTATACTTTTTGGAGGCATCGCTATCATGTTTGGCAGGGGGGGGGGGAGTTGGGCTTCCGGATTCTCTCACTCACCGACGGAACATAACCAAATGAATTTGGTTACTACACGTCGGTCTTCTGTGAGAGGGTGGTCCTTCCCCGGTCGAGCCAGCCCAATACGAGCTGCAGTCGGAAAACTACAGCTAGGCTCTACCACCTATAAAACTTTGTATAGGGAAAAAGTTATGGTCGAAAAACTGAAATCAGAAAAAGTGAGTCCCTAACGCCCCCTGTGGCCGGATTTCTCTGGTTAACGAACTTGACCTTCATTTTTGGATGGCTAATTTTTGTGCAAAGTTTGAAAGCGAACCGAGTGAAACTGCGGCCGCTATCGTGCTGACAAAAGTCGAATCTGGACGCACGCACGCATATATATATATATATATATATATATATATATATATATATATATATATATATATATATATATATATATATAAACATTTTGACCAATGGTCATTTCGGACTCAGAGGGTCATAAAAAGATCTCCTGTGAAGAAATTTTTCCAAAATTCGAAAGTCGGGTACAAATGAATGGGCAGACCGAATTCTTCGAGGTCTACCCAAAAATCCCATAACCTCAGTATTAAATTACTCAAACGCTTGAATTCCAGAGCTATTAAATTCATAAACAGTTAATAAAGTGAATATTAAAAACTTTATCCCTGTATAATATTATTTTTTTCTTATTGTAGATGGAACGAATAGGTTAATATAATTTAAATAAATGAAATTTACTAAACTTATCTTAATAGTAATAGCATATAGTTATCTTAAAAGTAAAACATCCCATAAATACTTACGTGATTTGTAAATTGGCGTGAAAGGGATGGCTTTAAGGATTCGAAAGACCTTATGGTATATGAAACGAATATAGCGATATACGATATACGATATATGAAACGAATATAACGATATACGAACGATAACAGAAAATTGCCTCGCGGTAACCCAAAGCGTCTGTTCGTGGGTGTATCATGAATTCTGATGGGTTTTGTAATCTTAGGTCTTTGTTGTTTTTATCTCATCTTTTACATCTCATTTTTTAACTCTCAGTTTTTATTACTCTAGTATTCATTTATATTATAGTATTTATTATATATTAAATTATTTATATTTTTAATTTTAATTCAGTGTTACGTTTTTAGGCTACTTTAATACATTTTAAAATATGCCTATATTTAAATATAATTGTTTTATAATATTGATATTTTGAAAATTATTTGCGGTAAGGATATCTGGAAATATTAATATTTTTATTAGGTATAGTTTTTATATTAGAAACATGTTGTTCGAATTTGTAACAATAACGACAGCAAAATAAAAAAAAAAAATTAATAAAATTAAATTACTTTTGGAATTACTAGCCAATAATCCTACAAGATACCGAGTATAATGTACTCTCATTTATGAAAAACGATGGAACATAGTGGTGAGTGCATAAACTGGTTAGTTAACCAGTTAGTTGACAGTTGTCAATAACCATTTTATCCACTTAACACACGGTAAAACATCTCTATCATGTTATCGTAAATTGAGAAATAATTTATAAATAATAAGTAGTAGGTTGAATACAAACGACACTTTACCTCAAGTGAAACATTTTTGGAAATAAAAATTAACTTATTTTATATCAAATTTAATGCAAAACTAAAAGAAGGAAATATTTTTAGATTTTTACTAAAACTTGCTACTAACCAATAAATAATAAAAAACACAGGAAAATGGAACTTTTAAATATTCACCATTTTCAAAATACATGTTACGTTAAATTGCGTCAATAAATGAATATAAATGTAATTGACGTAAGAATTCGCAAAAAGTATAAAACTAATGTTTATTTATCTGTGAGAGTTCGACTATTAATCTGTGACAAATGATGTTTCAGTTTGGTACAGAGACAGAACCATACTAGAAACATTAATCGAACTAACCAATATACTATTACAATACAATACTAAAATGAACAGTGTCAATAACAGATCTGTAGATAAAATTTACAAAAAGTAATAAAAGATTTATAGGTGGTAGAGCCTAGCTGTAGTTATCTGACTGCAGCTCGTATTGGGCTGGCTCGACCGGGGAAGGACCACCCTCTCACAGAAGACCGACGTGTAGTAACCAAATTAATTTGGTTATGTTTCGTCGGTGAGTGAGAGAATCCGGAAGCCCAACCCCCCCCCCCCCCCCCCCCCCCCCCCACGCCAAACATGAAAGCGATGCATACAAGAAAAATACCCCAGGAGGGTACCGGCTTTGATGAAGCCGGGGACCCCCTCCCCGAGCAAAATCGGGGAAATGATTCTCGGATTTTGCTCGGGCTGCCCGTCGTATCTGGGGCGGGCAAAGTATCGCCTTTTGTGTTTAATGAGGGCAAACGACGAGTCAACGCAGCGGCACCCCGACCCACTCTAAATGTGGACTTTTGCAACATCCGGGGACTTCATTCCAACTTGAACGCCGTCCATTACCATCTAGAGACGGCGCAGCCGGCCTTGTTGTTTCTGACGGAAACGCAGATATCTCGACCTAGCGACACAGCGTACCTGTCATACCCCGGGTATAAACTAGAACACCATTTTATACCACACGCCGGGGTATCTGTGTTCGTAAGGGAGGATATCTGCTACCGTCGCCTTCAGGTTTTTGAAGGTCGGGACCTGTCTATACTCTGGCTACGCGTGGACATGGACGACCATGTCAGAGTCTACGCGTGCCTCTACAGGTCCCATAGTGGTAATGCAGAAACGGATCAACTCTTGGGCCATGTTCAGGCGAAGATTGACGATCTGCTTTCACAGACTCCCTCCGCCGAAGTCGTAGTCCTAGGGGACTTTAATGCGCACCATGCCGATTGGCTAGGGTCACGTGCCACCGACTACGCGGGGAGATCTGTGTTTGACTTTGCTCTGGCAAATGGTCTGTCCCAGCTGGTAAAGACGCACACTCGTCTACCGGACGTGGACAGCCACACGCCCTCTTTGTTGGATCTTCTGCTGACTACACATCCAGAAAAGTACCAGATCACTGTCGAGGCTCCCTTAGGTTCCTCTGATCACTGTCTGGTACGGAGTGTAGTGCCCATTCAACGGTCGGCTCGCACAACACCTGCGACTCGACGCGTTTGGCACTACAAGTCAGCGGATTGGGATGGAATGCGGTCCTTTTTTGCATCCTACCCATGGGGGCCGATTTGTTTCCCTTCCGATGATCCTAGTGACTGCGCTGCGGCTGTAGCTGATGTGATACTACAGGGCATGGAACTATTTGTACCAAGCTCTGTGGTACCACTTGGTGGCAGATCGCGGCCTTGGTTTGATGCGTCTGTCAGGGCTGCAGCAGCTGGCAAACGGCAGGCTTATCAAGCTTGGGTCAATGCGTTAGTCACTAAGGATCCGAACTCTAGAGTTCTGAAGAGGAAATATAATCGTGCCTCCAGATTCTTCAAACGGCAAATCGCTAGAGCAAAGTTCAAGCATGTCGTCAAAATTGGGGATCAGCTGGCAAAGTACCCGCCTGGCACGCGCAAATTTTGGGCGCTTTCAAAGGCCACTCTGGGAAACTTTAACCAGCCGTCCCTACCGCCATTGCACATGGGGAATGACTCTCTGGCCCACACGGCAAAAGAGAAAGCCGATCTCTTGGGCACTCTTTTCGCCTCCAACTCGACTTTGGACGACCAGGGGAAGACACCGCCTATCATCCCGCGGTGTCAGAGCTCAATGCCGGAAATAGTTTTTCGGCAGAAAACTATTAGGCAGTCTCTATTTTCCTTGGACGTTCATAAGTCGAGTGGGCCGGATGGCATTTCTCCATTGGTGCTACGAACGTGTGCCCCTGAGTTGACTCCAGTGCTAACGCGTCTATTTCGGTACTCCTACCTTAAAGGCGTAGTCCCGGTCACATGGAAGCGTGCCCTTGTCCATCCGATCCCTAAAAAAGGTGATAGCTCGGAACCAGCTAACTACAGACCTATCGCCATTACCTCTCTGCTCTCCAAAGTAATGGAGAGCATTATCAATAAACAGCTCCTAACCTACCTCGAGGATCACCAGTTGGTCAATGACCGGCAATATGGCTTTCGCCATGGTCGATCGGCTGGTGATCTTCTGTTGTATCTCACACACCGTTGGGCAGCTGTTATTGAAAGCAAGGGAGAGGGTCTGGCAGTTAGTTTGGATTTGGCGAAAGCCTTCGATCGTGTATGGCACAAGGGGCTTCTTTCGAAGCTACCTTCCTATGGGCTTCCCGAGAGTTTATGCAAGTGGATCATCAGCTTCCTCACTGGGCGGAGCATACAGGTCGTTCTCGACGGTTTTTGCTCGGACCCCAAGCCCGTGAACGCTGGTGTACCCCAAGGCTGCGTGCTATCCCCAACTCTGTTTCTCCTGCACATCAATGATATGTTGGATATCTCCAACATACATTGTTATGCGGATGACAGCACTGGGGATGCGGTGTATTCCGGCCGTGCAGGTCTCTCTCGGGAAAATGTCGACGAGTGCCGAAAGAAACTTGTGTCTTCAATAGAGACTTCCTTGGGGATGGTCTCTGAGTGGGGTGAACTGAACCACGTTCAGTTCAATCCCCTAAAGACACAAGTTTGCGCGTTTACCACTAAGAAAACCCCATTTGTCGTATCACCGCTCTTCGAGAGCACCCCCCTCATTGCCTCGCCAAGTATCAGAATACTGGGTCTCGACATTTCGAGCGATTGTCAGTTTCGTGGTCATCTGGAGAGCAAGGCCAAGTTGGCCTCGAAGAAATTGGGAGTGATTAATAGAGCGAGGCAGTATTTCAAACCTGGCCAGAGACTTGCGCTCTATAAGGCGCAGGTCCGGCCACACATGGAGTACTGTTCTCATCTCTGGTCCGGATCACCCCAATATCAGCTTCTACCATTTGACCGCGTACAACGGAGAGCCGCTCGGATTGTCGGGGACCCGGTGCTCTGCGAACGGCTGGACTCTTTGGCATTGCGTAGAGACGTGGCTTCTTTGTGCGTCTTCTACCGCATTTACAACGGGGAGTGTTCCGAAGAACTATTCGATCTGATGCCTGCCGCCGAATTTCATCACCGCACAGCGCGCCATCGACTTCTTTACCATCCCTACCACCTGGATGCGTGGCGATCTTCCACTGTGCGGTTCTCAAGGACTTTTTTTCCACGTTCCACTCGCTTGTGGAACGAACTCCCTTCGGCGGTATTTCCAGATCGGTACGACATGGGTACCTTCAAAAAAGGCGTCTACTTCTACCTACAAGGCCGGCAACACTCTTGTAAATCCTCGGATGTTGCAAGAGTTCATGGGCGGCGGTGATCACAAGTCATCTGTGACCCGCCAGCTCGTTTGCCCTCCTCTTCAATAAAAAAAAAAAAAAAAAAAAAAAGATTAATTTTTATTCTCGGATTGTAGATCACTTACCAGTTACTGACAAAAGATAGCAAACAAAACTCATCTATTAAAATATTTTTCAGTGAAGATATATATAATATATATATGTTTAGGATTTAACGGGTCTTTACCATAAGTGCTTTCCTTAATACTTGGCTACTGTGACAAAAAAGTTAATGAATTTATAATGACTGAATACACTTCTTACAAATTGATTCCTTGGTAACACACGTAAAATAAAAAAAAAACTTGATGACGACGATTTTAGATTTTCAACTTTAAAAAATAAATATAAAAGTATCTCAATTTTTTGAATATCCTTGATTCTTCTCTATTACAATCTACTCTATTATAAAATCAATCCACGTAGCATTAATGAAGAGTTAGTTTTTTTCTGGGATTATTCTGTTCAGACTGACGACGCCTTCGATTCGTTTTTACTCTTTACTTTTATTGCTTTCGCCTGGTATAGGAACTTGAATCAGTACAATTCTTATGCCTTCTACGTTTTAAATTTGTTATAATTATTTATATATATATTAAGCAGTTTTTGCTTTTGTTCGATGTTACATGTTACATGCATATATATCATATACATACGTTGTATGAATTTGATTGTATTATAGAGCAAACGTAATGAGATATTAAAGCTACGTTTTTATAAAGTGGTTTGATGCCTAAATAGCCTTTCAATTCTGATGGTGAGGGGTATTAAGGGTGTGTGACGGGTGATGGTGACGACCCACCCACCAATCATCAGCAGATATTTGCAATCTTGTCATAAACTATAAGATATATACACAAGTGAATATTTAAATACTTGTTTATTCAGAGTTCAAAATAAATGATCTCTATGTAACGTTTTATATTTTATTTATTTTGTAATCAGTTAATTAAGTTTACATTTTTAAAATAAATATATCAAAACTATTAATTAATTAATTACAGATTATTTTTAATTTTTGTTTGTCTGTCGTTCACAGATAGTTATCTCTATCTATAACTTGGGAACCGTTTGACCGATCTTGATAAAAAATATTATATACTAAAGAAATGTGATGGCTCAAATATAAGGTTAAATAAAAGATCAATACCATTCCTACAGTGAACATGAGGTTGGTTATTGTTTGGAACTAACCAATCAATGTCGAAATAAGCTCGAGGAAAGCCGGGACCAAAAGATAGTTGTTATATATTGTAATAATAACAGGTATACATATAAATAAAACTGAAGTTTCTGTTACCAATTCTAAATTTACAACTTTTCACTAAATGCCCGTAAAAGTATATACCATACTTACATGAAAAAAAACTCTGTCTGTTTTCTGAAACAACTAAACCTATTTTTACTGGACTTTCTTTGGCGAATACCTAATGTTATTATAAGTATAGAATAAGCTAATTTAATTTTAAAAAGACTTTTCGCTCGAACGAAGTTGTGGTCACCGCTAGTCATGAGATCAATTGATCTCAGTTTATATTTAATTGTATTGTATTCTTAATTATTAGTAGTGACTAGCTAATATATGGGTTTATCTCTTCTATAATGTTTAGCAATACAATTTATATAAAAAGTAACATCGCTGGAGCCTATATAAAGACAAGTTAATGGATATTTTGAATGTATTATTTACATGCATAAAATTATTTTTACATGAAATTCTGTCGTTGCTATGTAGCAACGTGTATATAGTAATTTAATAAAAAATGTTATTTAAAAAAAACTAAACTTATTATATTACATGTAGCACATATATGGCAAATTTAATATGCGGTAATATAACGTCTTTAAAACGATAAATTTCTTTTCTGTTTTCTATGTGTAATAGAACATTAAATATTGGATGTGCGAAGAATATTTTAATAACATTATTTCGAGTACCCTTGTCAGTGAAGACAATCACTCAAAGATGCTTTGAAAGCGCGGAAACGTTAAATGCATAGACAATGAAGGTACTGTCGGCACAACTCTAGTATGATATAAATTGAAAGTACAAATAACATCAAATTAAAATATTACTAGCTATATGAGTTAATAGAAATTAATACATTTTTATAAATCTCTTTCTGAAAGTAGATGTCAAATCTTTTTTATTTCTTTTCAAAATTTTCGAACTTTTATTATTATTATTATTTTTAAAATCGTTGTAAGTATTATTATGAGTTAGTTCATCGTCACTAATATTATTGGCATTTTGAAGAAATTCCATGTTATTCTTATCTATTTTTGCATTTATTTCATAGTTTTTTTTTATTAACAGTAATATTTCTACTGGATTTGTTTTCGTCGTAACCTTTTATACTTTCTTTCTCTGTTTCATTTAGACCGTCCTCTGGGTGATAAGGGTTTCTATACGCTTCAGGTTTTATCGTTATGTCACTTCTCACGTTTGGATTTCTTTCGATTTTTAAATTTGCCAAATTGTTCAATATTTTAAAAAAGCCTTAAGAATCAATCTGTTTTATTATCCTCTCACTTTTGATTCTAATGATTAAAGCTAATATAAAGTATACTGAAAATTAGAAATAATACTTATTACGAATTAATGAAGTAAAGAAAACTAATATTTAAGGTAAGAATGCTAAGGCTTACATATAGATTTTAATATTGCCTTACTAATTAATTATGATATACTTAAAAATTCTTTAAAATGTTTAATATAATTCTTTATATTATTATTATATAACAACTTATATATTTTGCAATAACGGTTTTTAACAATTATGTATTTTGCAATAACGTATAGCCTGCATTTAATTCAACGCCACATTTTATGTTAAAATGTAACGGTTTATTACCATGTATATGTTATTTCTGTAAATGTGAAATCTGGTTGAAATGGCTCAAAGACGGACTAAACTGGTAAACTTGTTTGTCTGTATGTTGTTGGCTCACAAACAGGGTATGGAGTAGAAAATCCTTTAAATTACATTTTATTGGATGAAAGAAAGCTTTGTACTGTAAAGAAACAAACATTTTTCTTTTAAAAACGATGAATAGGGCTTTACTAAAGCAAACCTATTTTTGTTTCTTTTTTATTATAAATATAAATAGTTACTTAATCTTATGAATCTTTTTGCTAGTTTGTCTTATAATTTATTGTAATGGTTAAACTTTATCTTCCTTTTGATTCATTGCATATTTTAAATAAAGTAATTAAAAACAAACGAAAATTATTAAAGACTAAAGAGAAGGAAAAGTTTGGGAACAATATTAATTTGCAACCGAAAAGGATATTTAATGAGACTATTATTATATTTATTAATTTTTTTGCCGGACATCATATTTTATACACAATATATTTGAATGGCAAATAATTTAATAAATTTTATAATCTATTTGTTTATTTTTGAACAATAAATTGTCATCTCTTATATGTAATTAACCATTTGTAGACGGCACTGAAATAATAATCTTTTCGTAATTCTAGAAACTTACTATTAATATATATCTAATATAACACCGCGAGTGACGAGGCAAGCCAACATTTTTTTTCTGTAACTTCAATGGAAATGTTGTTAGAATTGTGAGTTATTTTCAACGAATTTTTTTTGGCTTCAAAAGTTTACTTCAACAGATTTGTTTTACAAACCATCGGTATTTAAATATTCAAATTTATTAACCGTTTGCTGAACAAAATTTCAAAGAGCCGTTATAAAATTCGTTAGTCGTGTTCTTTCCTTCCACTTTGTTAATATCTCAAAAATATGTAATTTTTTTTCTCAAGGATTTGTTTTCTTTATACTAGAGATAAGTATTATAAATATTATCAAATGAAGCTACCAGTATGATTATAACTGCATAGTTATAGAATTAACTGATGATTTTCGAAAGATTTCTCCCTATAAAAGGCAGCTGAGAACTAAACTTTTGGTTTTTTGTACTTAATACTGATCATCGATAGCTTTTTTTGTTTTAAGTTACATACGTAAGTCGTAAGTTTCAATTTCTTAAATAGTACTTTTTTAAACACTGTTTTTATAATAGAAACATTTAAGTCATATTTTTATTTAATAAATAACTGCATATTTAATAATTGATAATAATAACAAAATAACAATATATCCATACTTATATATTGTGATGTGTATTGTTATAGATACAGTGTAAAGTTCTGGCTACTTTCCCTTAAATAGCTTGAAGGAAGTAAATTCAAATAATCTAAATCGGATAGGTGAAGCTGTGATACTAAAATTATCAGAGGGTGAAGGAACTTAGAACAAATTGACATGTCGTTATTTAGTCTATCTTACTATCCAAGAGTAAGTTTGTGCCAATGATAGGCACTTCATTGAATATTCATCAGTTCCCGCTTCCGTGCATAATCGAACCCCTCGCTCTTTATTTGTTAGATATTCCAGACGTATTAACAACTTGAAGGGCTTTTAATCTTGCATAGATTAGATTCATTCTAGATTTCATAACATACTTTACATTGCTTTGTGAGTTTCAATCTACACGTTCAATAATATTTGCACAATTAGATTAAATTATGATGTTATTTTCAATATTATGCCTTAGGACATTTTGCTTTATCGATTATAGATAAAGATTACATTTTTTTGCTGAATTCTATAAAACTAGTATATTCTAACTATTTATAATGAGAGCATTTGGAGACATCTTCAATTATATCAATAAATACTTTTCTCATCTTACTAGTAGTAAGTAGTAAAAACTTCTGCTTATACTGCAAAAGAGTTAACTTTAGATTTTTTTATTGTATAATTTTATTTGACTTATAAAAAAATGTTGTACAAACAGATTAAATATAAAGTCTAGAAATCGTTACAATAAAGTTAGAAATTCTTCGTATAGTTTTATTTAAACATTAAAATATTTCACATCCTGATTTTTTTATGAAATTATGTTGATAAAAAAAAACACACACTAAGACTTCTTGGGGTTATACAAAGTGATAAATATCATGAAGATGAATTATATTCAATAGCAGACATTTACATTTAAAAAAATCTTGGTTATTGTTACGATTGGTTCAAAACTGTTTATATATGTATTTATGTATACTTAAATAAATATCATATTTTGTGTCTAATAAATTATGATGACGACAAATAAAGGATATAAATCCCGAAGCTATTATGATTGATGATGTACAGAGAATATAACTATTTGAATTAATTATGTTTACGAATATGGATAGACCTTTTTCTCTTATAGACAAAAGGAAACTGATTTCTTAAGGGTACACGATAAATTTATAAACAAATAAAACTATATCCAAATTATTTATTTATAATGTTTCTAAACCATCAAATAATCTATAAATAATATGTATATTATTTGATCTTTTATAAATTATATTCCTGTGTATGTTTTTTATGCAAAGACTGCTATACAGATTATAATCGACCGATAGCAATAAATAAAAATTTATTTGCAGATTTCATTTTCCAATAACCACACCGGCGGTAAACCTAGATAGTAAAAATATTTGAACTTTGAAAATTGAAACAAGCAACCACTGCCGAAATTTTGTGAAAACCTTACCCCGCATTGGATTTACTTACGGTCTGAGGCTTGCGAATATTATTTAATTAATTTTCACCGCATTCCTCTGAATGTAAAATTAAATTGATAAAATCTATAAACGGGTCCCTACCCGTTTTAAAAATTATAATTTTTATATATTTTCAATCAATTCTCTCTACAAGAAAGGTAAATTACAATACAATACAAATATTTCAAAATAGGGGTTTGCAGGCCATAGCTAAAACTACTAACGATATTTAGACATTACGTTATACACAGTTACGAAGAACATCAGATGTAAACAAAGAGACGGACTGTCTGAACGATAAATAGAAGACGTTAGGAACAAAGATCATTACTTGATCAGTTGCAAAGAAGAATCTTATGACATTCCCTGAGGAAAGCTTTTATCCAAAGGGATATCGTAAATAGAAGGAAAAAGAGATTAAGAGGTAATCCAAAACGTTTAGTTTCTATTACATTAAGATATAAGTGTAGTATGGTATGTTTATACATTTTATTGATTTAATATTACTCTCCTTGAATATTATAAAATATAAAAGATATGAAACTCTTTTCTTGATTTATTTTCATTTAATATTATTCTTAAGTTTTGAGTACAATGTTAAAAAAAATGTATTACAACCCTTCATCAATCAATATATGTTCAAGTGTGAGGTCAAAAACACTGAAGACAATATAAAAAACATTATTTCGTTTTGTAAGATTATATAATTTGAATAAATTGAGCAATGTTTCTAAGACCTCTTAACTTAATGACCAATAATGATTTTTTTATTTTATTACCTTTTATAATAATGTTAATATTATCAAAATGATTGAATTATTAATACTAAGCTGTACCTAGCTTTAAAGTACCAAAAAGTTTTAATAAATTACAAAAAACTTTAAATAAATGGTAAAAAGCAATAAATATATCCGCCAAGAAAAATAGTGAGATTGAAAAACCAAGTAGAATCCAATATATTTGTAGGAATAAAAGAGCTGCAATAGAGCTAGCGAGAAACGATTATTTTCTTTTGAAGAACTTGAGCTCTTTGTATGTAGCCGTAATGCTCTAGAACTGCTCTTTTTAAAAGTATTTCATTTAACAAACAAACAATATATAATACATAAGTAATTTTATAAGATTGTTCCAACGTTACGTTATTCCAGATAACAATAGACTACAGAACGTCAAGTTACGATTGTGACAGCCAATATTAGAAAGTTTTTATATGTGAACGCTAACTAAGAAACATATGTTGCGTATTCAAGAATTGGCAAACCACAAGTTTGTTAATTTTAAATCTTAAAAATTTATGCAAACTCGTATTAAGGTGACAAAATGTGCCAATCGCAATGTAAAGATCATGAACTAATAGGTATTGCACAAGGAAATGTTCTTGAGTGTGTTTCTACGATTTTTAAAGGTAAATAATCACGTCTCCATTAGAATATGAACCCATTTCGAATCTTAGGGTAATTAAATTGAAATTTAATTTGCAATCTGCTGTAGGTTTATATTTTCAATACTTGCTTTGACCTATGATATAAAAGGCGAACCTTGATAATTCAAATGTCACCAATGTAAGCGAGCTGTTTCTCTTAAATATTCTTAATTCTTATTTATATACAGCTTCGATTTCATATGATTTAACCAGATTTGAACAGATTCAACTTTTTGCTTGTGTATAGTATCTGGTTTGCAAATTGCAATTGCAATATTTTATTTGTATAGTTTTATCTTTCTCTAAATTGTTATCATACATAATATCAAATCTGCTGTAATTCACTTTTAGCTTCAGGTATATCAAATGTACTGTAATGTACTTTTCGTTTAGGTTAACCGGGGAAACCTGCTTCTTGTTTAATATAACAAAGATGTTAATTAGATCTTATTAGTTTGGTTTCCTTAAAATATTCAAGTTATTGATTTTTTTATATTTATCAAAATAAAAAATATTGCAGAATTAAAATCATTTATTAATTTTTTTTATCGAATTCAAATTATAAAGGTTGCCAATTTTCCTTAATTTTTATATTTTAATTTATTATATTTTACTGGATTATAAGATTTGATAACCTGTCAGACTATTACGAGTTTTATTTACTTTTTTAATTAATAAGAAAGTCGGTATAAGACTGTTTTAATATTTTGTGTGTCTAATGATTTTAAGCAAAACTAGCCCCCAATGTAATATAATGACAAAGAGATTTGTTTTATATAATATTATTATTTTATTATTAAACTAAATTAGTAAAAATAATTTAACTATTTAACCGATATGTTACCATCCTCTCATAGAATATCGTGTAACGTATAGATTATAGCTATATTTTGGAGTGGTAAATCAAATGCCTAAAACATCTTCCTTTTTTTAGCCTTAAGATTGTTTATTTCCTCCGTAAACAACCTTAAGGCTACATAGGGTAGTTTTGCGATACATAATATTATATATAACATGTCACTTAATTGTTTATAAACAATCGAATTGTACGAACATATGAAATCATTAATACACTAGTCGCTTTTAAGAAACGTTGTTAAATATCTTTAAAGTTATGTTACTCTGACTATACAAATTTTAAAACAAAGTAATTGTTACGGATGACTTTTTTATAAATGAACAATCTATGGCAGTATATTAAGATAGAAGTAAATTTCACAAATTATATCAACAATAATCTCAATTTGGGCAACTCTGTAAACGCCACTTATTCTTAAGGGCTTCAGCGTGACAACTGTATCTGGTATTGACACTTGCTAATGCAGTTAGCTGTACTCTGCTTTGTTAGCAGAAAGTGTGAACACAATTAAGACGTTGTATCTGCATTTGATGACTAGGTATTTAGTTTAATACTGGTAAAGTTAAAAAAAATAAAAAAAAATTGCAATATTATTAATTTGATCAAGTTTCGTTGTAAGTTTTCGTATAATATGTTTATTTATAGAAATGTTGATGTAGTTATATAACTTAAATCTTGCATTTTTATTAATTTAAAATCAAAAGTTATTTTTGTAGTCTATCTTTTAAAACTTGTTTCGTGTTAGGATTAATTTATTTAATGGAATATTAAGTTGAACATTTTTAATAAATTACTTTGATTATGTACATAAATAAAATTTTTACATATTGCTGTAAATATCTTCTTCGTATAGAAATAAAGCATTAGATAATTGTTATATAACGAATACAAACTGTTATGAAAACAAATAATCCTGTACATAACTTATTTGTATATTACATATATTTACATCGTTTTTTATATTAAATAAATTTAATAGGCATTAACTACATTAAGTATTCTTAGCACCTATTAAAATTGGTGCAGGTGGGTGATATTTTTTTTATCGAATTGTAGACATTTCTAGTTCACCAAATCACCTATTTAGAATTTAAAACTTTTGTAGTGAGTTTTTTGAGTTTCGACTTATGCGAAACTTAATGTTGAAGTTATTTTTAGGCTGCCAGTTTTATTGCAATATTTTAATAATATGTACAATCATATTATTATAGATTATTACAAATTAAATTATGTGTAAATTAATAATACTTAAAGTTAAATGGAATCTTTCGTTAAGCGAATCATCAATCATAGGTGTAAAATATTTTTATATTTCTTCTTTATTTCAGGTTTCTGACAAGCTTAGTAATCTTAGTAAAGATTTGAAAGATATATTGACAGTAGTGGAAGGAAATATAGTACAAATACCCTCATTGATCTTCGTTTCCATCACATTTTAAAAGTTTTATTTAGTAGAGTTTATTTGTATTCTCACACTTAAATTCATTCGATTATTTTTAGAAGTATATTATATTAAGTTTTAAAATTTTAATAATATTAGAATTGTAAAAGTTTATATAATAATGAAGCAGAAATTACACCCGTGACATGACGATTAGAATTCGAATTTTTAAAACCGTCAGATACGATATTCAAATAAATAAGAATAATAACTAAAAGTCTCATGAAATAGACCATTTCTTTACTTATTATATTCAGATATTTAGTTTTTAATTTATTAAATATGATATGGTAGATTTTTTTTTCTTCTTCTTATTAAAGTTATCGCAATATATGATTTGATGAATAATTAACTTGAATAATATAAATAATATTACTCATTAATACTTCTCTTCGATATTAGTTTTACTTTAAAATATTTGAAATGTTCCATCCACTCTGTTAAATCTATAGGAATTGATGTATTGAACAAACATCGAGGAAGTTAGAGAATGTAAGCACACTTGCTAAGGTGGAAATTGAACCATAAAGCCGGATACAAAATTCTGAAGATAGTTTCAAAAATAATATTATTAAATCAAAACAATGAACGAATTTTCATGCTTTAAAAGGAATATAATGTCTAGGAATATAATGCATAATTAAAGAATGTTTTACAAGTTGGATATTAGATGCTATATATAAAGGAATATTTTCAAATTTAACTACGCTATGAATAGTCGTCTATGCACTATCTTCCAGATTATTATGACACAGAATTTATGATTTTGCGCCGAGACATTTTAAATAATTAAATAATTAACATCCAAATAAAAAAAATATGATAAGAAAGAATACCCTCTTGTTGGACTGAGCCAAAGCTTGATTTCTATTTAAATCGTCAACACTTCTTGAAGTTCCAATCCATTTCAACAGAGAAGATAATTTATTACTTCTGAGGAAGATAAAAGAGATTATAAACTAGCTTCGAAGTATATTGTATGCTAACGTTTCAATACAAGTTGGAAAGTTGGTAACGGCCTATAAGTGTGGTACGTAACTTGATGCTTTTTCCTGAATATAATATATTAAAATGATTAAAATTAACTTAATTCAATTTAATAAATATAGTACGACAAATTGTTGAAAAATTTGCTAAATTTATGAAGGCAGCTAGCGACGCGCTATCTCCGTTGGAAGAGGCAATAAGTTCCATTTAAAGTTAATAAATAAAAAAATTGTAATTTATATCACTAAGTATAATAGCAAGACAAGATAATATTACAATGTATTTTATTTCAATTAATTATATTTCTTATTTATATTTAGAATGTACATCAAATTTTTATTACAAAGACAAGATTCCTGGAAAATCTTGAATAAAAAACGTAGACAAAGAATTTTTTAATTTAAAATTATTTTGATTGTATAAAACAAAATAACTTTCCTTGTCTTTAAGAAATCAAAAATACAAAGATCTACCAGATTGAAAATCGGAACCTTTGTTACTTGGATACAAAATATCCTACTTATACTTCAGTAATACTTCACTACTGTTAATTTGATATACTTTCATTCCTATTTCATGTCGACATACGTCGCTTCATAAAATATTAGCAAAAGAATAATAGTAGTAAAAAAATTGTACAACTCTCAACAAAGTCTTAAGCTATTAAGCTTATTATATGCACAGTTATTATTACTGGCTAGATAGTATTATTTATTGCTATTAATTAAGTAGTTATCTTAACAATATACTTTGATACGTGCTTTTACACGTGCGCTTGTAATCATCAAATATGTTATTAAAATACGATAGTAATAAGAGTTTGATTTCGATTCCGGTTCTTATTACAATGTTCTATATATAACCAAAGATAATTATTAATTCTAATTATATTATATGAATACAAGGGAACTTCCCGGCCCTTCGGGCCAGGAAGGGTCAAATGTCACTTATGAGGTTGGCACCTACCCAACCCTACCCTGACCCTATTTTGTAGCCTGATTCAATAGCTTTTTTTTGATGTATAACACATTATTGTGTGATTTGTGGGTGATAAGTGATGCGCGTGCATACAGAGTCAATTAGGTCATTATTATATAGTAAGGATTGTTATAGATATGAATAATATAACTTGCAAAATACAAAATTAGATTGAAAAATTATAATTATTAAATTTAGTCAAGACAAGATAAAAATTATCAAAAGAAAAATGAAAATTGCTTTTAGTCATACTAATAATATGTTTGGTAATTCAAGCTCGTAAAATATTTAGGAATAACATTCGTCCAATTATAAACACTTCATTGAATATTCAACAGACGTTCCCTTGCATTTTGTGACAAATATATAACATATTTGCCTACTATATTTTTTTTCCTTCATAAAACAACATTATTTCTAAAATTAAATAAATGTTTATATTGTAAAAGGCATGAATAGTTAGTATTGAAAAAATATATATAAAGTATTGTACCATCGTGTTCAATTCCTTAATACTATGAACAATTTAGTACCTTACTTGAGTTTATAAGAGCGGAAACTGAAATAATACTCGAGAAATATTATGAATAATGATATATTTTGTCTTTACTAATAGAAAGTTAGGAAATCTTAACGATTGTAGTTCGAATCTTCACAGTATATTTCTAAAGGTTTATTAGCTTATGTAAATTTTTGTTTATAGTTATTATTTTTAAGGTTATTTGTTCCTAACAAATATAAAATAATTAATTCCTTAAAATATCATCATCTCTAGGGGAAATTACAATAATTGGTTTATAATTTGTATCTAATTTTTAGGTATTTATAGACAGCTTATAATGGATGTATGTGACTTAAAAGAAGGACAGTGGAAGGTTATCTAAACTATCTAATAGTTAAATACAGTCTTCGTGGTCTTTTTATCCGCTTATTATACTCGTAATGTATATATAAGTTGGATTTCCTTATTAGGTATTTCGTCACACTTCTTGCTGAGTCCAACGTACTCCTTTGTCTCTAAAAGTCCTCTACTTCTACCTCTACCTCTACCTTTACCCCTACCCCTACTCCTAAACCTTCCCTACCCCTAAAGCTAAACCTAACCTACCCCTAAACCGTCTCCGACAAATATTATATATAAAAGTGGTAACATGTAATTATATAGGTGAAATTACAGATATTTAAATTTTTATTGTTCAAGCTGCTGAAGTAAACCTATCAAAATTTGTATCTGTAGAACGTATGTATGAATGTATTTTAAGTTAATAAAATCAGCGCATTATTTTTATCATTGATCAAAATAGATAGTAATTTCAATGACATATTTTAGTTCAATATATATAAAATAAAATACATTAATTGTATTAGTTGTCGCCTCAGTAGGTAGATGCTAAGACAAGAGTATTAATATAATATTGTGTAATAATACTAGGGGCGCCAACAGACCCTTAATTTCAACTCGCTGCGCTCGCAAAATCTCGGGTCCCGTTTGCATATTGACCGAAGCGAGCCCAGTGTAATGACTCATCGTTTCCTATTGACTTCAATAGGATATCAGTTTTTTGAAGATTATTCCTCAACGACATGACATTTTTCTAATTTTTTTTAAAACCATCACTTAATATGTGTCTTTTTAATTGCAAAATTTTATAATTTTCCGTTGAGTAATTTTCGAGTATATTCGTGACAAACAATGTGAAAAAGTCTCCAGTAGAGCGCTCCGCTCGTTTCACTCAATAATCGTCACAGAGCTATAAAAACATATTATTATTTTTTAATAATATCTAATAATAGAAAAAAATGTAACAGCTAATGGATATTTTATAAATGTACTTCTTAAAGTTCTTTAACAACAACAAACTGTTTAGCAACTTTCTAAGAAATATATACACGTCGGTATAAATCACAGAGACTCTAATTAAGACATTTTTTTGACAAATATATTAAAATAAACAAACGCTTTATAATACGTTACTTATTATTGGTTATGTATTATCTATATACAAATAAACAAAGACAAAACTGTACCAATTCGTTTGCTCGTTATTGGGTAAACCTCGAAGAATTCGTCCTGCCCATTCATTTGTCCCCTACTTTCGAATTTTGGAAAAATTTCTTCACAGGAGGTCTTCTTATGACCCCCTGAGTTCGAAATGACCATTGGTCAAAAAGTTATATATATATATATATATATATATATATATATATATATATATATATATATATATATATATATATATATATATATATATGCGTGCGTCCAGATTCGACTTTTGTCAGCACGTTAGCGGCCGCTAGGATATTATATGATGTCTTTGATTAATACCTATAACTAATGTATATAAACCGAAAACCTAAGTTCAATAACTTAGGGGTGGGGGTAAAAAACCGAAAATTTTTGGAAAAAAATTCATTACTTTTTTTCTGGTAAATAGTCTTACATCACAAGTATTTTTTATAGAAAGGTTATTTTTTACTTTAAATTTAAGTATCAGAAGTTTTGCCCGTAAAAGGTACCGTTTCCGAGAAAAAAAAATAAAAACCACTTTTAGCTTGAAAATTTAAGGTAGGTAAAACCACGTCAACTTTTTTCTGGTAACATTCCCTCGTCTCAATTATTTTTAATAGAAAGGTTATTTTTTACTCTAAATTTAAGTACCAAAAGTATTTCCAAAAAAGATACATTTTCCGAGAAAAAAAATTAAAACCGCTTTTTGCTTGAAAATGTTTGATGTAAACAATGTTCTTACGTAGTGAGTTATATTTTAAACGAGTTACACACGAGGTCTACCCACGCGTGTTCCCCTGCGGGCACGGATTTTTTTTTCCTTGATTTGTTGGCTAATTATTAATGATATATGAATAATATTTAGGCAAGATACCGTTATTTATTTCGGTCATATAAGTGTTTAGATATATGAAATAGACCATAATTTTTGTTTTATTTTGCTTCGAATGAGTGGTTTTTCCTTTTCCTGTTCAGAAGATTTTCTTTATAATGAGCATTTTAGGCCAACTATGGTGATAAATATTTGCTTTATGTAATACCCACCCCAACTTTTTATTTTTCCTTTCTATGCAATTATGCATGTATTTCAGTTTCCTTTATATAACTTACACTATATATTAAATAGCTAATATATATTTATGCATGTTTGGGTTTTAATGAACACAGTAATCGTGGGAATTAAGTACACTCAAACGCAAAACAACCTTCTGAAGATCACACAAACAACTGTCCCATGAGAATCAAACCTACGACCTGGCTTAGTAATCTTGGACTATAACTACAAGAACAACGTGACATCTATGATTAATTATTGCTATGTATTTGGTATTCATTTATGGTACATATTACGTATCAAATACCGAATGAAAGTTTTATGTTTAAAAAAGCATCATTTATTTTGTTAGGACAAATAAAACAAGAAGTACTCCGAGAAGTAAAAAGATAAATAAAAGATAAAAAAGAGGTCGGTAATTACGTAAAGGAAAATGGTCTGTCATCAAATATTTCTTATTTCAGTATCACTTTTACTTTACAACATAATGTGTTGACAACCGCAAAACAAAAAAAAATTACTTAATAAAGAACATTATAGTCTTGATAAATATTATAAAATTGCCTTAAATCCGAACATCATCCAACCTTATGAAATTTAACAAAAAATCCATCGTACGCAATTAAATTTTGTAGATATATAAGAAAGGCAAATAAGGATTAGGAAATTTAGATCCTTACATGACGTATGATAGAAGAGAGTGGAAGGAATTGATATATTGCACCGATCATAAGAAATAGGAATTAGGGCAGGGGGATGATGAAGATGATATTTCAGAATAAATTGCATATATTGATCAAATTCTTACTGTCTGCGGTAGATACAATGTGTGAAACTATCTGTAAAAAGAAAATATATATTAAAACTGAAATAATATGCTTTTGTATTATAAGTTTTATAAAATGTATGCCTATCTAGTCTGTGGTTTATACATGCTGTCAGATACCACGATTTCAGCAGCAAATTTCACTTTAAATATAATTATTATTTGCAACCTAAAACTCATTAAATTTGACTAAATCCATTATTTCATTGAAATTAAAATCTGTCGGTCATGACTGACAGATTTTAATTTATATAATTCTTGTGCGTAAAACTTTATAACATGAACAGTTAGTAATTATATTGCAACATACGGTTTAATTGTAATGATAATTACATACCTGGAGGGAACCAGTTAAAACATAATTATGTGAAGACACTTTAAATTTCAATTACGTTTAGTCACTAAAATATTAGATAGGCTTATTTTAAACGAGATACTTGTATATAATAAAAAACTAAACTAAATAAAATTAAATAATAAGTTTGTTTATTTAATTTTAGGTTTTATACAAATTATTAAAAGCGGGTTTTGATAAAAAATGTCTGAATATATCGATGATACAAAGTATAAATTGTTAATACTAAAACCTGAGTAGTTTTCTTGATACTACATTTAAAATTATTCTACTTTTAATAAAGATGATGATTAATACTTATGTATCAACTACGAGTCTAAGGAAATTTACCACCAAAAAAAATTGATTAAAGTACATCGCCAAGACTCACAAGCCCATTATTGTTTTATTGTTAATAGTAATTAGGTCCCAAATAAACCTAGTTTCTTATTATAAAACTTCTAGCTAACAAAGATACTAAGTTTACCTACAGAACTACCTTAATTATCCTTAGGTTTATCGCCAACACATTTAGACTTGTGGCAAATGAGATCGTTTAGATATCTTAAGGATCTTTAATGCCATATAATGGTTTTAATGTAATTTGTACATAATTCAAATTATATTCTCATTTACTGTCGGGCTACTAGTAGATAGCTTATGTCAAAACTTTTTTTCACCCAAAAACTATTGTAATTTGTGGTAAATACTTAGGATAGGTACTATAGTAGCAGCTGGTGTAGTATGGAATCGTTTTTTTTAGGATTAGCCACTGCGCCATTAGAATCTTCAAAATATTTTTTTTATTACTAAATGTAAATCATTACAATAGGCCATTGTTGTGACTCTTAAAATTAACAAACGTATACTACTTATTGAAAGAATACAAATAAAGTGAAATAATATGTATGAATGAAAATGTTCGAGTCCTTTAAATCTGAAATTTTTTGTATTAAGTTTGAACTGGCTCTTTAAATTTTATTTTAAAATTAATAATATTGTATGCAATATCACATATCGAGTCACTGAACTAAAGTTGTAAAAAACTTGTTCATTGGGTTGAGTGCTAGTTATCTGTAACATTTATATTTATTTGAATATTAAATGAAAGTCTCAGAATTTGTACTTCTGGTTATTCAATGCAATAAAATGCAATAACATGGAATGAAGTGCAAATTATTAATTTATTATTAATATCATAAATATTGAATAGTGTTTGCTTAAGATGTAAAATTAATAATCTAGTACTATCAATATTTTAAATATTGTGTATATCTTGTTTTTACTACGTTCAGTAGGAATTTCAAAAAACTATAAAGAATTGATAATTTTTATTAAATACAAATTTATAATTTTAAACTGTGTTTTGGTGTATAAGTTAATAATAGACTCATAAATGAGTACCAATCAGTGGTTATCCCTGTTGTTATAAATAATTACACGTAGTTTTGATTAATGTTAGAATGATTGTATGTTTTTAAATGGGCCTTTCTTAAAACAGTATAACTTTATTTATTATTTTTTATTCATATTATTCATGTATCAGACTTAGTAGAAAAAAATATTCAAAAACATATAAAACATTGGATGAGCTTATCTCAAAAAGAGATCTCTACCAGCTACCAACGAGAGTTACAAAATTGACTTTAAAGGGCAGAAAAAGGTACACACTACATATAATACATATTCTTAATAATAAATAACTAACTAAACGCTACTCATATAATTAGCTACTTATAAAAAAATAATCCACTAATATTTAAATGTATATCAAATAATTTAAGATCTACTTAAGAATAATTAAAATAGCACCTGTGTTCACCAAACGAGACAAAAGACCTCAATGAACTCTGATGTGGCTAATATATTTTTACAACGGGATCATATATCATTAACTTTATTAAGCAATAAATAAAACAAAGTTAATTTACTGTTTTGTTTCAAAATTTCATATAATAACATATGTATCAAAACGTTTACTAAAAATGACTACTCAAAATAATGTTATGTTTAAATCATAAAATGTATATGATAATTTTACTCTTGAAAATTAAAAAAAATTATAAAAATCAAACTATTATAAAACTAAAAATAGATGTCTAGTAGTCAGAAAAGATAAACAACAATTACTGCTAGTTTTATAATAACACATAATATACACAATTATAAGAAGTCTCTACTTATTTGTTCTAATTTTTATGTACTTACCTTTACGCCGGATCTAACGAGTATGATCTTATTTGGAACACAAATGAAACGTCTTGAAAAATAGTATTTACAATAAAGTGACCTAACTTAATACTGTACTGTAATTGTATTACCTAAAGGAAACTTCTAAATGATCATATTTTCAATATATACCATATTTATTTCCAAAACATCAATAAACCTTTAGGAGATATGTATCAAATCTCACATATGGAGTTTGTACTCTTAGTCTATTTTTCCAATCCATTCAATATAATATTGTTATTATATCGACGCTGGAAAACAAAAATCTACGAAACGAAAATATCACTGAAATCGAGTTTTACAAATAACAGTTGACATTGCAAGGAAATATAAAATCAATATCTTAGTACCTATTTCAATTCACATATGTTACGATTTTTATATGTAATCAATTTTCTGCAGAGATTTTTAAGTTCATCAATTGCGGGAAACTAGTTAAGAGAGAACAGCAATGTTAACTTAAGCAATCAATTGTCGGAGAATTCTTGTACCCTTTATATAGAAGGTGTACAATTTAACCTTAAGGTAAAATTACAAAACATATGTACTACATATTACTTAGATGGTTCATGTCATGTTCCTTTATGTACTTCTACATTTAAGCTGGCGTTATACAAACTGCAACCATTTATTATCTCCCGCAAATCATTGGCAGCTCTTACTACAGAGCTTCTTACACTATGTTGGTTGAAAGTGGTATTCATTCTATTAGGTATCTTCTGTTTCACTACGACTTTAACGTACTATTCAGTATACATTAATTACCGATTTTAAAAATGTACTGAAAACATTTACTTTACAAACTTTTACTTTATTTTGTAATACTTGTTTGAACAAATCTTACAACCGATGTCCAGGTGTCATTAGTTCTTTGGATACTTTTTTCCATTATTTTAAATATTCATCAAAGGAGATGAGAGTGAATCTTTGAAAAAAGTAATTTTTACTAACTTCACGAAACTTCCAAACAGGGGACTAAAGCGAAGGCATTGAAGCGTCTCTAATAACAAAAATTACGTATTCACATTTCAAAATTTCAACCATTTACCATTATTTAAACTGAGTTATAAACAAATAACCTTCAATATCAAAATTAAAACATCTATCTACATAAAAGACGTAATGAATCTTTATGAAACTCATTATTATAAATCATATTAATACTAAAATTTGAAGAAAAAATTCTTTACTCATATTAGTTGCCATTAAAATAGCCATTATCATTTTTACATACTCAGTACTCTATAATTTGTATGCTATAAGTAATTATTACTGACACATGTACTATGAAGTATCATAGTAAGTGTATATCCTATTTCAAAAATAGAGTCGTGTTTTATAAAAAGAACAATATTCTTAGATGAATAATATCGATATATTCTGAAGGGAGAATTAATGTGAATCGTTTGTCACAAACGATCAATGTAACAGATGTTTTCTCCGATGTTTTGCAGATAACAATAAAACAAGTAAATTCTAAAAAACAATTCCTTTTTGAATCTGAATACTGCCTTAAATGAGGATTGATACAAAGTCATTCAGAATTTATATTAATATATACAATATTATTCAAAAATAATATTAAATAAAACTAGTAAATTGTAAAAAATAGTTTCTTTTTGAATTTGAATAATTTAATCTTAAATAAGGATTGACATTGTAGTCATTCAGAAATTATAATGACACAAAGAGTCTTAGAACTTTCTTTCGATAAGCCGAAAACATATATTCTGCAATTGCTTTAATCTGAAAACAGAAATCAAATTCACAAGTTACGCTTATAATTATAAATATGATCTGAGTGTCATTCAAATTAGTATTATCTGTGGAACACTATAATAAACACATTAAAATAATCAAATACTTTGTTTAATTACTACTGTTTATAAAGTAGAGGCAGTCCGGCATTATTATGTCCTCTCACTGAGTATCTGATTACTCTCACTCTCACTGAGTATCTGAATACTCTCAACTCCTTTAGTGTTATGAAATTGGCTTCTTTGGAATTCAGCTCAGATGTATAACATTAATAGGTATTACAAAAATATACTAGGGGTGCCAACATACCCTCAATTTCGACTCGCTGTGCTCGCGAAATCTCGGATGCCGTTTGCATATTGAGCAAAGGGAGACCAGTGTAATGACCAATCGTTTCCCATTGACTTCAATGGGATACCAGTTTTTTGACGATTATTCCTTAACAAAATGACATTTTTCGTTTTTATTAAACCATCACCTAATGTGTATCTTTTTGATTGCAAAATTTCATAATTTTCCGTTCAGCAGTTTTTCGAGCCTATTCGTGACACAAAACGTGAAAAGTCTCCAGTAGAGAGCTCCGCTCGCTTCGTTCGCTTCGCTCAACTAACATTTTAAGTGTATGTTAGTACACTAAAAGTAAACAAATTTAATAAGTCTAACTTGTTTGTTTGCGTTTCATCGTTATTTATGTCCTGGGTCTCGTTTTGTACCATTAATGTTTTCCTGCACACGTAATATCTATATTAAAATATTGATGGGGACCATTAAACACTCTTGCTTGTAATTTCATATTTCATAAGAGTCAATGGATTCCAAACACTTGACAGTTAAAGTTCTAATTTTAATTTATCTATCATTATTACAGAATATTTAAGTATTCCAGTTGTTCTTGTTCTGAATTGTTATTTCTATTATAAATAAATACCCTATATCACGATAGTCTTTTTGTGTCCCCATATTATGTTTTGTCGTAAATAGTAACTTTAATGAGTAGTTTAATTTCTTTAGCGTTCACTTTTTAAACCCTTATGGTTAGTAAACATATTTATTGGCCTTTTCCTAGTTTTGATATCTCTGTTAGAGAAATTTCTTACAGAATTTGTATAGCCAATATGGAAGTTACAGCGAACAATTGTTTTTGTAAAGCCTGACTTTTCTAATGATTTTTTTATTAATCGAAGATATTGTGCAGTCTTATTGGAATTGGAATTGAATAGTTATTGTAATATCTACTGTAAGCTCTCACTACTGGCGTCCGTTAAGCAAGGAGTGGGTGGGGAGAAGATAATAAACATTTGGAAAAAGGTCGTAAGGTTATCCGAGCATCGTTTAATCTGTCCTCTTTGTAGTTAAATAACAATTATGTAGGAAGTAAATGAAAGGAAATAACGGTATTTGACTCAAAGACGTGGCAGTCAACTGCAGGATTATCCACAATGAGAGTTTTTATCAAGAATACATTCTCATTTCTTTTATGTGTGGCTTCTATTTATATAAATGATTACATTGAAATTCAAATAGCCTATGAGATAAGATAATCGTTGAAATTTAACAGTTAGAATGAAAAATAGGTTCTATAGTAATTACTTTAAAAAATAAAATTATATTATTTTATGATGTTCACCATTTCGGTCAAAGTAATACGCTAAAACTAAATATATTACGATTACAAATAAGTAAGTAAAAAACTTTTAACTGTTGATGTTACTCACGTATATCGCATAAGTATTATACGATTGTAAATAACACTGTCTTTACCAGTTGTACAAAGACGCCGATCCAATTATAGGGCAGCTGCTGACAGATTACTCTTTGATCGACTCGATTGCACAATCCTATAGTACCAATTTGCGGTTCGATCGAGTTGCTATTTTTGGATCATAGAAAAAAGTTTTAGTTCACCTGATATCCAATAGTCGATATTGTTTTGGCACAATATACGTTTATTTAGTTTCTATTTTATTTATTAAGAAATCTTATTAAAAAAATCGATATAGAAATTAAGAGCATTAATTTAACAACAATTGGTAAAAGCAGTTCACTATTTTCATAAAGTTCAAATAACCTATTATTCAAAATATTATTTAGTATAAATTATTATTTAAATAAATTTGCACACCGCCTCTTGTTCTATTGATTACGAACTTTACTACCAAACATATAAAATTTATCAACTTTTTTTACTTTAGGTTTATCTGTAATGTAATAAATACTATAATATTATGATATAAAATATCATCAAATAAGCTCTCAGTTATATTGTTATAATAATATTATATTGTTGTCCTATATATTATATTACGTGTTACTTTTTATAGAACTTATGGCGAATCTAATTCTAGTTCAAGAATTAAAGTACTATTTAATTATATTATTGGTTAATAAAGTTTGATTACATTGTTACAATTGAGTTGACTTTAATCTGTCTATGTGCCACTCGTTGCATTGACACATGTCAATCCATATGTTGGTTGTCAACATTGTCAATAGGTTACTTATTGCTTTCTTTAATGATTTATTCTCAGTTCGAGACTCAATACCAGCGTTTCAAATACCATGACTTGTATTCATTTAATCGGACGGTTGATATGAAGCCAGCTAGCCAGCAAATAAGCCAGGGTATTTTGACCAGGTGCAGTCTTGCTAGAAGGGAGAGGAGAGGAGCAATATAAAAAGTTAGTTCATCCAGCCATACTTACTTTAGGCAATCACACAAATCTCCTAATTAATGACTTGGAGTGCTAATTAACTGGAGTTTGTATGATAAGGAATGTAATAAAATTAAGAAATTTTAAAATTGTAACAACACGACCTGACCAGTTATTTCAATATCTTATGGTGGCTATTTCTATAAAATTTTGGTGGATTCGTGTTTATCGAATAGTTTTGAATTCACATAGTTCTCTAAAGTAGTACTAACTTAATTTGGAACATTGTTGTTTGTTTGTAAAATACTATTTTACTTGTCTGTCGTGAACTGTATCAAGATTCCTAAGTGCAATTAAATTTATGTAACATTATGTAATGTTATGGTTTATTTGAGAGAGAGCTTTTAAAAAATGTGTGCCTTTCCAATATATGTACCAAAAAAAGAATAAAATTTAATAAATAAATGATTTAAATCATAAAACACCAAGTATGTATCTTATTAAATTTAATGTATATATAATTCGGTATTGTTCTAGTAAAAGATACAGCAAGTGATTTCCCTAATATCTTCTCCATTTACAGAACTAATATTAGATCTTCAATACAAAATCAGAGTAATATTCCGGATACTTAAATGGTAACATTATCACTTATTAAATTTATATCATAATTATCGTGAAATTATTCACCCTCAAACGCCGCTGCACAATTAACCTATTTTTTCTATTCTATCTGTAACCTAGAACTGTTACGCTTAATGGCATTTTTCACCATCGATTTACATTAAATCACTTCTTAGCATTTATATAGCTATTATCAGGACCTTTTTACGTAGCGTCATTTTGTGACAATCAACCCAGAACCTTTTGCAATAAATGTCCCTCATCACTGATTAAGAGGCCATATCAATAACATGAGAAATATGTGATGCTTAGCCTTAATAATAGTTATGGAAATGACTGTTAAAATATTAGTCTATAAACTATCGAAAGTTATTTATTAATCAAAGTAACCTGAAACTTTAGAAACTCAAAATCTGTCAGCATTGAATATGATCGCTAATGTAAGATCAGGAGTACAATAGTTAGATTTACAATTTCTTTAAATTAAATTAAAAAATCTTTTAATCGCAAGGTTTCTTCCTAAATGTTTATTATAAATATAATGTTATAAATTTGATGTGTAACTTCGTGAAACTTTTATAATTATATAAACTGAACTGAAAACGATATGAACTCAGGTTAGACCTGCTTTTCAGTTTATGGCTTAACAGTGTTACTTACGGCGCTTTCTTTGGTAGTATCGATACTTTATAACGATATGATTATTTATACTATGAGCGTCATGAAAGACTTAGTTACGATGTTATGATCATAAACAAGATGGCGTGGCATCCCTACTTCAATACCAAAGTAAAGAAACTACGATTTGAGGTATCAATATGGTTTTATTAAAGGATTAGAATAAATAATAACATATTTAATTATGATCTATTATTCTTAATTAATTTCGCGATTACGGATAAAAGCTATGTCAAAAAGAAAATAAATTTAATTGCACTGGCATTAATAATGAACAGTAAATATAAAAGTTCCTGTTTGTTGAAGAACCTAATAAATCCTGATACTGTAAGATGAGATTGAAAGTTATTTTCAAGGCCATAAAATGTATAAAAGAAAAATTTTTATTTCGATGACAATTCTTTATTTGAATTAAATCCCAAAGAATTTAGTATAAGAGTGTGTGTACAATGACTAAAAAATGATAAATTTACTGCTATCTTTTATGTACATGTCATGTCATCTCAAGTCTCTAACAAATAAACTTAAATTGTTATTTTATATGCTTACAAAAGACTGAAATAACTAACTTAAGTGAGAAAATATCGAGTAGAAAATAAATATGCTACTATAAGTGGCACGAAACTTCGCATTAATGCCAGGGCTTAAGAATTGCAAAGATTTTATTATAAATGTTTCATAACATTACTAATATATAAAGCGACGGAGTTTAAGAAATGTTATGGGTTTCATAATCTTCAATCTCTTTTGCTACCTATCGATACATTTGAAATCCAATACAAGATAAATTTTAAAATATATCGATAGCATACGATTTACTTTTTCCCACGACGCTGATCTTGAATATATGCATTTTTATTTATTCATAGAATCAGGCAACATTTTAAGTCATAAAAATAATAAGCCTATTACGAAAATATATACATATATGTATAATATGTAATCTGCATCTTTCAAAACCTTACATCTTGGTTTTATGAAGCAGAAACATTTCTTTGAGTATTACCATTTAGCGATTTTATGAGTGTTACCGTATTATTATTATTATTAGCGATTTTATGAGTGTTACCGTATTATTATTATTAGCAATTTTATGAGTATTACCATTTACAATTTTCGGTTTGATATATCTTCTCTATCTTAGATAACAAGATTTTATTTTATTTCAAGTTTCAATACTTTAGTACTTTTAGAAGTGACCTTTTATACCTTTTTATTACTAAGGTAATGAACGTTTGTTTTTTATATCATTAAAAGTTTTTAGGGTTTTATTCAAAAGTTATTCAAAATATTTTTTGAATTACATTATAATAATGAAATATATATCTCGCCTATGTAATAAAAACTCAGGACGTTGAAATGTGATACCATTTTATACTCGTATATAGTATATATTTATTTTACATAGAGATACAAAGAGAAAAATAACATGTGGGTAGTCTAACCTACGTGTTATTTACTTAATATTCTGTTGGGTCGGTGATATTTTAGTAGACTTTGATCATTTCTGCATACGCTAACAAAGTCATTGATGGATCTAGTAGTATTAATAGTAGTAGTAGTTAACAAAAAGTAATGCTAATACAGAATATCGAGATCGTGTGATCGTGTATCGTGTAATGATATCGAATTATTATGTTATAAAAAGTGTTAATTTTGATAACATAAATAATCGTTATTTTACCTGCTGCAGTAGCATATTAAAGTGTTTATCTGTAGCCAAGTTGTTTAAGCGGTATGTTGTCCTTCACTTTCTAACTAAAATAAATAAACCTATGACATTAAAGTATAAAATAAAGGGTAAACATTTGTTTCAACATAATTTTGTTTAGACTTTTTCGTTTTGTCCCTAACGCTGAGTCCTGTTACTTTTGTTTCGGTGTTTAATTAAAGTACACAGTGAGCTTATGTACTAAGTACATGATTTACAAATATTTTATACAACACAGTTTTGTTGCGGGTTGTTTAAAGTTGACAAGAATTCCTGAGGTCTAAACGAGTCCACATCATACATGCGGTAATTAATTATTCGTTTTATAATTTTCGTACTACTTATGTAAGGTTTTTCTTTGAACCTTAAAGTTCATTACAAGTATGATAAAGAAAAACATTTTTAAAATAAATTTATGGGTAGATGTTTATTAATTTATTTACTTGGTTTTTACAAGCGATTGAAGAAAAAACAAATTAATGTAATATTTGGAATGAATTATTAACAAATTGCCAAGTTAAGCTCTTTCTTTTATTTAACGATATTAAATAAAAAGCTCATTACGCTCATTACATGTGTTGTAATTTTTGATATACAATATTACTCCAAATAAGTTGCCGTGTCGCTACTCGCCTCGATGTTTTTTTCAGTGTTTAATTAATTAAAAATGTGTTTTTTTTACATAAATCATGTACTTTGTAGTAAATATTTAATTATTCAAAGTTCTTTTTAGATAACACTTGTGTATTATATGTATTATTGCCTATATATTGAACTGTCATGGTATAATATTGTATAATGTGAATAATGCAATTATATTATTGTTTATATAACTATATAATTCCAATAAAACTACGTAATATAAATGTGTTTAAGTTTATTTTTTTTGTATTAATAGGATGTAAGAAATTACATTAACTTAGCACAATTGTAATTAATAAACAAATTATATTAAAGTTATGGACTTGACTTGATGGGCAAAGCCATCTTGATAATATTGAATATTACGTTTTATATACTTAATATATTATATGTTAAATATAAATGTATGGATTAGTATTACTCAGAATATCTAGTTTGTTAGTATTGAACTTATTCAAATGTTTAAGGCTATGATTATGACCAAATACCACGATTGGCCGCTGGCGCCTTGAGCTGTTAAATTAGTATAAATACGGCTACAAGCTACCATTTGAGGCTTAATAACATATTTTGTGTGTATTTAAACATACTGTATTTAGTAATTGAGTACAGAATTGTGCAGTCTTATGATCTTTTATTATGAGTTTATTTTATACTTATTAAATATATTATTTGGTATTGTTTTCTTTTCTTTTAAATAGGTTTTGACTAATGTCCTTTTGCATATTTATTACTTACTAACTAAACAGTGCAACAGAACTTGATTAATAAATTTTATTTTCTTTTACTTTTCTTAGCCATCCTTATTTCTAACACTTGTCTGATCAGTTTGCCTAATATTATCTCAGCTATTATCTTATTGCCTTACGTCCTGATACCTTGATACATATGGTCAGTGATTTGTTGTGATTTACCGGCATGTGTCTGAGACAACAAATATTGTTTAACCAAAATTTATCTTTCACTTTCACAACTTACTATGTTGAGCATGGGGGCGAATGAAATAATAGTACTTTTACAGGACCCGTTAAAATTGTTTAAATTTCATGTTATTCATATTAACATAGAGCTAGGTAAACTTTTAAATAACTAAAGTCAACAAGAAAATGTAATATCACGTTTCCTTACTGGCCTTCACAAATAAAGAAATGACGACGAAATGCGGCTTATACTTAAGCAGGACCCTGGACTCTTAACAGATTTAATATATCTCGAGTGCTTTTATACCAGAGATATAAATAAAATGAACAGTCGGGAATATTAAATTAAAGATAATTAACAGGTTTAAATATCTATATAAAAATATAGGAAACATAATTTGTAAAAGGAAGAATAGGATAATTTATATTAAACTGTTTATTGATATTATTACTTTTTTCTGTTTGTGATTGGCGATATCATGATATTTGCGTGGATATCATGTAGAATGTCGTATTAAGTTCGTACCATTAGTAAGAACTACCCAAGGAACCCTTGAAACTAACAACAGGATTAAATATCAATGTATTCCGAATGCAAAAATTTTTAAAACACCTTTTTTAAAATTCTAATAAGGGTTTGTTATAGTACAGGAAATAGCTTATTCTGAACTTCCATATTTATTTAATACTATCTTTTATTTATTTATTGTAAATAAAATAAAACATTTAAAGTGAGCTATTTCTTTTTTAATTTTAATATTTTTTTACATTTATCACGTTTTCTTATGGAGAAGTATAATATTTGCATTATTCTTGAATTTCAATCATACCTTCAAGGTAACTTGGTAATATTAGAAGATGAGATGCTTTCATAACCTCAAATTATAATTTAGAAAAACTCTCTGCAATGAGTCACTAGTAGTAATGTTATTTAGTTTTTATTTAATAAATCATTCTGTATGATGCTTTCAGGTCCTTTGTGAGGTAATTTTGCCAGTTAAACTTTATTTCCATAAAAAATGAGCGGTGTCCTCCTCTCGACGAGGAAAATTTGTAGTATCATTAGTTACAAAGAAACTCTTTGTTAAAGAACTCTGTAAGTATAAGAAGGAAATCATTCATTATCTCCTTTTGTTATGCAATATTTTTTTCATTGCTTATGCTTCTGATTTTAACCCTAGATAACCAAATTGTTTTCATTGTTACATTATTACTACATCTTCGTCCAACGGACTACGGAATAAAACAATGAAATATAATACAAAATATTTAATTAAGATAGGAACTTGTTTTATGGCACAAAAGTAAGAATTATAATGAACAAATTAAGTATTAATTAATGTTATAATATCAATATGCACAGCGACCACACATACCAACATTATGTGGACCACAAACAGCTTTTCTACGTCTAGTGCAACGGTGCTTGGTCATTCTCCGGGCCTTTGATGGACATAGGTAGCAAATTTTACGCGCGTTTGACGTAGAAGGAACAGGAGCTTCCATTGTTGAAGATTCGCCAAGAATATCCTCAATCATGACCCTTATATTATATTACGCCTCAATCTGTCTGCCCCGGTCTGTCATCGTTGCCGAAGCCAGGGTTCCATTAGTTGATCTCCTAACTTCATTACAAAATCGCGCCAACTCATTGGCTTTTTCTTATTTCTCATGTTGTTACAAACATGAATAGCGTAAGAATGAACAGAACATATATTGAGAATGTTATAAAAGATACACACCGGCCATCTCTTGGTTTCCCGGTTAGAGCTTATATTTACACAAATTTGATCGACACTGTCCACTGCACCTTTTGTGCTATTATAAAAATGTATTATTTCTGGTTTTCATGTCGTTTCATTAATAATAGGTTGATCATGAATAGTTGACAATAAAAATAAAACTTTGTTGGATTTGGCTTTAAATGAAACTAATATCTTTCTCTCTCAGATCTCTCCTTCAATTCGCTTTCCGATGCTGACTCCAGTCAATGACGAATCTGATACTATTGATTCCTCAAATCCATCTAAAATAAATATAAAACAGTGAAAACATCTCTACATCTCTCCGTACCGTGTATCTAAACCGAACCAAAAATTTACTTACTACTAAATTTTGCATGAAACTTTCAATTACTTACACTTAAATTAAATTTAATAAATACACATTTATCAATAAAAAGCAAATCTACAATATGTAAAACAATAAATATAAGAATTTATTAATGTACGTAACAATAAAGTTGTTGTTACTACTAAACCTTCGTCCAGCGGACGACGAAAAGGTCACAGAGCACATTCTATGATGCGCGTGGACCCAATAGCTACACACAATACACTGGCTGCATTGTTTACTCAAATTAGTAAGGTAACGAAAGAGTCAAGGTCAGGGAACGGAGCGAAGTAGGTGATTTCGAATTTCGTCAAGTGGCACGTCGTCGCCTCGACGAATTATTAGTTATACAGGGTTAATTAATAATGATTTATCCACGTAATTTTTTTTTTACCTAAGCGGATAATCCAATATTACTTTTAAGAATAATTCTCTTACAATATTTTTTTGTTGATAATCGGTATTACCATTTATGAGTTATTGATTAATCTTCTTATAAGTTATTTTGCACAAATTCAATATGTTGGAACAATTTTTAAGTTATTTTTGTAATTAACTATAAGTACAATATTTGTTGCAATAGATAGATTTTTTATCAAAACTATCGGTTTACGGGTGTACGAGTTGTATGTATCATCTCTTTATCTCTGTATAACCGACAAATGTATTGAATTACATCGTAAGGCATCTGTTGGTGCACATAACGTATATACAAAACAAACATCTAACATGTATTATTTATTATGTTGGTATTTGCTTGTATAATAAAAAAAATCTAAAATCATTACGAAGTAAACTCAATTATTACGAAAATTACTTCCATCTGAAAGGTTTTGTTACTGTTTTCAGGGAATATGATAATGAGTTTGAACTTTACATATTATAACAACCCAAGTACGAGTACAATAATGAAACTATATGAAGAAAAATCACATAAAATAACACATATTTTCTTTCCAACATTTGAGAAAATGTATACATTACGTGAAGTATTTCTCATTAAAGTTTTATTTATGTAGGCTTTAGAAAAGTTTTATATGGAGTAATTATGAGTGTGATGTACAGTGTAAGTATGAATAACTCATTGCTCACAGTTTACACAATTTGTTTTCGCAGAGTTTCAGAGAGTTTTGTGGTGTTCTATTTAAATGTTTGCTATAACTATTATTGAGCTGAGCGAAGCGAAGCTCTTTACTGGTCAGATCGCAAAAAATGCGAACTCTCTGTTCTTTAAAACTATTCGAGCTACGTTAACGAAACTCGCCATAACGATTGCAAGCATAAGGCGCTAAGCATATATAATTTTTTTTTTTAAATCGTAATTCTAAATTCAGTTTAATTTACTAATACAGTTTAGGACAATTTACGTTCTAACTCAGAAACTACGCATACCACAGTTTCGAAACTCGGCATGGTGTTTGATGCCACATTGCTTTATGATTGGTCAAAATTTCGAATAATTTCGATCGACAGATCTTGAACAATTAACATAACTAATTTAGTTCGATTAGTGACTCACCAGCGCGCGCCTGCTCGATGCACGAGTTACGAGTGGATTGAAATCCAAGAAAGTTTGTAACTACTTTCATACATAGCAGAACTGACTATAAATTCGTCAGAATGCAGTTCACATTTAGCTCGAAGCACACTAAAAGAATAGTAAGTTTTCGTATTACAGAAAAAAAGTTTCAATTCATCAGAAAATTGTCCATAGACTTATCATATGGAACGTCTCAAATCAGCGCGCGCTTCAAATTAAAAGAATAACAAAATAGAAGGAACAACTGAACGAACGCTTCAGTTGTGTGAGGCTTCGAACAGGCAAGGTTCCGTCCGAATATTTTCTTTTACTTTTATTTTTCGTTTTGCTGTCCCAATTTAATATTTTATATCCACTCGCTATACATTTCATCGAGTGTCATCAAGCTTCCATTTAATTATTGCTCAATCTTATTATATCATCCCATTATCATAAAATGGAACGTGGACGAGGCAGAGGAAGAGGCAGTCGGCGTGCAAGTGGCATATCGCGATACACAGCAACTTCTGTCCGTTCACAACAATATCGAGATAGTGCAGCCACACATATCACGCTTCCCAATATCGCAGCAAATAAGCGTCAAACGATGGCAACTGTACTTCCTCAACAATTTGCAGATCTGCAAATAATCATTGTACGACGCAAAAGCAGCAACAGGATTTCAAGACTTTCGTGTATGACGTCAGAAAGTGCTCAACGCTCTCCGGTAATGAAAAAAAATAACGAATTCTATCAAGACATTCCGACTGATTTGAGAGAACTGGACAGGCTACCGTCTCATGATACAGATGTAACAAGCCTTCGTACATATGCAGAAGAAGGAAATAGCGGAATTGGCGACGTTAACGAAGATGATGACGTAGTTGAACCTGCAGTTATTAATTTGCCTTATGTTATAACTGATCAACAAGTAACTCTCGTAGCGTTTGTAAGGACTAAGCTAAAGAACATCGTAGTAAATAGCCTGCTGTGCCCAGAGCAAAAGTTAGCTCAGCTCACGACCCCACTAGCGTGACCTAGTAAATGTTATCTTATTAATTGCCACAAAATTATATAGTATAAAGAAAGCGGGTAGGTAGGTTTTCGTAATAATTATATTCATTGCCACGGTTTAGGTTTTGACTAAACCAACAAGATGTGAGAAACAATTAAATTAAGGATTGCGTTATTTAACTTGCAGCAGATCTCAGTTACAACATTTGATCTCAGAATGTCTTTAAAACTTAAAGACAAAATTGAGTGTTAGAAAAAGTAGAATGGAAAGCAATTTCATTCTGTAGCTATAAAAATGTTGATGGGATAAGATGAGCATAATATAATTATGATCGTTATTGGTGTTACAAATTATAGTTGAATAAATTAATTTGTATCAGTATAATATTGAGTTTTATTTAGTCGCATAACTGTAAACCCATGTTTAAATTCAATTATTTAGCAAAGCAAAGCATCAAGATGAAATTTAATTACAGTTTGTTTCTACTAACATATATATCTAATGATTAAATCTTATCGATTTCTGTTTATTAAAGTCTTGTTTGATTAATTTACCTATATCCCCTTTGATCTCTTGATTACAGTTAGTTAATTGGATTTTATTGTATTGATATATAAACAACGGATCAAAAAAACTTTGTATTCCTTCCTTATATTCAGAAATATATTTCTACATACTAAGAGTAAAGAGAATCGTTATACTCTATTTTAAACCTAAAGCATATTACAGCATTGCTACTGCAAAATTAAGGCACTAAATCTAGATAACTGGTGAATAATATATATTTCTGAAGTACTTTACTGTTTCAAACTGTTGAAATTAATCTACGTTGAAGTAAATACTGTTGTTTCCAAAGACGACTACGTAGATGATCTACGTATGTAAATGGAAGAAAGTTGGAAAGTTTAAATTTAGACCAAAAAACTAACAAGCAGACATAAATCAAGAGAAACAATTGCATAAAATTCACTTTCTCTGTTGCTAAATATTAAGTAGTATAAATTTTCCTGTAGAATTAAACACCTTTTTTAAAGGTCCTATCTGAGAAGATGAACAATTGTTTTCCCATACTCCAATTTGTTTATTAAAACTTGATATTTTAGACGAAACACCATATATATGTTTGAAAATATAATATTTTAAGGCTCTGGAAAAAAAAACAAATGTTTTATGTATTCCATTTCAATGTACTATGTTTAAACACGGAATCATTTAATCTGCGTTAATTTTGGTTATCAATGATATGTTTAATTTATTTTTCTGATTTATTTTCTCGTTTAATTGTTTGTCGGCTTATTCCTAAGACGGTAAATGGAATAGTACAAAACTTATGATTTTAAATCAATAGAAACAGCTCCCACGATGGCCTTTATTTGTTACCACAAAAATTTGAATAACTAACTTCAAGTTATTTATAATATATAATTTTAATTACTGAAATCAGAGCCTAGTTGAACATTTGCAGGATATTGATAAAATCAGTTACAAAAATTAGATGGGATTCGAAAAGGAACTTTAGTTGCAATTGCCTCAATTACGGTCGGAAACAATCTAAAGCGCAATTATCAAGGACAGTTCAAAAAGCGTTATTTTATGACACTCCACGTACATATTTACTTCTGTAGATTTTTTTTATCCCATCAAAACATAAAATATTACGATCAGTGATAATATTAATTGTATCACAAAGAAATATTATGTTATATTATAATATATTAATAACTAAATAAAGCGCTTTATAATCGGTTGATGAGAATTGACTTCTTACAGTAAAAAAAATAATCTTCTACCAAATCGAGTGACTTTTACACTAAATATCCAATTCTAAAATCAAATGTTGTCGTTTGTTTATATATTTTCATAGTAACATAGTTTATATATTTTCATAGTAACATAGTTAACATAGTCGTTATTCCTTGGATAACACACATGAAAGTAATATATATTTTCCACATATCTAAATAAACTTCTTCACTGACGGGAGCATTGAATAAGGCAACTTAAAATCGAAAGAAAATTAATTCCAGTTGAAAAAAAAAAAACAAAATTCTCGATCCAAACCATCTTACAAATATATACGTTACTAATGGCGGTTCAGTTTTGACTTAGTGAAGAAATAGATAAGTAGCTATTAATAAAAAAAGACAGTTGTTAATTTCTTCTTTAAAAAAAAATATTTCAAAGTAATTAATATAAGTTTATAAAAGCAATGACAAGATATCTAAAAATACAACTGGAGTCTCAAGGTTCTCACTTTAATAGTTTTATTTGTTCAAAGTTTATCAAATAATGTACAATATCTTCGTATTCAAATTAGTTTCCTTGCAGGATATGTTGCAGGGAAGTTTATATTGCACTAGTCGTCATAGACACCATCGAGAAACCCATTACTTAACATTATTGTTATCGTAAAGTATTACAGGATCGCATCCATACTCGCTCAGGCAATATAACGATAACCTGGTAACCCATCAAGGCACTAAAACAAAGGAAGAAAATGACGGCCTTACACTTATTATTTTTCTTAATTTTCGACGGACCGCTCTTCCCTCAGGCTCTCCTCTTAGTAATGTAATAAATTAATTACTAAGAGGATTATTATCTTGTAACAAGTTCGGAATTCGAAAGAATAATAATGAAGAGATAATGATAATGTAATAACGAAGAGTTAAGAGTTAATAAATATTTCCAAACGCCCGTGCAATAATACTTTAATATATTGTTTTAAAAAATTACTATCTTCAATTCAGCATAGATTCACAAAATTATAAATTTGTTTTGCAAAGTGCTGAATCATGGTAAATAATTCTTTGATTATATACTACTTATATACTTGTTTAATTTATTAAAACCACTATTTCCTATCTATTAATGTTATCTGTGTCCCTTACCTCTGTCTATTTCTTCAAACCTCTTTTTTACTTTTACTGGATTTGTTATGAAAAATCAGCTGAAATTGCCGTTACATATTTGAATAATTTTAGTCAAAGCCTAATAAAAAATAGTAAATAGTCGACGGTAAAATTATCTCACATTAGCATAGTTTTGATATATTCCAAATAGTTCAAATAATTTTAACTATAAATTTACATATTTGTCATGGACCTAATTGAGTTCCTAAATATATATCTAAACTTTTGTTTATATTTAATAAAAATTGTTGTTTAAACTGTTATATTTTTTTTATATCTTAGAATATTTAATATATTTATTTATTTAATTGGGTATAATATTTCAAAGTAAAGAATATAAAAAAACAGCAATATTACCGTTTTTAAATTCCTAGTCTACAATCTAAGACGCAACTGAAATAAGATTTCATGTGCCAGCCGAAATGTAGGATTAATTATTCAGCAGCTGCTTACAAATTATTCTCTTTGAGGTGCAATCGCTTACTTACTGAGATTTTGTGCTATGCTGAAATTGCTATTTTGAATCCTTATAATAATTGCTCGTAACCAGCTTAAATGTTTTGATTAAATTAAATATTTTTTTAGGTAGAGAAGTAGAGTTTTACTATAGAAAACAAAGTAAGGAGAAATCCGTTTCATTTTTAATAAAATTCAAAATTTTCTAGAAAAGATTCTACAAGTACAAACAACATAAATAATACACACTCATATATTAAACTTATATAATTATATAACAAAAATAATTATAATAGTATTATAATCTATTTCCTATGCTAAAATTAATAACATTTAGTTCAGGTATTTTGAAATAAAAAAGGAACGTACATATAAACATCTCTAGTTTCAAAATTATAATATTAGTAAAGATAGTTGCAAAAGCTGAGCTAAGCTGCAAAAGATAAGAAACTGTCTCACTCATCTTATAAGACCGAGGTATATTAAATATTGCACGCTGAGGATCTTAGTCCTGTGCAACTACCTTTTATAATTCTAATTAATATGTTCAATTCAATTCAAAGTTATATAATATATAGTTTATAATTGTACTGCATCCTTTTTATTTAAGATTCATAATTCTTTATTTAAATAAAAACAGAACAGAACAGAACTCATGAACTACTTACCACAATATTAAAGAATAGTGTGAATATATTATTATAGTTAAAATAAGTAAAATATAAAGAGTTCCAACACATTGACAGTTTTTATGAATAAAAAAAGTGTATTATTGTGAGTAGTTAAAAAAAGGGATCGAGATGAAATAGATTTACGCTTGACATAATTAACTTACGATAGTGCAGCGATTATTACGTTAGTCCAAGTGAAGTACAGTTAAGAATAGCGAAATATAGAAACTTAAAATATATTACAATAACAGACAACCACTTTACTGCTTTATTAATTTATTGGAATGTCGTAATGTTTCAATGAAGGTTATTGATTAATAAAATAAAAAAACTTTCTCAACTCCTGTTTCTTTACATTTATGCCAATTCTTCACTTAGTTTGTCTGAATTTTCGTAAGTACATATGCTTAATGCAAATAAAAATATGTACAATTGATTTTTTCACTTATGTGAATATGAATACTTGAAATATAATTTTACTTAGAACTATTTAAGATCATCTGATTTTATCTGAATGCTTACTTTCCATTCGATAAATTCGAAAATATTGCGCCATCGGACATGCATATCGGACATATTAAATGAACTTTTTAGTTTTGTTACTTCAGTTGCAAATTTCTTCCATGAGATCAAATGACAATAACTTTTATTGAAAACTAAGTAAAAGTTACCTTAAGTTTTACTATTTGCGAATACTGCAATCTTTTAATAAAATTAAAGACTGTTATAAGCAATTAACTTAAATTAATTAGTTTGATTAATAACAGATGCACTTAATTGATTCATTTTAATGTCACAATCACTAAATATGGACTATTCATAAGTATGTTTAAATAAATATTATATTTTAATCTGTTTAACTGAGACGATAAATATAACACAACCCTACAAAAAAAAAAAAAATTTGTGTTGCCTTGGATATTTTTGCAAATTTTTATGTTTTCGAGTACCTAAATTACGAATATATTCATAAAAATACTGAATGTGCTCTTTTTTTTATGATTTTTTCGTATCTTATATTTTGAACAATTATCAGCTTGTTAGTACTAAAATTTGTTTTCCCAGTCCTGATTAAGCTTCTGCGAAACTTTTTTGCGCATACAAACATCACTTGATTTCCACTCTCAGACTCCTTGCTCCGCAAAACAGCTGATAACTCAGTTATTTGATAATATTGAAGTACTTACACGTGAATCTGGATAAGTTGTCATATGTTAATATTTTGATTCAATTGCTGAGTGTTCATTCTAATATATTTGTCTTGTCTTTTTAAACATGAGTTCGTCACGAAGAAAGTGTAAATATAGTAGTGATTTATTTTGTTATATTTGTGGTATTTATATATTAAAAAAACAAAAACGAAATATCACAGACTTTGTAAAGGAGACTTATGCTGAATATTTCGGTTTTAAAATGGACAAATTAGATAAATCATGGGTTCCGAATAAAGTTTGTAAGTCCTGTGTTGAGTCTTTGCGGTTGTGGAAAAAAGGAGAACGTTCTGGATTAGACTTTGGTATTCCTATGATCTGGATGGAGCCTAAGAATCATGTCGATGATTGTTACTTTTGCGTAGTAGATGCTAAAGGTTTTAATCGAAACCAAACGTGGAGATATCCAGACTTACAGTCTACAAAATGTCCTGTTTTACACAGTGAAACTCTCCCTCGGCCTGTTTACGTTTTAAAAGTGATTAGCATGCCCTCAGAAACAATGATGTTGCCGAATTCACAGAAATCGAAACAGTCTACCAGTGGAAGTGAATGGGAGGGTGAAACATCTACGCCAAAATTATTTTCTCAAAATGAACTCAGTGATTTGATACGGGATCTAAATTTATCAAAACAGGAATCAGAACTGTTAGCCTCAAGATTGAAAGAAAAAAATTTATTGGCACCAACGGTAACAATTACAACATACAGAACGCGAGAAAGTGAGCTATTACAATTTTTTGATGAAAATGAAGGACTGGTATACTGTACTGATATTGCGAAGCTGCTTTTAGACATGGGCTTGAAAGAATACAAACCTACTGAGTGGCGTCTTTTTATTGACAGCTGTAAAAGAAGTTTAAAATGCGTAAATGCAATTCCAATTGCCCATTCAACAAAACTCAAAGAAGAATATGAAAATGTAAAATTAGTTTTAGAAAAAATTAAATACACGGAGCATCATTGGCCGATCTGTGTAGATTTGAAAATGGTTAAGTTTTTACTTGGTCAACAAAGTGGATACACGAAATACCCTTGCTTCCTTTGTATGTGGGACAGTAGAGCAAAGCAACTTCATTGGGAACAAGATGTTTGGCCTGCAAGAAATTCTCTAACTGTCGGTAAAGCCAATGTAATAAGGGAACCGTTGGTGAACAGAGACAAAATCATACTTCCACCATTACATATTAAGTTAGGAATGATAAAGCAATTCGTTAAAGCTTTGGACAAGGAAGGGGATTGTTTTAAATACATTTCTCGAAAATTTCTGAAGCTTAGTATGGAAAAGTTGAAAGGTGGAATATTTGATGGTCCTCAAATACGGCAATTGATAAAAGACGCAGATTTTATTAAAGTTATGACTGTTCCGGAAAGTGAAGCTTGGTAAAGTTTTGTGTTGGTAGTCGAAAATTTCCTAGGTAACCATAAAGCACCAAATTATGAAGAAATTGTACAAAATATGCTGACAAACTTTCAGACTCTAGGAGCAAACATGAGTATCAAGTTACACTATCTCCGCAATCATTTGGATAAATTTCCAGATAATTTAGGAAATTATAGTGAGGAACAAGGAGAGCGGTTCCACCAGGATCTGAAAGTAATGGAAGAAAGATATCAGGGGCGATGGGACTGTCATATGATGGCAGATTACTGCTGGTCTTTAAAAAGAGATTGTCCCCGGAAAAATTGTAAAAGAAAAGCTCTTAAAAGACGTTTTATGGAAATATAACATGTTTTCCAAATTTTCCTCTCTATTTACTTCGATATATCATATTTTTATCCAAATAAAACTGACATTATAAATATATCTGTTATTTTGTTTCTCGTTTTCAGATTTTTGTAATGTAAAATAAAAATAAGTATTTAAAAAAAAACGAAAGCAAATCTTACAAAATCATTCATAATTTCATGAATTGTGAGTATAAATATATCCAAAATCAATCTTATATCTAGGGCAACAAAACCACTGTAGACCAGTGTAATCTAAATATTATTGGAGAAAAACTTGACTTATTTATTATGGAAGACGTGAGATGTTTTAAATATTATTTTTCCGTGACATAGAAATAATAAAATATTTTAAATTATAATATGTAGTATATTAAGATATATGAAATAATATATAAAAATACTTAAAAAAAACAAAACAGGTTGATACTGTTGATACTGCGATCTGAAAATCTCTGAGATATATTTTAAACAAACCAAATATAATCAAAACTGTTTAATTAAAGTAATATTAAATTTATCAAATTTATAAGAACAATGTGGCAATTAGAAACAGGCTTCAGGAATGATTGTACATTAATTATAATTATATTTCAATTTACATAACGAATAATAATTAGTCGAGTTCGCGTTGTGGCCTTTTAAATAATTGTAAATATAAGTTGGTATCGGTAGAGGGTTGACAATGCTAAAAGTATATTATAGCAGTAAGTTCATATTAGGAGGATTAGGCAACAATTTAAGACGAGGGTATACGAAATGCTAAATTCATAGCTTAGCTTAAATGGTTTGGTAGATTATATTTGGTAGAGCGACGGATCGACTTCCCAGACGTCACAGATTCGAATCTTGCCCCTATCAATATTTTTTTGTAAGTAAATGGTAAATGTATAAACCTATTAATCATAGCTCAGTATTGAAATATTGTTTATATGGAAAGAAAACTTCTTATTAGTTTTAAAGTATAAATTACTTGCTATTAGATTTGTTTCATCGTTCGCTAGTTGCTTTTGTTACAACTTATAGAAGAGGTTCTGTTCCAAACTGAATTGCGCGACAATTTAATTAGTTTGTAAATCTATTTTAAGAAATAACTTATATGGACCTATATCTAGTATAAAATTAATAAAATAAATTAATGTTCAACCACTTGTAATAATGTATTTGGGTGTATAGAAAATATTACTCATTCGTATCCAATATTTCTATTAAAAGATTATATTTATTGGTACCTTGTTTAAACGTTCTGCAATTAACAAATTAATTAAATTAAGGTTTTGATACTCTTACGAATAAACAATTTGAAAACAAGATATTGTAAAAGTAAACGAACTTAAATCTTTGTTCTTGAAACAAAATTCGTTACAAATAAATGAGAATAGAAAAAAACACAATTATCTCTGGTGAGGTTATAGCAATACATAATGGAATGTACTAGTGTATACCGTATTTTGGTCAACTGGTACATTATAATAAAATTATCTCATTTCATTTAAAAGGCCTAAAAATTCGAGATATTATATCTTGAGAGATTTATTTCACAACAAAATTTTAATCGGTGCGACATTATGTTCCTTTATTCAATACCAATATTTATTACGTACTAAATCCACGTATTTCAATGACAAAGTAGGTAACTATAAACTGTATACAGTTTTCGTAATGATTATTTTATGATGTTGAGATATCTCACTTGATAATTCTATTTTTATATTTAAATGATATTACGTTATTATATATCCTTTAAAAACACTACATAAATAAAATAATGAATAACTAAGTACATAAGAGTTGTGTTTATTGAAAATAAAAATATTAAATTATTAGTTAATATTATTGTTATATATTGTTTAGTTTGTATATAAATTGTGTATATAAATAGGTAAAATTGCTTTATTAAAATCTAGACTAACACAAATGAATTGCAATTGCAAGTCTTCTTCATACTAATTACACTATTATTTAAGCACAACATGTTAAGAAACTTAATATTTAATATGTTGTATTCAAGAAGTCTATTCTATATTCATATAGATTATTAAGGAATTTTCAACTAAAACTTTATCCTAAAGTTTAGTACAAAATTTATTTCTAATCTATTTTATCATTCTCAAATTGATAAATTGTCTTAAATTGACAAATTTTCTTCCTCGTCAAAGTGGTTAGCACTTTAAGATGATTTCAAATGAAATCGAGTTTTAATCCAGTTGAATAATACAATTATTTTTAAATGACTCAAGCATTTTCATAATTCCTTTATTATTTAATAACAGTAAAAAATGTTCGACTTCTTAAATATTTCTTTCATTGCTCCATTCATCATTATCGTCATCATCATCATCATTCATCGAGAAAGATTTTTTCCTGATTCTAACATTATGCTATAACAGACCAGAAAATATGTCATTAATTCATCGCATACATTTGATTTTATAACTTTAAAGATTATCATCAGGTTTTATATTTTAATTTCCGTCTTTACAAATATGTCCACATTAATTTCCTCCCTTAATAATTATTCAATACATCAACATATTTAATAAAGTGCATTAAACTTTTTAATATTCATAAAAGTTAACTGTAATTTCAAATAATATAGTATAAATTATATATTATAGTGCATAAGTTAAACATAAGTAAAACATGTCAAAGTGTCTTTAAGACAAAACTTTAGTGTGTTAATTAAATTATTTCAAAGATAAATATTTACTTTATTACTACTGATTATTTAAAAAGTACTTGTTTATAATTATTACAAAAAAATATTAACAGAAATAATAATGATAAATTATACAAGGAAGGAAGTTTTAAGCTTTGTCAATACAGCCGGGACCGCTACACATCCAACGTGTTGCCTTTCCTCCCTTCTCTGAGTAATTTATTAAAATAGTTCTACACATTTGTTACATAAAGAAAACTTTAAACAAACTTTAGATTTCGGTCACATTACAACTTACATTGTCATTATATGGATGTATAAAACTCTTATACAATTTTATACCAAACAAAATATTAATTATTAAGTAAGATTTATATTTCCTCATAACAGTCACTATCAGATCATTACTAAGATAAATTGTCAGAAACCTTTTTGAAATGTAGATATGAGAATGAAACATTGTATTGTTATGATTAATTGTTCATTAAACAAAAGGCTCAGGATGTCATTTCACTTTAAGTTCTAAATATGTTTCATTATAATATAATTTATGAATCTGTTTTGAGTATTTGCTGTATGTTATCTATTTTCCGTTATAACCTTTTATATGTATTCTACATAGTCTATTATATATTTTTAAATAAGTTATTTTTTTATAAAAATTATATGCAACTTACTTTTAAATTAGCTGCAATAAAAGTAGTATCTATTCAAACAGAAAATTTGAAATTAAATTTTGAAACATAAAATACGTCGTAATTCAAATAAATCGTTGCAACAGTATGCAATCTGAGTAGTCTTGGAAATTAAAATGATAAAAGTTTTGTATTAAACAAATGTTGGTCCATCGTCTGCATTTAAAACCTTAGAAGTATATCTTTAAAAATTTTGTATAATGTTTATTAAAAAAAAACGATAAAGTTAATTTAAGCAATACACCAATAAACTTCAGAATATTTTTTACCTAATACATATTATCAAAAGCTAATAGTGAACTGCTACATTAATAAGATCAGTTATACAAATACGGTAGCTAATAAGTTTATTATAATATTCAATTAAACGAACAAATCTTTTATATATAAATAAAACTGAATTACGCGATATTAGCAAAAAAAAATTTAGCAGACAATATTATGATAATAATTTTTATATAAAGGATAATTAATTTGCTACTCTCAGATACAATGTGAAGTATATAATTTGGCCTGAGTCCTAAAGGATAAGTAAGGCGTACTCAGAGTCGCTCAAATTGCGATTACTATTGATATAATTTGTGCAATTGATGTCAATCTTAATCTAAACTGAATCTAATCGTTCAAACATACAAGAAGCTATCATTAACAGCTCCATTTTTAGAATATCCACAGGATGATGATATTTTAATACTAAAAATATTTCGGCTAAGAACAAGGAAAAAAAGAAGTCTAAAAAGTTTTTTTTTTATATTATCGACTATTCTTATTTCATTCCAGTTTTTATTAAATTTTTATTAAAAATTAATACCTGGCTGAGTTTGTTGTGTGATCCTTCTCAGACCAAGGCGCATATGGAACCCTCCTAGCCTTTTTATAAGTTGGAGTGTCTTTACAGAAGGGCTTATTATGATATATACGATATCTAAATAGGTCCTCCTGTCACTTCCACTTGACGTACGTCACGCGCAATGAAAAGTATACACGGGCAGTTTTTCAAATAAATATTCACTCTGAAAATTTCAAAAACAAATAGTCACTTAAAAATTTATACTATATAACCACCAGAGTTTCTAATAATAATGTATACATTTTTGACAAAAATATGGACACGGGTTGTCACATACCATATATATATAAGATCACATTCAAAAATATGTATCCATTATGAATTACAATATGTAAACGTGAACTGCGATACACTGAAGTGAAGTATTAATTATATTATACTTTTCATTAAATAATAACTAGCCGTTTTTGACGGATTAATGGATATGAAATAAAAGATATTGTAGAATCAAAATGTGTAACTTTATTTATACAAACTAAAAATATAATTATAATTAGTGGAGAGATTAAAATCTTTTGTAACCACCCTGAGCATCAATAACATCCTGCAATCTCTGCTGCATTGATAAAATCATATTAATGCATACATTGCTGCCTCTGAAACTGTCCCATATTGTGTGGACATGATTAATTAGGGCTATACGTGTCCTAACTCGGTCACTGTCGCACTGCTGGACTATTCAACCCCAAAGATCCTCTATGGGGTTTAAGTCTGAACTTTTAGGTGGCCATTGGAACTTCATAACTCTACTTCGTTGGCGATTGAACCAGGCATGGCTTATACGCGAATTGTGAACTGGGGAATTATCCTGCACAAAAGGTACAGAATTAGGAAAATATACCTCCACACTAGGTAGTAAAACCTCTACCAATGGGCTTATTTTGGCCAACTCACCGGGGCCACTGGCTGCCATCCATCCAAATCCAAACACCAAAAGTTATTCGACCTCTTCTCTTCGATGGTAATATATTTTTTTCTAAATACCTGTTATTATTAGCTCGCCATAAAGATAAACGTCCATCGACAGAAGACACGAATACCTTTTCGTTAGAAAAAATGGTGCTGCTGAAATCGATTTGTGTATATTCTCGGCCGAACTGTAATCTTTGATGTTTATGTTGCGCAGATAAGACAGGTTTTCGCGTAACCCAGCTGAATGTAGGCGTCGTCGAATGGTTGAAGCCGACACTTGCAATAAAATTGATAAATCCTGTATTTTAACGAATCTTTCACCATGGACTCTGCTCACGAGCTCCCTATCCTGCGCTTCGGTACTTTTACGAGCATGGCCTTTTGATGACTACGACAAACTACATCACCTTCCTCTTCCCACCGTTTGACCCATAGATATTTTTTTATACCATCTAGGTTAATGCTTGACTACATTTCACCTGATGGAAAGTGAAAATGTACTCTTAGATGGTAAAGCGCATAAGCCTAGTAACCTATTCACTCTTCTCTTGAAGACACCTACATTGTATTCGGACGGAAAAACCGACGTAGGCAAGCTGTTCCAGTCCTTCGCTGTACGAATTAAGAAAGACGAAGCATAGTGCTTCGTCCGGACAGGGGGAATGTCTACAATATAAGGATGGATACCTGCCGTGCGTCGGAACGTCCTGTGATGGAAGGGGGACGGAGAAATTAAATCGTGTAATTCCAGCGCACACTCACCAAAATGTCTCCTATAGAATACTGAGAAGCTAGCAATTCTACATTTGTGTCCAAGGCTATGCATGCTGTGTTATGCTATGCATCTAATTAAAAATCTGGCAAAAGGCAGTTTTGATATGTAACCATTGTAACCATGAATACACTTTTATCAAAATATTACTGATAAAGTGCACCTAGAACCCCAACTCTGATTTTAATAAAAAAATTGTAAATCCTTCCCGGGGATATACTTAATAATTTCCCAAATTTTCAGGATAATTGGATGTATGGTTTTTGAATCCATCGAGTATAAATAGACAGACAGATACACATTCATTTTTATATATGTAGAAGATTCAATAGTTTTTTAATCTTTTATCAACATCATCATATAGCTGTTCATTACATAATACAAATTATTAAATTTTAAATTACGCAACTTTAATTTTACGATAACTATTAAACAACACACTTCTATCATAAGTGAATCATAAAAGGAAGGGCTCACTGAAAAACAGCATAACCGAATAAAGCAGTCCGCGCCACTAATCACCGCACCGCATCCTAGTTACCTTCATAACAATATTTAAAAGATAAAAATGAATAGTTACATTAAATGAAATTCTAAAGTGTGTACATATTTTAGAATAAAATGACAGGCGTATCCTTGTATACTTTATAATTAAATAGTATTGTTTACATTTTTGTAAAATATTAGATATATATTATATAAGCATGTGATCTTGTATATATCGTATGTGACAATCCGAGTCCATATTTTTTCAAACATGTATACATTATTGTGAGAAACTCTGGTCGTTATATAGTATGAATTGTTAAGTGACGACTTGTTTATGAAATTTTCAGAGTGAATATTTATATGAAAATCTGCCCGTGTATACTTTTCATTGCACGTGACTACATAAGTGATCACTGGATTTAAAGTGAAAAATATATAAATAAACAAATAAATTAATTAGTTCATTTATACTTTCAGTAGCATTAATTAGTGTTTTTCTTTTCTTATTTTTTCTTATTCATAAGTTTATTGAATTGCCAAGACATTTGAACTTCATTTATCAACATTCCCTAACATTGTTTTGATTATGATTTAATTAAAATAACAGTACTTCTAAATATAAGGTTAAAATGTATTAATTACAAATAATATCAACTAGTTGTAATTAAAAGTTTTGTTACTTATCACCATATCAGGAATAAATGAGAAGAATAAAAAGTTTTGTGATTTGCCTCTTATTAAAAGGTATAAATACTGAAAATATAAGCTTGTATCAGATTTCAATCAAGACTTCAATTTACTCTTTTACTCCGCTTGAAGCTTGTTTTTTTCCATTTTTTAATACAGATTTGTTTCTGTTCCAATAGAGATCCTAATCTGATTGAAGCTTCACTTACTGGATTCAATCCTTGTTAATAGACAAACAAATTTAATATTGAATTAAAAAAAACAACTTTTTAAAATCTCGAATCAAAATTATATCTAAAATAATACAATAAAAAATATTTTTTATTATATTTAAGGAACAAAAATAAAACTCAAAATACCAAACCAGAATAACTAATCACCAAAGACAACAATTAACGAAATTAATTACTTCAATAAGTATATAAACTATATGAATACACAGCCTATCTATCATCATCTTCCTGCCCTTATCCCATTTTGGGGTCGGCACAGTATGTTTTTTCCTTCCACACTCTCCTGTTACTCGTCATCTCTGTGCACACTCCCTTCTTCTCCATATCGTCTTTCACGCAATCCATCTATCTTTTTTTCGGCCGTCCTCTACCTGTCCATCCCTCCACTACCATACCTAGCACTCTTTTGGTCACGTGCCTTTCATCCCTCCTCATAACATGCCCATACCATGACAGACGACTACCTCTACTTTTTTCTGTCACTGGCGCTACTCCTAAGCTTCCCCTAATATACTCATTTCTTATTCTATCCCTATACACAGCCGATATATGTGGAATAATAAAATTGATAAATTTATTACAGTCGCTCTCTCTTTATGTTTTTATTGTGGGTATTAATCAAATTTTTGTTTTTAATAAGTAACATATAATATATTGCTTGTTATGTTTATAATATGATCATTTGGTATATAATAAATTTGAATATGTGAATATTTGAATGAATTCGAATTATTCTTCTAAAGCATCAAGACAATACAAACAGCTGAAGCCATTCTAAATAAAGAAATTGCTTCTCGATTGCACTATTGTTAAATAGTTACGTTAGTATTTCAGATTGCATTTTAATTAGTTTTTAAATCTAACCTGACTCGACACTCAACTCTTTTTTGAAAATTTCACTTATATTTATATTTTTAAATAAAATATGTAAGGTATATAAACTAAAACCTTAACGTTTAGGTTTAAGAATATTCTGTACATAATTGTTAGTGTTATTCATCTCACGCTTGGAAAATTGATATTGTACGTAAAACTGAACGACAAATTCATTAAAAAAAAAAAAGAAAAGGATTTTTTTTTTTGTTTTTTTTTGTTTATTTCTTTTTATATTACAATGTTAGAGTTATATAAAAGCAAAAACTAATCTTATCTAAAAAGATTTTTATGTTTATGTTGTCATCACTTATGGCATTACGTTCTGGGGTGGTTCATGGAAATCTTATTTAACAAACCCTTAAAATAAATACTGACAGAGGTAATGTCTCCGTAAAAGTTCGGCAGTAACGGCTTGTATCAACTATTGTTGTAAGACCTATGGAAAACTATAAAGGAACAAAATATTGTTAGTCGTACAATTAAGTCCGGCTAGAAATGTTTGCTTCCAACATTGATACATAATAACAATAAAATAATAATAATAATAACATAAATAAGTATTGAAGATTTAGAAAATATTATAAAAAAACTAAATTGGATCGCCGTTTCTTTTTTATCCCTCTTCTTTACAAAATACTGTTAATTTGATTTCTTTACATCAACTATTGTATTTTTAGAGTCAAAGAGTCAATTTGATTCAAATAGCAGGAGTCATCTAATAATTAAGACTTTGTTACCGGCTCTGTACGGGGGGACTACGTATAGTATATATTCAAAACATTGTTTCAGAACTTTTGTTTTGAATCTTATCATTACAAATATTTTACCTACACCTATGTTGCTTATATTTTATAACTAAGTTTTGTTTCGTGTATAAATAACAGTAACAAAAAAATCTTCTAACATCAAACGGTCATCTAAAATTACTTTTATATCCAAAGACAATATAACAGTATTTCTTTCGAAATAAAAGTTATGCTATTCTCCTTTCCCTATCCCTGAAAACGAGAACTTAAAAGTATAGTAAAAGTATAAAATAAATAGTTAAGGTGTAAAAGTATAACAAACAACTCATATTCGAATAAAAGATATTAATAAAAGTAATATATAACTTTTAGCCATATATTCGTTTAGAATTATTCCCATTAACGAATTAAAAACTGTTGATAGTGTGTTTTAGTTAGGGTCATGCTAGAGGCGAGGGATTTTAATATCTACCGCCTTTTATCTATTTATTTTATATCTTATTTGAAAAAGTAATATATAAAATCATCCGCTTTGTAAATCATGTTGACACATTTAAAGACTATTATTTAGAAAGACATATTATGTATATGTTTAAGATGATAAAAGATAACAGCAGAGTACACATGAATAAGATGCTCTTACCTCGAGGTAAAGTGTTTTTTTTTGTACTTTGTTTTTAAGCCAACCATGTAAGTTTCAACTAAAAATAAATGAAACTTATTAACTATTTTGCCTCTATTCTACGACCTTTTTTAAATTGTGTAAATATTATATTTATGTCATTAGGATAAAGATTACGGGGAATTTATATTAAAATTTATTCGTTAACTTCCTTAACTTTTATGAAGAAAAAGACACATTTAACAGAATACATAACAATATTGTCTAATGTACGCAGAGCTTAATCCTAAATCTAAGTCATCTTCACATAATAATACCGTCTTCTGGGATTTGAAACAGAATATAACCCATAAACTTTTGGGTCTCCTCTGGCATATTCAGGTCGTGCGTGACCGTAGTAACTTTATTGTGTGATTTGTAAATACACATATAACAAGTAATAGGTTTATTATGGAATTATTTTATAAAATAAATGTTGAATTAATAATAATGAAATAAAATTTTATCTTAATAATATCCGCTGTTGGAATACCGGTCGAAATATAATAATTTCAAAATATTTTGGCAAGAAAATTAAAAGAAATTAATATATTAAAAATTAATTTTACAACAGCAGAAATATGACAAAGACGAGATATGTTTTTGAGGAGAGAAAGCTTCCTACTGATTATTTATTATTGTTCGGTCCCTTTTCCAGGTCGTATTTAATAGTTATTGGTTTCAAAATTGTCTTTTACCCTATAAAGTCTAATATAAAGAATTTTCTCCTTTATTTCCTGTTTGTGATCCAACAACACACGGACAAACAGAATGAATTTAAATATATATGGTAGTAGTGTTTAGGAGCCATTTCAGATATATAACAGTTTAGTTAAAATAAATATTTTCTTTGTCATTAACGCTCTTGTTTATGTGCAACTTAAATATTAATTCCTATTTCATTATTATTAATGTTCAATTGAAAAGAATGTGATATGAATATTTTTTTGGTATATAATATTTATTTAAAAAAGCAATATTAACTATTGTTAGTACCTAATTTATAAACTAATATTAACCATTTCTTTCTAGTTTTGCATATATTACAAAGTGGTTTTATTCATTAACATATGTATACAATTAATAAATCAGATTGATTCTACGAATTTTACAGAAATAAACAATTTGACAAAAATTTGAAATAATCAAGAACCTAACAGGGAAAAGCGATATAACGATAACATCTGTACCTGAAAAAGAAAGTATAAAAGCTTATGAAAAAAATAAATCAGTTAATAATATTTATATTTATAAAAAATAAGGAGGAAATAAATACAAAAAAATATATCATACCTTCAAAGTACTAATAATACTGGAGATGAATTTACATAAAATAATAAAAATAAACATCTTAAAAGCTTTATACTAAACGGAAAATAATTTATACAAACTTTTGAGCAAAGATTTACTAAAAAGTAGTTGAGTTAAAGAGTAATTTAATTGTGTATCTATTAAACGTTTCGGCAAACATCTTCGAGTTACTGTCTTCACTGGCAAGGGTACAGGACATAGAAATCATATACATACACATCATATTATTTACTTTCACTATTCTTATAAAAAGTTTATTAAGCAAAAAACATTCCTTCCATGAAACTTTCTCAAAAACAAATTAAGTTGTATAAATATATAAAAGTAAGGCAATGGCAGCGTAACTTCTTTGTTCCAGTATTATCCTATTCCTAGATTCAAGAAGTCGTAATGGGGTGGAAGATAGTGAAAAAACGCTAATTGTATCACAATAAATTTCGAGGTTTATAGGTCATAGAGCCACTGGTTTAACATTTTCTTAAATGTTCAGACTTTTTGGAATTTACAGTTTTATTAACGGAATAAAAATAGATTAAATAGATAAACAAGTTTATATCCCTATAAAGTTGATGAGTTCAGTTAGTTATGATATAACTTCGAACTTATTTATCGATTGATATCTTATTCCTACAACAATTTATAAGTTTTATTGAGATGATGTTCCATAGCGACGGTAGTTAAATTAACGTTTGTGAAGCAAAATGACTTACATTTATATGCAAAATGTTTTTTTTTTAGTTTCTATAGGTATTATTATACAGGTTTACAATCATGAAAAAAATATTCGTAAGAATATAAGTAATCATCTAAAACATGTACATTTAGATTAACTTAACATAATAAAGGAAGAATAGCTCTTTAACTCAAACTATAACAATATTAATTAGGAAAGAAAAGTAACACCTTAAAATGTAGTAGCAAAATGTTGATGTGGTATAAAGAACTAGTATTACAATCATCATCAAGCAATCAGTACAATATATTAATATAATACATCAAAATAATTACTGTAAATTTTAATAATAGCCATGAAAAGTCACACCACACCACACCGCTCTACATCACCCAACACTGCACAGCAAATGATACTATCCACTGTATAGTATGGAGGTAATTATATTTAAGTGATTTAATTATGTTATTTAGATTATGTTTAGTTTATCTTTATATAATAATGTTTTTTTTGTATCTATGTGTCTATCTTAATAAAGTGATTTCTATGGAGGAACGGAGCCTTCTTAAACAGGTTTAATATTTGTGTATATAAACTGAGGCCTCCAACTAAGTTTTGAGCGACTGGAAGCTAATAAATGAAGGTTTTTTTTTTGTATTTGGTAATATTTACGGTTTTTTTTAATGTCTCCAAAATACATTAAAAGCAGCAACGCTTTTCACTAATACGTTAAATGTAACTGAGGATAAAAAGAAAAAGCATTAAACAGAAATAACACTACTAGTATTTGGCCCAATTTTACACTTCAGATTGGATATTTTATTTATACAATTAATCCTTTTATTAGATATTGAAGGTATACGAATAAATACGACATATTCAAATAATGATACGATTGATTAAAAGAAAGTATTATTAAAAAAAATATATATATATATTTTTAATACAATATGTCTGAAAGAACTATGAATATAATAAAATACACTGTACATTGATACAGATATGTTGACAAACAATTATTAATTCATAGGAACATCGGATATAAAATATGAAATATACGTGACACGAATCGTTTATTTTGATAAAATGTATGAATATTCATATATATCTATATAGCAAACCATTGTATGATAATAAAGTTATTTATTTGAGGATTTTAAAATTAAATTCAAAATGATGAAAAAATATTTTGATAAACACTTACTTTAATACGTCTTTTAAGAGCTAGCGTATATAATTTCAGGTTAATTAGACCGGATTGAGAATTATCCTATTAATAAACAGGTCTGGTTTTAAATAAACATAAAAGTTACATGAAGAGGTGCAAATAAACTAAAACTAAGAATATATTTTGAATAATGATATATGTAATATCAGGTAATACAATATAGTGGGAGATAGATCTTGTAAAGACACGACTTGTCATTAGTAACATGATATGAGTATTAATTCTAATTAAAATTAATGATGTTGGTATGTTATTTATTTTAGAATTATACAAAGATCTGCTTATCTCGTCAAAACTACTTAACTATTGTTACATATACGTTCTCAATAGTATTAAACTAATATACTGCTTATAACCAACCCAACTTATAAATACTTATAAATCGGTTTGTGGTTCTAAATATATTGCGGTTCTTCTTTGCGTCCTACCCATGGAGACCGATTTGTTTCACTTCCAATGATCCCAGTAACTGCGTTGCGGATGTCGCTGACGTGATGGGGATGGAATTACTTGTACCAAACTCTGTGGTACAATGCAATGCATTGCATTGCATGCAATGTAAGTCTCAGAACTCTAGAGTTCGGAATAGACAATTAATTAGGCAAATAAAGTTCGGCAAATTAATAGAGCAGAGTTCAAGCATGTCGTCAAAATTGGGAATCAGCTGGCCAGGTACCCGCCTGACACGAGCAGGTTCTGTGCGATTTCCAAAGCCACTATGGAAAACTCTAGCCAGCCGTCCCTACTGACATTGCACACTAGGAATGACTCTCTGACTCCCACGGTAAAAAAGAGATTATTTCCCGCGGAGCTTGGTGTATCGATAATACCATACATAGATTCTAATTCATTGCACTTAAAGACAAATATTTGGTACAATGCTAGTAGAGTAAGTGAAAGAAAGAGATGTTCAATGCTAATTTTAATGTGAAAAAGAAAACCTTTTCAAAAATGTTGCAATATTGCTAATATAACTTTTAAATTGCCGATGAATACGAAAAAATATTAATATACAACATTTTAAACAAGATAATATGATAAAACAAATAACTACAAAGTATAATATAAGTTCACAACTCTTATCACGTTCACCAAAAAGTAATAAAGCAGCAAAATAAGTAGTGCATGTCTAATGCATACAAATTACAGAGTTTTTCATTTCAGCTGTTTCCAAATGTAAATTTATTTTGATGTTATAACTTTAAAGTTAGGAGGTTTATTATTGTATTTGCATTCGTGTGGTATTTTTTAGTACCTTACTTCAGCTGGCGACATCTATAATTTGTGATGAGATCAATATTTCAAGATGCAATATCTACAATTCATAAGAGTTTAAAATAACATAATGTATTTTTTTAATAAAATATCAAAATATTATCAAAAGACCAATCTTTTAATTAATTGTTTTCGCCATGCTCCGAACTCATGACTAAGGACCCCGAATGGGTTTGAAACTAATCGGGGAAAATTCTCGATAATTTGACTTGAATACAGTCGGTTAATTATATATGATAGGTAGATACATAATACATTGATATATAAGTGTGTATATCTATATATATATATAATCATATGGTTTTACCGCGATAATGACTACCCTGCAATAAAAACTTATACACAATACACAAGGTATCCAAGTATATAACTTTTTATTAGATAAACCCATTAATGTACTCAAAGTTTCGTTAAGTACTCATGTAAAATATATTTTTTATTGAACGAAGCGAACGAAGTGAGCCGAGCGTTTTACTGGAGACTTTTTATATTCTTTGTCACGAATTGGCTCGAAAACTACTTGACGGAAAATTATGAAACTTTGCAATTAAAAAGACACACATTAGGTTATGGTTTCTTTTTTTAATGAAGAATGTCCTAAAAAAATATATTTTTTTTACTTTAATGTCAAAAAACTGATATCCCATTGAAGTCATTGGGAAACGATGAGTCAATACACTGGGCTCGCTTCGCTCAATATGGAAACGGCACCCGAGATTTCGCGAGCGCAGCGAGTCGAAATTGAGAGTTTGTTGGCGCCCCTATGAACTTACTTTTATGACACTAAAAAAACTTTTTTATTTTGCCGAAAAAAAATAATTAGTTAAGAACTGCAATTACAATAAATTTATTAAGATAAAGGTTTTAGAATCAATAATATATCTGTTTAGAAATTATTATTTGTCCATTTAAACAATTTGAATAGGGATCAAAGCTTTTATATGCTAATAAGCAACCCCCAGATAGAACAACAAATATTAATGTTATCAACATTAACACTCCTGAAAGGTTCAATTTATTGATGTAAAGATGTTTGTTTTGTTGTTGTTTGTTTTGTTTTGTGTTCGTTTGAAAAGTATTACTGTTTTCCAATAATTAACTTAAAATAATATGTTTTTATGTTTGTACTTGAAGTGTTTTCTGCGTAATCATTGAAATACGGCTGACTGACTGGCATGGATTTTAAATGAAGACGCTTTTGTTCATATAAGAACGAGCAAGAAGAATGTTATGTTACTAAAAAATATATATATTTTATCCACACTGAATGACAGTTAATTATATTGTAGCTAGTTTTCATTTCCACAGTTGTATTTGAAAATAATGATACTGTCAATATAAATGTCCTAGCTTATTCCCTCTCGCTTCGCTGGGCACACTATTAATTTTGATGTGAACTTAGGTTGCTATGGTTGTTACCTTTGTCATATTATCCGTTATCATCGTTACCGTTGCTATAGAAACTCTTAAGCGCCCGCGTTAAGCGTATATCTCTTACAGGTTTAAAACTTGGCGAAATGCAAAGAGTTGAAATCCGTTGGGTTTGGAATTCCGTAAAATTCTTTCTTAGTGGACGTCTACGTCACAAAAGAAGTAACTATGTAAAATCTTAAGTTAATCGGACAGATAGTTTTGGAGATATCGGCATGAGTCAGGGAGAGGTAAAGCGCTTATATATATATATAGATAAGATAATATTTAAAGTAATTAACAACGTTTATCAGGTAACCTTTGGAAGCTTGAATGAGATTGTTTCACTTTTCAAAGTTATTCTAGTCTCGAGGCAAAGTAGACCATGACTTTACAAGTTTGCCTTAACTTTACAGATCTTTAAAATACGCTGGACCTAAATTATTCATTAACTAAAGGAAATAGTTTTTAATCAAACAATTTTTTTCTATTTAATTTATAAAAATCAAATTACTGAATATTTTTTTATTTATTATGTGTCAAAGTTGATTCTTTATGTAAGTCACGCTATCATTGAAAAAGAATTTAAAGCTATAGAGAGAAAAAGGTTACATTTATGAATAAAATTGTTGACATTATATGATAAGAATGATACTACTCAGCGTAGTAAATGATTGACACAAAACACCATTTATGGCCTTTTAGAAGCATTACTCGTAATGAAAAACATTTACTACGTTATCTTTATCATTATGACTTGAGCTTAGTACAAGGTTTCACAATGAACGTGTCCTTCCCAATTAAATGTGTGTTTTTCTTACCAAATACGAAAGCAATAATTTCTTCTAAATATCCTTTTCATAGTTACTGTGTAACTGTAATAAGAATTATGCACCCCTAAATAAAGTCGTAATAGTTCTGATTTGGTGGCAGCGAGGGAAGCAATTAAAATCAATTTATTTCATAAAATTATTAAACTTTTAATTAATTGGTATTAAATAAAAGTGTTTTTAAAACAGCGATTGACCCAAGAAAGCCAGTAATCCGTTTCCCAGTGATCGCGTCAACTCGAGCGGTGCCATCTTCACTTGCATGAGGCGCAGCGACAGCGTTTGATATACTTCACTTTAATCTAATGAAATTGAATAGATTTTTATTATAAATATTTATCATGACTATGCTTGCGTAACATAATAACGTCTTTCGGAATAAGTGAACAAACAGTTTTTCATTCTCTTTTTCATACCACGGACATATACTTATTCTATCCTCTTACATATACTATACTCTTTCAACAGTACTAAAGCAGTTTTTATATAGATTTGAAAACAAACAGAAAATTTTACTACTTAACATAAAGTAGATACGTGAAACGGGACATGACTATTCTCATAAAATATCTACTTCATAAAACCACGACGTAAAAAGGCTTTGAAAGAAGCGGAATAGATGAAGTCAGATATATTTTGTCGATATATAAGACTTATAATTTTATGAACTAAAATACTGCTTAAATCTATTTATCAAAATGTTTTCATTTAGTGTGGTCTAAAAAAATTATCTAATTAATAATTTGAAAATATTTTAAAAAAACAATCCTACAAATAGTATAAAAGCAAGGCTTTTTGTTTAAAATCCTGAACAATTATCATATGTTCCTATGTCCTCATCTGTATATTAAAAATATCCTTCACCTTCCGATCAACGCAATAAAACACAAAAAAATAATCAGTCAATATATCATATATATTTTTTATGAAAATAAATGTCCGGTTTATTAATTTGGTCAAAGATAATTAACATTAAAGCAACAATTAACCTTCTTAGAAAACATTTCCAAGACCTTCGACATTGACTTTTACCTTATAGAGTATATTACAAGAAGGTGCTTCTATTACTTGTATAGTGATTAATATCTTATGTAAAAACTATCTTTGTTTTGAACGAAAAGTTAATATAAAAATGATTGAATAGCGTTAACGGCTTAAAATTGTTAACTTTAGCAATTTTAACTTTAAACAAGTTATACTTACTTAAGATATAAACAGATATAGTGGAAAATATATCAATATTATTAATAAAAATCAAAAGTCCCGTCTTTATGCAAGTGACTAAGGCTATTCAATATAATTTTTATTTATATTGAATATTGCAATTAGAAAAGCGATATCTCAAAAATTCTTTTCCCTTTGATGTTAATTAAAAAATGCAATTTATCATATTTTTGATAATGAGGATAATAATGAATATTAATTTAATGACAAAATAAAATATTAAATGTATTCTAGGTAGATAATATAATGAAATATTTCTCAGCACTGTATGAGAAGATTGAGATTTAAAATTATCTTAGAGATTTATACTGGACGACATTTAAATCATAATTTAATAAAATAGAAACGAGTTTGGTTTCAATAATTTTAAGGACCGGATCTTCGAGACATACATATTATTAAACAAAATCACACGTCCTGTTTGTTTTTCAATCAAAACGCGTTAAACTCAAGGACTTCTGAATAGATTTTTAATAATAAATAGATTGTTTCGTGATGAATGTTTAGGTGTGCATTTTTTTTAAAGATTTTATCGAAATTACTTGAAATATGAAAATAATAGTTCAATATTTCTGAAAAAATTAAACCGCCGTGCTGCGTCTGTTCCTTAAATATAATGAGTAAATAACGAATGGTGCTATATTTTTCTTTTATAGTTGTACAGAGAAGTCCGCGATGGCATACATCTATCTCTTAAGTTGTAGTATGTATGAGTATTTATTTAAAATAATCTAAATTAATTACTTACTTTTTTTCTACAATTAAACGGTTATTACAAGTGGTATTGCTTTTTATGAGCTTTAAGACCTTTAATCAATATTATTTATTTCCTTCGCAATTGATATCAAATGATTGTATTACTTTCTGTATAAAAGTTATTAAAGACGTATTACAGATCATGATGGTGATTTTCAGCTTCAATTGACAATTAATATTAATGAACAAAGAATCACTGCTACGAAAGAAAGGAAGTGCTTACTTAGAAAGAAATATTTCACCATGTGTTATTGTATATAAGCGATCTACCATTCACTGACTCATCACGAAATCTTCGAAATTGTGTATCCGACTTAAAATTTTACATAGTTACTTCTTTTGCGACATAGACATCCACTAAGAACGGGTTTTACGGAATTATGCTCTTTCCATAGAGCCATACAATCTCGGCTGACATATTATATTACGGTATGTTGAGTATTTAAAGTATACAGAATTTATATCATTAACATTGTACGAGTATATTACTAAAATAATATTTTGGTATCATATTTTAAAACCATATTTCATAAACGTCGTTGTTAGTAGTTGTATTCGTTAATCTCAGTCTTATACTAAGACCTTTCTACTTCAATTCAGAATGAATTATGATAATTATTCAATGAACCGGGAATAACTCAACAATACTGATAAGCAAGTATAATTACTTTTATATATAATGTAAGAAAAAATCATTATATAAATTACTTCCCGACCAATTTAGTAAAAGAAAAAAAAGGAACAAAATATTTGATAAATTTATGGAAGTAGATAAATTTATCATCTGTCTATCTGTGACATTATTTACATATACAGTTACCAGATGATTAATGATGGATGTAGAAATTTTGTTTTTCTTTGGATTGAATGCTGTCCCCCAAATTACGTGAATTTAAATATAAATCAATACTTGAAATCTACTTCGACGACTTGCGTAAAAGAAGTTAAATGGTGGTTTATACTTGCAAAATTCTTAAATTGAATGGGATAATATCGAGTAGAAAATAAATATGTATCATAAGTAGAACGGAGTATCGCAATAATGATAAGGCTTTAAGGATTTAAGGATCGAAAAGACTTTATTGCGAAGGATTCATAAATATTACTAAGCTGAAATTGGTTTACAAAATCCGATATACACAAAGACATGCTCTCTGATATGTTATAGGTTTCATAATCTTCAATCTCTTCTGCTGCTGATAGATTTGAAATTCAATTCATCTAAAATACGTTGCTCAAATTTGCTTAATTTCTATGAAGCGTAAAAATAAAACTCCAATGTCAACATAGTATGTAGCTTGCACAGTCTATCTGTGAACCTTTGCCTTTATACAAAGGTACGATGACTGCACCTCGCCAATCGTTTGGGACCTCCCCCGATTTCCAGCATAAATTGCATAAAAACCAGATAAAGTCTATAATATAAGAAGTTTTATAGTAGACAAAAGTAAAAATAAATATTTAAAAATAAGAAAAAAATAAGCTAATTATTTGATTAATAAAACAAATATTAATAATAAAATAAGATTAGCGGGAAATTAGTATATACTTGTTTTTTTTACATATTGAAACTTTCCCACTTTAAACTATTTTATATGTAAAGTCTTTAGTCATGATATCTTTACATACTCGCATTATGAAAAATTTTAACACAATAACAGAGCTGTTCTTGTTTCTTCTTTTTTTTTCGCTGTCTATGGCAAAATTGTTATTAATATTTCTTAGTAGAAAATGTTATGAGTATAGTTTTGTAATATATATAGCATCTTGTACACACTCAAAGGCATTTTAATTATGGCACAATTACACGGTCCACCATTACTTTAGGTGTTACGGAATAAAAAGAAGCAAAAAACTATGACCATATATTGCTTTAACACTAACTCTACACTTTAGATAGGATATTAATGAAATAATTTAAAATTCAATACTAAGAGATTTTCTCTCATTCTATAGTACCCTTTACAATTAAAACTACGTGGTAAGCACTTATAAGTGTTTTTAATTGATTCGCCGTTTTATGATTGGTGTCGAGAAATAAAAGATACAAACAACAACCGCTAATTGTATTACAACATAGTCAAGATACATGACTTAATGTGCGTTCGACACACATTCATAAATTAACTTTAAGTTTAGATGTAATATAAATTATAGCGGACTAGATAATACAGAAATGTGCGATAATTTGAATAATATGAGACTTCCTATTCAAAGTTAAACGCCACTTTCATTGCTGTCTTAGTTGTTATTCTGTCTTCCGTAACAAAATACGAGTATTATTTTGTACGACTTATAGTTTGACAGTTTGGATATTCGTTCTTTCAATTCAGTATATTATATATTAGGAATAGTCGAAAAATATAAACGTTATTGTATTATTTACATAAAACTAATAATAATAGAATAATACAAAAGCGTAAATTGTATTAACGTTTATTGTATACTGATCTTCTAATAATTCTTATATGCTAGACAAATTTACGAATTTATGAAGACGAACCCAGTCAAGTATATTCCGGTTTAATTAAAGTGAGCAAAGTCGGGCGAATACATAATATATATTGTTTGGTACTATTAGTCAGTTGGCAGTCTTCTACAATATTAAACACGAAGACCCAAAAGTTTAGAACAAAACTGAGTATATATCAATTTGGAAGACAACCCCTTGTAGTTTAGATTCGTGATCACACGAGTAATAATACTAATCATAATATTCAATAAAGAGTTTCAACGCAGCTTTTAGTTTAGAATAAAGTCAGATGATAACGGTGGTATAAAATTAAGTAAAACACTTTTCTTATAAACAACTTTAATAACAGTTTTTCAAAATTTTAACATTGTTTACTGCGTGTTTACAAAATTATGACACCGAAATAAAAGCCATAAAATAAATAGTCAACTGTTCGTTCTTGAGTTCATTAATTATTTTATTTTTAGATATAATTTAATATTTTGATACATTTACTTTTAAAAGTTAACTTAGTAATAATTGTAATGTGTAGTTCTACAACATAGCTGAGAACAAAATATTTCATATGTAAATATTGTTCATACCGTCACAACGAGTTCTTTCACACTTTATGTGTTATATTTTTAACTTATATTGCAAACCTTTGTAAAGTAATGTGCTTAGGATTTTTATGTTCATATTAAAATTCTTAATATTTATTATGTAAAGTCACGTTCCACGTAGTAACGGTATTTTACCCGCTTCGTAGAACAGGTTAGTCATGAAAAATTGTATTATGCTAGTTTCTGCTTATTAAAGATTTTTTCTTCTTTTTCCATACTTTGTCTCATATATAAAATGGTAGAAAAAATATCTTAGATGTATAAAAAAACAAAAACGTATATCAAAATATAAGTAAGTTTAAAAATCTTCTAAAACAAGAATGTAACAGACTGATAACTTAATAAGGAAGTTACGTAAATATTCGTATTAGATCTAAACCAAAGGTCTCTCGCAAAGCATCATTTTTCCTCTAAGTCAAGATAATTAGAGACATCAATCAACAATAAAGTCATAATACGTTTTCACACACCTGCAATGAGCATTCAGTTATTAAACCGCCTTCTCGTTAATAAAAACCTTCCTAATTGAGTCATCAGCGATACTTACAAAATTCAAATCTTGCGAATCTTATATTTTCGCACTAATGCTGATTACTTCCAATAGATCATAAGTATTACTCAAAGCGTTTTGGGAAAATAATAGTAATTTGTAAGTAAGATTGGTAAAATTTATTTATTTTAATAAGCCTTTTGAATCCATTGTTACTGCTGGATTCTGTAAAATAAGGATATTTATGATAAATAATATAATTCTATAGGTTCCTTACTATTCAACTATAGTACCCTACTCCAAGGCACACTTTCTTGAAAATTATGCAGGAAAGGATGGTTGCTTTATTGTTGTTAATGATGTCGCATATATCGTGACCTTCAAATCCACTGAAGTCTTATCATTCATAGCCTGTTCAGAATTTATAGGGTTAATAATATACATAGCTTATGAAAGGTTAAAATCATTGTAACTAAGTTTACCAATATTTTAACACTAAATAAAACGTCCTATAAATATCTACGAGACTTGTTTTGAAAGTAATCGAAGGGTCAAAGATAGCTTTAAGGATTGGAAAAACCTTATGAGATACGGACCATAAAATTACTAACGGAAAATAGTCTTGTGGTAACCCAAAGCGTCTGCTCGTGCGTGTATCATGAACTCAATGGGTTTTGTAATCTTAGGTATTTGTTGTTTTTATCTCATCGTTTACAGCTTATAGTTTTCTTTATTATCCTTTTATTAATTATTATTATAATATTTTCATAATTTTGTTATTGTAGCCTTAATTTTGTATAACATCTATACATTTAGTAGAACGTAATGTTTTGCAATATATTTATACTGCTATAGTATCTTTTACAATATCTTTCACTTTAATAACATTTTTTTGATTATAGTTTTATAGCATCATCATTTACTAACACAGATATTTTAATACTGCTGACTGTTTGACTGCCTAGCATATTTATTTTTAAAACTACTGTTAATTAAAATTTTGATTTGTTATGTATTATCGTCTTCATTAATTACAATTATTTATAATGTACTTCCATCAATATCAATCCATACAATATGTTTCTCAAATCTCTAAGTAATCGACGTTATAAATCGTAATACGTAGTAACAAAAACTATTCAAAAACTATTCTATTAAGAAAATATTAACCGAAATAATATTAAGCATTATGTATTATTTAACCTCGTGTTGTCTGCAGTGTTGTGCAGATCAAAAGCTTCCAAGGTCCATCATATTAAACATCATTCAAGTTATATTCAACATCGGGAATTCTTGTACATATTGACAATATATATTTTATTAAAAAAAAACACGACAACCCAATAGATAGAAGATAACCATATACGTTAAGTGTATACCTTCGTTTATAGATAAATAATCGGCAGACATGGATTGTTATTACTACCATCGAGGTACGTAACTAATGAATGCTGTTCTTATTTTGAATATTTAATGTATACTGTAAAAGTATTCTTAATCCCATTTCCTCTTTCACTCTTTCTGTAATTTATTTATTGGTTATCTCATTACTTTAAGACAAAAGTCAACAAAATTTAGATACATTTTGATATAAAATTGAATAAAGTAGTATTTACTATCTCAATGATACCACTTTATATAATTACTATGTAAAATGCAAACAGGTAAGTGTATAATATCATTAATATATGAAATTCAAACCATGATTTAACACGCTATTAGACGGTTCAGTTTCACTATACTGTTACAGGTTAATTACTTGTAGTAATAAGCTCTTATACAATTTACATAAACCATTGCACACATATAATACAAATATATACATGTATGGAATATGGAATATATATTGGAATCTATGTTTGGAATTTTTATGAATTAAAAAAAAAACACACAGTTTACAAACAACATTAACTTCCTTCCCCTTTGTGTTAGAGTAATTAATAAATTAAGTTTAGTTTAAATTATATTATTTTGCAGATAGATATTCATCTGGATATAAAAATGTTTATAATAGAAACAGTTTTTAAGAGAAATATTTTGTTAGAGTTTGTAAGAACAACGACAACAAAATGGTATAAAAAGATTACAAAATATAATTTATTTTTGGATTAACAGCTTATTAATCCTATAATAGGCTAAGTAAAATATATTCTGATATCTGAAAAAACGAGGGAATATAGTAAGTACAATTATGAGCTATCAAACACCAGGTTATCCACTTATCAGAGGGTAAATATAATATTAACATCAAAATCATTGCTGTATCAAGTTGTCGTAAATCAAGAAATAATAAGTAATAGGTTGAATCCAAACGATTATTTATCTCAAAAAATAATACTTTTCTTTTTTATTGATTTATTATTGTAATAATTCCCTTCATATAAAATCAACATTCAAATAGCCTCTTATAATTAAATTAGAAGGTGCCTTATTGTCAGCAACTGAAACTTCACGAGTCGAGCGACGCCGTTTGTTTAGCTGATGGGAACATAACATAACAAGGCATCTTGACCAGATCTTTTGTATATTTAATAACCAATTTTTTTTGACTGTACACTGCACATATATATTATAATATAAAAGTTCAGATATTATAACTGACATAAAACAGGATATTGAATTTAAAACGGTAAAGAAGTAAAAGCTTCTCAATATTTTGATGAATTTTAAAATGGGAAAAAATATATTTTAAAATAACGATCGATAATTAGGTGTATTCTAAAAATATATTTTACATACAGAAAAGACTTCAAGAAAAAATGACATATTCGAATGTTTATAATCTTGTCTAAATTTGTTTATAAGAGCTTCTCCTTTCTAAGGAGACACGTTAATTAGACGCTATTCCACAGACATTTACGACATCCATTATAATCTAAATTATATTAACGTAATTCTTGGCGTCTGGAGATAAACTTTATATAATATAATATGTAGCTCAACCTGCGTTTCTAGCTTGAGTAGATAGCATTATTGATACAATTTTTTTTGATAGCAGCAGGTCTAAATGGATAAAGCAATGGCAGAAAGGAAGTTTAATTGGTTAGAGACCTAGAGAATTATCTTATCTTATGTTTAACACATTGGGAAGATCAGGAAATGATAGTCCAACATATTACAAAAAATACATTCACACCTATGTTTAGGATTTAAGGGATCTTAAAGTGTTTTCTTGTGAGCTGTTATGGCCAGAAAAGGCTAAAAGTTTACGAAGTTATAATAAACGAATAAATTCCTTTCAAATATAGTCTTTGAAAATACACGTAATAAAATTTGATCTGTTATTTTTATTTAAGATTCTAAACTAAAAAATAGAAGCATTATTCTTAAATAGTTCTTAGTTATATTAATGTATGTCTAAATATTCGAGAAATTATCTACTTTTTATCTTCTCCTCGCAGTTCATATGTCATGATGAGTAACTCACCAAGTTATAGAATAAATAAAGTTTACAATAATCTCATCCTCTTGGATATCCATTGCATGAGTCACCATTTAGAAAATCAATCAACGTAGTATTAATTAAAGTTAGTACTTTTTGTGATTATTCTGTTCAAACGAATGCCGTCACATAGACTGTTAATTTTTGACTCTTTGTTTTTATAGCTATCACCTGGCATAGGAATCAGAACAATTCTTAGGCCTTCCACGGTTTTGACTTACTCTACAAATTTACATACATACTCAGCAGCTTTAGAATTTGTTCGATGTTACGTAAATACGTGATATGAATTTGACTGTATTTTAAAGCTTTTGACATGTTTGAATGTGATTTCCAACATCGTGATAGATGAATAAAACATTTGAGCTTGTAAGAACCAGCTGTAGATCTCTGACTTCAGCTCATACAAACTATCCACCAAACATGCTCTCACAAACGAACATTATAAGTTAGCTATTAAAGTTACATTTTTTATCAAGGAGTTAGACAGACTTATTTCAACTCTATTTGACTTGGATTATAACGGATTTCCTTCATCCTTTAGTGAAACTGCTACAATTCTAACAAATAGGATCAAACTGTATGCCTTTGTTAAAAGAAAATATCTTTAATAGATTATTTTTTATAAACTGGTACAGATAACATTTCTCTCTACTAATCTTTATAGTTTCAGTTAAGGCAAGTGAAAGTAAAGTTAAGTGAAAGTACAAAATTATTTGCATAAACTAATTTGAAATTGCTTATTAATTAATTATTTAATAAACATATTATTTTACAAAAATTGAACGATTCATCAGATATGTATTTTATGTCTTAAGTTCATTATTTCTTTATACTCATCATAGTGAACATATCTGTATCATTGTACAGTGTATTTTGATATATTATTAGATGTTAGCCGCAACTCCGTCAGCGGTGAGACAGATAATTAGTTAACAAAATAACACAAATTATCGTATTTAATCCATTAGAACAAACAGATAAGCAGACAACTTATCCGAAAGTCTATTGGTACCCAAGTTCTATTATGTTAAGTGCATAGTACAAGTATAGCATTTATTGTATATATATTTTAATTTGTTTACTACTTTATTATTTTATTACAAGTTCTAACTATACAAACTATCTAGCCATCCAGTTAGAGACGCAAAAAGCCTTGTAAAAATTTAGATTATATTAGGTTCCTTGTTGCATTTTAGTTGTGCATACACATTTTTGTGACTCTCTTTTTAACAGTATATTAAAAGCGTTGAGAAATGCGGCGTTTGTCATGCAAGTGACAGTAAAGTGAATAGCTTGAAAATACTTTCATACAAGAATACATATTAATAAACAGCGTAGCGTTTGGTTTTCTTTAGTGTTTAGTGGTTTTATATAATATTAAAAGTACAAAATTTTACGCCTAGAAAAAAAGATATCAGTGTAAATTTTACGGGTCTTATTACTATACAAAACCATGAAAAGCATTTCTAAACCTGGACTTAGTAATGAAAAACTTCTATTACATTATAGTTTAAAGTGGTCTAAACTTTTGACAAAAGTCAATTGAAACGTGAAATACTATATAATATAGTGATATTGTTTATATCAAAAAGTCATTAAATATACATATGAAACTAAACTAAAACCAGTGAAGATGCAAATAACCAGGGTACTTCCCGAACGAACTTTGACGAAATTTTAAATGTTAATAAATAAACAATTGCTTTTTAAGTAAAATGATTATTATTTATTGAAGAAAAGAAAATGTAAAATATAAAAAAATACGAAAAAATGTGATCATTAATAATACAAAATAGTAATATAATTAAATATGAAAATAAACTAAATCAGTAAATTATAAAGAGCGCAATCTCCTGACAGTAATGAAAATTTTTCCTATCCACAGACATCCATACATCCACCCGAGAAAAGTGAAAACAATACAGAACGAACAAAGTTCGTTCGTGAAAATAGTTTCTCATTGAAGTAATTAACAACTTCCTGTATCGGTTGCTAGAGCTATGAAAGAGTCCAAGAAAAGATTTCAATCGATCAAATACGTTCTAAATTATACGTCCATATATATATAATAAAAGATTAAATTTATATTGATATAAACTTTTTATTTCTTTGTATTAGATGAATAAAATTGTAATTTGCAAAAAGTCTAAGCATTTAAAAAAATTTTAAGCTTTAGTGGCTCTGTGAAAAAGGTGACACGGGCATTTTGCGTCTTTTTTACTATTTTCACATTCTCGATAGCTTAAAGTTTATCCAAGCTTTTTGTATGAAAATAATGGCTGCGTCTCTATAATGCATAATAAATAATATTATGATAAAGTTAAGGTATGTTTAGAAGTTCTTTCGACATAATCTAAAAATGAATTTTTCGGTTTTTCAACCGTTATCTCCACCAAAAACATAAGAAACTTTCTCGTCCAAACTAAACTGAGATATTTTGCTGGCACTTTTCTATTGCTCTCGAATTAAATAAGCAACTTTCCTCAGGTTTCAACAATATTTAAGTTAGTTAAGTAATATATGAAATACTTGAATTGTATTCTTATTAGTATTGTATTCTGAGTCGTGATTTTTGTAATAAATATATTTACATTTTAAAGAAAATTTTAGGGAAGGGATACTCGTAATTGTTGATTGAAAACATATTTTACAAGTATGGTGAGAGTGACAGGTGGATAAGAGCACAGCGGTGACCATTTTTATAACTTATTTGCGGTTTTCTCCGATTTTGACTATATCAATAACTCTCAAAGAAGAAATTGAACAAAACTTGTCATACTTGTCCCGTCAAACGGTCATCTTACAAATTTAAGTAATTTCATTTATCTTGTAATAATTATACTCTCCTTGATCTATCTTTAAATATGTATTATCTGTCAGATTACGTAATAAAAATGTTAGGTATCATTTTTAATGACTCTATAATTATTGTATTTGATGTATATAATTTGGCATACATAAAAAAATGTCTTCACAATCCACATTTTTTTAGTTCACTATCTAACTAATAATAATTTAACTAATAATAAAATAAATAAGTATATTATGGTTAAATTAAATCACAAATAAAAATATTTTAGTTGTCACCACTATACAGGCATTTTTCATAAACGGAGTCGGAACCGTAGTAGGGAAGCTAGTGACATTATATAATTTTCAATGTAACGTATAAAATGGATTAAAAAACGATTACGACGGAACCCCACTCCACTCCATAATATCAAATAGTGTTCCCAATAAAAAATATTTAACAATATACAATTTATTTAATTTAATTCACTGGATATTTCGAATGTATTGTTATTTGCCTGCGTAAATATCGTTTAATAAAAAAATTTTATCGTCACTATAAACGTTTTAATTGAATAAAAAAAACACAAAATTGTAGTCCTATCTTATTACATGTAGCACATATGGTACATTGCAAATTGAAAATGGACAAAAATGTATGAGTCTTCAAAACGGTAAACTATTTTCTATAAGAACAATAAAACATTAAATGTGCATAGAATATTCTAATAACATTATTTCGCGTACCCTTGTCAGTGAAAACAATCACTCAAAGATGTTTTGAAAGCGCGGAAACGTTTACTGCATTGACAATAAAGTTACTGTTGGTACAATTCTGGTATGATATAAGTTGAAAGTACAAATAACACTAAGTTATAATATTGGTGGTTGTATTAGTTAACACAAATTAGTGCATTTTATAAATCTCCTGCTGAAAGTATGTGTAACATCTTTTTCATTTCTTGAAAAATTTTTTGAACTGTTGTTATTATTATTTTTAAAATCGTTGTAAGTATTACTATCAGTTAGTTCATCATCACTAATATTATTGGCACTTTGAAGAAATTCCATGTTGTCCTTGTCTATTTTTGCATTTATTTCATCGTATTCTTTATCAACAGTAATATTTTTACCCAAATTGTTTTCTTCGTAACCTTTTATATTTTCTTTCTCGGTATCATTAAGACCGTCCTCTGGGTGATAAGGGTTTCTATACGCTTCAGGTTTTATCGTTACATCACTTCGCACGGTTGGGTTCTTTTCCATTTTTAAATTTGCCAAATTGATCATTATTTTCAAAAAGTCATCAGAATCAATCTGTATTGTTATAGTCTTACCGTTGATTTTAATGATTAAAGCTATTGTAATGAATACTGAAAATTAGAAAATAATATTTATTATGAATTATTTGAGTACTTAGCAAAGAAAGCTAATATTGGCTTACATATATATTTTAACATTGCCTTATTAATAATTTTTGATATACTTAAAAAATCTTTTCTTAAAAATGTATAATAAAAAGAAAAAAGAACTTTAATGTATATGGTTTTTAACAATTATATGTTTTGCACTACAAATTTATCTTGCGTTTAATTAAATGCTATTTTTTATGTTAAAATTTAACGGTTTTTAACCATGTTAATGACATGTTATAAAAGTAATCTTTGTTAACATAACCGTTATTGATTATGACCATTTGATAAATAAGTTGTAATAATATTTTAATAAGGCTGAACTAATATGTTATTTCTATACACGGTATTTATAGGTTTAAATAGCTTAAAAGAGACTAAACTGTTACACTAGTAATATATAGAAAATCGTTTGTCCGTATGTAAACCTCAAAAACAAGGTATGGAATAGAAAATCCTTTATGTTACACTTTTGTGGGTGAGGACCACTTTGTGATTTGCACTCTATGCACTGTAAAGAGACGAACAAATTTTTATTTAATAATTTCTTCAAAAACAGATGAGGGCTTGTCAAAAAAATCTTTTTTATATTATACAAATAAATATTTTTTATCTTTTAATGTCACACCTAATCATTCATTGTAATTTTTAAAACTTTATCTTAATTTCGATCTAGCTTAAATTTTAAATAGAGTAATGAAAAACCAGCGAGAAGTATTTAAGACTAAGGACAAGAAAAAGTTTGTGAACAATATTAATTGCAAACCGTAAAAGTGTTTAATTAGACTATTATTCTATTCGGATACTAGAATGGAAATGACATTAAAATTGTGAGTTATTTTCAACTCTTCCCAGGTTGACCCTGAATTACTTACAATGACAATTTTGAAGATGGTTTGAAAAGATTATTTTAACAGATTTGTTTTGCAGCTCATCGGTTAATTAAATATACAAATTATATTTTGAATCGTATAGAACCATAATATTATTATATTATAATTTCACATAACAATACAACTGAACTTTATTATTATTTAAAGTTATTGTTTCGTCTAAATCAACTTCACAGCTTTGTATAAGTTGTTAAAAAAAACATTTGCATATATATTATGTTACATATCGCTTCAAATTAAATATTATATTTCTAGTTCAAATTGTTTATTTGAACCATATACAAAATGTTTCAGTTAGACGAAAATTAAAGGTAAAAATTACAAACCTTAGTCAAGTCTTCAATCTACACACACACTACTAAACTACTGCTAAATCATATTCAACTCCTGACATAATGTATACATACTGAAAATAACATAACTAATAGTATAAAATGTGATATTAATATATTTTAATACAATATTTTAACAATTGGATGTCACTAAGCAAGCAGATTGTAATGTAAAATCAACAATAACTGTACCTTTTTAACGTATGTAGACAAAATCACAATACTGAGTACTGAGTACTGGTATATTTAAAGGACATGTAAATTTTAAAAAGGACGGATAAAAATATGATGTAGAAAATAAAGCGTAAGTGTAATAATATACTTTTAATATTTATTTATTTATTTATATCTTTTCTACTTTGAATCATTATCAGTGATCACTTGTTTACGTCAAAATGGAAGTGTCAGGAGGGCCTATTTCGATACCAGATTTATCGTAATAAGCCCTTCTGTAAAAGCACTGTCCAACTTAATGTTAAAGCTATGAGGGTTCCAAACGCGTCCTAGTCTGAGAAGAACCACACAACAAACTCAGCCGGATATATATTTTTTTATATTGTGATCACTGTTTCACAAATGTCAATCTTAAAAGCTATTTTCAAACAACTAGACCCGTCGCAATATAATGAAAAAAAAAATAATAATAATAATATAAAAAAAAAATAAATAAAGATAATAATAAAAATAAAAATAGGCCTGCTACACAACCAGTCACCGCAAGCAGCACCCGTTCACGAGCATAACGCAAGAGTCAGCCATCACCCAATTCGCACATATTTGAGGGACGAGCGCAACCCGACTCCCGACGCTACCGCAAGTAATGACTTCTAAGGAATCGGTGTGATGCAACAGGTCGATAAAACGAAATTAATCTACAACAAAAAACAAATTGCGGAGATTACTAGTTATTCGCAATATAATACAATTCATTCCCAGGCCATACCGTCGTTGATGTAATCCTGTACACTATAGTAGGATTTTTTTATCAAATTAATTTTATATTTAATTTAAATTTATTTAACGATAAACTTAAGGCTTCATTTGGGAGCTTATTATAAAAACGTATACAATTAACCTTAAAGGATTTACCTATTTTATGGAGCCTAGTGTTGGGCATAGCGAGTTTATTTTTATTTCTCGTATTAATTTTATGAAAATCACAATTTTTTTTTGAACTTAGAAATATTTTTATGGACGTAAATTAAATTTTCATAAATATATTAATTATAAACCGTCATTATTTTAAATTCTTTAAATTTGTTTCTTAAGGATTCTCTAGGTCTCATATTATATATTGCTCGAACAGCCCTCTTCTGCAGTGTGAATATGGTATCGATGTCGGCTGCATTACCCCATAAGAGTATACCGTAAGACATTATACTATGAAAGTAACTAAAGTAAACTAATCGAGCAGTTTCCATATTTGTCAATCGACGTATTTTTTTAATCGCGTATATAGCAGAACTAAGTCTACTTGATAAATCAAATATATGAGGACCCCATTGCAATTTTTCATCTAAGGTAATGCCCAAGAAAGTAGTAGATTTGACCAAGTCCAATTCCTCATTGTTTAATTGTACATTGGTTTTAACATTTTTAACATTTGGTAAAGTAAATTTAACACATTTCGTCTTTTTTTTATTGAGCAACATATTATTGGCGTTAAACCATTGTACAACATCTGAGAGAGCATTATTTACATCGTCAATAACAGATTGCCTTCTGCTAACTTTATTTTACGTTGTTTCATTAGATCAGGAAATATACCACATTCTAAACAAATATTAAATATCAATGCTAAGTCTGGCGCTACAATGTCAATTATGGACTTGAGTACGTCAACAGATATTCCCCAAAGATCACTAGTCTTTTTAACGCTAATTAATTTAATTACTTTGATTACTTCTTGAGCATTCACTTTTTTAAAATTAAAATGCTAACACATCGATCTACATTATCTCTAAGTAATCCTATAGCTGCAGCGGGAGAAGAATTTAAAGATAACGTTGTAGTCACTGGAATATTAGTAAAAAAGGTTTCAAAAGCAGTAGCAACCTTGAGATCAGACGTAACATATTTATTATCTATATTTAATTTAAAGTCGATCCTGTGGGATTTAGCTCTTCCAGTTTCCTCATTAATTATTTTCCAAGTTGTTTTTATTTTATTATTGCTACTTCCTATTTTTTTATTGATATGTTGAGATTTAGCTATTTTACATTGTTTTTTAAAAGATTTGGAAAATAATTTTACCTCATCCCTAAACTCATTACTAGTATTATACATCAATTCACTATACATATTATATAATTTTTCTCTATTTTTGTGTAACTCAGCAGATGCCCACTCACTAAATATTAATTCATCATTAACAACCACTGTTTTTGTGGTAAATACAAAGTTAAATAATTTAATGAAAGTATTGAAAAACTCATTATACATAACATTGGGATTTGATTCTTTCAACGAGGGCAAATAGTGTATTAAATCATTTTTAATTTGACTAATACGTTCTACAGTCACTTGTATAAAACTTACTTTCTGTTTTGATTTTCTTATCTTGTTACAACTGAATTTAATAAATTGGCCATAGTGGTCGGAATCTAATGTATTGAATAAACATTTAAAATTTGGAATAACACTTGCAAAAATATTATCAATACAAGTGGCACTAGTAGTTGTGATTCTAGTAGGCTCCATAAACATGTGTAAAAGATTATAAGATTTGAATAAATTTAAAAATTTTATACTTGTTGAATTTTTTTCAAGAATATTAATATTGAAGTCTCCACAAATGATTAGCTTTTTACTAGAATGTGATAGATTAAACAATACCTCATCCATAATCTTTTCAAATTGTTCAAAGCTAGATGACGGTGGCCTATATACATTTACAATTATTAATTCCTCTAATTCAACTGATGCTAGTTCAGCTGTTCGCTCAACAGAATGGCTCACTATGTCCTTAGGTTCTTTATATTTTATTTGTTTATTTAATAGAATTAAAGAGCCACCATGTATGGAATTAACTCTGTTGAACGAACTACCAACCTGGTGGTTATTAAAATTAAACATTATTTTATCATTTTTAAGCCAGTGTTCAGTTACACAAAAAATATTAATATTAAAATTATTCAAAAATAACTCTATTTCTAATTCTTTATTTCTCATACACTGGATATTCTGATGCACCAGGTTGATATAATTTACATTGTTATTTTTCTTACTCACATTGACAATATTTTCTTTTCTATAATAATTATTGTGATTGCACATTTCATTTATTCGGCTAGAGAATATCTCTTCTGTCTTAGAATCTAGTTTAAACTAATATTGTTTGGGATAACATCCAAACTTGTCCTACTTACATCTATATATTGCTCAATAAAAGCAGTTTGTTTAGCCAAATTACTGGCTGTCATTGTAAAAAAATTTGATAGCGATACAGCTACCTGTCTCTTAATAGATGAAGATAGATAATATCTATCATGAATCCGTTTACAATATTTACTAACAATATTGTTAGTGTCAATAATATGCAACTTTTTATTATATAAACATAAGTTATATAATAATAAATTAAACTTATATCTAATTTCATTTTCAGTCTGTGGCAAGTTTTTATAATAGGGTAATGTAAACCACATTATTTTATTTACATTTAGTTTACTTAAAATTTCAAAACATTGTTTAAATTCTAATTGGTTTAAATTACCCCTGTTTCCTACAAAAATTATTAAATTTGTTAAATTATTAAAAAGTTTATTGGATTTATTAATTTGAGAAGTAATATTTATCAAGTTAGAGTCAGGTAAACAGCTGTTAAACACCCTTTGTCCATTAAAACAAGAATTCATTACTGAGCCCATTCCCTTTCCAATATTATCACTATACATATAAGTGTCATATACCATATTTGATTTGAAGGAACTATTACTATTTGAAACAGGGATATCAAGCCTGTCACACAATTTTTTCTGGTGCAGTAGGAGTTGATTTTATTATGGGACTGAGACTCTTTTTTTTATTACATTTTTACAAACAATTATTTATTTGAGAATATAAAACAATCACCATCCTCTCTCTCTCTCTCTTTCTCTCTCTCTCTCTCTTCATACTTTTATCAAACGGAAGTATCCTTACTTTTTTATTATTTAATCAATATATGTTGTTAGAACTACCGCCGTTCATTCTTATTCCTACCTAATTTTGTACTTATTTATATTTCACAAACTATAGTAAGTTATTATGTTATATTTTAATTACATTAAGTCCTTCCCGATCTCAATATGACTGCGAAATCCAAAAGGTTATGGGTTATAAACCGTTTGAAATCCGAGAAGACGGTATTATTATGAGGAGGCTTAAAATTACTCGCTGCATCAAACAATATTTTAGTATGAATTTAACAATTAATAAAAACGATTAAAGGAGTATATTAAATATTAACAAGTCTTTACAAGTTTGTGTTACTTATAAGCTCATGTCTGTATTTTTGTTATTATTAAATTATTAAATGAATATTTAGAAGATATATAAAGTATAGTAAGTATTTAATAATAATAATTAGGTGATTTCAGATATGATTAATGATAATATAATTTTTTGATAATAAAATTACAGTCATTATGCTTTTTGTCATATGTTTAAAATAATGTTATTCAGAATTATATTTCATTAAACATTTAATGTAGATCTGTGAAATTTTATAACAATATTATAGTTGACAAACTCTGAAGATTTATTAATACATCCAGTTTTTGTTTAACAACGCTTCCGTTAAACTGCGACAATTATTATCCTCTTTGTTTTCAGGTTCCATTATTATTCATGAACGTTGCAATTACCGTTCATCATCCGAACATACAAACAGAAACATTAATGACTGTATAAGAAATATAAGTTAGCTACGGTATTTTAAAAATCACTGAAACTAGTGTGTAGGTAAATTTATATTTTACAACATGAATCTATCTAATTGTATGCATATAAATGTTTATTTTTATATTATATATACTTTATTTGTGTATAATAAACTTTGATTGCTCAAATTCTATACAACCAAACCATATGTGACCAATGACTCAAGCAAGCTCTTTGATAAATGGTTCAAGGAAGGAAATGCGGTCTCTGCCATTTCGTGTGTAAACGTTATCGGTACGGTGAGGTTTACAAGTTCCGATCGTTTGTAAATATATTACAAAATAGAGTATTATATCACTTTAATAGACGTTATATGTAGATTTAATGTGTATTTTAAGGTAATTGAAGGTACAGGTACTTAATTCCTGTACCAGGTACAGACTGGTACAGGAATTAAGTTGGGGTAATCCCCAACTTAATTCCTGTACTGTACTGTGTAATAATCCTATAGTGTTTCTATAGCATAATAAAATACGTTTACTACTAATAATAAAACGTAAACTTTTAAGTATCCTTTTAAGACCCTTAAGACTTATTGTACGACCTTTAAGACTCTTAAATCTTGATTTAAATAAAGTGACCCACATTACTTATATTTGCGTTTATAACACTGAACTTTGAAATATTTTTAAGCTGTGAAGGATATTTGAGTTGTCCGGATACAACATTATTATCATACCTGTGAAATGTGATTTTAATTATTATAAAATGCCAGTGATGAACAGTAATAGGATTATCTCTATTAATATTATATTAGTTGTATCCGCGTGGTGCTAACTACCAATAAATACCTATTTTCATTGAAAATTATTGTATAAGGTTTGTAATAATACTCTCGTATAATGAATGACATTTATAAGATGGTTTGGCCGACAGTCAACCTTATAATAGTTAGTGCCTCGCTTATATAGCCGAGCAATACTTTTAAAGCGCTGAAACGCATCCGAACCCCTTAGTAACCGAAATTACTAAGTATACCCCGCGACTTCGTACTAGATCTAAAAAAAGACGTCCCAAAGACAAACTCTTAGATCCTGACGACAAAATCAAATAAATTAATTTATATACAAAGTTATTTTTTAAAAAGATTATCAAAAAAAACTTTGAGAAAATTATTATCAAAATGATATATATATACATTACCCACAATTCACTTAGTTATAGAATTATTTATTATATATTTTTAAACTAGTTTTTATAAACATTATGTTTTCTATTTGTATTTCTTACAATAGAGATTTGAACAATGTGAGATCAATATTAACAGACTATGAATTTTATAAAGAGTGAACGCTAACTATTGAATGATATAATCTTCTTACAATCAAAGTGACTTATTTATTCAGTATCACGTCTGTTTATATATTTTCATACAGAAATACTTTTATTGTTTGTTAATAGTCAACCAAATATTTGGTCCTATTACACATTCTTATTTTATTTTTTATTATAAATATAGACTTAAAAATAGGACTTTTCAGAACACACAAAACATTCAGGACCTGCTACCTCTGAGATACCGTACTTTTGCTCTTCCAATTGAGCTACAGTAACGCTATTCTCCTAAATGAATCTAGTATATATAAATATCTATTTTTGGGACATTATTTGACTTTTTTAAAAAATACTAACTAATATTTCTAACTGTAAAACTTGAATAAATTCCGAAAACTGTAATTAAAGTTAGAAATTGATTATTGAGCTGAGCGTAAGCGAAGGTCTTAACCGTTTGGGAGACCTATTTTTTGTGTTTAGTTGTCTCCAGAATGCGACGAGATAATTAGCTAATAATTTTCTCATGTATTTTTGAGCCGAACGCGGATGTTATAGCGAATTGAAACAGATTGAAAAAATATTTAGCCATTCGTAAGTTGTCAAGAAAAGAAGAAAGGAGAGGGGCTCAGCTCAACACCCGCCGTGCACGGTTGGAGGATCCTAGTAAGCATAGATCCTAGTCCTGCCTGATCCTAGTAAGCATAGATCCTAGTCCTGCCTCTGCTGATAAGTCCTTCATTCTATTTTTATTTAATAATTCAGCTTTTATATTTCCTCATCCTTTTTTTAAAATTATAATAAAATAATAATAAGCGATGAACTTAATACAGAGTAAACGCTCCTAGTGTAGAAAAATATACCTTTTATCACTTTTAGCAGAATGACAGTAAAAACTTAATTCATTATATTTTGTACGTTTAAAATAATAAAAATATTTTAGAGTTGGATGAAGAAATCATAAAAATTTATTTTAATAGTAAAAGTTTCTGCAAACTGATCAGGAGTGGTGTTATTTTAATAATAAAAATATATATTTTCGATCCCACTATATACTATATAGGTACGTCATTGTCCACTTAATCCACCGCTGTACTTCAATTTAAATAGTCCACGTACAAACTTACACTAAATTCCAAACCGAGTCTAGACGATGTCAATTCTGGAAAAAGATAACCAAGTTCGGCGAAAGTTAGATAAAAAGCCTTAGCAACAAGTTGTTAAACCTCATAGAAAATGAATTAGAACTCTTAATTGCGCTGTAAAAAATGTTCTTAAATGTGTCCATACTATAGTTAGCTTTTATATTTTAAAAAGAATTAGTAAAAAATATACGAAATCTTTTTACCATCTAGTGTATATATTGTTAGATATATACATATACTAGCTGATTCCCGCACACTATTAATTTGTATGTGAAATTAGACATCTTGTATTGACAAAATGTTTAATTTCCATTTTTTTATTTAGTGTAAATTATTTAAATTTTAAATAGAGAAATATAATGTAAGTCAGTGAATATACAGATTTCCACATCACCTATGAGGTACGATGTATTGGGATGCGTTCTCGTTATTTAATATAGTGAGATCCCCAGTAGGCTTACATCACGAAAAAATTGCCAGCATATAACTAAGGACAAATTCTTATATTTTTTTTTAATAATATTTATTTATTTTTCAAATATATCTAAAACAATGAATTATAATTTTACGACCATGATTTTTTATTTATGACAATTTCAACTTTTTGCACCTCCCCCCCCCCAACTACATCCAAACTCTGGTTGCCATGGTAACCTTTTCTGTGGTAACCGTTTTCATAGTATCTGTTGTTATGGTAACTGTGGCTATGGTAATCATTGCTATGGTAACCGTTACAATAGTAACTCTTACTTCCATCTATGTACACACTCATCATAAAAACTCTGTAGTTATAAGGCCGGTTGACTTGAAATTTGTTGAAATCCGTTGGGATAGGAAATTCATGGACGTCTACGTCATAAAAAAAGTAACTATGTAAAATTTTTAGTTAATCGGGCAGATAGTTTCTGAGATTTCGTGATGAGTCAGTGAGTGGTAAAACACTTATATATATCAATATATATATAGATCGTTTATAATTAAAATGTGATTTTGGAAATAGGAAACGGGATTATCCAACTGAATATCAGAATCTTTTGCTAAACAAAAGTTTCAATGCGTTCAAGTATTCATTCCTTTCACTTGATTAATAACTCAAAAATTAATAAATTTTTTCTCAATAGTTGGGAATTTTTATAGTAAAGAGAACTAACAGTATGATTGTAACTGCAAAGTTATAGATTTAACTCTTAGATATTTTTTTAAATCCCTACAAAAGACAACCAAGAAAAAAACTTTAAGTTTCTTTGAAGGTACATCGATGATCGATCAATCTTCATGTTTTCAGATACATAACTTTGAATTTATTAAATTTATTTATTAAAAATAGTTTTACTCGTATGTTAATTGAAGTTTATAAAAGAAAAATTTATAACATATTATCATTAATTATATAAATAAATATTAAATATATGCAATAAAAAATTGTAAGAAATACATTGACTAGACAAAATATTTCCGTCAAAATAAAAACATTTTACAACAGATATATTTATATATTGTGATATTATTTGTTAAAGAAATAGTTTGAGGCTTGACCTACTTTTTGTCGCCATAAGAACTTGAAGTGAGATCACATTGTCTAACACGGGTAGGTGGAACTGTGATACTAAGATCTCTTGTAGTAATGAACAAATTTACATTAATAGTCTATCTCATTATCCAAGAGTTTAAAGTTTAAGTTTGCGCCAATGATAGGCACTTCATTGAATATTTATCAGCTTCCGTTCCCGAGCATAACATAATCGACCCCCTTGCTTTTTATTTGCGGAGATATTGTAGAAATATTAACAACTTAAAGGGCTTAATTTATGCGTTTATTTTTTTTTTTTCAGATTTATTCTAGATTTCATAACATATTGTACATTACTCCTGTGTCTGAGTTTCAATATACACGGTCACTGATATCGCCACAGCTAGATTACTTTATTATGTACATTTCAATATATGCTTATAGGGCTATGTTATTTAAATGTAAACTTGAAAAAGATCTCAATAAATTAATAAAAGAACATATAACGAATATTAATCCTATAGCTATTGCTACGATTGATGATATACAGTTAATATATCTTTCTGGATTTATGTACACAAATATGGAGAGACTCTTTTCTCATAAAGAGAAAAATAATTTGTTTTTTTTATACAAGATAAATACATGATAACATTGATGAACAATACTTAAAGTGCTCATTGATTGTAAATAATTTTTAAATAATGTATAATATTTACTATAACTTTTACGAATTGTATAGTTCTATGTATGTTCTTTCAACATGAGTTGAAACATCTAGAAAAATAGTATTTACAATAAACTGACCTAACGTACTATACTGTACTGTAACTGTAGTACCTAAAGGAAAATTTTAGATTTTTATTATATAGCATATTTATTTCCAAAATATCAAGAAACCTTTACGAGATACTAGTATGTATCAAATCTAACATATGGAGTTTATACTTTTAGTCTTTTTTTCCTATCCATTCGATATAATACTGTTTCCATATCGAAGTTGGAACAGAGTAATCTCCTAAGCGACAATATCACCTTAATTGAATTCTGCAAATAAGAACTGAAATCGCAACGAACATTAAAACTAAGATCCTAGTACCTGTTTCGATTTAGATGTTTTAAGATTATTATATAAAATAAGTTTTCAGCACAGATTTTTAAGTTGATTTCATAAGCTAATATTATATGAGATCAATTAAGAGATAGAGAACAGTAATACCGCCTATGGAGTACCAAAAAAATACAAAGTACACTAGTATGTGTACTTTTTTGTATTTTTTTGAAGTTCTTTAGTTTATTAACTTTTTGTTTAATGTTTATTTTATTTTCATGTTATAGAAATTTTTGTCTATGAAGATCTCAGAATATAAATGAACAATATAATATATAGGACATTTATCCCTTTTGTATCAGATAAGCTTTAATCGAGGTATTTTGGTTAACCTTTATATAAAAGTGGTATTTAAGGTAGAAATACGATCAATACATACTTTATATTACATTAGGTGGTTAAGAACATGTTCCTGCATTTATAATGTACATCTACATTTAACACTACATCATCGAAACTACAATCATCCACTATTACCCAAGATATATGAATAGTTAGCCGCTACTACCGCTGTGCTTATACTAAGTGTGCCTACACTCCGTGTTCATTCTATTACGTATCTTCTTTCCACAGATCAGAACTCTCACGAGCAATATCCAGGTGTCATAAGTTCTATAGATACAATTTTTACATTATTTTAATTATATATCATAGAAGAAGCAAACCTTTGTCGAAAGTTTGACTAATTACACGAAACTTCCGAACAGGCAACTAAACCAAAGGCATTGAACCATCCCCGATAACATGATGTATATACACATTTTGAAATTATTAATTAACCAATAGCCTTAAATATCCAAATTTATGTTAAACCAACAAAATGTCTGTTCACATAAAGACATATCTAATCTTTAAAAAACTCTTTATTATAAATCATATTAATCCTAAAATTTAAGAAAAAAAAACCTTTATTCAAATTAGTTACATGCAAATAGCCTTTAATTTTACCATACTAAGAACTATAATTTAAACAAATAAAAAAAAAAAACATTGATAAGCTTGATTCTCGGGTTATCTTAGACAACTAATACATATTGTCAATGTAGTTGATAAATTTAATCAATGCTACACTCCTTTATAAAGACATGGGTACCCATAGCATGATGGATTACTTAGATGATACATTATTTCCAACAAACTCAATATCCTAATCAGTATAACAGGAAAACTTATATAATTATACAATTTATAAAAAGAAGTTAAATGTTGTATATTAAATGTTTACATTGTTATTACTTATTCGATATTTATCGTGTTTCTTAATAAGTAGGAACTACAAAGATGTAAAATTGATCTGTAAAGGGATTTTAATCTAAAATTGTCTAATAAAATAATAGTAATTACAATAGAGTAATTGTTATAAAATTTGGTGTTTTATAAAAAGAGCAATATTCCTACAGCAATAATATAGCCTTTTTGTGTGCCCACATTATACCCTTAAGGGCGAATAATAGGAATCATTTGTCACAAACGATTGAATATAATGTTGCGCAGATCGCAAAAAGTATAAGATAATTGTAAAAGACAGTCCCCATTGGGATGTGAATATTTTAGTCTCAAATAAGGATTGATATATAGTATGCAAATTATTTTGTCACAAATAGTCTTAGAACTTTTATTTCTTATTCAACGAAAACATCTTGTTGAAAATTGTTGAATAATATACACCTACAATTAAAACACATATTAAAAAAAATGGTCTGAGTTTTAGCCAAATTTTTTATATATGTGGAACAATGTAATATAATTCACAAAAAAAAAAACAAAGAACATAATTAATAGATATTTAAATTTTTTACAAGTACTAATTATTTACTGAACATTAATAACAAGTATACTAAGATTTTGAAGGTATTCACTTCGAGGAAACCAATCTGTCGACATTCTTTGTTCTCGTTTCATCGTAATTTATGTCCTCGGTCTCGTTATATACTATTAATATTTTCCTACACAAGTAACTGTCAATATGTCATACTGACGAGGACCGCTAGACACTCTTGCTTGTAATTGCATAAGACACTGGAACCCAACCACTAACGTTACAGTCCTTCTTAATAGTTATTTTTTAAATTTTAATATTTCTATCGCTCTTCTAGAATTAAGTTGTTCCTGTTCTTGTAGGACATTTTACTTAATTATAATTTCACTATAATGCTTTAGCCTATTTGTATGCCCACATTCTAATTTCTTACTTCTTTTTATAATCAGAAAATGCCATTCATACGAGAAATGAAATACTGTTTACCTCAAACTTGAAAAAAACTTATCACAAAAAGAGTAACTGCACGCTGAGGGGGGGGGGGACTGAAATACGTCCAGCATCAAGTAACTTTATCTAAAAAAAAATATATGCATATTATAAATAATAAATTCCATATTTTTCTAACCTTTTAAACAGGTAATGTTAATGTGCTTTTTTCGGTTTCTGATTTTTCCATATAAATTATTAAAGAAGATTGTAATAATAATGTAAATCCTGTATTATTGTAATAGTTACTCTGAACTCTTAGAGTTGCTATCCATTAAGTAAGAAGTGATTGTTGGGAAGACAATAAACATTAGGACAAAGGTCGTATGGTTATCCGAGCGTTGTTTAATTTGTCCGCTGTGTTGTTAAACAACAATTATGGGGGAAATGAATGAAAGAAAATAAAACGGTACTTAAGTCAAAGCCGCGGCAGTCAACTGCAGGTTTAGCCAGAATAAGTCTTTTTACGAAGAATAAGGACTCATTTACTTTGTGTGTGACTTCTATTTATGAACGATAACATTGAAATTAAAGTAATTGAGGAGTTAAGATAAACTTTTAAATTGAATAGTATGAAAGAGAAATAAAATAGGCGGTTCTATAATAATACATTAGAATATAAAATAATTATTTATTATTTTATTTTGTTAACCAACAAAATTGAATTAAGTGAGAATTGATTAAATATTTTACAAATGACACGTTAGAGCCACTTCATATATTTTGAGTTTTAAACCAATGGTTTTATTGTTAAAAAAATTAAAAACAGTTGTTACTGACCTAAATCCCATAAAGTATTACACGATTTGAAATAACACTGTCTTTAATAGTGTTACAAAGACGTCGATTCAATTGTTGAGCAGCTGCTGACAGATTACTTTTTGATCAACTCGATTGCACAATCCTAATAAGAATTAAAAAATTCAATGAGTTATAGTATTGATTATTGATTTATTATACTCGTATTGTTACAGGGTTTTAATCTTAACACCGTTAAGTATTAATCCGTAGATTGGTTGCCAACGTTGCCTATTTAGTTATTAATGGCTCGCTCCAGAAATTTCTTAAGAGATTCAATACCAGCGTTTCAAATACTGACCATAATTTGTATTCATTGAATCACAATATTGAATTCAAACCGGATTGGCAAGTTCCGGCCTTTTGAGCAGGTGCAGTCTTGCTGGAAAGGGCAGGGTATATTTTAAAGACTGAATTCAACACCTACTTTAATCAATCATTAAAGTTTTAAAATTGTTACAATATTTATTGTCAGACTAGTTATGTTTAATTTTATAGCATTTTATAATATAACATTATTATTCATCATATACCTTTGTTAAGACGTGAAATGATTAAAGTATTCAAAAATGTTAGTCAATCCAATCCAAACATGCTTACTAAATTTAATAAAATTAGAATCAACTATAAATGACAGGTCATCACATGAAAACGCTTTGCTTGTACTCGTACTTGGCGCGACAAGGTGTGTATTTTACGAATATGACAAAATTTGGATCGTATAAAATCTTTTTTTGAATCGACCCAAACCTTTTTAATAATATTTAAATAAATATATATTTTTAATAAAATAAAAATAATATTTGACTGAAACCATTAACAGTATTGGAAATGATGCTCTCTATATATTTTTAAAGTAAATTACTAAGATACAAAAAAGTTTAAAAAGCAACTAAAAATGATCACAATCTACTATTATATATGTATAAACTATCGTATAAAAAGTTTTAATCAAAAATGTTCATCTAGTCACTCAAGTCTAGACGGTTAAAACTTTTTTATATCGGAAAATGCATTCTACATTTTGTATTTCTATTTGTTTAGTACCGATGTGGCGTTCATCAGAAGCCGTTGTGATTTGAATCAGATGCGCTGGAGACGCCCAATTGTAGTGTTCGCGTCCAATTTACTCGGCTCCGTCAGTTTATTTTGTGATCTGACGTCGAGAGGTCGCGCCCCTCGCTCTCAAATAATTGCCACGTAAAATAATTACCTTACGCCTCTTTAATTCTATGTTTTCGCTTTCTTTCCTTTCTAAATTCTTCTCTCTGTATTGTTGTGAACATGCCTTCTGTGCTTATGAACTGTGAACTGTATATTATTATATAATTTTGTTTCTTTTATCTGCGCTTGTATTGTTCGATTTGAATCTATTTTGACGAAATAAAATAAGAATATTCAATGTCCATATATTGTCTTATTTCTCAGGACGGAATATTATTACTATTTTAAAATTTCTTTATTGAAGTTTTGTTAACTCTTGCTTTTGTATAGTTAAATTGCTGTTTGATAAAATTTTATTATGTATTATTTTTATGGATCATAGCTGAAGTCTGAAGTAAGTAATTATAAACTAATGTGGACATTTACTAAAGCATTTCAATGACGAATTCATACGAAAATCCTTTTCCGGGAAACACTATTCCGAAATTGATTTCCCAATAATATAAGCTAAAGTGGATTGGTTATTTTGTGAACTTTATGTACTCTATTTCATATAATCTATTTATTTCGTTATACATTTTATACCTATGTCGAATTGAAAAACCATTGATAAATGAATTATCAAGCGATTGATAAGTTTTTAAAGCACTTTTGCTTCCACGCATTGAAACAAACACAATTAGGTTAAACTGCCAACATTATTTCAATAAAGAACTAAACACTTTTATAATAATTACTTTTAAAAAAAAACTAGGACGCCTTAGACATAATTATTTAATTTAATTGTTAAAACATAATTAGTTTTTACAGCCGTCGGTAATTTACGAGGCCATTCAAAAGCTTTCTATCAAGCGGATGTTTGTGTATCTTACTATCGACATAGATAAATATGTATATATATATAACAAAAATATATGTATATATACATAAATAACATTTGTGTTAAAAAAAACTTTTGGTGAGGTAAGGTAATGTTCTTAAATCCAAAATACGAAGAAATCTCTTGAGAAAACAAAACATCTTGCTGCCAAAAATGAATATCTCCGCTAAGACTTGTGTCGCGTGTGTGAATCAAGGCGTACTGTTCCTCAATAAAACTCTTAAGTTAAAAAAAGTGGATGAATTAAACCATAATATAGCGCTGAAACTCAGAAATATCCTGTTTATTGATCTAAAAATCTGTATTAAACAGCACTACGACAATCAAAATGTGAAAAAATACGCTCACAGCTCTAAAGAAGTTTTTGTTATACTGCGTCAGTCATTTAAGCGTGAGTGTAGGAGTCACAAAGTTTAATTGTTGTCAAAATTGTAAATAACAACTGAAACATCTAAGCAAAACTTTTGTTGAAGTTATCCGCAGCATTCTGCATCTAGTTAATAATAAGATATAAACAATCAAGCTTAGCTAGAAGTTCTGTATTTTATAGCCCTTGTCTAGCTCGATTCTGAACCCATTGAGGCACTTCTGGATCAATGGCTAGATGTCCCATAGGTTTTGAAAAATTTTATTTTATATATATAATAGAGACTACAATAAATATGTACTTAATGCAATTTAATAAACTAATATTATTGCTTTGACTATTTTTTATATTTGCAGTTTAAATGTGAAACTTTGCGACTCTGAAATTCTTTACTGATTTCTCTTTGACAAGCTCAGTTATTGAATATCTTCTCAAATTAGGTTAAGACTTTCTTATAATTATTGCTTCCTCTTTTGCTCCTTATCTTTTCTGTTCTTCTTTGTCTACTAAGTTACTGCTCTTTTGTTTATTATATTTAAATTCGTATATTGACTTAACTTATGTATCTGTATATTATAAACTATTTTTTTTTATAAAATATCAGTTGTATTAATTTGTCTTCTATCCAATTTATATACATGTGAAATGTTATATTTTAGTCACAAGGTAAGAACATTTTGCAACTCAATACAAATTACTTTCATTTAAACCAAAACTTATTATATATATGAATTTTATATAATAAAATAATAGTTTTCATTTTATAGGGCTCTTTAGTATTGAAGTTAACCTACTAGAGCTTGTGTCAAAACAGTATTTTGTAATCAATACTTGACTGTTGACGTGCTTCGTGTTTATTAATTATTAATGCCTCGATCGGTTACCTTCCACACTGAAAATACATCATTCACAAGCAGCTTGTTATAGCGTACAATAAATGTAAACAATATATTAATTACATTTAAACAAAGTTGAACGACGTCAAGAATGTTTTCAGACATGGCCTCTTCAAATTATATATAATAAGATTGAAAGTACAAACTAAATTAATTAAAATTACCGTTTTAAATTTCTATTAACAGGTTTAACAACGTTAAGGTTATTTTAAATTAACATAAATATAGAAAGAAAAAATTATGGACACGGGCTCGAACATGTGACCTCTAGAAAATCGTCCTGTCGCTCTATCTATTAAGGTACCGTGACACTTTCTAAAATTCTAACCATTTTTAAAATAATATGTTTTATGCTAGAGTTTTTAATTTTACGTTTTTTTAAAAGTTAAGTATTTATTTAATTTTTGTATTTTTTTATAAAACCGCCAAAATCAACTGTTCCAATTCTCAGTTTTTTTTCAAATGCGAACACTAAGCAATGGCGTCAATATTTATAAAATAGTTATAATAATTTGTATTGCATCTACATAAATCTTTTAAACATGGTTTAAATTTTGCCTTACAACAATTTAGAAAAACTTTAACAAAAGATGACAGTATTGTATCTCACTTTAGTATCTGTGGACAAACTCTTTTAGGGTTATCTCTTTTGTTAGTTTAAAAAACTGATAATAATTTATAAAGTGTATCTAGTTAATGCCTATAAATATTATATTTAATTGTGTTATTAATAAGTACGTAGTATGCAAGATGATTGAATGTAAGTTTTTAAAAATTTTAAACCAATATTAGCGTGTTCTCATTTTGTTTTATTTTGATATACGTATAAATACCGCACTTCACAAAGTTAAACCAATGTTCTCAGAAGAAATGGTGCTACCCTGATTAGACCAGCGCGTTCACTACACTCCCATGGCTAAAGCTGGGGTCTATCAATCCAATAGTAAAGATTCTTTAAGACAGTCTTTTGCAGTCTGTATGACCTCAGAAGTTCTAAATAATTAACTAATATTAGATGATGTCTGATAAATGTGTCACATCTGTTCACAAGTTTGGAAATATGATCCTTTGTATTACTTATAAGATAAGAGAAGTAGTAATTTCTTAATGGTGATCAGTTATAACTTTTTGTTCTATTTTTTACGTAAAATACTTGTAATAGGCTTTTCATATTTAGAAATGACTCACAAAATGGTTTCAACTTATTCAAAGTTGTAATGCAATTTGTGAAAGAGCTAACTTTTTTGTTTAAGAGTTTCTATCGCTATTTATTGTATCATAGGCAACTAAAGCAATTAGTAATAATAGAAACTACAGAATAGTTTTGAACTATTATCGATAAATTAACCTATTTTATTAATATTTATTTGTAAAAAGGTTCACAATCAATACAATATATCGACTTCAATTGTCATAGCAGGAAATGCTTAAATTTCACAATGTAAAGCTTTAAAAAAAGTTATAAAACCTGTAGAACATTTATTAATGGTTACTCCATAATAACAAATCAACCTTGCAATTATATACACAATTATATACATAAGAACACTGATTACAAGAACATTCACCGAAGGCAAAGAAGTGATTGTCTTTGGGAACGAAGAGGATAATAAATTAAATTAAATTTGATATTTCGAGGAGCTAGAGAGTAATCTCAAGCTTGCAACATCTAATTTCTAACAGAATACGAAATGTCACAAACTAATTAAGTCTCTTTAATGTCTGAAGACATTAAGGACTTAATAACCAACCTAATGTCCTCAGACAGGCGATTAACAAACATTATGAAAATGTGAATGAAAGTATAAATACTGTAAACATTTAAATTACTATGGAAATGAAATTTTTATGTAATAATTGAAGTATTTTTGTTAATTCACTGTTGTTTAAAAATATTACTTTATATTAAGTGGAAAAAATATTTTTAATGGGGTACAAAAACACCGGTATACAGTACTTACTATTTAAATAATATTTTAATAATAATAAAATCAAATGAATTAAATATATTTCTTGACATTTCTGAATTTTGTAAATATGCACTTATACTATAATCATTTCAATAAACGGTTTTATACTTATTAAATTATGAATGAATGGATTGTAAGAAGGAATCCATCAATGTTCTTTATCACACTCATCCATCATGATATCATATATGCAAACGATAAACAAAAATTGTATATAAGGTACACAAAAAGAGATACATACAACATATATGAAACAAAACAATTGTACGTAGGTTATTATAAGTTAACATTAAATAATATGCTGTAAAAATATAATATATTATAATTTGCGAGTAATGAAAAGACTATATTTATTATTTCCAAGTTGATTTCTCACCAGTACAGAAAAGCTAGAATCTTTGTAATAATAAAAACTTTGAAAGAAACATAAGATAGATGATAATTAAATTTATCATTATAAAAACTTACTTGGATATTTCAAGAATTATTATCAACTTGATTATCAAGTACTTTTTGTTTATAATTCTATTAAGTGCTTGACAGTCTGAGAATTTAATCCTAAATAAAATATTTAGAACATTTGAAATTTTAACAACTTTCAACAACCATTCAAAACAATGTTAATAAAGAGAGTAATTAGTAAAAAGTACAAATTAACATTTTGTATTTTTGTACGGTCGTAATTCTAGTTTTGGATTTAAAAGATAAAAGTGTGGTATTTGTATAAAATGTAAAAGAACATCTTCAAAGATTTACCAAAAATATACCTATGTAGAACATCTTAATTACTTTTGAACTATGCTTAATTTCTTATTTTTAGCTATCAAAAGGTTGTTTTTAGTTTTTTAAACTATCATTTTATTTTTATGTATTGTTGTCATTATTATTATTTTTATGTAGTTTCTTTATTTATTTATGAATTTTATCTAATTGTTTTTACACGCAGGTTTATCTAATAAAAGCGTATTAAAAATCTTAAATAAAGGAGTAAAGGTTATTTTAAGTGTATAGTAACTGAATCCATTTACAACAGATTTGGCTCGAAGAATTTTTACGTGTGAAGAAAAAGATATTCTTAACACAGACGTTTAGGTACTACAAAATATTTAAAGTGTCATCTTCAAATAATTTGTGGACCTACGACAAAGAAGTCATTCATAAATGTTCGCAAAGAACTCATTGCCATTAGATATACAATACTAACATTGATTGATTAATTGATTTCAACTATTGTTGTTGTCAGAATTAAAGAAATATATATACGTTCAGGATGGCCCATATCAGAATTGTCCATTTTACAATAATTCCTTTTGTTTATAATCATTGTTATGTGCGTAATTTAATACAAAGTCCCAAAACGATTGAATGTTATTTAATCACTCTTAACAATTTTCGATTCACAAAATAATAACTGAATTAACTTTCTAAGAGTAATAATAATTAAATAAACATAAATAAAATAATAATGACTGAGGGTTGCGTCGGTAACTAGCGATTCCTCGTGAGCGTGGTGCGCTAACGGTTGCCATCTCAAAAGTGTAGGAAGGCCGCCCCGCCGCCACTGGTCTGACGTTCCGCTACAATGACAGCTCGTAATTGTCAAGATATCATTCTGTTGCCGACGTCAAAGACTGAGAATGTCAAATGTTATTAACTACGCCGTCATATATTTTTTTAATGTTTATTTATCTATTAAGGTTTATTTACTAACAATGTAATGAAAAAATTATTTCTTTAACTATGTAATGTAGTACTGTTTGTAAATTGTGATAGAGCTATGTTTTTTTATTCAAATCCATTATAACTAATACTCGTGACTAATATATATCTTCGTCTCCATCTCATGTTACAAAGATTCGTTGCTGTTCTCATCTTTTGATAAACAAGTAAAAATGTAAAAAGTAACTATATCTCTAATTAAATTGTTGATAGCATGAAAAATTTTATACATTAAAACAACATACTTCAGCTTGTTTTGTGCTTTGAAAGTTATTAAGAAGTGATAACTTTTAAGATAACCAACACTAAAATCTCATACCTATTATGTAAATAATTATCTGAATCGTTACTTTATAGTCATTAAGTCAATGCTGTACATACATTACATTCTATATGGGCGAAAACGCGTCAGTCAGCTGTTATATAATTAATCTGTTGATGTTCTGGTTTAGTTATATGTTATGACACTTGACATACTAAGTAATATTATGATTAAATTTTAACGCTACTAAAACGAATAATAAACTTTCAAACTCGGCAGTTAAATTATGTAATAAAGCTTAAGCATATTAGGTTAACTTTCGCTTATTAAATTTATCTTAATATAATTTGCATGATTGGGTTCAGAATTACAGTTTATATACCTTCTTCAGTTATTCATTTATTAGTTACATCAATTATAGATAAAGTAGCTTAGAATAATAAATACTTTCTTACAACTTCTTCTTTCTTCCTTACTTTAATTACAATACTTAACATGATGCCCGCTAGTAGACAAAGTGCCTGGTACTTATGAGTTATCTGTACATGCTAATAGTTGTGAAAGCTGTAAACCATGGGCCTTAGTATGATAGTAGTAGATATTCACAAAACACCACTTAATATACCCGTTACATTAACCAAAGGATTAAATTAACCAGATTTAACATACCTAAAAAATAAATAAATATAAAAAACAATGTGTATTTTTTTATTTTTTTGAAATTACTTGCCTTATACGTTTATACATTTAGTTAATTTTTCAACGACTTGTCAAAGTTTTTTCTGTTAATGTATACTTGTCCGTCCGTAAATTATAAGACTAATACACTTTGTAAAGATAACTTGCTTCGCCTTCTCGAAAGTCATCCGCTGCTGAAGGATGAAACATCGCATTGTCTCTGGCTCATTACTAGCTCAGCTTTAATGGTTTTATAACATTAATATTTTCAATCAGTTGTATCTTTCAAGACTTTAATAAGTAAAGAAAACATTAATAAAATATCACACACTCAGTCAAATAACCACACCACTGCTTTAGTAATGATCTTTCAAAAGATAAATTACGATAAAACACGTAATTGTATTTATATTCTGCGATATATGTCTGCAAACAAAATTAATATTCTACGTACAATCAAGAACAAGTACTAAATACTTAATACTTGATTGATATAATATTTGTCGAAAAAACTTGAATAATAGAATATACGTTGTGTCTTTTATACAGCTATTAATAAATTATAAGCAGTTATTTCATTTGTTCTTCGCTATGTTTCTGGGAATTGTATTGCGCAACCCTATTTTTACTATGAAAAGATAACACGCATCCGGGACTCTTAAATACATTATACTATCCGCTATTTCCCTTTAAGTATATTAAAAACTTATATTTGCCTACTTTAATAAATAATCATTTACTGTCACAACAATAAGTGGTAAATTTTAATCCGTATTAGTTATGTCTTAAATATTTAATTTGAAGCGACGGTGTCGTATTTAGATATTATGATAAAATCATTACTGATATTCAGGATACATTAAATTTTTTTTCACGATTATTAATGAAAATGTGTATTGGAGATCTGGTTGTTATTTCAAGGCTACGCCTTGCCTATCCCACCAACCTGGCGTATATAATTTCGAATACCCGTTACATTTTTTGTTCATTGCACATAAATTCTAATAAATAACTAAAATTCACCCAAAAACACCTATACTTAAAGGAAAACTTTTTAGGAGCACCAGCTGAATTACTATCATCACAGTCTTTACTTTTCAGAATGCCAGTACATAGCACCAAATTCTATAAACAGTCTTTTTCGGTTCATTCCATCAAATTGTGGAATGACTTGCCACTCAAAATTCGGAAATCAAAATCATTAATATTTTTTAAAAAATCTGTTAAGGATGTCTATCCAAGGATAGGAAGGGCGAAGATTATCGGGTATGTATATTATAGGTATTTTTTAGTTTGTACCTTAATATACATAGTTAATAATTTTATTTATTTATTTCTTTACATTTACGCCACCTACTCCTCCATAGAATCTTAAAGGTATTTTAATATTAATATTGGTTGTCTGAAAGAAACCGCCAATATGCGATAAGACCGCCTTTTATATCTCCATCATTTTCTATTTCTTTAACTGTTATATTTTTTTACTTGTTTTTATGATATGTATGGTGTGCAGTAAAGAATATAAATAAAATTAAAAAAAAAAAGTTAAAAAATGTCATGCAATGGAGAAGAAAGAAATAAAAAAAAATAACATTACGGATTTTTTGTAATATCGTATTATGAAAACAAATTTAACATCGAGTACAATTTAATTTCATAATTAAAAAAAGACTTACTTGTTACTCAGTAACAAATGAGCGGATTGAACATAGAATTGACCATGGCCAGTAAGTAGAATGCATGGTAAAAGGTGTGGATGGCAATGACTGAAGGTGATAGACTAGCACAAAGTAGGCGTGATATCGCAGCTAACAGAGCGCGAACACCATCACTACGAGCACGAACATTCTGACCTCCGCATGAAAATATAATACCACATATAGAACTACAACACAATTTAATAATGTTTTAATTTTTTTTTTCATTTTTGTAATTTTAAATTTTTTTTTTACACTGATACTCTCATTTCTTTTTGTTTTAGTTTAAGGTCTTGGGGTTGCAAGAGTGTAGTGTAGTAGTGTAGAGTAATCTGTAAGACCTGCTCTATCTGTCAGTATGTAATATGACGATCTGCTTTAATCAATAAATTGCCGTTCCCTACATTTTCCATAGTTACTTCTACAAAGCGACCTGATCTTGGACCATCACTAATACTGAATTTGAATGCGGTAAGTTCAAATTCACGATATCACCGGTAAACAATTGTGCGATGAGGTTACTTTTCTTGGAATACAGTTTTCATTTACTTCAAGCATTTATCTATAAATAGGCCACGCCTAAAATTGTAGCGAATATACGCGTAATTCGTCTCTCGACCACTCAGTAATTTTTTTACTGTCCAAAAACGTATAACTTTGTAATGCAATGATACACAATGATTTACTATATGGCTACTACCTACCTACTAGTTATGAGTTGTAAATTATAAAAATATATTTATGCATATCTGTTTATCAAAATTCTGTTTAGCAGAACTTATCTAGTGACCTTAGTACAACATATTGTAAGTAGATAAAAATAAGAGTACATTGTCTTAAGATTGAAACAATTACACAAATCTTTTTTAATAAAAAAAGAAAATATTATTTGATTTTGAAGGATCCTGAAGAAATAACAATTTGTCAGAAATGACATCAAAAATATAATATCATAAACTTAAAGAAAAAAAAATTAAACTTAACTTGAGGTTTTTAGACCTTTGGTAGTATTTTGAGACAAGAAATTGTGACCGTATATTGTATTACATAGGTATTATATATAAATCTGATTAGTTATTTTTTCATTGTTTTTTATTTGCACATTGTACTCTTTTAAAAATTATAAAGGAAACTTAAATTATTTGTAATTACTGAAAATTTTCACAAGAAATCAGAGCCTAACTTATGAATATTGTACAAAATTATGAAAGAAAAAAAAACCATTAAAATGAATTTCTAATTCAGTAAATCACCGTAAGCTCCTTCATAATTTACTTTAATATGTTCTTATTACAATATCATTCCTTGACTTAAAGTCTATTTATAAAAGATCATATTAAAACATTTTTCATCCTCACATCACATTTTGATGATCGATTTGACCTTTAATAATTTTTTTTAAACATATTCATCTAAAGTATATTGTTGTTTGTTGTTAATAATACTCCTTTCATCTTAATTGATTGCACTCCGCTCTCCGCTCTCGAGGTAGGATAGCTGTCATTCGCCCACTTGATGAAACATATCTCCCATTCACCATTCACGTACCTTTGAACAAATATCACATACAATATTAGAAATAAAAATAGAACTACTGACTGTTATTAACCATAGTGATATAATATATATATATTAATCGTTATAAATCTGTTTAAGTAAATGAGATATATTTTTTTAACTTCAAATATTAGTACCAATTTAAAACCGACTAAAAACAGATATAGAACCAAGACATTAAAATTTTAAAACTCTTCTTCCTAATTAAAATCCATGAAAGAGTATCAACAACAAAAATGGTTTTTAAAAATTGGGTGATATTCTCTGGGATATTTACTGATTAGTAACTACTAATATACTAATAATATAACTGTATAAACTGAAATATTTAAATAATATTAAATTATATAACAAAATGTGTAATAGAAAATACGAAGAAGTAAAATAAGATAAACGTTTTGTTTAGTGAATCATACCATAAGAATCAATCATACCATAAGAATCTGAGTACTTTTAATATCTTAAACAGCAATTTATCTTAGTAATGTTCTGGTAATAAGTTTCGATAAACAAATTAAGTACATATGTTATGTGACTTACTTTATACATCTCTTGATATTAAAAAAAAACAATTAATTTTTCCACTAAGTTTATTCATCTTTTTACATTTACATAACTTTATATAATATTCCAAATCGAATTTAACTCTACTTTCTTGTCCATCACATTTCAGTCAATCTTGCAATTAAATGACCGATTTATCTATTTCTTAGAAAACTTTTGGATTTCTATTGGAAATTCTTGAAGCTAAAAGTTATCAATCCTTAAATTAAAATTGAAATGTTTAAACTAAACATCTTTCATTATGAATACAGAATTATAGTTTAAAGGTAGTTTATCTTTATTTCATAATATTTTTTTAGATTTTATTGAGAACAAATAGCCCTAAAAATATATTTGTTTGAGGCAAGTCGGTGTAAAAATGGAGCTGTTGCGATATAAGACAAATATTAGGGGAGCTATACAGCTACTTTTTAAAAATGTAATCATAAAATATTATATTAATCACCAAGTAGATACTGGTCCGAAGTAGTCAAAATAAAGATTTTTAGCCGTCAATATTATCGAAATAATACAATTTTCCGAAGTTAATGTATCATATATTTTGACGGTGATATATACGACCACATCAAATTTCATCAAAATCCATCCTGAATATTTTGTCTGAAACGCAAACAAATAAACAGATATAAAATAAAGACATTTATTAATTATTACGTACTTATATACTAGCTGTCCCCGTTGTGTAACGTGACATAAAATACATAGATTTAAAGTTTTTATTATTTGTTATTCTTAACGCCTTTACTCTGTCCTTTGTAGGTAGAATTTCATAAAATCTTTGTTCTATGTTATTTTCTAAATTATTTGATTATAGTTGTAAAACTTGGACAGCGTATTCTATCCAAGTTTTATATAAGAGCTATATATAGTTTGAAAATATGTTTTTATTTAATTAACCGCCCCAAAGCCTTCCATATAAGTAAAATTTCGTGAAATCAGTTCTTAGCTGACGTCTAATTGATAAAAAGAATATTCTTACCAAATTTTCAATATAATAAGTCAATACATAGTTTTTGTTTTCCATAAACTCATTTGGTATTTAAACCAGAGATTCAGAACCCACGCGACAGATACCTTTGTTAGAAAGGCCTAATTAAAAACTTTATCCAACGACTGATCTTTGTAATTTCTGACATAAGAGACACCTGACGGCAATAATAGACAGTCGGCGACATTCAGAGTTTTGTCCTTTTTTTAAAAGTATTCATTCATATTTGTACCTACATCAAAGCGACTGAAGGGGAATATAATAGAAGGCAAAATAGGAATCAGATATCGAGTTACTAACAGCCAATGAACTGTCCACTCTGGGTATTTTCTATGAACATTGAGACAAAAGGAGAATCTTTTTTTTATTTTATGTATCCATATCAAATTCACTTACTATTTGGATGTCATACTCAATAAAGTCTGTTCAAAAAAATAGTATATCAATGATCTGTAATTTTTTAATAATTTATAATGACAATAAAATGCAATTTGTAAAAAAAACTTTTTTTTGTGAAACTAACTGATAATAATCAAAATATTAGGTCCCATTTATAAAAAATCAAATTTAAATTGACTATTTTCAAAATACATCATTTTCTACTGCTTATTATTATATAATAGTAATTGGCAGCTACAAAAGTTATAATAATATTATTCAGTAGTAACCAACATATAAAAGTTTACCGCATTTGATAAACCAAGCTTACTCATTGTCTTTTTTTTTCTTATCTCTATTGTACGTCATCACAATGCTAACTTAATATACAAATCCAAATATACTTTTTTATTGGTTCTTCTTCTTCATTCAAGACTCTGAACAATATAATATGAGAGAAAATTATATTAACTATGGACGTTTTAGTAGACTATAGTGTCTGTTACAAATACCTAAACTTTAGAAGGTACTATAAACCTTTTTGCTTTATTTTCTTTGAAACGATAGTTTCCTAGAATTATACGTTAGCCATGAACGCAATAAATTAAACGAAAAAGAATATCAAAATGTACTTCATTAAAAGAAAATAAAATAACATATTTTACATGAAAAAGAATTGAGAATATTATTAAAGTTTGAAATAAAAGGAATAAGAAAAATCTCAGGTATAATTATGTATACATGATTTCACAGCAATTGTTTTAAAAACAAAAAGTATTTTAAAAATCGTGAACATTATAAATTCTAAAGCAATACTTACATTTTACAATAACAGGATCTATGAAAGATTTTTAAAATAATATAAGAATCGCGAAATTTCAACAAATTTCCAAATATGCTATCATCCGTCTTTGCCCGATGAGTGTGTCTTTATTTTGAATCACACATAACTTTAACAATATATTAGGGGCATATAATTTAACAATATATTAAGACAAAATAAAATAAATTAGTTAATGGTGTTACAGTAGAAATGTAAAGACGCAAGATTCGGTTACCCTTAGTTAACCAACAGGCATGACATTTTTCATCCAGCAACTTATCAATAGGACCATTGTACGTAGATGAACCAGAAGTTTTACCATCCATATAAAAAAAGACCTTATAAGCAATTCATTTAAATGCAGCAGGCAAACTATCGATTGCAAAGGTCCACTAAATTTACCAATACTTCTCTCAGTTTTTTTCTCCGTTGACAACCTTTTCAATACGAGGGTCAAACTGAAAGTTCTTAGAAAATCAAAAACTAAGCATTCTAGCAAGTTATTAGTTTTACTGTAACTTTTCAAAATAGCGTCCATTTACATCAATACATCGCTGCATTCGATGGAACCATTGAGAAAAGCACCTTGCCCACTCGGCCTTAGGGGTCTCTTCGACGGCGTTTTGAAACGCAGCCACTGCTTCTTCGGCGTCTATAAAACGTTTTCCTCGAAATTTTTCTTTTATTTTCGGAAATAAATAAAAATCGCAGGGTTCGAGGTCGGAGCTATACGGCGGGTGACCCAGTAATTCCACGTCTGAGGTCACCAAATAGTCGATCGTTTGCCTGGCGGCGTGCGACGAGGCATTGTCGTGATGAAGGAGGATCCTGCTGCGAGGTCGTTTCTCTCGAACTTTTTCCAAGACAAGTGGCAAACAATTGTTAGTATACCACTCTGCATTAACCGTTTTCTGATCCTCTAAGACTACTGTCGCGTAATGACCTGTCTTTCCGAAGAACGAGGCCACCATCTTTTTTCCAACACTTCGACCTCTCTTCACTTTAGTTGGCAACTCTTCGGAAGGAAACACCCACTGAGCAGACTGTCTTTTGGTTTCCAGATCATAACAGTAAATTCAGCTTTCGTCACCCGTTAGTGTGTCGAACACAGCATTTGAGTCACCTCCGTTAAATTTTTGGATCATTTCTCGGCACCAATCAACACGGCGGAGTTTTTGAGCCTCGGTCAAATTATGCGGTATCCAGCGGGCACAAAGCTTCCTGACCGCTAAATGTTCATGGAGGATTTTGTGCACTTGACTCATACCTATGCCTAGACTTGTCCGAATCTGCTGATAGGTCACTCTTTTGTCAGTCTCTATCATACGCCGCACAACACTGATGTTACCTACAGTCGTCGCTGTAGAAGGCCGTCCCTCACGCAAATCATCGGTGGGATTAGTTCGACCACGTTTGAATTCATTAAACCAGTTGTAAACTGTGGCACGAGATGGGGCTTCATCGTGAAAAGCCAATCGAAGTCTATCATAACTTTCTTGTTGACTTAAATGACATCGAAAGTCATTAAAAATTATTGCACGAAAATTTTCTCGGCTTAAATTCATTCTGACGTGCACAGACAATTTTCAATTTGCCACCAAATCGTAAAACAAATGACAAATGAATGAAATGTACACTCAATAATATTGGTAAAGAGTTCTATTTTCAAAATTTAAACTATTTTTTTTTAATATAATGCTTTTAAGTGGCCAGTTCTAAAAACTTTCAGTTTGGCCCTCGTAATATGATAATATTTTTGCATTTGGATTGACAAGCTTTCAGGTGCTGAATTGAGTATTTAAGTAAAATAATTTGTATGCAAGTTTGGGAAAACCATGAATCTTTGTAAGATTCATGATTTTCCCAAACTCCTTCAACTTTCTGGGTTACAATTTCTGCAATTTCGGAATACAGGCTCTTTATTATTTCCATTATTAATTTTCAACTCTACTCTATCCCACGTTTTTTTCCAGAACTTCAACAGTGTTGCGTGGGCTGTTCCACTTAAAATATTTCGATAATATTTTAAATAGTTTATAAAGATACTTAACTTCAACATATTTTCGCAATTGGAAATCGATTACTTAAAAAAAATAAAAATTGACTCATCCTAATGTATAATTCTTACCAAAACTCATTGTTTCTTACTATATTAGTAGTACTCAGAAAAGGACAGATTATCAATCTTTCAATACATATATATTAATAAAAGGTTGTGAAAAATCTTTAATGCTACTTACCTTTCAACTGTAATAGTAACGAGTGTGAATACTGCCATAGAGACAGTCAGATTAGCGGTGAAGCTGCTCGCTGTACATGTTACTGAACCAAAGGGCCAGTGAGCCGTGACAAGAAATACGAAGTTGGGAGCTCCATTTAGAGTAGCCATGAGAAGATCAGCGACCGCTAGATTCACGAGGAAGCAATTTGTCACAGTCAGCATACGACTATGAGCTAAGACACAAAAACATATATATAAGTAAATATTATATTATATAAAACAATTATCCAAACATTTTAAACATGGCCTTTGATAAATATTTTACAACTTGAAAACAATTATGACAAATAATTCAGAAAATGCACTATTTTATTTATTAGTAAATATACTACGTAAAAAATCATTTGGTACATAAATATTCTAAGGATTCTAAGGAAATAAAATGTATATATGTTTCACTCTTGTAACTTCGATTTATACGATCTAGTATTAAAGAAACTTTGTTATTATGTTTACTTGACTATTCTTGGTATATTGCCGCTGGTAATATTGTGTAGATAATATATAACATATAGATGAAAATATTATTTAAAACCTAAAGGGGTTTCTGAGAAATCACTCAATAAACACTATTTTTCTGGTGTAATTTCAAAAATAAATTATTTTTTAAAGGTAAAAAAGTATTAATAAGGACATGCGTCTATTAAATATGAAAGGATTTTTTATCATTCTAGCGTCGGGTGAACTTAAAAGGGCGTGAAACTGAACCAAGTCTTTTTACAATATTTTATTACAGATTGCAAAATTATATATGGTAGATATAAATTCTAAACCTTACATTAATACTATATACATAAATGAAAATTCTTACAACCAAGGAAATGAAAACACTTTTAACAATTCACCAAAATGTTTCCTAAAACAGCCAGCAGAAACATAGTAGAAAAAGTATGAACCACGTCAGCTATCCCCACCCCTCCACCAGGTCGGACTGTAGGGTCACTCCCCTAACCCCATGCAGTTTCCAAGAATGATTCTGCAAAAAATAATATTATAGGGCACATTTCATGTAACAATATCGACGTTCGTAGAAAATCACATATTGGAATATGCAGAAATGCCCTAAGCATGGACGTATTCGCTTTTAAAAATACTACATGTATTAGTATTTTTTTAAAATTCTTACTGTTTAGAAATAAGCTTCCGGGGATCTCTAATTACTATTAAATTTATTTGTCGGGCCACACCCATGTTAATTAAATTGGAACCTGCTATTAGTTTTGAAGACATGGTCGTATTAGAGCATGAACGGACACAGTCACAATTCATGATTAAGAACCCCAAATAGATTCGAAACTAGTGGGACAAATTCTGATTTAATTAACACGAGTATATTACGGTAAATACATATAAAAATTATTACTGTAAAATCATTAATGATAAAAAAATGTCCCTTCGGCATACAGTATTACGAGACAGCATTACACAGAAAAGTAAAAAATCAATGAATGACGAATTCAGTAAATTAATGTCACAAATTTGTGTTACAATTTTCAGGGTTGGAATTGCTATTAAAAGTTAAAATGATTGTGAGAAAAGTTATTTCATTTCTGCGGTATTTACAATTTAATAAAAAAAATATAGCAAAAAAAAATCATGAAATAAAGGACTGTTTGATTTACAAAAAGAACTTAGAAATAATACATGTTTCATAATTATTATTATTTTAAGTATTTCTGTGTCAGTATTTTCGTGTAACATTCAAAAACTCGTAGATATGAAAGAAATGTTTATAAAAATAACATTTAGATTTAAAGTAAGTTGCAAAGATTGAAGACTTTTATTACACACAATTTTATTTATTTATTCCGAAGTTTTAACATCAAAAATATACTAGTACGTCATATACGAGTAGCTACGTACGTTACTATTACTTCTAAGTTATTTTGTGATTGTGTTAAAAAAAATCGTGAGGTAAATTTCTTAAATTTTTAGAGTTTTTTAAAATTAAATTCCACCCTCAAAGGAATTTATAGGGTTTGCAATGGATTTAGGCACGTCGACCCAGGGTCTGCCACATAGTGGTCTGCATAAAAGAATATATTATATCACGAAAGTATGTACATTACAGACCAAACAAACTTGAGTAATTAAATTAAATTAAATTTTCATTAAATTATATGGTCATTATTATGTAGTCAATTTTAGAAAGTTATAATCATCATCTTCCTGCCCTTATCCCATTTTGGGGTCGGCATAGTATGTTTTATCCTTCCTTACTCTCCTTACTCGTCATCTCTGTACACACTCCCTTCTTCTCCATATCGCCTTTCACGCAATCCATCCATCTTTTCTTCGGCCCTCTACCTGTCCATCCCTCTACTACCATACCTAGCTCTCTTTTGATCACGTGCCTTTCATCCCTCCTCATAACATGCTCATACCATGACAGATACCATTATAAAGTTATAATATAACAGTTAAAAACATAGTTTGTCGAACTATCGATTAAAAATCAAGGGTATTAAGGTCATTTTTGACTACGTTTCCACTTGATTCATTCTGGCCCATTCTGCTATTTTTCCGTATGTATTTCAGCATGCTTGTTCCGTTCCGGCGTATTTTTATCCTATCGTCACTGAAAATGGGCAGGCGTATTCTTTGAATTATTATATTTTTGAAGTCGAGCCGTTTTTTTGATTGGGCGAAAAAATCCAAAATGGCGGCGTTTTTTAGTTTTGTTTTTGGCCTAGCAGGAGCAATTTTCGTCAGATCGCCAAAAAAATTGGTGATCATGTTCTTTGAGTTATTTATTTTTTTTTCGTTTGGCCAGTTTTCTTACTGGGAGGAAAAAATCAAAATGGCGGTGATTTAAGTTTTTGTATTGGCCCAGCAGACGTATTTTTTATACAATCGTCACGAAAATTTATAGGTGTGTTCTTTGAATTATTTAAATTTTTATGTCGAGCCGTTTTTTTTTTCTTGGGCGAAAAATTTCAAAATGGCAGATTTCTGATCCGTACCAAAAAAACGGACTTTGCGGCAGCTATATATACAGCGGCTGAAATTTCGTCTAAATGTTCTTTGCCGAAATCTAAGGTGTTTTTTTGTTATTTCAAAATCCATAATGGCGGTCAAATTTCGTCTAAGTATTCTTTTTCTTGTTTTGTTTTAGGTCCAGTGTACGGAGGTTACTGGGGTGGCGCTCATACTTGGTTCACGGGTGAATTATTGTAACATCTGCACCTCGCGAAATCCACTATAAAAAATTTCTCAACAGTATCTCATCCCCTAACGTACTGAGATCTACTGTTCACAGAACGACTAGTAATTTAACTATTATAACATTTTCTATTTACGAAATGATACTTGTTTGAAATGTCAGTCAAAGTGAAAATAACACTATCCTCTTTTAAGGTTCTAAAATTATGTTAGCACTTAATAGAGCTTTATGTTAAAGTGACTTGAAATGTTATCTATATTTTTTGAAAAGTAAATTTATCAATACAAAAAAATAATAGACACGAAAAAATGATAGAGGGAATTTTAAGCAGGTTTTATGCGGATGTTAAAATACCGACATCATAAATACCAAAGCAATCGAAACACGAAAAGGGCAAAATATATATTTTATATTTGTTGTTCCACATATCCGAGATCGGTACCGAGTTGAACGGGAGATTAGTCTATCTCTAAAACAACGATATAATACTCAAAACACTCTTACTCAGTTTGTCACTTCAATTCAGATAATCTTTATATGTATGTATTCTAATTCATATTTCACTATTCTTTTCTAGATAGATCCATCGTTGATTCAATAGTTGGTTTTTTTAAAGTAATTTTAAAGCCTAAACCATAAAATGATAGAAGTCATAGTTTATTTAACTGGATTCATTTGACTGCTGCTCATATGCTGGCTGGTTCGGAGAACTACCATCATCATGAAAAGTATCGGTATAAAATAGTTATTATGTCTACGTTTCAAACTAATAGTGAGAAAACTGGCTGCTCCAGAATGTCCTTACATCATTTTTAGTTCTAGTATCCTCTGTCCTTCTATTCATTGCTGAAAGCGTAATAATAAATCTCAATGTCCATAGGCCACATCATTATTCATCATATGGACAGTGTTGAAAAACAAATAAGCACCATTGAGAAGTTACCTATAAACTATAAGCTAGCTGTTTAGCTGTTTTTTTAATATTATTTTTTATCTTTGTAAAAAAATCCTAATAAAATTTGGAAATACAAGTTAAACTGTATCTAAAAAAAACAAACTGTTCAGGCATTTACTATCGCAGACGTCGTTATAATTTTAATATATATATAATTATATTTGAAATTTTAATAAATTATTTTAAGCGGCATAGAATGTGTAAGATATGATTGATATTAAAAATGATAAATAAACATTACGTATATACAAACGAAACAACAAGAAACCGTATCTAGCCATAGTATTCTCTCTCTGTCAAGGCTGTAACTAATTAAAAACCAATGGAAGTCTCCGTTTTACATCCACTTGAGCAGAAAAAAAGACAATACTTCTTTATAAATAATTGCTCGCCCAATGTTTTAATGTTCATTTACCAGGAATCAACATTTAATTAAATCTTTAAATTAACATTCTAAATGCTATTATTACAGTAATTTGATTTGTAATTTTATTTCTAATTACTAAAATTAATAAAGTCTCTTCTTGAATTAATTAGTAATTTAGAAGGACTTTGTGATTTTGTATGTTTAACCTTAAATAAGTAAAACTGTTTTCGTGAGTAATTTAGAGGTCAATTGTTAATATCGCAATGATGGTAATAATATATTCCTGACTTCGTAGTTCGTTTAGTTTTTTTAAGGGTGGAGCGTTTTTCCCACTTTTAACAAATTCCGCTAAGGGTTACAGTTAAGCCTGTTAGAATATTATATCATCAATTAAGTCCAACAACAACATATAAATCGGTAAGACCTAAAATCTACATAATGTAAACAACAACATGTTAAACAACATATTATTATTACATATTCAAATACCTGTAAGTTTATTTGTAAAATCTTTCACTTTGACTAATCAAACTAGGATCAAAAATCGAAATTAGGATAAAAGACCAAGATTTTTATTCATTATCATAATAAGATGAGGTTAAATCGATATCACACTTTCTTTTTATATGACTTTAACATTAAAATTGTTGGGACTTTAAAAATCATTATAATCTAAGAACAAAAATAAAATTGTAAAGTACAGATTGTTGTTGATGACTTTTATTAATAGATGATTAAACAACTACAAGTAGATCTTAAAATTAAAATATAAGATATACAGAGTTTGAATTAAGTAATATTTATTAGTCAATGAATCCAGTAAAACTATTAAAACATGCGTCTCTTATACAACTATATTATTATAATTTACAGTTTAATGCAGAGTCGAAAATTGTATATGAAGATATTGTTCTCGAGATAAAGTAAAATTTATACTTACAAAATTGCTAAAAACAATTAAAATGTTGATTACAAGAAGAAGAAATAAATAGTTATATCATCATTATTATAATACTATATTGACAGTATTTAATCGCTAAATCTTAAGAATATACACAACATATATCGGGTGGGCCAAAAATTCGTTAACATTTAAATGTAACTTACCACGCAAACTATTGCCACGCGGGGCGCGGGTGTGGGCGGGGGCAATAGCTCGCTTCTTGGAAATTTAGTCGCAATGGATCGCTTCACGGGGCCACAACGCGCTTACTGTGTGAAACAGTTTTATTTAAACAACTTTTCGCTCATTACTGTGAGACGCTTATTTCGCGTTGAATATGGTTTACACGACTTAAGTCAGTGTCCAAGTGCTCCTTTAATAAAGAAATGGGTGAAGAAGTTCGAAGAGACGGGATCTACACTAAATGTGAAACAAACCGGCGGCCCACGGACTTCTCGAAGCGAAGAGAACGTGCAGCAAGTTTCCGCTTCTGTTCGACGTGATCCATATTTATCGACGCGCAAACGTTCGGCTGAATTAGGATTATCCCGCACATCATTACGCCGTATTTTGAAATTAGATTTGAAATTACATCCATATAAGATCCAGATAGTGCAAGAACTAAACCCTAATGATTTAAATTTGCGTAAGTCATATGCCGAAACAATGTTAACTCGATTCAGTAATTTTGACAACATCTTATTCTCTGACGACGCCCATTTCCACCTAAATGGACATGTAAACAAACAGAATTGCAGGTATTAGAGCAGCGAAAATCCCAAAGCTAAACATGAAAGGCCACTTCACTCTCCTAAGGTAACTGTATGGGCTGCAATTTCAGCAAAAGTAATCATCGGACCTTACTTTTTTGAAGATTCTCGAGGCCGTTCAGTTACTGTTAATTCTGCCGAGTATGTGAAAATGTTACGGGAGTTTTTAGCACCGATGCTACTGGAATTTGCTGGCTATAATCGTAACACATGCTTTCAACAAGATGGAGCCACGTGTCACACATCGAACGAGTCCTTGCCGGTGGTCAAAGAAATGATTCCGGAAAAGCTGATTTCCAGACGAGGTGACATCCCATGGCCGCCCAGAAGTCCAGATCTATCCCCAGCATACTACTTTTTATGGGGTTATTTAAAGAGTTATGTCTACATTGATAAACCGAACACACTCCGTCAACTTAAAGAAAAAATCATCGAAAAGATATCGGCGATCTCGCGGTCTCTTTGCAGAAGAGTATTCGAAAACTTCAGGACTCGCTTAGATGAGTGCAAAAACCGAAACGGTGGTCATTTAGACGAAATAATTTTTAAAAAATAAATTACAACTAATTAGCTTTCTCGTAAATAAACTATTTCTAAAATATGTTAAATGGTTTTTTTTATACGATTTTTTCAAATGTTAACTAATTCATGGCCCACCCTGTATTATATTTTGTCATTAATGTTTGTTTAGAATGAGTTGGTTCGCATGCAATTTTCAAATTTTCAAATGAAAAATAAACATACTGAGAAACTATTTCATTACAACAAACTATAGAAAACAAAGCATTCATTAAAGTGGAGAAGCGTTTCGAGTTCGGTTCCTTTCAAGCATATGCGTAAAATATTCAGCGCTCACGGCTATAGCTGACTTTCAACCGTCAGGTAAGATGTTCAAAGTAAGCAAACTAAAACTTTCATTTTTCTTGGCTAACGGACATAGCCATAACAAATTGACTCAGATTTTATACGTTCGTCAGTAAAATAATTAATTTTTAATAAACTTCAAGGATGTCTGCGGTGCTTGCCAAAATATATGTATGTTATGTTAGGAATTGGATGATATAATTTTTTTATTGTCTTTCCGAATAGTAGAAAAGATGGTGATCCAAACTTTACTTTATTTAGAGAAATCTTTAGTACTACCTATTAGGGTCATACATTCTATTCTTTGCAATGTATCCTCAAAAAAACGATTTGTACATATAATTTGTTTAGTTTTTATTGTACTCGTAATTATTAGGACAACCTATTATACAGAAAAAGTTTAGTTTGGTTTTCCTTTTAAACTAGCTTACTAGAATAGAATTCGAAGATTTTTTAGGTTACATAGCATACAACAGATATTGGAACAAAAAGGAGGACAACAAAATATATAATACTCTGTTCAAGTCGCCGCAACATTAGCCACAATTAAACCTTTTGACACCCTTAAACGGCCCCAAGACGAAAAGTTGACGTTAATCTTAAGATTTTCTATAAACACTATACTATACTAATATAAGTAAACTATTGCTGATACTCCTTAAGCACTGCTAACTAATTGTACTAACCTAGTTTCTTAGATCAATTAGTACTAACTCACAATACTATTATTACTATTATTGTTATTATATTTGGATTCTAGACATAACTCAAAGACTTATTAAACCTTTATCACGCAATGTTTGTTACATATATAATATAAAAATAAGTTTGTGTAGTACTTGGGTATCTAATAAACAAAGATGGAAACGTAAAGAATTTTCAAATTAATACAGACAGATAATGTGGGTGTCCCATTTAACGCACGTGTAAGATTATTTTACCTAATAATATTTCTCATAAATATACTTTATTTATTTATACTTTTTATTTTATTGTTTAAATGTTTAGTACATTTTTTGCATAAATCTTTAATAGTATTTTATTAACTAAATAATAATACTGTTAATTCATTTCAATTAAGCTTCTCGTTTTCTTCATCAGTTAATTGCTCTCGTGTGAAAGCGGGTTGCAGTTAGTATACAAAGAACGCATGCACTATGTTAACTTACTATAATTAGCGCCTCGAAGCAGTGTTGAAGTTTGTTTGTTTGTTTAATCTCTCAAAGTGGAAATAGCCCGAAATAAGAGAAATTAAATTGTGAGTTAATTTCAATAGAACTTAAGGGGTTTAAAGTGTTATTTGTAAATGTGAACTATAATAGTGATAAAGGTGGCATTTAATTTATTTATATCGTTACATAACAATAACATGTGGTACCTAGAAATGCAATATTTGATGTATCCACGAGAATATAGACAAAAAAGCAAAAGTTACATTTTTTTATATTTCATTTAATTGATTTTAAAACTTATTAAATATTACGTAGATAAGTTATTTATAACAGTTACCGTTTCAAAGTCGAATCAATATTAAACAAATTCTATGTTACGCTTAACACTCAACAAATGTACTTCAATTTTATGAAATTAAAGACAAAATTAAATAGGATAAAATTAGAAATAAGCTTTCAGTAAGTAATTATGAGCCAAAACAGTTATAACACCGGCGAAGTATTATCTAAAAGGCTTTAAACGATGGACATATTATAAAAATACTGTTTAACTTTAGCAATAGCAATCTCATCTCATGCAGCTTTGAAGTATTTGCCCTATTTTAACAATATAAAAATGAAAATATATATATAATATGTATAAAATTATATTATAAAAACATACATTTATAAAATTGCGTCATTCCTTATTTATCTTTTTACACCGGGGCGGCTGTGTCAACTGCAAAGGAATCCCGTTAGGTTTTACTGAGGTCTTGGTAAGGCAACCATGGGTTTTTAGCTTTAAAATGCTAGTCATAAAGTATTTTCAAGCGAACAAGAGAATATATATACTATGTTTCACATGACTCTCTTAACAATGCAAGCTTCTTGTTAATTTTAATTTACTTTTAATATTTGCTTTCTTGTTTTAACTAGCATTTTTAGAGGCATCGTAAATAGACTTAATTTACGAGAACATTCATAAAGCAGACTAATACGTTATCTAATATTAGAAATAAATTAATATAAATTCATTTTTAATAATCAATATAGATATTTTTTTTTAAAACTATTTCTTGGATTCTAAATTGAACTAATTTTCACAAACTTAAAGTTTGAAGACTAACCTCCGACTCAGTTTTTTGTTACAAGACGGACGAAGAGAATGTTGTTATGAATAGAATAGAATCTGGAATTGTTTCTACTATCGGTATCTATTTTTAATAAGAAATAAAAAAATATAAGCAACAAATAATTTTTCCTATAAACCAGATATAAGACAAAAGAGATACATGCAAGAAAATTATAATAATATTATTAATTTCTGATTTGTAATCACAAACACATACATATACGGACGCACGCATGCACACACATAGACCTTTTTATTTACATATCTTTTCAGTCGGTATTTATTTATTAGTAAAATTAATTAATTAAATAAAATGTTTCCCAAACCATGAACCGTAGACAAGTTATTTGAAGCACATTATAGTCGTATGTGGTGCAGAGTAACAAATCCTGAAACAGAGCACACACCCAGTCGTTATAGTATATTACAGTGTAGTCTAATAATTGCTAACATCATTTTCATTCACTTAAATAGTCTAAAAGACACATATAGAATATGTGTATCCGATTAAGAGTTTTATTATTTTTTAAAATTTCATTTTATTATCGTCGTTTAAAATGTTTAGACAGTTTTCTATTTTGAAATATTTCTAATTCAATTAAATCTGTGATTTGTGAGAATGGTTTACATTTTTAGTTAACATTGTTATAAAATATAAAAGTACTGTTATTAATAGCTTTACCCTTCATAAGAACCAGTAACCGATATCATATATCCGTTAATTATAGTCTAAGATTACGAGTTCTACTGACGCGTTTATTATGCATTCGTGAAATATTAGACTATTTACCGCCCTTCAACCGATCAAGTTGATATCTATATATAGCATTAGATAGTAAAGATACATTTTATTTTAAAAGCTATGTATTTTTATATATATTGTATATTTTAAGAAATGACAAAAAGAAAATTAAGTACTATTTATAGAATGATAAAAGAAGTTTTTAAATTATTTTATTTCTTGTTCTTCTATTATCGTAATGAATTAAATATTCGTCGATTTTTAACTAATACTAAATATAGTACTTATTTGAACCAATAAAATTCAAAAAAGCAAGTGAATTTAAATTCGAATTTGAATTCATAAAAAAATACAAATTACTTCACGAATAAAAACGAAACATTAATCAAAAAGTTAATTAATTTATAATAAATATATTTATTATACATCTGTTTCAAAATAACAAAAAGTCAAGGAAATTATATATAATATAAATATTACAATCTAACTGAAAAGTGAAAGAAAGTTATTTACCTTCATAAATTATCAATTTCAGAGTCTTAAAATTAAATTATTAATTGATTATTTTAATAATACTGCAAAATTAATTTCACGTTTCATAGATTAGATATAGAAACTGTATAAAAGTATTTCTTTAGAATCCAAAACTAAAATTTTATTCTGCTTTCGAATCTGGGTTACAATTTATGACGACGCTAGAGACTCGTGTTTAATTAAATTATTAAAATATGCAAGAGACGGCTACAAGGCTGATGATTGTCCAGTAAAGTATTGTTGTTGATATCGTTAAATAACTTATTTAATGTGACATACTCGTAATTCCACAAATCGTTTTAATTAATACGTGAAACTAACTTAATTAACTTTATCTTAAGAGCTTCTTAAGAAATGTTATGATGAGTCCAAAGAAAGAGAAGAGGCGACATTAAAAAAGAGAGAAACCTATATCTGTAGAATTAAGTCTGATGGAGAATGCATCTATTATATCGGTAATTTCTTTATACTTGATGTAAATATCACAAACATCATTTCTTGAAAATAGAAAATAGCAGTTGGCATATGTTAAGTAAATATATATAATAAAATGTTAAATTTAACTATATTTTTTTAACAAGTACTTCACTTCTATCGCCTGTGAAAGTCCAGATAGTTTACCTGATGGTTTTACATTTTTATATATATTTTTTTAACGTTTTATCTAGTGTAAGATTTCAAAAGTAATGATACTATACAACCAATAGAATTATACAGCTGTTTTACTCTTTGAATCGATATTTAAAGTTGGCAGATCGATATCTGTGAATTTTTTTAGATTTTTCACAATACAATAGATCATAACATCGGCTAAAACTTATTCGATGTAGAAATTGAGATCTAGTTTACAAACTCATATGACAAGCACAGTTACAACTACTATTCGTAATAGAAAAAGTTTTAACCAATTGCTCAGAAACTACTGGTCCTATTTACATACAATGTTTAATATAACCAGCATTAAATTGTTTTCCAACAAATTTCGTTTTCAACCAAATTTTATTTTCAATATTCATAATTAAAAAGAATCCTTACTCTTGTGATATTTTGATATTAACTTTAATTTAAAATATTAACTAAGTCCCTTTTTATAATCACATGTTATAATATAGGTGGACTTTAAAAGTTGATCATTCTTGTTTCTTATTATCCTTGATAGAAAAGGTTTTATCGTAATTTTTTTAATTATATTTTACTTAATTAGAAGTTTAATTAAGTAAATATTCATAGCTTGCGTAACAAAGTCACAAGAAGATGTAAGAAAAGATCATAAGTCATATAAACAGTCCTAGATTAAATCTTAAAATAATCAAATTTAATAATTAACTAAATATATCAAAATATTATAATTGAACAAAAAGCTGAATCCTTCTTTTATAAAATCAATAATTATTTAAATTGCAAAAAAAAAAGAAAATATTATCCATTTCGTGAATTATCATAACTAATCTGTGGATTAAATTTGTAAGAATCTAAGATTGATTTCAATCTTGGATTGTAAATTATAATTGTATAATAAACATAGCCTACTGGTGTATTTACTTCAAGTTGATATCATCGTGCAGCTGGCTTGGAAGAAGTTCGAGAGGTGGGTCACGTTCAGTCCCTCCCAGTAACTGCTGCGTGCAGTTGATAAAGGTCTGCATCTCAACCTCAGAGTCCATAGCACTTCACTTCACTTTACTTACTTCTCTATATCTCTACATCTAAAAAACAATAAATTATTATGATATTGTATATTAAAGTCAAGTAATTTAAAAAATCAGGACATATTAGTAATATTTTCAAGGTGCTATAAGAACACGATTTTTATTAAGTATTTTTAATATGACTGTAGAAAACTACTCCATTGTAGCGTAGCTAAGAAAAGCTACGCCGTAGCTCTACGACACAACTTTGAAGATAGGATATCTGTTCTTATTATTTTTATTTCAACAATCTAAAAGTGTCATAAGAAGGAAGGAAGTACCAAGGAACCATTTAACTGTTGATCTTAATGTAGACATCTTAATTTCTTTCTTAAAGATGATCTAGATTATTTAAGACTAAATAAACTTATAAAAGGAATTGAAACGAAAATAATATATATTCTTTTTTAATAAACGATACCATTTAGTTATTTTTTCAAAAATGCATCTTTGCTTCTACTATTTGTAATACTTTAAGTTTATTTTTAGTATCTTATGCAACAAGTAATAATATTCCTCAATTTATAAAACTGTTATAAATTTCATCCAAAATATATCAAAGAATATCTTCTAAAACTTTCAAAACATATGTCATAATTATTAATGTACCGGTAACGTTATAAGTAGATTAATTTATACTTAAACATTACATTATACAACTACTTATCGACCAATAAATTTATAACTATTAATGACAGCAGCTAATAAACTAGTAAAATCCTTAAACCACTTAATAACACCCACACACACACACATACACAAATACACACATATATAAGGGTATTAGGGTAATGCATGACCTTTAACTATTTTCTAAACACCTTTTCCCACAAATATTCGATCCGATACAACCTCACCTATCACAATTAATAATGTTTTATTTCACGTGCGAATCGTTCCCTCTAGAGAAATTCCAAATCCTATTTACGGAATGGATTTTAGAAGTAAATTAATTCTCCAAATAGTAAACACTATTTATAAATGACATAATTACGAGTTGTTTGTTTTAAGGTTATGACAATAATAAAATAGTGACATTTTAACCAAATAATCTATTGTATTTATAAATTAATGCCGTAAAATTAAATAGCCCCAATGTTTATAAAACTATTGACAGATATTTAGTGACAAAATATTAAATTAATAACAAAATATTAAATGCATTCAGTTAAAGCATTTATTTATATATTTATCGATGTAAATTATTATTTCTCTTTCATAATGCCTACCGCAGTTTTTAGCTACAGCGGTTAACTGAAGGTCTCTAGTCAGCCTTTTGTTAAAACAAGAATAGAGCTTAACTAAATAAAAAAAATGTACTTATTTTAATTTTAATGATTAAATATTTATTTGGTAACCAGTAACACATAGATATTGAAAATGTTTTAATATTATCACAAAACTCAAAAGTTAATGGCTTGAATTCACACTAAAGAATTATACTTACATTCATTTAACATTCAATCGTACTAAGAAAATATAAAAATGTGTGCTATATAATATAATAACAACAACATTAGATCTATTTAAAAAAAAAGAAGTTAAAGAAATCAATAGAAAGGGTAAAATATAAGTAGTTCAGGTAATTTAAATCTATTTATATGTATACCACGTTATCAACTCTTAGATAATACTTGTCCATTTTATCGATAATAATGACCCTAAATCTTGACCTTTTTTCCACCTTTTTGGAAATAATCACCACTTTTCAAATCACCAAAATTTTTATGTGGCGTAGTACAGGGTGGGCCATGAATTAATTTCTGGTGGTAGAGCCAAGCTGCAGTTAACTGACTGCAGCTCGTATTGGGCTGGCTCGACCGGGGAAGGACCACCCTCTCACAGAAGACCGACGTGTAGTAATCAAACTCATTTGGTTATGTTCCGTCGGTGAGTGAGAGAATCCGGAAGCCCAACCCCCCCCCCCCCCCGCCAAACATGAAAGCGATGCCGAAAAGAAAAATACCCCAGGAGGGTACCGGCTTTGATGAAGCCGGGGACCCCCTCCCCGAGCAAAATCGGGGAAATGATTCTCGGATTTTGCTCGGGCTGCCCGTCGTATCTGGGGCGGGCAAAGTATCGCCTTTTGTGTTTTTTGAGGGCAAACGACGAGTCAACGCAGCGGCACCCCGACCCACTCTAAATGTGGACTTTTGCAACATCCGGGGACTTCATTCCAACTTGAACGCCGTCCACTATCACCTAGAGACGGCGCAGCCCGCCTTGTTGTTTCTGACGGAGACGCAGATATCTCAACCTAGCGACACAGCGTACCTGTCATACCCCGGGTATAAACTAGAACACCATTTTATACCACACGCCGGGGTATCTGTGTTCGTAAGGGAGGATATCTGCTACCGTCGCCTTCAGGTTTTTGAAGGTCGGGACCTGTCCGTACTCTGGCTGCGCGTGGACATGGACGACCATGTCAGAGTCTACGCGTGCCTCTACAGGTCCCATAGTGGTAATGCAGAAACGGTTCAACTCTTGGGCCATGTTCAGGCGAAGATTGACGATCTGCTTTCACAGATTCCCTCCGCCGAAGTCGTAGTCCTCGGGGACTTTAATGCGCACCATGCCGATTGGCTAGGGTCACGTGCCACCGACTACGCGGGGAGATCTGTGTTTGACTTTGCTCTGGCAAATGGTCTGTCCCAGCTGGTAAAGACGCACACTCGTCTACCGGACGTGGACAGCCATATGCCCTCTTTGTTGGATCTTCTGCTGACTACACATCCCGGAAAGTACCAGGTCACTGTCGAGGCTCCCTTAGGGTCCTCTGATCATTGCCTGGTACGGAGTGTAGTGCCCATTGAACGCCCAGCTCGCACAAGACCTGCGACTCGACGCGTTTGGCACTACAAGTCAGCGGATTGGGATGGAATGCGGTCCTTTTTTGCATCCTACCCATGGGGGCCGATTTGTTTCTCTTCCAATGATCCTAGTGACTGCGCTGCGGCTGTAGCTGATGTGATACTTCAGGGCATGGAACTATTTGTACCAAGCTCTGTGGTACCACTTGGTGGCAGATCGCGGCCTTGGTTTGATGCGTCTGTCAGGGCTGCAGCAGCTGGCAAACGGCAGGCGTATCAAGCTTGGGCTAATGCGTTAGTCACTAAGGATCCGAACTCTAGAGTTCTGAAGAGGAAATATAATCGTGCCTCCAGATTCTTCAAACGGAAAATTGCTAGAGCAAAGTTCAAGCATGTCGTCAAAATAGGGGATCAGCTGGCAAAGTACCCGCCTGGCACGCGCAAGTTCTGGGCGCTGTCTAAAGCCACGCTGGGAAACTTTTGTCAGCCATCCCTACCGCCATTGCACACTGGGAACGACTCTCTGGCCTACACGGCAAAAGAGAAAGCCGATCTCTTGGGCACTCTTTTTGCCTCAAACTCGACTTTGGACGACCAGGGGAAGACACCGCCTATCATCCCGCGGTGTCCGAGCTTAATGCCGGAAATAGTTTTTCGGCAAAAACTCATCCGAAAAGCCCTCCTTTCCTTGGAAGTTCATAAGTCGAGTGGTCCAGATGGTATCTCTTCAGTTGTGCTACGAACATGTGCCCCTGAATTGACACCAGTGCTAACGCGTCTATTTCGGTACTCCTACCTTAAAGGCGTAGTCCCGGTCTCATGGAAGCGTGCCCTTGTCCATCCGATCCCTAAAAAAGGTGATAGCTCGGACCCAGCTAACTACAGACCTATCGCCATTACCTCTCTTCTCTCCAAAGTAATGGAGAGTATCATCAATAAGCAGCTCCTAACCTTCCTCGAGGATCACCAGTTGGTCAATGACCGGCAATATGGCTTTCGCCATGGTCGATCGGCTGGTGATCTTCTGTTATATCTTACGCACCGTTGGGCAGCTGTTATTGAAAGCAAGGGAGAGGGTCTGGCAGTTAGTCTGGATATGGCGAAAGCCTTCGATCGTGTATGGCACAAGGGGCTTCTTTCGAAGCTACCTTCCTATGGGCTTCCCGAGAGTTTATGCAAGTGGATCACCAGCTTCCTCACTGGGCGGAGCATACAGGTCGTTCTCGACGGTTTTTGCTCGGACCCCAAGCCCGTGAACGCTGGTGTACCCCAAGGCTGCGTGCTATCCCCAACTCTGTTCCTCCTGCACATCAATGATATGTTGGATATCTCCAACATACATTGTTATGCGGATGACAGTACTGGGGATGCGGTATATTCCGGCCGTGCAGGTCTCTCTCGGGAAAACGTCGACGAGTGCCGAAAGAAACTTGTGTCTTCTATAGAGACTTCCTTAGGGATAGTTTCTGAGTGGGGTGAACTGAACCACGTTCAGTTCAATCCCCAGAAGACACAGGTTTGCGCGTTTACCACTAAGAAAACCCCATTTGTCGTATCACCGCTCTTCGAGAGCACTCCCCTTATTGCCTCGCCAAGTATCAGAATACTTGGTCTCGACATTTCGAGTGACTGTCGGTTTCGTGGTCATCTGGAGAGCAAGGCCAAGTTGGCCTCGATGAAATTGGGCGTGATCAATAGAGCGAGGCAGTACTTCAATCCTGGCCAAAGACTTGCGCTCTACAAAGCGCAAGTCCGGCCACACATGGAGTACTGTTCTCATCTCTGGTCCGGATCACCCCAATATCAGCTTCTACCATTTGACCGCGTACAACGGAGAGCCGTTCGGATTGTCGGGGACCCGGTGCTCTGTGAACGGCTGGACTCTTTGGCATTGCGTAGAGACGTTGCATCTCTGTGCGTCTTCTACCGCATTTACCACGGGGAGTGTTCCGAAGAGCTATTCGATCTGATGCCTACCGCCGAATTCCATCACCGCACAGCGCGCCATCGCCTCCAATACCATCCCTACCACCTGGATGCGTGGCGATCCACCACTGTGCGGTTCTCAAGTACATTTTTTCCTCGTACCACTCGAATGTGGAACGAACTCCCTTCGGCGGTATTTCCAGATCGGTACGACTTGGGTACCTTCAAAAAAGGCGTTTACTCCCACCTTCAAGGCCGGCAACGCTCCTGTAAATCCTCGGATGTTGCAAGAGTCCATGGGCGGCGGTGATCACAAATCATCTGTGACCCGCCAGCTCGTTTGCCCTCCTATTCCATAAAAAAAAAAAAAAAAAAAAAAAAAATTAACATTTGAAAAAATCGTATAAAAAAAAACTATTTAACATATTTTAGAAATAGTTTATTAACGAGAAAGCTAATTAGTTGTAATTTATTTTTTAAAAATTATTTCGTCCAAATGACCACCGTTTCGGTTTTTGCACTCTTCTAATCGAGTCCTGAAGTTTTCGAATACTCTTCTGCAAAGAGACCGCAAGATCGCCGACATCTCTTCGATGATTTTTTCTTTAAGTTGACGGAGTGTATTCGGTTTATCAATGTAGACACGACTCTTTAAATAACCCCATAAAAAGAAGTCTGCTGGGGATAGATCTGGACTTCTGGGCGGTCATGGGATGTCACCTCGTCTGGAAATCAGCTTTTCCGGAAACATTTCTTTGACCACCGGCAAGGACTCGTTCGATGTGTAACACGTGGCTCCATCTTGTCGAAACCATGTGTTACGATTATAGCCAGCAAATTCCAGTAGCATCGCTGCTAAAAACTCCCGTAACATTTTCACATACTCGGCAGAATTAACAGTAACTGAACGGAATCTTCAAAAAAGTAAGGTGCGAGGATTCCTTTTTCTGAAATTGCAGCCCATACAGTTACCTTAGGAGAGTGAAGTGGCCTTTCATGTTTAGCTTTGGGATTTTCGCTGCTCCAATACCTGCAATTCTGTTTGTTTACATGTCCATTTAGGTGGAAATGGGCTTCGTCAGAGAATAAGATGTTGTCAAAATTACTGAATCGAGTTAACATTGTTTCGGCATATGACTTACGCAAATTTAAATCATTAGGGTTTAGTTCTTGCACTATCTGGATCTTATATGGATGTAATTTTAAATCTAATTTCAAAATACGGCGTAATGATGTGCGGGATAATCCTAATTCAGCCGAACGTTTGCGCGTCGATAAATCTGGATCATGTCGAACAGAAGCGGAAACTTGCTGCACGTTCTCTTCGCTTCGAGAAGTCCGCGGGCCGCCGGTTTGTTTCATATTTAGTGTAGATCCCGTCTCTTCGAACTTCTTCACCCATTTCTTTATTAAAGGAGCACTTAGACACTGACTTAAGTGGTGTAAACCATATTCAACGCGAAATAGGCGTCTCACAGTAATGAGCGAAAAGTTGTTTAAATAAAACTATTTCACACAGTAAGCGCGTTGTGGCCCCGTGAAGCGATCCATTGCGACTAAATTTCCAAGAAGGGAGCTATTGCTCCCGCCCGCGCCCGCGCCCCGCGCGGCATTTTTGCGTGGTAAGTTACATTTAAATGTTAACGAATTCTTGGCCCACCCGATATATATATATACATCTGTAAAATTATTCTATTGAATATTTAACTTGGCTTGAGAGAATCTCATCGTTCTAATAATAACATTGCTTTGAAGAGCTTTTATTACAAGTAATTGGTGATCCAAGGGCTACATAATAGAGAGTTATCTACTGAAGATCTCGCATAAAAAAACTATAGAAAATGCAGAAAAAGGTAACTATTTCATAATAAAAGCCAATACACGATCTTGTTAGATTTTATTTAAAAAGTAAATAAAATAATCTGCTAATATAAGGCAATTCATTTTATTAATATCATAAAAAAAAACTTGAAATAAATGTGATGGAAATATATCTTTTTTTATTTACGTTTGTATCTATTTTCAGATTTGTAGTTGTTTTATTAATAAATACATAAATATATATTTAAGGACATAAATTACTGTCAATATCTTTAAAATTGTAGTCTTTTGAGATGGTCCACGTAACTTCCCCTCCCTTCCCTGGGATAGAATTATCCACGTATATTAATATTAATAAATTATCCTTATCGGGATAATACTTTTTAACACAAATAATGTTTACAATTATACAGACGAAGCTTTTTGGCATTCCATACCTAACCAAATATCATAAAACTTACTAAAGCCGCCTTTGTAATACGTTCTAGAAATGAACCGATAATCGTTCTAGAAAGGCCGAGATCCTTAAGTAGGTTGTAGAGAGATTTTGCTGTTATACCTCTCGCTCCTACTTCTATAGCGTAAAAATTAACTTTAAATTTATTCCGGATTAGTTCGTTACATAGTTCGTAATACTTGTTATTACAATCTCTAATATAACGTATATAACATATAATTAAAATATTTCTAAAAACTTGCCATAGTACTATATATGACCAAATTTGTTTTTGGCGTTCATTCGACTATTCATTTATAGATATTATTTATAAAATATGTTCAGCTGTTTTTTAAATCCAGATAATGTTTGAAATGGTAGATTTAACAAGACTATATGCTATTATTATCTTCATAGTGACATCTGTTAATAGAACTCGAGTTACGAATTCTATACATAAGGATAAAAGTCTAGACCAATCTGTAATGTTTTTGGTAATTACTAATATTGTTTTTAATTAGTTCGATTAAATATAATAATCGTCGAAAATCGATATTTTCGTTTGAATAATAATGAGACCTAACTATTATTACTGACGTTTTGTCGATCTTAGAACAATCATCATAAATTTTAGCAGATCTAAAAACAAAACAACGAACGTCAGATAGAATTAATAGTTTATTGATAACTAACACATAACTGTAATATAAAATGAATAATAATAAAAAACTTCGGAACTGCGTTACTATTCTGGAGTGCCTGTTATCTGGTACCGTCTGCTGACTGCATTTATCATAATTTAATTAAACCTAGACAATAATGTAACTTTAAACATTTTCTCCTCTATATTAAGATATATTTATATTACATTAAATACTGTTTCACGTTTATTAATTAGGAAACCTTACATAGGATACAAAACGCATAAAGAGTAATTCATGTCTTTGATCATATACTTTGATATCATATGAAGAGATATGGTATTGTTTAGTCCTTTTTTATTAGGTCAGGCACGAGAGCTTTTTCATGAGCTACTCGTAATATAATGTATAATAACTCAATACTCAGCCGAAAAATATCGTTAAAAATATTTCTAATTTGAACTTTGTTAGGTTCAAATAATAGACTAGTAAATTAAAAATAAGGTTTCGAAATATCACTACGTAGTATCCTCATAATTACATTCATTCTGAAGTATTATCAGTATTAAAAGCAAATTTTGTATATTTTGTCAGGAATTTTATATTTTTAGTTGAAAATGCTTTTTTAATCATGCTGTCATAATTGCTTATATTGAAGTATAATTATTTAACTTATTATAATTACTTAATAAAAGTGATCATATTTAATAATTATCTTTTTTCATAATCTTTTGGTTATCAAATATCATTTCTATGATTAATTACAAACATCAAACCAAGCTGTTTATTATATAATTTATTGTAGAACCTTGAAATCTATTTGGATTCTTTTTTTTTATGTTATAGGAGGGCAAACGAGCTTGCGGGTCACCGTTAATATGTGATCACCGCCGCCCATGAACTCTTGCAACATCCGTGGATTCACAAGAGCGTTGCCGGCCTTGGAGAAAGGAATATATGCCTTTTTTGAAGGTACCCATGTCGTATCGATCTGGAAATACCGCCGAAGGAAGTTCGTTCCACATTTGAGTGGTACGTGGGAAGAAAGTCCTTGAAAACCGCACAGTTGAAGATCGCCACGCATCCAGGTGGTAAGGATGGTAAAGGAGGCGATGGCGAGCTGTGCGGTGGTGAAATTCGGCGGTAGGCATCAGATCGAATAGTTCTTCGGAACACTCCCCGTTGTAAATGCGGTAGAAGACGCACAAAAAAGCCACGTCTCTACGCAATGCCAAAGAGTCCAGCCGTTCGCAGAGCACCGGATCCCCGACAATCCGAACGGCTCTCCGTTGTACGCGGTCAAATGGTAGAAGCTGATGTTGGGGTGATCCGGACCAGAGATGAGAACAGTACTCCATGTATGGCCGGACCTGCGCCTTATAGAGCGCAAGTCTTTGGCCAGGTTTGAAGTACTGTCTCACTCTATTGATCACTCCCAATTTCGTCGAGGCCAACTTGGCCTTACTCTCCAGATATCTATAATTCTGATGCTGCCAAATTGTAATGTCCACATTTGTAACTAATTTACAATTTAATTTTAAATCGATAAAAATTATTACTTTGTCGAATTTAGGCTTATGTGCATGATAGTCATTTGCAATAATTATTTAGAAAACTTTTGAGTGTAATTTAGAACTTTACGCAATATTTAAAATTTTCAATGCTAAATTGTAATTAATATTTGCTAAATAAGTTCTAGTCACATTCTAAACTCATATTGAAGTACAATTATAAAAAATAGACGTAAAATACTAAAAGGCGGTTCGTTAAGTGAGACAATGAGAACACAAAAAGTATTTGTTCCATTTGGTTCTTGGTAACGATCAGAAATTAAGTCTCTTACAAAAGACAATAATGCCATTTCCCAATTCCTATTATTTATATTGGGATAGTAGGTCTTTTTGCACAAATATAACAAAACTTATATTCGGTTTTTGAATATCGTTAAATGCTTTAATCATTTCGAATTGATTGTTGGAAGATTTGTTTTTTCAATTTTAGAAATGACTTCATAAAATGATCGAATTTTTATTTTAATCAAAATTTCCATATTAAGATAAATAGATTAGTTTCTTACAATTATGAGTATAATGTGGATTGAATCTGTTGATTTAGTTACCCGTATATCATAATTAAATTTTCCTCATCTAGATGTTCTACCAACATCGTAATTTACTAAATTGGTCTAAATATAACTGTTTCCCGAGATGACGTAAAAGAACATTAATTATCATTTAAGAGTAATAGAAATACTATTTTCATTACTTCAATATCGTTTATAACTTAATCTCTCTTGAAGTAGACGCAATCTAGGTTTTTTTTAATAATAAATACTTTAAAAGAAACATAAGATAAATAATAATTAAATTTCATCAGTCAAGAAACTTTCTTAGTTATGGCAAGAATTATTAACTAGATTATCAAGTACTTTTTGTTTGTAATTCTATTAAGAGTCGGATGAAGTTTATCGTAAAAGTTTTAATGTTAATGGAGTAATTAAGATATTTGAAATTTCAACAACTTTCAGCTACGACTCAAGAATAGAACTAATTAGGTATCTAATATTGAACAAACATACATTTTGAACATCGGAAAATGTTTTAAAAATAGAAGTAGTGAAGTTACTCTTCAAAACATCACCTTTCCGCAAGTTACAGTCTTCTTAAAATCGAGCCAGCTGTTTTAGAGGTTAGGTGAAACAAACAGACAGACAGAATTTTAAAATAATATGACAAATCTTTAATCAATAATAAAATCAATAATAAATAATGCAATAAATAAAATTCACGCCCTAGATATTTAAGAAATTAACGACTAATATATACACACATATATATATTACGCATTTTTTTTCAATATTTTTATTTTCTCATCATAACGTATTTGTTATTAATACCTCCCTCTTAATAATAATTATTAATGGTTAAGTAATAAAATATTGCGTAATTTAGGATCTCTAGAGAATAATATATACCGTTGGCGAGCATTGAGCGGGATAAATTGCTCCGCCTACTCGAGTGTCATCCGCGGCTGAAGGACGAAATATCGCGGTGCGTCTGGCTTACTGAAACAAAAACTCATTGTAAACTTTTGTATAACCCCTCCACCTCATTTTATTTAAGATCCTTGTATAAATATTGTTCGTAGTATAATCATTTCACTTTAAGATTTTTATAAAGCATGATATTAACAATTATATTGTAGAATTAATTTAAAATATCCCATAAATCATTGTGTTGTTCTCATGTTTCATCACACCCTTTATTGTAAATACTTGTACAAATTTCAAATTACCGTAATAAATTCAAAATTCATATTCACCTGCTCAGCCTTAATTTAATGTTCTCATATCAAAGTTTCTAAACATTAATGTTTTTCCTCGGATTATATCATTCAAGACTTGTAAAAAAATATTAATGATAATACGTTCAGTAAAATAAACATACATCTGTTTTGGTAATGATCTCTCAAAAGTTAAATGACGATAAAATACGTACTTGTATTTATAGTATCTAACATATTATTATAAATATTTTTTCAAACTAAATTATTTTTGTACGTAGAATCAAGACCAAATAGCTACGAGTATTTAGACAATATTTTTTAGAAAAAGTTAGATAACAGAATTTACCTTATGTTACTGTAAATTGTGTGTTTAATACAGTTATTTATATATTATATGCCATTTATTTCATTTGCCGTTGCTGGCAATTATATTGCACAACCCTCTTTCTACTTTCAAGGGGACTCAAGCAACTGGAACTCTAAAATATACAATACTATCTGCTACATTTAATAAATAACGATTTCCCATCATAATAATACGATAAAAGTTTTAATACGACCTATTATGTTTTAAATATTTCATTCAAAGCGACGATATAATATTTGACTGCTATGATAAAAATATGAATATTCAGGATGCGTTTAATTTTAATAGTAACATTATTTAACAATATGTGTATCCAAACTATTTACAATTTTCAAGATTTATGAACGTTGCTAGGTTCCGAATGGTTGATAATTTTTAAAGAATCTAACTTACTTCGAGAATCCCCTGTTGATCAATGGCTTCGAAGCTACTTTCCTATGGGCTTCCCGAGAGTTTATCCCGGTGGATTACTAGCTTACTCACTGGGCGTAGCATATAGGTTGTTCTGGACGATTTTTGCTCGAATCTCAAGTCCATGAATACTCAAAGACTACGTGCTATCACCAACTCTGTTCCTCCTGCACATCAATGATATGTTGGATATTTCCAACATACATTGTTTGCGGATGACAGCTCTGGGGATGCGGTATATTCTGGTCGTGCGTGGTTCTCTTCTGCAAACTTCATCGATTACCGAATTCTGATTGTTGGGGATTCGGTGCTCTGTAAACGGCTGGACTCTCTGGCATTGCGTAGAAACGTGGCCTCTTTGTGCGTCTTCTATCGAATTTGCAACTGCAAAATGTTGAACGAACTAGATGATTTGAATTTCATCACCGCGTAACCCGTCATAACCTACAATAGCATCCATCCTTCTTGGATGTGTACGAGTAGCATATCACCAAGATATGCAACGTACTTCCTTTGGCGGTATTTTATGTATACCTTCAAGAAAGGCGTATACTCCCAACTCCAACTCAAGGCCAGCAACACTCTTGCGGCAAGAGCGAGCGGACGACGATGATCACTTGTCATCAGTAACCCGTACGCTCAGTTTCTCTCCTCTAACATAAAAGAAAAACTACTAAAAACAATTATTACGAAAATAAAAATTGTAATAATTTTTAAAACTCTTGTAACTTTGATTTATAAAATGTAGGATAATTTTATTACGATTAAGTTTAAGAAATGATTTTATTACCTTTATTATTAGCTATTATTAGTATATTAATGAGGGTAATACTCTGTAAGACATATTATTTAAAATAACATATTAATTTAACACAAAAACTGACTTCTGAGAAACCATTCATTAAACACAATTTTTCTAAAGTTATTTCAAAATTATGGTAAAAAATTATTCACTTTATGCGCTTTTAATAATTCCTGTATCTACTGAACAGAAAAAGATTTTTTAATTCCCTTTGAATAAATTAAAAAAGAGCCCTAATCATATTTAATAATTTAATAGTCCGAGCCATACAATATATATATAATAAAATAAAATGTGATAATGTGTAACCCTACTACGTTTTATAAAATGTTGTATTTCAGTTCCTACTATTGGATTTAAGCTATAGAAATCGAAATAAATTAAATTTCTACCCCGTCCCTCCTTTTCACCAAACGAACGAAAACTTTTAAAAAGCTCGTAGAAATTCACATATTAGAAATATGTAGCCATCCGTGAGTCAGTCAATCAAAATGTTTGCTTTACAATAACTATATATAGTTTGTTTGAACAAAATAAATACCTTTTTAATCCTATAAAAGAAAATACTAATACAACTGTTTGCATTTAAGCATTCGTGATCCGTATTTACTATTACATTTATTTGCCTGGCCTTTACCCACGTTAGCTAAATCGGAACTTGCACGACTAGTTTCGAACCCTTAGCGGACGTGAGGCGTGAACTGACACGCATACGTAATTGCGCCATTCACATGACTCATGATTAAGACCTCCGAATGGATTCCTCACTAATCTGTCAAATTCTGGTTTAAATAACACGATCACATCAGGGTACACATATAACCAAGAATGTTACTATAAAAATATTTATTGATTAAAAGAGTGTCCCTTCAGTGATATTGTGCAGCATTATGTTACAAAATAACACAAAAGTTAAAAGTTCGTTATTCAGTAAATTATGTTACATATGTATATTCAGCTTTGGAATTGCTTTTGAGCATGAAAAATAATTGTGTTTGAAAACTTTTTCTGTACCTGCAACATTTAAAATTTGTTCAAAAATAAAACATATTCGTACATATTATTTTATGAAAAAAAGGATTACATTTACCAAAAGTACATTAAAGATAATACATGTTTTGTAATTAATATTGTTTTAAAAAATTATTTATGTTCCATTTAAACTACTCATAAATATAAATGTCTATAAAAATAATGTTCATATTTAAAGCGAGTCGCAAAGGTTGAAGACACTTTAAGAGGTATATTTTTATTACTTTTGGTATTGATTCCAAAGTTTAAATAGCAAAAATATTTTAATAAATTATAAAGCATCAAAATTATGTTGTGATTTTGTTCCAAAAAATCGTGAGTCAGAAGTCGTAAATTTTTAGGGTATTTTATAAATTAAATTCCACCCACAAAGGAATTTATATGGTTTACAATAGATTTAAGAACGTTGACCTAGGTCTGCCTTAACGAGATCTCTAAAAAAGAATATATCTTCTTATCTTTATATTACTAAAGCTATAATATGTATATTAAATCAATCAAGCTCGAGTCATTAAATAACTAAACTAGCAATCCCATGTTGTTTTATTTCTTATTTTCCAGTGAAGTAATAACATACTCTCAAGATTAAAAGCAATTCATCTTATAAGTATATGAAGAGCTGATAATTTTTTTTTATAAATATATTTTCAAGTTTATATATTTGAATTTGATAATTTAATAAATATAACTTGTGAAGTTAATTGACGTTAAATTGTAATTTTGAATGCGAAAACTATCCCATTAAAGCATATGTGGACTGTTAAAATAACGTTTTTAAAAATCAAACGAAGAAATATTTGTATTATCTATATTTAATTATGCTAAAAATGTATTTTGATATAATTCAGGCTTTTATTAGTATTATTATTTATAGTATTCATTTTTCCAATAACGCTTCCCTATATTGAAGTTATGGTTGGTGAGTTTCATGTCGTTATTCTAATAAAGAATTCAATAAAAATATAAGATGCTTGATACAATTGAAATTAAAATATTCTGAAAACTATTTAGAATATCAAATTCTTTCGTATCATAGACATGTTTGAATCGTAATAATAGAAATTAACACAATGTGGACATTAATTATAAAACTTTGGAAATGTTTTAACTTACGGAATCTGACGACATTTTGGGGGAGAAAGTCCGTGGTACCCAATTATAATAAACACCACTTCGTCTCTTATACCAAGACGCTCTCTTGTATTAAATATTTTGATGATTGGAATTATATTTTTATGGTTTCTGCTTTTTCATATTTTTACAACATCATTTAAATTAATTAAGCTACATTTTTAAACCTATAACACAATACTTTCCAGATCTTACCGAAAAGACTCAAATTGAAATTGTATTTCTTAAACATGGCTTCCTTCTGACCAATTGCTTGTTGATTTTGTGATTTTAGTTAAAATATATATTTATAAACAACAGAAAATAACCTTATCAATTAGTGTTAATACTGCTTTCTGTAAATAAGTATTTATCTCTATCTATCAATTAAGCTTACCCAAGTTAAATTGTAAACACGCGATGGACGATGGATGGATGGAAAGTTTAATGAGGTGGTGATAAAATTTGTCAGTTAAGTATCAAGAGGTTTAAGTCCATTTTCATTTAATAATTTTATACTGTTATAATATTTTCTGTCTACGAAATTATACTTGTTAAAAATATCAATCAAAGTTAAAATGACTGCTCGTTACAATTTAAGTTTCAAAGTTGTGATACCACTTATTTATGTCAAAGTAAGTTGAAATCTAAATTAGATAGTATAATATTGTTTTCATTTTAAACTATTCTCGGCGAGGCAAAGAAAAGTTTAATATCTAATGTTTCCTTTATAATATCGTTTCCATTGCATTTAAATAAATAATGAAATTGTACTGTACTTTATCTGACAGGTTATTTATAGTGTCTCATTTTGTATAAATTATAAACCAGATTTATTTTCTTCTAATACTAATAATACAAAGACAAATCGATGAATTTTACTCCAAAGAATATTGTACTTGCCTTTGCCTTCGCCTTCGTACGCGAAGGGATAGAATAGTTTCCGAATAGCTGGTATACGTTGTCGCGGATTTTTATTTAATACTTACAATTCAAACAAAAGACGATAAATGTTCTCGATGTGGATCCAACGGTTTAGGTTAACATAATTATTATCATTATATTATAGCCACATTATATAAAATTCTTACAAATTATAGGCTATGTGGTATTCTGATGTATAAATTACGTTACTGTTAAATTTTAACTAAATCCGTTCAGTATTATTATGTGAAAGAGTAACAAACATACAAACATTCTGACAAACTTTCTCATTTTAATATTATAAATGTAAGTCGGAGTAGTATCTTCTCTATATTATATGTATCGTGAGGTAATAAGTATTATACCCAAAAATATTTTAAAAGTATATTAAAAATCTATTTTGTGGATATTAAAATACAGATATCATAAATACCAAAGCAACCGAAACACAAAAATAGACAAAATATAAAATATTTTAATATTATTGTTCCACATTTCAAAGGTCGGCGACAAACTGAAGGTAACATTTGAATATCTCTATAACCACGAATAAAATACGATGATATAATATTCAAAGCACTCTGATACAGTTTATCACTTTTCTAAATTAAAACTAAAGAATGACCGAGCAGTTATTCACGTCAATTCAGACTATCTTTGCATGTATGAATTGTAATTTATATTTCACTATTCATTTCTAAATTGATCCATCGTTGACTCATCAATTATTTTGTTAATGTAAGTGGAAAGCCTAAATCATCAGAAGTCGAAGTGATACTATATTTGTGTAGCTGTTTTCATCTAACTGACTGGTGACTTACTGTCCCTTAGCTGATTGGTTCAAGGTATTGCCATATTCATACAAAGGATCGATGTAAAGTAGTTATTACATCTACGTTTCATACGGTTAGTGAGAGACTCGTAAGCTCCATATCGTACTTACATCATCTTATATTATAGTTTCCTTCATCCTTCCACCCATGGTTAAGAATACATTAATAATTCTGTTATAATAAAAATGCGTAGGCCACATCACTATACGTCATTTGGAACATCTGGTCATAGTTTTAAGGTTATTTCAATATGAACTTTAATAGTGTAATAGATTAGAATAAAGATCATAAAACTGTTATATTTTGCAACGTGTTATAATTTATCTGTATCAATTTTAAATCTTTTCCATGAAACTAATAAAACAAAATAAATAAATCGTCACAAACAATTGTTATAATTTTATTTTGTATTGTGCTTTTTTGATTTTTGAAATCTATAAATAAATACCTCATGCCGATTTAGACTTGAAATTGTGACGAATGTTTTCTTTTTCGGTTAAAAACTAGTTACACTTTCATTTCATATTTTAAAACACTCTAAACACATTTTTTATGTTTATACCTTGTTGAAAAGAAAATAATGTTTATTAGAGAAACAATATACATTGGATGTCATTTGTAATGTTGGTACATTTATTCAGGATTACTATTTTTACTACTTATTGGTAATTTGATGAAACGTTTACATGAATGTATAAAAAAAGTATACAGGTAGAGATGCAGGTGCAGGTGCAGGTGCAGGTGCAGGTGCAGGTGCAGGTGCAGGTGCAGGTGCAGGTGCAGGTGCAGGTGCAGGTGCAGGTGCAGGTGCAGGTGCAGGTGCAGGTGCAGGTGCAGGTACAGGTGCAGGTGCAGGTGCAGGTGGAGGGTGCAGGTGCTGGTATAGATAATGATGGTTTTTTAGCCTTAATAGGGAATAAGACAATAAAACTAACAAATGAAAAGATTTACATAAACTTAACAAAGTAAATTGAAAAGCGAAGGCAGTTATTTGAATATGTAATAATTATCTGTTATTTAAGTTATAGTTATATTATGTAGATTTTAGGTCTTACAAATTAATATGTTGTTGTTAGACTTAATTAATGCAGATAGTTTTCTGAGATTATTTACCTGTATACTTTATTACTGTTTACTTTATGCTTATCTTAAAAATATTAATAATACAACTCTATTTGAAGCTTATATCAATTTTTATCTCTTCTTAGTATATATATTATTTAAATATCTTCTAAAACATACGTAGTGGCAAAAATTTTTTTAGTATAAATAAATCTACACAAAAATAAAACCATACATTTGGTGAATAATTATTCTTAAGCTCCGTGATTTTACTCTACTAATTTAGTAATAGATAGTTAGTTTAGTTATTTATGTTATCTATAACTTTTCCCTTTTTTTATCAATACAAGTGATCAGTAGAATACGTCAAACGGAGGTGTCAGGAAAGCATATTTTATTACCATGCTTATCAAAAGAAGTCCTTGTGTAAAGATTCTCCTATTTAAAATTAAAAGTACGAGGGTTCCAAACGCACTCTGATCTGAGAGAACCACACAACTGTCTCTGTTAGATATTTCTTTATTGTTATCCAGTGATAACATATTATTAATATTAATATAATATTGTGAACCAGTGTTCACAAACATTTATCTTTTGTGAGCAATTTACTGTCCAGTAGAACCATCAATGGGAAGATATAATGAATAGGGAATAATCTAATAAAATAAATTCCTGGTTAGCAAGACGAACAATCACACGCAAGCAAGCAGCACCCGTTCACGAGCAAAATGAAAACGATCTGCCATCACATCCGTCTTCATTTTTTAGGTAGGGTTCAAGCTGGGCTATAGTGCCACCAGAAGTAAATACTCTATAAATGCAGTACAAATATAGTATAAATATCTGATATATTTAATAATGCATAGAAATTATTTTAAAATAAAAGAGATAAAATAATGCCATATAGAACAAGAAGTAATAAGTATTGTAAATGATCATACCGATCTGTCTGAGATATGGAAAGAACAATTTTAGTTATTGCTGTATGCCTATGCCTCATGACAGGTTTAAGCAAGAAACAGAATATTTATGAAATAACACCACCTATAAAAACATTATTCACTCAAAGAAATTGTTTACTTTTCTTTGAAAGGATTTCTTTTGCTCTAAAAGATTGTATAATCTAGTTTTCTATGATTCCAATTTCTGATCTATAAAATTCAAATGTTTTATTGAAAAAAGGAAAAGATTGAGGGATTTATTGAAAAAAAAATGTTGTAGAAAAGCTTGTGCTCTATTAAGTTAAAGTGACAAGTGATTATTCTCATTTAATATTTTGTTAATCTGAATATGTCAAAGGTATACATTTACTTTTAAAATCAAAATTTTTATAAAATAGAATGTGACTATTATTAAGAAAAAGTTAAACAAGTATCTTCAAATTACTATTTAAAATATGTAGTAAAAATTAATATTAATTGGTCAAAGAACTTTGACAAAACTATTAAAACACGCGCCTCTTATACATTTATATAACTTAACTCTATTGTGGAGTAGAAGATTGTCTGTCTATTAACATATTGTTATAAGTCACATGTAAGATATATCATGTTTCACACAGCTCAATATGCAAATACAAATTATAGACACTACAAAAAACACATTTTTTAAGAGACAAAATTACTGACACTGACCTATTAACTAAATAAAATACAATACTTTAATTTTATAACATTATAGTCGAAATATCATAATATTCATACTAAAAAAATAGCCGAAATCCTGTAAAACCCTCTACTCATAACAAGAGAAAAAATATATATTTGTCGATTCCTTATTATAATAATAACATTAATAATTCCGTATTATAATATTAATATTAATATAATATTTTAAATTTTTAATAACATATATTAGAAATTAAATATTAATTATAATATTAGAAACATACACTACATATATTATATAATGCCTTTACGATGAGTAGTTTTGAATAGAATTGTAATAAAGAGGAAACACAATCAGTAAATTAAACTGTTTCAGTAGAAAAGACTCAAGAAAAAAAACACATTATTTAAAGTAGAGAAGCTTTTCCAATTCGGTGCTATTCGTGAATATCCATAAAATATCTTATCACCTCACTTATAACTCTATACCCGACACTGTTGGGTAAGATGCTGAAAGTCAGCCAACTTTAAATGGCATTTTTCTTGGCCAACAGTCATATCTATAACAGATAGACTGAGCTTTTATACACAGATAACTATAACTGCAATTTAATAAAGTTTCCATATACACGTGATATCTTGAAACAGAAGATATGAAGAAGAAGATTTCTATTATTGTCTTTTGCAAACGTAGAAAAGATGATGTCAAACATCACAGGATGGACCCTTGTTGGGACATCATATCAGATCATATATTCGAATAGAAATACAAACATATTTATTTCTTTACAGTGTTATGTATTGTTAATAAAACCTGTACCCATATCTTTATTGAAGACGCAGCCAGATCAAGTGCTACTGTATACACTTATCTTTTCGTCATTAGCTAGTTGCACCCGTGTGAAGCCGGAGTGTATTAGTATACTATAATACACACATACACACATACATATACGTTAACTTCAATATGCTCCAAAAGTACCAGACTATAATTAGCACCTCGAAACAGTGTTAAAGTTTGTTTCATCTCTAAAAATAGAAATATTCCAAAATAAGATAAATTAGATTTCCAGTTAATTGCGTAAGGACTCAAGCAGTTTGAAGTTTTATTCGGAAATGTGAGTTATAATCGTTAAAAAGGTATTTATAACTTGTACTTAATTTATTTATATCATACATATGTATTTACAAAACAATTAACAAGAAAGGCAATATTTGTGGTGTTCATGAGGACTTAGACAAAACCAAAAGATTTTTTTTTTTAATTCCTATTAAATCATTTAATTTTTTTTTTAAATCAACTTTGTTTTCATAAAATATTGGCATAAAACATTAATGGCCCGACACATTTAATTCTTGTATATATTCACAGCACAAGATATATGAGGTATAGAAATATCAACTCCTAGTTTTTTGTCGTCAATCAAGGTACCCCAATATGAGGTGACATATTCGGAGTAGCCTAAAATAACAGAATTGACTAACAAGTTCATCCATTTTCTAAATTGTTTCTTTGCTAAAATATCGCACGGCTAGAAGGCTAGATTTTGGATTACGGTTTACATTGTCCAAAATTTTAATATTTTTTATATAATATTTAAATTCGATATACTAGAACCTAGATCAAATGGGCATCAGACTATTGTTTCGAACTGTAGATGAGCCTAGTGTCAACTTACAAAATAATTTTATTCCCGTCATTGTTTTATCGAATATCGTGAGTGAATTAGACTGCAGAAAGAATTTGAGAGACACGAACAAGCTAGTACTAATGTTAACCTAAATATAAATAAAAATTGCTAAAACGAATATCTCTATATCTAATAATCAAATACGCGTCCAATATTGCATGAATCTGTTCTATTTTATCCAAATTAAGTTAATTTCAATTTAAAGAGCTCATTTCAAAAGCTTATAAGCTATAAACTATCTTTAGCCAGTGGATTTGCTTAATCCGAGAGGAACATGAGAAATTTCAATTAATGTCTGATAAGCTGATAAGATTAATAGTAACAGTGCTTTGCCCTCTGGCTACTATCGATTAGCGCTGACTTTACATTTTGGTGAATCCGTCAGACTACAGTTTCTATTATTTATATTGACATCAAAACGAAGATTAAATCTCTTTCGGACTTCAAAATGTAAAAATTCTATACGAAATAGAAGAAAAGCACTATGAATAACTCTCTTATCTGCCACTTAGTCTATACGAATATGAAAATAGCCTGGCTCATTTTCTCTAGTCATTTATATGCTACATCTGTATATACATTGTGTGATATAAATGTCCACTTACTCGAATACCATAACATTACTTCCTATAGTAAAATCATTTTTAGTAAACGATTAGTAAAATGATGAAAATAATAGAAGAGAATATAAACGTGTCTAAACCGAACCTGATAAAGTTAATAGAAATAGACCTTACACGGCTACTCTTAGATTATCTTTATAATATGATACAAACTGTGTGTTATACGAACCATAATAAAGTTTATTTTTATTAAAATTATGATAAAGACTACCATTAGCAGTAATCAGAAAACTTATTGAGAAAGAAGTATTCTCGTGTGTAAGATTTAACATATATAGTATGTATTATTATAAGTCTACTTAAATTAATGAAAATTAAATGTATACATATGTTTCATTTACTCTAATATAATACAAAATTCTACTTTCCCATCTTGTTTCATTTAAATTGCCTCAGAATAATAAAAAAAAATATTATATTTTCCAACAGGTGAAGCAATAACTCGTTTTGATTTCCTGTTCGTAAAAGTAGGTGCAAACTGTCTCCCTCAAATATATAGTTATAGTACTAATCAATGATGAAGATATATTATAATAACTATTACTTATCTCACAAGTGTCGTGGGTTATAATTGAATATTGTATTAATGATACTTTAATGCTAGCACATATTACCATCAATTAAGTATAACACCTTTCAATAGGATATCAGCTGTACGAAAAGCAACATTTTATTTATCTGTTTATTATTTATTTGCAAATTGTAATAAATCTATAATTCTTTCAAATTGTTATGTTGACATTTGTAAGTAATTTATAGTTCAATTATCTATGAAAGTTATTATTTTGTGGTGATTTAGGCTCATATGCATGATAGTCAATTGCGGTAATTACAGAATATAATTTGGAACTTTATTCAGTATTCAAAATTTCGCAAGATTTTAATTCGGTTTCTTTATTCCTTGGCTTAGTAAAGATAAAAAACTTTTTGTTTGAGTAAAAGCTCTGGGTTTTTTAATGAAGAGGAACAATCAAAATGTAAAAGATGTTAAAGTAACGAAGTAAATTTTGAAAGAAATTTAAAGTTGATTTTTCCATTTTTGTCTTTTTTATAGCTTGTATGAGTTTTATATGTATTAAACAGAAAGTCCTAACGAAATTAACTCAAAATCTAATTTATCCCATTTTGAGATATTTCTACTTTGAGAGATGAAACAAACAAGCAAAATTCAACATTATTTTAAAATACTAGTTATAATCTGGTGCTTTGGAAACGCGTTAAGTCAAGTATTATATACTAATTATACTCCGGCTTCACAAACATGCAATTCGCTAATGGAGAAAACCAGAAATCGGATTGAAATTGTCTATAACCATTATTATTATGATTATTTATTTTTTAAGTGAAAATATAAATAAAGATTTTTACAATGAATTTAATGATACATTGAATTATTTTTTTTATTATGCTTAATAAAATAAAATTAAGTATGTTTATGAAATATAACCTGTGGTAAAGTAATGTAATAAAATAGCACACCTTCACACGTTTTTATTAATTTGAAAATACTTTACGCCTCCGTCATTTTTTATTAGATACCTAAGTAATACACAAACTTATTTTATATTATAAATAATAATGAACATTGCGGGATAATTTTATCTTTAAGTTAACTAATAATAACAACGTTTAATTTGATTTATATACCTCTTTATCATAATATAAGTTAGTAGACTTAAAAATTAAGTTAGTGTAATAAGTAACCGTAGCTAACGAGTATAGCGCTGTCATTTTAACTTAAATTAACATTTAACACAAGTATCATATCAGTAGATAAAAAATATTATAATATTTTAAAATTATTAAATGAAAATGAACTTAATAATCTATATATTTAAACGACAGTTTTTATCGCCACCTTATTAAACCTTGTCCATCGCGTGGTTTCAATTTAACTTGGATAAGCTTAAGTGATAGATAGAGGTAAATACTTATTTACATTATATTTATTATATTTATTATATTTATTATATTTATTATATTTATTATATTTATTATATTTATTATATTTATTATATTTATTATATTTATTATATTTATTATATTTATTATATTTATTATATTTATTATATTTATTATATTTATTATATTTATTATATTTATTATATTTATTATATTTATTATATTTATTATATTTATTATATTTATTATATTTATTATATTTATTATATTTATTATATTTATTATATTTATTATATTTATTATATTTATTATATTTATTATATTTATTATATTTATTATATTTATTATATTTATTATATTTATTATATTTATTATATTTATTATATTTATTATATTTATTATATTTATTATATTTATTATATTTATTATATTTATTATATTTATTATATTTATTATTTTTATTATATTTATTATATTTATTATATTTATTATATTTATTATATTTATTATATTTATTATATTTATTATATTTATTATATTTATTATATTTATTATATTTATTATATTTATTATATTTATTATATTTATTATATTTATTATATTTATTATATTTATTATATTTATTATATTTATTATATTTATTATATTTATTATATTTATTATATTTATTATATTTATTATATTTATTATATTTATTATATTTATTATATTTATTATATTTATTATATTTATTATATTTATTATATTTATTATATTTATTATATTTATTATATTTATCATATTTATCATATTTATTATATTTATTATATTTTTTATTAACATATATTTTTTGCTAAAGTTATGCTTAGGTGTTTATAGATATTTATTTTTACTAAAATCATGAAACATTCAAGCAATTGGTTGGTTAAATTCATGTTCAAACAATACATTTAAGTCTTGATTTTCCAAACAATTCAGAGACTTGTGTCTAGACTTTCCGGTAAACAAAGAAAGGTATTATATTGTATGTGTAAAACAAATCAAGTTTAACAAAATCAAATGTTATTACAAAAACATAAAAAGCAAAGACCACAAAAATATAATTTCAATTATCAAAATATCTAATTCAAAAGAGCTTCTTATCTTGATTCAAGAGACGAAGAGGTGGTTATTATAATCGGGTGTCATTTGGTACAATTGAGTTCCTCAAAATATCGTCAAACAACGTAAATTAAAATGTCGCCAAGTTTTTCTAAGTGTTGTCCACATTGTATTAATTTGAATTATGACGATTCTAAAATATTTATGAATAAAAGGACTTGATGTTTCAGCTGTTTTCAACAATATTATACTTTAAATTGTATTGTGCTTCTTAATTTTTAATTCACTTCTTCATTACAAAAATAAGTATTTAAAAATACTGGGCACGCAACTTACTAACTATGATTTCAATTTAGGAAACCATTGTTAGAAAATTTTATGCATTAACGAAACATTTAAATTTTAAATTTATAGTATGTTTAAATATACTCTACTAGCTTTTACCTGCTGTTTCGCTCGCATTTGAGTCATTAAATAAGCATTAGAGATCATTGCGATAGAAATGAATCAATACGATAACTATATTTTATTGCTTCGCTGGGATTGACAATTTTTAAAAATTACTACCCACAATAAAAGTAATTGAATTACACCAACAATTTAAATATATATTTTACTGTGACAAAAATAAATTATTTCGAATTCTAATAATTTAAAATATAAAATGCAGAGTATTAATCTAGGATATTTTATAGACTATATTATAATTTTTTCCATCAGATGCAAATATGTGTAAATTCCGGGCATTAGATATTCGCGAACAGGCATAACACATAGTTAACCATGAGAGAAGCATGGCTTTTCTAAATGCTCCCTCCCTCCCTCTACTTGTAATGTTTCCCTTACCGACACTTGTAAAATAGTAGCTCCAAGTATGTTCTGCCCCAATTTTGTTATCCGAAGCGGTGTTGCGTTACATAGCAGAGGAGCTTTTAGATTTCGCATAAGCATTACTGGTACATTTAGGTTTAATTGAAGTTTATGTGACGGAACACCCGACAGTTCAAGAGAATTTAAAAACACTACAGGATATGAAGTACTTAGTTCCATATCCATAATTGTATCCATTGACAAATATTCCTACTCCCTCTTTTAAAATGTCGGTGTTAATGCTATTAACCACTTCGTTTTTTGGTGCTAATATTGCTCTTGCGCACAAACTGATCCCAACTAAAACATTCGCATTTATAATATTATAGTATGGATAATTAAAAAAAAAAATTGGTTTTTAAGAATATAATTTTAAAAAGTCCACATATTCTTTTTATTTTTGTAAGCCTAAAAATTTTTTAGAAGGTAATATTCTCAAAAATTTTCCCTATAACTCCTTTTATAAAAGCCCCAAAACAAAAAGGCGACGGCCGTGACAGTTGTATAGTTTATGGCGGTCTAGAGGACGCTGACATTTTTAAGGCTATACGCTAACAACCAAAGATTACTCATCGCTATAGTATGCATTAATGGAATGATTTTTGAGCTCGAAATATCACTTTTGACATCTATGAAACTTTATACGTAAATACTATTCAAAATAAAAAAAAATAACAATTAGAAATCACCTTTTGAACAATGATGATGATATACTCGCAACTAGGTATAATTTTTTTTTAACTAGGTATAAAATATATTATTGTATTATATCAATAAATTAATAATATGCTTATAAAAGTAATATAAGCATAAGTTTCATTAAAATATATTAGAAAGGACAACTAAGAATTGTTTTATTACTACACTTGTTTTATTTAATTACGCGACCTTGTTTTATCATATATGTTTTATAACATGAAGATATATTCTTTTTATGCAGACCTCGTTGTGGCAGACCCTGGGTCAGCGTTCTTATAAAATTCCTATTACAAACCTTATAAATTCTTATGTGGCTGGAATAAAATTTACAAAATACCCTAAAAATTTACGACACTTGCTTCACGATTTTTTGTACACAGTCATAACATAACTTGAAAGTTAGTTCAATATAATGTACTAAAATATTTTTGCTATTTCAATTTCGGAATAGATAAATAAAACCGATTGCAATAAAAACATACTTATTAAAATGTTTTCAACCTTTGCAACTCGCTTTAAATATGAAAATTATTTTTATAAATATTTATATCTACGAGTTGAAACACGCAAATTCTTATATAGAAATATTTAATACATGTATTATTATTAGTACTTTTTGCAAATAAAGTCCTTTATTTCATAATATAATTTTTGTTTTATCGAATTATAAGTGCCGCAGATATGGAGGAAGTTCTCTAACACAATTATTGTTTATGCTTAAAGCAATTCCAACCCTGAATATATAATTGTATTATTAAGTTACTAACTTAACTTTTTACCTAATTTGGTCACATCATGCTGTATTATATTGAAGCGACATTCTTTTAATCCAACAATGTTTTTAAAGAAACATTTTATGATATGTGTATTCAGTATAAGATCGATTACGAGTTAGAGTTTATTAACTTTATTTAGTTAGAGTTTATTTATAGAGAATTACGAAGTTAGGCGGAATATTAACTGCGTCTCAAATCACGCCTCAATTTCGCTGTAGATTCAAAACTAGTCAAGGTCAAATTTAATTAACTTGGGTGTAGCAAGGCAAATAATTATAATAGTCATTAGGGTTACGAAAGCTTAAATACAAACAGTAATTTTAGTATTTTTTATAGTAAAAAAAGTCATAGTTTTGTACAAACAAACTACATATAGTAATTTTAAAACATATATATTAATTGATCTACTTAGGATATATCAACACATTTCGAAAATGTGAATCTCTACGAATTTTGTATTTTTACCGACTACTACCATTATAATAAAAAACAATGAGTTTAGTTTAGAATTATACATAAAAAAACTTTATGTGCGATGTGCAGTCTAACTTTATTATATCCATAAAACTGATGGCAGTTGATAAATAGTAAGTGCAATGAGTAACAAAATTTAGCTAATAAATAGAACTTTACTGAATCTGCTTTTAAATTCAGTTTTTTTAATACTTTAATAAATTTAATAGTTTTTTTATTTCAGGCTCATTTTGAAGCAAAGGTTAAGTTAGCATTAAATTTCGAGAATTATCACTGAAGGGGCTTAGAATCAGTCACAAAGGTTTGACAGCAAAAGGGTCACGTTAAAGGAGTTGGGTAAATTAAAGGGTAAACTTAAACATTATTCGATTGTATTCACATTAATTTTACTAATGTATTTAGATTTGCTTATTCCATTACCTCGTAGTATTGATATAAATAGTTTAACTTTTAAAATTGTTATAAGATTATAACATGTTTTATAATCACTAACACACTACAACATGTAAATACAGAATATAGGAATGTCTTATTTGATTACGACGTGTTAAAGTAAATGTTTTTACAAAAACACTCATATGTTCCTGACTTAGAACGTTGGGTGGATTTGACAAAGTGCTTATATTATATGAAATGTTTGTAGGTATGTGGCAATAGTGAAGCTACTGCACACAGGTTGATCCGCAGCGTGGCTCGCGCGGCCTTATTTACTGAACGGCTCCAGTGTGCTACTTGCGTTGCCGAGTATACTTTACTCTTATACTTATACAAAAAAGTAAGTATTACATTAGAATATATAACCCTTACGATTTTTTTAAATAGGTTATTCGTTAAAATGTTTTTTTCTCTAATTAATAATATATTGTTTTATCTTTTATATTATATTTATTTCTGAGTTATTCCTTATTCCTTTTATTTAATTTTTTAAAGATATTCTCAGTTCTTTTTCAAGTCAAATATATTAATATGTTCTTTATTATCTTAATAACGTTCATTGCCTCAACGTATTATATAATTCCAGGAAATTATCTTTTTAAGGAAAATACAGCAAAAGTTCTATTGTACTTTCTAAGCTAGAGCTTAGGTATGTGTAATAGATACCTTACTATCTACGACAATGCCCACAGGAAAAAGAACACTAGAAAAAATATTTAAGACAAGGGAAAGTAACGCGAGAGATATGACGTATCTGTAATATAAACATAAAATAAAAATAATGTCTATTGTCTAATAGGTGGCTTATCTCTTATAGTCTGATGAGAGTTCAGCTTCTAAGATGTACTAGGGAAAAGACTTGATGAATTGATAGGGATTTAAGTCAGGTTACTTCATATTTAGAGTTAATGTCAATTATAGAGACGAATATTATAATCAAATTGTTGAAAGTTGAGGCAAGAATAAAAGAAAATTCGGTCAGATATAAAGCGAATGATGAAATAAATTAGTGGGGCAACGAGGATTGTAAAATTAAGGATTAAGATGTTTAATGACTCCTAAAAGTTACCTATGGAATGGATTGATTAAGAAATTTAACACATCATTATAATATATCAAAATATGTCATATTTATTTTATTTTATTTCACTATTAAATTAGAATGAAAGCTTAATTTATCAATCGAGATAACCTTTATAATATTGTTTAATCTTACCAACATTTTTATAGGTGCCAATTACTATATAATATTAAATGAGTAGTATAATGCAAGTATCTTGAATGCTAGTTGTCAATTTAAATATATTTTTGTATAAATGGGAACTAACATAAATTAATAATTATCAGTTAGCTTCAGAGAAAAGGGTGTTTACAAACTGAATTTGATTTATTACAATAATTTATGAAGAGTTTTATTTAAATATATCTTTTTTGAGACTATTGACATCTAAATAGTAACCAAATTTGATGAGGATACATATAACATAATATAAAAGGATTCTCCTTTTAACTTAATGTTTAACCGTCAGTAGTTCTATTTTCGTTTTTAATTCATGTTTCAAGTGATATTTGTTCAAAGGTACTTGAACAACGAATCAGTGGCAGCTAGCCTACCTCGAGTGCGGATCACTGGTAAGACTAGTAGCAATATCAAGATAATAGATTAAAGGAGTATGAATAATGTCTAAATTTGTAATAATATCTCTAAATACACTGAACAATATTCTTTTCATGAAAAAATATAAAAAAATACAAATCATTAAAGATCAAATCAATCATCAAAATGTGAATAACAAAAGTCGAGGGATGACATCGTAAATAAAAACAGCATATATTAATAGGCCTACAAATAATTTTCCTCCGTATAATGAAAGGTTACTAGTTAATTATGAAATATCGAAACTGACGACATATGAGCCATTATAATTAGGCAGGAAATCTGTGAACAAGATAACCTCAAAATATAAGGGATTCTTTATTACGGTAATATATTCCTTTGTATGCTAAACTGTCGACTTGTTACATTATAAGCGTCATTTGCAGGAACTTTAATGTATTATTTTCATTTGAAGAAATCTGTTGCTGAGGCCAATCGATTGCTTGTAGAATCATATATATATGGTGAGGTCGCCTTAAGTGAGAGAAGCTGTCGTGAATGGTATAAGAAGTTGGTGTGGTGTGTGTGTGTGTGTGTGGTTGGTGTGGTTGGTGAAAAATGATGGTGAATTTGACATTGAAGATAAAAAACATAGCTGAAGGCCAAAAGTGTATGAAGACGCGGACTTGGAGGCATTATTGGATCAAGATTCATGCCAAACTCAAGAAGAACTTGCACTTACATTAGAAGTGTCTCAGCAAGCAATTTCATATCGGTTTAAAACATTGGGGACGATTCAAAAACAAGGAAATTGGGTTCCATATGAACTGACGCCGAGAAACAATGAAAAATAGATCCGTTACGATAATCGAACAAGCAGAATATCATGGAGACCACTTGGGAAATAACTTTTGTTGTGTATTTAGTGGGATCAGCTTGGTGTCATGTATTATAAGTTGCTTAAACCGAACGAAACAATTTCTGAGGCTGTCTACCGAACTCAATTGATGAGTTTGAGTCGAGCATTCAAAGAAAAGCGCCCCTACTACTATTTCAGATACAACAAAAGTTATTCTATTGCAGGATAATACTCGTTCACATTTTGCGGCACCGGTAAAAACTTATTTGGAAACATTTTATTGGAAAGTCCTACCCCACCCACCCTATTCACCGGACGTTGCTCCATTTGGAAGAAAGGAAACCAAAAATTGGGTCGATTTATGGATAGCCTTCAAAGATGAAGAATTCTTCCGATGAAGCATCCGTATGCTACCAGAAAGATGGGAAAATGTAGTCGAAAGCGTTGGACAATACCTTGAATGAATCATCAGGCATGCTTTTTTTAACCATAAATGCCCTATTTTCAATAATAAACAGAGGAAACTTATTTATAGGCCTATTAAAATAAGTTATGGTATAAGAGATTTCAGTAATATTCTGAATTTGAAACTCATGACCTAGGAGTTCCAATTCTTTGAGTAACTTTTAGTAAATACAAAGAATATAGAATTTACACAAACAATATTTATGAAGAACAAAATTAAGTAGTATGATAATAAAAACTCTGAATAAATAACAGATTTATGTATAATATCTAAATTTAATTTTGTATGTTGTAACCTTTAGTTCCGTACCAACTCATGTTATTACCATTCATTTCAATTTATAATATTGTGTGTAAAAATAAGTTTTGCATCGCACTGTTCCATCCAAAGATAATAAATATTAATACAATATTAAACCAACAAAGCTAAAGTGAAGCTAACTCAGTGTGGATTAAATAGATAAAGGGAATATTTAGAACACGTGTAACGGTTGTTCTTTGTGGCTATAATTTAGTTTTCTTGGCTGTGACATACGTGGGCATAGTGCATTACGCACAGAGAGGGAGGACTATTGGGGTGTGTAACCATCATCAGATGCAAGTCATGAGATTGAAAAGAACGGTATGTTTCGCTTAGAATTTCGTAAGAGATTTAAATTACATACCAACATAATTTGATATACCTACATATATCACTGTATGAAGCCACAATTTCTTGCCTCAAATTGACTGACCACCAAAGTTCTAAGTACAGCAAGGAAACTGAAGTTAACCGTTAACTTTTTTCGTAGGTTAGGTTAAGCGAAAAACTGAATATTTATAAAAACAAATGATTTCTTCACTCCATCAAAATAAATTATTTACTTTTCTTAAAAACAATTTCTTTTGCTTTAAAAGATTGTAAAATCAAGTTTTTTATGATTCCAATTCCAATTCTATAACATTCAAATAATTGATTGAAAAATGGAAAATGTATTAATAATGTTTAAAATCTCGAGTTCATATCTTAATAACATATCAAAGTAACAATGATAAATTAATGACATTACCATATTTGAATTTGTAATTATGAGATTAACTCGACATCATAATTTACACTTTACAATTTAAAAAAAACTTAGCAATTTAAATTATTTCAGAAGTTCGGTTCATTTCAAGCATATGTGTTAAATATTTCATCTTCTCACTTAGTGGCACTCACACTTAGGCTATAGCTGACTTTAGGAGTCAGGTAAGATATTGAAAGTCAGCAAACTATAACTGTCTAAAAATTAAAATTTTCTTGGTTAACAGCCATAGCCATAACAAGAAGACTTTTATACGTTCGTATGTTCAACTACAATTTAATAAACTTCAGGTTTGTCTGCGGTAATTGTCAATATGTATCTAATGTCTGGTAACGGAAGATACGGTTTCTATTATTGTCTTTCCGAGTAGTAGATGGTAAGGTCTATTTTGTACGAAGCTGTATTCAAACATACGACATTAGGAAAATCAGTAATGACTTTTGGTAGTTAAATACGACAACAAGAGAGTTAGATGCTTGTATAGAGAAAGAGATTGTGTGAGAAAATAGAAAAGTTAAGGGTAATGAAGGATAGAGGAAGCGCAATAAAAAAAGAAAGGAGGAGGAGAGGAGAGCGAGAGGGAGGAAAAGGGGGAGGGGGAAAGAGGAAAATCGAAACGAAGAATTTTATTACCAACCCACTAACAACCTTTGTATCTTTCAGTCTAGATTTAGGATATACTTCAAACAGGTGCTGGTGCTGGGGTCGCTCATCAAAAACATCGACACCGGAAAATTTAAAAAAGAAATTTTTAATAATTTTAAGAAATATTTAAATTTTAATTTATTCAGATTATTGTCTGATGATAAACATCATTGATATTCTTACATTATAATTACATAGTAATAGTATTCATTTTATTAGTCTGGAATCCACTTGTATGATTTTTTTTTACAACTTCTATTAGTTTATTGTTTTTAATTAAAAATAATTTATGTGTAATGTATTCGAGATCGTGCAATGCGTATTCCTTATAATGTATAAAATATCTATTACTCATTTTCAATTCAAAGAATTCAAAAGAAAAAAATTCAAAGAATGCACAAATTTTTTAAAGAATAATTATTCCATTAGATAGCCACTTGGAATGCAGTGAGGTTAACTGTCACGTGGCAGTTGTCATCGGTGTCGTGTTCTCCCTTTGAATGTCCTCCTATTATTCCACATTATCTTCTAGCATCAATAGAACGTTACTTTACAACTATGTTAATAATTTTCCGTTATGGTTATATCGTATGCCATCCTGCGACATTCATTTCATAAATCTTGAAAATTGAAAACATTTCGGATAAATATATAGATAAAATAATGTCAACATTATAATTATACGTATTCTGAATATTTATTAATGATTTTATCATAGCATACACGACACGACATCGACGCTTCAAATTAAATATTTAAGGTATAATGGCCCGGATTAAAAATTCCCTCTTATAGTTATGATGGTAAATGGTTATTTATTAATGTAATTTTAAGTAAATTGAAATTTTTAATACAATAAAAAAAGGAAAATATCAAATAGTATAATACATTTAAGTGGGCAATTAACATAGCGAAGTTGGTAACATAGCGAAGGACAAATGAAATGACTTGCCATATTTTATAAATCACTGTATTAAAGACACATAACGTAAATTGTTTTATTAATTTATTGTTTGACAAATGTTGTTCAAATCAAGTATTAAGTATTTACTACTTGTTCTTGATTGTAATTGAATGTTAATTTTGTTTGAAAAGATATATGTAACAAAATATTTATAGAATTACGTCTTTTATCGAAATTAGTATTTAATTAAGATTACTTTTTCTATTTCAATGATGGTGTTTATTTTAAATATATTTAATATGACCGTAAATCTTTTTTACTTCTCTAAAATCGATTTCAATAAATTACAATTTGCTCAATATTAGTTTGACTACAAATTGATATGTGTTATTACACATATATATTAATAATAGTACATAATTAAGAATCAATTAATATGGTAGCAAGTTGTTGATAGGAGACGGGAATTGGTAATGTGATTGAGGCATACTCAGATAATTGACAGCTGTAAGGAAAATAATAATAGTTATTATTATATCATCAACATTTATTTCTACTATAACTTATATATTTTATTATTTAACCTATATAATTTAGATATGCTGTTTTCACCTACTTTTGTGAACAGAAAAGAAAAGTTAACTATTCAGTTTAAAAAAAGTTTTATTATTATACTCCGAGACTGACTGATATCAGTATTCTATTACAGTAGATGAAATATATTTGTATGTGTACATTTATATTATTGTTACGAGATAGACTTATAACAATGTATATATTTTAAATCATAGTTTCTCATTACCATTTCTGGTTACTGTAAAGTATTATCTATCATAATTTTAACAAAATATTGATTACTATGTATAGTACAAAATTTATATGTAGCAAATAATGAAGATAACAAATTAAATTTGGTTGCCATATTCAAGGAATTACTTAATTCATTCGATTAAGTTTACGTTTCACATTTTATTAAATTCTATTCTATTTATATTTTACAATATTCAAACATTTCGATTTAGCTACATTTACTCATAATTACTATATTGAAGGAAAGGATATGAAAATTTTTCATTCTGAAGTCAATAAAGATAATAGAAACTATCGTCTGAAAGATTCACCAGAATATAAAGTCAGCATTAGTTGGCAGTAGCTACAGGGCATTGCACTCTATATTGCTTACGTTATCAGTTTTGAAATATTCCTTGAGTCTGCAATTTCGATATGAGCGAATTCGATGGTTAACACTAGTTATATAAAGTTTTGAAGTAAGGCTTTTTGAGGTGAAGCTTTTATTCGGATACCAATCTGCTGTGTTGTAGTGAACTCGGCAAAACCCTTACCATCACTGTCGACGAAACCCATGTCACGTTTTTTTATCAAATCTATCTAACGAATAATTAAATACTAAGTTACTTTATAATAGATTATGCTGATTATGATATTCATTCTTTTTTTATAGCAATGTATCGTAAAGTAAAAGTAAAATAGAGCTGGATCCCGATTTTATTCATAGATATAGAGACACATGTTTTAGCACTATTTTATTTATATAAATGTAAATTCTACTAGGATGTATCTCAAATAGTTTGTTCGTGTATGATATAATAACGATACAAAAATACTCTATAAAATACGAACGTGATACAGAATATCGAATTTAAATATCATATAAAATATTTTTAAATTTGCAACCGCAGTTCAAAATCTGAGCTTTAACCGTGCAATGTCTTACCAAAGAAACAATGTGGACAATGGATGAACTTGTAATTCTTGTCAGTATGAATAGACGTGTCAATTCTGTTATTTTAGGCTGCTCTACCTATATTTATCTAGATATATGTCTCCTAGTATTGAGGTACCTTAATGTACGACCAAAAAATAGGAGTAGACACTTTCTATACTTAATATATTTAGTGTCTGATAGAAGAACTGAATGTGCCGGATCATTCATGTATGTCATTCGCTCCAATATAATATGTAAGCAACTTTTGACAAAAAAGATTTGATTTAACGCATTGACTATTGATATATGATCAAGAAGCATTGTTTATCAAAAAAGTATTGTTTGAATTAAAAAAGTTTATATCGCCCAAAAACAAATGATGATGAATTATACATAATAATAAAATATATTTAATTTGATATTAATCATTTATCCTAGATTCATATTTATTTTAAAAACAAAATAATGCAAAATCTTAGAAGTAAATCTAAAGGGAATAATTAAACTGTTAAGCGAAACACAAATTTGCTTAATATTGGCTTGTCTTTGATACAGTAAATGTTATAATTAATCCCTCCAGGTAATATTTAGAAAGTTTTAAAGTCAAGTAATTCAAATAAAAAATGAATTTACAAATGAAACATTAAACGGCTTGAGTCCTAACGAAATTTATTCAAAATCAAATTTATCCGTTTTTGAGATATTTCCACTTTGAGAGAGTAAACAAACAAAGAAACTTCAACAGTATTTCAAGATTCTAATTATAACCTGGTACTTCCGAAGAATAAATGAATGAATGGAGAAAACCAGAAATCGGATTGAAATTGTCTATGGTAAAACCATAATAATTATCATTATTAAATAAAGATTTATGCAATTTATTTAACAACAGTTTAATTTTTTTTATTATGAGAAGAGTGCTTAGAAAAATAAAATTATATATGTTTATGACATATATTCTTGGGTAAAATAATGTAACACATCCGTTAATAAAATAGCAACACCTACACACGTTTATATTAATTTACAAATACCTTACGCCTCCATCTTTATTTATTAGATACCTTAGTTATACACAAGCCTATTTTATCTTATATATATATATAATATTTTATTTTAATTTACATACTTCTTTATCATAATATAAATTAGTTAAGTTTAGAAACAACGTTAGTTTAATAAGTAACCGTGCATAACGAGTATCACCGGTAGTATACTTGTTTGTATATAGAATCTTACGGGTCAACTTATCCTCTTGGGACCGTATTAGGATGTCAAAGGGTTAAACTGTTGGTGATGTTGCGGCGATTTTGACAGAGCGTGCGGTAGAGTGCCTTATGTACTCAGTCCTTCTCCTTTTTATGCTATTATTTGTTTATGCCATGTAACCTAAAAAGTTTCAGTTCTGAACTAGTAAATGAGTTTAACAGTAAAAACTTTCCTGCTTGAAAGATTGTCCTAATTGTCGTAATTAACGAATACAAGGAACTGTACAATTTGTGTAGCCGATCTCAAGGTATGAACTGTAATTGTATAGTTGCACACTGATATAAATGTGGAGTAGTACTATTTAATTGTCTTTAGAAATTCGTATTTCACTTCTTATCGTCTCAACAAAACTTCTAAACTAGATTTTTTTTCTAAGACAAAATAAAAATATTTTCTAGCAGTAATTCTTACTGAAAAACCCTTGGGAGTCAGCAAAAAGGCTTATCCCAAAACAAAAAATCCGCTAAATTTAAAAATGTACTCTGCCACACAAAGCACGATCTACTTAGAGCCTGGCTTCTAGCATACTTGCCTTCTAGCAACTTTATAAAATCTAATCTAATGGCTCGCGAGAGTGTTATTTGCGTTGCCGAGCTTACTTTACTCTGATACTTACACAAAAGTATGCATTACTTTAGAATGTCAAACCCATCTATTTGACAAAATGCTTATATAATGTGAAATGTTAGTAGGTACGTGGCAATAAAGAAACCACTGCAGCACAGGTTGAGGCGCATTGTGGCCCGCGCGGCCTTATCATTGTGTTGCGAGTGTGTTACTTGTGTTGCCGAGCTTACTTTACTCTGGTACTTACACAAAAAAACTAAGTATACTTTAGTATATATAAATTTTATGATTTTTTAAATAAAGTCTCCGTTTAAAATACATACATACATACATACGTATAAATTTCTCTACTTTTTTTCCCTTTATTTTTAATATTTTAATAATAAATGATAATTATATTATAATTATTCCTCAGTTATTCCCTTTATTTCAAACTTTTATGATATTCTAAATTCTGTTCTAGTAAACTATTTTCTTTATTCCCTTTTAATTTACAAGGCACACTTTGACTTTCTTTTTTGTTTAACTTAATTACGTTCATTGTTTTCACGTATAATTCTAAGAAATTATCTTTTTAAAGAGAATAAAACAAAAATTCTATTGTCATTTCTAGAGTACTTTGTTTATTTGTAATATACACTATACTACTACTACAAAGCTCGTAGGATATAAAAATCTTGAACAATATATTTAAGACGAGGGTAAAGAATGCAAGAGATATATCGTAGATATCACATACTCGTATACATAAAAAATACGTCTGCCTTAGGTGCCTTATTTCTTCCAGGCTGCTCAGAGTTCAGCTAGGACTATAAACTAGGGCAAAGGCGTGATGAATTGATATGGATTTAATAAATAGAATATATAAGGTGAATGAAGTAAAGTCAGGTTAGTGTCTTTATATATCGATATTAACTCATTTAAATGTGAAGCTACAATTTTATAGCGACGATATATATTAGTTAGATAGACCGTTATATTTCTTGACGTATTGTATAATTCAGATTATTTGGCGGTGCAAGGATGAAGGGAATGTAAAATATTAAGCAAAGAATGCGCCATGCAACAAGTATAATAAAATCTTAATTGTTTGAGGAAGTTCAAACGTGAATGGAATGGAATGAATAAATTAAGAAGTATTTAGGCTGATTTGGTACTTTTTTAAAGGAAGAAACGTAACACAGCAGACATACAGCAGACATACAAAGGTCCACGAAAATAAGGCTGGATGCGGGAGGAAGTGACCATTGTGATGATAGAAATAAGTGAATATGTGCATAAATAAAGAGACGATACATTATATTATCTCCAAATATGTCATAGCAATGCATTTTTAACATTCATTATATTGCTTACTACTGAATAATAGCAGTGAAAAAAAATAATAGGAATTTGTATTAATGGAAACTGACATATTTTGATTATTATATATTATTAGTTCGCTTCACAAAAAATGGATTTTTACAAATTGCATTTTTTTGTCATAATACTTACTTAGCTTCACGCCATATCCCTTGCGGGGTAGCCAGAGACGACGGAGTGGACGACGAAATTATAAAAAAAAAATCCGTGCCCGCAGGGGGATACGCCTTTTTTTTTTTTTTTTTTTTTTTTTTTTTTATCTTTGGAAAAATCCGTTACGGATATCCGCCGACCAAGAAGGTGATGGCCGGAGGGTTATGTGGGACTACCCGGCAGCATAGAGGACGACGCAGGGGGATACGCCTGGGTAGACCTCGTGTGTAACTCGTTTATGGTTTTTATTTTTTTTCTCGGAAATGGTACCTTTTGCGGAAAAACTTTTGGTACCTAAATTTAGAGTAAAAAATTTCCTTTCTATTAAAAATACTCGTAATGTAAGAATATTTACTAGAAAAAAGTTATGAACTTTTTTCCAAAAATTTTCGTTTTTTTCACCCCCACCCCTAAGTTATTGAAGTTAGGTTTTCGGTTTATTTACATTAGTTATAGGTATTCATCAAAGACATCATATAATATGAACGCGATTGATCTTTTTTTTTTATAGGGAAAAAGTTATGGTCGAAAAACTGAAATCAGAAAAAGTGAGGCCCTAGCGCCCCCTGTGGGCAGATTTCGCTGGTTAACGAACTTGACCTTTATTTTTGGATGGTTGATTTTTGTGCAAAGTTTGAAAGCGATCCGAGTGAAACTGCGACCGCTATCGTGCTGACAAAAGTCGAATCTGGACGCACGCACGCATATATATATATATATATATATATTATATATATATATATATATATATATATATATATATTTATATACTTTTGGACCAATGGTCATTTCGGACTCAGGGGGTCATAAGAAGACCTCCTGTGAAGAAATTTACCCAAAATTTGAAAGTCGGGTACAAATGAATGGGCAGACCGAATTCTTCGAGGTCTACCCAATTACATGTAATTGATATACTGCTTTTTTGAATTGACTTTATTGAGTATGACTTAAAATAATAATTGAATTTGATAAGGATATATAAATTTAAAAAATAAAGATTCTCCTTTTATTTTAATGTTCATCGAAAATACGCAGAAAATGACAGTTCATTGGGTGTTAGTAACTCGATATCTGACTCGTATCTTTCCTTCTATTTATTTCCTTTCATTCGCTTTCATGTAAGTATAAATATGACAATACTTTAAGAAAGGACGAAACTCTGGATGTTGGAGACTGACTGTTGCCGTCAGGTGTCTTTTATGTAAAAATTACAAAGATCAGTCCTTGGATAAAGTTTTTAATTAGATCTGTCTAAGAAAGATATCTTTCCCTTGGGTTTTGAATCTCTGGTTTTAAATACTAAATGACTTTGTGAAAAATAATAATTGTAAGTGTAGTTTAAACTTTTAACATAATCTTATTTTCACGGGGATACCTAAGGTCAGAATGTAAAAAATATGTGAAATATAGAACTTATTTTTGCACTGACTCGAAATAATATGTCTTTTTGATCTTAATGAATTCTAACATCAAGGTTATGGATTAAATTAAATTGTACTCCATGTTCAATTTGCTTCATAAACCGACATTAAAAAAACCTGTAATGACTTTTATTAAAAATTTAGTAAATGTTCATATTTCTAGAACATCTAGATGAGGAAACTTCAATATCGATATGCAGGTAATTAAATTTTTTGTGTACCACATTAATTGTGTCAATCCACATTATATTCTTAATTATAATCTCTTTATCTTTCTATCACAATTTTGTTCAAAATATAAAACGATTTGTCAGCATTTGATTTTGAATAGTTTGATCATTTTATGAAGACATCGCTAAAATAAAAAAATATTTTTCCCAAACAATAAATTTGAAATGATTCAATGAAATTCAAAAAACGAAAAAAAGAAAGTTTAATAGACTTATTAGTTATATTGTATCAAAATAATAATTTTGATTGATCTATAATTTAACTATAAATTACTTACAAATGTGGACATTATAATTTGACAGCATTAGAATTATAGACACCAAATAGTGTGCCTGATGACCTTAGAACGATCAATAGTTTTCAAGGCTCTACAATAAGTTATATAAAAAACAGTTGAAGTTATTTTTATGTCTAATGTCTGATGAATTAAAACTTTTTTTTTGTGACCTAATAAAAAAGAAATAAACAGTACCATATCACTTCATATGACATCAGAATATAAGATCAAAGATATGAATAAAAGTATCCCATTTGTTTATTTATTTATTTATATCTTTTCCATTTTTAATCCATACCAATGATCACTTGTATACATCAAATGGAAGTGAAAGGAGGGCCTTTTTTGATATCATCCGTATCGAAATAAGCCCTTTTGTAAAAGCCCTCTCCAACTTAAAATAAGGCTCCGGGGGTTCCAAATGTACCACGCAACAAACTCAGCCAGGTTTTTTTTTACTGTTACACAAACGTCAATATATTTAGTGAATAATGTACAAACAACTAGAACCCTCCCAATCAATTCGATAAGCTGGCCTAATGATAGTTAATATTAAGAAAAAGGAATTCCGTCGTTAATGTAATAATTAACACATAAATTTTTTAAATCAAATTCCTATTAATGAATATTTTGAATTAATTTAGTGACAATTTTAAGTCTTTACTTGAGAGCTTAACCTATTTCATAGGGAACAGGGATGGACATAGCTAGATTATTTTTATTTTTAGTATAAATTTTATGTACCTCATATATTTTATTGAATATGAAATATTTTTGTGTACATAATATGGGTCGGCACAGTATATTGTTTCCTTCCAGACACCCCTGTTACTCATTAGATCTGTACACACTCTCTTCTTCTCCATATTGTCTTACACATAATCCACCCATGTTTTCTTCGGCCGTCCTCTACCTTTCCATCGCTTCACTACCATACCCAGCACTCTTTTGGTTACATGCCTTTCATTTCTCCTCATAACATCTCCATACCATGACGGACGGTTACCTTTAATTGATGTTAGCAATTATTAGACTACACTGTGACAAACGACATAGACCGGATGTGGACTCTGTTTTAGGATTTATTACTCTGTGTCACATAAGTCTATAATGTTCTTCAATTAACTTATCTACGTTTCATGCTTTGGGGAACATTTTATATTACTAGTTGACTTTTAATAATAAATAAATTTCGGCGGAAAAGATATAATACAGAATAATAAAAGTCGTTTAGTTTTAATTGATATCCAAATCATAAAAAGGAGAAATTATTCATATTTTAATAATTATTCTGATATGTATCTCTTTTCCTTATCTGATTTCTAGGCAAAATTATTTGTTGCTTATATTATTTATTTCATGTTTAATAATAGATACTGACAGTAGAAATAAATTTACATTCTATTCTATTCATAAAAACATTCCCGTCTATTCAGATTCAAGAAATTGAAAATTAGAGGTTAGACATCAACTTTGACATAGTTTAAGAAAATTAGTAGTTTAATATTAGAAAACGTTATAGTACGATTAAAACAATTTCTAGTAAATGATGTCTATTTAAGATCAATATATGTAAAAGTGCTAAAAAGCAATAATTCAAAGTTAATTAAAAAGAACAAACTATCTCCAACTCTGTTCTTTTTGCACATGCATGATATGGTATGATATATATTTTATTGAATATGAAATATTTTTGTGTACATAATATGGGTCGGCACAGTATATTGTTTCCTTCCAGACACCCCTGTTACTCATTAGATCTGTACACACTCCCTTCTTCTCCATATTGTCTTACACATAATCCACCCATGTTTTCTTCGGCCGTCCTCTACCTTTCCATCGCTTCACTACCATACCCAGCACTCTTTTGGTTACATGCCTTTCATTTCTCCTCATAACATCTCCATACCATGACGGACGGTTACCTTTAATTGATGTTAGCAATTATTAGACTACACTGTGACAAACGACATAGACCGGATGTGGACTCTGTTTTAGGATTTATTACTCTGTGTCACATAAGTCTATAATGTTCTTCAATTAACTTATTTATTTATTTATTTATTCATGCACCAGTAAATCACAATATACAATTTATTTAAAATAAAGTATACACAAAAAGGATGACTTATCTCTTAAAAGAGATCTCTACCAGAAACCCTTCGTTATCGGAAAAAATATTTTGATAATCGCGGTATAGGTACAATAAACATCGAAAAAAAATATATAAAAACATATATATTAAAAGTATTAAAAAGATATTCAAATATATATTAAATACATACAAATTACATACATACACATTTATATCTGAATATATAAACACATATTTCTTAAATATACAAAAATATAAATAAAATACATACTTACATAAATATAATATATATACCGAGGACATTTTAGAGGGAGAGGAAGTAATTCTTCAGTCTAAACTTAAAGGAAGTAATAGTGGGACAGTCTTCGTACAAGTGAGGAGGTAATGAGTTCCAGAGTTGAGCAGCAAGAACAGAAAAGGATTTGCGGTAATGGGCAGTGTTATAGTGAGGCACCTCAAGAAATTTTAAGGAAACACAAGATCGCTCAGGCAATTGTCTAGGTGGACATAATTGAAAGAGATCTTGCAAGTAAGAAGGAGAAGATTTTAGAAGAATTTTATAGAGAAGTGTTAATACATGCACATTCCGGCGGAAGCGGATAGGGAGCCACTTTAACTCACGGCGGTATTCCGAAATGTGGTCAAATTTACGCAACCCGTAGATAAAACGGATGCATAAATTCTGAAGTCGATCGAATTTGTCAAGTAGCTCCTCAGTCACATCTAAATAACAAATGTCAGCATAATCAAGAAGAGGAAGTAGGAGAGATTGGGCAAGTATAATTTTAGTTTTAAAGGGAAGTAAATTTTGAAGACGTTTAAGTGAGTGTAGCGAACGATATAGGCGCCTGCTTATATCGCTGAAGTGAGCTACCCAAGTGAAATGGGAGTCCATGGTTAATCCCAGATTTTTTACAGTATCTAGGTACTGTATTGGAGTACCATCGTAAAGAATAGAAGGCAAGGTGGAAAAAATGATTTTATTGCGAGATTGCTTGTTATAAATTATAATGGCTTGAGACTTATTTGGATTAACTAGTAAACCATATTCTTCTGCCCATAAGTGTATGTTTTCAAGGTCGATGTTGATAGATGCTATTCCCTGTTCGATTGTAGAAAAAGTGTCGTGTCTGTAAAGCTGTAAATCATCTGCATAGAGATGGTAGGAAGAAGATATTATTTTAGAGACTTCGTTTATAAATATAGAAAAGAGTAATGGAGATAGTACGCCGCCTTGAGGTACACCAGCAGAAAGATCCATCCAATGAGAAGAACTGTCATCGGATTTCACAATCTGCCGACGCCCGTAAAGATATGATTTGAACCAGTTTAAAACGGAAGGAGATATAGAGAAAGTGGAGAGGATACCAAGCAAAATATCAAAGTCCACTGAATTAAATGCATTACTAAAATCCAGTAGAACGAGTATCGTAAGCTGTTTATTATCCATCGCATATCGGATATCATCAGTAACTTTGATTAGTGCTGTGGTAGTGCTATGATGAGGACGGAAACCAGATTGAAAAGGACTTAAAAGATTATTACCAAGAAGGAATTCAGAGAGTTGCTTGTGTACAGCGTCTTCGAGAATTTTTGAAAGGAAAGGGAGTATAGATATTGGTCGATAGTGAGAAGGCAAGGTAGGATTACTTATTTTAGGTAAGGGAATTATATGCGCTGCCTTCCATGCAGAAGGGAATGTGAAAGTTCTTAAAGAAAAATTTAAAATATAAGTTATAATAGGTAATAGGATATCGATTATAGGAATAAGCATATCTCTACTAATGTCGTCATTACCGACGGCCTTAGAAGAGGTAGAAAGTAGGAAATTTTTCACATCTCCCTCCGTTAAAACCTGGAAGAAAAAAGGAGAATCACAGATAGGTGGGGTGACATTTGACAATTGTTGCAGGGTTTTAGATTTACGTTCTTTAGAAAGTATTAAGGGTGGAGAAGAAAAATGTGTATTTAAAAGATTTAAATCAACAGTGTGATTGAGAGTATTACGATTTTTACCCACACCTAGTGACTTTAAGAAGTTCCACATTTATGGATCCGAATGATTGTGTATGGAAGAAAATATATGACGACGTTTTGCATCCCTACACATTCTATTACAGAGATTACGCAGTGTTTTGTAAATTTTAATTTTATCTGGAGATGCATCTTTTTTGCAATTTTTTTTAGCTTTATCCCGTTTCGCCATGAGTTTTTTAATTGTAGGAGTAAGCCAAGGTGCAGGGAGATGTCGAACTCTTATTTGCTTAACTGGAGCATGGACATCATACAGCTTAATTATTTCTGCATTAAAGATGGTAACCATCTCATTAACACTCTGAGAGTCATACAGAGCAGACCAATTTATATTAAGTGCATCAGATATAAGGTTATTGGGGTTAATACTTTTAAGACTGCGACGAAATATACACTTTTGTTTGCGTTTGAAAAAAGGTAAGTTATAGCGAAGAAATAAGAGGTCATGGTAAGAGAAAGAGGCTGTTAGTTGACCATGACTTAGAACATTTTCAGACTTTGAAACAAAGATAAGATCAAGAAGCGATGGCTTGGAGTTAGGCGGAAAATGGGTCTCAGAGAGGGGACACAAGGTCAAATTAAAGGAGGAAATTAGGGATTCAAGTTTTTGAGCTCTAAAGTCATTTTTGACTAAACATGTATTTAAATCACCCATTATAATAACATGGCTGTAGGAAGGAGATAGCATATCGAGGAGGGATTCGAAAGTATTGAAATAATTGACATGAAGCGAAGGACTATAAAGAACGCCAACTAAAATTTTAGTATGACGAGCTATAATTTCAATGAAAAGGTATTCAAGATAAGGTTCGAGAGAAGGGTCAGAAGATTGCTTAACTATGTTAAAGGAAATACAGTCACGGAGATAGATACAGACACCACCACCTCCTTTAGAAGTTCGGTCATTACGTATCAGATTGAAGTTAGGAATGTTGTAGAAAGAGGTGGAAAGCGAGGGTTTTAACCAGGACTCTGAGACCAGAATAACGTCGACACTGACACCGTTAAATGATGCGAGAAGATCGGAGTAATGGGCCGGAATGCTTTGTGCGTTAATGTGAACTATATTGAGGCTTTCAGAATTGTTGCAAAAGACTGAATTAATTTGAGTATATAGGGAAGATGAATTACTGTGGGAAGAAGAAGAATTACTGGAAACACTGAGAAAATCATCATTAGAAGTACAAGAAAAATAGTTATCATGAATATTCAGTATATCCGACATATAAAAATTAAAAATAGTAAAAAAATAGAATAAAATAAAATAAATTAATATAATATAAATAAAATAAAATAAATAATTTATATAAAATATACAAGACTATTAAAAAAATCAACAAAATCAATTTTACTACATACATGGCATAGCATAAAAAATACGTTAAAAAAATCTGGTAAAGTCTCGATAGTAAACTAACAATTAGGTAAAATTAAAAATAATAAAAAGAAAAAAAATGGTTGTAAATGATTAACTGTAAAACAAAAACAAAAAGTATATAACAACCATACATTTTAAGATTAAAACAATATTAATTAATGTAACAAACAAAAATAAAACAATAATATTTTAAAAACCGGTAACACCTCGCAGTAACAACTTTCCGAACGCTCACTAGTGTCAACTAACTGACAAATGTCATAACAAATGAAATAAGAAAATAATATTAATTTATTTAAAGTCGACATTGTATTCGTTTTTAAAGTATTAAGGCAAATGAAAGGGAACGCAGCGTAACACTAAACATGTTTAGATATTTTAAAGACACAATAGCGATCGCGAAGTGAACACAACTCTTTAAGCAACTAGTTAACGTAATTACTTAGTTACCTTAAGAGCCCGGCGAGTTCTGGAAGATTGCTTATGTTCCTGATTTGCCAAAGAGGAATCAGTTGAAGAAGGAAATCTGTCAAGTAGCAGTTGTAGCTCGCTTAAAGAAATTATTTTACTCCTACTTTTATCCGGCAAGACTAAGACTATATTCCCCTCTGAAGTCCAACAGTTCTTGATACCGAAATGCCTGCGTGCAGTCATAAAAACCTCCTGCCGGGGCTTTGTGAGGAACTCAGATAAAGTGCAGCCACTTCCTTTAAGTGTGGTTTTTGAATTCCAAACAAGATTTCTATTTTTTAAACCAAGAAACTTGACTAATATGGGACGTGGTCTGTCTCTTTTAGCGCCGAGTCGATGACAAATATCAATGTTCTCTGTTGCTGAACTTGGCAGCTTCATGCGGTCAAACATCACAGATTTAATTATGGATTCTGTCTTCTCATCGGTAGTCTCTTGTAAACCATGAAACAAGAGAATTTTACTTCGTGATCTTGCTTCGTGTTTATCAAATCCTTCTGACAACAATTGTAACTGCTGCCGCAACATGGATAGGGTTTTCCAAACAAGACTCTTGAAAGCGGAGTATTCAGCTGCAAGTCCTGGGAGATCCTTACAAGTGCCAGAAGAAGTTTTTGAAGCTTGTGAAAGTGCAAGTTCCTTGTCAAAGTGATCCATACGGGACTCAAACATATTGACAATCTCATCCATGTTCTTACGTAGTTGTGTGTGTAGATCCATTTGTGATATTATCCAAAACTTGTTTGTTGTGAAAGTTTATTTATGCCAGGTATGTAGAATTACTTCTAGTACATTAAGTAAGGTTTTTTAATGTATATATGTAAAGTTTCACTATATAATGAAATTAAAAAACGGAGGACAAAAAACTATGTGTTGCTTAATGTACAACTACCCGCAAAAAAAAAAAAAAATCTTATCTACGTTTCATGCTTTGGGGAACATTTTATATTACTAGTTGACTTTTAATAATAAATAAATTTCGGCGGAAAAGATATAATACAGAATAATAAAAGTCGTTTAGTTTTAATTGATATCCAAATCATAAAAAGGAGAAATTATTCATATTTTAATAATTATTCTGATATGTATCTCTTTTCCTTATCTGATTTCTAGGCAAAATTATTTGTTGCTTATATTATTTATTTCATGTTTAATAATAGATACTGACAGTAGAAATAAATTTACATTCTATTCTATTCATAAAAACATTCCCGTCTATTCAGATTCAAGAAATTGAAAATTAGAGGTTAGACATCAACTTTGACATAGTTTAAGAAAATTAGTAGTTTAATATTAGAAAACGTTATAGTACGATTAAAACAATTTCTAGTAAATGATGTCTATTTAAGATCAATATATGTAAAAGTGCTAAAAAGCAATAATTCAAAGTTAATTAAAAAGAACAAACTATCTCCAACTCTGTTCTTTTTGCACATGCATGATATGTCGGATATTTTCAAAATACATGCGAATGACAGTACTGGGGAGGCGGTGTAACCCGGCCGTGCCGTGTTCTATAGAAACTATCCTGGGGATGATCTCGGAATGGGGTAAAGTGAATCGCGCGAAAAAATACAACTTTGCGCCTTCAACACTACAAAACTCCATTTTTCGTATCTCCGCTCTTCAAGAGCATTCCTCTCAATGCCTCGCTTAGTATTAGACTACTGGGCCTCGAACTGGATATTTCGAGTGATTATCGATATCGTGGTCATCTGGAGATCAAGGCCAACAACCTTGACCTCGATGGAATTGGAAGAGACTGGCCAAAGACCTGTGCTGTAAGCTGCTAACATCGGTTTAAAATCGATTTGAAAAAGTACAATTTTTAAATTTTCGTCTCACTACAAAACGATATATACATATTAGTAGTAAGTAGTTTATAGGTTACATTGGAAAGTCATTGAATTGTAATAATATTTCTTCTGAATTTCAAAACGTTTTTAGGTGCTTTTATACGTATATTGATTTTTTGTTATATATCCAGTATATAATTAATTATTTCAATAGTATTATAAGCTACAACGCCGATAAATATAAAATAACTTTAGAATTTAGTACCTAGTAGTCTCCTGTATAAAATGTTGCTTTTCGTAAAACTCATATCGTATTAAAAGTTATTATACTTAATTTGTGGTAATACGAGTATATGGGTTTACCAGTAAAGTATTAATACACTATTTAATCATAACCCATGCAAGCTGTGAAGTAAATCGTTATTATTATATTTTCATCATTTATTATTGCTATAACTATATATTTGATGGAGACAGTTTGCACCTACTAGTTATTAAAAATATACTTAATATAGAATACTTCTTTTTCATTAAGTTTTCTGATTACGTAAGGGGTTGATTTCAATATAGATAATAGGGACTGTAGTCTGTCGGATTCACCAAAATGTAAATTCAACGCTAATCGATAATTGCCAAAGGGCATAGCGCTGTTACTATTCAGCTTATCAGCCAATCAGACATTAACTACAATTTCTCATGTTCCTCTCGGATTAACCGAATCCACTGGCTAAAGCTAGTTTATAGCTAATAAGCTTTTGAAATGAGCTCTTTGAATGGAAGTAAACTTAATTTGGAATAAAATAGATCAGATTCATGAAATATTGGACGTGTACTTGATTATTAGATATAGACATACTCATTTTAGCATTTTTTATTTATATTTATGTTAATATTAGTACCAGCTCGTTCGTGTCTCTCAAATTGCAGTCTAATTAACTCACGATATTCAATAAAACACTGACGTGTATAAAATTATTTTGTAAGATGTCACTAGGCTCACCTACAGAGCAAAACAATAGTCTGATGCCGATTTGATCTTGATTCTAGTATATCATATAAAAAACTAGGTCACGCAAGCGGGGTCGTGAGCTGAGCTAACTTTTGCTCTGTGCACGGCAGGCTATTTACTACGATGTTCTTTAGCTTAGTCCTTACAAACGCTACGAGAGTTAAATGGAAATATAGGATATTGTCAATAAATCATTTGCCAAATATGCTTGATATTCGTTTCAGGTCTTTAAATGGAAAATTTTCTACAGAATTGCTTATAACACCCTTCTTTTCGTAATGGCATCACGCTGAAACAATCAGGTCCACTGCGATACTATTGATACAGTAGAAAGCATTCGACCTCCTTGGGGAAAAAACGAATTATTATGATGATATCGTGGCACGTTCTCAATCAACATTAACATTGTCAATTCCCTATAGCAGATTCACATAGAGTTCCTAGCAGACGGCTCTAGACCTTATTTAGTGATTTTTTCATTTAAGAATCAAGTTAACGTTCCGATAAGCTAGCTAGATGCATAATATTACCCAGACACGGCTTGGGTATTCTGTTAGCCACTGAAGTTGAATTCCCTATGGAGAATTGTGAATTTGACTCCATTCCAAAAATAATCAATGATATCTTCATAATATTCAGTTTTCCTCATCAGCACGTAGCTGCGGCTATTCGTGCTAAATATAAATGTTCTAGCATCTCTAGTTTTGTTAAAATGGGGGGGACAAATAGAAGACTTTACTTTACTTACTTATTGGTCCCTTCTTGAAATGCTTCCTTCGCGTTACCAACTTCTCTGCATATGTCGTCACCGATTCCAATTATCATGAATGATCTCGAGCATCTGTAAAGCGGCAAACCACTCAGAAGATGGTGTACTTCACAAGCACTGTAGTCACGCTGGCTTATGACTTTATTCACCACTTTTGTCATTGCGGATCTTGCAGTAGTTTCTGGTGGGAGTTGAACAATTAAGTCATGGGTGATCGCGTTGCAGTCTATCAACTTTGTTTCAGGTTTCGTCCCATATTTAGAGAGATACTTTAGCATTGCGTGTGGTGACGTTACAATCTTGCAATCTGTGTTTGCTCGCCACATTCCAGAAATTATAGGATTGTGTTCATCAAGACGCTCATCGTTTCGTGCTGGTGTAAATTGCCATTGGCCATTTGCATCTCGTTCGAGTTTAGAATGTGACCTCTTTTGGAAAACCGAAACGACAGTATTTCTTCCCATTTCCTTTCCTCAAACAATAACTCTCTTGGCACTCTGTGTGACGCTGTAATCTATTCACGAGTTCTGCCTGTCTCATTGGATCACCAATATCAATGGAGATGCAACTTTCTCGAGATGGGTGCTTAGACGCAAGTGGTGCAGTGCGGTTCGGGTTTATTGCTAAAACAATTGAGTCATAAAAACTGCAGTGTTGAAGGATTTCGTCAGGTGTTCAAGCACCGGATGTTCATACATCAGGAGCGTTTTGAATCCAAGCTATGATGTGAACATGTACTGATCCTCTGTGCTGCCACTTAAATCTGTACCAAAAGTCTTTGAGATTCAGAATTTTCTCGACTTCTTTCATGATTATTTTCATTACTTGAAGTGCTCAGCTGCCATTTGTGGGTTGTCGTTTTAATGTATTTGCATATGCCTTGCAAGACTCTTCTCGTTTTCAAAAACACTATCGTCTACTGAGAACAGTTTTTGAATGTCTGGCCACCACAGATCAGCAGCGCTTAGTGTAAGAAAAATTGTCGGGAAGCCAAGTTGGTTGATCATTGCTTCTAATTAGCATCTCCTTTGATACCAATAAGGTGGTGTGCCTCTGATTCCTGAATTGAAAGCTAGAAGGTTATTCAACAGCGAAGGCTGCAGTTCAAGACGTGCAGCTAGTTGTCTGTTGAACAACTTCTAGAGAAGTGTTGCTTGTTTGCGTATATTGAGCACTTAGTAGCACTATCATGCCTTTGATGTGTATTCAGGCAAAAGAACCGAAATCTGAGATCCTGGGCAAACCGTTTGTCTGGATAATGCATAAAAAAATTAACCCATTTTTTAAATTCCACTTTTTGTGTTCGTCTACTGCAGTTAAAAGTAGCCTTGCCGGTCGGGAACAAGTGTGGAAAACATTTTGCAATGTAGCCTTCCTCTCTGTATTCGGTAATCGGCTGAGCAGTTGACGATGGCCACGCTAAGCCAATCGTTACTTGTTGATCAGGTTTAACATATGGCAAATTAATAACTGCAGTTTCAACTACGTCATAATCTTCGGTAGCGGTTCGTCCATTCCGCTGTTTCCTTCTTATGCATATGTAAGGAAGCTTGTTACATCTGTATCATCAGATGGTAGTCTGTCCAGTTCTCTCAAATCAATCGGAATGTCTTGATAGAATTCGTTATTTTGTTCCAGCCACCGGAGAGCGTCGAGCACTTTCTGACGTCTTACACGAAAGTCTTGAAAGCCTGTTGCTGCTTCGCGTCGTACAGTGATTATTTGCGGATCTGCAAATCGTTGAGGAAGTACAGTTGCCATCGTTTGAATTTCTTGTTCGACGTTTAAAATATGTCCTGCATAACAAAATGCGGTGAACATTCCTGTTGTTCGAATGGAACAGCATGCAGAGCAAGTATAGGCAACTCCTGCTTCTTTTAAATCGGTTCTTGAACATTTAGAACAGGAAATGTATGTCAATTTTTCTAGTTCTTTATTGAATCGACGCTTATTTGCTGCGATATTACGAAGCGTGATATGTGTGGCTGCACTATCTCGATACTGAACGGACAGAGGTTGCTGTGTATCGCGATATGCCACTTGCACGCCGTCTGCCTCTTCCTCTGCCTCGTCCACGTTCCATTTTATGATAATGGGATGATATAATAATTCGTAACAGATGAGTTAAGGAGACGTCAAGTGTCATAGGAACTAATAGCGTCTCGCTCACAATCTCACGGAACGCTATCTGCCTCTCACTCATATTACTTACCATGAGCAATGTAAACTATTTTAATCATATTGGTAAAACATAATAGACTTTAAAATAAACCAAACAAATTTAAGATGACATTTTTACTATGTGGTAACGAATAAAATGGTTGCCTATTCAAATTGTGGTTGTTAACAATATTAATTGTTATTGTATAGAATATGTATAATATCAAAACTAAAATAATATAATAATTTACCTATATATATATATATATATATATACTTACGACTTTATATATATATTAATATATACTTACCATTCTTTTAGTGTGCTTCGAGCTCAATGTGAACTGCATTCTGACGAATTTATAGTCAGTTCTGCTATGTATGAGAGTAGTTACAAACTTTCTTAGATTTCAATCCACTCGTAACTCGTGCATCGAGCAGGCGCGCGCTGGTGAGTCACTAATCGAACTAAATTAGTTCTGTTAATTGTTCAAGATCTATCGATCGAAATTATCTGAAATTTTGCACAGTCATAAAGCAATATAGCATCAAACAACATGCCGAGTTTCGAAACTGTGGTATGCGTAGTTTCTGAGCTAGTACGTAAATTGTCCTAAACTGAATTAGTAAATTATACTGAATTTAGAATTACGATTTTTACAAAACTAAATATATGCTTAGCGCCTTATGCTCGCAATCGTTGTGGCGAGTTTCGTTAACGTAGCTCAAATAGTTTTTAAGAACAGAGAGTTCGCAGTTTTTGCGATCTGACCAGTAAAGAGCTTCGCTTCGCTCAGCTCAATAATTTAAAATTTGGACAATATAACCCGTAACCCAATATTTAGCCTTCTAGCCATGCGATGTTTTAGCAAAGAAGCAATTTAGACAATGGATGAACATGTTAGTCAATTCTGTTATTTTAGGCCGCTCCGAATATGTCACTTAATATTGGGGTACCTTGATGGACGACAAAAAATAGGAGTTGATATTTCTATACTTAATATATCTTATGCTACATTTAAGAAATAAATGTGTCGGACCATTTATGTGTCTATGATTTAGCTTATTGACTTTTGTATTAAGAATACATTGTTTACCATGTTCTTTGTTTTAAAAAAAGTTTATATTGTCCTAAAGCGGTAGTTAATGATTTTTACACGTTATGTAGTAATAAACTACACCTATTAATGAATTCTACGAAAAGAATAACTTTAATAATAAAAAATATTACACAATTTTAAGATAAGAATGTAAAAAATATATAAATTTGTAAAAAAAATATTTGGCTCTGAAAAGGTAAAAGTTATTAATAATTCATCTAAGTTTTATTTAGAATGCTTTGAGATTATCTCAATTATTTGGGATTTAAAAAATTAGCTTTTGGTTTTATCTAAGTCCTGATGGATACCACAAATATTGCATTTCCTGTTAATTGTTTTGTATATATATATATATATATATATATATTATAAATAAATTAACTATGACTTACAAATACCTTGATAACTGTTGTAGTTTCCGCATAAAACTTCAAACCATTGAATCCTTACGGAATTAACTGGAAGGCTATTTTATCTTATTTCGACTTTGAGAGATGAAACGAACACACAACTTTAACTCTATTTCGAGGTGTTAATTATAGTCTGGTACTCTCGAAGCACATTGAAGTTAACATGTGTGTATGTGTGTATTTATTGTAGGCTTTGTAGGTAGCTAGGCTTCACACGGGTGCAATTAGCTAATGAAGAAAATGGGAAGTATTTACAGTAGCCCTTGATCGGGCTGCGTCTTTGATAAATATAGGTTTAATTAAGAATATATAACATTGCAAATAAACAAATACGTTTATATTTCTTTTAGAATGTATGAGCATAATAGGTAATATAAAAGCAGAAAATTTCTGTGAGAAATGTCCCAATAAGGGTTGATACGGTTAAGTTTGACACCATCTTTTCTACGATTGCAAAAGACAATAACAGAAACCATACCTTCTCTTCCAAGACATTACATACATATGGCAACTACCGCCAACCTCCCTAAACTTTATTAAATTGCTGTTATACTTACCTGTGAATAAAAGCTCAGTCTATCTGTTATAGATATGGCTGTTGGCCAAGAAAAATTACATTTAAAGTTGGCTGACTTTCAGCATCTTACCCAACAGTGTCGATATAAAGTTATAAGTGAGTGGATGAATAATTTCATGGATATTCACGAATGGAACCGAACTAGAAAAGCTTCTCTACTTTAAAGAATGTTTTTTCTTGAGTTTGTTCTACTAAAATAATTTAATTTACTAAATTTGTTTCCTTTTTATAACAATTTTATGCAAAACTACTCATTGTAAAGACATAATATCACAAATGTAGTGTATGCTCCTAATAATTTATGATTTTGTACCGCTAATATAGTAATAAGGACAATATAACTAATTATTTTTTCTCTTCTTGTGAATCGATGTTTTAATGATTTTAGGCTATTTTGTTACTATGAATATTATGATATTTCGACTACAATATTATAAAACTAAAGTATTGTATTTTATTTAGTTATTAGCTCAGTGTCAGTTAATTTTTTTACCTTAAAAAATAAGTTTTTGTTAGTATTTATAATTTTTATTTGCATATTGAGCAATGTGAAAAGTGTTACGAGTATATCTACATCTGATCATTTATAACAATATGTTAATAGACAATCTTCTACTCCACATTAGAATGCATAGTTTAATTACATAATTGCATAAGGCGCGCGTTTGAATAGTTGTGGTAAAGTCTTTTGACTAATTATTATATTATATACTTCATACTACATATCTTAAATAGTAATTTGAAGATCTACTTGTAGTTGTTTAATTTTTTCTTAATATTAGTCAACACTTGTACTGTATAATTTAACTTTTTATCTTTACTTATAACAATTTTTAATGTCCCAAAAATTTAAATATTTAAGGTAAATGTAAAACTTATAATTACAAATTCAGATTAACAAAATGTTAAATGAGACTAATATAACCAATTTGACATTATTAATTTTTCAATTGTCACTTTAACGTAATAATAAAATATAAGCACAAGCTTTTCTACAACATTTTTCTTTTTTTTTATTGATCCCTCAACCTTTTCGTTTTTTCAATAAATTATTTGAATTTAATAGAACAGAAGTTGGAATCATAGAAAATAAGATTATATAATCTTTTAAAGCAAAAGAGATCGTTTCAAAGAAAAGTAAAAAATTTCTTTGGATCGAGTGAAGATGTAATTTGTTTTTATAGATGGTGTTATTTCATAAATATTCAGTTTTTTGTTTAAATCTGTCATGAGGCTATATCATTAACTAAAATTGTTCTTGCTATATCTCAGACAGTTCGATATGATCAGTCACAATACTTATTGCTTCTTTTACTATGTGGTATTGTTTTTTCAAGTTTTATATCTTTTATGTTAAAAATTATTTCCATGCATTATTAAATATATCAGATATTTATACTATATTTGTACTGCGTAAACAATAATAAAGTTTAAAGGTAAAAAATCTCAGAATATTATACGCATTAATTAAGTCTAACAACAACATTAAATTGTAAGACCTAAAATCTACATAATACAACTATAAGTTAAATAACAGATTATTATTATATATTCAAATAACTGCCTTCGCCTTTCAATTTACTTCATAAATTTATGAAAAGTTATTTCATTTGTTAGTTTTATTTTCTTATTTTCGATTAAGGCTAAAAGAAATAGCACCTACACCTGCACTTGCACCTGCTCCTGCACCTGCGCCTGCCCCTGCACCTGCGCCTTCCCCAGCACCTACCCCTGCACCTGCACCTGCACCAGTTCCTGAGTCAACGATGGAACAATCTAGAAATGAACAGTGAAATATAATTTTCAATCCATACACACAAAGATTATCTGAAATGATTGATTGACTCGATCATTCTTTAGTTTTAATTAGGAAAAGTGATAAAAGAAATTTAAGAGTGATTTTAAGAGATATTTTATTCTTTATTTTGAATATATTAGAATTTCACGTTCAACTTGGCACTGACGTCTGAAATGTTGAACAAGAATATTAAAATGTTTATATGTGTATTTCGATTGTTGTGGTATTTATTATATTAATATCCACAAAAATATTTATTATATTAATATATTTTTGGGTATAATACTTATTAGGTACCTTATGATTAAAATAATTTATAGAAGATACTACTACTACTTACATTTATAGTATTAAAATGCAAAAATTTGAATGTTTGTTACCCTTACACGTAAAAATACTGAATGGATTTAGTTAAAATTTAACAGTAACCTAAATTTTAAGTAATTTGACCATAATACAATGATAAGAATTAAGTAAATTAGAAAATTTCCTGCCCTTTGAAAACTATCTATGTTACGCTGCTTAAGCCGTTGGAGCCACACGGAGAATATAAATCATCTTTTGTCCGATTGTTGATTGTAGGCCTTAAATAAAAATCCGCGACAACGTATACCAGCTACTTGGTAGCTACTCTATCCGTTCGCGTACGAAGGTGAGGGCTAAGGCTAGTCTACTATAATATTCTTTAGTGTAAAATTCATTGATTTGACTTTGAATTATAAGTTTTAGAAATAAATTAACCTGGTTTAATTTTATATAAAATTAGACAGTAAAAATAACCCGTGAGATATAGCACAGTACAATTTCATTATTTATTTAAATACAATGAAAATGATATTATGAAGGAAACATTTGATATTAAACTTTTCTTTCCCTCGCCGAAAATAGTTTAAAATGAAAATAATATTATACATTCTAATTTAGATTTCAAGTTACTTTGACATAAAGCTATAATAAGTGCTGACACAACGTTACAACTTAAATTATAACGAGCAGTCATTTTCACTTTGAATGACATTTTAAACAAGTATCATTTCGTAGATAGAAGATATTATGATAGTATAAAATTATTAAATGAAAATGGTCTTAATACTCTTGATATTTAACTGACAATTTTTATCGCCACCTCATTAAGCCCTCCATCCATCCATCGTCCACCGCGTGGTTTCAATTAACTTGGGTAAGCTTAATTGATAGATAGAGGTAAATATTTATTTACAGAAAAACAAAATTAACCCTTTAATTGATTAAAATGTTTAAAAATGTAGCTTAATGTAAAAATTTGAAAATCTAAAAACCATAAAAACGTAATTTTAATTATCAAAATATTTAATTAAAGAGAGCGTCTTAGTTCAAGAGAGGAAGTGGTAGTTATTATAATTGGGTTTCACGGATTTCCCCAAAATGTCGTCAGACGACGTAAATTATGTCGCCAAAGTTTTCTCTAATTAATGTTCACATTATGTTCATTTTAATTATTAGGATTCAAACATATTTATGACACGAAAGAACTTGATATTACAAAAAGTTTTCAAGATTATTTTACTTTAAATTGTATCAAGCATTTTATATTTTCATTGACTTCTTTCTTCGTCTTTAATATATACTTATTATTATAATAAAAATATACTTATTGGAATGTGTTCAACCTTTACAACTCACTTTAAATATTAATATAATTTTTATAAACATTGCATTTCAATTATTTTTTTTTAATAAAACAGAAATATATTTTTAAAATAATATTAATTACAAAACATGTATTACTTTTAAGTACTTTTGGTAAATGTAGTCCTTTATTTTATGAAATATATATAATTTATCTTTTTTTATCAAATTATAAGTGTTGTAGGTGCAGAAAAAGCTTTCAAACACAAGTATTTTTCATGCTTAAAAGCAATTCCAACCCTGATTTGTAGCATGAATGACGAACTTTTATGTGTAATGCTGTCACATAATGCTGTATAATATAACTGAAGGGATTTTCTTTTAATCAAACAATGTTTTTACAGTAACATTCTTGATTATACGAGTATGTGTTTACCCTGACGTGATCGTGTTATTTAATTCAAAATTTGACCACTAGTTACGAAACCATTCGGAGTTCTTAATCATGAGTTATGTGAATTGCGGAATTGCGTGTCAGCTCACACCAAGTCCGCTAAGGGTTCTAAACTAGTCGGGCAAGTTCAGATTTAGTTGACCTGGGTAATAGCCAGGCAAATAAATATAATACTAATTACGGATTACGAATGCTTAAGTGCAAACAGTAATATTAGTATTTTCTTTTATAGGATAAAAGGTCTTAACTAACAAACAAACTATATATATTTATTATAAAGAAAACATTTCGATTAACTTACGGATGGCTACATATACGCGTATCTAATATGTGTATTTCTACGAGTTTTTAAGTTTTCGTTCGTTTGGTGAAAAAGAGGGACGGGGTAGAAATTTAAGTTCTCATTCTATAGAATTTCAATATCTGGAATTTAAATCTAATTGTAGGAACTGAATTACAAAATAAAAAACGTAATATGGTTACACATTATCACATTTTATTTTGTTTTATATAGTTGTATGTTTTAACTATTAAATAATTAAATATAATTAGAGCTCATTTTCAGTTTATTCAAAGAGAATTTAAAAAAACCTTTTTGTATTCAATAGACACAGGCTTTTCTTAAAAGCGCCTAAAGGGAATAATTTTTTACTAAGATTTTTAAATTACTTTAGAAGAATTGTGTTTAGTGAATGGTTTCTCAGAAGCCCGTTTTTGTTTTTAATTAATATGTTCTTTTAATGATATCTTACAGAATATTACCTTGGTTAATATACTAACAATAGCTAAGAATAAACGTAATAAAATTATCCTAGATTTTATAAATCGAAGTTACAAGAGTTTTAAAAATCATTACATTTTTTTTTCGTAATAATTGTCTTTAGTAGTTATTCTTTTATGTTAAAGAAGGGAAACTAAGCGTGCGCGTTACTGATGATAAGTGTTCATCGACGTCCGCGAGCTCATTAAACATCCGGGTAATCGCAAGAGCGTTGCCGGTCTTGTAGTTGGGAGTATACGTCTTTCTTGAAGGTATCCATGAAATACCGCCAAAGGAAGTTCGTCGCATATCTTGGTGATATGCTATGCATCCAAGTGGGACGGATCGTATTTCAGGCAATGACGGGCTATGCGGTTATGAAATTCAAATCAACTAGTTCTTTGAACACTCTACCTTGCAAATACGATAGAAGACGCACAAAGAGGCCACGTCTCTACGCAATGCCAGAGAGTCCAGCCGTTTACAGAGCACCGAATCCCCAACAATTAGAATTCGGTAATCGACGACGTTTCCAAACGAGAACCATGCACGGCCAGAATATACCACATCCCAGAGCTGTCATCCCCATAACAATGTATGTTTCCAACATATATTGATATGCAAGAGGAACAGAGTTGGTGATAGCACGCAGTCTTGGAGTAAACCAGCGTTTACGGGCTTGAGATTCTAGCAAAAACCGTTCAAAGCAACCTATATGCTCCGCCCAGTGAGAAAGCTGGTGATCCATCTAGATAAACTCTTAGAAAGCCGATAGAAAAGTAGCTTCAAGGAAGGATTCGCTATTACCAGACTCACTGCCAGACCCTCTCCCTTGCTTTCAATACCTGCCCAAGGCTGCGTAAGAGATAACAGAAAATCAGCAGCCAATCGATCATGGCGAATATTGTCGGTCATTGCACAACAGGGGATCCTGGAGGTAAGTTAAATTCGTTAAGAATTATTAACATTCGTTACGCAGTGAGGTTTCATAAATCTTGAAAATTTTAAATAGTTTGGATAAACATATTGTTAAATAATATTAACATTAAAATTAAACGCATCCTGAATATTCATTAATATTTTTATCATAATAGCCAAATACGATATCGTCGCTTTAAATTAAATATTTAAGATATAATGGGTCGGTTTTATTTTATAGCTACGATGTATATATACATAGTTTTATTTTATAGCTACGATGGTAAATGGTTATTTATTAAAGTAAGTAAATGTAAATTGTTTGATACAATCAAAAAACAGAAAGTAGCAGATAGTATAAAATATTTTAGAGTTGCAGTTGCTTGAGTCCCCTTGAAAGTAGAAAAAGGGTTGAGCAATATAATTGCCCGCAAGAACAAATGAAATAAATGCCTATAATATATAACTCTATCAAACACACACAATACATAGTAACATAAGGTAAATTCTGTTATTTAAGTTTTTCTGAAAAATATTGTCTAAATAGCTATTTGGTCTTGATTCTACGTACAATATAAATTTAGTTTGAAAACACATTTCTAAATAATATAAATACAATTACGTATTTTACCGTAATTTATCTTTTAAGAGATCATTACCATAGTAGAAGTATGTTTATTTTACTGAAAGTGTTATATATCATTAATACTTTTTCTTACAAGCCTTGAAAGATATAACCGAAGAAAAAGATTAATGTTTAGGAACTTTGATATTAATTTAAGGCTGAGCGGTGAATATGAATTTTGAATTAATTACGGTAAATTGAAAATAGTACAAGTTTTTACAACAAAAGATGTGGATGAGACATAAGAACAACAGAATAATTTATTGGGTATTTTAAATTAATTCTACAATATAATAATTAATATAATATTTATTAAAAAACTTAAACTTAAATTATATAATATTTATAAAAAGTTTTTTAGTAAAGTGATGTGGACAGGTTATAAAAAAAGTTTACAATGAGTTTTTGTTTCAGTAAGCGAGAGGCACCGCGATGTGTCATCCTTCAGCAGCGGATGACATTCGAGAAGGCAGAGCAATTTATCCCGCAAAATGCCCGCCAACGGTACATATTATTCTCTAGAGATCCTAGATGACGCAATGTTTTATTACTTAATGATTAATTATTACTTTGGAGAGGGAGATATTAGTAACAAATAAATTATGATGAGAAAATAAAACTGCTTTTTTACCAAAATAAATAATTGTTAATGTATTATATTTGTCATATTATTTTCAACCACCTTATTAGTGCAACTGCGTGGGCTTCTCTCATCTCCGACTCAACCTTAATATGGTAACTAAAAGCCTTAATTACACAATTTCAAGAGAAGTGTTTAAACATATTTTTTCCTCTTTAATAGTGTTCTAAAGTATTAAATATAAGTAAGATTATCAAGTGTTATAATAGAAAACTGGATAATTATTTTAGTCTAACTCCAATGTGAATTATATTTTATTATTATTGAAATTAAAATGTTTTAAAGAGGCACATGTGTAATAGATGTATATATATCTTTTTATTTATATCTATATATAAAAATAAAATTAAGTGTATGTTTATATTCAAAGTAAAAATGTTTACTGCTTTTATATGAAGTACTATACTTATATCAAAAAATAATATTGAAATTTTAGCTTGTCTGTCTGTTTGTTTCACCTAATCTCTAAAACGCCTGGATCTATTTTAAGAAGACTGTCACTGGCGGATAAGTGATGTTTTAAAGAGTAACTTCACTATTTTTATTTTTAAAACAGTTTTCGATATTCAAAATGTGTATTTGTTTAATTTTAGACAAGTAATTAGTTCTGTTCTTGAATCGTAGTTGAAAGTTGTTAAAATTTCAAATATCTTAAATACTCCATTAACGTTAAAACTTTTACGATGAACTTCATCAAACTGTCGTGCTCTTGATAGAATTATAAACAAAAAGTACTTGATAATCTAGTTAATCATTCTTGCTATAACCAAGAAAGTTTCTTGATTGATGAAATTTTATTATCATTTATCTTATTTTAAAGTTTTCATTATTTAAAATAATCCTAGATTGTGTCTACTTCAAGAGACATTAAGTTAAAAACGATATCGAAACAATGAAAATAGTATTTCTATTACTCTCAAATGATAATACTCTCAAATCTTTTACGTCATCTCGAGAAACAGTTATATTTATACCAATTTAGTAAATTACGATGTTGTTATAACATCTAAATAAAGAAAATTAAATTACGATGTACGGGTAACTAAATGAACAGATTCAAACCACATTATATTTATAATTATAAGAAACTAATCTATACATCTTTACCTCATAATTTTGTTTAAAATAAATACAATTTGCTATCATCTAATTCTAAATAGTTTGATCATTTCACGAAGGCATTGCTAAAACTGAAAAAATAATTCATCCAACAATCATTTGAAATGATTAATGCATTCAAAGAAATTTTTAAAACATAATTATAAGTTTTCGGATATATTTCAAAGTATATATAATATCACAATATAAATAATTAATCTTTATATAACAACACACCACATATTATACAAATCTATATCTTGGAAATAGGAATAGTTGTATTTTCGTCAAAGTTTTAATCTTTGATCGTTACCGAGACCCAAATGAAACAAATACTTTTTATGTTCTCATTGTCTCACTGAACGAAACGCTTTTTAGTATTATTACGTCCTGTTTTCATGATTTTACTTCAATATAAATTTAGAAGGTAGCTAGAATTTATTCAGCCACTTATTATAATTTACCATTGAAAATTATAAATATTGCCTTTAGTTCTAAATAACACTCAAAAGCTTTCTGAATAATTACTGCAAATGACTATCGTGCACATAAGCCTAAATCCCACAAAATTATAGTTTTGATCGATCTGTAATTGAACCACAAATTAATTACAAATGTGGACATTACAATTTGAAGGCATCAGAATTATAGATATCAAATATATTTCAAGGTTTTACAATAAATTTTATAAAAAACAGCTTCATCTTCAGCTGGTTACGGTGTAATCAAATTGAGCTAAAAACCTTTAAATACATCACGATAGGAAGCAAAAAAGTTGTGTGTTTCGTTGATGAATTATATATATTTAATTTCACCATTTCCTGCATGCGTGTGCTGTCACCGCAGTCTATCAAATTCAATTATAATAAACATGTGTCCCGGTCCTTGTGCAAGTTGGAAGCTTGGACTTACAAGGCTATCAGCAAGACTTACAGTACTACAGTGGAAAAATTTTGGATACGCAGACTTCCAAGATCAGATATCCATTTTTATTAATCTTAATATAATGATAAAAAAATTTGTAATTGTTTATTTAATTTTATTTTTTTTTGTTTTTTTTTAATTGTTGTAATTGTATAACTAATTTTAATTCTAATGTAATTATAATTTTATTAAAATGAACGAATGCTGCGTTGGGAACCGCCAACCGACACGCCATATTTCGAACGGCGGAAGGTGGAGGACGGAGCTACAAATAGCTACGTGGGATGTAAGAAGAGGAATGAAATAGAAGATGAATGAATTATTAGATGTGAAGGATGACAAAGATCTGGATGTTATTTGTGTATCTGAGACCGAGCGAAAAGGCAATATTACGACCGATTTGCCTGGCAACCGGGTCGCTTTCTGGGCTGGGGTTCCAGAGGGTGAGCGAGGTTGCCAAGGTGTAGGCGTATGGGCCATCAACCCGAGGCTTCTTGGGATTACAAGAGTATTCTTGTTAGCTGTGTATGCGACAGTATCCTAAGTTCCAGTGAACGGGCTCGAGGAGTTTTGGGAGAGTAAGGATGATCTAATTAGTGTCAGAGATAATAAAAAGTTGATAGTATGTGGAGATATGAATGGACGGGTTGGAACCACGTGAAGTGGTTACGAAAGCGTACTAGGCAAGTACGGTGATAAGAGAGTAAATGAGGCTAGAAAGCTTATTTTGGAATTTTGTAAGGAGAGAAATTTGTTTGTGTCAAACACGATGTTTGATCACAAACAAATTCACATATACACATGGGAGCGCGCGGAAGAAAGAAGTATGATTGATTAATCCTAGTGGATCAGCGTATTCGAATTCAAGTTATGGACACGCGAGTGTTGGAGTGCTGATCTGGGAACGAATTATTGTCTAGTTGTTGCTAGAATAAGAGGTCTGTTTGCAGATTGGTGCAGCCGCACGACGTGTCTATGCTTGGTCGAATTATCCCATAAGAATCTGGAAAATTCAAAATCTGTCTCCAAGGCGTGAAAGACAGTGACATGGGAGTGAAAGTAAGTGACCTTAAGGTTAATTGCTTGCTATATGCAGATGATGCAGTGCTCATGGCATCATCAGAATGAAATTTGGAGTCATTGGTCACTCTGAAAGATGGGTGGGAAAATAATGGTCTAAACCTGAATGTAGATAAGACGAAGGTTTTGGTATTTGAAAGAAATGAAGAAAGAACAGAATGTAAGATCAACGTGAATGATAAGATAATGGTAAATAAAAAAATAAAAAGAGTGACCTTCGAAAACACAGTATCTATCATACTGGATTATGGTCACGTAAAAAGCATGAGGACTCCCCGGAGGGCATGTATAAAGAGGTTGATGTCTGTGGCCGAGGCGAAAGAGGTATGCAGGGACCGTAGCGTTTGGCGCTCCGTTGTCTCTGGCTACCCCGCAAGGACTATAGCGTGAAGATAAATAAATAAATAATAAAACAAACAGCTTCAGTTATTTATATATCTGATTTGTTTTGGTTTCATGTTTGTAATTAATTATAGAAATGACATTTGATACCCAAAAGCTTGTGAAAAAAGGGATAAGAAAAGGTAATTATTAAATTTGATCATTTTTATTAAGTAATTATAATAATTTAAATAATTATATTTCAATGTAAGCAATTATGACCGCATGATTAAAAAAGCATTTTCAACTAAAAACTATTAAATTCCTGACACAATATTCTTTTAAATAAAAGATGTTTCTGTATTATACCGAATTTGCTTTTACTACTGATAATACTTTAGAATGGATGTAGTTATAAAGATACTGCGTAGTGATATTTTCAAAGCTTATTTTAATTTAGTTGTCTATTATTTGAGCCTAACAAAGTTTAAATTAGAAATGTTTTTAACGTTATTTTTCGGCTGAGTATTGAGTTATTAAATATTATATTATCTCATGAAAAAGCTCTCGTGCCTGACCTAATAAAAAAGAAATAAACAGTACCATATCTCTTCATATGTTATCAAAGTATATGATCAAAGATATGAAGTACTCTTTATTCGTTTCGTATTCTTTGTAAGGTTTCCTAATTAATAATCGTAAAACAGATTTAATATAACATAAATATATATATAAATATACAAGCGAAAATGTTTAAAGTTACATAATTGTCTGGGTTTAATTAAATTTTGATAAATGCAGTCAGCAGATGGTACCAGATAACAGGCACTCCAGAATAGTAATGCAGCTCCGACTGATGTAAATGTATACAAGTAATAGTAACTTTTTTATTATTATTCATTTTATATAATTTTCAACAAACTACTAGGATCCGCCTTCGTGCGCAGCGGGAGTTGAGCTGAGCGTCCTCCCCTTCTTTAATGCTAACAAACTTAGAATATAATATTGCTCTATAACATGCTCAGTAACTATCGGTTTAGAATCTCAATTGAAAAGAAAATCAGTTCATCATCAATAAAATTACAGCCACATATCTCTCTTCTAAATGAATCTCAACATTTACAAACCTTAAAGCGCGCGCACTGCATAAAAGAAAATAATAAATGATATGGACTGTGATATCATCGTTCGTGATCGGTTACCTCTAAAACTAATCATTTGTTTTACACGAAAATCTCGGGGAATGATGAGCAGAATGGGAAATCCCATAGACAAATTTCATTTTACTATAACTTTTTTCTAAAATGAATTTTTTGTTCTGTTTTTTGCAGAACCATCTTTACTAAAAGATCCATGTGCCAAATTAAAAAAAAATACATATATAGGTTTTAAAATTACCGATGTCGTAAAACAGCAAAATGAACGGTTAAGAGCTTCGCTTGCGCTCAGCTCAAAAATAACTAACCTGTTATCAGCAGATGATTTTATTTACTTTTTAAATAAAATCTAACAAGACATTGTATTGGCTTTTATTATGAAATAAAGACCTCTTTGTGCTTTTCTTATAGTTTATGAGAGATCTCAGGTATCTATTATGGTATCCTGCTATTATGTAGCACTTGGATCACCCATTACTTATAATGAAAGCTCTTCAAAACATTGTTATTATTAACGATGAACGATGTCATGTTAAATATTCAATACAATAGTTTCATACATATATATATATATTATATACTAAGCCACATAAGATTTAGGGTTATTATTTTTGATAAGATGGACAAGTATTATCGAAGGATTGATAACGTGGCATAGATATATTTATATCTATTATATATAAATCATAATTTAAACCTATTTAGGTTTAAATTATCTGAACTTCTTACATTTTACACTTTCTTTTGTGTTATTCAACAACAAAATTTTTTGGATATACAACTTTTGTTGTTATATTATAAAGCATATATTTCTATATTTTCTTAGGACAATTACATAATTGTTTAGTATGAATTTAAGTTCTTGGCCATTTGACTCATAAAATTTTGGGTTGTGTGATAATTTTGAACATTTTTAAATATCTATTTGTTACGTACTACTAAAGAAATATTTAATCATTAATAATAAAATAAGTTCATTTTTGTTACTTCTTTAAGCTTTATTAGACCTTTCATTAACCTTACGTTGAAGTAGTTACGACATATTAATTTATAAATACAATAGATTATTTGCTTAAAATATATGACTATTTTTTAATGTTAAATGAACAGTTCATAATTATATTATTTATGAATAGTTTTCACTATTTGAATAATATAATTTGCCTCTGAAATCTATTCTGTAAATAAGATTTAGAATTTCTCTGAAGGAAACGAATCGCACGTGAAATAAAACATTATTCATTGTGAGAGGTGAGGTTGTATAGGATCGAATATTTGAATTTCGAAATATTTGTGGGAAAAGGTGCTTAGAAAATAGTTCCAGGTTAATCTCCTTATGTATGTATGTGTGTATTTGTGCATGTGTGTGTATGTGTGTGTTGTGAAGTGGTTTAAGGAGTTTACTAGTTTATTAACTGCTATTATTAATAGTTATAAAGTTATTTGTCGATAAATAGTTGTGGTTGCTCAGCTTAGTCTCACAGATATGTATAAATCAAACTACTTATAACGTTACCGGTAAAGTAATAAATATGACAGAAGTTTTGTAAGTTTTAGAAGATATACTTTGATATATTTTGGATAACATATATAATAGCTCCATAAAATAAGGATTATTATGACTTGTTGCATAAAATAGTAGAAATAAATATAAATTATTACGAATGATAGAAGCAAAGATGCTTTTTCAACAAAAAATAACTAAATGATATCGTTTATTAAAAAAGGATATATATTATTTTCATTTCAATTCCTTTTATAAATTTAATTAGCCTCAACTAATCTAGATCATCTTTAAGAAAGAAATCAAGATATCTACATTAAGTTCAACAGTTAAATGATTCTTTGGTATATCTTATGACACTTTTAGATAGTTGAAATAAAAATAATAAGAACAGACATCCTATCTACAAAGTTGTGTCGTGGAGCTACGGCGTAGCTTTTATTAGCTACGCTACAATGGAGTAGTTTTCTGCAGTCATATTAATGATATTTAATTAAAATCATGTCCTATAGCACCTTAAAAATACTACTAATATATCCTATATTAGTAATATCTTCAAGGTGCTATAGGTTTTTTTATTTACTTGACTTTAATATACAATTACATAATAATTTAATATTTTTTAGATATAGAGATGTAGAGAAGTTGGTGAGCAATGTTTTAAGCCGTTACTAAAGAAGTGAAGTGAAGTGAAGTGAAGTGCGATGGACTCTGAGGTTGAGATCCAGACCTTTATCAACTGCACGCAGCAGTTACTGGGTCGCCAGCTGTCCTGGGAGAGATTGAACGTGTCACAACTCCTCGACGTTCTTCCAAGCCAGCTGCACAATACGCTGCACATACAATTTAGAATTAAAGTTTTTAATCAATCTTAGATTTTTACAAATTCAATCCACAGATTAGTTATGATAATTCACGAAATGGAAAAAATTTTATTTATTTTTGTAATTTAAATAGTTATCGTTTTTATAAAAGTATGGATCAGTTTTTTGTTCATTTCCAAGTTTTTCATACATTTAATTAATGATTGAATTTGATTATTGAAATAATTAACTCGGAACTGTTTATAAAACTTATGATATTATCTTACACTATCTTTTGATCTTGTTACGCATACCATGAATGTTTACTCACTTGTTAAGTAAAAAATAAAAATGAAAATCTTTTCTATCAAAGAATAAGGAATAAAAATAATCAACTTTTAAGGTCCACCTGTATTACAACATAAAATTATAAAAAATGACTTCAGTTAATATTTTAAATTAAAGCTGTAACTAAGAAAATATCTCAAGATAAAAGATTCTAATTTAGACTGTGAAATTGAAATTTGGTTGAAAACGAAATTTGTTGGAAAACAATTTTGTGCTGGTTATAGTAAACATTGTATGTAAATAGGACCAGCAGTTGCTAAACAATTCTTTAAACTTTTTCTATTACGCGTTGTAGTAGTAACTATGCTTGCGTATGACGATAAACTAGATCACAATTTCTATATCGAATTAGTTTTAGCCAATGTTAAGATCTACCGTATTGTGGAAAATCAAAAATCTTTCGATTTTGATAAAAGTTTCACAGATATTGATCTGTAAACTTTAAATAATATTGATTCAAAGAGCAAAACTATTATATAACTCTACTGGTTATATTGCATCTTTACTTTTGATATCTTACACAAGACAAAGAATAAATATGTCAATATTTATAAAAAATCCAAAACATCAGGCACACTATCTGTTCGTTCAAATACAAGAGAATTGAAGTATTTGTTAAAAAATATATATATGTATAAGGGTATTTATGAAGAGGTTGACGTCTGTGGTCACGGCGAAAGAGGTATGCAGAGACCGTAGCGTTTGGCGCCTCGTCTCTGGCTACCCCGCAAGGGATATTGCGTGAAGATAAATAAATAAATAAACAAATATATGTATATATAAAAAAATATAGTTCCAGAGAAAGAGAGGAATTAAATTATAGAGAAATAGGATTGTAGCGCTTAATTTACAAATTTACATTTTATTATATATATTTACATAACATATGCAGACTGCTATATTTCAATTTCAAGAAATGATGGTTGTGATATTTACATCAAGTGCAAAGAAACTACTGATATAATAGGATTTATTCTTTCTCATTCTCCCATAGATTAAGTCGTACATATGTAAATGTTTCTCTTTTTTTAATGTCTTATAATATTTCTTAAGAAGCTCTTGAAGAAAATTGAGTAAGTTAGTTTTACGTATTAATTAAAACAATTTGTGTAATTATGTCACGTTATATAGTTTCTTTAACGATATCAACAACAATACTTTAATGGACGATCATCAGCGTTGTAGCTGTCTCTTGCATATTTTAATAATTTAATTGAACACGAGTCTTTATGAATTGTACGCCAGAGACGACAGCGGAATTAAATTTAAGATCTGGATTCTAAAGGAATAATTTTATAAAGCTTCTATACCTAATCTATGAAAAGTGAAATTAATTTTACAGTTTTATTAGAATAATCAATTAATAATTTAATCTTAATGCTTTGAAATTGATAATTTATGAACATATTTTTCATATTTCATATTTCAACTTTATTGGACGATTAACGTTTGTCGGCAATCGGCAATCCGATTTCTCTTCCTTTTAGAAACAAGATCGGTAAATAGTCTAATAATTCACGAATGCATGATAAAATCACAAGACCTCGTAATCTTAGACTAGAATTAACGGATATTTGATGTCTTATTATTAACGGTTATTGGTTCTTATATAGGGTTGGAGCAATTAAAAACAGTACTTTTATATTTTACTTTTAACTATCTTAACATTTTAAACGATATTAAAATGAAATTAAAATAATAAAAATTAAAAACAATAGGACGCACACATTCTATATGTGTCCTTTACTGTTTAAGTGTACTGTGTACTAGCAATTATTAGACTACACTGTGATATACAACATAGACTGGGTGTGTGCTCTGTTTTAGGATTATTTCTCTGTATCACATACGACTATAATGTGCTTGTAAAGTAATTGATTTTACTAATAAATAAATTCCGACTGAAAAGATACGATACGGGATAATAAAATTATAAAAACATACACTTACTAAATAACAGCATTCCTTATTTCTCTTTTTACACTGGGGCGTTGGAGTCAACTGCAAAGGAATCCCTTTAGGTTTCACTGAGGTAATGGTGAGGCAACCATGGGTTTTTAACTTTAAAATACTATTCATAAAGTATTTTCAAGCAAACAAACGAATATATATACAATGTTTCACATGACTCTCTTTTCTAAGAGTAAAGTAACATTACATAAATTGAAATTAAAAAGAAGCCTGCATTTCTGCAGGCTTCTTTTTAATTTCATTTTACTGTCTTGTTTTTAACTAGCATTTTAAGAGGCATCTACTAACCCCAGCTCGTTCCAGTCTCTCAAATTGCGCTCTCATTGACTTACAATATTCGCCGAAAGAATAATTTTAATAGAATTACTTTGGAGGTTGACACTAGAGATGCGATGCAAAACATGCCCAGATTGTAATGTGATCTAGTGCTTTTAATTGAAATATTTTACTTTAAGATATCTTAAAATTTGCGCCAATAAAACCTTGAAAAATTTGTAGTTGTGCAATGTTTTGGCAGAGAAATAATTTGAGCAATGGATGAACTTGTTAGCCAAATCTGTTATCTCAGGTTGTTCCGAATATGTCATCTAACATGGAGGTACGATGATGGACGACAAAAAATAATAGTTGTCAATTTCTGCATCCATTGCGCTAGATATAAAGACTAAATATATGTTGGATCATGTATGTCATTCGCTGCAATATTATATGTAAAGGAAGTAGCTTTTTTCAAAAACGAAAGTTTAAAATGATTTAGATTGGATTAACTCATATATCAAAAATATATAGATTATCAAGAACATACTACTTGTTATTTAAAAAGTTTATATCGTCCAAAACCGTTACTAACTGATTTTTATACGTTGTGTAATAAAATGTATTAAAATTGATATTAATAATATTAATTGATATTAATATATATTCATAATTATTTTAAAAACAAAATAATGCGAAATATTTCGAGTACATCTAAAGGTAATAAATAAGTGAACTTTTAAACGAAATATAAAATTTGCTTAACATTAGTTTGACCGTGAAACGGTAACTATTATAAAAAAACTTATCTACGTAATATTTAATAAGTTTTGAAATGGAGAAAATTGAAAATAAAAATTAATGGATATTTAAAAAATCTAAGCTTTAGCTTAAGCAAACGTTAATGACAAAATATAATCCGAGTAGCGTATGTTCTTAAGATTTAGCGATTAAATTTTGTTAATATAGTATTATAATAATGAAAATATAATCATTTATTTATTTTTATTTTTAAACATTTTAGTGGTTTTTGGAAACTTTGTGAGTATGATATTACTATATCTCGAATACAACAACTTAATAGACTACTTTATAATCCACATTAAAATGTAGATTATAAATATAGTTGTTACAAGAGACGTGTGTTTTAATAGTTTCACTGGATTTATTGTCTAATTAATATTATTTAATTAAGTAATTTGAAGATCTACTTGTTGTTTTTTAATCATCTATTAATAAAAGTCAACATTTTTACTTTATAATTTTATTTTTGGTATTAGATTATAACGATTATTAATGTCCAAACAACTTTAATTTTAAAGTCATATGTGTATAAAAATAAACTGTGATATTGAGTTAACCTCATAATTACAAATTCAGATAAACAAAATATGGAAATGAGACTAATTTAACCCATTCGGAGTCATTAATTTATCAATTGTCACTTTGGCGTATTAATAAAACATGAGAGACACGAGATTTTCAACAACAATATTACCTTTTACTTTTTAATATTTTTTATTTTATTTTATAGAACCGGATTTTAAAACAAAAAATTGTTTTATTGAAAAATAAAGACCCTTTTTTTGGCTGGAGTTAGGTATACTTTCTTTTTTTCATTTAGTGTTATTAAATATATTCACAGCTTCTCGCTAAACCGATTATGACACTTCAGCATTAACTAAAACTGTTCTTTCCATATCTCAGACAGTGCGGTTACGGCTGATTCTCTTGCATTTAGTGAACGGATAATATCAATAATGACATTGTTGGTAATACTTTTACTTTTCTTCTATTCATCGTTGAAAATTTCAGTTTTAAAAATGTTAAGCCCCCAATAATGCCTCTATTTGTATTTTTTTGAACTTCTACAGTTCCTATTCTTGTGTATTGTCCTTGTTGTTATGGACTTCGGTATTAAATACATTGACAGTTTTATAGATCTAGAAAATTATTCAGGGTGAGTTTATTTTTAAATATCCTTATATTTAAGAATAACTTTGAAGATATTCTTTATTAAACCACATCATAGACTTTAATAATTAAAACAGCCTTTATTGTAAAGGCAACTGTTTAAATAATATATTCAAATTATTTATTTTTCATTGCGCATACTCGTTACAGTATAAGATATTTTTACTATTCTTGTTTTCTGTGTTTTTTGTGCTTTATTGCACTAATTGGTTATTTAAAACAAAACACTGCTGTAGCAAGCATAGACGACTTTAATAATTAAATTACAATTGGAAGCTTGGATTCAGTCTTTACAACAATTTTTTGCAATTTATATTATGTACATTAATATTTAATAAACAAAATAATTAATTGTTTGTCCAACGCCTGTAGGACTTCTTGATTGATTGATGGAATGGCTAATAACAACTTTTTAGAGTAGTATCAAATCAGACACTATTCTAACTAATAACTCTGTGTAAATGATTCTGATACATTATACTTCTCTGCAATAAAAAGGTAGGGTGTTTTTTATTGCATTGCGAACTCAATATATGACTAAAGGGTATAAAGCAAATGTTCTTCGTTATATCTCATTTATTGTATTTGAACTTTAAAAGATAATAAGTTACTATTTACACTTAAGATTGCAAACGAAACCTCATTGGTTTTTAATTTAATCGAAAGAGAGAATATAATAAGTCTTTTCTTTGAATGTTATTTGACGCGAGTTTTACTAAGAGGTTCTTTTTAATTTTTTATAGAGCATATACAATTGAAGAGCGAAAGACCAAGCCGAATTGGCAAACCGAGGCGGAAATTAATTGAAATATGAAATATATAGTATTTATTAAAGTTTATTTTATATACAGTTACAAAATATAATTAAATAGGGAACAGAAAACTTTACATATATATACACAAGGATTATACACATTAGGGTATCGTTAAATTATATAACGCTTTGAGTGTAAGAGTTACTTAAGAAAGACTTACTCACTTACGAAAGTGCTGACGTAAAACCCCAAAAATTGGTAGAAAAAGGTATCCAAGATCCAGATCCATGTTTACTCATCTAATGGAGCTGAGGTATCTGTATTTTTATAAGAATCTGAGTACCTATGTTACGAACTACCACGCTTTCCAATTTGCAGTTCCTTAAAGTAATAGAACCTACTGACAATAATGTATGTCAGTATGTGTTACACAGTTTCTGTTACATATATTATATAAGAGCTCACTTTCCAAATCAAATATATATAAGTATCTTTATAACAGTTCGAATACATTAGGACAAATTAGATGTTATCTCTTAATTTATGTTATAAGAATGTAAATGAGTAGCTATTTGCTAGATGTTGTCAAAAATTTAAGTAAAGCTTAAAACTGTTAAAGCAAAATGACCAATAACATCTTAAAGATTTAACACAATAAGGTGCAATCAAACATTTCAAATAAGATATAATCATGAGTAAAAACTACTAAGAATTATACATTTGACTTAGCTGTTCAAACTTTTGTTTTCAAATATCAAAGTCGGTTCATCAAAGACAGCATTGTTAATACGGACAAGACAATAAATGATTACAACTTGAAATTAGCAATACACAACCAAGACCAGAAGGTCATAACAAAATTAACCAATTGAATAGAATATTTATTTATGTATTTATTAAAGTAATTCTTGTGCCTGAATACACAGGCAAAAATCTCAAAAAAAAAAAGAAATCAAAATAATAATTATAAAACAAATTAAAAATGGCATGGACTACAAGTCTATGGTAAATTTATAATAAAAATAAAAATAAAAAAAAAAAAAAAAAAAAAAATATCAAAGTCTTACTTGTTTGAACATAAGACAAAAAAAAATGTAAAATAATTAATAAAAAAGACTACCTTGTGTTAATTTAATAAAAACCTATAGGTATATCTTAAAATAAATTTAATGAATATTTAAAAAAAATGTAAAATTTACAGATACGATAATTATGTTATAAATTACGTTTATTTAAACTAAGTTTGAAATGAATATAGAAAAATAAAATATTTTAAAGGCCTCTATTAGTAACGCCAGTCAAGACAATTTCAACAGGCTATTTCTCTTAGCCTTTATAGGGATTAAGATCATAAAAGTAACAATATATTTTTACCTTTTAAGATCTACTGAGAATGCTTGGTCAATACTTATAAATCTAAAGGCTTAGGTTGTGAGAACGTATTTAATTTAAAATCATGTTATGATAATTAATACAAATCTTGGTCTTTTATCCTAATCAAACAGTATAGTTCAAGTGAAAGGTTTTACTTATACACTTATAAAGTAAATTGAAAGCGAGGGAGCAAATGAAATCGATAATACCGGCGAAGGCAGATATTTGAATATGTAATAATAATCTGTTGTTTAACTTATAGTTATATTATGTAGATTTAAGGTCTTACACATCAATATGTTGTTGTTGGACTTAATTGATATTATAATATTCTAAGATTGTTTAATGGCAAAGTTTTAATATTATTTACTTTATATTGTTATTATTTTAAGCTTAATTGAAATTCTATTTCCTCTAAGTATATTTATTATTTTAATTCTAAAATAAATAATAAATAAACCATCATACTTAAGTAATTTAATATACTATAAAAGAGTAACTCAGATCGGTTTTACTAGCGACTCTATCGGTTCGATTTACTCGAAAAATGTAATTATATTCCACCATTTTCCAAACGAATGAAAGTGAAAGGTGTTGGCAATTCCATCAGGCGTTATGTTACCCTTAACCGAATTTGTTATCAAATGTTTGAAAGACGCTCTGACCTTAGAAAAAAATCTGAAACAAAGGCAGGCATATATTATTACAATCATTACGATATTAACAATTGACCTCTAAATTACGATGATGAAGACACAGGTTAACTTAGTAAAAGGTTAAACATACAAAATCACAAAATTTTTCTAAATTACTAATTAATTCAAGAAAAAACTTCATTAATTTTAGTCATTTAAAATAAAATTTCAAATCAAAATACCATAATAATAGCTGTTAGAATGTTAATTTAAAGATTTTATTAAATATTGATTCCTCTTAAATAAACATTAAAACATTGGGCGAGCAATTATTTATAAAGAAGTATTGACTTATTTTCTGCTCAAGTGGATTTAAAACTGATTCTTCCATTGGTTTTTAATTAGTTACAGCCTTGACAGTGAGAGGATACTACGGTTAGATACGGTTTCTTGTTGTTTCGGTTGTATACACGTTTATTATTTATTTATTTATTTGTAATGTGTATCATTCGTAACATCAGTCATATCTTACACATTCTATGCCGCTTAAAGTAATTTAAAGTAAACAGCTAGCTTTAAGCTTATATATATATATATATATATATATATATATATATATATATATATATATATATATATATATATGTGTATATATATAGGTAGACTCTTAATGGTACGTATTTTTTTATCAACACCGACTATCCTTGTGATGAAAAGTGATGTGGCCTGCAGACATTGAAATTTATGATTACGCTTTCAGCAATGGATACTAGAGCTTAAGATGATGTAAGGACGTTATGGATCATCCAGCTTCTCACTAACCATTTGAAACATAGATATAACAACTAATTTACACCGATACTCTGTATAATGATAGTAGTTCTCTGAACCAGTCATCATGCGAGCCACAGTCAAACGAATCCAGTTAAACAAACTACGATTTCTAACATTTTATAGTTTAAGATTTACGTAGAAGTATAGAAGTATATTCTTTTATGCAGGCCACTATGTGGCAGACCCTGGGTCGACGTGCCTAAATCCATTCGACCTTTGCAAATTACTTTAATTCTGAATTTTATTTTTTATATACATTTCATTTATATCTATGAGTTTTTGAATGTAACACGAAAATATTGACACAGAAATATTTAAAACAATAAGAATTATGAAACATGTAAGTACTTTTTGTAAATATAGTCCTTTATTTCATGAAAAAATATTTACAGGTTATCGTTTTATATCACATTGTAAATACCGCAGCTATGAAAAAAAGTTTTCGCACAATTATTTTTTATTCTTAAAATCAATTCCAACCCTGAACATTAGGGTGATTCAAAAAATCCTAGTTTCAAATTTTTATAGGGGCACCGTCTTATATGGTTCCAATATGAAAAAAAATATACCCGTATTTTTTTTTTTAATTTAAGTCAACTTTAGGGGTCGCTACCATCCATTAAAGTTTTTGAAAAATGCGTTACGTATGGTAATGGGGTTGCACCCCTTGGGAACCAAAATGGCGGTGCCTTTGTGTATTTTTGTACCTGAGTGTAAACAAGGTACGTTAGGTACTTGGTACATATCCTCTATCCACGTTTTTTAATCTCTTCAGTCTTCAGGTTATTAAGCTACAGAAAGGGTTTAAAGATTAAAGTTGTAATTTCGCAATAGAGTGTGAGCTAGTTTTTAAGTAAGTAGTAATATAGCCAACCTTTTTTAATGTCGTCGTCTTCGACCTCTTTAGACCGTCGGCCGTCTACTCTATTGTCAGGATCGTCTACCTCGAAGCCACAGCAAAACAAGGGAGGAAAGAATTAATCGATGACCGTTTGGCTGTAAGTCTTGATGTTGCTAAGTTAAGCGATCGAAAAGTTGCTGTTCTATTAACATCGACTCTCAAGAGCGCTGGCTGTGATGCTGAGAAGTATAAGGTTAGCTTTTCTTTTATTCGACGTCAGCGAATCCAGCGACGAAAAAAAATCGCAGAATCTCTAAAAAGCGAGTTTAAGTTCCGCTTACCGTTCATTGGGATGGTAACATGCTCGAGGACATAACGGGACATGGGGTTGTGGATCGCTTGCCTGTTATAGTACCAGGAGGGAACAGCTTTTGGGTGTTCCAAAACTTCCGAATGGAAGAGGGCAGGTGATGGCCTCAGCTGTTTATGAAATGTTATTGTCCTGTGGCTTGGATGAAAAAGTAAAATCGATGTGTTTTGATACCACAGCATCAAACACACGTCGATTCAATGAAACTTGTACCTTACTAGAGCAAAAGCTGTAGAAAAAAATATTATGGCTTCCATGCAGGCATCACATTTTAGAGATTGTGCTTGAAGCCATCGTAGTTTCAGCAACTAATGCTTCTAGTGGGCCAGATATACAAATCTTCAAAAGACTGCAAAAACTTTGGCCTAAAATACTAAAAGAGGACTTTAGGGCAGCTACTGCGGACCCTGAAACTCTAAAACAACTAGCAGATGTTACCGAAAAGATGACATTATTTGCTGAAAGCCAGTTTAACGAGTTTCAACCACGAGACGATTATAAGGAACTACTTAACCTGATAATCTTATTTTTGGGAGGAACACCTGGAAGAAATTTTCATTTTTACTGTACGAATTTACGCCAAATACTGGTATCAAGCTCCTTGCACATGGTCTGCGCCAAGGAATGACTTACAACTTTTGAAGGATTTATTAGCTTACAATAAAGTGAATGAATCACTTTCAAAAGTTGCTTTGAAACAAGCGTTGGGGCACCTTTGGTACCTATCAGAAAAACTTGTAGCTTTGGCCTTCTCTGACGACCAAGTTTCTTTGGAAACTAAGCGAACGATGGTTGATGCTCTTCAAATAGAAGGGTCAGAAGATTCTCCAAAGCGATCCTGGATCAAAACCTTATTGCAACAAAAAACCTGGAGGACTTCGTATCTTCTCACACATTAATATTTTTAGAAAGTATCTCCATCTCCTGCGATTTTTTAAAAAAGGACGTGCAGACCTGGAAGGACGATTGTGAGTTTAAAAAATGTATGACTGTTGTAAAGGGTCTAAAACTTATCAACGATACAGCTGAGAGGGGAGTATCGTTGATTGAAGAGTACAATCGCCTTCATACGACAGACGAAGACCAGAAACAGTACCTATTGTTGGCGGTCAAAGACTTTAGGCGAAAATTCCGCGATTGTAACAAATCTACATTAACATTTTAAGTTACTAGTCTTAGTTATAATAGTAGTTATCCTTAAATTTTTATTGTAGTTATGTAATAAAATAGTTTATTACTTATTTTTTCCCCGTTCATAAAACCCAACACTCTTCATCGCTGGTAGCGACCCCTAAAACCTGTTTTAAAAATCTAAAAAAAAATTGGTGGAAGTTTTTTAACCAATAGAACAAAATGAAAGGGTGCCCCTATAAAAAAATAAATAAAAAAAATTCACATGCATTTTTGAATCACCCTACTGAACATACAATTGTAACATTAATTTACTGAATGACGAACTTTTAACTTTTATGTATAATGTTGTCTCATAATGATGTATGCCGAAGGGACATTTTTTAATCATCAGTGTTTTTACAGTAACAATCCTGATTATATATATTTACCATAATGTACTCGTGTTAATTAAATCAGAATTTGTCTCACTAGTTCGAATCCATTCGGGGTTCTTAATCATGAATTGTGACCGTGTGTCAGTTCATGCCCCAATTCCGCCATGGGTTCAAAACTAAAAGCAGGTTCTAATTTAATTAACATGGGTATAGCTAGGCAAATAAAATTAACAGTAATTAGAGATCCCGAAAGCTTAATTCTAAATAGTAAGAATGAATAAAAAATACTAATATGTGTAGTCTTATTTGTATAAATAAGTTTGTAATTTCAAAATCGAATACTTCCATACTTAGGATGTGTTTACGTATGCCAATATGTGATTTTCTACAAACTTTACGTCGCTATTGTTACATGAAATGTGCAACATAGTGTTATTTGTTGCAGAATCACTCTCAAAAACTGCATAGGATTAGTGCAGCGACCCTACAGCCTGCCCTGGTACGGCATCTGGCGTGGTTCATACTTTTTGCTACTATGCTGGCTGTTTTAAGAAATACTTTGGTGATATGAATAGTTTTAGGTGTGTATGCGGGGGGAATGTCAAAGTGTTTTCATTCCCTTGGTGGTAAAAACGCTCTTTTATGTATATAATATTGATGTAATGTTTAGATGATTTTGTTTAAATCCGTTGCTCTATAAATTTAAATTCTGTAATAATTTATTTTCACAATAATATATTTTTAAAGTTTTTTTTTATGTCATTTTATTAAATATAATTACGCTTCTTTTTAGTTAACTCAATAGTAGAATGATAAAAAGTCCTATCTTATTCAATAGACAAACGTCCTTATAAATACTTTTTTAACTTTAAAAAAAATATTTAATTTTGAAATTACATTAGAAAAATAGTGTTTAATGAGTGATTTCTCAGAAACCCCTTCAGGTTTTAAATAATATTTTCATTACTATATTCTCATTGAATCATTAAAGATTTTTCCTAACCTTTTCAAATATGTAAGTGTTGTTAATCTGTCTTTGCATTTATTCTGAATACTACCAATATAATAAGTAACAATGAGTTTTGGTAAGAATTATACATTAGGATGGGTATTTTTGTTTAAAGTTATCGATTTCTAATAACGAAAATATGTTGAAGTTAAATATCGTTATAAACTATTTAATATACTATCGAAATATTTTAAGTGGAGAAGTCTGCAACACTGTTGAAGTTCTGCAGAAAAAAAAATTCAAAGACCTAATTTTACCCCTTAAGCTACATGTTTGACGTTATGTTTATTTTAATGTTACACTTTATTTTGTTATGTAAACTGTGTTGTTTGTTAAAAGAAGAATATTTGAGGTAAGTATATTCAGAGAATTCAAGTATCGAAGCGGTTAGTTTCATTTGAAATAGTAAAATTTTTGTTTTAGATCCTTTAAGTTATTTTTTTTATCATGTATAATAATAGACAGTCATACAAGTGCCGTATATTTGGTATTATATAAGATTTTTGATTGTTTTAGGAACATATCAGGATATCATGAAATGTTACAAGTGGGATAGAGTACTGGTGAAAAATAATAATGGAAATAATAAAGAACACGTTTTCGGAAATTGGTGAAATTGTGTGTCATAAAGCTATTTGAAAAAAGACTTCAGGGACCTTTGCAATGGATAGTTTGCCTGCTGCATTTAAATGAATTGCCTTTGAGGCCTTTGTTTGATTTTATGGATGGTAAAATTTTTGGACCATCTACGTACAGTGGTCCTATTGGTAAGTTGCTGGATAAGTGTGAAACGCGAGCTGTACCAATATATGTCAATACCAGGTCAATTACCAATGCTAAAACCGAATGACTTAAGAACAGACCAAAAATATTCCCATGATATCAAATTTGCTGTAATTAGTGGAAATTGGTCTGATGACTTAGTAAATAAAACACCTGGAAAAATGTCACAAGCCCATTAGTTGACTAAGAGAAACCGAATCTTGCGTCTCTACATTTCTACTCTAACACCATCAACTGATTTATTTTATTTTGGCTTAATATATTGTTAAATTGTATACCCCCTATATATTGTTAAAGTGTATGTGTGGTTAAAAACACTCTCATCGGGCAAAGATGGATCACGGCATCTTTGGAAATTGATTGAAATTTCGCGATTCTTATAATATACTTAAAATCATTCATAGATCCTATTATTCAACGAAACGCATATTTTGTTCATCTTTCAAATTTACTTTTGGCAATGTTAAAAAACGGATAAAACCATATAGGAGAATTTGCAGTTGGAAGAATTCTTAAAGCGCGTAATTCACCTACATTTGGAAAACACGCAGTTTTGAAGTGTCTAAACTTAATTCTGATGCTAAATGTTATATTGATTTAATAAACTGGCAAGAACTGCAAGAACCAACTTTGATCCACCCATTCTAAGAAATCAAACGAATGACGAACTTATTCAGATTACATAGATAAAAGGTGACGAAAGTTGTTTATTAGGCTACCTGGCCATACACAAGCAATTGAACGAAAAGTAAAAATAGTAACAGAAACTGCAATGATATAAAAACAAGGTATTATTCATGCAAAACTTGCTTCAAAGAAAGTTATGTCGAAATTCGGTATTAGTATTTTTTGTGCAAAAATAAATAGTTTTTTGATAACTTTAATTGAGTATTTCTTAAAGTTTTTTGTTTCAAACATTAATATATGTATTAGAATTCGAATTCACAAACTTTATTTCTTTTTCCATACTAAACTGACCATATGGTAATCCTTATCATATGGTACATGTAACATAAAAATATGCGATGTGCACTCCTGGAAGTTGAATATATTTTTAACGAGTATAGCTATAAGTTTATAAATAGAACTTTACTGTAGCTGGTTTTTAACTCCTTTTTAAATACTTTAAGACATCAAAAGTGTCATGTTAACAGGTTTAACTAAAGGGTAAAGTGAAACATTGTTCGTTTGTATTAACATTTATTTTAGTAATCTGTTTAGATTGTTATTACCTCTCTTAAGTATTGTAATTGCTCTGTTAATAGTGGAACCTCTGCAGCACAGGTTGAGCCGCAGTGTGGTTCGCGCGGCCTTGTCATTGTATGATTCACGAATGTGATACTTGCGTTGCCGTACCTACTTTACTCTAATACTTACCTAAAATGTAAGTATTGCTTTAGAATATTTAATGTTCATGATTTTTTTTTATTTTACTTATTTGTTCAAAAAACAATTGTTGTGAAATCATGTTATTATAACAATACCTGAGATTTTTCTTATTCCTTTTATTTCATACTTTTATAATATTCTCAATTCTTTTTCATGTAAAATATGTTCTTTTATTTACTTTTAATGAAGTATGATTTTCTTTTTCGTTAACTTAATTAAGTTCATTGTTAGAATGATATGTTAGATTCTAGGAAATTATCGTTTTAAGGAAAATAAAGCAAAAAGGTCTATTGTACCTTCTAAAGCCTAGGTATTTGTACAACGTCGATAAGAATTAAAATATCACATTAATATAAAATCCCTTAATAGCTATTTTATGGTTCAAAATCTTGAATTAAGAAGAACAATTATTATTATATAATAAATAATAAGCAGTAAAAAGTTATGTACTTTGAATAATAGTCCATTTAAATTGGATTTTGTATGAAGAGGAACTAATATACTTTATTATTATTAGTTGATTTCACGAAAAAGTTTTTTTACAAATTGTGTTTTACTGTCATAATAAATTTAAAAAAAATTACAGAATATTGGTATACAATTTGATGGGAATACATAAAATGACCGATATACCCAAATACCCAGAAAATGACAGTTCATTGGCTGTTAGTAACTCGATGTGTGATTCGTATCTTTTCTTCTATTATATTCCCCTTCAGTCGCTTTGATGTAGGTGATGTAGGTAGGTGATATGACAATACTGAATGTCGCCGACTGTCTGTTATTGCCATCAGGTGTCCCTTATGTCAGAAATTACAAAGATCAATCGTTGGATAAAGTTTTTAATTAGGCCTTTCTAGCAAAGGTATCTTTCGCGTGGATTCTGAATCTCTGGTTTTAAATACTAAATGAGTTTGTGGAAAACAAAAACTTTATATTGAATCATTATGATATCTTTAGAATTATAAAGTTTAGATTTAGAATTTAATAACAATATTCTTTTTATCCATTAGATGGCAGCTAAGAATGGATTTCACGAAATTTCACTTTTATGGAAGGCTTTGGGGCCGTTAATTAAATAAAAACATATTTTCAAATTATATATTACTGTTATATAAAACTTGGGCAGAACGTTGAATATGCTGTCCAAGTTTACAGGACAGAGTGAAGGCGTTAAGAATAACACAAAATAAAAACTTTTAATCCACGTATTTTATAACACGCGAACCATCGGGGAATAGCTAGTATATATGTAAATAAGAAAACGTAATAATTAATAAATGTCTCTATTTTATAGCTGTTTATTTGTTTTCGTTTCACACAAAATATTCAGAATGGATTTTGATGAAGTTTAATGTGGTTGTGTATAATTATCATTGCCAAAATATAAGATACATCAACTTCGGAAAATAGTATTGTTTTGATGGCAAAAAATTGTTACTTTGACTACTCCGGACATCATTCATTTTATATTTTTAAATTAGCTCCCATAATGTCTATATTTTGTATAGCAACAGCTCCTTTTTTACACAGACTTGCCTCAAACAAATATATTTTTAGGGCTATTTGGTGTCAATAAAATCTAAAAAAAGATTATAAATCGTGATAAACTACCTTCAAACAATAATTCTGTATTCATAATGAAAGATATGTTTACTTTACACATTTCAATTTTAAATTAAGGTTTTGATAACTTTAAGCTTCAGAAACTTTTAATACAGTTTCAAATGTTTCCAAAGAAATAGACAAATCGGTCAGTTACTTTATGATCACTTGACAACAAGGTGTTTTATTGGATAGGTATTAAAATAAAACAAATGCTTTTACATTTAATTGAAAGATTGACTGAAATATGATGGACAAGAAACTAGAGTTTTAAACTCTATTTGGAATATATTAATAATATAATATATAAAGTTATGTAAGCGCAAAGAGTGCTAAAAATTTTAATATACTTCGTGAAAAATTAATTGTTTTTATTTTAATATCAAGAGACGGATAAAATATGTCTTATAACATCTGTACTCCAATTGCTTACTGAAACCTATTAACGGAACATTATAAAGATAGATTGCTGTTTAAGATATTAAAATAACTCACATTCTTATTGAATGATTGATTGTTCACTAAACAAAACGTTTATCTTATTTCACTTCTTCGTATTTCCTTTTACACGTTTTGTTATATAATTTAATATTACTTAAATATTTAAGTTTGTGAAACTACTAGTCACTGAATTCCTCAGAGAATATAACCGAATTATTATATTACTATATATGGTTAATAACCGTCAGTAGTTCTATTTTTATTTATAATATAGTAAGTAATATTTGTTAAAAAGTACGTGAACGGCGAACGGGAGATAGTTTTATCAACTTCGCTTATATGAAACACCTTCGATCAATGTTTTAATATAATGATTTATAAATATATATTAAGTGAGGTATGACATCGTACACAATAACAGCAGATATTAAAAGAAGTTACGAGTATGAAGAAGTTCAGGAATATCCTGAATTAGGAACTTTAATGTTGTTTTTTTTTTTTGATAATTTCTAACAATATTCTTGAATTAGGTGTATTTTTATATTTATATTTAATATTTTAGGTGAATTTTCAGTAATTACATTGACATGACATTATATTATTAATCTCATTTGTGACAAGTTGCTAAGATTTTTTCTTCAGGACCTTTCAAAATCAAATAATATTTTTTTTTTTTTTATTAAGAAAGATTTGTGTTCGTGGATCAATCTTAAGACAGTGTCCTCGTATTTTTATCTATTTATATTGTATTATACTTAGATCACTAGATAAGTTGTGTAATATTAAAGTGTTTTAAAATTATTTTCTTTTTTATTTACACACTCAGTCATTAATAAAAACTAGTTGTCAAAAAATTCATTTTTCTTCTGGATGTTTTGAACATGCTTGGTCTCACGCTGTCAATAACACAGAGCCGCTCGCAAACTTTCTGCCTTTAAGCTAATCCATCAAATTTCAAAATTCCAAATTCAAAATGCAAAATATCTTTATTCAAGTAGGCATTTACAAGCGCCTTTGAACCGTCAATTATTACAATAATAAAAAGGTCAGTGTAGTCAGTTCGTGAGTAAACTACCACCAGAATGCTGCTCTATTGAGAAGAGCCGACCAGAAACTCTACAGTTGCTCTTTTTGAAATAAATATAATAATCTTAGATGATGTACATTATAACATAAATTCTGCAAATGAGTCAACAACTTAACTACACATTTCGATGCACTAGAAACTCTTGAACGTTATAATAAGATGTATTTAATAATAAACTTTTGATTTTAGATATAAAACTAAGAAAAGGAAGGTCTAAGATATCTTGTGGAACTTTATTATATATTACTTTTTACATAAGAAGGCGCGTTAAATATAAAATTTTTTATCTCACAGTTTTTTCTGAGAGCCGTTTATCATTCTTATGAATATTTATTGAAATATATACACGAAAACAATGACAACTCTCTGTTTATTACATCAAAGGATATAACTCTGGGCGTTAAGTTTATAGATATCATTTTGATTTATGTCCGTTGTAAACTTGAATTGGAAATGACTGTTTGGTTATAAGGAACTCTAACCCTTAACTTATTTAAATCAAGGTCATAATTTTCGATATTGTAAACATTTTAAGGTACATTTTATTTCAATGTCATAATTTATTACTGGATGAGTAAAAAATAACAAAATGCAAAAGATTAAAATTAAACTTATCCTGAATATCAGTAATTATTCTATCATTACATCTAAATAGGACACCGTGGCTTCAAATTAAATATTTAAGGCATAACTAATTCGGATTAAAACTTACCTCATTGTTGTTACGATAGAAAATGGTTATTTATCAAAGAAGGCAAATGTAAGTTTTTAATACACTTAAAAAAACGGAAATAGGGGATAGCATAGTACATTTAAGAGTCCCAGATGCATGGATCCCTTTCATAGTAAGAATAGGGTTGCGTAATTCAATTGTCAGAAACATAGCGAAGAACAAATGAAATGACTTCTATAATTTATAAATAAATGTATTAAAGACACATAATGTAAATTCTGTTATTCAACTGTTTTCCACAAATATTTTTTAAATTACGTATTAAGTAGCTACTACTTGTTCTTGATTGGACGTGGAATATTAACTTGGTTTGAACACATATGTAGCAGAATATAAATACAATAACGTATTTTATCGTAATTTATCTTTTAAAAGATCATTATCCACGCAGCAGTATGATTGTTTGACTGAGTGTGCGATATATAATAATGTTTTCTTTACAAGTCTTGAAAGATATAACTGAAGGGAAAACATTTATGTTTAGAAACTCTTTGATATGAGACCATTAATTTAAAGCTAAGCTAGTAAATATGAATTTTGAATTAAGTAGGGTAATTTGAATATTGCACCAATATTTCCAACAAAACAGGTGTTGTGATGTGATCTAAGAACAACAGAATGATTTACGATGTATTTTACATTCATTTTGCAACAAAATTTTTAATATCATCCTAATTAAAAATTTTGGAAATGATTATAATAAAGACAAAATTTAAAAATGGTCTGTAATAGTATAAGGTGTATAACTTATAAAAAAAATATATAATAAGCTTTTGTTTTAGTGAGCCAGAGGCACTGCGATGTTTCATCCTTCAGCTAAGGATGACTTTCAAGAAGGCGAAGCAATTTATCTATACAAAGTATATTCTAATATTTCATTTCAGATCAACATCACGCTTAAGTAGAACTATACTAGAGTAGTTTTATTGTATTGTTTTTTTTATGAAAATGTGAGAATTTTTGTAGTTATTAATTAGCGGTATAAAATGTGATTGTTACACTTCATAAAAAATAGTCTTATAATTTAGACATTATCCGTGCACTGACCAGTATACAGAAACAGAAAAAAACTTTGACAAGTCGTTGAAAAAGTAACTAAATGTCGTATAAGGCAAGCAATTTAAAAAAAGTAAAAAAATTACACATTTTTTTTTATATTTATATTTTTTTTAGATGTGATAAATCTGCTTAATTTTAACCCTTGGGTAATGTGACAGGTATATTGAAGGTTGTTCTGTGAATATCTCATATCAAAACTCATGGTTTTCAGCTTACACAACTATTATCATGTACAGATAACTCACAAGTACCAGGCACTTTGTCTAGTAGCGGGCATCATGCTGAGCATCGTAATTAAAGTAACGAAGAATGAAGAAGTTGTAAGAAAGTATTTATTGTTCTAAGCTACTTTATCTGTAATTTATATTAATAATAAATAAATAAATGAAGAAGGTATATAAACATTAATTCTGAACCCATTCATGCAAATTACATTCAGATAATTTTAAAAAGTGAAAGTTTAGCGAAATTTAATATGCTTAAGCCTTACATAATTTAACTGCCGAATTTGAAAGTTTATTATTCGTTTTAGTGACGTTAAAATTTATCATAATATTACTTACTATGTCAAGTGTCATAACATATAAATAAACCAGCACATCGGCGGCATTCCTTCACTTTTGAGATGGCAACCGCTTGCGCATCACGCTCAAGAGGAATCATCAGTTACCGATGCAGTCTTCAACCATTTTTATTTTAATTTATATTTGTTTAATTATTACTGCTCTTAGAAAGTTAATTCAGTTATTATTTTGTGAATCGAGAATTGTTAAGAGTGGTTAAATAACATCAATCGTTTTGTGGGACTTTGTATTAAATTACCCACATAATAATAATTATAAAGAAAAGGAATTATTGTAAAATGGACAATTCTGATATAGGCCATCCTGAACGTACATATATATTTTTAATTCTGACAACAACAATAGTTCAAATCCATCGATCAATCAATGTTGGTATTGTAGATCTAATGGCAATAAAATCTTTGCGAACATTTATAAATGACTTCTTTGTCGTAGATCCACAAATTATTTGAAGATGACACTTTAAATATTTTGTAGCATTTAAACGTCTGTATCAAGAATATCCTTTTCTTCAAAAGTAAAAATCCTCTGGGAGTCAAATCTGTTGTAATTAGATTTAGTTACTATACACTGATTTCGTATCGTAAATAAACCTTTACTCCTTTGTTTAAGATTTTTACTACGTTTTTATTAGATTAACCTGCATGTAAAATAATTTAAGTAATATAAATAAATAAAAGAAACTTAATAAAAATAATACTAATGACAACAACACCGACAATAAAAGTTAATGATAGTTTAAAATACTAAAAACAAACTTTTTTTAGCTAAAAATAAGAAAGTAAGCATAATTCAAAATTAATTAAGATATTTTACACAGGTATATTTTTGGTAGATCTTTGAAGATGTTCATTTGCATTTTATATAAATACCACAACTTTATATTTTAAACCCAAAACTAGAATTACAACTGTATAAAGTTACAAAATGTTAATTTGACTTTTTAAAAATTACTCTCTTTATTAAATTTGTTTTGAATCGTTATTGAAATTTGTTAAAACTTCAAATATTTAAATACATGGAGTATTAGGATAAACTTCATCAGACTGTCAAGCCTTTAATAGAATTATAAACAAAGAGAACTTGATAATCAAGTTGATAATAATTCTTGAAATATCCAAGAAAGTTTCTATAATGATTAATTTTATTATCATCTTATGTTTCTTTCAAAGTTTTTGTTATTACATCGATTCTAGATTTTATGTACTTCAGGAGAAATTAACTTGGAAATAATAAATATAGTATTTCAATTACTCGCAAATGATAATGAATGATATTTTTACAGCATATTATTTAATGTTAACTTTTAACAACCTACATAGAGATGTTTTGTTTCATATATTTTGTATGTATCTCTTTTTGTGTACCTTGTTTAAAATTTTTGTTTATCACTTACCGATATCATAATGGATGAGTGTGTTAAAGAACATTGATGGATTCCTTCTTACAAAACATTCATTCATAATTTAATAAGTATAATAACGTTTACTGAAATTATTATAATATAAATACACATTTACAAAATTAAGAAATATTAAGAAATATATTTCATTGATTTGATTTTAAAATATTATTTAAATAGTAAGTACTATATACCGGTGTTTTGTACAGCATTCAAATAAAGGGGTATTTTATTTTTAGATCAAGTTTATTTAACAAAAAGGTATATTTTTAAACAACAGTGAATTAACAAAAATACTTCAATTTAACAAAATTACTTAAAATTTTATTTCCATAGTAATTTAAATGTTTACAGTATTTATACACTCATTGACATTTTTATACTGTTTGTTAATCGCCTGTCTGAGGACATTAAGTTGGTTATTAAGTCCTTAATGTCCTCAGACATTAAAGAGACTTAATTAGTTTGCGACATTTCGTATTCTGTTAGAAATCAGATGTTGCAAGCTTGAGATTACTCTTAAGTTCCTCAAAATATCAAATTAATTTAATTTATTATCCTCTTCGTTCCCAAAGACAATCAGTTCTTTGCCTTCGGTGAGTGTTCTTGTAATTAGTGTCTTTATTGATATAATTGCAAGGCTGATTGCAGTTATTATGGAAAAACCTTTAGTAGGTGTTCTACAGATTTTTTTAACTTTCTTTAATGCTTCACTTTGATAAATTTCTGCATTTGTCCTGTTATGACAATTGGAATCGATATATTGTATTGCTTGTGAGCTTTTTTATAAAGAAATATTAATGAGATATTCGAAATTGTCTATAGTAGTAGACTACTAGGGTAGAACCCTATTCTAAAGTGTTGATTACTACTAATAAATTTTGTCCCCGATGATACAATAAATAGCGATAGTAACGAAATATCAATTGTTATCACTTTCACAAATTGCTTTACATTTTTGACTAAGTAAGTTGGAACCATTTTGTGATTCATTGCCAAATATAAAAAGCCTATTACAAATATTTTTCGTAAAAAATAGAACGGAAAGTTATAACTGATTACCATAAAGAAATTACTACTTCTCTTTCTTACAAGTAATAAAAAGGATGATATTTTCAAAATCATCAATTTAGTTAATTACTTAGAATTTTTAGGGTCATATGGACTGCAAAAAGTGTGTTTTAAAGAATATATACTTTTTGATTGATAGCGCCCAGCTGTAGCCATGGGAGCACTTCTTTTGGGAACATTGGTATAACAAAGTTATGATCGTTTTGTGAAATGCAGTATTTATATGTATATGAAAGTAATTAAATTTGAAAAAACGCTAAATATTGGTTCAAATAAAAAATCTAACATAACATACAATTCTCTTGCATACTACGTGAATAAATGTACTAATTAATAACACAGTTAAATATAATATTTATAGGCATTAACAAGGTACACTATGTAAATTATTATCAGTAATTTGAACAAACAAAAGTATTAACACTTTTGTAAATATTTTTATTCCCAATTTCATGAAAAGAATTTGTCCACAGATACTAAAGTGAAAGAAATACATTAGACAGTCAGTTTTTGTTAAAGTTTTTCTAAATTATTGTAAGAAAAAAATTTTTAACATGTTTAATAGACTTATGAAGATGCAATTCAAGTTATTAAAGTGGAAGGATATTTTAAAAACATTGCCACCATTGCCTAGTATTTGCAATTGAAGAAAAACTGAGAATTAAATCCGTTGATTTTGCTGTTTTAAAAAATAAAAAACGAAATAATCGTAAAATAAATAACTCTATCATAACATATATAATTCTAAAATTGGTTAGAATTTTCGAAATCACCCGGAAGCTTAATATATAGATCGACAGGAATATTTAATTAATATATTGTTTACATTTATTGTATGTTATGACGAGATGCTTGTGAATTATGTATTTTCAATGTGGAAGGTAACCGATCGAAACATTAATAATTAATAAACATGAAGCACGTCAACAGCCGGGTATTGATTACAAAATACTCTTTTGACACAAGCTCTAGTAGGTTAACTTCAATGCTAATGAGCCCTATTAAATGAAAACTATTATTATATTATACGAAATACATATATATATTATACGTTTTAAGTTTAATGAAAGTAATTTGTATTAAGTTGCAAAATGTTCTTACCTTGTGATTAAAATATAATATTTCTTTATCTTATAACTTTGTGACTCCTACACTGACACTTAAATAATGGCTGATGCAGTATAATAAGAACTTCTTTAGAGCTGTGAGCGTATATTTTGACATTGTGATTGTCTTAGTGCTGTTAAATAGAGAAAATTATTAAATCAATAAAGAGGATATTTCTGAGTTTCAGTGCTATATAGTGATTTAATTGAATTACTTTCATTAACTTTAGAGATTGATTGAGCAGATATTTATTTCTCGCAGCAAGATGTTTTGTTTTCTCATGAGGTTTCTTCGTGTTTTGGATTTAAGAACCTTACCTTCTACAAAAGGTTTGTTAACAAATTTATATGTAATTATGTATGTTAACATACATATTTATATATGTTGATAAAATACTTATGTTTTAACAGTTAAATTAAATAATTATGTTGAAGGCGTTCTATTTCTTAATAAAAAAAAGATTTTGTGTTTGTTCAAATGCGTGGAAAAAAAAATTGCTTTAAAAATTTATTAATCGCTTTAAAGTTAATTTCTCAATGCTTTTTCAAATCCACATAGGTATTAAATGTATAACGAAATAAATAGATTATATTAAATAGTATATATAAAGTTCACAAAATAACCAATCCACTCTAGCTTATACGAGTAGTATTAGGAAATCAATTTTGGTATTTCCCGGAAAAGGATTTTCATTTGAATTTAACATTGTAATGCCTCCGTAAATGTCGATCGAAATAAAAATATAAACAATTTTGAAGCTATCATCCATGAAAATAATATATAATAAAATTATATCAAACAGCTAATTATATAAAAGCAAGAGTAAACAATAAACCTTATTTAATTCATTGTATTTACAATTTTGTATTATTAAAAATGCGGGTACAGCGATTACTCAAATCTCTTCTCCATTTAGAGGAATATAAGGTTCTCAATACAATTATAACATGAAAGGAACATTCCGAAATTTGGTTTAATTTTCTTAGGTATAACATTAGTTAGAAAGATCCAGTGGAATCACCATCTCTAAACACTCGGAGACAAAAACTCAGCTCGGACGTCTTTGCAATTAGAAACATTCGACAATTAACGTACGTTAATACGGCTTAATCCGTTTATTTTCAAGGTATTTGTTATACCGTACATTATTAAGCGGCAATGCTGACGATATTAATTCTATTTTTATTTTACGAAAGTGGTTGTTCCGGCTATTTCTAAAATAAATGCTACAGATTCCCTGGATTGGCGATTATTTGAGAGTGAGGGCGCAGCCTCTCAACGTCAGATCACAAAATCAGGTGACGGAGCGAGGAAACCGAGTGGCCGCGAGCACCACATTCGGGCATCTCCAGCGCAGCTGACTCAAACCACAACGGCTTACTATGAATGCCACATCGGTACTAAAAATATAGAAATACAAAATGTAGACAAAAAGACAAGGATAGGCTCCCACAAGGAGTAGGTTTAACACTGCGTGTTAATGTATTTTTTATTCTGTGTTTATTTTTTGTTTTAAAATATCTGAAGATCTAGATATGAACTTCTACAAACACAATTACGGCTTTATATACAATAATGTTGGTAGTATCAAAAGATAAAAAAATACAAAAATATAAGCCTATATTCGTTTGATGTAACAGAAGGAAAGAATTAAAAGAGTATTAGAGACTCAAACATAAACATTCATTTTGATTTGATGATTACAATCAGCGTCAATCAAAATTAAAACGTTGAATAACATTAACAGTGTTTATCTATTTTTTAAAAGACCAAAGTTAAAATTAATGGTATGCATTAAGATAAAATAACATTTTTAAATAAATGGTTCAATGAAACTTTTTAATTTTAAGAACAATTGCTTTTCTTATGTTTTACTCGTGTAGGGTAAGAAATCGGAAACGATGCTCTCAGCTGTGCCTAATGGACAGCGTGACCCGGAAACAAATAGGGAGAGATTAAAGAATCGTTTTGTATCCTTTGATATATTTATTATATAATAACTAGTATTTAAACGCGGCATCGACCAAATAAATTTTATGAGTGGTTTTATACTTACCCTTAGTTAAGGTGTTGTTTTACAGTAAACTAATTTAAATTTTATTTACAAAACCCCTTAAAAATGCTGTTTTTAGTTCTATAAAGAAAATTGCATAAAAAACCATCTTTTACGATAAGATAATATGTCACAAGTACTAAATAAGAAGGTGAACTCATTTATAAACAATACTATCACAATTTTTCTTTCAAACAAAAATGACGCTGAATAAAATGGACCTAGTAATGTCGACATAAATGCCGAAGGGTGAATTAATGTAAATCGATGGTGATAAATGTCATTAAGTATAACAGTTCTGAGGTTATACAGATAAGATAGAAAAAAATATGGTAATTGTTGTTCGGGGTGAATAATTTGACGGTAATTATGATATAATGTAATTTAGGAAGGAATATTGTTACAATTTAAATATCCCGAATGTTCCTCTGTTTTCATAAATAAACCTTGCATTTAAGATGATTTCGTAAATATTCCGCATCTATATCGTAACCACTCACTGTACCGGTATTTTGAGTAATAACAAATTATATATACAATGAATCTAATAAGGCTTATTGTTGACAAAGTTATTTAAGTCTGGTTTTTGTAAATATGTTTTGCTGTTTGATATCATTTCAATAAACTTTATGTGCATGAATCATAACTATAAAGTTTTTACATTTATATTCCTATCGACATTTTTAACGCACTATAATTTAAAATTTAAATGAACTGCAACTGCTACTGAAATTAACTGCCGAGAATAACTGGTTTGACAATAAATATTGTAACAATTTTTAAACTTCCGTGATTGAATAAAGTAGGTGTAGTACTCTTTAAAATGTACCCTGCCCTCTTCAACAAGATTGCACAATCTCAAAAGGCCCGAACTGACCTATCTAGTTTGAAATCCACATTCCGATTTAGTGAATACAAATTCTGGTCAGTCTTTGAAACGCTTGACGTATTGAGCCTCTTAAGAAGTTTCAGAAGCGAGCAATTAATAACAAATTGGCAACGTTAACAACCAACCTACGGAATAACACGTGTTAAGATTAAAATCTTGTAGTAATAATATAATTCATTGAATTCTTTAACTTTTAATAGGATTGTGCAATCGAGTTGATCAAAAAGTAATCTGTTAGCAGCTGCTCAATAATTGAATCGGCGTCGTTGTACAACTGGTAAATACAGGGTTATTTACAATCGTGTAATACTTTATACGATTTACGTCAGTAACGTCAACGTTTATAATTTTTTTACCAATAATATCATTGGTTTAAACATATTTAAAACTCGTAATATATGAAGTGGGTTTACCGTGTCATTTGTAAAATATTTAATCAATTCTCACTTAATCCGACTTTGTTCGTTAACACAATTAAATACTAACTTATTATTTTATTTTCTAATGTATTATTATGCTACCTATTTCTCATTTATACTATTCAATTTAAACGTTTATCTTAACTTCTCAATTACTTTAATTTCAATGTTATCATTCATAAATAGAAGTCACACACAAAGTAAATGCGTCTTTATTCTTCGTGAAAACTCTTATTCTGGATAATCCTGCAGTTGACTGCCGCGACCTTGACTTAAGTACCGTTTTATTTTCTTTCATTCATTTCCCTCATAATTGTTGTTTAACAACACAGCGGACAAATTAAAGAACGCTCGGATAACCATACAACCTTTGTCCTAATGTTTATTATCTGCCCCACGACCGTTTCTTATTTAATGGACGGCAGTTCTAGGAACTCAGAGTAACTACTACAGTTATATTTTACAAATCTAATGAAAACATTCAAAGAATATTCAGGATTTACATTTTTGTTAGAGTACTCTCTAATAATTTATATGGGAAAAATCAGAAACTGGAAAAAAGCAAATAAAGATATTTACTAATATTACCTTAAAAGGTTAGAAAAATATGGAAATATATTTTTAATTTGCATAATTACTTGTATTGAAAAAGTTACTTGATACTGGATGGATTTCAGTCCCCCCATCAGCGTGGAGTTACTCTTCTTGTGATAAGTTTTTTCAAGTTTGAGGCTAACAATTTTTCGTATTAGTGGCATTTTCTGATTATAAAATAAGGTGAAATGAAATGTGGGCACACGAAAAGGCTCTAGCATTATAGTAAATTTATAATTTAGAAAAATGACCTATCAAAACAGGAACAACTTTAATTCTAGAACAGCGATAGAAACATTACAATTACAAAGAAACCGTAAATAAAAATTTTAACTGACAAGTGGTTGGAATCCAGGACATATGAAATTACAAGCGAGTGCTTAGTAGTCCCAGTCAGTATAATACATCGAATAATTATATTACATTGTTCCACATATGCAAAAATTTTGCGAAAACTCAAACCATATTTTAAAATAATAACCATTATATTATTTCAAACTTGTGGTTTTAATTGTTCGTAGATGAGGAATATTGTTCAACCATCATCAACAAGATGTTTTCGTGGAATATGTAATAAAAGTTATAAGATTATTTGTGACAAAATAATTTTCACATTATATATCAATCCTTATTTGAGACTAAAATATTCAAATCCCATTGGCGACTGTCTTTTGCAATTTACTTATTTTTTGCGATCCGCACAGCGTTATATTCAATCGTTTGTGACAAATAATTTTTATTATTCACCGTTAAGAACATAATGTGGGCACACAAAAAGGTTTTATTACTCCTGTAGGAATATTGTTCTTTTTATAAAATACCAAATTTTGTAATAATTACTATAGTATTTTTGAGACAATTTTAGATTAATACACCTTCACAGATCAAAATTTTTTACATCTTTGTAGTGCTTACTTATTAAAAGACCCGATAAATATCGATTTAGTAATATCAATGTAAATATATCGGGTGGGCCAAGAATTCGTTAACATTTAAATGTAACTTACCACGCAAACTATTGCCGCGCGGGGCGCGGGCGCGGGCGGGGGCAATAGCTCGCTTCTTGGAAATTTAGTCGCAATGGATCGCTTCACGGGGCCACAACGCGCTTACTGTGTGAAACAGTTTTATTTAAACAACTTTTCGCTCATTACTGTGAGACGCTTATTTCGCGTTGAATATGGTTTAAGTCAGTGTCCAAGTGCTCCTTTAATAAAGGAATGGGTGAAGAAGTTCGAAGAGACGAGATCTACACTAAATGTGAAACAAACTGGCGGCCCGCGGACTTCTCGAAGCGAAGAGAACGTGCAGCAAGTTTCCGCTTCTGTTTGACGTGATCCAGATTTATCGACGCGCAAACGTTCGGCTGAATTAGGATTATCCCGCACATCATTACGCCGTATTTTGAAATTAGATTTGAAATTACATTCATATAAGATCCAGATAGTGCAAGAACTAAACCTTAAGAACTTAAGATTTAAATTTGCGTAAGTCATATGCCGAAACAATGTTAACTCGATTCAGTAATTTTGACAACATCTTATTCTCTGACGAAGAACATTTCCACCTAAATGGACATGTAAACAAACAGAATTGCAGGTATTGGAGCAGCGAAAATCCCAAAGCTAAACATGAAAGGCCACTTCACTTTCCTAAGGTAACTGTATGGGCTGCAATTTCAGCAAAAGGAATCATCGGAGCTTACTTTTTTGAAGATTCTCGAGGCCGTTCAGTTACTGTTAATTCTGCCGAGTATGTGAAAATGTTACGGGAGTTTTTAGCACCGATGCTACTGGAATTTTCTGGCTATAATCGTAACACATGGTTTCAACAAGATGGAGCCACGTGTCACACATCGAACGAGTCCTTGCCGGTGGTCAAAGAAATGTTTCCGGAAAAGCTGATTTCCAGACGAGGTGACATCCCATGGCCGCCCAGAAGTCCAGATCTATCTCCAGCAGACTTCTTTTTATGGGGTTATTTAAAAAGTCGTGTCTACATTGATAAACCGAATACACTCCGTCAACTTAAAGAAAAAATCATCGAAGAGATGTCGGCGATCTCGCGGTCTCTTTGCAGAAGAGTATTCGAAAACTTCAGGACTCGCTTAGATGAGTGCAAAAACCGAAACGGTGGTCATTTAGACGAAATAATTTTTAAAAAATAAATTACAACTAATTAGCTTTCTCGTAAATAAACTATTTCTAAAATATGTTAAATGGTTTTTTTATACGATTTTTTCAAATGTTAAGTAATTCATGGCCCACCCTGTATAATATACAACATTTCACTTCTTTTTATAAATTGTATAATTATATAATTTTTCCATTTATACTGATTAGGATATTGAATTTGTTGGAAATAATGTATCATCTTAAGTCATGCTATGGATACCAGTATGTGTTTATACACAAGTGTAGCATGAAATAATATATGTACTAGTATGAATGTACATGTATCATTTGTCTAAGATAACCCGAGAATCGAGTCTATCAATGGTAATTTATTTTATTTGTTTAAATTGTAGAGTACTTAGTATGGTAATCCTAAAGGCTATTTTCATGTAAAAAATTTTTGAGCAAGCGGTTTTTTTTCCTAAAGTTTTAGGATTAACATCATTTATAATAATGTGTTTTTAAAGAGGTAAGGTACGTCTTTTATGTGGACAGTATTTTTTTTTGGTTTTACATAAGTATTGTGAGTTTATGGGTAATTAATAACTCTACTATGACTATGACTATAATGGATGAAAATTTAAAATGTGTGTATACATAATGTCATTGGAGATGACTCAATGCCGTTGGTTTATTTCCCAGTACGGAAGTTTCGTGAAATTAGTCAAAGTTACTTTAAACAAAGGTTTACTTCTTTTTTGGTAAATAATTAAAATAATGTAAAAAATAATAACGGATGGTTGTAGTTTCTATAACGCAAGGTAATATATATATATACATTGTGAAAGCAGGAACATGCTTTTAACCAACTAATGTATTATGTAGAACGTTTTGTCGTATTTCTACCTTAAACTTTCCTTCTAAGGAGTCGCCAAAATTCCCCGATAAAAGATTGTTTCTTTATGAAGTTTCTTTATACGAGTATGTCCAGGTATAAGTTGTAAGATTATAAAATAAATGTTTAATTCCGTGTCGCTTATCTGATACTAAAGGAGTAAATGTAGTAATATATTGTTTCATTTGTGTTCTGAGATTTTCATGGACAAAAATGTCTATAAAATGTTGTAAAGTATAAGAAGAAATAAAATAAACTTTAAGCAAAAAAGTGTCCATATTTAATGTGTCGAATCTTTTTATTTATTTATTTATATATTTTTCACTTTGAATCCAGTGATCACTGTGTAAGTCAAATGGAAGTGACAGGAAGGACCATTTTGATATCATGCGTATAAAAATAAGCCCTTCTGTAAAAATATTTTACAACTTAAAAAAATAAGGCTACGAGGGTCCCAAACGTCCCCGGGTCTGAGAAGAACCACACAACAAACTCAGCCGGGTTTTTTTTTTATTGGAATCACTGTTTCACAAACGTTAATTTATTTAGTAAGCAATGTACGAACAACTAGAACCATCGCTATCAATCGATAAGCCGACCTAATGATAATGAATAATAAGAAAAAGGAAATCCGTGGCTAGCAATGCGACCAGTCATCGCAAGCAGAAACTTTTAAACTTAAGAACTTTAAAAATTACAACAACGTACACATACTTTTACACTCTTTTGTATTTTATGGTACTCAATAGGCGGTATTACTGTTCTCTATCTCAACTGCATTCCTGCAATCGATCTCATATAATAATAGCTTATAAAATAAACTCAAAAATTTCCTCTAAAACTTTTTTTATATAACAATCTTATAAGATCTAAAGCAAAACAGGTACGAAGATTTTGATTTCAATTTTCGTTGCGATTTCAATTATTATTTGTAGAACTCAATTTAGGTGATATTGTCGCTTAGAAGATTACTGCGTTCCAACGTCGATATGGAAACAGTGTTATATCAATTGGATAGGAAAAACAGACTAAGAGTGTAAACTCCATATGTGAGATTTGATACATATCTCCTAAAGGTTCCTTGATATTTTGTAAATAAATATGGTATATAATGAAAATGTGAAAATTTAGAAGTTTCCTTTAGGTAATACAATTACAGTATAGTATTACGTTAGGTCAATTTATTGTAACTACGATTTTTCTAGACGTTTCATTATTTGTGTCCACAAAATAAGATCATACTTGTAAGTTCTGGGGTAAAGTTACGTACATAAAAATTGCAACTAATGAGTAGATATTTGTCACAATTGTATATATTATATAGGTTATTGTATTATTATAAAACTAGCAATAACCAGTGCTGTTTGTCAGTACTGATTTAATACATAAGATATCTGTCCTTGTTCAAAGTTTATACATGTCCATAATTTTTTGGTTTAATCAAACTAAATTACAACATAATCCATTCAGTAATTTTTGTTGTATTTTTCAACAATTTGTTAATTTTTAAATTGCTGCGTAATTGCTAATTGAAATTCGAGTCAGATTGTGTGTATAATAATAGTCAAATATATATTTAAGTTATAATTATAATAATATTTTAATTAACATGCTATTATTATTGAAATCAAATAAAAATTATATTGATGAAAATCGAGAAGCCTTCATAAAATAATGATTTCTTGTTACTTATTACGTTTTGATACATGTATTATATCGAAAACGAAATTTTGAAACAAAACAGTACTTTTGCTTTATTTTATTCATTGCATAATTAAATTCTCTGACACATACTACGCCGTGGTAAAAATAACTTATATGATGACAAATTATAAGTATTACCGACATCAGAGTGCAGCAAGGTCTTTCATCTCTCTGGGTGAAAACACAGATTTTGTTTTAAACTATTCTTAATTTATTTGATATACATTTAATTAATAAAAAGTAATTAAAAAAACATAAGAAACATTTTAATATGAGAAATAAAATTCATATTTCAAATCTAATCTTCAAGATGTCACGTTCTTTTTCTTTCTACGGATCTTGAGATTTATTGCTCACTCGAAAAGAAATATCCAATATTTACTGGATCTTTGATACCAACCGTTGGCAACATTTCATTTTCTATTGTAAGGAATGTGCTAAGTTTTTTATTTTAGTATTCAAGTAATACAATATTACTAGCAGCTGTTTGTTTCATATTAAACATATGAGAGTATGTGACATACAGGTATAAAAATTATAATAAATTATATTTAAAAGATTGTATCCTTAATAATAGCAGACACCTGTAAAGAGCTTCCATCACAAAAGATGATACCAATTCTCTTTTATGTAATTTTTTTAAGGTTAGATATATTTTTATATTTCAATAACATGATGATGCACTGTCTTATCGTAATGTCTTATATATCGTGCAGGCAATTCGTCTCTTTATGTGCAAAGTTTAGATCCTGATTATTCTGTAAAACGTAATGTCCAATTATCGTTAGTAGTATTAGCTATGGCCTGCAAACTTCCAATTTATTTATTTTTTATAATACCGCTAATATTTTTATCTTGTAGTAAATTTGTAAATCACTTGTCAAAGAAGATGACAGGCATATTAAGATTTCACTCTTTTGTTTAATTAAAAATCTTCTATAAGCACTCTATAACGAAAATTTCAGTTAAACCTATATATTGCGTGGGCGTAAT